>CM027862.1:1522408-3922408 GCA_016097605.1 Eucalyptus guilfoylei | reverse complement strand
CTAATTTTTTCTCTGGAGTCCTCCATTTTATTTCAATTGCAAAAAGGGGGTCCGAAACGGCCCACTAATTAGGAAGAAGACCCGTCCGTCTTCCTTTCTTTCATTTTGCTCCTTCTCCTCTCTCTCTCTCCCCTCGCGCGCGCTCTCTCACGGCGCACACTCGAGGCTCGAGGTTCGATTCGGTTGGTTTTTCGCTTCTCTTGATTCTATCTTGATGGAGCTAGTGTTCTCCTCTTGCTTCTTGCTGCGTTCTGTATCGGGTTTGTTTCGCCGGGTTGATGTTTGATTGGAATCGGGTGCCGGTTATTGGGAAAATTAGATGGTTGAATTTCGAGCTATGGTTGAGTAGAGCTTTAGATGCATGCAGAAGTGTTTGCTCATCCATGGAGCGTCAAATTGAACTTGGAATTTTAGCTGTAGTCCTGTTCATGCTAAACCCCACAGGGTTTAAGATAGATTGATTGATGATGCAATTCTCAGTTCAAAGTTCATGTGCTCTGTGCTTGGGTTTTCTGTGTGGTGCTTGCATTGTGTCGTTCGGCCTCATAAAAAATGTGGGTCATGTTTTATTGTTGTAATTAAAGATTTATGGATGGTGTTCTCCACAAAAATGCTCCAATTTAGGTAGGATCAATTCATGTAAGGGCGCACGCTTGAGGTGTAGGTTTCGTCTACCAAGTTATGGATGGCTAGAAGATGATGTTTTGAATATGCCTCGTATTCCAGTTGGGTATGGGTTTTGGAAGATTGCAAATGGCGGTGGGCCTAGACTGAAGTTACAGGGAATTTGAAGATCCTTTTTCCCATTGGAGCCCTTTTAAAAACTTTAATTTTAAGATCTATATGACGGCATGGCGTGTTCATGATTCACCTGCTGGCTGCTGATTGTGCTTCTCTTAAATTGATTTTCAGGATCAGATGACATGACTGTTCTAAAGAGGTATGTGCTGAGGTTGTTCATATCCTTGAAGTACGTCACAGCGAATGTCGTGGATCGGAATAATGGGCAGATTGTAGCCACAGCATCAACAGTGGAGCACTCCATCAAGAACTCTCTAGAGTGTGGCAGGTCTTGCAATGCTAAGGCCGCAGGTGTCGTCGGAGATGTGCTCGCCATGCGACTCAAGGTGGAAGGTCTTGAGCATGGACTTGGGAGAGGCATTCATGTTAATATGAACAAGGAGATAGAAAAGAAAGGATTCAAGAACAGAACGAAGATCTGGGCGATTGTCAATGCTCTAAAGAACAATGGCGTCAAACTCATCCTTGATGAGAAAGAGGAGGATCCTCTTCGGCGGAGTTATTAGACGGTTCCTTACTTTTCTCTTTCTCTGTATGTTAACTCTCGCCACCTTTGCTGAATGCAGTGAAACAGAAAGACGATTTGTATGAGACTACAACGACCTGTGCAAGATGTACGTCTTTGGTCTCGAATGAGCCTGTGCTGGAATGGTCCTCCTTTGGCTCTTGAGTGTGCTGTGCTGAATTCGGGCCATTTTTCTCCTCCATGCCCACTGCCCACAGTGACTTAAGGATTATCGAAGCATATTAACATGCGTTCATTTATGATGTCTGGATCAGGGATCAATCTGCTGAGTTTGTTTTCTTTTCATTTGGTTTTCAAAGCAGCATTATCCAGCTTCTCTGGTGCGCTTGTGTTTGCCAAAAAGTGAACTTCCTGTTTTGGTTTACTCTTGAGACCAAGGCTGAGTAAATGATCTTTTTCTGAGTTTTGAAATTGCCTGATTGCTGTACTGTATATGATATCCATCAACCTTTATGTGTATGATAAGTGGTTACCTTGGATGATGACTTTACATTATCAGTTAAGAGCAGCAGTCTAACTCTTAGTTACTATAAATCTCTGCTTCTGGAAACCCGAAAGAGCTAGAAAATCATCCCACAGGTTCATCAGAAAGCCTTAAAATGTTGAGACGCACTCATCACCTCAACATATCTCTACATCAGCGGTCAGTGTCTGCATTGTATTTTTGGTTTGAATGATACAACTTGCCAACTTAAGATAACATTGATCAGGACATCAAGGGGCAAAACTTAGACATGTTTGCCAACTTAACCAAAACAATCTTTGCTAGTTTATTGGTCAGACGCAATGTAACCAATCAATCGCATTGTCTTTTGTACTCTAATCTTCAAGTCGGACACTTCCTTTGCTTCTCCAAGTTTTATTCTCATATGGTGCACTCGACCCATCATCCACAAATTACTTTCTTAGAGTTATGATTAATAGCTGGGGAAAAGAAACATTCTAGATACACTCAAGAGCAAGTTTTTCTCTATCCCAAAATGTAAGTTTATATCCATTATTATTATTTTTTGTGTGAACAAGCACATTAATAAATGTTATTTAGTAAAAGAATATATCAACTCATAAATCAATAGGCATGTATGAACTCTTCAGGATGATTCTATTACTTCATAGGGAGAAGTTAAAATATTATTTTGTGTGAGCAAAATACGAAAATTATTTGTACTGTCAAAACTTATTGGTAACAAAATTTTGGCTGGCAACTTGTTTAGTCGGCACTAGTAACTTATCAATATTTTTATGCAAGTAAAAATTACCATCTCTTTCAATAATTTACCAAATGCTAAGTGAACTCAAATGAAATTTTATAATTCTCTATTAAAGTTATAATTTAAACGCATTCGTGGGCTACATAATCAAATATCAATAAAATAGTGAAATAGTTAATAATTTGAAATAATTCAGTAACTCTTGATTATAAGTACTGGTAATTTATCAAGAACTGCATAAATTGTCTGTCAAAAAGTTCATTACCGATATTTACAGCCACCACTTTATCCCACAAAGCAGCAGAATCCTGCCTTCTTCTCCACATAGCCCGATAGCGTCGTCTCGACTAGCGAAAGAGAGAAGAGAAGCAGAGGAAAAGACCATGGCGATGGCGAGCCGAGCTCTGCTCCTGCTGAAAGGAGCGACACCCACGAACCATCGCCGCCTCCTCTTCGCCCCCGACATCGCTACCTTCTCGAGCTCAATCCCTCTTCTTCATGCCAGGCTCGACCGGGCAATCATCCGGAGCTGCTCGACCTCGAATTCTCCCTCCTCCTCCTCCTCTCTGGAGCCTCCGGACGTGCCTCGCTTGGCTGCAACCGCTCGCATTTCACTCACCCCTCAAGAGGTAGAGCGTTGCGGCGTACGCTGACCCGCTCTTCTTGTGTTGTTTCTGCCATCTGTTTCGATCTTGTGCTTCGTTTCTGTTCCAATGCTCCGGCTTTTCCGTTTCCAGATTGAAGAGTTCACTCCGAAGATTCGACAGGTGGTGGATTGGTACGCCTCTTTCTGTCCCCGTCGGGAAATTCTCGTCTCATTTGTGGTGGAACTTCTCGATTCTGGTGCAGAAATTGATAATTAGTAGCGCCACTTGAGGTGGCTTTTTGAGAAATGCTGCCTTTCCGAACGAGGTTCATGACCTGTTAAAGATGTCATCTTGTTTAGTTCATCCTCTAACGCTCCGAATAGGTGCACGAGTTCATCCACTCCTCTGTTATGGGCTTTTCAGGGGTTAGCTTAGTAATGCAAGTTTTTGGATTCTAACCCGTGAATTGGAAACATGAATGTTGGGGATGTTGATAACTGTGATGAGCAACTCTTTCTTGCCAAAGATATTGACTTTATCCAGTCCGTGTAGTCGATTTTCGCAGTCTTTTGTGCTGTTTTTCTGAAGGTGTGCTAATGTCAGGTTTGGACAGCTTCAAGATGTGGAACTCCAAAGCGTCGAACCCGCATTAAGAGCAGGTTCTTGAAGCATTACTATGAGATTGTTAATTTGTCTTCAAAGTGTGCTGTCGCAGGAAAATTGTGAGAATTTGCATTGTTTATCTATAACATTTCTGGTTGATCGACCTTGTAGATACGGACGGCGACCAATTGCGGGAGGATGTTCCTGAAACGTTTGATAACAGGTCATAGTTTCCCTTTCGTCTCTTTTTTTGAGGTTGCTGCGCTAGCGATTGATTATATATTGTTTTTGCCTTTTGAGTTGAAGCTTGACTTTGTTCTGCAACAGGGAGGCCTTGATATCTTCGGTTCCAAGCTATGAGGAGCCATTTATTAAAGTCCCCAAAGTTTTGAACAAGGAGTCAGAGTAACTTCATCCATCTCCAGGTTAGTTTTTGATATGAAGACGCTTTGTCGGCGCAACTTGATGGAAAGCTAGTGAAATTTCAGATTGACATATTTTGTTACAAATGACAGCATTGAGTACTGTGATGAATTAGCAGTCTATTGCTGATCACTTTGCTTTTAGCCTATGACTTTTGAGTTTGATTGTGTTTCGCTATATGTAGGGGTGGCATTGGCGTCCAGGAAATTGCTCCTGCCTATGATTGAACTCGACCTATCATGCATGCTTTAGCATCTCGCAGTTGATGGCAGTATTCCACTCCATCTTTTAGACATATTAGCGGCACTGGAGTAAGCTAAGATTTTTCAACATGGGGCGAGATGTGAGTCCTCAAAAGGGTAGATTCTTGTTTGGAATCTCATAATTGTTCAGCTTTATTTGTTAGTATTTAATGATGCGGAACATGTATGGCAGCCTCATTTGTTGTCTTGGGAGAACTTATCCAACTTTTCTGAGTCATCACTGGTTAGATGATATGTTTGAAATGTCATCGCTATAGTGAACAGTGATATGTAGCAACTGTGGCTTAAGCCCTGTGCTTACAAAAGTGGTATGCCATCTCACTTCGCATTTCAAAGAATCAAGAAGGCACTACTTTGGCACATTCTTAACTACTTATGTACTCATATTCTTGCCCCAAAGTCTCTTTTCTGGTACGATAATGAGGCTCCTTTGCGTTTTCTGGGTTATCTTGGAACATGGTCTTCACCTTCGCCAAGTTCGAAGAAATATGCAAATCCCGCAGCTTGATATCAGTCGAAAGCTACTGTCTGCAAAATTCAAATGCGAACCAAATGGGCATGGACATTGGTCACGATGACAAACATGGATCTTGGTCTGTTTATTGATTGTTACATTGATTGTGTGTAAAAAACAGCAGATACCGAAGGTGGTAAATGTCTTCCACCAAGCATAACATAACCTTCTTTTCTATCGCTTAACATTCGTCAAAGATTGCATTTGTTTTCCGTCGACAGAGAGTGAAAGATCCTCCATGGGTCCTTTTCAGTGCCTTAAGAGCTTCGATGTCGCCTACAGGTTTCCCTAGCGTAAAAGACCCAAAAAATCTGTCTTATTATATCGTTCTTGCTTGCAGACGCACCCTCCTTGTTTAGGACGTTATACTTCTACACTAGTTCATTTGGTCAGGGTACTTCTTCAGGTTGGTCAAGAGCTTGTCAGAAAACCCAATTGCCATTTTGAGGCATCTTACGCTTAGGTAGAGGTGAGCATCGGTCCAGGATCGGTCCAAACCCAACTTTGCCGGTCCTAGTCCAATTTCCAAGGAGATTAGGTCGGTCCTTGATTTTGAGATCCCTAGATCAGCATTGTGCAAGTTAGTTCTCAGTTCTGAGAGTTTAGGATTGGTCCAACCCAATCTAATTCGAACCAACCCGACTATATTATATATTTTAGATATATTATATATTATATATAGAATTTTTATATCTATTTTAAAGAACAAATCCTAACTTAAATGACATTAAACGGTATCAAACAACATTCTCCTCCTCAAGTACTTTTGTTGTTCTTTCTTTTTATCCTCTTTAACCTCGCCCTACTTGCCACATGAGGCTTGCCTTGCTTAGCACTCATCGTTCAATGCTCACACCACTCAATGCTCAATGCTCGCCCTGCTGACCGCTCGACGCTTGCCAGTGAAGAGCTCTTCACCAGCCTCTCATTGCCTAATAAATCAGGAAAAAAACAAAAAACAAAGCCCTAATTAGAAACTCTCTTCGTCATGAGTAATGATTGCCTCTATTCGCTCGCTTCACGGCTCACTTAATGCTTTTTGCTGGTTGGTTCCATTATCACAAAGCTGCTCCAAAATTGGCCTCACTTCCGTTTGTGGATATATAATTTGAAATAACAGATTTTTCTTTTTAAGGAATGTAAAAAATGAAATAAAAAAATTATCAATTAGTCCCCCAATTAACTCTGAAACCCAACCAAACCCATAGGGTTGGTTCAGTTTTCACAGGTTGATTATTGGGTTAAGTGCTGAACCGGCCCAACCAGGACCATGATCACTCCTATATCAAATTGTGCTAAATGTACGAGGATTGATGTACTTAATTGATATAGACACTACCATGTCCTATCACTCGAATATCACTTCACACGATTATCTCTTATCTTGGGTGAAACAAGTCAATGATCCAATGATAGCTTTACGCATTAATAGACCTGTGAATTACAAAAACCAAGCTACGTATGGAAATTAAGAGTACGAAAATCTACACTCAATCTAAGAATGGATTGCTATTGAAAATTAAAAGTAGAGCAGATCGATTTGTATATGAAAATGAATACAAAGCTATATATTACCCCGCTTGCTCTATACAAGCTACAGAGTGAAAAAAACAACTGCAAGCAGTACAAGGGGGTAATTTCCACGAACAAATGCCTCTCTTTCTGTCATCTATACATTTATTCTCCTCTCTTTCCTGCTCTGTGTCAATAACTCACCTATGTGATCTCTGAAGAAGGGTACAAAAGGAGGGCTAGATTCAAGAGAACAAAAAAATCGTGTTAGCGAGCAACAGACTGTTAGCGGATGCCATCACGATTGCCAAAACAGCTCAAAATTACTACTATACAGCGACCGATCTTGAATTTCCAGATTCGCCACATGCCAATTGATTAGTTGTGACTGTAAGACTTTACATAAGACCAGTCCAGCCGGGAAAATCCACCATTCACTGTCATCCCTGCAACCAAAGCCAGCAATAAGAGGAAAGCATGAGCTTGTGTGTGTGCACGCACGGTGCACGCGCATGCCCGCAGGTGCGCGTGTGTGAACTGTGAATTATGGTTTAGACTACAGCTTTTACAAGGGGAAAGCAATCCTCACAAGCTAATATTCCATGGCTGAAAGTATGGAAGCTTTTTGCCAGCTGATTGAGCGTTATAGTGAACATATCCACAGAGAAATGCAACCCCCTGGTTCATGTCATATTTGTCAAGAAAAGAACTTCAAGAAATGATTATCAATACTCATTATTTCTTTAGCGCTCATAGGTATAAGCTCCTTTTGCATTTTTGTGTGTGCGTTTATTCACTGAAGTAGAAGTAGCAACTTACAACATTAACTAAGGATGTAACGTTCCACAGCGCATAGACACGAGCTAAGCCTGCAGAACGCCTGGGTCCGTGACTAAACAAAGCATTGATTCCCGCAGGGAAAGGAAGGAGAATTCCAAGCGGTAAGATGAATAAAACCAGGAAGACACCGGCCAATGAAATTGAGTACAACTGAAGCAGAGTCAGCAACACCAAACTGAAGTCCCCTAAAAGTAACATTGAGATGACTAAACCAACAAGATCCTGCAAGAATTCCCAAGACCTTATCAAAAATGATACGAGGCAGTTACTTACTGAAAAGGATAAAGCTTTGCCCAGGAGCCCAGCAAAAGTAGCAGAGGCTCTTTATGGTGAAGTGTTAAAGTGTGAACTTTTTCTTTACATCAGTGGATGAGTTGGTGATTTTAACTAAGATTAAAGAATCTGTGTGCGCACAAAAGTGTGCCTGTCTGAATAGAGTAAAGATTTTACCTGGTGGCCAACAGGTTTCGTATTATGAATCATAAAAGAGAGAAAATAGAATAGATTTCTTTTCTCTTCCAGCATCTGCAAATTATTCAAGTCCAAGATTCCACCTACAGTCCTTTTTCGCCTGATATGGGTTTCACTGCTTCGAAGCCGACTAAGAAGGCCCTCTGCCAAGTCAGCCGATGGCCTTTCTTTTTGAATTCTCTTCATACTATAAAATAAGTGAAAGCAAAAGGCAGAGTGTAAATAGTGAATCAAGCAGAAGATACTGTACCGTACACAAACAGAATCAGAAAGCTCTGCACCCTACTATCCTCTGAACATGACTAGTAAGCCTTAAATGACTTGTGAGGTTTGTGATTTGTTTGTGGTTTTACTGTGTCTTCACAAGGCAACTAGCAAATTAAATGACTAGTAAGAGTTCATCATTTGTTCATGACGATAGGTGAAAAGCACTCCCACCACAGTTTTCTTTGTTATGTGAACATATTGCAGGTGCACTGTGGTTCTGTTTCCTTACGCCCTCAATAGCCTCCTTTTCGATCTCCAACTATTAGAACAATCACAAATACAAAAGAGATGAAACGAATGTCTCAAGACAAAAGCTACTTCACTAAAATACCATCTGAATGTCTTTGATGCCACCATCTTATGGAGGTAACTAAGGCAAGTAAAGATTAATCACCAGCAAGACCTTTTCCATAACATTCATAACTAAATAGATGATAAGTAATGGACATTTTACTGGAAACAGGCGTTAGAAATTGATACCTTGATCGCTGCTCTGTTCGCCCAGGCTCAGGTCTGCTTGGAGAAGACACAGACTGATTTTCATCTTCAACAGTGTTCACCAAAAGCCCATACTGGCAATAACCACAAGCTGTTGCCTGGAACCAGGCAAGATCAACACGCACCCCATGGATCCTCAGAGCAGGATTAGCATGAGTTTCAAGCCATCGCAGGACAGATCTAAATGTCACCCTCAGTCGTCCACGACGAACTAGGCGCAATTGTGCATTCAAACCAGCCACAAGTCGATACCAAGTCGTAGGTGGAACGGACTGCAAGTCAGAAAGTGTCCAAGTCAACAGAAAATGCATTAATCACGGCAACCAACTGGCCATCAGAACTTTTGCCAACACCATCTTGTAACAAGTAGCGTATCAGATGATAACCTGGCTCAGGAGACTGGTGAGAATACTGTCGCTTTGAAGAGAAAAAGGAGCCATATAACTGCCATCACCTCCAAAAATTATGGACATTGGAAATCTTTGATATAGGCGAGGAGGAAGATCACTTCTTTTTTCATCTCCGCCAAGGAAGAAATCCAGATAAGCCAGCATAAGATCAGATGTTGCAGCCACCTATAAACACATAAATCAGCTCAATGTATTCTTCCCCTTTTTCCTTTCAACAGCTAAGATCCTTTGGATAAAAACAAGGAAAGCCCCAAGTCGAAAGAGACTTTGCCATCTAAGATGTTAGTTTGGTGGCATGAACAACAAATCACCATTGCAAATATGGAAATGCTATAACCAGAGTCTCTTAGTAATTGCACAAGAAGAAAGATGTATAATTCATCACAATCTAGCCAAAAAATCACACATTTGAGACACTTGTCAGTAAGATGTTCTTCTGGACGCTGATTAAAGCTTGAACCCATAATTTTACCTTAAATGTGATTAATAAGAGAGAGCACAGGGCCCAAGAGTAAAATCACTTTCCATGCATATTATACCATAGAAATGACGTTTGTCAAGATTGAATATCGAGCTACAGTGTCAGAAGAATTCAGTAAGCAATCAGGACAGCCCTTAAATATTTGTCATGAGGTTTTCTGAGTAAATGTTTTTATAAGAAAGTTAAATTTGTCTAAGTAATAAGCTAAAGTTGGTCTGAAGTTTGACACCTTCCGGAGAGTGGGAATTACTCTTGGGTGTAAATGTTTTGATCGATACTGTCAATACCTTGTCTTGTCAATGAGCTCTTTTTTTTTTCTTTTTTTTTTTTTTTTTTGGGGGGGGGGTTGCTTTGAGCTCTTTTGATAAGAGAGTTGGCACCCCTTTAGTGCCTTTCAGTGAATTTCTCTTGTAGAAAAAACAACAAAAATTACTCAAAAGAACTGTTAAGCATCTTAATTATACCAGATCCCTCCCCCTCCCTCCCTCCCTCCTTTCTTGCTTTTGCTCTATTCATTGTGTAGCTACCATTATAATATTCAAAGAAAAAGAGAAAAGGGAAAGAGAGCCCTTTGGATTTCCTCCCAATCATTACCGTCTACACTACTTTTTTGCAACTGTGATAGCCATAGGGAACTTAAGTGTTCACCTACCCGAAGATGACCATATAATTTACAGGAGATTCAACCAGCAATTCAGAAACATATACCTTAATGCCTTCATAAAGAGCCCTTGAACGGCAAGAACGTAAGCAGGCATGATCATATTCTGATCTAACAAATTCACGTAGACGCTGCAACTTTATTCTTCGACGCCATTGCTGCCATGACCATGCAAGGGGATAGCCAAGGACAGAGAGAATGCTATACACTGCTCCCTCCCACCACTGGTAAGCAGCTAAAGCATTAATCTCATCCACAAACGTATTGAATGCACCTTCATACCTGCCAGGTGACGATAACAATTTTAGAAGACTCATGTACTCAACAAGGCTCCCATAGACTAGCTTAGCTTGCACCTGAAATTGAGCACTTTAAAAACTGAAACACCTTAATCTATTAGCATGACCTTAAATAATTTTGCTACTAGCCCCTAAAAATTAAGTATGCTAAATGGTCGATAAACCTCTAAGAAGAACTTCGAAGCATATTAGCCGAGAACCTGAAAATAAAAAATAAAAACTAATAGTGCAAAAAACAAATTAAAAAGAAAAGGAATACGACAGCTTACACAATTTCCTTTATTTGCTCTGGAGGAGTATGTGGAAGATACCATGGTTCACTGAAAGTATTAGGACCCATGAAATACATCCTGTGCACATGACTTTGAGACTCCTCTGCTCTGTTAGTCTCCAAAACCTTAACAAATGAAAATTATCCTAGCACTTAACAACTTTAAAAAGTATAGGAAGCCATAAACAATTAAAGGAATATAATACACTTTTATCACCAAAAAAATTAATGCACCTCGTTCAAAGACTCCAAGAAAGGAAAGGAATGATCTATTTGAGAGTCACGCTGCGTGGGGGAGGGGCCTGGTAATTCATCAACCCCAACAAATTTCATTCTTGCTACGCTGAGAACCAGTGCTAATAGTATCAAGAGACCCACAAGAAGAAGACCAAAAAACCACGGCCCACCAAATGTATAAATTAACTCTTCAAGAGCCGTATAACAATGCGGCATGTGATATCTCTCCGAAACGCACTTGTATGGGCAAGGAGTTTCAGAAATACCACCTGTTAAGATGAAATATGATTAAGGAAGGATCATCATGTAGGAACTATGCAGACTTGAAAAATGTATGCAGTCCACATCAAAAAGTGGAATATACGCATGAACAAATAGACTTGAAAGGTCATAAATGTGCAATTGTAGGTGCAAGAAAATTACGCCAATCTGATACCCTTTTATTATTACCTCGAACTGCAATATACTGTGCACGACGAGGAAGCTCATTAGCAGGACAATGGTGACAAAGGGATCTATCTGATCCAGTTACATTTTTATATGTTCCAGCTGGACATTCCTGAACAAGAATAAACAAGACAATGAGAGATTTGGAGTTTGGAGTATATGATAAGGAGAGGTTTGTTCAATGTTCATCATGGCTGCAATTTGAAAGATGTATCAACATCAAATCAGGAGAAGTTCCAATTACTTCATTCTCTTCAGATGGTGTACACACTCCAATGAACTATTTACATGATTATATTTACATGAAGGCAAAGAACATCATGATAATAACCCAAATTTTTACCATACAGGAACAACAAGTCCCAATAAGTCAGTCATCTCTTTCGTTAGAATTTTGCACTGGAAACATTGCTTCAATTACCAATTTCCTTTATAGTATACTACTGGAACAAGATTAACACAACTAAATAACCGAATTCTAAGGCAACAGCATCTCAAATTCTCAACGCTTACCACACAAAATATCCCGTAAAGCCCTTTTGGACAAGCTTTCCCACTCAGAGTACCGTTTTCACCAACGTGGCCATGGTCTCCACCTCGCCCACCCCTAGCAGAATTGCAAGGGTGAAAATAATGAGATTTCTAGCATTTGAACTTCACAAATTATGACAACTGCAAATGCCTTGTGCGAAGATGCTCGCACAGAGAGAGAGAGAGAGAAAGTCCAGTCGATTTTCCTAAGGCTGAATATGGAACTGCGAGAAAGGATATGTACAATTCATTGTTTATGTCAGAAGAGAAGGACATAATCCATCTAGTTTTCTTCCAGTCATCAATGATTTTGGTTGTTTGCTGAAGCTGAGGGTTTCTTAGAGTCAAATTTGATTTCCTTATACCGTATTACCAAGAACTTTAATGCAGTCAAGGATATGTAGTATCCATTGTTTATGTCAGAAGAGAAGGACATAATCCATCTAGTTTTCTTCTAGTCATCAATGATTTTGGTTGTTTGCTGAAGCTGAGGGTTTCTTAGAGTCAGATTTGATTTCCTTATACCATATTACCAAGAACTTTAATGCAGTCAATTTCCTATAAATTAAATTCTCTATTTTCTCCTGATAGTCCCAGCTAAACAAAGGATCGAAAAGGGCATTTGTCAAATCTAGAAGCCAAGCTAAGCTGCCCTCAAATCCTAAACTTGCATTCTAAGTTCTGGACACATGTTGGAGTAAATACACATTTAGCAAATGTGATCAAAGCGCATGAAATACACCATGAAAGTAAAGAATGCCACATGGATGATTAACTTTCCTCCTCCTTACTGAAGGGGAAAAGGAGAGAGTGGAGAACAAGAAAGCTAAAGAAAGGGGCATATACAGACCCAGTATCTATGATTCCTTCAACGCTGGCAATGGGCTGGTATACATCTCCGGTGGGAATATCAGACCAATGAAAGTGAATCCTTCCCCCACCTCCACCACCACCTCCGTTAGGACTTCCTTTACCTCCAATACTAGAAAGCACTGCAGATTCTCTGAGAGTCAGACCTCCCAAAAACATTAGTACGGTACCCCCGGAACCACCACCAGGTCCGCCATCTGAAATATCCATTATATTATATATTTCCCTCTGAATAGTACGATCAAAACTTTCTCCATCAGCTTTTAATGAGCCTTCAATGGACAAGCTTGATAAAGGATGCTCTGCAGAACCCATTACTGATTCAAAAGAAAAAATTACATCAAGGCAAGGAACCCACATTATAAATACACATTATAACCAATTAAAGCAAATTTAAATGGAGCAAACTTGTCAATATTCATGGGTCCAACTTACAGTTAAGGACTTCCATATTAGAAGGAAAGAAACAAAAAAGGATTGAGTGCTAATTAACCATATGCTGCCAGGGCCTTGGAGTCTCCTTAATCCTAGCCCAGTTGATGGTAGATAAAAAAATTATTTAATATATAAGTGCAATACAAGTTAATGTTATTAAACAAAAGGTGACAACATACTAAGCCATTCATCCAGTGCATACTCAATGTTTGAATTATAATAGATATTTCCTACCAATTTCCACATATCAACTTACCTATAATGCCCCCACCAGACGTTGAACCTCTAAAACTATCATTTCCACTTCCACTGCCAAGTTCACATGGCATTTCTGCATTCCCATATGAAATTCCACCTGGAACACAGTCATGATCATAGCATCCTGCCCCTCCCTTACCACCATGTCCCCCGCCACTGCCAATCCCATTACTCAGAAGGCTTCCTCTACCTAATCCACCTGTGCAGCCTGTACAAAAGCCAAAAATTTTCCAGATAGTTCAAACATCCCACATATATAAGGGATAATAGACTTACAATTTGTCTGTACAAGCACCCTGATAAGAAAGGATCAAGGTTTGCATCTTCAATATTTCATATTCTTCAACATTTACTCTTTTAAGCTTTTCCTACGCCGCATAGATGGTGAATAATAAACAATTCAGGTGCTTGATTACCACGGTGGTTACCTGGTTACCTAGCGACCACTATGGACAGGTGGAGCATTCTAGAGTGGACCATTGAAAATTAAAATATAAATATAATAAAAAAAGGAACTTGTCAATAATTTAACTTTAAAAAGGTAAAAGCAAACAAAAGATGTCCTTTTCCCAAAGCTTATGACTTATCTCATGATACACAATTCTACAGGGCAAAATGAAGAATAACTTCTAAACTAATGAATTATGAGTGTAACTTCGTGATACTTAAATCCTCAAGGTACCGAAGGAGTAAATATTCAGACCAAACAACAGATGTAAAAACTTCTAAATTGCCCCCAAAATTAATGTATCTGCTATTAAGCAGCCTGAAAACCGTAGGTTATATTTGATCAATAAAAAGTTACGAAGTTGCTTTATTATCTTTTGATAATTCAGCTTTCTTCGTTCATATCTACTAAGTATTATCAGTTATGAAAAGTTCTTTCATCATATCTCATGACTCCTTATATTTTGCATTAAAAGCCAAACCAGGCTAACCATGATAACCATGAAAATGCCCAAGTGACCCGACTCGTTTCCTAGCTTCATTCTGGGTAAATTGGGTATATGAATCATCTTACACTATGCTGTTGTTTTGATACAATGCAAAGTAAATGAGCAGCTTGAGTGTATTAGGAATGCTTCTGCAACTACACATCCACATTATCAAGATGAGAAAATACATAGGGAGCATAATTTTAGAACCCCTATCATCGCAAACTTCAGCTTTGTGTGGAGGACATGGGGGATGAAATGAAGTGAAAATTTCGTATATCCCTCCTAAACTTTCTCACACAAGATTTAAAATTTATCCAATCTTCCACAACCACCCTCACTTTCATTCCCGCCCCTCCTCCCAAACAAAGCATTATAGTACCAAGTGCTTACCTAAACCAGAAGCATTAACTGTTCCAGAGGAATGGACGGCAATAGTTCTTGCTCTATGGAAATGAATAATGGATCCTTCTATAAGGCCTTCAACAATTATATCCTCAACTCGACAGATCTAGAAGTGCTCAGATAAATTAGTACCATAACATGAAAAGATAATGAAGCTACACTTAGTGAAGTCATAAATCCCAACAAACAAACACCTGGAGTGTGAAAGAGAGGGAGGAGTTCACATTGCAATCTTCAGGTGGCTCAAGCAGTTCCACAGGACAGTTTTGTGATTCGCAGTATAGTCTAGGAGTTCTGCAGGGACATAGCAGAGCAGGTTTAAAATGTTAAAAAGACATATCTGAGAGAAAAAGTGCCATCAACAAGGTGTAATTAATCCGAATTACATGGCATCTGCTGTGGCATTCTTTGAGGGTCCACGTAAAAGAGATCCTGGACCAACCTTCATATAAATAGGAGAAGTTGTTATTGATATACGGAGAGAACAACCGAAGAGAAAAGCATGAATCCACATGCAATTTCGCAAACTCCTGATTCACCATCGGAAGGTAAATATCAATCACTTTGATCAAAAACTGCAAATTTGCAGGTATGATTACCGAGATAGCACTATTCGGATGGAACAACAACCTCTATCAAACTACTAACCTTGAGAGTAAACTTCATGCTCAACAAAAGTCATTTAAATGCATTACATCTCATGACAGCAAAATGGTTCTACTGGAGGCTCAAAGGAAGCTTTATTTAAACTCACTACCATGGCTTTATTTCTTACTTCTAGCAACATTTTCAGAGGAAGTAAAAGTTATTGCTAGTGGCATTCCTAATAGAAAACAGCTTACATGAATACTGTAAAAGAGAGACAAAACTAGCCGCTGTGCTTCGATCCTGTCTCCTAGCCCTGATAGATTCAAGAACCCTTGCCCATGAATTCCCAGGTTAGCATTTGAATGTATGACAGAAGATTCCTGCCAAGGAAGAACAGAAAACTTTCATACCAGAAAGCATCATATGAAGCCCAGAATAAGAGCAGAGTGGATTGAAGAAGATACCCTGAGAACAACCATATAACTGGCCTCAAGCAAGGATGTTGTGACAGTTGCATCTCCATCACCATATATGAGCATTTTGGAATTCCACATCAAAAACATTTTCACAGACATCCGTAGGGCCCCATACACCTAAAGTCAACGAAAGGAAATTATCAAAGATTGTAGACTAGACAACCAAAAACAAACAAGCCAGAAAACACGGAATATAAACAGAAGGTGAAGTGCCCATCATTTAGTCCTATATTTAATGGTCAAAATGATGGGATTAGATTGGAGGTTTCTTGAGTGTTAATTGAACAAAGAGGCCAGGAATGCACAATTACCACTCACCCTAATCACAGAGTCACTCATCAACAACTCTTCAGCCAATACTTCAAATTCGGATGAAGCATAATGTTCTAAACCAAAACTGAGGATTCCTCGGTTAAGCAGACTTATCTGGCCTTGCACCTGTATAATGCAGGAACAGCATAACCACATATAGTTCTTTATAGAAGCATTTTATCTCCGTGCAGGAAAAGGAAAGTAGCACATCAGGAAAAACTATCAATGAATTGATTACGGATACTATCAAGATTATGGCCATTGACTTGAGAGAAGTTAATCTACTGAAGAAAGTAGGCCAACGACTAGCTATAGAGCAGTTAATCCATAAGAAGGGAGAAAACTAAAATAGACAATTGTTGCTCTAAAGATATCCAAGGGCATAGATTGACCATCGCAACTCCCTCGTAAATTTTATAATCATATGGTATCTTCTGCTATGCCAAAGGCGAGTACTAAAAGGGCTCCCTCACCCAACCGAACCCCACAAATATATCAAAAAAATGTTGCTTCGTCTATAAGCCATTTATTTGGAAAATTTGATCTATGTTGAGGTTCCAATCAACCCATACTTTTCTCTTCTTTCCCCCCATTTAAGCTCTTTCCGTGAGCTTTCATCTCCACGAGTCCTCTACTGCTTGATGAAATAAAGAGTACTGCGACAGGTGTCACATGTACCTCTCTTTCCTGTGCATAGTTAAATACACTTACATAAGATATTCTTATTTCATTTAAGTGTACTTTAACCGTGACATGATAAATAGCCGTTAGAAAGTGTCCCTCAAACAATTGGCACCTTAGAGGAACCAAAAAAAAAAAAATCCAAACTTGATTTCCACCATCCTATTGATGTCACTCTTCTAAAGCAGTTAGAGGTTAAGGTTTTGAAGTATCTTGTATCCATAGAACATTTGGCGTAACATAGATAATAAATAAATAGGAGTTAATATCATTCCAATTGCCATTACAAGAGTAATTGTTGAAGGTTAAGAATGTGGCGAACTGCATTGTAAAGCTATGTGTCAGTTAATTAAAAGGGAAGCTGTGATTTTATAAATAAAAACTTAATACCCTTAGGAGCACTTGAATTTTTATTTTTTTTGGGGGAACAATAAATGTCCAAAAAATTGCACATAAATGTTTTGATGTGTCAGACAATGTAAGTAGCATGTCTGCATATCGTACAGTGCACCCTACTAACTGTGCAGATTCAACAACTAGTGCTTAAAGATAAAGACAAAGGGATTTCCATACTCACCGAGAGAGAGAGAGAGAGAGAGAGAGAGAGAGAGAGAGGGAGAGAGGGAGGATGATGAGGAACCTGAACACGACTCCAGAGCAAGGGAACAGAAGCCCTGGCATAATTTCGGACATAAATATTTGTCCACAGAGGCTGATTGGGGAACTCCATGAGAAGCGTCTCTGTATCTGTCGTCATATTGTGATTGTCAATGAAAAGGCTCCGTGGAACAGCATCATAGAATGTCCCAGCAGCACCAGCATTCAGTGGGCAGCTAAGACTACTTCCTCCTGAAAACAGAACAAGATAATGTGCAGTAAAGAGCTATTAGGGAAACAACCACCATTGCCCAAAAGCATCCGAATATGCAACAAAAACATTATCAACACCACACTTAATAAAGTTCTAAGACATGTAAGGGTTTACAATTTCCTATTGTGATCTAATGGATTTTCTCATGCAGAAATGTCCTGGATCTACCGTCAGAGGGGCTAAAAGTGATAGACCTTTGCAGAAAATCTCACCATGTACGTATATCGCAGGTTCATCATGCCTACTAAAGACATTGAGTGAAACTCGGCCACCACCCCCTCCAGCATAGCCATTTCCACCGCATGCACTTATCTTGCCATTGCCAGTCCTGCTCTTTGCAATAAAGACAATTAGGTTAAAGGGCAATCAGGTATGATGGACAAAAGAATATAGAGACAGGAGATAGGCTTTTATGAATAGAGGACAGTGCAACGGCAACACCTGCTCAAAAGGGATTCTGACCTGACACAGATTAAATATGTGTCTCACACAAATAAAAATCACCATAATATTTGAAAGTGCAGCCAGTACATTTAAAGTTCTTAATCAGCTTGAAGATTCAAATTCCCCAGGACTTGGCCAAAGTTCTCTTCAATGCATAATGGATCATAGCATGGGAATAGGGAATTCATTCCATTGATAGAATTAGACCTAATAAAATGCTACACCAACAATCTCCATTCTCAACACAAGACATGCAATTGCTACAGCCAACTTACCAGCATGCACTTCCACATATATCTGAAAGTCGGGCCAAAACTTTTTATACAGATTTGTGGCAACCGAATGCAGAAGGTCTCCCTTAATCAGATTCAGTGGACCGTTACAGAATAACTTACACCATCCAGAACCAGAAACAAAGAGATTAAAATTGAAAAGAACCTGCCTTCTGAATGATAAGCGAGTCTTGAGAAAACAATCAGATATCAATCAAACATCGCTTGTACTGTATCTTGCAAGTCAAAGTGTCTGCCTAAGCTTCAATTGCTTACAGTTCCATAACAAAAATCAATGAAAAAGTAAAAAATGATAAAACAAACTAGAGAAACAGGTGCCCGCTCCTCCCTAAAGGCGCTTCGGCCATTCAAAATTGCTCAGCCATATAAAGGTGGACTCCCACTCCAAGTCTGAACCAATAATAAGGAAAAAAATTTGAAGGATATTCTCTCGCTCCTATTTCTCCATCAATTAAAATATGAATATCTTCAACAGATAACTCTGAGGAAAGGACTGTACTAAACCTTATTTAGCTCAAATAGTAACTTTGGTGACCAACAGCAAGAATTACCCATCGTTTCCTCCTTTTGTAGGTTATAAAGTTCATAATGCTTCTCCAAGCTTAGTTGCCAGCAGTTCCAATTACTATGTTCGTCATAGCACAAAAACTGCTAACTACCTTCAAATTCAGCTGAAGCCTAAAGAAAAACTCATAGCTCACAAAACACGGAGAGGACTCAGAGTCCACGTCAAAGGAATAAAGTTCCTTATAAACGAGATAAGAATGGTAAATAAGACGACTATAAGATATCATCTTGTAAGTTTCCATCCCCTTTCCTTTACAAAACAGGACAAGCCTAATTAACCAAAAAATCCATTAATTTGCTATGACCCCCCACCCCTTTAAAAAAAAGGAAAAGGAAAAAGGAAGAAGAACCTAATTTGCCCACAAAACCTCCCAACCGTTCAGAGAAGCAAATTTTGATCATTCTTTTCATCTAAAAAATGCCAAAAATGTGCATGTGTAAAGAAATTCCCTTATCCATAAATAAATTCAAGAGAAAATCAAATTAGGAAAAGGTAAACACGGCAACATCTAAGAAATCTCCAAAATTTCTTGCCACAACGCGTCCTATATTCACACACACACAATCAGAGAGAGAGAGAGATGAATTACATTTTCTGAGCTTTGATGTAAATGCTGCCCCCAGAACCGCCGCCGCCATTGCTCCCACCATCACCTCCGGCGGCCAAAATACTCCCATTCACCTCCAAGTACCCTAACACCGTTATCTTGATCCTCCCACCACCACCACCTCCCAAGTCCGCTTCCTTACTCGTAGTCCCCCCTGTGCTACCGTAGCTACACGGCTCATCAAGCCCCTGCCACGAGTACGTATCCCCACCCCACACGTCCGCCGCCGTCTTCCCTTCCTTCTTATCCGCCTCTGTCAAGCACCCCGCCCCTCTGCCCCCGTGGCCGCCGCCTGCCCCATCCACCCCCTGCGGCGTCCCGCTCGTCTGCGCCGGCGGCGCCCCGGCCATAGCCGTCGTGTTGACTGCAGTCCCATTCGCAAAGCTCGCGTTATTCGCCACCAACTCGAACGAACCCGTCACGATAGACGCATTCTCCCCCAAGGAAAAATTGCCGGTGATGTTCACAGCAATCTCACAGCCCGCTTCCGGGCAGTGAAACTTCACCGACGGCAGGACCACGAAATTCCCCGCCCCGGCAATGTACACGTCCTTCGTGAGATTCAAATCCCCGACTATCTGACACGTGGAGTCCAGGGAGCCGACGCCGCCGAGATCGTCGGTGCATGAGACGGAGGGCGGGTGCGGCGGCGGGGGAGGCGGCGCGGGGGCGAGTAGTCCTGGTGGAAGAGGAACCCGTCGAGGTCGGCCACCGAAGAAGAAGAAGAAGGAGAAGCACCGGTCTCCGCGAAAGCGACGTAGGAGGAGAGCCGGCTGAGAATCACGGCCAGGACAATGGCGGGACCGCCGAGACGGAGGACGCGGGAGCGGAATCGAGCCATTCGCCGGTGCCGGAAGACATCTAGAGCGGGGGATTGGGGTTCGATGAGGCGCTCGGGAGGTGGAGCTCCGGCGCGACTTCGACGGCGGACATGGCCGAGCTGGAGGAGGAGGAGGAGGAGCCGCCGCCGCTGCTGCCGCGTTCGATCGTTAGCTCCGCCGAGCTCGCTCGCTCGTCGCCGCGGGAGGTGATCAGCTGAGCTCGAAGAACCCTAGAAATCGGCTTCCGCGAAAGAGAATTTCCGAGAGGAGTTGCAGAGAGAGAAAGGGGTGCCGAGAAAGAAGATGAAGGTAGGAGAGAGGAGATAGAGCTTCTTTACGTGAACAGAAGGAGATTGCTGGCCTGCGGCGGCGTCCAGGGTGACTTTTCTGGTGCCCAGCCTCTATTGGCTGGGCCTTTCGGGGGACGAATGGGATTGGAGAGAAGGGCGGAGACACGGTGGGACTGACCGTGCTGGATCGGGACCGCTTAAAGAGAGCCCCACGTCCCTTTAATGGAGCGTTTAGTGCACTCACTCACCTTATTAATAAATAGGAGTGAAACCGGACAACTGAGCTGAAACCGAGAATGATAACCGCAGTCAAACGACGTCGTTATCTGAAAATCCGCTTCATCCATAAGAAAACTTCTCCATTCGTATCTCGCGTTTCAAGATGACTTTTAAAATATCTTTCCTAAAAAAATTATTTGCATGACTTGAAAAATTAATTACTGAAAATACTTTCATTATCGATGATAATTTATGTTCAAACATTTTTAAGGACAAAAAAATTCCAAGCGATACGGGCTATTATTTTTTAGAAAATATTTTTCGAATTATTCATTTTTTAAACAAACGAAGTTTTATTAAAAAGCAAAGATAAAGTAACTATGATAAAGAGGGTGGGGTTTTGGTATTGTGTATCTTGTTATGGAGTAATAATACAAAATCGATCATCAAAATAGTGTTCCAAAGCACACTCGTCGATTTTTTTCTTTTATGGTGAGTTTCTAATAAGTTTTTAAAGACACTAATTGAGACATCATTAATATGTTTCCAAAATGATGGCGGTTTTCCGTGATATATGAATTTGTTGTACTTTGGCTCATTTTCTTTATTTTGAACAAATTATTTATAATATATGTAGTGGTTTAAACATATGTATCAATAATTATTGTCAATGCAATAAATATCAAATATCGAGGGTCGAATGTAATGATAAGTTTCTCTATTGTTAATAAATGACGGTAATTATTAAATTTTAAAAAAATGAATGGAAAATGTTAATGAAGAGAGAACATTTGGAAAGCTCGATAAACTAAGTTTAAGAGGTTAAAATTGCCCAAGAGATGTTGCCTCAATGATTAGGCGTTGTTTCGGCCAGACATGCAATGCGAGTTCAAATTTCTCCGAGACAACATTCCTTATTTCACCTAAATGCGAGGAAAATGCCACCTCGCATTTCCAAGAGTTTTTTTTAGGTAAGTGTATAGAAAATTCTAAAACTTACTACAAAGAGCAATTAAATTATAAAACTTACGAAAAGTACAATCGAATCATAAAACTTGTCAAATTGATGACAATCGAGTTATTTCATTAACCCCATTTAATTAAGCTAACGAAAAATACTAAAGTGATTTTTTTCATTTTCTCTCTCCTACGTGTTGCCAACATGGCTAAACATGAAGGATGAGGCTTAGAAGATCATCATCTTGATATATAAATGATTTTTATTTAAATAATGTTTAAATTGGATAAAAAATAAACTAAAAATCAAAAAATGCATAAGCTCTTCAAGCCCTCGTTGTCACTGCCTCACCACCATGAAAAGGACTAGTGATGGTGGGGGATGGGAGGTAAGTAGTTGACAAGGGTTGTTGGGCCATGGCTAATGGTCATCAACCTTATCAACCATAAAAGAGTTCTTGTAGGGCCCCCTAGATCGAGCGAGGGTTGTCAGCCCTCACCTAGATTTGGCCAAGGGCCGATGACCCTCACTGAACACTAGTTAGCCATCCCCATCATCGTCAAATCGGCAATGGTGGGGCAACACCGAGGAGGGCCTGAAGTACCCTTGCTATTTTGCACCTTCCCCTTTTTAAATTTTTTTAGTCTAATTTTAATAATGTATAAGTAAAAGTTTTATTTGGACGTCTCATCATTAATGTTTTGATCATGTCATCTTCTGTCAATTAAATTTTACGGAGTTAATGAAAGGACTAAGAAAATAATGAAATCGATAATTTGAAAAAATCATCTTCACTCGACAAAAACTAATTTATCAATCGCAAATCGAAAATGATTCTTGATTTTAACACATCGCGTTCGTCCAATTTCTCCGTCACCGTCTCAAAGGGTCGCCAACGCTATATTCGGTGGAACGCGAAGGAGGTGCGGAACACGCGCGCGCCGAGGCCGTTCGGTGGGGAGAGGGCGCGTGACGTGGAGAGGCGCCGAGCCCCGGAAATCTGAGACTCAGATTACGCAGCTGTTGCGACGATCCGCGTCACCAACGGAAGATGCTCGGCAGTTTTGACTTGCATATTCCACGAAAAGGACACGCCCCATTGGACCGTGAGGTGGACACGACCGACCGGTGACGTAATTTCCCCCCCGCCCCCCGGCCGTCGCGTAATAAATGCAAGAGGGCGGCGGCAGTTGGTGGAAGGGCGGAAGGCGACGAGGGGAGGACACGTGTCCCTCGAGCTGAGTCAGCCGGGCCAGGATGCTGAATTTTCAGTCGCTGAAAAGGCCGAGCCTGGGGGAGGAGAGAGACTGGCTTTGCCTTGGTTGTTAAGTATTTTCTGGTGGGAAGAAAAGTGGGGTAGGGGGAGATGCTAGCGCTCTCTTTTTATCCAATTTCGTGTCTAATTCTTGTCGTCTTATCCCGTCTTTCGTGTAAGATGATAAAAGTTATGTTACCGTCAGAAGCATGTGGAATTTGATAGAAGGTGCGTCCCTTTCGGCTCGGTTTGGGTCGAGTCTTGTGCATCGGGTTAAATTTCACATCTTCGATCTAATTGAAGACAATCCATCCGAGTCAAATTGATTGTTTGTGATCCGACACAAATGATAGCACAGGCCATTCAAGCTATCAAGTTTCCTGACGCGAGACGTCGAGGCGAAATAATTGCTTGGATTGTTGAAGAAAGATGAAATAGCCTTGTGAAGGCCGATTAAAATTGGACTTGTCAAATGGGTTTGCAACTCAAAGGTGTTTCAAAGTGCATTAAACAACGCTTTCAAATGAAAAGGGGTGGAGGGTTCGAATCCCCACATTCTCAGTGGATTGGGTGGGGACGAATTAATTTCAAATGTGAGTTTTGACTCTCATACCCTGCAAGAAGGCAGAGCAAAAGTCTGAAAGTGAGAGTTAAAATAAGAGTAGGGTAAGACTGAAAAAATAAAAGTGTTTTTAGTGTAACAAACCCAAAGTACGGGGGCGGTGTTGTGGATAACGCATTCTCAAATACAATAATGTTGACCCCGTGCGTCGGCTAGGAAAGAACAGTGACTATTCTATAGGATTAAATAATCCGCTTCTGTTAGCATTAACAAACCGAATGACAAATCATCGTCCCTAGCCGAAACAAGAAGATCAGTTTAAATAATCCGGAACCCCACACGACTTTTGGACGTCCTACTGCTTTCCGTGCAAGCCATTTTTTTTTATATGCTATCGTTCCAGAGATGTCAGCTGCACCGGTTCTATGCTACCCAGATAGGGATGTTTGCAAGTCATCGCCGTAATTTGTTTTAATAAGCCACCTGATGCATCAGCTTCAAGCCTTCAACAGACACCATGTTCATTTTACATCCTCAGGAATCAACCACTCCTTGTGGAACAAAAGACCCCATTTCAAAATTTTAAAAAAGTCCTGGAGGAATCAAAAGGACAAGCCACAAGAAATCCCCACCCACCTGGCTAAGGAATCTATAGTTTCTGTACAGAGTGGCTGGTGATGCGTTCCTGTGACTTACTTTTCTGGAATCATGTGTAGATATGCCTAAGGTTTTCTATTACCAAAAAATTGCTATCTGCTCAGATCTGTCGGATTTCTCGAGTTACTCATCGAATCCTAACTGCTGCCCAACTTTAATCCTGTCATCAGGGTACCTTTTACAACTCGAACTTTAATACACCACAAGCTCTCGTATGGAAATAGTGTTAAATGTTTCGATAGTGGCTCAGGCTGCTATATACTTCTTTGTCCCTTAGTTTTTCCATGGCCTTTCTTTCTATTCTCCTTATCCACTCCTTGCTCACATTGAATAGTCTTCCAATTTCTTCTAGTGACTTAACCTGATTATCTTTAAGCCCATATCTCAGTATGAGTACTTGCCTCTCTCTAAAATCCAAGCCACTCAAGAGTTCTTGAATTTGGCTCCTCATGTTTTCCCGTAAGACTGTTTCCTCGGGGCTTCTCAGAGACCGGTCAGGTGTAAATTCCTGCATCACAGGTTCCACATCAGTGAATGATCCAAGTCGTGATAAACATTTGAAACATCAAATTAAATTTTTATTTCTGAGTGAAACATCAAATCAATTTTTAAATTAGAGGTAAACAGACTCAGGAATTTGGGTGGGCAATATTCAAGTAATAAGCACCCATATCAAAGATGGATTATCTCAGTCATAAATCACCAATAACTTCCGCGTGTGCTAATGGCTCTGTCTACAATTTCATGTCCAAAAAACACAGGATAGTATCCCATGAGAGCACTACTCATCTATGCATTTGACCCCCGAAAAAAGGCAAAAAGGAAAGTCTCAAACACCAAGGTCCTGAACGCTGATGATGAATGACGAGGAATGCACGAATGAAGATAGAAGAGAAAGACTTCTTTCCCTACCATATATTTTGCATTGATGCTATCTCCCATTTTTTGATCTATCGAACCGACAACCCTTAGGCATTGGCTAGCTGATCTGACTTTAGCTACAGAGAAGCCGGTTAACTTTGCAATCTCCATATCATCAGGATATTTCCTGCGGTGGTTATTAAGGGATTTCCGAGCCTTCTGTATCTGATTCACTGCAGTGGCTAATGTGGTCTGCAAAATACAAAAGGCAGGAGAAAAAAGTTAGAAAGGAAAAATAAACAGGAAGGCAGAATAAAATCCAGGTTCTTGCTCTCGCAAACTTGCAGTGGCAATTTAAAGAGGAAAGGTACACACAGGAATTCGGATCCCTCTAGCATGCCATGCCACCATTCTGGACATGGATTTCCTGATCCAGTACTGAACATAGGTGGAAAATCTGTAGCCTCTTGTGTGGTCGAACCTTTCTGCACCACGAAGCACGCCCATATTTCCTGCCTGTAAAAACGCAACATTTCACACCATTTAATTACCCGGAACTAAAGCATCAGTGAGACTAAAGAGGAGCCTGTCACCCATTTTGAAGCAACTATCGCTCATATAAAAGAAAAGGCTTCATAAAGTAGTATATCAAGTTGCAATTAATTTCCCAATGGTCTTAACTGAAATCTTTTAGAATTCCAGGTGATGAGAGGAGAAATGCATGTACATAATTGTTTTATTCAAAAAAGCAGATTCTTTTAATTGTTTCTATATATATTTGGAGATCACACCACCAGTCATTATCACAGTCAAGGCCAGGTTATCAACCTGGTGTGGGGCTCTCAATTGGTTGCAAAGCTTGATCTTAACTACAAAATTGATATAGATGCATTTTCAACTCGATGAAATACATTACACTTGAGAGTAAAGAATGAGGCAACACCACTTCAGGCCAGACAGAAAAATAATGCGAATATGTGGCTCGGGTGAATTGCCTTGGCAAAACAAGCAAATGCCTGCAATTTATTGGCAAACAAACAGAAGTTTGCACAGAATAGCAGGTAGCAAGCAGACTCTTTGCTAAAGTCGTTATGACACTTAACATCGTTTCTAGCACACGTCAGCTTATGATTAGCATGTGCAAGCTCAGTTTGCAGAAAATTATTCTACTGTTTCGGATTGATGTCAACTAGAGAGGACTACCAAAAATGAAGACGACTATAAACAATTTACCACATTTTAGACTGGACAAAGAAGAGCCTATTGTCCATTACTATGCATCTCTACTCAGTATTTTCCAAAAAACAAAAGCAGCGGAAATTTTCCATGGCCTGAGGGTATTCCTGTTCTAATGATTTTGGCAACGTAGTTTCACAGTAAGCAGGAGGTCCCAGGTTTCATTACTGGAAACATCCTCTTTATGATACAAGACTAGGCTGTGGTGGGAGCCTCATGTGTTAGAATGGCATTTTAAACAAAGACGGGGTGAAAATGAGAAACCAAAAGAGCAAGACCTGAATTAGATCTTCATGTGCAATACCAAGACCCCTGTAATTCCTTGTAAGAAATATAACTAAGGAGCGAGTGCTCCTTAAAAGCTCATCCCTGCAAAACCAACCAAAATGCAAGTTCTGACGCAGCGCATTTTCATCAACTCCAGCAGCTTCTGCCCAGGTACGCAAGCTGGGCACCTGCCCACTCTCCTCTTCCAAGATTGTTCTTATTTTCTCCAATTCTGCAACCACCTGTATTAAAGTCAGAAGCTATTAAGCAGGGTCCCTTGAGATTTACACAGTTATAATGTTTACTAGCTCATTATGACCTTAACTCCTCTTGACATCTCGGCCTCATTCCTAGCAATTATCGATCTTCTTCTCTTGGAATTTGATGCTCGTCTAAGAGACGAAACTGAAGGTTGTTGGAGCCACTTCTGATTGGCAGTCGAAAGCAATGAGAAAGGAGAATTTTGGTTGGGTTTTGCAGATTTTCTTTCTCTTCTTGATTTTCTCATTTCGCTTTTCCCTGACCGAATGATTCTTTTGACATGGTTGTCCCTTTTACTGCTCGTCTTCTTTTCCACCACAGCATCAGACACTTCACAAGCATTTGGGGCATCAAAAGCTTTTGACAGACAGGTATGAAATAACTTTAGAGCTCCAAGTCTTCCTAACTGTAGCAAAATATCTCTCTCCAAGTTTAACACATGTGAATCTGCAAGAGTTTCCTCTAATGCATTAAGATTATCCATTAACAAACTAAAATGCGCTGCCTTGACTGATTTTGAGGCAGTATTGCCTTTAGAGTTTCTTGCTTTGTGTGATATGTGAATCCCACCAGGATCACTGTTTATACTACCGAATGGCCTCTCGCCAATGGTTACCTGCAAATAAGAACTTCAATTAGATTTGGTGCACCTCACATTAGTCCTGTGACAGACACAAATTTGAACCAGTGACAATATGATTTTGAGTTCCCTTCAACATACACTCTAGCTGACTAAGTGCTTCTCTCTCTCTTTGAACTGTTATTTGCAGAGCTAACTTAGATATCCTACACAGATGGTTGATGGCAATAATTGACACCAAGAACTATTCCAGAGCGGAGTAATGCCTAAATGATGCCACAGCGACTTCTCATGCTGTGCCACAACTAATACTGGTTGTTCATTTAGTTGGTGTATAGTGATAATAATGACAACAGTGACGATGACGATTGACGTTCTTCTTAACAGAGAAGAGTGAGGGACCTCCGTATTCGTCAATTTGGAGAGATCATCTTCCAAAGCAGGAGCGGACGCAGACGAACATTTACATGATCTCGAATGGTACTTATGGCAGGGCTCAACCTCCTCGGCTATACTGGACAGAGAAGACAATCTTCCTGAGCTAAATGAAGCTTCCTTGCCTCTGACTGAATAACCAAAGACTTCCCATTAGTGCTAAAGAAACGAACATAGCAGGAAACAGGGAGATGATGCATGCCACTCATTGTCAACACACTCATGTTAAAACGCATTCAAAACATGAAGTTCCACAAGAATTAAACTAAACAAGATTGACAGTCATGCCAATGCAAATCTCGAGCTAGTTTCTACTCCATACTAAATCCCATTAGACAGTACGTTGACGAGATCAAACAGGAGGAAAGAAGTGCCACAAAGCTGTAGAGAGCTCACCAGAGGAAGAGAGCCGAGTGGGGGAGCTGGAGAGGAGATGAGACTGAACAGGGACGATGCAACACTTGAGGTTGAGCCTGAAACCCATGCCCATGGAGGTGGATCGATGCAGAGGAGCAGAGAGGAATGGTGTCCATTAAAATGCTTTTTATAAGCTGAGGTGGGAGTTCTTGAGAAGAAGAAAGAGAGAGAGGCTTTGTATGTTGCGTAGCGAAGCATGCTTCTGGTGGTTGTCGCTTCTCCACCACCAGTTCTTCATCTTCTTCTTCTTTCTGATGTTTTTTTCTTCACTTTTTATATCTTCTGTTTATTTGATGGAGAAAATGTGAAAAAAATTGAAAATTTATTAACTAGGCTCTAATTTTGTAAACAATTCTCAAGAAAGGCTTAGGCTTTGCTTTAGAAGATGGGGAGGGGAGAAAAATGAGAAATAAATGTGGAAAGTAAAGTAAAATTTGAAATTTTTTGCTAGAAGAAAGTAAAAGAAAATTTCCCTTTCTTTTTAAGTGGGGATTGAGATATTTTGTATTGAGATATTTAGTGTTACTAGTGATGATCCTTGAGATGAGGAGAAAAAAAGAACATAATAAATCTATTCAAGATAAATTTCATTGCATATTTTTTTCTTGAAAAATTAATAATTCGAAAAATATTTTGGAAAAAATGATTGTCTGTATCACCTAAAAAAAAATTTATTTGTGTTACTGAAGAAAGTATTTAAGCATAGATTGTTGTTAATAATGAAAATCATTTCAGTTGGCTAACTATTCTAAATGATGCAATTAGACAAATTAAGCGAAATATTTTCTAAATTATTGATTTTGCATTGATGTAAAAAAAGAACACTAGGGAAGCGCCCACAGCTTGGTTTCAGTAAATACATGGAATAATCTTTAGTAAAGCACATATGTAGAAAAATCGTATTTAACAATTGCATTAAATCAACCATCCAAGACTCAAATCAGTTAAAAAATACCGACACTCTCTGAGAGCTTTCGTGTCATGTCGAATACTTCGACAAGTGTTCGACACTCTCGGACACTCAATCAACATGTGTGGGAAAATTCGACAGCTGGTTAACCTTCCTGATATTCTCTAATACTCGAGTCGAAATTTCGACATGCAAGTTTTCAGTTTATGATTCTGACAAGCAAAGTCAATTTTAAAAATTTTCAATAAATGAGAGATCAAAATGTTTATTCTGACATGCAAGTTTTTTGCTGTTAGAGTGTAAGTTTTCAGTGCCAATTTTTTGTACTTTTGTCCTTAGCTCATTATAATCTTACCTTTACCAAAAAAAATAAAATGTTTATATGTAAAAAAATAAAAAACAATAATAAAAATAATAAATGGTGTAAGAAGAAAAACTTAGTCTTATCTTTTTTTTTCGACTCTCACTTCCCATGATACACAATTCACCATCAACTTTTTTTCTTCTACTCTTCCGACACGTCGACATGCAAATCCAAAATGTAAATTACTTGTTTTTTTTTTTCCAAGTTTTATGGATTATTAGAATTGAGTTGAATTTATCAAATTGAAATAATAAATGATGGATTAATGTTTTTAGTGTAAATTCATTCTAGGCTTTTTTTATTATTTATTAATTTGTGAATTTGAATTAAATTAATTTGATTGAATAATCATAAAAATGATAGTTTATTATGATATATATTTAATATACAATGTATTCCAATGTATCGAAATTCTCTATTTTTTGAGAAACGATTTTTCGACATGTTGTGTCATGTCACGTGTTCGTATTGATAATCAACATGCATAAATTGCTAGCCATCGGTTCTCAAATTCTCATAATCGCCAAAACTCTAGTAGAAAAGGAATCTCTAGGCAACGATTTTGGACCTTTTGGTTTGCTATCTACCGTTCTCGTAGCAATTTATAATAAGGAGTCAAGATGCTGTTAAATTTCTATCGACCATAGTCTCCTCCAACAACAAATTCGTAGTATGATTCGACAATGCTAAGAATTTACTTGCTCAGTTTCCCAGATTTGGCCAGGATGAATTACTGGAGAAGTCTATCCCTTCAGAAGGGAAGATATTTCCCAGGAAACCAAAAGGGCAGATCCTTCCTAAAATTTCTTTCCTTATTTTCACCGAGAACGTTGATAACACATACAACTTTTACCCCTTTGCTTTCTCTAATTCAGAATATACAAGGGAAAGACCAGGAGAGATTAAGGATTGCCTAGAGAAAAAAAAAAAAAGGCAGAGCAAAGAAGGGATCAACACATGCAAACAACTTCTTTCAACCCAAGATGTTACGGCAGTCTGATGCTAAAAGTCAGCCATCACTGGGACCTTCTCCTTCATGTGCTTTGGAAGTGCCCTTGTCCGCAACCGAGCTATTCTGACATTGCTGCAGTGGAGGAGCGACAGATAAACTCTTTTTACTGTCGTTAGGATAAACCTGTAGATTTGCACTATTTCTGTCTCGATCTTCTTCGTGGGATAACACAGCACTCTTTTCTTCAACAGCTGAACTCGCGGCGCTTGCAGAAGCAGGAGCTCCCACTTCACCACCTGCTGGACAAGGGTTCGAGTTCACTCCATCTTTAGCTCCACCTAAAGACATCAAATTATTTCCACAGGAGTTAGCGAAGGAGACAAGTGATCTCAGACAGCTTCAAGAGGAGAACGGTTTTCAATTACTGCTTTCAATCAAGAGTAGAACTACCTACCCCAACTGGTTAGACCAAGAACCAGAGTTTGATCAGGCCAATTCAGAATAGAGTGGATTTAAATGATTGAAGCAAGAAAATTTAAACAACTGGAGAAGTGTTCATCAGAAGAAAATAAAACACTGGAGAAATAATAAATGAAACAACAATTTAAGCCGTTTGTTTTGCAAAAAAATAAAGAATTTAGAAAACATTTTCTTAAAAATTATCACTTGTATTGCTTGCAAAAATGAATAAACGAAACATATTTCTATCGTCCACAAAAATGATTTAAACATAAATTGTTCTCAATAATGAAACTATTTTCATCAACTAATAATTTTCGTGACAAGAGACATGCTCTAATACTTTAATTTCTCATATTTTCTAATATTTTTGTGTATACCAAAAGATTCCTCTCCAAATGTTATGCGAAATAAAATAAACTAAAATTAAACAAGGTCCAACACATCTAGCCACTTTTCCTGACATAGCAGGCTTTAAAAGCCAGTATCCAACACATAGAAGCATCTTAATGCCGCAAAATTTTGTTCACGGTGAGCCTGAATTAATTTCATTTGCAGCTTCCAAGGAAAAAAAGAGAACAAGCAAACAAAAATGTGGTAAAAAATACTACCTGGGCATGCGATGCTGGTGTTAGTTACAGTTGCAGTTGATGCTGTTGGGGAGGGCCCAACTGTTTTTTTCATCTTTGGCTACATAACACAACAATAAAATTTTCAGTCATTACTTAGCTTCAATTACTCCACAGAAAACACACACACATACACACAGCCCCTAAAGAGGAAAAGGCAAGGACTAGAGTACAAGAAGCTGTATATATTCATTTTATGCAAAGGTTACCAAAGCTTCTACAAAAAAAAAATTTAATGCCAAACAGAGGTTTTATCAGAGAGAATTGCAATTTCCCTCCTTCAAAATCATCACACTTAGTAAAATGATATGAAAAGATTATTTCCCCCTTACCTTAACATTTTCTTCACAGTACTTTACAACAGCTGAAACACTGGCATAACGGCCTTGCAACAATGTGTAGGCCCACAAAAGTAGCTTTCTGGGAATGCTAACATCAAGAATTTCAACCCCTTCGGTTGCCGTTTGGGATTGTATTCCCCGTATCAACTGATATGGCACTAGATAAAGATTCACAACTGACGGAAGTGTTATGGAGGAGCTTTCCCGGTAGAAGTTGTATGAGCATCTAAGAAGATCTCTTGCAGTGTCCAGATTTTCATCTGCAGCTTTCTTTAATATAGTATTCTTAACCTTAGACAATACCTGGCCCCATCTTATCTCTAGATGTTTCAACTGGCTTGCATCCTCAAACGAAGGATTCCACAATTCACTAGTCTGTAGATCTACACAAAGGAACTGGCTGTTTTCTATCCCATTATCTGTCTGATGAAGATCCTGGATATCAGATGAAATCCCAGGTTCCAAAGGCGTGATCACTGCCAAACCAATGATAAGAGATCGACACCAAGCGATAGAAGCATGCCTGCAGACTTTTGCACAATTACTGTTTGACAACTTGGGATTTTTAAAACGCTTCCGCACCTTCTCATTGATAGCTTCAATACTTTCAAGCTTGCCATTTCTCTCAAGTGAATTTATATATTGGTGGAGATACCTACACCAAATGTTATGACAAGTGCATTAAGTACAAATAGCAAACAGAAGACTCAGAACCAGTATTTATTGATACAACAAAAAAAGTTGGGAGGGGGGAGGGCTGTCATTGGACCACGCACCAGAATGACTGAAATTTAGAGACAACCAAACAGATAAATTCTACGGTTGTTCATAATGATTGTAATGTATTGGTCATTAACAGATTAATATCACTATGTGCAAAATCAATGATTCACATGTGTTTCAGCACATAGAATGGACTCATCTGACAGAGTCATACTGAACTAGCAGCTAATTGACCTTGTAATTGAGAAGGATTTCATAAATAACCAATTCTTTTAACGACAAACCTTTGCCTATTAAAGCAGCTAAATTCTAAAGTACAGGCCTTAATTCTGAAATACACAATATATCTTCCTGCATAAAGCATGACTTACCCATATAGACTGCCTTCTGACACTTCTGAGCCTTTCAATTCAGGCAAACTGCAAACATCGGGCCACAGATTCCCCTGTTCCATGAACAAACCAAACAGCTTTTCCAGAAGATGCTCAGAAGAGTTTGTCCCAGAGTTTAGGCTGTCAGCCTGGAGCCTTGATGCTATTATGGCCTTAATATACCTTCCAAGTGCAACTGGAACTAGATCCTCAACGCATAAGCAGAACTGCAAGAAATATCAAAGCAGTCCAGGTACAAAACAAGAAAGCCAAATGTCAGGATCAGCAGAGAAGAATTATGAGGATAATTTCAGTTGTAGTAGAAACTAAAAATGCTGAACAATCAACGTAGCAATTTAATGATTCCAAATGTTCGGTGAATATGAAATGGATAGAACCAAGTATTATTTAGCAGAAACTGGCTTAACCAGATGAAAACAACTAGAGAGAGATACTATGCTTGAATCCAATTATGAAATTATCTCCACCAGTATTGTCAATCAAAATTTTTCTTAGCTAAATTCAAGAAATTTGCGGCATACTGTAAAACATTCATGTTCACCATTCAAGCACTCAGTGATGTTCATACAATACATTCCGAAGGAGAGAGTTCAAAGCATAAAGTTGAAACTTGACTTTTACCCTTTTATCAGCCCTAATAGATACAAAAGCCTTGTCAAGCGTGCATATATCTTTAGACTCCTCCAATAGCTTCAGATAAAACAGCAAATATTTCCGGATGCACGTAATGAACTTTCTCGAGCTTTCTGGTAAATTAACCTCAAGGGATTTCTTGTTAGCAGCAATACCAGGGGTTCTACGTCTGGTAAACACAAACAACCGGCATAAGAGAAACAAACCACAAAAGAAACCAGAAATCCATTAGAAAAAATGATGGCAGATACAGAACATCAGGAGGTACTTTCCTTTATCATTCAGGAATAATTAATGAAACTAGCTATAGCATGCATTTGAATATATTATAACTTCATCATAAACCATCCTAAAAAATTCTAAGGGTCTTAGCTAACCAATGTACGACTATAATGAAAATCTCCTAATATCACCAACAACCGAACCCCCAATCTCTATCCAAGACTTATCTAATCATAAGCCGCCAGCATATTCTCTGTGCTCCTGAACTACTATCATAGTGCCTCCATCCAAATATCCGCCCAGAAATTATTGTGAGAAAAGAAAAATGAAATTTACAGCATTTCCCTTGTTTTACTGATCTCAAAATCGAAGGAAAAGAAAAAACCCCAATTTTCTCATGTTTAATATACTAGCCATAGTAATACGTATAGCGAGAAGAATATATATCAGAGAAATACCTTCCTTTTTTAACCATCCCATCAATCTCCCACATGTTAAATGTAAATGCAGAGCGAGATGACTTAAAACAAAAGGACAGCTCATCTCTTGCCCTTTCCAGATCACCAGTTTTGGCTCTTCTGTATAACCCTTGAGCAAGCATATATCTGGCCTTATGAAAATGTTTAAGATCCCCCTCGATACAGGTTTCAAGGGCGGAGAGACAGTCACTGTAAAGCATGTTCCAGGCATCTTCCATCTGGCGCAATTCCTCAGGTTTCCTCTCTGGATTCATTTGACAACTGATCCCTATAATATTCACCAGAGGATTGTAAACTTCAGGACCAACTTTCCCAAGAATATCCGTTACTTCATTCCTTGTTGACTGATTGAAGGAGTATGATGAAATAACCTGAGATGGAAACAAATGGTCGGTGTAAAAAATGGTCAATCTTTAAGTAGATGTAGCTGAAATAGAAAACTTGTTGAAATATAGAATCTAGGTGATCGATTTAACAAAGAACAGACCTTTAAGTACTCTAAATTCTGGTGTCCATGTTTACAAAGCAACTTTAACCGTGAAGCATGCATCCTGTATACTGGATCAACTGCCGAGGAATTCAAAGCAATAGCCTTATCATAATATGATAATGACCTCTCAGGCGCATATCCAAGCTTTTCACAGAGTTTCCCCATGTAGAATGCATGTGACCAATCCTGTCTGCAGCAGGCAGCCAAAGCGTCATTATAATGATGATGATTGAATCTAAAGTAGAATCCTCATAAAGAATCTTAGGGAGGCAAGCAGTATTACTTATTTACAAATGCTTTCCTAAAATGTTCCATTGAATTCTCGCAAAATTTTGTCCATGCTGCATCCTTTGTGGGCAGAGCAGATCGCTGATCGAAGAGTGGGACCACATTTTGAAGGCTATCATAGTATACTAGTGCCAATAATTCATGAATCTCACACTGAAATCCAAGGGAGAAAAAATGGGGATCAATAGTATTTCATCAAAAGAAATACTGCAAAAAAAGAAGCAAAATAGTCATATCACATCGAGAAGTTAAAACTCGATATGAAGTCCATGTTAACAATATGCCACCATAAGGCACGCTACCTTGAGAGACTGAGAATCTCAAATTACTCATGATAAGATGTTAGAGCCACTCATGTGATTCAAATACTAACTAATTTGAGAGCCCAATCTACTCTATATCAAGTGTCAATCTCATTGCAGCCATTCTCCATGGTCCCCATTACACCCAGCCTTAGGAGAATCAATCAGTAGCACTCATGGATGTGCAATTTCTGCCATCAGTGGTATCACCAAATGTAGCAGATGAAAGTAATTCAACACAATTAAGTCCTAAAGAATGCATTGCAAAAAATCTATTAAGTCACTGTAGTCAGACACTCTTCATGTACATGAGCTTCATAAAATTTGCTGCCGATTCAAAAGAAAAAAAAAAAAACAGGAGCAGATACAAGGACAGAAACCACAAACAGCGCAGTCAGACACCCTTCATGTACATGAGCTTCATAAAATTTGATCCTGATTCAAAAAGACCCACAGGAGCAGATACTAGGACACAAACCACAAACAAAAGTACACTACTCTATTCAAGAAAAGTTGTAAGAGAAACGGTATGTATCATACTGATATGATTAGAAGACAAAATAAAATTCTGCCACCGCTAACATATACTGTTTGGGAAGCTGGAAAAAATAAGAACCTGCTGATCCGGTGTTTTTGCTAGAGCCAAACTCATTAGAAGGCACCGCCTACTTCTTCTTCGACTTGTTTCTACTCTTTGTGGTAAAACAGCATTTTTCCTCCATCCCAAAACATTTATATGCTTACTGCCATCATTCAGCAACAAATCTACCTCCTGATTGGATGAAGAAAAAGAGATTTCCTTCAGAAATATCACCATGACCAGGAAGATTACAACTTCAACAGAAGCGGTTCAATATTAGTGTGCATAAGTTGTAACTAGTTAAGCCTACTACATTTACCTCATCGTACATATTCGCAAGTCGTTGCCAACTCTCGAAACGTAAAGGATTGTATAACAAATCGAACTTAAAAAAGTTTGCACTTTGCTGTACAAATTCTTCACCTTCCTTTGTAAGAACAAAGCCAGGCCACTTATCAGATGCACTCATTTCCTCAGATTGAGCCATGAAAAAGTACAAGTTCCGATAAACATCAAGATATGGTTCAGAGCTGCAATGAGCAATCATTCATTAACACAATTAATTCTAACATAAGAGATCAAAATTACGACTGCGCCAAAAGATAAAACGCATCACCTTTCTACAACCGATTTCTTGTACTGCTTGAGGCCTCCCATGGGTGAAAATATCATCTTTGTCATGGTTTGAAGGAACCCGTCAGATCCAGCTTCTTCTGAGAGTTTATCTTCACATAGATCAGCATCATCCAGAAATCTATCTATTGGATTTCCATCCAACACATTTCCTGGAGGTTGTGGGAAGTGTTTGCGTATAGCTCTTAAGACTCTGCGAAGCTTGACTAATCCAGTTTTCTACCACAAAAAGATGCACAGTCAAACAGAAGATTCAAAGACAGTGTGATTGATGTGCACTTTCTCCAGGAAGCAAAAATTTTGCAAAGTAGGACTCGGAAACAAGTAAACTTACAGATGACACCCTAGCAGAAGGTAGAATATACTGGAAAACATCAGCGCACTGCTCTTTGGTCTGATATTCTCCACGACTAGTATTTCTGTGCGTGGCTAACTCATCTTCATAGCTTGAGTCAGATCTAAGATTTAGACCATATAAGCAGAAGAAACACTGATCCAATGCCTGATCAATTTTCGACTCAAGTTCTTCTCTTTCTTCCTCACTTAGCTCATCCTGACATTCACTTGGTTGATGCTCCCCTCCTTCAGTATTCTGATCACATTCATTGCCGCATACCTTTTGGTGTTCGACTTCTTGACTTTTATCATCAAGGGACGAAATGATGTCAGAATTTACCCCCTTAGAAAGATCCTTTTCCAAAGAACTAGTTTCCCCGACTTCATCACATGCAATTTCCAAATCTATTCCATCTGTTCGTCGGCAACTATCTTCACAAAGCTGCATATTTTGTTGAGTATCTTCCCCATTTGAAGAGTGAATACAGGATTTAAGCTTCATATCCAAGGCCAACAGATGCTTTATTGCAAATTTAAGAAATGTCCCTTCTTCACCTTCGCCACCTTCTCCCGCACAGCATATCCCATATTCAGCCAGCAAATCATGAATTGCCACAATCAATTCAACCTATAGCAATAAAATCAGAAGCATACAGTAAAACAGTCATCACATGAAAGAATGGTGTTGGAAAGTACACAAGGGGAATAACTAAAATTAACATATTAACTAAAGAACTTTAATGTTGATATTGATAACTCACTTGAGTTTTAACATCTGCGCTACCATCCAGGTGTTGTAATTTGCAGAACGTAATGGCTGCATCAAGAAAGGCACCTCTTTGCTTTTGTTCAGTCTGATCAACAGTCACAGACCCAGAAAATGTCCTACAGGAAAGTGTTCTTGCAACATTGCACATAGCTGCCAGCAACAAATACTGAATATCTCGAATGCTGCTCTTTAAAATGGCAACACCGTTCTGCAAGAGCATTAGATGGAATCAAATGTGGCATGAGGAAATTGTACACACAACTAGCTGAAAATGGATCAAAAAAGTCCTAAACCTATTGCATTGGTACCAAATCAGTCTTAAACCTTTCAATTAGAGCAATTTAGTCCTAAAACTTTTTGCATCGTGCCAATTAAGTCCATTTGGCCAAATCAAGCCGAAAATCGCTAACGTGAATGCCCACAGTCCTACGTGGTGCGGTCGATATGTGGACATTTTAAATAATCTTTTTATTTTTCATTTTTTTCATTTTTTTTCCTTTTTTTCTTTTTGGCAATGGCCGCTCGGCCACAGGTCATGGCCGGCGAGGGCCAGCGCTCCCTTGCCTAGCTAGGCCAGGGCAACCTCGCCCAGCATCACCTGGGTGAGGGCCACCCTCATCACGGCAACAATGACAATTCAATAGAGTGGCCCTCGCCCAAGCAAGGCTCAATGTCATTGCAAGATTTGGCAAGGGGGCCTTACTGGCGCTCACCTTCGCCAGCCATTGCCAAAAAGACAAGGGAAAGAGAAAAAAAAAGGGAAGGTCAGGAGTTCGAAGCCCTTGCGACGCAAGTTGCAAGGGGGCTGGCGGGCTATTAGGTGATTAACGCATGGCGCCGGGGTGGTGGTTTCCCCACTAGCGTCACCTGGAAGTTTACGTGGCGGCTGTCGACCCAAGCGGTTCCTTCAGCACCCAAAAAAAAAAAAAAGGAAAAAAAAAGTGTAAAAAATTATTAAAAATTTCCAAATATTTATTAAAAAAGTCCATATTAACACGGACTAAGCCATGTAGGACAGCCCACATCAATAATTGACCAGATGGATTGAATTGATATAAATACAAAAGATTTAGGACTAAATGGTCAATTAAAAAGCTTTAGGACTGAATTGATACCAATCCAATATATTTATAACTTTTTTAATACTTTTCCCCACAACTAGCTATAGCAAAACAAGCATCAATATTGATTGATTTTAATCTATAAATAAGATCATAATGCCCTTTCTTTATTTTATTTCACAAATTTGTGGTGGAAAAGATAACAGCACACCATGCAAATCTAGCTTAAAGCGCCACCAAAGGATGGATAACTCACCACATTCATGATGCAAATCTTGCGCATGGCACAATATCACAAGCATGGTGTTTAGGAAGCAGTACTTTGTAAAGCTATAGTGCAAGGTTCTCTTTCCTAGATGTTAACTTTCTTAACTAAAGACACCAAAGGTTAACAACACAACTCTGATATCACATATATCCAAGATGACAACACCAAACTTCAAGATCTAGGAAAAATAGAGCTAAGATGTTTAAGAAAGAAATTTACACATTTTGACTAACCATTTTGTAAGCCGCAAATACTACTCCTTTGTTATTAAGAGAATTATATAAAAACATACTTCTCTATTTACTTAAGGATGCCCTCCATTGCGCAATGTTTCCAAAACAATCACAGTATATTGCAGTACATCTAACACTTTTCATTCAAAGGAGGGGGGAACCACAATGCTAGCTTTACAAACTGCTCCTCTCAGTTAAGTCAAGTAAAAGCGAACTTACAGAGTCTCCATCTTGATCAATGAATTCCCTGGCTTTTGACACGCATTGCGAAATTGCCTTTATTTCTTCAACAACCAAGCAATTCCAGTGCTTGGTAAAACTTTCTTTTGACTCTGTTTCAGATGACGATATTTGAAGAGACCCTGATTTTCTCTGGAAGAGTTTACTTGACAAATGAAGGTCATCTACACCAGCTGCTACCACTAGTATCTGCAGCTTCCGCTGATGAGATTTCAAAATGACCTCTATATCCATTGGTTTTGTGCTCTCACCAGCCTTAATCAATGTGTCTAGGGCCCGTAGCTCAACACAGGTCATCCCCTGACCATTTTCACCAGTAGTGACTGGCAAGGGTCCCAGGTCGATGTGAACATCTTCCGTACAGAAAACAAGCGGAACAAGCAAGTTAATGCAGTCAAGATATAATTCTTTGTCAGTCATATCTTCCATTACTTTCTCTAGCAAAAGATCAACCTTTAGCATGTTAATCTCATAAACAAGCCTATCAACTGTTAGCTCTTTGATAGTCTTGCAGTGGGGCAAACGAATAGATGATTGAGCAATATTATTATCTTTCCTTAATAAAAGCGACAAGCACATAGAAAATTCTTCAAGAGCTTTAGCCTTGTTGCCTTCCAAGAGAGAGACCCGTCCACTTAACCAGAAGAACCTAATCCAAAAAGGACTGTTATTCTCTACTGGTGGACAAAATGGTACTAAATCCTGATACTGAGACACATCAGAAGATAAGAGGTTGGAACCTCGAAAGCTTTCGGCTAAAGAAAAACTCTTATCTCCTAATGCACTACATGAATTTGAAGGATATTCCAAAGCCACCTTTTCGATTATCTTACAGAGTTGATAAGACGCATCAGAGAAAAAATCAGAAAGCCCAGACTCCCCAGAAGAAGTTGAACCAATGTCATAGTAAAGTTCGGCAAGAAAAAGATTACATTCCAGGGTCCTGTCCTGGCCCCAGTGTCTTGTCAATTTCTCCAACTCCAAGAATTTAATACATGGATCCTGGTATGTCAGATTTCTAGTTGCAGCCGCTTCCAATAGCAAGTGAGATACATGGTAAGCCCCATAATTATTTGAAGTTTCTTTCACAAATCTCGTAACATCATAGATCTCCGAATCCACTGTGGTGGCAGCCTCATGAGATACTGTAGAACAGCTAGCACAGCTATTTCCTTTATCATCTGATCCCACGATAAAAGGTTCCAAAAATTTAATGACTTCTGCAAGATTCTTACTAGTAGCAAAGTCTGATCCTTCCTTTCCCGGTTTACGGCTCCTGAGAGTCACAAGACGAGTACTCCTCCTTTCTTGAGGTTGTTCCTCAAAATTACTCACTGCCTTGTCCTTGAAAATAATTGCTCTTTCCACATCAGAATCACCCTGAGACATACCTTCAGCAACTGAATTAGCATTATGCACTTCATTGTGCAGAGGCAGGATTATATTTTCCAAGACGGAAGACAGTTTAATATCTAAGCAAACATCCCCTGATCTAAGCTCCTTGTCATCCTTCTGAGAACCATAACCACTCAAAGGAGCTAAAATGTCCAGAAGACCACTAGCGACGGAGCTCCATGAAGCTTCCGCTAAAAGCAACTCCACTTTCTGATTCATCCTCTTGGCAGGAGCACCCATATCAGGATTGTCATCAGCTGCTTTTCGTTTATCAGGGAATTTGAGACGGACATGTTTTGGCTCCAGCTTATCAATACCTCGGGGAGCAAACGGAACAGTTTCTGTTTCTTCAATGGCACTTTTGACATGCAAAGCACGAGAATGCGATGGCCAATGCCTCAAAATCATCTCTCCCACAGAGAGGCAAGCAACCTCATCACCAATTGCTATAAGAACTTCCAGTAGCTTCTCCATGCAATTCCCTGAAATAGGATTTTCATATGTTTGCCAACTGTTAGGGTTAACAACACAAGTGACCATGAAGTGACTAAATAAGTTCAAACCAAAAAGGACCTGAAAGAAAAGTAGCAAACAGAAAAATCACCGTGGAAAAAACATGAACTTACAATTGTTGGGACTGCACAAAAGCCCTTGCTCAAATGCCCAACGTGAAATGCTTAGCAAGCCCATTGAACATGACAACGTACCAAGCTGGTTCCAGACAACAGAATCTTTGTCATCAATTTCTACAGCTTGAAGATAACAATGCAACGCTCTTTCATAATAACCAGAACCTTGTTGAAGGAAGACTGTAGCAAGGTTCTTCAGAGCCAAAAATCTGCAAACTACAAAATTTATGCTCAAGAAAATACTCTAATTAAAATGCAAAAACTTTTGGAATCAGCCAGAAAATTTAATGCTAATGCAAGCATCACCAGAAATCATTTTCATAGTAAAAAGGAGCACAAAATGGTAGGACATGTTGCTTGCCAGCAATTTGGGATATATAAATTCTTGCTATGAAAAATCAGCAAGTTACAACATGTGGAGACATTAGGAAAGGAGCATTAACCCAAGTGCTTAAGCTGTTAGGAAAGCAGTCTACCGATGTATTCCAAGAACAACATTTCCTCTATCAGATAAACTACGCATCACTTTCGAAACACGTGGGCTGGAATCATGTTCATTCAGTCAATAGAAATTGCAAATATCTAAGAACTTGTTCAAGAAGTTGATCGCATCCAACTAATTGTGGTTTTCCTGATTTTATCATGTCATGAATCCCTGCCAGTAATAAATTGATCAGCAATTCAAACTTAAATGTAATTTGTGAAATGCAATTGCCTTTATAGTGCATCAACTGCATATGTTCAACAAAGAAGCTTTATTTTGGCATATCTTTATTCTGTATCAACCTAAATCAGAAGAACACAGCTTTCATCCTGCAGCTTCTAGATAAGACCACAAGCTACAAAGGATACACTAAAATCCCAAAAAGTTATTTTGACGCGTCTCCAAGACTACATCAAAACAGGCTTAACCCTATAACGTTAAGTTGAAATGAAGTAGAGCCTGTGTGCATAAAACCTGAGCTGCAAAAGATGACCATCGCTAGCACCAGCATTTACCTGGAAAGAAAAAAAAAGCAAAAGAAGAAATCAACAACGACAAGAGTTGCATCAACTGCATATCTTCAAGAAAGAAGCCTTACTTGAGCACTTGATATGAGGGGATCCTTGAGGACGGTTTCCAGCAGTTCACACGCCTTCTCATATTCCTTAGCATGTAATTTGAGAAGTCCTTCGTGATAAGTTTGTGAAATATGAAATTCCTGGGAAAAGGAGAGACAACAAAAGCTTAGATCAAGAACAGACCCACCGCTTTGCATCTCAGAAGTGCAATCTTTAATGCAATAACTTCTTCAGTCATTAATTGCGCCTCAACGCTGTTCACAGTCGCTTCCGACATCAACATACACACATTCTCTCTCGGCAAACATTCCTGCCGAACAAAATATGTCCATGCTCTAGCCATGCTTCACAGTGCAAACCCTCTCTGGAGGCTCTTCCTCATCAGCCAATGTCGCACTCCGCAACTCGACACAACATTCAAAAGAACGAACATTCTCCAACGCAACGCATGCTCTAGCGAAACCGAACCCGCTCGACTCGCAATTTACTCCCGAATCGGGAGAAACGGGATAAACCCATCGGCTCAAGACTCGGACCGAGATAACTCAACGAGGCGACGAATCGCACGGCGTCGTCAATCAAGGACTTCGCCAGTGGAGGGACGGGGGAGGGGAGAACAAGACCTAAATTCGGTACCGTTTCGAGAGGGACGTACCTGGGCTTCCTTGGAGGGCGCCAGCGGCTCCCATTGCCCCCTGGAATCCGTGTCATTGATCGCAGCGATCGAGAACTGAGAATCGCAACAGGCAAACAGCGAAGAAATCACATCGCAATTCAAGTAAAAACACGAGGGACGGACGGAACAGCCGCCGCCCGGCATCCGTAGAAAAGATCGTCGTACCATCTCGAGCTCTTCCGACGATTGCTCCGAGCTTCGCCGCGCGAGTGCGCTGGAGCGTGTCGACTTCTTGCTGCGACAAGAACAGAGTCAGCGGGGCGCGAGTTATGGAGTTCGGTTGAGACGTCGGTGGAGTGAACCGGGCGAGGACGAGGAGGTCTGCGGCGGACGAGCGGAGAGACGTTTCCTTTTTCTCCGTCGGGATAGTGCGGCGGGGGAGCGGGGAGGGAGCGGCGTCGTTTTGGGGGCGGAGAAAGGGGCGGCAAAGAAAGGGGGCACCGAAAAGGAAAGTTCGAGCCAAAAGGAAGCAAACGACGTCGTGTAATGATCTGCTGATCTAGCTAATCGTGGCCCAACGGCCCACTAGATGGATGGATTTGTTAAGTAAGTATCCGTAGATGTCGAATTTTAATTATTAATGATATATGATATTCTCTTTATTTTTGGTCATATGAAAAGTGACCACCGGAATTCAAATTGGTTTTATTTGTGGCTTAAATTAAGAGTGATGTGACTAAAATGTTTCACGTATTAAAAATGTAGTAAATGATATGCCAGATAGTTTGTGGTTATTTTAGTTGATGGGCCTATTTAAATGCTCATCAAAATCTGCCACATTATTTAGTAAACTTGTTTAGTACTAGCAATGAATAATTATATAGAAACATTATGTTACCAAACATTCAAATTATTAAATAATTGAAATTAATCATGGATAAAAATAGTATAAAAGTGGAAAAATACAAATATTTTGAGATTTAAAATAGTTTTACGGAAGTTGTCATTGGAGATAAAAGATTTGAAGTTCGATATTAAAACACTTTCAATATTGTATAGAATTATTTACTTGCGCATTCGTCCATGGATGTGACATTTGTAAATAATTAAGGAAACTCTGAAAAGACAAGAAAGGAATATATCCGTCGGAAGCACAAGTCGCGTTTGCTTCATATGCTAATGTCAAGTCTTAACATCACTCGTGAATCATATCGGGGCATGTGCATCGATAAGATTTAGACTAAATCTTAATCTAACTCATTCATTGACCGAATAAATTAGAATATCCAAATGATCTTTTGCAAGTGAGTTCGTCCCAGGGCATAAGTCTAGAACAAACTCTTAGTGTGGATTCAGAAAAGAAATTTCAATCCCAAAATTTAAATTGATTGTGTCTACCAAGAACAATAGAAAACAAAATTACATGATCAAAGGTGAAAACCAACACATAATGCGGAAACAGCTCGAAAAGGAAATAAATGCTCGCAAAAGGGCCTAAACACATGCCAAGATGGATTTGAGGCCGAAAATCGGCTCCCTCGGTTGGCAATGAGCAACCAAAATGTGGGCTTGTTCACAACTCTAGTTTTATAATATAAAGATCCATCGACTTAATCATAATTAAGGCGTGCGAATTTTCTACGAGTTGAGCTACATTAATCGGACTCCCAATTTTTAAAGATGGATCGAACAACTTACCGACAGAAAAATAAAAAGAAAAATTCCACTGGGAGTCTTAAACATTTGGCCTAATGTAAAATCAAATTCTAAACTTTGAATTTATGTAAACAAGTCCTAATTTGTTTTATTGAGTGCAAGTTAGTCATTTCAGCAAGCTGTTATGGGATCGCGGCATAGCATTTTGTTGATATTCTTTATATAGGTAGCACTAACTTGGCAAATCGAATAATAAAAGATAAGAAAGTAAAAAAAAGATCGAAAGAAAAGGGGAGAAAAATAAAGAAAAAGCCAACAAATTTTCTTAAAAGATCCAGAAGAGAGGTAGAAAGGGATTGAGGATTTGGAGTCGGGAGTGCCGTGGCCTCTAGAACCTCCGGCAGATAGTAAATCACGCTTTCATTTAATAACTTAAAATTTTAATTATTAAATTTTTATAGTTATTAAATTTTTATAATGATTAGCGGTGATCTTTCATTTAATAGCTTTAAATCATGTAATCTAGACTTAACTTAATAGCTTTAAATCATGTAATCTCTAGCAACTTACTCTAGAGACTTAATCTTATTGACAATGATCCCATAAATTTTTATGTATTTATTTATATCTCTATTTTTTTAATATTTTACGAAGCAATGGCTACAAATATTTTATGAAGCAATGCCTACATAATTCTACGTGTGCAAAAACATAGGATCCATCTGTGCCTACATAATGAACCACGTAATGAACCTACAATTTTGATGATCTAATAATAAATTTCAGTTTGATGATTTAATATTAATTTTAGTTTGCACGCCCAGATATATATACATATATATCTTGAAATTTAAGTATGACACTTGTGAGTCAAGTGACAGGATTGTACCACTCATTCATTGAAAATCTCGAAAGGAGGTATTTGTTTAAAAAAACAAATCAAAAAGTACATTTCAATATAGTTCATTTCGCATTAGTTCATTTTGCGAAAAATACATGATGATCATCTTAGAATGAAGTCTTTATTTTTTTTCCCTTTTCAATTTACAGAATTTATTAACTTCAAAAAATTTATTCACGAGAAATTTTTTCACTGAAGAAAACGCATCCCAAGACCAACTCATTTAAGCTAACCACATTTTTCCTTGCATGCCATTAAAGGCTCAAAGCACATCAGAAAAACAAAACGCAAAAAGACGACACCCCCCAACAGAAACGACAAGTCGTTCGTCTTCGTCCCTGAGCAGCACCGCAACTCAACCCGTCACCCGCGCGCGCTCTATGCCGTGCCGGTCACCTCCTGCGCCTTGTGCTGCACGTACTGCCCGTACTCCTTCGCCTTCTCCTTCACGTCCCTCGCCGTGTCCGCGATCTTCGCCCTCGCGTACTCCACCTGATCCTCCCCCGCCGGGTGCTTCCCGGCGAAGTACCTGTACATCCACGTCAGCGCCGTCGCCGCCGCCGCCCCGAAGCCGCCGGACGCCAGGAACCCCGCCGTTATCAGGGCCACCGCGATCCCCGCCGGCACGAGGATGGGGCTGAACAGCACCATGATCGGCGTCGCCACGATCAGCGCGAGCACCGTCCCCGTCAGGGTCAGGCCGGAGAGGACGAGCAGTGCGCCGCCGATCGTCGTCGCCGTCGCTACCTTCACCGCCTGCCGCGCCGGCGGGGCCCCCTGGTGCGCCACGTGGGTAACGTCCGTCCTGTGTCGCTGATCGGACATGGTGGTTCCGTCGGAAGCTCTTACGCTCGCGAAGCTCGTCGAGGGAGATTTCGCTCGATGCTCGAGGTGGGAGTGACGCCGATCGATGGAGATCGGGACGAGAGGCTGGTCGCTAAATAAAGAAGCCTGGGGCGTGACACGTGGCGAGATCGTGGCGTTGCGATGCGGGGTGTTGGTCGTCGGGGACACGGTTGGATCGCGTGGTGCGAGGAGAGCAGCTTTGCATGGATGAGAGTCGACGAGAGAGTGACACCTCGCCTCGTGCCCGGCGACGGGTGTCTGAGAAGAGAGAAAACGACAACGCGTAGCCGCACCGAGTAAAAAAGAACCCTAAAATTCCTACACGAACATTTTCTGTTTCGAGATTTTCACAGCATGCCTTCGAATATCTTGAAACTTGCTATGTAATTAAAAATGAAATGACGTTAGGTATTAGCTAAAAAAATTTTAAGAATTGAAAGAAATATTATGTTTGTTTTGTAAAAAATAAATAATTTACATTTTCTTATAAATGATCATTTATATATTTTATAAAAATAAATGAACACGGAATATTGTGATTATTCATGAAAATATTTAAATATAAAGTATTGATAATGCTAAAAGCATTTTTTATTGTATAATTAATTTAAACGACACAAACTATCATTTTAAAAAAAATACTTTTTAAAAAATCGCTTGGAAACTACGCCGTCGACATAGAAAGCAAATTTTATAAACAAAAGTACTATTTTTATTGATGAGGATCAAGCCCTCGCAAACATCAAGCAAGAGGCTTCAAATATACATTGGAGATGAACAAAATGTACCGAGTCCCGGCAAAACAGAGCTGGCAACGACAAGAGCAAAAGCACTAGTTATTTCTTCTCCATATCCCATCCCAGATTAGAAATACAATTTACAAACTCTGTGATTATGAGCTGGACGACACATATAAGTTATATGAACAAGACATGGATAACTTCAACATACGATGCACAGCAAATAGTTCCAGGAGGCAAAGGAGAAGCCATCTTTCCATGTATGGGTTACAGAACGGCAGCAACGCCATTAGTGCCGGTTTCTTCTTTGGAGTTCTCTCCATCCAGTGACGGCGTTGATGGCTCTTCCTCGTTCTCGGCTTCAACATCTCTGGAGGAGCCCAAGAAGCTGGGCTGGTTGGTTGAAGAGAGAAGTCTCGCCCACATCCTGTCGGTCACGACAACCTTCTTCCGCCCCGCGGTCACGCGCTGTTGATACAAAACACGGTGCAGAATACAATGATGACGAGGGGGAAATCATCAATTCAGTGTTATCACTATTCTATAATTATATTGAATCAAAGTAGAAAGAGGATACGCATCTAGCCAAGATGGCTTCCCATGTGCCTAGACATAAAGCAGTGGGGTGCTTCTTGAAATAATTGGATGTGGATGCACAACAGTACGAGGTATAAAATGTTGATCGACATACATGGAAAGGAATGTAGGCATGTCTCCCATTGACCGGTCCGACAGTGAAGCCCGAATATCCGGCCATCGCTCCATGAACTGCACTGTGGGCTAAAAGTGTGCAGTAATTATTGTCAGATGCATTGCTTGGAACAGCCCGGATCATGTAGGTAGGATCTGCCAAAACTCTATGGTAAGTTCAGATTTATTCCAGGGTTATCTAGCTAGGCTCAGAAAAGATATAACAAAATAATAAAAGACAAAAAGAGAGGAAGAGAAGGTAGAGAAGCAACCTATGAATTTCAGGTTAATAGGCATCATGTCCTCAGTCGCAAAATGATCCTATATTCACGAGAAATTGATACATGGTGTCACAAAACAGGGGGGTTGAAATGATTTTGAAAAGAAAAAAAAGACAATATACTCAAGCATCTTGCATTGGTACAGTTGGCATCATAATTATCACCGCAGAACTATAGTACATGATCAAACAATACCTTTATTCTCTGAGATATCCATAAACCAAATTCCTTGCTTTCTAAAGCCTCTAGCTGATTTCTGGTCTTCTGGTTCTGCGGGATTAAGCCCTCTGCTGCTCCTTCAGCTAACACAATAACCATGTGTCCATTTTCTTTAAGCCTTTTCTTAATATATTCCAAAAGGCCACCTTTTCCCTCAAGAAAAAATGGTGACTCTGGAATGAGGCAACAATCCACATCTCTGCTGGCTAGCGTAGCATACATAGCAATAAAACCTGCAAGATGAACCCCAACAAGATACTAAAAGAAAAGCTACGAAGAGAGGGCTGAAAAGTAAGAAACGTTGTTGATATGACAAAGGAAGCTGTGGATACACACTGGCTGCAAGATGAATGTGCAGAGACTAAAAATATAGAGTTTCAAAAAGGCATATGAGTCTCACCACTGTGACGTCCTATTAATTTCACCACTCCGATACCATTACAAGAACTTTCAGCTTCAACATGAGCAGCTTTAATCGCACGCTGAGCCTCCTCAACAGTAGTATCAAATCCGAAAGATTTGTCAATGACCTGAATAAATAAAGCAGATGATCCTAAAGTTAGGACAGAACAAGCTAGTCGTGCTGAACCCTCCAAAAGTTGTCGACAGCAAGTACCAGGATGTCATTGTCTATGGTTTTGGGGATCCCAGCAACAGCTACTTTGAGGCCACGGCGTCTCACTTCCTGACAAGAGAAGACGTCTACACTAGTGATTTATACCAGACAAAAGATGTATAAGTAAGCATTATACAATATGTACAGAGGTGGAGAATGCCCCACCATAAAGGGGGTGGATACAGAACATTCACATCAATGGCACTGATGTGAGTGTTAAATATGGGACTTTCAAATTTCGATAGTTAATAACATGGAGCTCTAACCATTATTTTAGGTTGATGGCACATTATAAACATAAGAGGACATGAAAGCAACCATCATTATTAATCCACTGTTTCCCAAAGACACACTGCTTTTTTAGGTCTTCAAAAACTAAACTGGCGAAGGAAAAACTGGAAAAATACAGTTTTACCGATGAATGTTTGAAAGTATGTCAATTTTCTTAATTCTTATGTTTCTCCATGATTATTCACCCACAGGACGTGCTCCGTTCCAAAATCAAACCCAAATACACCAGAAAGGCCATTTCGTCAATACCCTCATTTTCAGAAGAAAACCCAAAAGATTAGCACAAAAAAGCAAGCCTAATGGAGGGCCTAATAAATATTACTAGAAATGCACAGCATGTGATGCAAAATAAACATTAAAAGATCGTTTCCAGAATCTGTGGGAAGTTTGCAGATTAAAAATACTTTTCCTCAGTAGCTAAACAACTTGATGCATATATTACATTTTACATTTCCAAAAAGCAAGTAATCTCATGGTTCTTTTCTCTGTATATACAGTTGGAGATTTGAAAGGTGTATTACAGATGGGAACAAAATGATCTTAAGGAGGGGACCTTCTCCTTAAGACCACTTTCAAAAAGTTGGAATGAAAAAGGCAGTCAAATCCAACCAATCCTGATTGCAAGTCTGGAACAGTATAGAGAAGGCGAGACTAGACTGTCTAAGCAAACTTTTTGACATGATCTTAAGAACCAGGCAAATGCTAGAGAAGTGGAGAGCAGTATTTCACCACATTTCTGTAAGGATAAAGAAAATTTGTAGAAATGTCCAAACTATCAAGGCATTAAAGAATAAGTGGCATCACGGAATTCTAATTTGTAAGAACCCCTAGTGAAGCATCAGCTAGGGCAAGAGACTCATATTTGAAGAAACCAATGTGAATTTATGCAACAAATCATGCCATCTACTTATTGAGGATGTTGATCGAGACACTTGAGTCCAGCAGACAAATGGCAACACAAAATGCATAAATCACATCCTGCAATGCAGAACTCTACCTCACAAACTAATTCCGCTCCCTTTTGAGCTCCATCGCCTCCAATGATATAAACCTGGGCATCATAAACAACAGTCACTTGAAGCATTCTAGGAAATCAAATAATCTTAAGTTCATTAAAAAAGGGGGAAAAAGGGTTAAATGAACTCAAGAAAGGTAAAGGAACAGAATAAGTTGAACTGACCTGATTAATACCACGATCCTGAATGCTATCAACTATCTTTTTGTTATCATAGCCGCCTCGTGACGTCCCCAGGACAGTGCCTCCACGTTTATGTATGTTGTTGACAACTTTGGGTGATAAATCAATGAAATCTCTAGAATAGAAACCTTTGTACCCTCCCTAAATGTAGAAATCTTAAGATTGTCAATTAAAAATACCATATACTCAATAGCAAGATTTGCATGCAAGAAAAAACTACGACATAGGGTATATGAAACTTCATCTGCAGGGTGATGTTGACAATGTCCATGTAGTAAATGTTGTCAATGCAGCGAGAATGTTTCTCTCCTGATATAAACAGCATGCAGGAATGTTTCTCTCATGATATAAACAGCATGCAGGATCCTCAATTTGACCAAGAGATGTCCAAAGTGTGCTTGACATTTATAATCCATCAAGTACTGATGGTCCCAAAGCAAAGCATTTACTCTAAACCCAATTACTCCCCTAATCAATACAATTCTATTTCTACCATCTCTAGATTGCTTCTGCACATCAGGTAATATGAAGCTATGCAGCCAATATCTTCGTTCTCTAATGACTGACCAATTTCTAGTCCAATGACTTGCCACAAAAAACAGTTACTCATTTAAAGCAGAAAAAGATCAGATATGCATAAATGGAAGGACTAAGGAGAGAATCAAAAGGAATAACCTTGACATCTATCATTTGATTGCAGCTGTCATATCTGGAAAATAAGTATAATCTGCTAGAAGCATGCAATGATATGATTACTCACCTCTATTCCCAGCACTTTGCTGACACCATACATGTGGTACAGGCCGCACACAAGTTCCCTGATCACTGTGTTCACCCCCGGGCAAAGTCCCCCGCATGTCACAATACATGCACGTACTTCATCTGATTCAAAGTACACCTGACCAGCTCATACATTACAAATGAGGGGAGGGAAATGACTTATCACTTACAGCTCCAAGATAATTTGCAGTGTCATACATACCCTTTGGTGAGGTCCTGCACGTCGAAAATGAATCCCTCTTTGACTGTTCTTGTGAACAACAACCTGCCAACGTTTCAAGAAAGAGATTAGAATGAAAGGTCTAAAACTTGAAACTCAAGACTAATTGGTACATTTCTCAGCAAATCATCTATGGCTACAATCTATTAAAACACCCAAGACCCGAATATACTGGTTGTCTAGCAGGAAGAGAAAACTTTCCAGTAGCTGTTGAGGACTGCTAACGCACCTAAAGAAGCAGAATATGATTTTCCCCAAAAGCCAGATCATAATCTTGAATCGGTACATAAATCATGCATGACCTATATGGAAAACAATTCATCTGAAGACTAAAGGTGCTTCAAATCCAATTCAATAGAAGAACTTACAGTTTGAGCAACACTGTCATCCACGTTCACAAAGTATTGCCTGTGATAGATAAGAATATGTACAGTCATAAGCCATGAAAATGAGTGAATTGTTAATAAGAAATTTCCACCAGATAAATAAACAAGAAACTCCCACTCACTCGACCACTGAATATGCAGGGTTGGACTGTAATGGATTGGGATATGTCTGCAATTTAAAATAGGGAAAAGTAGATTAAATTGGTATATAATGAAAGGGGGCTATGCTGAAGAATGCAATTCCACTAGGCCCATAGCCATATTGCCATAAGCTCGTTAAGGGTACATTTGTTTCGTAGAAAATTAATGATTTAGAAAACATTTTTCTAAGAAGAATCGCTTGTATCTCTTACAAAAATGAATGAAAGAAAAATATTTTCATTGTCCACAAAAATATTTAGACATAAATTGTTGTTGATAATGAAAAGTTCTCATTGACCTATTATTTGAAAAGATAAAAGCAATCATTAAAAAGAAAAAATGTTTTCTCAAACATTCAATTTCCATGAAATAAACCGAGCCTAAAATCCATGCATTATTCAGAAGAAGAATAGAAATATGTGTAAATACAGATATTGTCTAAGTTCAGTGGCAACTTCTAAACGTTCCTGAAAAGAAGCATCATTCCATCACCTTGGGAACATTTTACTGTCCAGAAACACTTGCTACTGCCATTTCATACAGTCATGCTCACTTGCCTAATCAAATTGAATATATGCCATAGCTTTAGTTAGCCAGTGGGTAGGTTGATCTTCCAAAAGTCAGCACGTAATGTCTCAATTCCTCTCTAGATCTAACTTAATGCTGAACTGGACTGACTAGGATCATCACTCAATTCATCTTGACTACGGTGAACACTCGAAGCTACACAAGAGCTCTTTGCTTCCTCAGAGATCAATACGATTTCAATCCACCTTCGTCGCCGGATAATAATTTCCCCCGCAAGTTCCCCATCAATCTGATTTTTCAGTCACTTCAAACCAAAAGTCAAAGTTGCAACCTTAGCAACTCAATCACGCAGCGGACATAAGTTCGTTCTTCACAGGACACAAGCACCTAGACACCGCTAAAACATGTACTTGGCGACGGCTTTCCCCAAAGCCGATCGTCCAAAAACCCAAGTCTCTACCGCATATCCATCCGGCACAGTTCCTAATATTCACCCGGCGTACGCGTGACAGACAGAGTAGGTACCTGATGATATCAAACAATCCGAGAACGGGAGCGCCATAGCCATTAAATGCCATCGAAACGAGCTAACAGTAGAACTGAAGCATAATCCTCGACACTATCTAGCAACCAGCAGACTCGACAGAGAAAGACGGTACCGAAATGCCGGCGATGTAATCGGACAGATGAGGCACGTCTTCGAGCACGTAACCGGCGTCGCCGTTGACCACCTTGAAACGCGAATCGCTCGAGGAATCCATCGACTCGAGATGCTCCAGAAGAAGGAAACTCCCTCTCTCCCTTTTCCGTTCAGGCTACCGAGGGGTCTCGCCGGCTATCGTTCGGTTCCCGATGTTCAACAAGCGACGGTGGATCGGAGCGAACGGGAGAAGTCCATGGAAACGGAGGTTTAAAGCATCGGGAGGAAGTAGAGGCTCCGCCAGTGGACAGGGTGGTGCGAAGTGACGTGGAGAGGCATCGGCACGGTTACTGCGGCCGGCGCACCGGCGGTTTCGAGGAGAAGATTGTTGGCGGCATTTTGATTTCCGCGACGGAAGAAGACGGTGGGTGGAGTCCGCGGGGTTTTTAATTTTTTGTAGGTTTTGTACTGTCCTTTCCAGGGAAAAAATTACCTCAATATAATTATTTTAAGATTTAATGCGTTCATTAAATTTTTGTGAGGGTTCATTTATTTAGAAGAAAATTGTATCATTTCTGAAAAATGTTTCCCAAACTCCATTCTCCGGTATTAGATTGAAACTTAAAAAAAGATCTAAAGAGTATTTTCTAGCCGATTGGTAAGGAAAATATGATAGAGAAAATGATCAAAAAAGTCATATTTTTAATTATTATTTTATTTTATATAAACTTTCTTCTTTGTCTTCATTGGGTAGTTGTCGTGTTTGGTGACGAGCCATAGCACGCTCTAGCCTTGACCAAGGAAGAAAAAAAAAAAAAAAATTGAAAAAAAAATTGATTTTTTTTTTTTAAATATTTTTCTAAGAACAAGCCTTTCATCAACCAATGACCTGAGTTCGAGCTTTGATGACCAGTGCACGACTTTTGTGGCATCGAGCTTGAGGGTCAAGATGAGAGCTTGAGCATTGGGGATTTGAACATGACATTTATAGACCAAGCTTGGGTGTCGGAGCACGAGTGAGAGCACTAAGACTAAGAGTTCAGGCCAGCTCAATGGACCTGTGCATGTGTGCAGAGGTTCTAGGCCCAAGCATTGAAGTCACAAGTCCAATCAGAAACCTAGTCCTACACACTGGGACCAAGGAGGGCACCGACATTAGAGGAAATCATTTTTCATGAATTTAAATTTTTGAGTCCAAGCATTAATACATGCTTATATTTTTAAAAAGTGTTATGATTTTTTTAAGGGTTAATACCCTAAAAAAACTCTAAACTGATATACTTATGATAAATTTACATAAAACTAAATTTTTGATCACGAAAACACCAAAATAATATACACATGACAAATTTATCATGACTGATCATAAAAAACCATAAATTGATATATTTGTGATGAATTTACCCAAAACTATTTTTATTTATTTATTTATTTATTATTATTATTTTTGATGACGCAGAACCCCGAAAGCGGCCAGGCGAGGAGAACTCAGGGGGCAAAGACAGTGAAACCACCTCCCCATGCCACCGTGTAAGTCACCACACAGCGCTTCAGCCATCCTGTTTCGCAGGGGCTTCGAATCCTGGCCTTCGCGGTGGAGGACAAAGGATCTACCATCCACGCTGCAACGACCGGTGGTCCAAACTAATTTATTCGATCGTAAAAAACTTCAAACTAGTATGTCTGTGATAAATATACACTCCATTAAATTTGATCAATATTACAAAAATTCACAAAAATTATATAACCATGACAAACGGATAGTAAAAATCTCAAATTAGTATACCATCAAATTATCACGTATCATTTAACTTAATAATTTGACAATAAAATTTAACGGAAACCAACAAATGGTAAATTTATCACAAGTGTACCAGTTTACGTAAATTTGTCAAAGGTGTACCAATTTTGGTTTTTTTTAATTAAAAAACTAGTTTAAGGTAAATTTGTCACAAATGTAATAATTTTGTATTTTTAAGGGTATTCACCACTATTTTAAAGAGAAATATCATTTTCTTGAATTTAAATTTTTGCGAGAAAACATTTCCTATTTACTCTATTGACTCTTTTTCCCAAGTGAACTAGATGTTGGAAAATGAAGAAAATAATTTTTGCAAAACAAACGAAACCTTAAAGGTGCAAAAAAGTAATACATAGATCTCATATTATGCAATATTGTTCGATTGTAAACCATTATTGCATATTGTCTTACTTGGCATGGTTAATGTTAATGTAGATAATTTTTTAATATTTTCATTAATTTAATTATTTTTTATGTTATTTTTCCTTCCCTTTTATATTTAGGCGATCGCTAAGCCTCGGTTATGGTCGATTGTTGGCCAGAGGCAAGGGTCAGCAAGGTCGCCTCACCATGGCTGAGCATGGGTGAGGCTTGCCCTTACCATTGCTGGATAAGCTTGCGAGTGTGGGCGAGTTTCATCAAAGGCTAGTGAGGTCTAGTGAGGTTAACAACCGGTTAGAATAAGAAGGGAAGAAAAATAAAAAAAAGAGAAAGAAAAGAATATAGCGGTCAATTTTAAAAATATATTTTGTGAATATTACAAACGGAATGTCAGTTATAAAAACAAAACACTTGTTGATTTTCTTTAATAATTTTTTAAAAGATACAAGTAGAGACTTCCTAGGAAGGATTGTATTTTATGGTCCAAAGTCGACGATAGACGACCTGATTGAACTTTGCGCAGAAGGTTCGCGCTAATTCTTTTTAATTCCAGGAGGCGCCGCCAAAAAAAAAAAAAAGTAAAGAAAAGAAAAAGAAAAAAGAAACCGTAATAACAACGTGTCCATGCCTACTAAGCAGAATGTGATTGGTCCGTCACACATCATTTCCGCGACAAGTCATATTAAATTTTCCAGACGAGATTTGATAAATTCATATCGAAACGTCCTCGCTTTTTCCAAGTGCTCCTCCTCCTCCTCCTCCTCCAAGAAAGCCCTGGAAGAGGAAGCGGAAGGCCGTCGGAATCGGAAGGTCGCCGGAATCGGATTCTCAATTCGCTCAAATGTCGTCTCCGGCAGAGTAATCTCTCTCTCTCTCTCTCTCTCTCTCTCTCTCTCTCTCCATGTCCTCCTCCTTTGCTTCGCGCAGCACGTCGTGCTCGCAGTCTATCATTGCATTCGTCCGCATCTGCATCTGGATGCTTGCAACTCGAGTATCACGCAGTTTCATGGCGGTTTTTACTCTTTCTTTAACTGTAATCCGTTGAAAAAAATTTGATTTTGGGAGCTTCGAATTGGGAAAGATGGCGGATCACTAGGTCTTGCTTGAGAATTAACTGGGAATGTTCGCATCGTTGCTTTGGAAGGTCCTGCGGTTTGTTTCGATATTTAGGCTTCTTGAGGGCCAACAAGAGAATTTGATTGCATATAGGATTTGATAGGAAAAAATCCCGGTCGTGCTTGGATGGATTTTCTGTGAAGCAGAGGTAGGTGTAGGAATCTGAATGTCGAAAGTGGTAGGATAGGGCTAGGTCCTGTTCAATGGCGTTAAGGAATAGACGATGAATACCATTTCTGGGATGCATACAGGTCTTCTTGTTTGTTAATGGCGTTGTCTTGTGGAACACTACTTTTCTCATGGGATTACCTGGGAGTAATGTCTGGGGAGCTGCAAGAAATTCGGAAAAATTGTTGTAATGGATGCTATGTTTAGGAAAATTTGGCTGCACTGTCATTTTAGTGCCCAGGTCCATGAAATTAGGAGCTTGTCCTCATATTCGTATCATTGGGCTCTCTGTTCTGGGACAACAAGTACACTAATATTTATCTCTCGTCGTTAGGACCTAAGGATAGAGCTGCTCAGTTCTATTCTAGATTACTAATGCCGAGATGTTATGGTTCACTATTGTTGTTGTTGGATTTTAAATTATCGACAAAATTGCACTAGTTTTGAGTGGATTATTTCTTTGTCGGATTTTGACCAGTGTCGTGGATGACCATATTATATATCTCTCTGCATCTGTTTCAGATTCTACAATTCTCTTCCGCCAATAAGCAAAGCTTTTGGAACCATATGTGTAGCAACAACAGCGGCATTTCATTTGGGATTGTTCGATCCTTACTACGTTGCATTACTGTATGCACCAATATTCAAACAATTCCAGGTGTGGGTTATGTCTGAATGAATTCCATTCTTCTTCACATATTTTATTAATGCAATTATTTTGTTGCATGATTTTCTTAGATACATCTGCCCGTAAACTTTTATGTTTATACCATATACGCCATGGTTGTAGCCACATCATGCACCAGTTTTGTATGCCTAAGGATCTCAGCACCTTCATCATCATTTTTTTTTTCTTGAGAAACTGTCTAGTTCACTGAAGTTATGTTCTGACTTTTTTTTAGCAGAGACAACAATCTGTTACCCTGAAGTTAGTTTCTAACTTTTAGCAGGAAGGTTCTGGCTATTGCCTACCCATAAACAGCCTGCTTGCTTTTAAGGATTGAGAGTATCCAGAGTTTCTTAAATCAAGTGAGACAGACACCACCACTTAATAAACATGGAAGGAATTACCATAAGACGCTTATCTTATGGTCTGATGATTTTGTTTTTAATTAGATGTTTAGGAGATGCCTGGTTTCTAAGAGTCCCTTATGAAGTGTGTCTATATCTTCATCTCCAATTATTTACTCACCATTCCATTTTTTCCTTTGTGTCTTTCTTTTCTATCTTTGCTGTAATGTTGATTTTGACATACTGTTTCCACTTGTATCTGTTTCTCAGGTTGAAGTAGAATATCTGACAAGACATTTTATTCATTTTGCAGGTCTGGAGGCTTGTCACTAATTTCTTTTTCCTAGGGAAGTTCTCTGTTAATTTTGGAATTCGTCTGTTGATGATGTAAGTACCTCATAGATTATCTATAAAAATGTACCTTGTAAATTGTTGTACCTCCTACATTACTCATGATGCATGTGTCTGCTCCATTAATGATTTATGGAGTTATTATCTAGCATTATAGGCTGATAAGTCACACCATACCAGCAGAAATAGATATTTATTGTTGTGGTAATTTAGGCTAGTTGGAGAACTGCCACTTGAAACCTATTTGTGTGCTGTGTGATAATGTAGACTGCTATCTTTTATTGTTGCAGAGCCAGATATGGAGTTCAACTTGAGAAGGGCCCATTTGACAGGCGAACAGCAGATTTCCTATGGATGATGATTTTTGGGGCATTCTCTTTATTGGTCTGCATTCTCTTTAATAAACAGTTGTTGCAATTCTTGGTTTAGACCAGTTAAATGGGCGATTCATGAGTTTTTTTTTTTTATGTAATTAATTTGTGCTTTTAGGTTTTAGCAGCCATCCCTATGCTGTGGACTCCCTTCCTAGGGGTTTCCTTGGTTTTCATGCTTTTGTACGTATGGAGTAGAGAGTTTCCAAATGCGCAAGTTAGCATTTACGGACTGGTAGCTCTGAAGGTAGGTTTTCATCTTCCGTAAAAATGACTAATTTTTCACTGCAGTATCACTTCAATCATCAGTATGTCGGTCCCTTGGTATGGAATAAGAGGATTTGTTTCGCTTTGTTCTGCAGGCCTTTTACCTACCTTGGGCAATGCTTGCATTGGATGTTATATTCGGTTCACCTTTATTACCAGACCTTCTCGGGATCGTTGCTGGACATCTCTATTACTTCCTGACCGTGCTGCATCCTCTTGCTGGTGGGAAGGACATGCTAAGGACTCCAAGATGGGTGTATCCTTTTGTTTGCGTCATATTTAATTAGGAAGAGCATTATTAGTCACCATCTAATAGCATTAAAAACAGATCGCAAGGAAGTGTCGCACCCCTATGTCTGTCAAACATCCTCAAGCTGCAAACAGAAAAAGGGCCATGCATAATCCAGTGCATTTTTAATGGTTTGAGGTTGGTTAGGGTGATTATAATTGGTGATTGCAGTACTGATACATTGCATGCATTTATTGTGTATGCCATTTGGAGTAGGGGTGTCAACGGTTCGGTTTTTCGGTTTTTGGTTGTCAACTTTTTTTTTTTGTTGTATATATTTTTTATTTCCAAGAAATAAGCTCTTATCGGTTTGTTGGTTCAGTTCGGTTTGGTCAACCGATAAAAACCGAACCGATAACAAAAATTTCGGTTTTTAATGAGAACCGAACCGAATGAAAACCGAATATTTCGGTTCGGTTTTCGGTTTGGTTTTTGACACCCCTAGTTTGGAGTTCGAACCATATTGAATGTTCCTTGATCTCTGTCCTCATATTTTCTTGAGCAAAGTTTCTCTGACAAGACATCGTCACTCGTAAATGTCAAAATGTGTTTATTTTGCTCTTTTAGATAATTCAGCAAATTGATTAGATTTTATGTCTGCTTCTGTGGTTAGATATCGTAATGCATGCGAAAGGTAAAATGTGATTGTAATTGGCCCATTACTTGTTTAATCGGAAATGTCTTGTTTTGAAACTGCATCATAAAAGTTCTAGTTTATGCAATATGTTTTGATTCTGTCTGAAAACTAGAGATTGGACTTTGGCATATGACTCTAATCTCTGTGATGGTGAGCTCCTTGACCTGGAGCAGACACAAGCTTGTTGCGAGATTGCGGTTGGGACAGCCGGCACAAGTTCGCTCGCAACCAGAGAGGCCAACTGGGACGGCTTTTAGTGGAAGAAGCTACCGGTTGAACGAATGATGTTTCTTTCTGGTAGCTTGGAAAGCGATAGTGAATTACTGCTTTCTTCTACTTTGAAAATAGCATCAGCAGGAGAAACGGAAAATCTTTTTGTAAGAGACTAGGCTTGAGTCAGTAATCAATAGAGCTAATTCTTTACATCTTTCCTGCTTTTTTGCAGCATGCTTTGTAACATCGGTGGTTTTAAGGAACTTCAACTTAGAATAAGCTCTGTCTCTGTCTCTCTCTCTCTCTCACACACACGTACAGAGTAGTGTAGACAAAGGACAATGACATTTGCCCATAAAAAAATTGACAGCAAATTAAATCAGCTCCTTGATTTATAAAATGACAAATAATGAACTGAAATCTCTATTGCAATAGGATCAATTGTATATAATGCCTGTGTATATATATATGTTTTTGTTTTTTTTTTATCTGTATGGACGGTTTTGCATATTGAATGAGATAACATTTCTGATTTTTTTTTTTTTGGAAGACATTTTAGGAAAATAGTAATATTTTCTAATGTTTGGCTAAGACTAAAAAGAAGTTGTAAAATATGTTCAGTTGTTTGATTTTTCCAAATAGACATAGGGCGTGTGGATCATCATTCTGAAGGGGCTTTCGGTTTTCGAAATCTCTCGGGAAAATGCTTTGAATTGTTTGGCAACTATTTTGAAGTGGCTTTCAAGTGAAAGCCAAAATTGGGAAAGTTGAAAGTTTGATGCTAATAGGAACTAGTATTGAGCTTTTAGGATTTGATTAAATGTAGAAACTTATTTTTTTCTTTCCAAAACTACAATCACTCATTCTTCAAATTCTTGATTTTGCCTTCATTATTTTTTTAAATGCTAAAAAAATCAAATATATATAATTTTTTTTTATAAAAAAACCAACTCTTCACCAGTTCAATAAAGGGCTATGGCCATTGGTGAGCCAGATTTAGTGCCAGTGGTTGTTGATCAAGGTCGCCCGACCTCCGACGGGGGTTGCACAATCCTGACGAGGGTTGCCGAAGGTTGTATGACCTTAGGTGACTCGGGAGGCGTGCGACCCTTGCCTCAGGCAACCTCTAGTGGGGACGAGGGCTACCAAAGTTAGGTGACCTCGATCGATAGCCGTCGGCACTAAATCTGGCTCACTAGTAACGTGGTGAAGGGTTTAGTATTTTTTTAAAATTATATATATTTGATTTTTTAGCATTTATATATATATATATATATATATATATATATTTAGCATTATTGTTAAAATTTATACTTAAAAAGTTGCACATATTTTTTTTTTCAATTTTAGATAAATAAAAATTTAAAAACTAATTTCACCAAAAAAAAAAATTTAAAAACTAATATTACTCATTCAAAGGGCTTTTCAGATATGTTTTTCACCAAATGACATTTCTCTCAAAATTATTTCTCAAAACATAATTTACCAAACGATTTTTGTATTTACTCGAAATCCTTTAAGCTAAACTGCTTTGCATCTTTCTAATAGATTTTCAAAATGCTAAACCAAATGAACCCATACACTATTTATGTGCTAGTAACCAATGCCAGTAATCGGTGCTAGTAAGTGGTACGAGCACTAGTCCTAAATTTGGCTGAACAAGGCATCGGGGATAGGGCATGGGCAACTGGCTCAATGCACCTAAGCATAAAGCGCTAGGATTTGAGCATCAGCACTAGGTTCGTGAGCCTGACTTCAATGGAACTGGCCTAGGCTCCGAAGACCTGATCCAGGAGATTGGGAAATAGGTTGGGGTTTTTGTTTTTGGGCTCAAAGTTTCAATTTAAATGCTGATATATAGTCATATTTTGAAAAATAATTTTCAATTTTTAAAATGAAATCAGTTTTCTAAATTTAAACATATGTTTACTGATAACTAGAAAATATTTTCCTATGTCTTATTTTTCCAAGCGAATCGAATATTGAGAAATGAAGAAAATATTTTCCTCCAAACAAATAAAAAGCCTGGTTCTTCTAAAGATCTATCGTTCCAATCCCTTGCTATGATTAATTCCTGTCTGCTTTTTTCCTTTTTGTGGAGGACTGATGCACATGCGCCAGAAGCATTACCCACATGCAAGCAATCACATCCCCATTTGCATATTTTCAGTTGAAGAATAATTGATTTATTTGAATTTAGTTAATTAGATGGGCTTATAAAAAGGTTTAGTACCATACGATAAATGATTAAGACATATATTATCATTTTTCAAGTCATCAATGCGAAATCTTTTTGGATTTTAGAATAATAGAATTCGCTCCTTTTTCCTGAGAAGACATCGCTGTAATTTGCTTTCCAAGGAAAGTCGTTCCGGTTCCGTGATTCTAATGAAATTGGGCGCGCTTCCACCATTTTCTTTTTTTCAAGAAAAAGAAATGAAATGGTGGAGCAATTATTATCTAAAAGATAGTTAAATAATTTCTATAACGCCTTTTGAAAGGTCGGAGTGGGTCCCGCCCGGGAAAAAAAGAAGGAAGACAGAGCAGCACCTTAGAATAATCCACGCTGGAAATGTTGAATCCGCGAGCTCCCCCATTCAGTAATCAACCTCCACGCGCGCACGCGCCAACTTGCGAAGCTTAATTCTAACGCAATCTCTTTTCCTCCGCTATATCTTCCCCCCGTTCGCTTCCCATTCCTCCTGCGCTCTCGCATTTCAGCTCAATCAAAACTCCCCCCCCCCTCGATCGATCGCGAAGTGACGGACGGGCGAAGATGTCGTGGCAGCAGTACGTCGACGAGCACTTGATGTGCGAGATCGAAGGCAACCACCTCACCGCCGCCGCCATCGTCGGCCACGACGGCAACGTCTGGGCGCAGAGCCCCAACTTCCCCCAGGTTCATCCTCTCTCTCTCTCGCCGCCGCGGCTTCTCGTTTCGGGATCCGTCGATCGACTGTTGATTCTGTTGACTTCCTTGAGGTGGTCGCGGAGTCTCCGATCGGTTACTGGATGTCGCGCCTGCGTGATTTCGGCGGTTGTTGCTTTTGTTCGACGAGTTTTCTTTTCTTTCTTTCTTTCTTTTTTTTTTGTGGGAATTAAGTGTTGAAATGGGCTGGGGTGCAAGATCTGTTGTGCTGGTATGGTTGTGATTCGGTCGGTTATGCGCATCGGATTCGGCTGTGACTGGTGAGTTGGGAGTGATGGAGTTCAGGCATGTCTGTAGTTGGACTTGATCGGATCAGCGGCCCCTGTTTGTGCGGTGTGCCGACGCTCTCGACATCCATGCGGAAGCTTGAGGAAACGATGATGATTTGGTGTTGTGTTGTGGTCGATACTGTTTGAATCCGCGTCGTGATAAGAATGGTACACGAATCACCAAGAGCAGTGGATTGTACTTACTAGATCCGGTGTTACGTGTTCTAAGATTAACTTACTAGGACACAAGGAAATCTAACTGTCTTAAAGGAGAAAGGTTGGAGGTATAGTTTAGTTGCTTCAAAGAATTAGACTGAAGATTGGTGCTGCATTCTGTCAGAATCGCATCATCTTATATGATTCGTGAGTGGTGGTTGGCAGGATCTATCGTTTGGCATGCACGTGCTTCTGCGAACTCTCAAGGTTTAGATTTCCTTGTCTATCTGATGAACAATGAGAAAGATGTTACGTTAGCATCAATTACGAGACCGGAATTAGAGACCGTGTGAATTGTTCTCACTTACCGATCGTGCATTCTCTTGGTATTCAATGAGTGTAGGTTTGAAGCTGTCTTATCTTGATAAAAGTATTGATTATTCCCATTCCACTCGTATTGCACATGTTGCTCAAGTAGATAATACTTTCTGCCAATGAAGAAGCATTGCATGTATCAACACATTGGGTATGATGCATATTCCATGTGTTCAGTTTGTGAGCATTAAAGATTTATGAAAAGCATTATTATCATAAATAAGTTTTATCAGGTTATAATCTTCTTTTGCATTAAGCAATCTAGTCAAACAAGAGGACTGTAGATTGGACAGTATTGATGTGATTACCCTTTACTTTTTCATTTCTGTAATCCACCTGTTCTTATTGGAACTATGAGTATAACTTTTGTGGCTGTGTGTTGCTGTGCAGTTTAAGCCCGAAGAGATAACTGGAATAATGCGTGACCTTGACGAGCCCGGGACGCTTGCGCCGACTGGGTTGTACCTTGGTGGAACAAAGTACATGGTGATCCAAGGTGAACCTAATGTTGTTATCCGTGGCAAGAAGGTAAGTTTTTCATTGAGGCATCACGTGGGATGCCTATCCTTTTCAGTGTCATGCGATTGGAAACATTGTTTCTTCCTTTATATTGGTTTCAACTTGTTGCCCTGCTTCCAAGTCGCAATGAGGGATATCACTTGGATGGATTGTGTGATGGTCATAATATGTTTAACAGTTCATCATAGTTATTCTCTTGCTGAATTTAATAATAATTGTGCCAAAGTGCAAATCTTGCATGTGATGGATTTTGCCCTCAATCTTCTGTTGATGATGGATGATCGTTCTAAGTTCCCTTTTTGTGAGGCCTAAGAGGTTTCTGGTTTTACGAGAACCATTACCAAATGTCGCCTCTTAATTTGGAATGTGTAAATTTTGCTTGACGAACTTTTCTTTTAATGGTTGCTTATGCATGATGAAGTTCTCGTCTCTGACTTTTCGATGTTCTGAATTAAGCAAGTGAACTACTTTCTGCCATCTCTTGCACTGATGGGATCTCCTGTTGCGCTCTGTTTGTACATTATACTTCTTCCACCCCTTGCTCCTTCACACTAAGTCGTTATGCGATTTCAGGGCCCTGGAGGTGTTACCATCAAGAAGACAACTATGGCCTTGATCTTTGGCATATACGATGAGCCTATGACTGCTGGTCAATGCAACATGATTGTCGAGAGGCTTGGAGACTATCTAGTCGATCAGGGTTTTTAGGCACATCGGCAATGCGTTATGGGATTTTTTTGTTCTTCCCTGTTTTTGTATTGAAAAAGTTGTCGCTTCTTCCCCTTTATTTCTGGAATATACTGGGCTTGCGTGTGTCTAAATGAGGTTGGAGTTGTTGCAGGTGATGCAGTTTCTTGTTTGGGGACATGGGAACCTCCGAGTACAAGGTGTTTGTTATCCGAGTGGAGATATTTATGGCTGTCTTTGTTTGATGAACCTTTCTGTCTTAAGTTGGTGTTCTACCCAAAGATGAAAAAAAGCTATTGGTCATGCGAATGGAAATACTTATTAACAAGGATTATGTAAAGAAGAAGTACCCTCATGCACGAAAAAGCATTTCCTATCGCTTGTCAGCGAGACTCTGGGTCCGTTTGGTTCGGTTCAGCTTTTGGGGAATGCATTTGCAAAAAAGCAAATACCTTTGGGTGAAGGGGGTTTTCTGAAATTCAAATATCGTTTGGTAAAATTTGCATTGAAAAACAACTTTGGCTAAAATACCATTTGATAAAATTTGCATTTGTAATTGACTTTTATTAAATTAAAAAAGCAAAAATATATTTGTATTTCTTTTTTGAAGTTTGGCCACCGGATTGTCGGATCCGGCGATCGGATGGCTGGATCTAGCTCTCGGACGGTCGCCGGGGTCGGGCGACCTTAGGTGACGGTCGCCTGAGGTCAGGCAACCCCAGGCGACGGCCGCTCGAGGTCGAGTGACCCCAGGCAGCCTTCGCCTGGGGTCGCGCGACCTCAGGCGGCTGCTTGGGTCGCGTGATTCAGGCCATCAGTCGCCTAGGTCGCATGAGGTTCGTCGACAGTTGCTGGGGTCGGGCGACCCTCAGCTGGTGGTCGCCAGCGCGCGCGACCCTTGGCCAGCAGTCGTCGGCCTCCAATCGGCTTCTCCATCGGCTGCATGAACAGTACAACTTGCATTCCGAAAATGCAAGTTCTCAATGGACCTCTAGCCCTCCATTCCCCCAAAGGCCTTTGAAGCCCCTTGGAGACCGATGCATTTGCATTTTCCCGAAGTCCTCAAAAAATTAAACCAAACACCACAACATTTGGCCAAACCCCTTTAAAGCCCCAAAGAGCATTTCTAAATACTGAACCAAACATGGCCTCTGTTAACTTGAGAGAAAATGCCACCACATATCTCATTTTAAAACAGATCATTGAGGGAAAATCATTTCCTATTTGCTTACATTGTCACTAGAAAGTAAATGATATTGACATGGAATTTTTATAACTCAAGTGAAACATTATATAACGAAATTTTGATGGAGAGTAAATATATGATAGAAATTTGGGGTTTTTTATATTAGAAGAAAAATTTTTATGGTAAATGCGTAGATATATTTCATTCTAATTTGTTGTGGACGTACGCTAGTATGTTAGTTCATTTAAGTCATTATTTTAATTCATTAAAGTTGTTCATGTTCCGCAATTCTATCAGTTGAAAAAAAATCTATTAATTAAATAAAAAATAGGGGTGAGTTAAATTTTGTTTTGGCATACAATATGAGCACGCCAAATGAGACGTGCCAAAAGAGACGTGCCGTATCGTCTGACTAGCTACATCCGAACATTCTGCACGTCTCTTGAAGGAAAAGCCCGAGTCACTTCACAAATTTTGACCCCATTCTAATGGACACGAATGTGGATAAATTCAAAAGTAGCGTATCAATCATAAAAAAGATTGTTTTGCAATGACATAGTTTCATATGTACTTTGAATTTGAATTGGAGGTTAAGTTTCGATCTAGCCCAGCGCTAAACCTAAAGAAAATTTGACTAAACACTCGGGAGTCAATCTCCTCCCTCTTTTTGGACGAAATCTGCTTCATACACTACTATAATGTTTGGTTTAAGATGTCAACATAATATCAATAGCCCACACTGGATGAGTTCGTTACTCAATCTTCGTAGAGGAATTAAGGTTTTCTTAAATGGAGGATAGATTGGTGAATCGAACTTGTAATCTTCAACTTTCTCATTAAGAGTACTCAATCATTATTGATCATTTACTTATTGACATATATAAGGAAAGAGAGAGAATTTTATAAAAGGGTAGGCTCATTATTGATCATTTACTTTTACTCGAAATTCAAAATTGTGTTTCTATTTTTTTCAAAGCTCCCCTTACTTTTAAAAAAAGTTACCCTTAGTCCTTACATTATACTTCTCTTGTCGGTCAGTTTTTGCCGACATGGATTGCTTGATTGCTAAAATAAATTCCAAAATATACATGTCATGCTAAAATTCTCTCAACACTATAATATGACACCACATCGAAACACACAAAAAAAAGGAAAAAAAAAAAGGAGGGAGAGAGATCATAACGATTGCCATAACAGTAAGTTCAAGTTTTAAACACGCGGCCACCATGATTATTCAAGTTCAAACTCGTGGCCATGATCGTCAATTTGAGCTTGCAGCCATGGTCACTAGAACTTAGAAGCTCACGGCAACCCTAGCAGCTAGATCTTTTCTAACTGGAAAACCCAAGACAATGACCCTTGATTGGAGCTCGTGGCTACTTAGGGTGCATATGGTCACATTTCTATTCTTGTGAACAATTTTTCTATCTTTGTTCTCTAGACAAATTTCTAAACAAGAGAATGCATTTAGTAATTGCACAAAAATTTTTATTCTCGGAATAAAAGTGCGTTTGATACAATCTTCAACTATTTTTGTGACTTATAATTTCTTTTAATTTTTTAATAATTTTGTTACATTTTTCTCCTTTTTATTTCATTTTTTTCCTTTTCTTCTTCTTCCTCTAGTTGGTCGTTGGCCTCGATCATGGCCGGTTGGCAATCTACTAGACGAGAGCCGATGAGGCCACTGGCCTCGGGGGAGCCTCGTTGTGCCTTGCTCGGCCACCGTGAAGCTCGGGGCAACCTCGCTAGGGGTAGCGACTAGCTAGGAGAAGAAGAGGAGGAAGAGAAAAAGATAGAAAAGAGAAGAAAAAAAAATTGTGCTTGATTCTTGAGTTGTTCCTAGTTGTTTCTTAATTTTTATTCCAAATCTATTCCTAAGAATAAATTTATTTTAGGGAACAAAAACTTATACAAGCGAATTTCTATTTTATTTTTATTCCGGGAACAAAAAAACAACAAAAGGGAAATGGGAACGTTATCAAATGCGCTCCTGTGATAAGAATCATAGTTTTTCACATTATTTGAGAGTTAAATTTTGCATATTTTTTTTGCAAGAGGGAAAGGGTCGACACTTCAAAGAAAAGGGGGGACAGAACATAACAAAGCGATTTTGATTTTTCAGTTATAGATAAGAGAAAATGACGTAAATAGTTTTTGAAGTTTGACTCAATTTGTAGATTCTTAAATTGTGACCCAATGTTTGACAAAAAAAATAAAATAATTGTAGCTCAATATATAATGGAATCTCTAAATTTTTTAATTTATTCAATATAAATGAATAAATTAAAAATGCAAAGAATGCATTTCATATTTAACTAAAATTGAGAGACTATTTGTGTCGTTGTCTTCGAATGAGATTTGACATATTGTCCCTCTCGCAGAAGAGGAGGCAAAACAAAAACGCACTTGCATTCCTCACTCGCTTTTATCTCGCCGTCTCCTTAATTTCCCTGGTCGGTCGCGGCAAGCTTGTTCCGGGAAGAGGAAACAGAGCATGGGGATCCCATCGGAGATGAGAGATTTCTGGGCCAACGGCCGGAGGACGAATCCGTTCCCGATCGCTTCTCCGGCCGAAGAGCGGAGGATCCAAGCCGCTCGAAATTGCACTCAAGGTCTCTCTCTCTCTCTCTCTCTCTCTCTCTCCGATTCCATTTTCGAATTGATTCGATTCGATTCGATTCGGTCGGAGAATCGATTGCGAAAACTCGTGGTCACGGATGCAATCGAGGCCGGTCGAACCGGTTTGTCCTGTTGATCTCGCTCTGTTTCGAAGCGCTGCTTCTGCTCGTAGGACGTGGTTATGTGTCTCTGTATCTTGTTGAATGTGGTTGCTGATTTGGTTCGGTTTTGATGCGACGGCGGTGGTTTCGGATCGCGTTGGATCCTTTTGATGTGCAGAGGGCGTCCGTGCTGGAGCGAAGGCAGCTGCGATCGCGTGCGTCGCCAGCGGCGTGCCTACGGTAATGGATGCAATTATCTTGACTATGATTTTACGCGTGAAATGTGGAGATCTATTGAGATGGTTTCGGATAGGGTCGTGTTCGGCTATGATTTTACGCGTGAACTGTGGAGGTCTTTTGTGCTGTATAGTTGTTAGGAAATGGGGGCATTGTTTCGATTGCTTAATTGCCAGTTAAAAGCTCTGAGATGTTCCTTGAATGTTGAATGTCTGGATGCTTGTGTATGATGCGCTCTTCAGTTGCCAATTGACAGACTTCTTTGTGGAAATATATGTCAGAAAAGCTGAAGTACTTCTCAATTTTAAGCTCGACTTGTATCTAAGAATGAAAATTTGGCATGTATTGACTTGGTGATTTAGGATTTGCTTAACTCGTTTATGATGTATCGCATAAACTCGGGTGAAAAGGAAAGTCATTGTCCAACTTTTGTAGCTTGTGTTAACATAAAGTCGGAGCGAAATGGTTGCGAGGAACAGCGAGATTCACTTCGCTATCGCTATTGCTTATATTTTATAATCTGTTGTGGAGCCTCTTTATTTCAAATGCCTGATATATTGGTGCTTTTACAAGCCAAGTTTGAGGTTGTTCATTTTGATTTTTGAACCTGAAACTTGGGTTTCTAAAGATCCTTGCTTTAATCAATGATATATGCGCTATCAATTCAACTACTTTGTTGATAGGAAATTTCATTTGGCTGAATTCTTGTCCTTTTATTTTGAAAATTTTGTACTAGCTTAAACTTTCCTTCATCTCTATGACAATTCTATTTGTGCCAAAAAAAAAAAAAAAAAAACTGTTTTTTAACAATAAAAGATGCTTCCGTGGGGAGAAACTAAATTCTGCATTATTGCATGTTGCTTCATCAATTGGTCATGTAAACAAACAATCAAATCATCACATATAATCATGTGGTACTAACGCCCATTTCATCCCTCGAGTGTTGATGTTCATCCTCAATTTATGTCGAGAATGTGCCGATGGCCTAAAACTACTTTAAGCTCCTTTTGTGTATTCCTTCCTTCAGCTCCTGTTGGGCTTAATCAATGTTACTAGTGTTGATATATGTGCGACTTCCTTCAAATTTTCAGTTGGTTGCTTGCCGAGTGGTTCCTTGGGCAAAGGCAAACCTAAATTATACTGCACAGGCACTCATCATATCGGCAGGTATTCCTGAATTTACTTTACCAAGGCATCTGAAATATATAAATATATATAGTTCAGTGCCCAATACTCTGTATCATGTGAAGCTAAATATGGATGAATGAATGTTTTGTGTTGCAAAAAACTGAAAGTCTTATCTTTGGATTGACAGCTTCAATTGCTGCCTACTTCATCACTGCTGATAAAACGATCCTAGAGTGTGCAAGGAGAAATACACAGTATGACAAAACAGCCTGAGAGCAAGACAATCCTAGAGATGATGGTTTGTTAACCCCTGGTGCTTGCTTAATCAAAAGATGTGCAACTTGCTCTGGGTAAGCTCATGAGTATCTGTCGTATGTACTGAGAGTGTTTCTTCTGGCCAGATTGTAATAACATAGCACAGCCGTACTTAAGTGGGAAATAATCAATTTTTGGGTAATTTGCGCAGTGAATTTCTGTGCAATGTTGATTTTGCACCCAGAAAGCTTATTTTTCTGCATGGAAGTTACCTCTCTCTCTCTCTCTCTCTCTCGCGCGCGCGCGGGGGTGCTGGTGCACTTGCGTGCACACACATGGTCGCAAGCTCTCTCTACTGCATCTCGTAATTGTGAATCAAAGTTGCAGTCAGGTGGCAGACGAGAACTTTTGATTTATTCATAATAATACCAAATTTTATAACCTGGATTTCTTCTTGTTTTATCTTACCCTGAAGCTTGTAATAGAGCAGTTCTGCTAGTGAAAATCAAATTGAAATTGGTGACAGTGGGTACATGGCATCTAGTACATTGGTTTGTGTTCATGAAAGAAACCTACACTTAATGTTTAATTAGTTAAGTCCGAACAGATTGTTTAATTTCTATTTCATCCCTTTTTCCAGTTAGAGGCAACTGAAAATTAAGGGACGATGAAGATTTAATTTACTGCTGGGTTCTCGGTATAACATTCGTCTGAAAATCTCATCGGACTAGGAGTCTCCAAATCATGCACAACTCCCCTTCTGAATAACCCCATGCTATAATGAGATGATATCCTCTATCCCGGCTGGTGTCTTAATTGGAGGCCTCGTTTATTCAAACCGTTCATCCACGTGAATAAAGATGGTTATGACAACTAATGTATCAATGATTCATCCAAATGGGGCAGGGGATCCTTGTCCCGCTGTAATGAGAAGCCATTTCATTATTCTGTCGAACTTCAAAGTCCATTGAAGAATTCAACTGGCAACAAGGGCCAGAAAGAATGGCATAAGGATTAGGTTACAGAGAATAACCCTAACAAATTAAGAATCCCCAGAAAGTCATGAACTAGTTTGAAAAATGCCCGAAAATTATGAGACCCTAATTTAGTTGGAAATGTTCAATTTATCTCGTGCGCTATTGAACGCTTCTCTGTTCCTCAGGAATGGTTGGTATGATCAAATGGGGGAAAATTGGGGGCAGTATCTCGCGCTGTCAAATGTAGACCTGTCAACTTCTGTCTTCAAACTTTAATAACTTCTGTTCGAGCCTCAGAAAGCATAGCGATAGATTGCATCAGCCACACCATCTTCATCATTGCTAACACCAATTACGTCCGCCACAGCCTTGGTTTTCTCTGATCCATTACTAAGGGCAATGCCAAGCGACGCCAACTCAAGCATCTCTATGTCATTTTCCCCATCACCAATAGCCATTACCTGAGAGAGAGCATTGTTAGTAAAATGATAAGATGCCTACACGGGGACCTATTTGCAATCTCATTGCACACGCAAGATGAAAACGACTTTTTTCTCTGTGACACAACAAGACAAAAACAAGTTTCCCAATCAAACTATCCTTGCAACTATGCTTTATGTTCGGTAAGCTTCTTGATAGCCACTTTCAGGTTGTTCTCCACTGCATATGGATCTTAAGTTAACTTCCAATTACCCACAAAATTTTTCGCTACCTAAATTTTTCTAGTAGAATTTAGAGACTCCTTTCCTCTTTGATCAAGACAATTGGCTTCCTCCTCTTACAACTGGTAGTTATAATAAAGAAGCAAAAGGCAAAATCTTCATCCTGAAAAAGTCTTGAGAACTTTAGGCCACAGATCAAATCCATAAATCATTTACCCCTACAATATCTTTAGTAAATGGCTAGGGTAGCAACCAAAAACTCTGAAGAAAGAAAGAAGAAAAATCCAACGAAAAAGATTTTGTGAGTGGAAATCTACCTCTTTGGGAGCAACTCCTAAATGATCAAGCAGCATTTTGACCCCACTCCCTTTAGAGGTTCCAGGGGGAACAATCTCCAGCATATCAGGCACAGCTTGGACCACATTAGCACGAGCTCCAGTAGCTTCTGACCAATATGGCCGCAAATTTGTTGCCACGCCCTCAGCAGTATCCAAAAAAATCATTTTCTGCAAAATACCATAAATTAGGCAGATACAGGATGCATCTCAGGTTGACAAGCAAGAGAAGAGGTGGCATTCATAGGACAGTAAAGAGGTCCGCAAGTATGCTTCTGGCTGAGAATAGTACTTGTGAACATAAAAAAGTACTTTGGGGCTAAAATTTGATAAATGGACACAGAAATATGATTGGAGCTTTTAAGGCAGTTTCAGCTAAGAGTATTGGAGATGTAATAGGGGGTTTTTGATGTTGAATTGATCTTAGTGCATCAGTAAAATGGTCAGACCATATTTGCCAGTTGCTATCTTTCTAATCGTAACAGTGTACCTGTATATCTGCAGCAGCCAGGAGATCCTCAATTGAAGGCATGATCTCCGCCTGCAGACATAAGATTTATCATATGCTGGGACAACCAATCTTCAGGCATGATGGAAAAAGAATCTCAAAGACATCACCTTTGGTTCACGGTATATTGTATGCACTGAGTCGACAAGAGGGTGTTCAAATATGGTCAAGCAACGATCCTCACAGAACGCAACAAGTGGAATTCCATGCTCTCGAGAGTATATAAACGCCTGCAATGTAACTGTGAGTGACATCTCTATGGTAGATTAACAGACAATAACAAGATGATGTAAGTGGTCATAGCTAAAAATGATGAAACATTATAGTCAACAAATTCTTGGGAACGAAAAAATCGAGTAGAACATTAGCACCAGTTCCGCTCCAACCAAATTGATTTCTCTTATAATCTGTATATTAGTACTCCGATGCTTTTATATTGTCAATGACAGAACCATCTTTTCAATGAACAAATGGAGCACCATAGGAGATACCTCTCGGCACACATCAGGATCTAAATTTCTTCTATAAATTTCTCGTCCCTGTCTACCATAAACAAGCAATCCCTGCAATTGTAGAAAGGCAAGGAAACAAGATACATGAAAGTGTCAGCAATAACAAACCATTCTTCATATAAACCTATTTATACCTATCTTTAAAGCTAGGACTCAAAGGCCAAAAGACAAATAGATGTTAACCTGTAAGAAGACACCGGGAGTAGACTGAGAAATGACCCCATCTTTACCAGCTAAGTCTACTGTCTTCAGTATATTTATGACCGCTGGACGTGCCTGATCACAAAGGCCAGATTGAGATCCAATAACCAACAAAACACAGGAAGGGTTTCCAAACTCACAAAAGAAAAAAAAAGATGAATCGATTTGAAATAGTATCTGCATATTATAAAATTGAAAAAATGTATCATCTTATTAGCAGGGGCTATTGCATGCGTACTGCTGTTATTTCAAACAAATGACAAAAGTTAATGCCAAAATCTATTACGTTCGCACCTTTCCAGTAGCTATAACCACTTTGACACCCCTTGACAAGGCCTCCTTCAGAGCTTTTGCATTTGTTAAAGATATCTGACTTTCACTGTTAAGCAGTGTGCCTAGCAAAATTTGTCAAAAATACCTTCACAAGCTATATTCACAGAAGAAGGGAGAAGTAGAGAACACAGAAGGGCTGTCTCACCATCCATGTCGCAGAAGATATAGCTGAATTTTGGCTTGTAAAAGCGAAGACTGCCTTCTCTTTTCCTGTCTTTTGGCAAATCATCTGTAAGATTGCCTTTGCCTTAAACTAAGATGGGAAGCAAGACCAATTTACATCCCAATGCAACATATTAAGACAGGTAACTAGGTTATCATATAATCAAGTGGTTAAATTACCATCTGGATTCTCAGCATGTGGATCCGTGTCAGTCTTATTGTCATATGCACTTTGAATTAATCCTTTTCCTTTCCAACCAAGGCTTTTCAGAAGAAGTTCCTCTTCCTTCTCCATTTCTGCTTCTGCCTCTTCGCTCAGCTCATGATCAAAACCCAAAAGATGTAACAGTCCATGAACCTGCAAAATTGCAAGGCAAGGTCTATATTTAACACATCTCCCCTCTCATTGGTGCACTCTTCCCCACAATTCACCGGGTTAAGGGGATCCGTATATGTTGTTCAAGTACATCTTATTTTTCTAAAAGTGTCCATAAGTGAACACATTAGATAGACACCCTATGCTTACACTATCCCAACTAAAAAGAGAAGGAATGAAGATGGAAAATCACATCACTTTTATCCTCCTTGAACTTCAAAATCATTCTTATGGCAAGGCGGTTTTCATCATACCCTCCTCTCCATATAAAATCAAGGCTGAAACTCAAAATTTCTAACTGAGTGAGACGTTGGGCTTTGCTCAATCTAACGTAGTCCATTGGCAATAAAACTGAAGTTATGCTACTTTGAAGCAAGGTAGATCGAATAACCAATTTATGAACAATAAAGACTTCCGTCAGAGGAGGAAAAGAAAGAATGGGTTAAGAGAGGAAGGGAGATGGTCTAATTGGTAGATGCCAACATTCACAAGTAACTTGGATTGAGTCTCATCATCATCCATTTCTTTTAGCCTTCCCCACCTCATCTATTATCTAACCCAAGGAGGAAAGAGCAGAAAAAAGATGGGTAAAAGTGTCCACACTAACCATTAGGATTCGTATCTCATCGAGAAGAGTGTGGCCTCTTTCCTCTGCTTGCCTTGCAGCAGTGTCAACAGAAATTACAATGTCACCAAGCATAAGCTGTAATTGATGGAAATATGTCAAGCATCCATTCATTGAGGCAACTTATCTGGCAAATAAAGCGCCATTCTTACTATAGGGAGCTTAAGCCCTGGGACGTGTTGTGACATAGAGAGAACATCAGTGGCATGGTCCTCATCCCTCCATTCCTTGTTCAACTTCCGAATAAAGTCATCATTGCAAAGTAGTACTGACAACTCCACGCTTTGGAATCCACCAACATCGTCTATAGCAGTGTCTCTTGTTTGGTAAGTTGCATCATTCAAGCCATCAAATGCTAGTTTCATTGCCATTGGAACATTTAGACGTAGTAGTTCTGCAATACTCTGAAAAATGCAAATGAAAAGGATGAAAATGCTTCTCTGGAAAATGACAATGGACTGCTCCAGTGCAATGCGAAAGAAGATTGTCCCTCAAAACACAGAATTATGCATGTTATATCAATGATAAAAGCAACAATAATTAAAGAAATAATTCATCACTTTGGCCAGTACCCGAGACTGGACACTATCTAAAAATATTAGTTCCACTACTTCATCCATCCATCCCCCCCAATAGAAAAGGTAAGCTAATTGAACTTCTAAACGACATAATGCGCATCATAATCAATCAGTTTCTGGCTCGAGTAATCAAAGTTCCAATCTTTAACTGAGGGTCAACCTTCAGAAGCCAAAAATTGAATCTAAAATGGCGATTGAACTCCACAAAACCAACACTGGCATTTGCAAAAAGTACCAGAATTTCAGGATCATCGGGTAAGTCCTCTTCGATGCAAATGCTGACGTTGAGCTCGAGCTCCCTCTCCTTGCTCTTCCCAGCCCTCCTCCTCACCTTCCTGTACCCTCTCTGCGACGCCCAAACCCTGCCGCAACCGCCCGCCAGCTGCCGCTCCTCATCCCCCGCCCGAAAAACCCCGACTTTATTCCCGAACAGCGAAGACCCCAACGACGGCGACGGCGACGGCGACGCCGCGCCGAGGCGGGCGGTCCGGGAGTGCAGAGCGGAGGAGGAGGGGCGGAGGGAGGGGGAGGGGGCGGCGGCGAAGGGGACGGCGGCGCGCAGCAGGGCGCGCGCCATCTCGGGGCGGCGGCGGGGGCGGAGGGTGCGGAGGAGGGAGGGGCAGCGAGCGAGCATAAGCGCGGACGGGAAATTCGGGAAAATGGTTTCGGGGATTTTCCGCTTTTGCTCGTCGTGAATTTTGCTGATTGGGCTTGTGCTCGTGGAGATGGCGACGTGAAGGTTGTCGTTAATTAACTCCGTGACGCCCAACCGCACTGGAAGTGACGAGAGGGTGAACGTGAAATGGAAGCGCATGCGAGCTTGGGGACAATATTCAAATTTCAGGCTAATACTACAGAAAATTTTAAATTATTATACTCAGGACAAATTTATCTACATTAATTTTTTTATCATAAAAAAATTTCAATTGGTACGTTTATAATAAATTCACTCTCCGCTAGTTTCCATTAAATTTTATTATCAAATTATTATGTTAAATAACACGTGATTAATGGGTATCTTGATTTGGAATTTTACATTTCATTTGGCCATTGAATGAGTTTTTTCGTTGTATTAATCCAATCTAACGGTGTGGAGGGTTTTCGCTTTTGTTCGTTGTGAATTTTGGTGATTGGGTTTGTGCTTGTGATGGCGACATGAAGGTGTAGTTAATTTTGTCACGCACGCCCCCCGGGCACCGATAGTGATGAGAGGGTGAAATGGAAGTGCATGCGAGCTTGGGGGACAATATTTAATTTTTGGATTTAATACTATCAAAAATTATAGATTATTATATCTATGACAAATATATTTGAATATATTTTTTGATAGCAAAAAAATTAAAATCGATACACCTATAACAAATGTACCATCTATTAGTTTTAGTTAAATTTTATCATCAAATTATTAAGTTAGATAATACATGATAATTGACGGATGTACCGAGTTGGAGTTTTATCCTTCATTTGGGCACCGGAGGTGTTTTTTTACAAATTTGACATAAACTAGTGAAAGGTAAATTTGTCACAAATATACAAATTTGAAATTTTTTATGATAAAAAAATTAGTTTGGGTTTTTTGTAGTATTAAAACTAAAAAATTATGTATAGTTCAAGGACTAAATTGAATATATATTAAAAGTTTAAAGATCACGTTAAATAAATTACAAGTTCAGAAACTATATTACACATTGGAGTAAAGTTTATAGACTATGTTGAATAAATTATAAGTTCAGAAACCACGTTGATTTTATATGTACTACTTATGTCATTATCCTTTATAAATGAGGTGCAAAACACATGGGGAAATTCATAACAGATGAATCATAGTAACCTGCTTGTACGTGATGTCACCATTATTACTATATTATCTCAATTAACATTTGAAATACCGTGACGTGTAAAAGATGCGGTTGAAGTTTGTATGGATGGTTTGGTAAATTAATGATCTAATCTAAAGAATAAAAGGCGACGACTTCCTGTGGCGGGGGCACTTGGAGTAGGATTCTCCCTGCAGAAACACCGTCGCAAGCGGCGGAGGCGCATGCTGCCCGGGAGGCCCGTGTGATTGGCTAGAACAAGGAATCCACATTACGTCCATACCAAAGGCGACTGCTCGGTTCTTTGGAAAAATCATCCCTGGACAAATGGCTGTTTCTGGCCGGCACACTCGTCCGTTAATTACCGATATCGAGAAATACCTTTCTTCTAATTCGAGATGTGTCGCTATTGAGGTTGAGGTTGTCCTATGTTGACTATGAAAGAGATTGGCGATTAGTTTATAAGTACGAGAAAAAGCATATCCTTTGAGCTAGCTTTTACGGTAAAAGAGACCTAAGAATATCCAACAATCGCATTATGGGTACTAATTCAGTAATTCGTGGTTTAGGCCAACAATCTCGTTTTGATCGTGTTAATGATAGATGTTTAGGGCGCGTTTGGTAATATTTCGTTTAAAAATTGTTGAAAGCGAGAAATAGAAAAAAGTGTTTGTTAGGGGAACAATTTTGAACAAAAAAACGCGTTTGGTAAACTTGTTAGGGAATTAAAAAATAAACGAAACACGTTTAGTAAATTTGTATAATTTTTTTATTTCTTTTATTTTTTAATATTTTTATTTTATTTTTTCTATTTTCTTTCTTATTTTTCTTATTTATTTTTCCTTTTTTCTTCTTTTGGCCAGTCGCCGGCCTCGGCCATGGCCGGTGACCGGCTGACGAGGGCCGGCGGCCTCGGCCAGCCACGACGAGGCTCGCCGGCCGCTGGGTGAGCTCGGCCTCGCCGAATTTGGGCGAGATCGAGCTCGCCCAGCCCGGCGCGAGGTCGGCCTCGCCTTGGCTGGGCGAGCTCGCCCAGTGGCCGGCGAGGCTCGGCCTCGCCGAGCCACCGCCAGGTCGGCGTCGCTTGGCGGTGGCCCAGCGAGCCTCGCTGTGGTTGGGCGAGGCCGCTGGCCCTCGTCGGCCATGGCCGAGGCTGGCGACCGGCCAAAGAAAAAAGAAGAAAAGAAGAAGAAAAAAGAGAGAAGAAAAAGAAGAAGAAAAAAAGTGTTTCTAAATTTTGTTTCGAAATTTCGGAAACAAGAAACAACTTTTTTTTGTTTTTTTGTTTTTCGTTAGGATGTGTTTTAAGAAAAAAAAATAATTTTGGAACAAAAACGCACCCGAACGCGTTTATGTTCCTTTTTTGTTCCCATGAACAAAAAAACAAAAAAAAGTATTTAAAAACAGAAAAAAGAAGTGAAAACAAACGCAGCCTTACTCAATGACAGCTTGTCTAGTTTATCTGTTCTACATGGAAAATAATGGTAGAATTCTATCATTTGCAATTGTTGTACTTTGATTTTTGTTTAATGTAAAATGCCTAAAATTTATCGGAAAGATTTGCATACACTTTCATTTATGATTCTTTAAAAGCTAAAAATCTATACTATTTCCCTTGATACATATCGAAAATAAGCAAGACATTTTCTTAAGCAAAATCAACTAATCAAACAAAGCTTTCTCACCAAGATTGCAAACGAGCTTAAGCCTAAGGTGCAAAATGAAAAATAAGAAAAACTTCATGGGGCTAAATTGCAAAATATTCCCAACACGAAATTGGATAAATGAGATAATGACACAAATGGCTTTTGAATTTTGGTTTAATGCGCAACATGATTACTGAATTTTTAATTCGTTCAATTTGGCTTGTGAACTTTAGCCTGATGTATGATGTGACTCTTGAATCTTTAATTTATTTACTATGATCCTTAAACTTTTTACACATATTTAATGTAATTCATGAACCATTCGACAAAAAAAAAATTATAGTTCATGAATTATATGAACATATTTAATGTTATTATTTCATTAATTTAAGGTCAGGAATAGCATAAAATATATTCGTATAGTTCGTGGATTAAATTGAATATATACTAAAAATTTATGAGTTATTTTGAATAAATTAAAAGTTTAGAAACATTTCTTATTTGGCTTAAATTCAGGGATAATTTATATAATTTTTCCAAGGATAAAAGGGGCGGACTCATTTCCCTGGAAGATGCTAGTCGATTAGCGGCCAAGCGCTCGCTCCAGGAGGGAAACAAACTCGAAACGAGGGAGTAGCGCGAGAAACCGGCACGCTCTTTCGCCGGCGAACTTCGCCGCTCGCGAACGGCGGGGGATCGGCGCACGGCGAGAGCTTCGCCTGCGATCGACGACCGACGAAGAAGCGAGCGAGCCTCTCTTCTTCGCGCGTTCGGCAGAGAAGGAGATTTTCGCGGCGGAATCCCGGAGAATGGACGATCGCAGCATAATCGAGAGGGAGAGGCATCAGATCGAGCAGATTCGGGAGCTCGATTTCGAGGAGCTGCAGGTCGAGGAAGTCGACGACGCTCGCGACTCGTCGGACGACGACGTCGATCGGCGCGCCGCGTAAGCTTCCGGCGTCTCCGCTCGTGTCGTGCTGTTTCAGTTCAGTAGGTTTTTCGAATCGGTGCGAGAGGCCGTTCGCGGTTCGCTCGCGGTGCTGGTTTTTCGGCGCGCGTCGAGTTTTGTAATCCGTTCGTGTTCGACTGTGTGCTGATCACGCGAGGTTTTGGCGTGCGAACTTAATTTTTAATCGAGATGATGCTGCGAAGCAGTACGTAGCTTCAGTATGTTCATGTGTCCTGTCATTGGCCAGTTACTGGTTAGATTGGTTCTTGGCCCCGGAATTAGCTGAATTGCACGTTTCGCTCGTTGCGATTTTGATCCGTTTCGTTCGAGTATAGCGGTAATCAGTGGTCACCTTAATAGTGGCAAATTCATTATATACACGTTGGCTAGAATCTAGTGATTAGAACCTCTATACTAAGTACTGCCTCTTTGTCACTTCGCATTGATTGGGAGTCGAGAGAAGTTTTAGGATATTCTGCTGCGTTCACTTGCTGTTGATTTGAGGTGTTTTCTCCAGTCCACTATTTTCTGTATCCTTGAATTGGTTATTCATGATTTAATGGACTGCAGCGCTCGGGTTCGTGATGGGGCAAGTTTACCTAGTGAATTTACCTTCAACCCTGGTTTGGCTTCGTTGCATACGTATCTTGGCGGTAGGAATTGAGAATCCGGCAGTTCTTGTTGCTTGTAGTAGCTATGCAGTATGATAAGGAATACTGATGGTAGTTGTGTCTTAACAGAGGTTGAAGACACCCACCACAGACTGGCTTTCTTGGATGGCGGTGCCATCCATCACTTACCCTTGCTCTATCTCGATGGTAGTCCTTTACCTCAACTTATATGTGAATTATTTATGTTGTGTTCTTCATTTCTATGCGAAAGGGGATTCAGAGGCTGAAAGACACAATTCAAATATTTATTAGTCCATGGATTTAGATGCTCTACTTTTTTTAGCAGTATTCTGCAAAATGATGATTGTGGGACATGAGCTTAAATTCATTCTAATTGAGGTAGCCAATTTTTGGGTAACTTATTTAGTCACAGCAGGACAACTGATCCAATTTCAACTTTCTTCCCTGGGAAATAACTTAAGTGACGATTGCTATGGTCCAGCTTGTCGAACTATCTCTGTGAGCCAGAGAAAGATTTTCCATTCAGGGTGAAGCAATCTCTCTAAGTCAAAGCAGGTTAGCTAGTTTCTAGGGTCAGAATCTGTACGATTCTGATACTCTTTTCCATGATAAGCAAAGACCTTTGCCTGCTTTGGATGCACGAAGCTGTCAAGCAGTGGGAAGAAGTAAAATTCACGTCTCTTCTAACTGTCCATGTTTCCCTTTGATGGTTTTGGTCCACCATCTCAACTCCCCCTTCTTTCAGATGCACATGCACACCTTCAGCTCTGAATAAAATATCTGAGACAATGCTTTTCTTTGATGTCAGGAGTTGTTCTGTTCCCTGAAGCCACCCTTCCCTTAAGAGTTATTCAGCCTAGCTTAGTAGCTACTATTGAGAGGGCATTAAGCCCAATTGATTGCGATACTCCTCTTACAATTGGTGTGGTATGTTAAAATTTGACTTTTGTGAATACTGAACTTGTGTTGTGGATTTCCTTCTAATTTGAAACGGATTTTCAGGTTCGTATTTACAGGGATCCTGGAAATGATAGGTTAAGGTTTGCCACGACAGGGACAACTGCCGAGGTAGCAATGCTGCCCTCTTCTATCGAATCCTTATTCATTATCTATTCCTTTGTCTAGCTCAAGTTTTGTGGTAGGCACCCTTTTTTTTAAAAAATAAATATATTATATGTTGCATGTGATTATGTTGCAAAAATTGGTGCAGATTAGGCAGTACAGGAGACTGGAAGATGGTTCACTAAATGCAGTTACTCGCGGTCAGCAACGTTTTCGCCTGAAGCGCTGTTGGATTGATGCAGATGGAGTGGTTAGAACTTAGAACTCTTTTATGTCCTCGTTAAGAATAAGAAAAATTGTTAAACAGAATCATCATTGAACTTTTCATTTCTTCTGATGCAATCTCCTGGCCTACAATTTTTTAGGCATATGGAGAGGTGCAGATTATTCAAGAAGATTTGCCATTGAGGACTCCGCGAGATGCCTTTGGGAAGTTGCCCAGACCAAGTGTCCTGAGAGATAGTGATATATCAAGAAACTGTCCAGAAAACTCTCCTTCTAAATCATTAACATTTGCTGATGAGGACGATGACTCAGAGGCACATTCTGAAAATAGCTTTGAGAGTGCACTTTCACTTCCTGAACGTAGATTGCATCAATCTGCAATTGATTGTTCTTATGGATATGATGTCATGGTTGAATCAACAAGCAGTGATGATGAGAAGTTTGTTTGGGGATCAAAATCCCAAGATGGAAGATCTCATTCTCATCATCATTCAGATGAAAAGATTTCTGGAGATGCTAGTGGATCTGGGGGCCAATCTCACAAAGGTTCATGGGGTTGGACTCAACGAAAGGCTGGTAGTAGCAATTATGGTATTCCTAGAGCATTCTGGCCACACTGGGTGTATCGCATGTATGACTCATATAGCCTTGCTCAAAGGGTGGCAGGTACCGACTCCTGTTCTTCCTATCTGATCTCTCCAAGGTCATTTACTTTAAACAAGACATTTCTACCATTCACGGCTGTACTTATGTCCTTTCACTTGTAGCTTTGATTATCAAGTCTGTAAGTTGAAGTATTTGGTGAAGTACTACCTCTCTTGTTGGCATGTCCAAATTGTTACCGGACGTTATTGCAACTTGAGGATTTGAACTTGTAAATGGGAGCTTCATTCGTTTCCATGTGAGAAATTTGGAAGATTTGGTAAATTGGCTACCATTTGGCAATACTACTGAGCCAATTGCTGCAAGCAGGAGGTGGATCTTCCCTATTTTATATGTTATATTTTACTTAACAGAATAAGTAGTTTAACAATTCTAGTATAATCCTAGGAAAAGATGCGGAGTAAGTTTTGTTCCTATAGAGTATGAAGTGCTATCGTTAGTCTAGTGAAGTTATAGCCCTATATTGCATTCTCAGTGACCTTAATGGGCTAAAGTTGTTACATATAATGCTGAACTTGCAGTGTTTCTGTTTCTTTATGCCATTAATTTTATCAAGCTATGTTTTATGTTGTCATGAGAGACATTAATCTCAACATAATTTTTTGGCTTCTGCTACTTGTCCAATGGTTGCAGATATGTGGAAACAAATAGTCGGAGCACCTGCAATTGATGGTCTTGTAAAGAAGCCCGATCTTCTATCATTTCACGTTGCCAGCAAAATTCCTGTTTCCCAATCTTCTAGGCAAGAGCTTCTGGATATTGATGGCGTAACTTATAGACTGCGGCGAGAAATTGAGTTACTGGAGTGTTTTGATCGAATCCAATGTAAAAGTTGTCAGGTAATACTATGTTGTGATATCTTGGGGATTAGGTTGCTGAACTGGTTGTTCATTTTATGGGGCATAATTTGTTTAACTTTTTACTGGCAGACTGTTATTGCAAGACGAAGCGATATGTTGGTGATGTCCAGTGATGGTCCTCTTGGTGCTTATGTGAACCCACATGGTGATGTACATGAGATAATGACCCTCCTTAAAGCAAATGGCTTAGCACTCATAGGGAGGCCTCACACAGAATACAGCTGGTTTCCTGGGTATGTCATCCCTTAGCCTTCTTATACACATTCACCTTTGAACTGTAAAACAGGATTCAGTCCCTTAGTCTGAGTATTGTCGAAAGGCTGAGGGAAGTCCTTTCAAGACGGGGTTTGTTGGCAGTGGTAAACAGCTCTGATGGGACTATCTGGCTAGAGAGAAATTAACTGTTCAGTGCCCAGAAGTTCTTCGGATTAGGTTTTATTGTCTAATGTTCTCAATAAGAATTTTCACGACAAAAAAATGTTCGAGAAGGAAATCGAATTTGAGAATTGTCTACCCTACTGATACTCCCATGCCGATGCTTTCTTTGAACTTAGTCCTTTACTTGTAAGTTGAAACTACCTATTTTTACACGTGGAGCATGCTTTATCCTCCTGACAGTATACCAAAATGGGCTATGTGGAGACTAGGGCCTTTCCACAGAACAATTGATTTAAAAACTTGCTTCTGTTTGGTAAGTTGAAACAAGGATAGGCTGAGGTTTTGTTGTTTTTCTGTTGACGAGATGTCTTCTGACAATCTGGTATATGAGAGGAATAAAGTCGGGATGAAGAGAAGAATCAATAAGATGCAGTCAAACCAGTTTTTTTGGAAAGTGAAAAGAAGAGACATTTATGGACCATTTTGAACCTGTCTTTAGTCAAATACCCAAAGACTTGTGGGGCAACTATTTCTTCAGTCAATATGAGAGGAATAGTAGCTGAACCCTTTCTTGTATGAGTAAAGCTGTGGCAGACGACTGAGTCATTATCATTTTGCTGTAGCTAAAAGAATGTCAGGAACTGCACTTTTATAACCGTGTTTCCATCGGGCGACTCACTTAAATTGATAAACTCTTGTGCAAAATGATTGCATGCAAAGCAGGCTGCTTAGGCTCAACTGAGTTATATTGGTTAACCATAGATTGTGTTGCCTCCGATATATGCAGCACTGCTGTCTCATGCATAAGCTGTATAAGCTCGTATGACCCGATTGAGTTCTTGAGCTGCTCTTTTGCAGGTATGCTTGGACGATAACTACCTGTGGCACTTGCGACACTCATTTGGGTTGGCTTTTTTCAACCAGAAACGATAAGCTGAAGCCCAAGTCGTTTTGGGGAATCCGAAGTTCTCAAGTTGCGGATTCAAATCCTTAAAGGGCGTATCATGTCCTTCAGCGAAAGATGTATTTGGCTATAGTACAGGTACAAGAAACTCTACCAGGTAGTTCCAGTTTTCTTCCTCACCTACGCATACCTTTTCTTTTGCGCCGTTTATCTTGGATAGTCAGATTAAGAGTGCCTGCCAGTGGAATGTTGTAAATTGACTCCTCTGTCCGTCACAATGGCCAAGAACGTTTCTTGGTTTGGCCTTCATTTGTGTTTTCACAAGAACCTATTTAGTGAAAGTATATATATAAAATGGACATGGGTACATGAAATGGGAAATTAATGCAGTGTGATTACAATCGTGACAATGCAGAAATCACGGAAAGTCGGAGGACTCGCCTACAGAAAGTAGGATGAAACTTGTAATGCCACGAGGTCAATCAGAATTAGGGGCAACCATCCGAGTCGATTTAATTCTGGAATTGTCTCGAACCAGACTTACTCCAGCCGGTTCACAAATGGACTGGTTTAATTTTCTTTACAAGATATTGGGAACTAACTTAAACCATTTTGGTTTCTATTTCTACTTGATGAATTGGTCTTTTCTATCCGAGAACCTGGAATTTAGAGCTTACCTTTTACCTTAAGCAAGTTTTTACTCTCTTTTTTAAAATAGAAATGTTTGTCAAAATTGAATATGTTCCACATATTATCCTTAAGTGAAAGAAATATATTCGTGTTGACACATGCATGTATGTATGATATAATGAAAAAATAGGGAGAACATGCCCTGGCCGGTTCCGGGGTTGAAACTTGAGTTTAGGACGATTTGGTTCCAAGTCAGTTCTAGGGTTGTTTGCCTGTATCATAAACGGGGAATCGATCCCAACAAAGTCGGTTGAGGCTTGGGACCTGAAAAGATAATTATTATAAAACCGATCACTCTTAAATGGAACCATGTACATGCGACCTAGTGAAAGATTAGTGTTGGTAGGACGTTAAAAAAAAAACAAAAAAACAGTTTCGACCCAAAAGTAAAACCTTTGGGCACGGATCGGGGCTGCGATTCAATCTCTCTTGGCCCAGAAAGTAGAGACCTCTGAGTTGGAGGGGGCGAGTCGCTTAGCGGGGTCGATCCTGTCCACCTGAAATTTTATGGAATTTGGGAAAGTACTTAAGCCGGGCCTCGGGGACATAAAAGGCCGTCCGCCTGAATTGGGCCAGCCCAAGTCTTAGGCACACAATGGTTGAGTTCGCCTACTGATATCAAACGGGCTTGTGTGTGGCCCATTTATCAGTGGGCCTTTCCAGGTTTCTTTTTGTATTTTAGGCCTAAAGATGGCCCTTCACGCTATTGTTACTATTTTTTGTGCCCTGGCCCTTTTGAGCACATGCGGTGGCAATCTAACACAATTCGGAAGGCCGGGGCACGAAAAACGTGTCGAGCGCGTTAACTTGGGCATGCTGACGCAGGCCTAGAACGGATGTCGGGCCTTGTGGGCCAAGTCTGCCCAAATGATGGGCGAGCCCTATTGGAATCGTGAGTGCATAATCACCTTGGACATATGACGTATCGATGGAGATTCGTTCTGGGTTTATATATTACTGATGCTTCTGAGATGAAAGAATACAATAGACATAACCACTTAACTAAACTGAAATAGGAAACTTCTCGATGGGATCTGAACGGTTGAACTTCAAGTGGGATGCAGCGATTTCAGTCCCGTCGCTTCAACGATAGTTTCGGTACACAGGGCTGTACATGCAGCTTTCTGCGTATTTGACTAGGTCCTTCGGACGAGGAAGGTGGGAAGCCAAACCTGAGGAAGCCGATCGATGCTCAACACGAGTGCGAAGACGGGGGGATAGTATCGGTTGCCTAAATAAAAAGGTGAAGAAGCTAAGAACAGCTTACCTAGTTCATATGCTTTGGCAGCAACGCTCGCTGCGATGTGGGCTGATATCTTTCTGATATTAGAGAATGGGGGGTAGATCAGTCCCTTCTCGAAATTTTCGGGCATTGCTTGTGAGGCCAAAGCTTCCGCTGTTCAACCAGGAAATATTAATAAGGCTGATGGAGCTAATATTAAGCTCAGGAATGGAAACTTGACAGGGAGAGGAGTACAAGTCTCGATATTATAAGATCAGAGAGATATGCTGAATTGCAAGTGGTTCATATGGAAAGATGAACAAATGAACGCTTATGTCTCTGTGCACTTACAGGCAGCCAAGAGCATGCCATCATTCACACGGATAGCGCCGGATATGATCAATCCCAATCCAAGTCCGGGGAATATGTATGCATTGTTTGCCTGAATGACATGAACAGCAGCGAGCATCAGAATAGATGGGAGTGAGTTCTAAAGCAAGGAAATTGTAGAAGATAAACCAGTGGAAGTAGAGAGCAAGGACCTGTCCAGGTACATAAGTTTTGCCATTGTAGTTCACTGGGTCAAATGGGCTTCCACTGGCAAAGATGGCTTTCCCCTGAAAATTTGAAGGAGAATCGAGGGGAAAAATTGATTGGAGACTTGTAAAATCTTTCTTCACTAATAATTCTCGATGCACAAAATAACTGAACAAATTGCAAGTCAATTGTACCTTAGTCCATGTGTAAGCTTCTTCAGCTGTACACTCAGACTGGGAGGTCGGGTTTGAGAGGGCAAGAATTATAGGTATCTGTAAGCAAAGAGCAACGTCGATGTCAGAAAAGGTAAGGTTAGCCTTCTTTTGTGTGTGTGTGTGTGAGAGAGAGAGAGAGAGAGAACCTCATTCAATGAGGCCATGGCCTCGACCACTTCCTTGGTGAAGGTTTTGCCTACGCCTGATGATCCTATCAACACTGTTGGCTTGATCGCCTGTGTAATTGGCAGAATATTGAATACAGGAAGAACTGAGTGTCAGTCATGGTCGAATTAGTACACTGTGGAACAACTTCCTAAAATTTACGCACCTTGACAGAGTCTAACAGAGTTTTGACAGGTTCATGCTCGTGAGCCCAAGGCTTCTTAAAGTGCTGAAGTGACTCCAAGCGGGATCTAACAATCAGTCCCTGAAAACAAATGTTGCAACATTTGATAGCAGAAATGTGTAAGAAGTCATGCATCAAACTATACTCCAGGACAAGCAGGAAACCCAGACCAGGAGCTCCATGTACCTTGGAGTCCACAAGCCATATCTTCTTGCGTGTCTCCTCAACTGGAGCTTTTGTCTGCCATAGCAATATTAAAATTTAGAAAGGATTATCATGCATATTTTTAAAGGATTAAAAAAATAAAAGGTAGCATCTGTTCACCTGTTTTGACATCTCCAAGGCTATAAGCTCGGCGATGCCAGTTCCAGCCTTCAATTAACAAAGAAGAAAGGTGAGCCAACGCAGCACAAGGGTTAAATTTATGGGATCAGCATAGAACTTTGAAGGGGTAAACAATATGCAAGCCAGGACTAAAAGAATTGAATGGATGAATAAGGAGCTGACTTCTTGACTCATGCATATGAATAATTTTTCCCTGACTGCAAGCTCAAGAACAGATTGTTACATTACAGGAGAAACTTTCGTCTTTTTCATAAGGCGATCCTTGTTGTATAGAAGAGAGAGAGGTAATTCTTTGGCAAAAAGAACAAAAAACAGAGCAAACTTGTAAAGAGAAGCAAGAAAATGCATAGTTGCTACTATTATTAGGAAAAGACAACCGAAACATGCGTGTTTCAGACTTGACCACATTTGGCGGGAATATAACTGGTCAGGGAAAATAATTCAAAGTCTAACCTCTCCTGCACCCAGAAATAAGAACTTCTGTTCAGCTAGCCTCCCACCAACCGCTCGAAGAGCAGAAATAAGTCCAGCAAGTACCACAGAGGCCGTACCCTGCGATTGTACAGCAGAACTTACAATAGCCGAAGCTTTACTCCATTTAGCTATATTAACTGCATGTGCATGATCCAGCACACGCACTACAAGCAGAGAGAAGAATTCATTCGATAATTTACCTGTATGTCATCATTGAAGGCAAGGTGTGTATGCCTGTATTTTGTCAATAGCTCAAATGCATTATGGTTTCCGAAATCTTCAAACTGAAAAGCACTGATGATTAGCATCAATAGGGACATGATACTATCACATGAGAAACTCTGCAACTCACTTGTACGAGGACTTTCTCCCCATAATTCTGTTTGACAGCATTCATGAACTCATCAAGAAGTTCGGCATATTCCTGTATTATGTGAACAGGTTGGCAATTCGTCAGAAGTAGACTTACTGGAACAAAATTAACGGTGTTTGTCCTTGGTCAACACTGAAGAGTAGGCGGAAATAAGAAGCAATTATTAAAGGGAAGAGGTTAGGGGGCAGTAAGGAAGAAAAACCGACGAACCTGCCCGGTTGCCCTTTTTTGCCTGAGACCGATATAGAACTCATTCTTCAACAACTCTTCATTGTTTGTGCCAACATCAATGGTTATAGGCAAGCACTGCAAGACATAAATAGCAACTCCAAGATTTCACAGCCCGCTTAGGAAGTTTGAGGTTCTTCTCATGTAGCAATCACGCAAATTCTTTGGAACATAAGCTTTCAGAATAATAATTCTTTTTTTGATTTGTATAGAGACATGGAAAAACAATTGAACTTGCATCTCAGACATTACTGAATACGTGTATGCAGTTAGGCAGTATTCTGTTTAATCAGTCATTGAATTGTCATATGCATCTTAATATCTGTTGGATAGGCTTAAATCTAAGATACATTGGAAATCATGTCGTTACCATGTGCATCCTGCAAATTACTTACATTTAATTTGGTTATTAGAAACAAATACTGTTGGTCGTGTCTACCAGGCATCTTGTGCTATCCTAGCACTTTCCTAGGTGCAGATCTCATGATAGTGAAGGGTCATAACATGAATTACAAATTAGTCATTCTACATCTAGGAATCCTCTGATATCCCCCTCTTGATCTGACTTACGGAAGCAATTAAAATAATTTTTCAGACTACAAATCCCTAGAAAGCTCAACATGAGAGGATACATAAACATAGACCAGTTACTAGAAAAGGCTTACCGCTGAAGGACGAAGTCCTCCTAGTGCTGTATATAGAGATAGTTTACCCACAGGTATCCCCATACCCTGAAAAGAATATAATATTTTTAATATCCATCCACTCGGTAATTGTAATTTGTATGCATGTGAGGTGACGAATGGTTTCTATCAATGGTTTTTGGCTCCGATGCGATCGAACAAATTAGAGCTGGTTACCTGGCAACCAAGATCACCGAGACCCAGTATACGCTCGCCATCAGTCACCACAATAACTTGAATGTTCCTCTCAGGCCAATTTTTCAATATCTCAAGTATCTTTCCCCTGAACAACGAAAATGACGCGAATCATTATATACCACTCTGGTATCGGACAAATTTAAACCAATGACACGATAGGGCCTCCAGGTGTTAATACTTGTCTTTTAAGCTGATGAAGAGTCCCTGAGGGCGCCTGAATATGCTGCCATATTTCTGGCAAGCCTCACCAACTGTTGGAGTGTAGACCACGGGGAGCAACTCCTCAACATTGTCGATGAGAAGCTTATAAAACAGCTTTTCATTCCTTTCCTGGAAAACATAATCAGTTGGAAATGGTTAACCAACGGCTACAATATTCTCATTAGCAATTGTAGCCTGGCGACACTTGGTCGTCGCCAGTACTGCTGATTGTCCATGTTTCGCCAAAACAGAGAAAATATATCGATTTCGCACTCAAGATGGATTTTGTTACTTTTTGGGATTCTGTTACACCCAAGTCCTGCCTTATGCCACGGAAATCTTACCTGAAGGTCCATCAAGGCCATATATCTCTGCAACGGAACTTTATATTGGCGAAGTGTGTGCATAATTCTCTTCTCCTGAAAGTAAAACATACAAATGACTAAGCAAAACAAGCCCAAAGTCGAAATTGGGTAACGAATTCTAGCCAATTGAAATGATCTCCAGATCAAAATTGGACAAATAACAAGGTTTACCTGTAGCTCCTGGCTGAGAATCGCCGGGGGCAGAAGGCCACGCAGATAATGAGCATCTCTCTCTTTTTCGCTGAAGGCCGATCCCTTGTTGTGGCGCGGATCCCGCAACAAATTGTAACCACTATAACAGCATGAAGGAATAAAATAAGGTTCTGATCTTTCAATCATACGTACCGGACTAAATATGGATCGAACTAGATCGAAGTCGGAATGACAATCTTTACAAACTTCTAACTACTAATACTTCAGTAGTGAAACCGGAGCGTTTTGAATTTCTAATTAAATCTCAGCTTCTTCGATCAAGCTCGTCGCCGCGCCATCGGAAGCTCCAATGACGAGAAATTGAAAACAGAGGTGGTAGTACTATTTCCTCTATAGACATGAAGGAAATCCTCACCTTGAGGAGAACAATTTTATATTCCAAAGTCACAGCACGATGCCAGAAAAGCGTAATTTCAAGTACCAAAATCCTTCGACCAAAAAAAAAAAAAAAAGTAGCAAAATCTGATAGCTACTCGTTCGAACCTTCGATTTACTAATGAATGACTCCCAATCATCGCATCGTAAGCTTTCGTTCAGCGTGATTTTGCGAATGGAAACTCAAACGAAACATAACGAGCAAAAATTTCAGCTCAATAAATTCAGGAGTAGAGAAAAATAACGTATGCATGCTAAAATCATCATCTACAGCATGACGAGATCCTGTCCAGTCGTCTAGAAGAACGTAAATCCCGAGTTTACGCTATGGAGGCGAAGCATCGAGATCAAAGCAAAAAAAAACGAGATACCAAAATTCCGACGCGAACGAAAAGTTATGCGCAATCACCAGATTCCAGATGCTCGCCGGAATCCACAAAAAGGAGAAGGAAAAAAAAAAAAACGCGCGCAGCACGCGGCGTTGCCGTCGCGCCGTCGGAGGGAAAAGCGCATTCAAAACCGAAAAAAATTGCGGTGGTGGAGCTCGCGACTCACCTAGCGACAGAGACGGCCCAGGGCGTGATAAGCTGATCCTCCGTGGCGCGATCCTCGCCATAAACGTCCCCCGTGCCTCCCCCGGGCCCGGCCTTGCCGTTGCAGCACCCCGCCGCACCCTCCGCCGCCGCCGCAGCCGGACCTCCTCCGCCGCCCATGTCCGCCGTGCTCTCCGGGAGCGCGCAACTGGTCCGGCCTCCTCCGCAGCTGAGCACGAGCCTCTGCAAGCCAAACTCAACGAAAGCTACTCCAACGGCGCAAAGAAAACGAAGCGAAGCGAAGCGAGCAAGAAGAATCGAGCGAGCGAAGGAACGAGAAATGCGGTTACAGCGGGCGAACGAATCGCTGTGAAGATGCGAGAGGAAGACGGGGAGAGAGCCGGCGGTATTTATAGGTGGTGGATGGGAGGCGTCGGTGTCAGAAAACAGCGGGGAGGGGGAGGGGAGGATGTTGACTCGATGATGGCGGGGGAGGAATTCGGTGGAATGCGCGAATTTCCTATTTTGGAATAATAATGAAATAAAGCGAATGTGAATCGATTCGTGGAAAATGGAGAAAATGATGGTGGGGGGGTAGTACCAGGAGATGACAGCTCCTCCTCCTCAGCGAAATCATGCTCTTTTCCCCACCTGCCAATGTAGAGAGAGAAAGAGAGAGGGAGGGAGAGGGAGGTTGAAATGAAACGGTACGATTTCGCCGCGTTCTTGCGAGAGATAGAGAGAGAGAGAGTCGTTAATCCGCGTTCCTTTGAAACCAGCTGCGTGCGTGCCTTCTTTCTTTTTTCATTTTATTTTGGGATGAAAGTAGCTGAGGGCGCGGATTTAGAATAATGGGAAGAACTCCACACACACAAAAAAAAAAGAAAAAAGAAAAAAGAAAAAAAAAAGGAGAGGAACTTGAAGAGAGGCAATTTATCCAAAGGAATTGCTTAAATATAGGCCCCTGTCGAGAGGAATCATATAAGCTCATTTCTTGCGCTCAAAATAACATGGTAAAGCCCAAAAAATGAATTTAAAATAATGAAATCCAAATTAATATAAGGTATTAGATAGATTTTAAATTTATATATAATCTTGCGTGCTATAACTCTCTCTGCGCTCTTTCTCTTGCTCTCAGTCAATCTTTCACTTCCTTACTTTGTGCTCTTGTACGAATTTTCCTAGATTTGATTTTTTTTGTCAATAAAATATAAAAGTATTTTAACAACATGATTTAGATAGGATATAGGTCACTAAATTTATATTATATAAGAGTGGGTCAAAATTGATTAAATTTATTGATTTGGATCGAATTATTTTCAATATAATCTAAACCCAACTTGACCGATTACTTTTGCCATGTTTGTCTTGACTCACCCCTAACACATCAGGCAGCTCGAATCTTTGCTGCCGGTCAACTAGAACGTGCATCTCATAATGTGCCATTTTCCATGTCATGATCGAGGGCATTTTTTTCCGAAACCTTAACAAATTCGATTTTCCCCGAATTCGGGCGGCAGAAAACCCTAATTCCAAATTAGCTTGCGGCTACGCCCCGTCGCATTTAAGTGTGTTCGGTAATGTGTCAACTTAGACACAGATACAGCGAGTAGTTGGGTCAAATTATGATGTAATTATGAGAAAACTGTTGGAAAGGTCCCATCATATCAAACTTTCTTGAAATTCAGTGTGCTGGAGTTCTAGCGGGCGCAACGAAGTCAAGACGTTTCCAACAGTTTTAACGTGGCCAATTAGAAATCCAACGGCCCATCTCTTTTCTTCCTTCGCTCTCCTCCATAAACTATAATGTAAAACCAGACATGAAAAGAACGGACATAAAAAAAGAGGGTGGCCCTGGGTTGCCGTATAATGTAAGCTAGAGAAAAGCCCCCTCAACCAGAGAAAGCATATCTAGAAATGAAGACAACAAGAGAGAAGGTCGAAGTTACGAATGAATGCTTATTTCTTCACTTGCAATCAACATTGCCGACACAGTCCGTGCGTATGCAATGACCACTCAGTTTATCTTTCGTTTGTATTAAAATATTTAAATGCTGAATCAGGAGCTTACCTATTCCACAATTCAAAATGTGAGGCAGTGTCTTTTCCAATCGAGCGATGATCACGTGGCATGTGGAACTAACAAGATTAAGTCAATTTTTTCAATTAAACCAATTTAGGTTTAAATATTTCACATTACTACTAATTGAGTCCATTCAATTAATTTAAGCTAAAAATTACTTACATAAACGCAATCATCTTATGTGACATAACCGGTGTTGACATATACATTTTTTTAATAAATTTTCAATTTTTTTATTTCCTTTTATCTCTTTTTTTTTTCCTCTCTTTTCCTTTTTTTTTTTTTTTTTATTAATTGCCAACAAGGGGCTACCACCTACCAGCCTATACACGGTCCCACACTAGCCATCAGGTGAGGGCCTACAAGCCCTTGCTAGCAACTAGCAAGGGTCGCAACTCTTGCTCACAACCAGCCTTTGCTGGCCATTGGATAAGGCTTTGTTGCCCTAATTCGTGGCCGATGAGGGTTCATGGGGCCTTGCCATAGTGGCCGACGAGGGCCACTGAGCCTTGGCCAAGGGCCCCTAGTCGACTCTTAATAGCAAATGAAAAAATTAACAAAAAATCTGAAAAATTATTTAAAAATTATTCTACGTCAGTAATGGTCTTACCACATAGGATAATCGACATCAATTTCAATGGTCTTTAGTTAAATTGGTCGGATTGATTCAATTGGTACAAACGCAAAAGATTTATAATTAAATCAATCAAATTGAAAGATGTAAAATTGAATTTTTACGAATGTAATAAATTTAAAACTTTTTTGATACTTTTCCCCCTAAAGTGCGAATTCATTTTTTAAGTCATATTGTCTCTCTTGGTTTATCCTTTGCTTTCTTACCTTGAGTTGGAAGATATTGGAGATTAAGTCATGTACTTATTCCTTTCCCAATGTTCTCTGCGTCACCGATTCAAAGCTTTGCCTATGAAAGAGTTAGACTCTTTGCTAAAATCCGGGGCATTACGACGAGATGCTTGCTTTGCCGTTGTCGTGAGTTGAAGGAAAGGATGATTGAGGGGAAGACATGCTGCCTCAAATGGACATAGAAGAACTCTTGATCTTTTGTAAATCTTTAATGTCCACGCAATTTGCTTCTCGGTGCTTCTAAGGTATAAGAAATCGGTATCGTTTGTCCCCATCTTTTCAGCCTCTTCACATTAAATCGGACGGAGACGATGCTCATTTCTCTCTGACAAGCAGTCTCGTACGACGCGTTATTTTTTGCTTTCACTATTGCTAATGTTAGAATCAACTCGAAATTTTGTAAAATAGACCCCGACAAGTCAAAATGCCTAAAGGGGTCGCCAACCTCTCATCTTTGTCCCTGTAAAATCAATCACACGGCATCTGAGGCGACGCTTCTATATTATGCAAAAATTTCAAGGAAAATCTGGTCGCGATTGGCCTGTTATTTGCTCTTATCTGGACAAAATCACGACCTTAGAGACCGAAACAGACTAAACAATGGGGAAAGCTACGTACTTTGAGTCGGAAATAGTTTTCAACCGATATATTCAACGCGCAATAAAATGGAGAGCACAATGAAAAGTACAAATAAGGGTAAAAAGAAAACGAACGGAACTTGTGCTTGGACCAAATTTTGTCAAATATGTTGTGCCCTTAATGGGGGTTCTTTAATAAGGAGATCGGAGTTAGTAAGATCAAGATGGTAGGAGGATCTATCACCTTTCACACCACGTTTTGGTAGGGTCAAAGCACGAGCCCTACGAGGCCGTTGGTGAGTCGGTGACTGGTGATAGCCCGTGCTCTTTGAAACTTAGTTTGAACTCGTGCACTCCATTTGGCATCCTACCATAGGCACCTAACCAAGTTTGGACTGACCATATATAAATATGAGATTGGGCAGACCTTGACTATTTCTTGGTAGAATGAGTCTAGTGCATGACTCAAACTTCGACAAATAAAATATCGCTGAAGAGGGTCGTCAGTTCTGAATCTGCTCCCAGTTTTCCAACCAGGCGGCTTGCCCTTTTCTTTAATGGGTTCGTCCTCCTATGACAAAACGTACCTTTTGCTTGAAAGAAAGAAAAAACGAACGGCAGAGCCGTGAGGCGACAACAGTTGACATCACGAGCGCCTGTTCAGCGTTCTCACTTGGTTCTCTCTTACATTGCATTTGTACATAACTGCGAGTCGCTCTAGTCATGCGGTAGCTTTCTTCCGCACAACTCATAGAGTCTATAGTCAGCAAGGACCATGATGGCCAGCAAGACTGAACCATTAAGACCACAACCCTTTTCAGATAGCATTTACTCGTCATTTCACGTTCACGTTCTCGTAATTTAGACATTGAATGGGTATCGACACATTCCATTGTGATCTTGGGAGTCATCGTCACATGGCCTCAATGGTAATGAGGCCTAACACCAATACGCTTTGAAAGGTTGTGCAATCGATTACCGTCGGATAGAAACCTCCATCTTACAGTCCGCAACACCACACGGTGTTGGGAACTGTACAGCGCAAGGTGATTCGGCAATAGTGCCTCACCACATGCATGGGTACGAGACATAATGTCTATGTGCAACAATCCATCATCTCCATGCACTATATCTGTGCAAACAAACTCTTGACGAAACAAAACAGGAATTGATGCTGATGAGCACCCGTTTCAAGATATCGCGTGACATGAAACACCAGATTAATATCCATTTGCCACCAACCGTTGGTACTACTATTTCATCAATTGCTTTTGGATGAAAGCAAGCTTGTTCTTCTATGACTTTCACGGCCTATATACGATGGACGATGCACCAAGCTGAAACAGGATAACACAACACACAGGTTAAAGCATAACTATTCTAGGAAGAGAGCCCAAAAACACAACTGTTTGCTTGTGTGAACGAGATTTGCCAGACACCAGACTCATTTTCTCAAATAATCCGAGTAAAACATCCTAGGAAGTGATCTGGTCCAGCTTAATCAATCTCCAAGCAGCACACCATTGAGATGATGCACTATTGGAAGTTCCTGGATTTTCCATACCATGGGCTAACTGGTACTCTCACTCTAATTCGGGACAATAGGCCAGTGCATGCTTCTAGCAAGTAGCAATACCAATCTTCGGTACCGTGTTTTTGGTTTCCTTTGCTTCATCAAAACTTTGATAATACTTATCATCAAATCCTCCACACGTAAGAAGAGAGACATTGGACTTCTGCCATTCTTTACTATATTGATGCAATGGAAGGAGCAAATCAGTGCCCACTTCTGTACTTGTATAAAAATTGGCGTCTACAAATCCAAATAGCAATTTCACACCTGCAACGGCTTAATTTCTGGCAGGTAAGCTAGAACAACTTCAGGAGACCTAAAAATGATATAGAACAGGGAAGAGGAAACAATCACTAAAATGGGCAAATAAACAGGGAATTTAAAAGAAGTGAATCGCCCCACAGTATGTTAATAGTAGCTTCATGCAGTACCCAATCACAAAGATGACCATTTCTTCATACCTCAATAGATCGGCAGATTGTTGAGCCCCCAATCTGCACTTAAAGCTTCTAGAAGATCAGGTCATTACCATTGTTGAATCCCTTGTGTCCTGCACAAATTAGGCCCATTGCAGGCCCTGAAATGACATCAATGAAGTCAACAAATTAGAATACTACATTTCCTTGTGCCACTCGTAGCAACAATATTCCTCAGTAATTTAATTGAACAATAGCCTTCAAATATTCATGAGCCCTCATTCCCAGACATAATTTCTCTCCAGAAAATCACAAAAGCTCATTTTCAATGGCATTCCGTAATAGCAGTTCAAACAAATAGGGATGGAAAAATACAATTACAATTCAGAAAACTGACAATTCCTCAAATAATTATTAAAAGGATGGAATCTTACGATATTCCTTGTACTTTGTGCCTTGGGCTGTACTCAAGACCTCCATATTCTTCGCCAGCAAATCAGGACCACACACTTGAAAAAGGAGTTTGAACATAACAATCATACGACTCTTAAGCCATTTTGATCTGATGCAGCATCCACTATGTAGTGTACATGCAGCTAGTCATTCTTGTGTGTTGCTTCCCTACTTCTAGAAAAATCAAGATGAAAATGGAACACAAGAATGAGATATCGATTTCATACATACAATATACTGAGTGAGCAAAGAATAGATCTTTCCCATTTCTATCAAGAACAATGTCCCAACTTGAAGAAGAAAAACACATGTCAAATTGGCCTGATATCTAGAAACCAAAAATTTCTCTTATATCCACAAATATATTCACAAGCCAGCCATCAACTGGGATAGATATTTGCTGCAAGCTCTGTGGAAAATTTTATCCTGCAGAGTAGTATCCCATTGGCCTGATCACCAAGTCTACAAGATTGCTATGACAAATTCCACACATGCAACTAAAGAAACTGCCTGCTATATATCTGCCATGCCACAAGCTCTTAGCAATGATCTACTTGAGCTGCATGGGAAGCCAAAGGTTCAAAATTTGCAACCACTAGGACCACAAAATACCCAGAAATGCTAAGAATTTTTAGACTGTAGCATTTGGAAGTTTTAAAGACGAGGAGGTGAGAAACCAAACACATACTGTAATTGTCATGTTGAAGGATCGACAAGATCCCCTTTGTGCTACACGAAACGGTGTTCCAATGCAAAATCTAAATACAAATCTATGTGCATTTTAAGTATAAAAACTAGATCAAGTAAAAAAGAAAAAGACAGACGCTATTTTCAGCTCAGCCATATTATCTTACATGGCAAACAGAACTGCCAAGGACCTCTTACCATGACCTACAACCCTGACTAAAAGGAAATCCTCAGAAACACACACCTTCCTGTCATATTCACAAAAACGAATCTTTCCAGATCCACCAGCAACGTAGTAGCAGATTGTGAGAGACCAAATACACAGTTAGCATATCAAAGCTAATGGAGATAAAGAGATAATTTGAATGCTGCTTAGGATCTTTCGCATGATAACTGCTTCAAAATCAAAGAGAAGCTGAACAAAAAGATTTGACAATAATACAACTGACACCCTATATGTCCGTTTTCTCTGATGGGTAACTCAAAATAACTGAGCTCAGTAAAAGGATGAAGATCACAGGAGCTTGAGTCCTACAAAGGCAAATACATAGCGTCTAACTCAGAAAGTTGCAGCTTCACTGAAGCATCACAACTGAACACTTGAGAAAACCACTTACAACCAAGACCCGACCTGTACTGCATCATTAACTGCGTTATATTTTCTACATATACAAATTCTAGTCAATGAGCAGCAAAATATTCGCCTCATGATAGAACAACGACAGCATTTTTCTAATGAGTATTTTGATATTGAGACAGCGTGGACTCTTTTCTATTTGATGCATTGCGATGAATAATGAAATATACTTTTGGCACTCATCAACTATCCATATGGTTGGATTCAATTTGCCGTTCCTAAGTGGGAGGTAGATGGTAAAAGCCGATTGCTGATCATTGATCATCCAAGTGATTCATCGATATTCCAATGGTGAGGACAAAATTTGGCAGCTCATGAAACGGTCCGACCATAGCAAACAGAAGCAATGTAGAGATTCTTCGCCCATTTTTCCTGAAAAGAAAGAATCAGGGAAAAGCATATGCTCATTAAACTATCCAAGAAAACGGCATAGATTAATGCCTGACAAATGAAGAAAGAAATCACCTTGACATGTGTGCTAGGAAAAGCAGAAGTTCGTAAGGTCTCTTGGGTTTCATCTGTCGGCTTTCTTCGTGGAATGCTGAGGATAAGAGCAGACTGATCTAAAGTAGCAGCAGTTGATGTGATGCGGTAGCCGCAGTCCCACCTTCTATGAATGCCTTCACTAGGATAGAGAAAATCTAGCTCCACGACCTGACGTTTTCAAATAAACACTCCAACCTTAAGAAATGGTTTTAATCTCAAAAAAAGCAATCAAATATAAAGGAGAAAATAACAACAAAACCTGATCAGTAAACCCTGCGCCACGGGACATAATGACAGCCCATCTGGTCCCAGCAGTAGCCATCGACGTGACATAAAAGCCTTCCCTCCATTTTTTATTAATCCACTTGAAGGGAAATGAATCACTTACTTTATATGACTGCTGCAGATATGGGGTTCCTACCATTTAGGGTATAACAGAAGTCAGAGAAACAAATCCATGCTCATTTCAGAATATATTGTTGTCTTTAGATCCAATAACTAACCCTTAGACATTACAACTAATGAGCTGCCATTGGAAGCTCCTGCAACTGCGGTGATATAGTAGTTCTTCTCCCACTGCTCCATGATCCACTCCTACAAGAAAAATGCAAAATGCATCAACAATCTCTTCGGCTCAAACATAGTATTAGATAAGAGTCCTAACGTTCCATACAGCAATGAGCAAATATGCAGTGATTCGATACTATAACAATAAGAACTATATGCAACTGCCTCGAGAAATCAAATGGGCAGAGTTGCATGCTCATACTATCATACCATTCTAAGCGCCGACATGTAACCACTCGAGCAGAGTGCAATGCCAAAAGCAATCGACAGAAATCCTTTAAGAGTAACAAACCAAGAAGAACTGCCTCGTTGCACTACAAACTACTGAAAGCGGTATGAACTGTTTCACATATCAGTGCCTAGCACCTCAAAGATCCAATGAAACTAACAGATACATAACAAAAGCATATTAAAAAATCAATGTTCATAGTCTTGATATTACGAGCAACCTTGTGAAGAAAGTAGGATGAGAGCTCATAAACTTGACCGGAAAAGCCAGTTCCGGCGTCCATTATTAAAGCCCAAAGGTTAGAGCAAGAAGCCACACTGCTGATGAATAACCCATCCTCATTTCCTTTGTCGATATGTTGTGATAACCGGATATCTGCCACATTGTAGTGATACCTAACCATATGCAGAGAAATAAAACGATGAAAGAACTTTCCTTTGGAATACAGAATTCAGGGGAAAATGAGATTTCCATAAAACCTTTGCTTCATCGGTCGACGAGCATTATAGACACTTATCCATTGTGTAGCAGGCATCCCCATTCGAACCTTCTTTTTTGGCTGTTCATCTTCTTCGTCTTCCATAGTCAATCGTCCTCTTTTATGTCCAACCTGACAGACAAGCTTCAGAGCACAAGGCAAAAAAAATACACATCAGAAAAATTCAAGTTGTTTGCTCAGCTTGTTAACCAACAAGCTGCAATATGTTGGTAAAAGAACATAAGTACCTTCTGAGCACCATCAGTATTAATTGGCCTAATATCCGGATTAGGGCCAATGATACCATCGAAGAGAGATATATATTTAGCATAGTTGGGTTCCTCGTCGAATTTTAAGTTCACAACATACTCAACAAATTGTCGGAAAGGCTGAGGGCAGAAGCAACAGAGTGTTTCTGGGGAAGTGGCCATCTTCTTTTTGCAGACAAGGAACCCTTTATTCTCTCCCTGAGGAAAACCATAGGTTAGGGTCAATGGATTATTTAGGTAAAAGCGGCAATTTCACTCTTCTTAAATTTTTGATGACTTAAACCTGATATCCTTGCCAAGGTAAACGTCCACGCAAAAGAAAAATGAGTGTGTAAGCAAGTGATTCTAAGTCATCTCTCCTGCTGCCAACTCTACCAAGATGAGCATGCACACTGGCATACCGAACTGTCCCTCTGAAAAGAAAAGGCAACAACACAGGACAATCGGCAATGTATCCAGACAAAAAAACATGACAATTCTAAATCTTCTATAAAGCATTGCATTGAAGTATCAAGCTAACCTAAAAACATCTGGACGTTGGTCATATTCAACATGTAGGCCCGTCGAACCATCCCTCCACCTGGTGGCTGCAAGGCCAAACAAAAAATAATATTTACATTTAAGTAATGCACCAATGATTTGTGGCATGAGAGATGGTAAAAAACAGCTAGCACACCTAAGCCAAGATCAACCAGAAACAGCTTTTTCTCTTCAGGTGTTCCTGGGGGACCAAGCAGAAAATTCTCAGGTTTTACATCACCATGCACATATCTGCAAAAAAGTCACCAGCAATATAAAAACCCAATATGTACAACAAACAGCACAATCAAATGACGGGCAGCACAAATTAGGTACAATTATGATGATCCACTTCAGCTGTATTGTTTTTAGATGCACTTGCACGACAACCAACCTAAGTGGTTACTCTTTCAGTTGATCTTGTTTCGGACAATATAGGTGTGAAAAGTGTAAAACTGTCACTTCAAGATAAAATCAAGAAGCATGAAAACTAGGAAAAATTGGAACTAACCCTCGGAAGTGCATCTTCTCAAGTATGGAGATTGCTTCGATTGCAATACAGGCGACCATTTCAGTTGACATGCTGCATTGCGAAACACACATAAAATCCTTAGGACACAAGGAAAGGAGAATTTGTACCACCTTTTAGCAACTAACCCAATAAAGAAACATACGTGTGAGAGTTGTTATTCCATACGTCCCATAGACTAGGCCCAAGCATATCCATAACCTGTTCATAACGTGAAGTTAGCTAGTACTTCATTACCGAATTTGCTAAACCACAATTTAAGAGTCACAAACATACCATGACATAATAGTCACCCTGCCTCCCCTTGTAATGTACTCGCGGTACTCCGTGACTTCCGCCAAGAGCACTGGTTAAACAATAGAAGGCAAACGTGGAAACAAGAAAGTCAGTCCATAAATAGCCTTTGTAAGTTAAATTTATATCAAGAGACGTTGTTGGAAACATACTTGTATACTTGCCACTCATGGGGCGGTCCATAATTACATCCTTTACTGCTTCTATGCTCAAACTTCAGCGCAATCTAACGATTATCATAACAGACAGTGTAAAAGAATAGATATTCCTTACTCGGAAAATTGAAACCCTTAAACCTGACACAATTCATGATAAAAATCAATAATGCCGAACCTCAATAGCCCCAGGACCAGTTCGCTCGGTTGAAGCGGTTGCACCAACTCTTCGCCCAACATATACTTGACCAAAACCACCCTTTCCCAACTTTCTTTCTATTCTGTATAAGGGCGAACCCCCGACCTGGACCTGTACAAACAGAAAACTCTTAATATCAGACAGCATTCTCACTTGTATCAATCTGCCCAAAGATACAGATATACAAAATCCGTAGAACATAGAATTGCCGCAATCAAAGTCGATAAGGCAAACAAAAGACCCATAAACTGCTGTGAAAGATCCAAAAGGAAAGTCAGCAGCTTTTCTAATAAAGGCTCCTCAGTAGCCTATTAACAACCACAACTTCGAAAATTCAACCGTTATCTTCCCATCTCTTCCGATTTTCTCCGGCAATCCGCTAAAATTTCCGATCCCACACACCACAACAATCCAAAACAATCTTTCACCTTTTCGGGAAGAGGAGCCGTGCTCCCCTCGTCCTCAGCTCCGACGCCCTTGTCGCAGCTCCGGCCGCCGCTATCTCTCTCATCCATTGCCGCCGCCGCCGCCGCCGCTCAAAACCGGAACCTCGAAACTCCGCCTCCTTCGGCGCCGCGAAATCGGCCCTCCTCCCTCTCCGAGGGCCCTCGTCAATGTCGAAGCTCCGGCCACCCCCTGTCCGTACGGCGAGCTTATCAGGTTCCCCCGGCAGCCCCTCCCGGACGAGCTACGCGATGCGGTCTCTGCAGCCGTCGGCGGCTTATCAGGATTTTCCCGAGGCGGCGATGGGCCTGGTCGGGTCGGGTCGGGCCGGGCGGGAAGGTTCGGGAAGGTTCTGCGATGGCCCTGCGGGTGTCGCTCTTTCAGAGCGGATTTGTGGGATGTTTGAGCATGCGACCACGAACAGAGCGAGGACTTCCAGAAGGAGGAGGGCAACGTAGGCAAGATAATTTTAAAATGAAAAAAAAAAAAAAGGAAAAAGGAAAAGGGAAAATTGAATGAAATTAGGGCTTGGTGGGAGGGAATTTGAGGGGATCTTGAGGAGAAATTGGGAAAAGGGACTTTGAATTCCGGTCCGAAGATGGATTTCTCTTTTTTCTTTCTATTTTTGTCTTTACAAACACTTTGCTCCGAATAGAAAGAGAACGGATTGTCTTTACAAACATACTATATGAAACAAATTATTTTGAGCTAATGTAATCCTTGTTTTTACTTGAAAATAGAAGTTGCTCTCTTACATGTGTTTTTCAAAAAGGGAAAGTCACAAAAAAAACCTCAAATTTTGCTCAAAGTAACGTATTTATCCTAAACTTTTTTTTTTTTGTGCTGGAGAAACCGCTTTGGCCGACAGCCGTCACGTAAACCCCCAAGCAACGCTAGTGGGGAAACCACCACCCCGGCGCCACGCGTCAATCACCTAATAGCCCACTGCCTGCTTCTTACCACTTCATGCGTTGCAAGGCTTCAATTTCCGACATTCCCTCAAAGAATCGAAGCTCACCCAAAGAAAGCCCACCACGCCCGGTGGTTTTATCCTAAACTATTTTTTGTAACACAAAAAATCCCAAGTTTTTTTCAATATGGCATATTTATTCAAAACTTTCTTCTGTAATATCAAAAATCCTAAACTTTTATTAGCGTGACATATTTATCCCAAAAAGTTTATTTGCGATATCAAAAGTGAGACTAAAATTTTGAGATAAATGTGTTACACAAAAAAGTTTAGGTTTGGAATAAATGTGCCATATAAGTATAAGTTTAGGCTTTTTGTGTCACAAAAAAATTTGGATAAATGTTTCACAGTAAATAAAGTTTGAGATTTTTGGTATCTTTTATCCTTTCGAAAATGTTTCTTCATCTTTTAAAAAGGGTTATCGTTACTCCTTCTATTATATTTTTTTTCTCACCCATCCAATTTTTGTTGACATAAATTGACAGGAGTGCCAGAATATATGTGTTGTGTTATTATTTATTTAAAATTATTATATGATACCAAATAGACAACACGAAAGACAAAAGAAAAATTGAAAAAGCAAACTCGTTCCAAAAATAAAGAGCTGCTTTTGAAGAAAAAAGAGTGGATGATCGATTTTGAATTTTGAGCAAAAGATATAAGGACCACCGGCGGCATTAACTTAAAAGCTTTTCATGGTACAACATGTGTGTGTTGTACTGTAACTCGATCATGGAGCCTAGCGGCCATTCTTCAAGACGAGGTAGGATATCCAACCGAGCATAGAAGTGAACGCGAGTTGAACTTGGATAATGACACTGGAAGAGGATATGAAGAATACCCATAAAGCGGAATTCAATTTTCAAAGCTCCAACTCGACTCGACTCAATTTCAAAATGCCTGCTCAATTTGATCTATTTGACTCGATTACCCCTCAAGCGGCGTCATCATAGTTGACTATGTTCCAAAATAACCTCCACGAGCTTGATTGCTTTGTCTCATAAACCTCATGAGCTTTGACCATTTTGACCAAATAACCCTCTTAAGCACGTCTATGAACATATTGGCTGGCCGGCGAACCTGCGCTCGTTGCATGCGCGTTTCGCGCCTTTCCAAAAGGCAATTCGGTACAAGAATCACCTTAACCCCCGGATTCCCGCAAACGACCTTTCCCATGCATGCAAGAAAGTGCTTAGCCAGGTTGGCTTTTAGTCCATAGTCAACGGACTCGACGTCTCTCAGCAACTCTCCTCCCACGTCAGCAATGATCACATCTTTCCAATTTTTCAATATATAATAAAGAAACCGTAGCCCTTTCTTTCCGATCTATCAAATTAGAGCAAATTTGGGAATTCTTAATGTGTTTTTTGAACTAAAATGCCTCAGAAAAGACACAAAACATGACGTGAAGAGAACTTATTGATTGATCGGCCATTATTTCAACAGCAATGAGCTTAGATACTATCGAGAAATTGGCATCCCTTCAAGAAAATTTTTGAAATTTTCGCTCGTTCTTTGAGTCCTACAGCTTATAAAACTTCTTCTTTTGTGCATTTAACAAAGAAACTTACTGTGGTCATCCTCCACATTAATCCCACTATTAGCTTTTATTGGATGAAAAAACTTTGAACCCACTTTAAGGTCTGTCAAGGTTCTACTATCGACCACACTACTTTAGACTAAAGTTTTTACATTTCCTCAAAGGCTTACACAATATGCCAAATCAAACGCACCTTATGTTTCGAGAAGATGAGGGAAATGAAGGAAAAAAAAAAAAAAACTCAAAAAAAAATTAGCGGACGATGAGAGGAAATCTAAAGAGATTTCTAAAGAAATTAAAAGAAACTTGAATTTCGATCCAAGATTAAAAAAAAAAAAAATTCAAACTTTTTCAAAGATAAAGAGAACAAATTATTCTGTCAATCTATATGACAGTTCCACCCCGCTTTTTTTTTCCTTTTCAATTTTCGAGCTTTCTCTTTCCAGAAAATTTATGATTTTTTATGTTCGTTGTTATCGTTATCCAGCAAGTGTAAAACTAATAGGATCAGAACCGCAACAAGTAGCAATTTCTACCATTTTTTGGAGCCAAATCCTCCCTTTTATAATGTTCAAAAAAGAAAAGAAAAGAATGCACAATATGATTCGGTAAATGTATAATAATCCGGTTCTTCCTTTTCGTTGGTTAAATACTTCGAAATGATTTGTAGGATCTAATTGAGCCTCATTCTAAAATAAACTTCTATATAATACTCTCTAAATTATAAATTTAGACATGTCGCATAAATAGTTTTTGGGCTGATGTCATGGATGATCCTTATTATTTTGCTTGAAAATAAAAAAACTTTCCTCTAGTCTTTTTCGTGCAAAATTCTTCCTCTGCTTTTTTAAAAAGTATTATCCTTAATTTTTCTATTGTATCTGTTTTTGCCAGTCTATTTTTGCTGACATGGACCATTGCGTTATGATTTACTCAAAATTATTACACGACCACATTAGGCAATACAAAAAAATAAAAATACAAATAATCAAAATTAAGACAGGGGGCCCACCAAGTCTGCCATGGCCCAATCCGAAGCTCGCTACATCTAAAGCCAGTGGCCACAGAGCTCGCAGCCATGGCTGCTCAACTTGAGCTTGTGGCGGCATAGCCACACGAGCTTCTAACCATGAAGTTTGAGGCCATGGCAACTCGAGCTCCAAGCTTGCAACTGTAACAACCCGGGTCCCACTGTGTGATATTGTCCGCTTTGGATACTAAGTCCTCACGGCTTTAAAACGCGTCACGCAGAGGCAGAGGGCCATCCCTCGGGCCTTCCCTCTCCCAAGCCATGATATTGTCCTCTTTGGGTCACCCGCCCTGACGCGGACGAACCGCCATCCCAGCCACGGTCTTTTCCCTCAAGGCTTTGTTCTCAGCACAGCAGAAGCATGTGTGACGCGTTTTAAAGCCGTGAGGACTTAGTGTCCAAAGCGGACAATATCACACAGTGGGACCCGGGTTGTTACAGCAACAGCTATGTCCATTTGAGCTTTGAGCTTGCGGCAGCCATGGCGGTGAGATTTGGAGCTCACAAGGACCATGGCCACTCAAGCCTCAAGCTTGCTGCGGGCATGGTAGCAAATTTGAAGCTCGCAATGACCATGGAGGCTCGATCGGTGGTCATGAGTGGGTGAATCATTCGACTATTACTTCAAGTATGCTGGTGTAAAGATTAAAGCAAGTTGTAACTTGTAAGGTACTCTTAGCTATGATAGTCATATAGACTTGAAATATTGACTCAAAGGGAAGATTCCAAAAATCCCCTTGAAAAGTCGCGCTTGCTCGCTGCTCAAAGTTCTCACTTGACTCGATTTTGTTTCAAACTCCATCTAATTTGATCATTTTGACCTAATAACCCTTTCAAGCGATGCTCGTTTATTAGAATTTTCCTAAAACTAAACTTTGTTCATACCTCGTGAACTCGATCATTTTGACCTAATAACACCAATGAGGTTGATTACTACGACCCACTAACACCCTCGAGCTCCTTGCCAATGAAAATAATGGCTAGCCAACGAACATCTGCTTGTTACTTACATGTTTTGCACCTTTGCTAGGGGCATTTTGATCCTAAAACTATCATAACCCTAAACCGTCAATTAACGTTACTCGATTTCAGCAAACAAGAAAGTGCTTAGTCAAGTTCACTTTAGTCCATCATTCCACGGTACGACGTTCTCATCACAACCTTTTTCCCACATCTTCCGCAATCTTCTATCACCAATTTTTCATTCTGTACTCCAGAAATCCTAACCCTTTCTTTCTTATCTATAAAGTTTGGGCAAATTTGGGGGTCTTTTTTAATGTTTTTGGTGCGCATCTGAGTGGCCGGGGAGAATGCCCCCGGAAAAGGCGCAAAACTGCACGTATTCATTGGTCGGCCGTTATTTTCAACATCGATGAGCTCCAGGGGTTTATGCGTCAAATTGATCGAATTCAAGGAGTATTTGGGATCAAAGACAAGTTTAGAGGAAACTTTAAAAAATAGGGAATTACCGAGTCAAAGTAACCAACTTCGTGGGCAATTTGAAAATAAAGTCTTGAGGAACTTTGAGAAACGAGCACCATGTGAAGGATATTTTCTTCAATCATTGGAGTTTGCCCTAGTAACCACATTTTCAACATGAAAGAGGGAGATGAGAGGTTTGAATCCCTACATTTTCGGAGGTTGGAATGGGGATGATTTAATTTCAAGTATAGGTTTCAACTTTCACGCCCTCCAATGAAGCAAGGCAAAGGTCTGAGAGTGAGAGTTAGACTAGGAGTAGAATAGAATCGACAAAAAAAGAAAAAGAAAAAAGAAGGATATATTATGAGTATATTTGGTAACATTTTTGTTCTAGATAATAATTTTTTTTTAGGAATAATTTTTTCTATTTTTATTTCCTTGAACAATTTCCGAGTAAAACAACACATTTGACCACTATACAAAAATTTTATTTCCAAAATAGAAAAAAAAACAAGAATGCGTTTGGTATAACTTACAAATTTTTTTGTACCATAGAATTTCTTTTAATATTTTAATACTTTTTTTCAAATTTTTCTTTCTTTCTTTTCCTTTTTTCCTCTCTTCTTTCTCCTCTAGCCGTGATGGTGGCGGGTGATCTGGCGATCGGTGAGCCACCGTTGTCGGGCAGCGGGCGGCGAGTCTCCACTGACTGATTAGAAGAGAAAGAAAAAAAAGAAAAAAGAATATGACTTATTTCTAGAAATTGTTATCGAAAACAAGAAATTACTTTTTTCCAATTCTTATTTTTGTTCCAAATTTATTTCTCAGTCACTTTTCTAATTCGGAGGGTAGAAAAAATTAACTAACATTACTAAATGGATCCCTACTCTTTTTCTATTGCGGAGAACAAAAGAATAAAAAAAACAAAAATGTTACCATATAGACCTGATGAGTCTTAAAACTTGTACCCATCTGGCACTTTATGCTGGGACATTTCTTTCATGCAATTGAATCATATAACTTGTTGTTATCTTTCAGGTTAATCCTTCCATTATTTTTTAGTGCGGGTAAAAATCAGAGCCAGCTTTTTTCATCATTTTTTTCGTTCACGTGATCGTTATTTAAGTGGTGGAGCGTAGAGTCCAAAACGTCATTTCAACACAAAACGAGGTTGTTTCGTATTAATCATTTCGTGTTATGTCAAAAATTGAAGTGAATATTTCAAAAGAAGTTCAAGAAAATCACCAGCCGTGTAATTAAACCCGGACGCGTTACACGTGCTTAAGATCCAATCAAGCCAACTAAGCTAAGGCACTTTTGTTTGTTCAGCGGCTTTAACAAATATATATTTAGTGATTTAGTATTAAATTATGCAAATGCTCAACCCTCGTTCAACCGTTGAACCGGTTGACCCGCCAACCCGATTGCGCTTTTGACGAAAGTTTTTAAGAAAATACGAACAACTTTGGGTTGACCGGTCTTTTTGAAATATAAATAATGTTTGATAAATTATAATTTAAAAATGGATTGCGAGGAAACTTCTATTTAAATGATATTTAGAAATATTGCGCTTTGTAAAGGACTTTTGCTATTCTTTAAACTAAAAAACCTCAAAACTGGTGATAGGCTCGGTGGTTGGTGACCCCTGGTGAGGGCAGCCGATTCCGGATCTAGAGTCGTTGACCGCTTGCCCGCGACCCTAAGCCCTTCATCAGCAACCTCACGTGAGATAAGGGCATTTTTGGAATTATAAAAGTCTAACGAGAGCAAAGTTAAAAGAGAAAAATGTATTAGCTTTCCTAAAATGCTTGAGGCGTAAAACCCAAAACACCTCCGAACCTATCTTGGGATAAAGGCTATAGAGGCACTTGGAAATGTAATTGTATCTCCTCCGGAGCTCTCTAAAAAATTGGTCAAGCACCATTTGCTTTGGCCAAAGGCCTTTGGGAAAGTTTTTCCAGATGCAGTGCGCATGCCTAATTTAAAAACACCAATTACCAACAAGGGCAAGCAGGCCCTCGCTCATGGCGGCAGCGTGGCTCTTGCCGGTGGCATAGGTGAGGGCGGTCTCTTGCCGGTGGCATAGTGAGCGCTGACCGCCCTCACCTATGATGAAGGGGGTGGCCCGTTATTGAGTACGAACATTTTTCAAGGCACTGAAATGAAATTATGTGACGTGTGGCCGGTGCAACTAGAATTAATATATTAGCAAGCATATCAGTTGCCAGATTTGATAAAGATATGACAGCAAATTGAAGCAATTCAATATGTGTTTGGTTGAGATATGGTCATTGTTTGAGCTGTATATGGTTGAGATCTTTTCATATGTTTTAATTTCTTATTGGTCATTTGAAGCTTCTCATAAGTATATATGTGAAGTCATTGTAAACTATATCAATGAAGTTAATCACTTGCTCAAGATTGTCAATTACATGCTTCAAAGATATGTACCAAATGTCTATAAATGTGGTTCAAAGAACATCCGTCTCCAACGGTCCTCCGAACACATCCTAGTACTTGGCCTCGATAGGACATGTTGAAGCTTCTTAAAAGGGTTGGTCAGATCCCGAGCAAGTCAGAAACATGCGGTTGCGATCCATCCATCGATCCGGAATCGATGAATATATGGTGCAAGCAAAATACGTTCTCACTCGCTTTTAATTAGATACAGTGGTAAACACGAGTGTTTTGGTCTGGTGATTTTGCAGGCGTCAGGATTAATCTAGAATCCTCAGAAGCAAAAGAAAATCATCACAACCTTCTGTGTCACGAGACCGTCCCCAGATACATTCAAATTCGAAAGGATAAGCCTTCCTGAGTACGCTGTTTCCATCCTCGCTTTATTCCCTGTAACTTTCGCAAACGGGATCCACTGGCTTTTGCTCCACCATTATATCCAGTCTGGCCCATGACGCAACGTACAAGAACCAACTATCGCTTGGGTGCACGTCCATCGTTTTCTCTTGCATACAAATCCAAATCCTGTTTATTGCGAAAGACCATATACGACGGTAACCCAGCACACAAATCAGGCAAAAGCGTAATGTTCTTTTTCAACAATGCTGAGCCACACACATATTTTCTAAAGTACTAGATACAGTTTCATTGGCAAGACATGCCATACATTACTAGATACATTTTCATTGGCAAGACATGCCATACATACACATAAAAGACCCCCAAACAGAATATATAGAAACCTACAGTAATCAATCAACTCCAAATACCTTGAGATTTTGGCCCTTGTTTAAGTGGGCAAGAGATCTACCAGACTCTAACCTTCTCGGAACCAGCACCTAATTTCCTTTCCATCCAATCAATTATGTCCTGACCGATCTCGTCCCTCTCAGGCTCAAAGAGAAGGTCATGTAAGAATCCTTCATAGAGCTTTATGTCCTTAAACTTGGACGCTGCTTCATTGTAGAAATCCTGGGAGGCCAGAGGGTCAGTGACCCTATCTGCGGTTCCATGAAGAACAAAGAATGGAACAGTAATGGACTTGATGTTCCGCATCAGATAAGAGGATATCCTTAAAATTTCGTGGCCCGTTCTGACCCTGATCGGTCCAGTGTAGACTAATGGATCATTGTATTTGGCCAATAGAGCCACAGGATCTCTTGTCACAGGGATTCCCCTTTTGTTGGCACCCTTGAACTGGAACCTTGGTGCGACTAGAGAAAACAGAGGAGCCACAGCCTGTATGAATATGGGAAGACAAGATTATTACCCGGCACGGGAAGAATGACAACCAACAGGAGCAATCACATTGCACGGGCCAAATTTCATTTGCAAGGAGCTCTTGATGACAAGTTAAACTTCAATCCAGTGTCTGATAAGAGTATATGTGGGAGCATGTGTTCGGGCATTGGAATTATTAAGTCTAAAAGTCCTTTACATATATCATACGAGAGAAAAGATACATACCCCAACAATTGGGTGTGCAGGTTTCACACGTAGAGCTGGTGAGGTTAATATTATTCCTTCCAGCATATCTTCAACATGAGGATAAGAAGCGGCCTGTTCAAGGACATGTGCAGAATAATTTCATCAGTAGATGTTAGTGATACAGAGAAATTGTCATTAGATATCAACTGTCTTAATCTGCAAGTGGATTTAGTTCCCAATGTTTACCTTCAAAACCACGGCCCCTCCAGTAGAGTGACCAAACAGGAAGCATGGTATACCAGGGTTGTCTGATTTGATCTTTTCCAAGAAGGCCGCCTGAAAGAAATTGTATAAATATGCAGCATTAGCTGAATCATAAAGCATGCAAATCTATAGGCCAACAAATGTAGTTTACATGAAGTAAGTTCATCATTTGAGACAAAAGCTGAACAAGTAAATGGCAGATTAACCAGTTAATGACGCTGTCATGGATGAGTACTAAACCTTACATGATCATGTTGAGCCAGTACAATGACTCGCATTGTTAGATGAACTAAGCATCAAGAGTAAAGACCGTTATTCTGATAGTTTGTTTTGTCATGATCAACAGATCAACAACCATCCAGTTATCAAAATACTTGCTAGTTTTTCCTCTTTCAACTTTAAAATACTGAACCCTCGAGAATTTTTCATTTGACAACAGCATAAAGGAGATAAACATTTTGACACTCAATTTAACAGCTTAATCACTAGTTTTCAACTGTCCCTCTACACCGCAATGTGAAGTTCATGACAGATGGAGACTACAGCAATGATGGTGGAAAACAAATCATTTCGTTTCATGCAAATCTCAGGAAAAAAATATATAAAAAAAATAGAATCAGGAGTTTCCTCCAACTAGAAGAGAAGAATAAAACATCAATGGTATGAGAGAAATACTTACAATGTCAGCAACAACGTGATCTAGTGAAGGAACATATCCATGCAAGCCGTCGCTGCCCCCATGACCTATATCATCAAAAGGATAGCTAAGCACCTTGATGCACATAGATCTTGAGAAGAAGGCTAAGGAAAGATGATAATGTCACTGGGACGAAAATACATAATGTCGTCATTAGCCATTAAGTCATCTAAGAGAGTTTCCTACCCAAATCATACCCCTGACAAGACAAGCACTTGCCAATGACTTTCAATCACTCCCATTAATACGTGATGCCACATCCAAGTTTACTTTGTTCAAAAAATAGGTCTTTTTAGATGTAATAATAGAGCTAAAGAATACAATACCGATCCAGTCCATTGCATAAACACCATAGTTGCAGGATGTTAGCTGTCTTGCAAAATGGGCATATCTTCCGCTAAACAATGAATCAAGAACCCAAATCAGGCAAAACTTCCGAACAAAGAATGAATCTGCGATTGGGTGGGGCATGAGGGGGGGAGAGAGAGAGGGAGAGCCTTTTAGTTTCAGCATTGATAAATTTACCTGTGCTCATTGAGCCCATGAATGATGACCAAAATCCCCCTGAAGCAACATAACGATCAACCATTAGAAGGAACGTCGGAAGAAAAGTAGCATGAAAGCAACTGACAATAATGCAAAACAGTACATGCTACAGGCATCAGATCTGTGGCATGAAAGTCACAACTATCAGGGAGCCATGCAGCACCTGAGCACCTTAATCCTTTTTATAGTGATCATCCTGGTTGCCAGAGTTAAATTAGAGAAGGTAATAGATTCACTTAAAGAAGCCTTAGACAAACCAAAGACAGTTACCAGAAAAGCAGTCTCAGTCGGCAAAATGAACAACGCAAGCAATTTAAAGAGGATGTAGACCATCAGAACATGGTAACATGGAAAGGTAGCTTTAAAGCCTGAAGTTTAAGCTAGAATACTTCTCCATTTCACGGGTATTCAAAGCTAATGCATCATAGTTGCTAACTTTAATACAGTGAGAGCTAATCATCTAGGGCCTCTTGACAAATTTCCAACTAAGCAAACTTCGTCATGGGAGAAAATAGTTGAAAAGCACACACTCCTAAGGATTGATAGTAAATCTACTTCACTGCACAACTTAGAAGCCAACTAACTACGCAATTCATTTTTGGCTTCTATAAACCAGCCAAGCAGTCTCAAGCATTTCCACAGTTTAAAAGAAAACTTCCAAAATTAACCAACCTAAAATTCAACTCTTTTCTCAGCAATAAACAAGGTGACATGACATGGATGCTTCAATGATAAAAAAAGGGGCAAAAGAGCACTGATTTGTACTTGGAAGAAAAATTCAATTTGGATTATTTAAGTTTGACAATTCTAGCCATAAATTTTTCTCGTTCAAGTGAAGAAAGCATGCAGGACTCTCGCACTGACGCCCAACAAGGAGACAGAATATAAATGTAGAACGAGCAGGACTTCATTCATGCAGAACCAAAAACAAAATTTTTTGCTCAAAATTAAGGGAACTCCAACATGTCAACCAAGCAATGGGGATTGGAAACTATCAATGACAAAACACGTGGATCGGAAAACATGTAGAGATCGATGTATCCCCAACTGAAGCAACTTCAAGTAGTATCAACAATGTGACTCCATACTTTAAGCAAGGTCCAAAATCCATGTAAACAGAGATGTATCCCTGCCTCTAGGCTCTAACCAACCTAAGCACATTCTTTGGCAGTTTGGGAAATGGACGCACAGCGGCCACCAAAAAGCATCTATGTTCTTCCAGTTAAAGGTATAGCTACCACATAACACCGAGACTGAACTTAAAGTTTCTAACATCTCACTGCTCATCTGGCTGTTAAGAATTCACAGCAGTCGATGACACAGGTTCCGTGATCTAAACGAGACACTTGGAAAAATTTGAGCACAGACAATCAGACGCATTCGTCCAAATGATTCGGTCCTTCGATATCAGCATACTCTAAACCCACAGTCGACGGAAGACTGGCGATAACAAAATTCTCCACTCCCGCGCACCAGAACAGAACGGTCGCCATCATTTCAAACAGAGACATCAATTCAACTTTCAAACCATGGCGAAATTCAAATTGCTCACTCTTTACCCATGAAAAAAACACAGACCATCAACCTCAACAGAGCTGATCAAAGTCTAAAAGAAGCAAAACGAACACCTCACCTGACTTCACCGGTCGCCGGGAACCACGACCTGCAGAAGAGAGCGTTCCTCCTGACGCCGTAGAACAAGCACGTGCTCCACCGGCAGGCGCGGACGACGCCGCCATCGTCGTCGTCCCCCTCCTCCTCCTCCTCGCAACCCATCTCGACCGCTTCGGCGAGGGATCTCCTCCTCTCGGTGTCCTCCTCCTCCAGCCGCCTGACCCGGGAGCGCGACGGCGGGGAGAGCCGGCGCGGGTGGTGGCCGCCGCCGCCGCCGGCGCAGCGCCGGCGGGGGAGGACGAAGACGAGGAGGGCGAAGAGGAGGCCGTAGACGAAGGCGAGGGAGGCCCGCAGCGCCCGGAGGATGGGGATTATGCGGTTGCTGGCGCCCGAGGTCAGCTGATCCACCTCCATCTCCGCCGCCATCGCCGCCGCAGCACGGCGGAGGGGACGGGGGTAGAGAGAGGGGGAACGACGGTTGCGAGCAGACCACACGCGCGGAGGAAGGGAACAAAAACAGAAGTTAGAGAGAGAGAGATTGTCTTGTTTTGTGGACGTGAGATTTGATGCGGGTATTGAATTCTCTCTCTCTCTCTCTCTCTCTCTGCTTTACAACAGGAACGGAGGAAGGAAAGCGGAGGAGATGACAAAGTGAAAATCATATGAGGCCGGTACCATCTTGGGAACTGTACTTTCGCCACCCCCCGATCGTACGCGGACGGGCCTACGCGGGCTTACCGTGGATTTCAATAGTTTTTTCCATTTCTATTTTGAATAATAAAGAAGTAGATTTTCTTTCATTCGTATTTCTATTCCTAATATATTTCCTAATCATCATTCTGTTGCGGATAATAAAAAAATAAATAATATTATTAAATGAATTTCTACTCTTTTCATATTATGAGGACAAAAATAGCAAAGTAGAAACACGGGGTAGTCACTAAATGTGCTCATATGTTACGTTTTGATTTTGTTTATCGACTTATTCATTAATTTTGTGTGTAAATATATGTGCGTGTGCTTTATGGTGGAGTTTTTCCTTCTGATTTTTTCCCGATTTTGTAATGACAATTAAGAATAACGTGGAAGAGAGGAATAGATAATTGAGAATAATATCTTAACTATCTCTAAGATAGGAAAAAATGGTATGGGAAGATTGAAAATCTCTAATAAAATATTGTTAATAATAATAATAATCGAATCGTTTGGCGCAATATGAAAACTAAATTCCTATTGATATGGTGAAATGAATGTAACTCTAGAAAGTGTAAATTACTCCTAGCACATGTTGATCTTCTAATTTAAAATGATTTAGCATGAAACCTTTTTGTGCAGCCAGGTTTTCCATTGATTCGTATGATGAATTCCTTTCTATAGCTAAATATCACTTATTCTATTGAGATGCTTGGACAATTTTGAAGCCACCCTTGCACTCCCTTTTTTTTTTTTTTTTTTGGTAAAGCCCTTGCACTCCCTTTCTTCCTGCATCTTTTAATAATTTTGCATCTTTTTATGCCTGATGTCAACCCATACTAAAAAGAAAAGTGGTGCATTAAAAATGCAAGGTCAAGATTTTGACAAAGAACATAGAATATTATGTCAATAAAAGAATTATACCACGCATATCAAATGAGCTAGAACACTTTGAAAATTGAAAAAAAAAAAAATTAGAGAGGGCAACAAGAAGAGAAGTAAGAGGGTGAAATAATTATTGTTATCATAGGTTGCATGCTTTTTTCTCTTTTCAAAATTATAAAATAATTACATTACGCATGTCAAATGAGCTAGAACACTCGAAAAACAAAGAAATAAATTATTTCTATCCCTGGTTGTATTTCTTTTTCTTTTTTTAGAGCATTGGGCAGGAAAAGGAAATTCCATAAATAGACGCCAAACGATGATCGTGTGTGAATTGGGCATGAATTATTAGTCCGCACAAATTTTCAAACTTCATTTTCCACGTCTGCCAAACATGATCCCTTGACTTGGCAATGCGCGTGCATTATATTTCCCCCATCCCGAATCCCCGAGGTACCGGTTTTCTTTTGTCGGAATGTGAAAATTCCCGGGCGGGTGGGGCCCTCGTGATTCCGACGGTGGAGATCATGGGCGGTCCTTCGTCCACGTGGCGCGAGTGATCATGCGGAAAGGACGAGGGAAAGATAAGGTGCGGCGCGGGCGCTGCGGCGCCCGATGACGTGGCGCTGACCGGCGGTCGCGAGAGGAGGTGAGGGCGCGGGGAGGTTGGGTGTGGGGGCAGATGAGAGGGCGGTGATTGGGCGACGGCGTGTCGCGCGATGGGAGAACAGACGGAACCGCGAAGCACGGGATCGGCGCCGGTCAACTGATTCTCTTTATTGCTTGTGGTTTCCGGACAAGCTAGACTAATTCTGTCGCCGCTCCCTCAAAGAAAGCGGGCGGAAAGCTGACGGAACTTCCGAAAAACAAAATAATAATAATAAAATTTAATTACAAAGATGATCCGAGAAGAGAACTTGTCCTTTGAACTAGGCTAATTCATCGGTCACTTTACGGCAAGAAAATATTGACAAATGTTCGTAGGACATTAATAGAAAAAAGTTAATACGCTTTGAAAAGGTCATGATATGGTTATTAGTATATTAAAATTTCCCTTTTTTTGATGTTATTAATAATAAGTGAAAATAAAACAAATGGTTCATAAACTTTTACTCAATATTTGATGTAATCTCTAATGTTTTAATTTGCTTGATGTGATCCTTGAATTTTAAATTAATGTGTAATATCACCCTTAAACTTTTAATTTATTTAACATGATTTTGAAATTTTAGTATATATTCAATTAAATTTTTGTGTTAGATGAAAATATCTAACGTTGTCCTTCAACTAATTCAAATTCATAGTCAGCATTAGATTTTTTAAATAATCCATAAACTAAATTGAACATGAATCAAAAGTTCTTATTGAACAAATTAAAGCTTCGAGAGCTACATTGCATGTAAGGTTAAATATATTAAAAGTTTAGATGTGACATTTCACATTAGATCAAAGTACACAGATCATTATACAGTTGTCCCTAACAAAGAGCCACGGCACTTGAATGAAGGCTAAACATATATTAGTATTTCGATTTTTGATACTATTAATTAGCCAACTCATTTAATTGACCAAAAAAAGATCGTTTGCCTATGTACCCATTCTTTTTTTGGGGGCCTAAAATGGACCCATTCATGTGACATTGATTTAGTCGCTATAGTGGCGAGGCAAGAGCCACACGGCATAGAAGTTCCATTAAGACTCCATTTCTTATTGGGAAGTTACAACTAATTCTCCTATCGCGAGATACAAGGAAAATAAAAAATGCGGGTTTGCCGCGTAACCGAAGCGACCTTTAATTCAATTTAGCTAACCATCGATGTCATGTGGATTCTCTCCCAACTCTTTCCACACGTTTCTTCCTCGGACGTGTAATAGACTCAATCCATAAAATGAGAAATAAAGCCTCATCGGTATCCGCGAACACGCGTCTGAAAGTTGTTGGCCGCGGAAAGAGGAACGATAAATTATTTTTCTAATTCCATTTTTTTTGGATAAAATCTCCGTCGGGCGTACCCATTACACGTCAGCTAATGTTGGACGCTTTCTGTCCACGAGGGGTTTCCACGTTCGGATCACCGCCCGATCCTCGAGGCCCAATCGGATGGCTCCTCATCGTGCGGCTGAGACCGGTCCACGTCACCCAAAATAAACCGGATTTCGTTCGCGCTAGCTTTGATTCGTCATCGCCAGCGCCATTTAAGGCCCGCCGGCGGAGTTCGCGATGCGCTCAAGGCTTTGCTTTTGGTACATCGACGCTGCATATTCCATTCGATATTCTCTTGCGATCCGCTCCTGCACGAACAATCAAACAATAAAAAAATGATTGTTATATCTCACGTTTTTCTTGCCTTAAATGATCAATTTGTAGCAATTCATAAGTATTCTGGATAAGTATACCAAAAGATATAGCACTCGTGCAAGAAATCCTAAAATTTTTGAAAAATACAATTAAATCATAAAATTTATTGAATTGGTACAATCAACGCCATTCCATTAAACTCTGTCTAATTATTTAACAGAGACTTGATTTTTTTCCGTTCTTTCTTAAGATACATGGTGCTAACATGACGTTTATCCAACACCCCCATAATAGTTGGCACTAATATGCAATTGGATCCGTTTATTTTGTCAAAAAAATGATTGATTTGAAAAATATTTTCCCAAAAATAATTATTTTTATCGGTTAAAAAATGAATGGTAGAAATATTTTTATCATTCACGAAATTATTTATGTTTAAATACTTTCGTGAATGATAAAAATATTTTTCATTAATTTAATTATTTCAGAAGATATAAGAGATTACTTTTAAAAGTATTTTTCAAATCGTTTTATTTTTTCGGTAAACAAATGCATTTTTTAATAAATAATGTGCGTGACCTGTTACGATGAGATTATATTTATTATATAATTATCCGGCCGGGAGGCGGACCGATGAATACGGGCTGGGCCGAGAGAATGCTGCCCGCATTGAGGATGACCAACTTCCATTTTTCATGGGCTGCCAAAGAACTTTTCACGCACACGGCCACGAAAGATGACAAAAGCCCAAAACCGGAGTGAGATTTCTCATGTTCGTCTTTCTCGCTCAAGAGCTTAGTTCGAATCACCATGTTTGCGTATTACTTCTGCCTTCTTACTTCGGCTCCGACGAGCTATTTGTCTCCCTTTTCTTTTACCACTTTTCGTTGTAATTTGAAGGGTGTCTCAATAGTCGTTAGGTCATTCTAATTCTATAGAAGGTAGTTTGTTCTTCCGGCTTGCTGCTTTTCTGCATTGGAGCATTCACGACGTTATTTGTGCATTGTGTAAATGGGATTTGTTCCAATGACCACCTCCCATATAGAAAGGGAGAGGTTATGAAAGAAATGATTTAGTTTCAAATGTGGATGTTGACTCTCATGCTTTGTAAGGAAGTAAATCAAAAGTTTGTCCTTCCGACTTGTTGCTTTTCTGTATTAGAGCATTCACGACCCTGTCTATGCATCATGTATACGGGATTTGTTTCAATGACCACCCTTCCCATATAGCAAGGAAGAGGTTAGGAAATAGACGATTTAATTTCAAGTGTGGGTTCGACTCTCACGCCTTGCAAGAAAGTAGAACAAAAGTTTATTCCTCCGACTTACTACTTTTTTGCATTGGAGCATTCGTGACCTTATTTATGTAGTGTGTACATAGGATTTTGTCCCAATCGCCGCCCTTCCCATATAGGAAGAGAGAGGTTAGGGAGGAAATGATTTAGTTCCAAGTGTGAGTTTGACTTTCACGTCTTATAAGGAAGCAAAGCAAAAGTTTGTCCTTCCAGCTTGTTGCTTTTCTGCATCGAATCATTCATAACCTCGTATGTTCATCGTGTATACGGGGTTTGTCTCAATAGCCACCCTTCCCAAATAGAAAGAGGGAGGCTAGGGATGGGACGAACACCTTACAAGAAAGTAGAGCAAAAGTTTGAAAATGAAAGTTAGATTAAGAGTCTAGTAAGACCGACCAAAAAAAAAAACTCCCCTATATCTCTTAGTTGTAAATAGAGCGAATGACTAATAAAAGGTTAATGTATTAGAAACTTTTGCGAGGTCCATCGATATACTAAGTGACTAGTTAAAGAGTAACGTATCAGATACTTTCGTGAGGCCTGTTTTCACGATTTCAATTGTCTCGTGATGGAGAAAATCCCGTGTGAATCTAGTAGGTGATGTGTTCTAAAAAAAAAAATCTAGTAGGTGACGCGGACAATTGCTGGCGGCATCTTTCTAAAAGCACTTTGCAGCTCCGGAGGTGTCACAGTCACCGGATATTTAATAAGCGCCTTATAAAATACGCGGCGTCATTTTTCTACAGTCTAACTATTGCGAAGAAGCTATACCAAACAGTCTCGGCAGTCATTTAGCATCGGCTTCATGCTATTTTCTTAGATTACACGCTTCTAAAATGTTAATGTTATTAATCCTTTTTCGCATATATGAATTCGCTCAAAAGGCGCTAAGACATCAACAAGAGGTCACCATGATCACATAAAGAAGGTTGTCTTCAATTTGGCTTCGTCTCGCTCGCGAGTTGCCTGCTGGTCAGGGAATGGAGGGTCACTTTTGCTGCCCAAAAAGGTTCCCGAAAAGCGCTCTTTGCCTCTTCGATCAAGCAAAAATCTCGCCCCGTCAAGGCCTCTTTTCGGTGACGAGTTCTGCGCCTTTTGCATCGCAGCCCCCCCTTTTCTTTTTCCCTCGAGCCACATGCGAATTAATTGCTCTTAACATTGAAAGAGCTCTCGAGCTTTCATCCTCTTTCGGATACTCTCTCTCTCTCTCTCACATGTATTGCTGCGCTTCTCGTGAAATGCCTTCCGAATCTCTGCGCCAATCTGCTGAGTCCATCAAGCTTCCGCTCGTTTCAGGGAGGGACAAGACACGTCTGGAATGCCAGCATTGTCCCCTTCATTTCGTAAGATTTTATAGAACCATTCCATTACCAACTAATATACAAATTTAAGCCGTAAAATGAAGATATGATTTATTATTAAAATATTTTAACACCGCCTCTTCTAGGCATGTGTGGCTGGGGGAAGAGCGGGGAACGTGAACAAGAACACCCGCGTTTTCCTTTTTTCTTATTCGGGTTTTCTTTCTGCGCTTTTAGTACGAGCGATACCTTGTAGAAATGGAGCACGCGGCAGAGGATAATGTTCACATTCGAGAGCTGAAGCCGCCCATGTTCTTCTTCTTGTTCTTGAAGTCGACGCAAAGTCGAACATGCTTAGGACAGTGGACAAAACCTCGATTCTTGAGACTTGGTTAGTTGTAGTTATCCATGGAAGACTAGTATATAATTACATGCATTGACTTGAGTTCATGCACATGAGTTCAGAAACGGACAAACCAAGAACGTTAAACTAGAGCCATTGTTTACCCTGGACACTACGGAACCGCCACCGTCGTCGTTCCATTGCCGGAGCCGTCTAATCGCGAGCGAATAGTTAGATACATGAGATGAAAAACTGACGAGAAAGGGAATCTAAAGCTCGGCCGAAAGAGAGGTGCATTAATTCTTCGTCGATCTTACAGGCTAAAAACATGAGAATCCAAGTAAAGCCTGGCCACGAAAAATTGCATGAATTCATTCAGGGACTAAGCAAGGGAGCAAGCCAATGGAACCCTTCCATGTACGTGTGACTTGAGAACGAGGTAATTGAACACGATCATCGGCCCCCCCACAAGAAAAAAAGTCACGCACAAAAGAGACATTTTCAAGGTTATCTTCGTGATAAATCCAGTCCCTTCGCCGACCGTCCACATACAGTTCACTCTCGTGTTTTCCCCTCGAGAAAAAGTTTAAGTAATCTGCCTATATATTCGCATATGCATTCCCTTCCTTTTCTTATTTCATTTCTCACGTTGAGCTCAGCTCGCTGCGTTTGCTGTACCTTGATCACAAAAGCTTGCTTCAAAAGTTCAACTTCAATGGCGCCCAATGGAGGGACCCCCGTCGGATCGTACCCTAAATCCGGCAACAACATCCGGGACAATCCTTCAAGACTTTCTATGGAGACCCTTCAGAGAACCATCTCCGACATCACCTCCGAGCTTAGCAAAGAAGCCATCCGCGAAGCCGACGGCGAGGCAAGGCTGCTGCCACCGATCTATGAGCTGGAGGATGCCAAGTGCGAGTGTTGCGGGATGTCCGAGGAGTGCACGCTGGAGTACGTGAGGCGAGTCCGGGAGAAGTTCTCCGGGAAGATGGTGTGCGGGCTGTGTGCTGAGGCGGTACGTGTGGAGATGGAGAGGAACGGAGGGAAGGGCTGGGAGGAGGCACTCGACGCGCACATGAGCGCGTGCATGCAGTTCAACCGGATCGAGCGGGCGTACCCGGTGCTCTACCAAGCGGAGGCCATGAGAGCCATCTTGAAGAAAAGCTCGAGCAGCAGTGGCGGTTCTAGGGCTAAGTCCATCAGCCCTAGAGACAAAGGCGGACCAAAGAAAGCGGCCATCGCGAGGAGCTCGAGCTGCATTCCGGCGATCACGAGAGAAACCAACTGCGACAGAACGACGGTCAGTTGAAGCAGGCCGAATACTCGCACAGATCAGGCTCATCGTGGATAAGCCTGAAACCACAGCAAATTAATGATAGTAGGAGGCCTCGAACAGGTCTATATATCGCATCAGTCCATACATTCATGCCTTATCTTCGATTGAAGAAGTTAGACGCGTCCGATAAGGAGAGACGAGGATTGTGATCAATGGTTAGTCAAATATGTTTGAACAATGTGTTTTAGGATGTTATACATCCGCGACTGTTTATAAATACTTGAAGGGGTTGCTTCAGTTGCAGAGGCGCAAAAGTATTCAAGCATAAGCATCACGACTCTCAGTTCTGTCTTCGTTTTTTGGCTAAGGAAATGAGGAGATTCAAGCGTACTCGAGTCGCAACAGAAGTCTAGTCTCTTATTATCTCGCTCCGATCCATAAATTTCACCGGAAGAACCTATAACTAGACATCAACCCACGAGCGCCATTGTGCGGAGAAAGATGATAGGAAATAATCGAGGTTGTGGTGGGGAGAGAGAACACGACCGCTAAAATCGCTCTCGGTCAGTGAAAGCATCTTCGAAGTTTAACGCTAACCATCTGTTTACTACAAGGCATCAAATCTCTCTTCGCATATATAGCTCGTGTCGTCACAAAGAGCGCGAACTTAAACATCATCTCTATCATTCATCAGATGAATGGCGTCATTCACATTCGGTGAGGGCGCGGACAAATTGCAGGATGAAGTGGCATAACGTGACCCCGACGAAGACAATATAATTAACCACAGGCATAATAATTCATAGACAGGGGCACTCGAACAAGGTATAAGAAAGGAGGACAAAAATTTCTCGATCAGTGTCGCTTCTAACACCATAATACTAAACGGTGTTCGTGATTTCACTATCACCTAAAAAGAGGACAAAAGAAGAGTGCGATTCTCACTAGATCATTGACATAGCTTAGTCTCAGACAAAAGACCAATTGACAAACATGAAGCAGATGCAGTGAGCAGTCTCTTCTTCATTCAACACCTTCCAAGCTACCGCTCTTTCGTACGAAACCGGCCTCCCCATGCTTGACAAGCAAATGCCACCTTGGAGACACATGAAACCCTATAAAAAGAAAGCAACCTGTCAAGTGAATGAAAGAGACAAAAGTGCCGGTGCAATGGCCCGTATCTCAGGTAAAGAAGTACCATCATTCCTAGGGGTTCAGTAGCTAATAATGCTTATTCATGTATCAAACATGCCACTTCAGATTCCTGGGGATCTTACCTGCTGCATTATCTGGGGGAATTCTGAGCAGAGAGTCTTTCTTCCACTGTCGTCAAAAATCTTTTCCAGGGTAATGTCTTGCAGTGCAATCAACGTCGTTTCCAACATGTCAAGTCCTGCTTGGTTAGCAAATGTGAAAACCGGCGCTGCCTGCAAACAAGAAGGAATAGCAACTCAGATGAGAGGAGAAAAGGCTATGGAAAAATAAATTGTGAACAAGGAGAAAAGAAAACTCGGTAATGCTTCAATAAACTTATTAATCTTATTTTTTTTTTTCAAAAGAGAATGCAGAAATAAATTCCATCAATAGGCAGACAAAGAAATATTGACTAGAAATGACGAAGCGTTGGCAGGAAAATAGTACCCTGAGAGAGCAGCATAGGATTGCATCTGAGTGATGCCACAGATTTTTTAGCAAAGAATCAGCGGCCTCGTTCTTGAGCAATGCCACACCAAGAAAGGACCTGAAATCATTTCCCTTTGGTCAGTTTCAAACATGCGATCAATTTTACGAAGTAGACCAAAATCATGATATCTGAAGATAAATGAAACAGAAAAATTCTCATTTCCTTGTACTAAGTGGGACCTTTTCACTCGCCAAATTCTACAGTTCTCATGGTAGGTAGATGGCTCATATGAAAAGCAAACATGAAAATCCATACCAGCAAGACCAATATCAAATACTAATATTAAAGAACATTAAAGCATATGCACCTGTAGCTTTGGCAGATCCAACGGGCAAGCGTGTGCGCTTCAGGAGAGCCAGGTGGGGGGCGAAGACTCGCATGACAGCCCAAATTTGTGGGTGAGAGCGCTAATGCCACTCTCTGAACAGATGCTATAATACTTCTGAGGTATTGACGAGCCATGGACGCCACATTCTCTTGAAGATGTAATTCAAATGCGAATTGGAAGGCTATAGTCATCACAGATTTGGTGTTTCCACTATGACCAGAATTATCACCGACCGCTTTGTTGCCTGTGGGGCCAACATCAAGAGCTGAGGCAAGATCAAGTGTCCGGTTTGGGCTGGAGGCATCCTGTATATTTGTCGAATTTATGTTAAAGTGCAACTGAAAGAACAAGAAAAGATAAAAAGAAAAGGAAAGAAATAGAAGGCAAGATTATGAACTCTTACCGATCCTGGATCAAGAGGAATGATGCGGAATCCCGAAGGAATAATGGGTGCATCATCAGAAAAGGATGCGTCAATTGGAGCGAAAATTAGTTCAGCACAAGTGCCAACAGCATTTTCATCCACTCCATTGCAAAGCTAGAATAAATTCAACCAGGAAAGAGCAGAAGAAAAACCGTCAATAATGTGTCAAAGAGAGGAGTTGGTCTGAGGGTTCAATATGGAAAGGAAGGACAAGACTTACTTGCAAGAGGAAGATGTCACTTGGCATAATCATGTCGTCTCGATAATGGCCCATGTTTTCAAGTTTAACAACTTCCATAAACTGTTAAGACAATCGATCTCAGAATATTAGCAATCTTATTGGAAGATAGAAGTATCAGCGGCCACTGATGGCAGAAAACAAACGTAAATTTTACTTGCCTCTTCATGCTCAATTGTGTGAGCGAGCGGAAGAATAACCTGACTCCCGAACCCTCCAATTCGTGCCCCTGGCATGTTGCATGGACTGGCTTTGATTGCCGCAGCAGAGTATGCGTCAATACTGCTGTCTGCCCACTCTGATCGATGCTCTCGCAAAAACCGTAAGAGTATTGCTGGAGGCACATTCTGAGGTAAATACAAAAATAGAAAAGAATCAACAAAAGGAAGGACAAAGAGTTAGGACCAAGTGAAAGGCTTTATCAATTTTAAAATTGTGGAATATGAAACTTAAGCAGTTCTTACTTGCAGTAGCATGGATGCTTTTGCACACAAGACCGCACTAGTCATTGAAGGAAAACCACTTGCATAAGAAATGTTCACGCCTGCCATCTTGGCTGGTGATGAGTTAATGAGAAGAGTAACATCATCGACGCCATCACTTTCCAACATAGACCAACCATCATCCATAAATCCATTGACAGCTTCGTTAAAACCCCTGTCCAAATAGATAGCTTACTTTAGACCCATGAATTCACAGACCGAATGAAGGAAAAATTTGCATAAAGGAAATTTGCAATGAGAGCATGCCCACGTACTTGCTCAATCTCTGACCTAAAGCACGCAGTGCCGCAGGTCTTCTTCCCCAACCAGTGACATTTGGCTGGGAAACTTCTTGAGAAATCTGCCTCAGATTGCGTAAAGCCTGGGCAAAATATAGGAAAGTTGTTAGAACGTCCTTGATATTTTTTGCCCTCACTAGCTGCTTTAACTATCTTATCTTTCAAAATTCTTGTTCAAAAGGAGTTGGTTCACATCGATATTAATGTCGTTTGAGCAGGAACTAAAAACTTGCAGATACTCTTTCAAATTGGCGAAATCAAAGTAAAAAAGAAAAGCTTACCGCCATTGTTGTCCTTTGTGCAAGCAAAGTTGACGACTCGTAAAGTGGGCGCAATACTTCAGGCACGCTCCATGGCTATCAGAAATTAAGCAACTATAAGTTCACAATGAAAGATGGACTCCTTCACCAATGAAAGCAGGTGACTATTACATACCTCTAAATCCATGTGATCAACGATATGAATTATCGACCCACCCCCTTCACAGGGCCGGATCAGATATCCACTAGGCAACATTTCAGCTCTCACAAAATGCTGCACAGGAGGCATACTAGGACCATTTTGGGTGTTGTTAATTGACCTTTCACATACCTAAGGCACACAAAGATGGAAAAAAAAGACATATCAGACAACCAAGAAAAAATGTAGAAAAGAACTACCTGATTATGACATTAGAAAAACAAAAGTTATTATTTTATTAATTAATTGTTTAAGAGCATACCACGAGACTCCCATCCTCCATTACAGATGTGTAGCGCAGCAACCAGAAGTCACGGGCCGGTGCCAGAGTGGTAGGCGCATAGAGCTAATCAGAGACATCAGGAAAAAGATAATTTCAGTAAGCAATTCTACCAACAATTCTTCAGCAGAACAACAGCCCAAAGGTTACATTTCAAACCTACCTGCATGTACAGCAATTCGACAGTCCCACCGTTTCCAGACGACAGCACATTTGCGACATCCACAGCTCGGCAATCACGATACCACGACGGCCGATCTTTGAGGATTTCAGCAACCTGTGGAGAAGGTGGTGCATTAAATTTTACAACCCTTCAGTGGAGAATTTTTATATTCCATATGCAAAGATAGTGAAGGACTCACTCTTGAAGGTTCTAGACCCACAAGGCCGCATGCACGTGCTGCCACACCAGTGCATCCGTGAGAAATAGCAATGATTCCAATGGAATCCGGACCAGGCTGCGTGGAGGGTAAGTAAAATCTAGTTAATGAAGCAGGTCTAATGAGGCCAGTCGTTATGTTGTTGCTTCGCAGATTCAGGTCCAGCATCCTCATATCTAATTATACCAAGTGATTTTACACGATTGTAGTATTACCTTCATCCCGGGCAATTGGACCCACTCCACAGCAGTTCCAGTGGCCTTTGAAAGAAACTCTGTTAAAGTTTCCTCTGCAATGGACAAAAGTCTGCAAAAGACACAATTACAATGTCATAAGCCAAGCCAGATGACATATATAAAGCACGAAAAGACTTGATAAAAGCTACACACTAACCCTGCAGGGCTGGCATCCCTTGGTGGATGCTGAGGAGTCAAATGGTGCTGACCACTGGTCACCACCGATTCACAACTCGTGTCAGTGGTGGCGAGGGTTGCCTGCAAGACAGAAATAAGGTAATGTGTCACTGACACATAATATAATTTTATTTTTTTCACTGTCTATCTTGGTTGCTATTAACTTATGGGAGTGAAATACATCGTGAAATGACTCGAATATAGGGAAAAGTTAGTTTGTCGCAAAAGATCATTAGAATGAAAACAGTTCAGTTTCTTGCAGTTTCGCCATATCTGTTTCACTAAGCAATATAAGAAAAGAGAACAACAAGAGGTGGAAAAGTTCCCTCACGTTTTGTGTCTGCTGGCGGAAATAACTGTTCTCATACACCAGCTGTGACACTTGCTTTTGCAGCCTATCGTTCTCCTCCATTAAAAGTTTGTTCATAGCAGTCAGCTTCCTATTCACTGCCTGAAGGCGTGATGCTTCTTTTCTCTGCTTCTCTCTACACCTGCAAGATCGAAGGATCATAACGTTCAGGGCTCATAGCATACAGCAAACTAGAGAGCTAAAAAATAGTATAGATCTTAAGGTAGAAATGAATTTCTCAGCCACTTATGGAGTTACATCTCTTCTGTAGACAGCCATCTCCGATGACAGCGAGAGCTTTCAATCCATAAGATACATTAGATACCTCTTTAACCGAATTTTCTTATGGATATTTGAAACAAGATAAGCTAACATAGATTTGAAACTGAGAAGACCCATTAGTTTTTTCACCTTTCATTGCACCAAGAATAAGAACCCAAAACCCACCTGGCCCAGACTCACTACTTGATAACCTCCCATCGATGTCTTGTACAAATTTGCATATAAAAAGATGACCCAAAAGCTAAATAAATCCAAGCTTGACACGAAGAGACTAGTACATTTAAGACGACATACCTTCGATTCTGAAACCAAACTTTGATCTGCTTCGGCTCGATATTGGAGAGAATCGGGCATTCTCTGATCAGCTGCTGTCGCCGCAGTGAACTCGGCTTCGGGCAATCGTGATACAGCCTCTCGAGAGCTTCAACCTGCTCGGGCGTGTACCGCACATACTTCCCGTTGTCGATCCCCATCTTGTCCTTACAGGCCGAAGTCACCGCCATCATCACTTCATATTCACCCAGAAGGCGCAACAAGAAAACAAAGATATCTCAAGATCATGCAAAAGCCCGCATCTTAAATTCCAAAACAAAACATCCTCAAACCAAGACCGAGAGAAACACAGTTCTACAGGCACATGTATGCTATGATGTTTCCATCAAAGATTCATTTTTTTTTTGCCACCGTTTCGATCAAGTTCCAACTGACCAAGAACCGCAAAAGGATGACTCGGTGCCGAGGCCTTACCGGGCTGCCAACCTATCGAATCGGCAAGAAGAAAATGGCCCTCCTCCTCAAGACCCAGAAGTTAGCAAGACCCCTGTCTCATTTTTAAACGAGAGAAAAAAAACGTAGTCTTTCTAGAGAGACGCCCCACTCTCGTCAGGACCACACTGTTCTTTTTATCTTCTTCACGTTGCGCGACTGTGCTGGCTGCTGCTTCGACGAAGGAGGCGAGAAACGAGAGAACGAGAAGCGACCCAAGTGAGCTCTCGCCGCGGACAACTCTCCCCTGTCCCTCAAGTGGAAGCTTTTCGAGCCATGGAGGAGGAGGTTGCTACGTCACACGAGAAGTGACACAGTTTCGCAGGCAGAAAGAGAGAGAGAGAGAGAGATGGGTTATTCTCAAGCTTCGGTTTTTTGTATGTATATGGCAGCAAAAGAGTGGGGGGGAATGATATTGGGATCGGAGACCCTGGGGACGCCCCCCCTAAGAAAGAGAAAGTAGAGAGAGAAAGTAGAGAGAGAGGGAGAGAGAGACCCCCATATACCAGACAGAAAATGAGAGGTGGAAGAAAAGGAGAGTTTGGTTTGTTTTCACATCATCTTTCTTTTCCCCTCTTCACTCCCCAACTTTTGCTTTTGTTTTTGTTTCTTCTCTCTCTCTCTATCTCTCTCTCCTTTTGTCGCCGTTGTTGATGTTGGTGTTGTTGTTTACGTTGCTTCCAACGAGGCTTGTGTTTTGTTTCTCCACAGCTTTCTCTTCATCTTCTCTCCTCTCCCCTTCCTGACGTCATTATTACATAATCTCGCTCCATGTGAGCTCAAAACGCATGAAGCCGTCAGATTATCAAGTCTATATCATCTAACGGTGCATGTGAATTGGGCACGCATACATCGCCCTTTCGTTCATATAAGGGTGATCAATTTCAAATCCAGTTTAGTTTCAAGATGGAACTTGAAAGACCGATTCCAAAAAATAGGAAGTGGGGACTAGACCGATTGGTTCTAGGACTAGAAATTGGATCCGATCCAATTTGGTTCCTGTCCGTTTCAATGAAACCGATCACTATTTTTTTTCATGATTTCATCTGAATATCTTATACTCCAAAACATGACCAAGAACAAATTCAAAGCTCTAAACAAGTACCATACTTTTATCCATATATCTTATTGTCCAATTATAGGCTCCTATTTCTTTGAAAAAAATAAACTAAACCCATTAATTTTTTTGAAGAGATAAAAATAATAAAACAAAAAATATCCGTAGTTGGTTTGATTCCCCCTTGGAACGGGAACTCATGTTAAATTCACTTTTTAAAACCACACTTTCTCCCTCCTCCTTAATTTAATTATGCATGTTTCTTTTATTAATAGACTCATGTTAAATTGACTGTTTTAAAAACCGGACCGATCGGTTCATCTCGATGATTTGCCGATCTCCGGTGTTGTTTCTCAGTCCCTTTTTTCACCTGTTCAACTTGGTTCAACCGCATATCACTGAAGAATATCGGTTCAGTCTTAAATATTATTTCGAAATCAGTGTCGTTAGAAAATCCACTGTCGGCAAATTCTCTTTCCCGAAAAGTTTGTAAGCCCTTTCACTCAAATGGCATTTTCATAAGACGACAACACAGGTATCGAGCTGATTCATTATATCGTAAGATACAAGTAAAGCATGAGAGATGTTTACAGGGAGAGGGACAAAAGTATATAATATCAAGAGGCATGTGTGCGCCTAGGAAAGAGAGAGGCGAAGGGGAATTTGCATGAGGCATGTGTCAAAGGGACAGAATAATGAGGGGCTATTTGCATGCGTCTCGACTTCTCACGCCCATCATTTCATCTTTTCCATGTACATGCTCTTCGCTTTATAAGCGGCGAAACCCTAGATATTCATGCTTTGCATTGAGACATTTCCTTGCTTGGGAGGCAACATATATTGTTTGTTTTCACGAATTTCTTGCTTTTTTCCGTTTTTAGGGATTTTAATTCTCGTTCTGACAAGGGAGGAAAAGAGGCGGGAATATCGATCTTTTAGGCGTGCCTCGAATCACCTACTTATACGTGATTCTGCATTCGCGATATCACGAAGCTGGAAGGGACGCAACTTTGGCAAACAAGAAAATGGTGACGAGGATTTGCCTATACTTTTCCGCTCTCTTCACTTATCTATTCCATTTCCATATCAATTTCTTTTGAATAAGGGGGATACGAGAAGGGGATTGCTTGGCATTTAATTTGCTAGTTTCTAAGATATGATCGCAAGGGAAGGGACGGTTCGAACATTCGATTATTCCTACATTGACATAACCACAGAGTATATAGATATGTATGTGTGCTCCATAAGAGGAACTACTAATATAGTCATTCCTCGGGGTAGTCGGTTCCCGATCCAATCGGGTCCCGCCTAGGAATCGGGAACCAAATCGATAGGATCAGTTCCAAATTTTTTGGATCGAGAATCGGAGTGGATGGTCCTAGGACTTGGAATCAGATCGGACCGACAGATCCGGTCCAATTCCATGGAATTGATCACTTAGCAAAAAAAATTAAAAAATTAAGAAAGAGACAAGAATCGTTATTATTTTTAAGTTTTATTGCTATTTTTAAGAAATTAAAAATATATATATTTTTTTTATAAATGTGGTATGGTCCAGTCCGGTCCAGTTTCCTCTCGAAACCAGGAATCAAACTAACAATTACTAGTTTCATTTTTATAGAATTGGGAACCGGACTAATCATTCCATAAATCAGACCGAATCGATCAGTTCGGTTACCGAATCGATCAGTTCAGTTTGATCCAGATGATTCCTCGTTTTGGTAGTCCAACATGCTATCCCTAGTGACTTTAGCTCACGCGATAAGCTAAGTAGTTGAACATGTTGGACCGTTGAAGTTTCACTATTTTAGTTGTTGATGCGACATTTCCGATGAAATTTCATGAATTAGAGTATTGAAGTTACTCTAGTTTGAAAAGTTCTAACACTTGATTGTGCAATGGAAATGAAAACTCCCATGCCTTTTGAGACTTGTTCTAAATTGGAGGACTCCAGCCAAAAGTCAACACATTTTTACCGAGTAAGAGTCAATGACGAGTCGCGTGGAGGGATGTGTCAATATTTCAAACCCACAACTTTCTTGGTGTTTTTCTCCCTCCCTGAATAGTATCCAGCGTTGAAAATTATTTGAAGGAGCACTCTTGACAAATTTTTTTTTTTATTTTATATCATTTCAATTTTTTATTATTTTTTTGAGGGGGAGTTTGACAATTTTAGGGGCGGAAAAGGGAGACGACAATGGCAGACAAATTGAAGTGGGGTTCGATCCTCCATATTGTGGCGTCCAGATGAAGATTAGTACAATCCCTTTTTCACCTTACGTTTTTCACACACAAGTACTAAACTTCTCACCATGATTTTATATTAAAAGGACAGCAATTAATAATAAAAACACAAACCCAATCAAATCAACGGGTCGCTCTTAACCCCCAATCGGTGAAATCGGTCCGAAAGCTGTTCCAACGAGGAGCGTTTCTTCTTTCACGGGTTTTTTTTTTCCATTAATAATTGGCGAAGTGCTTGTCAAAGTGGATTTGCCCTAAGCCCTAATCAATCCTAAGGCTGGGAAGATGAGATGACAAAGCAACATCAATGGCTCAACTCAAAAGACAAAAGGCCCTTTTTCGCAATGTCCTCTCCCTTTCACTTATATTATCATTATTTTCTCCCCCTTCATTTTTGCCTTTTCCCCGGCCAAAAAAGAAAAAGATGGAGAGAAAAGAAAATAATTGCAATTGTTGGTGTCAACGGGTGTGACAAAATAGGATTGGCCGGTAAAAGTGGCAACATGCCCCGCCACTCCCGCCAGTAAACTTAGAAATTAGTGCTCTCTCATTCTTTATTTTATTAATTTAATTTAATTTTTACATATCTTTCCTTTTTATTTATTTTATTATTTTTGGGGGTTAGTGGAGCGGACAGGGGATAACATAGAAAAAATCGACATTGAACCTTTTTCGCGGTGTCCCAGCGAGCCAGGGGCCGACACGTGTCGGGCGGTGTTTGGTAAAGTGTTCTTGACGCCAGCGGGACATATCTTGGTGTGTCGTTGGTGGGTGGATCTCGGGGGCCCACACGTGCGGGGCCCGCCGCCGCGGCACGCGTGAGGACCCCTCGGCTTTTAGCTTTACAGTCGTCAGGCGCTGTGCACCCGTATTTTTATCTAATTTTTCCCCATTATAATATTTTCATCTTGGATTTATTTATTTTATTTTCCCCTCTTTTTAATCACGAAAATCTATTTTTTTGGAAAATATATAATAATTTTTTTTCCTTTGCCTCGTAAATCTCCTCAAAAGGAGCACGAGATTCTCCTCCGCCACCCCACGCGCAGCTTTGGAGATCATATAGGCTCTTCCCCTTAGAATTTAAGAAAGAATTATTCATGAATTGCTTTGATAATTGATTTTTATAACATAAAGGAAAAAAATACATTTCAAAGATCCGTCTAAACGTTGATTCTAGTCGTGTTCTGTGGTTGTTTACCAACGCACCATTTTGACGAGTGCCCCTAAAAATCAAAACTTGACCACCAAAAAAATTCGCTGTGCAAATAATAATTCAATTCGTTTGAAAAAAGAAAGGATGGCCGGGTCGTACATTGAGGGCGGGTCCCTGCACCGTGCAATACCCGGAACCCCTGAAATTCACTATTTGATCCACTAACAATCCATCACACTACTGGTGTTCTTGCGGCATGGACCGATGACCGTCTGAACGGGAACGTCGTATCACGACCCGACCCTTTCCTCTCGGCCATTCAAAGGGACTGTTTGTCTAGTCTCAAAGAGATCGAGTTTTGGAGGTTCACGGGGTGTCAAGTGGAAAGCGTGCTTGCAAGGACCGTCTCATCTCATCGCACTAATATAAAGCGTAATTAGCAAAACTCGTACATCGTACCGTTGCCCGGAAATGTACCCATGGGCAATTTCGAGTCCTTAGTAATCCCTTTTTTTTTCGCCTTTTTCGCCGAAAATTAACGGGGCGTCCGGAGATCTTTCGGTATCTCGCCCTAAATAGTGAAAAGAGAAAAGCAGGGTGCCCCAGCGCGAAAATACTTTAAACGAAAGGCACGCCAACGCCAAGCACAAGTTAATGGTGGGGGAGTGTGCAACGAAATTGGAGAAAGAGAAAAAGAAAAATTAAATTCAAAAAGGAAAAGGAAGGAAGTGGGGAATGTGCAGTGCGTGGGCTGCGCGTGGGCCGACCGCGGGACTTGGGGCCCACCGAGCGGCGTAGAAATAGAGGTTGTGGGGCCCTGGAATGGGCCCCCGACCCGACTGACCTGACCCGTGCCGATCCTGATACTGGCAATGATATGATAGGAGCTACTGTCGCCGTCACCTTCATTCCCCTTTTTTCCACTGCTTTGAAAAATCTTTTTCCAGTTTGCACCCGGTGAAAAAGGAAAGAGGAGGAGTGAGAATATTCGGCGGCGGGGGTGGAGGGGCCTTCTAGGGAGGCGAGCCTCAGACCCCGCCCGCCTAGAGAGCATGATCCGCGTGGGGCCGCCTTCGTGTCCTCAACGTAACCAAATCAATCTAATCCGAAGAAATTGATACCCTGTCAGCATGTCAAGAACCGTAAACAGGATGGTTTAGGCCATCTTGCTCGTTAAGCTCGTGGGAACTATTGGATGACCGGGATGTCGGTAGTGTGATTGGGAGGATTTTCTACCTCGGCGGATCGTGATGGATTTGGCTTTTGGGTTAAGCCCCTTTGTTTACGCTAATGGCGCTTTTTTGGGAGGTGGAGGGGGGTGGTGGAGGTGGAGGAGGTGGTGGTGGTGGGGCCGTGAATTGCACTAGAAGCTAGCCTTTTCCATTGGGACGTTTGACGCTGCATATGGAAGCAAAGCCCCTGGCGGTCAACCTGAGTTTCGTGCCACCCTCGTCGCACCCGCATCGACCGGGGTCTTCGTGGGGGTCCAAGATAGTGAAACCACCAGTGAGAGCCAGCTTAAGTTACATGTCTCTTTCATGTCATGTATGATTGACATTTCCATAATCATAACATTTTGAGATCGAAAAAATTCAACGAGTGCTTTGGAAGAGCGCATTGAATACGCGTTAGGGCAACACTGCTTGATTTAGGGACGCTCAAAAGAGTGTGGCGCAATTATGGTAGAAGCCGTATGATTTGTGACAATGCATTTGAGTTGTAAAAACTTGTGTTCCATACATTCAGTCTCTGAAGATTGTCGTGGTCGGCCACTTCAATCCTTCGATTGGATTTATTGGGTTTTAGCGGATGGAAAATCGACGGAATCAGTGGAAGGACCCCCCGATACATGGACATCGTTAAGTACTTCGAGGATCGCACATTCTTTGAGTACGCAACAGCTATGCTGAATTGTTCTCGACTTTCATTGGTTTGGCATGGGTCTTCATCTATCAATCGCTTATGCCCAAAGTAAGAAAGAAAAAGTAAGAGAAGGGTTACGCGGTTCCTTCGCTGAGCACAACAGAATGAAGAGGAATTTGTATCATTTCAAATCCCTATTCTTATCGAAGAGAAGGAACGAGAAAGATCAATCTATCTTGAAGTGGTCAAGGAAGTATATATTATAGCAATTGCAATTGAATTGTGTTGAAATGATGGGTTTTAGAATTTATATAAGAAACGGAAATTCTAGGATTTATGTGCATTATCATGGTAGGTTTTAGGATTTCTATAATAGTCAAGTAAAAAACAACTCATAATCGAAAATACTCAACAAGTGCCTCAGAAGTACCAACATTGCTCGTTTTTGAAAAAGAGTGCGGGACAATTATGGTAAAAGCTGTATAATTTGTCACAATGCATTTGAGTTGTAAAACTTTGCTTTCTTATATCTTAACTCTGAAGATTGTCGTGGTCGTCCACTTTTATCCGCATTGGATTTACTGGGTTTTAGCGGATGGAAAATGGATGGAATTGATGGAAGGACCCCCTAGTACACCGACATCATTGAGTACTTCAAGGATCGCACATTCCCTGAGTACACAACAACTATGTCAAATTGGTTCTCAACTTTTCCTGGTTTGGCAGGGCTCTTCATCTATCAATCGCCCCCTAAAGTACAAAGAAAAAAAGTAGGTGAAGGTTACGCAATTCCTTCGCTAAGCACAATAGAATGAAGAGGAATTTATATCATTTCAAATCCCCATTCTTATGGAAGAGGAGGGAGAAAGATCGATCTGTCTTGAAGTGGTCAAGGAAGTATGTAATCGCGACATAGGTGTGTCAAAGTCATGAGTTTTAGAATTTGTATAAGAAATGGAAATTCTAGGATTAGAGTACATTATCACAATAGGTTTTAGGATTTTTACAATAGTCAGAGTGAAAAACAGTAATGCTTGAGCTCGCCTTGAGAGAGAGAGAGAGAGAGAGATGCTCAATGAGGCATTTGGACTTTAGACCTGATTTCGGGCCATTCGTGTTTTCATGATGATACGAAAGGCAGGACCACATTAAAATCAGGAAAATGACAATACATATATCCAGCCGCAGCTCGCACCGCACATCGCAGCCCGTACGTTGCTCCAAGCTCAAGACACGATCTCTTTCTTCTTACCAAATTCTCAAAACATAATCCAATATCCACGCGAAACAGCAAGACCAGCGAGACTGTTGAGTCGACCAATTGGTAGAGCCGCGACTAGTTTCGCTTTGCGTAGTCAACCCGTGATCGCGGTGTGGTTCTCTATGCAGATATCGAGAGTGTATCGTGCGCGAGAAGGAATGGCCACCATGTTGAACTCAAAAGGGTCTCGGACCAACGCGCAATAGGAAAGACACAATTACATGCATAACTTTCTAATTGTTTTCTAGCAGTTACAGAAGAGGTGAGAGCATCTAAGGCTCCAATGATCAAGTTGCTGTGCAGTGGCAACTGAAGAAAACTATCAGAAGCCTAAGAACATCGTAAGAACATTGTCCTAACAAGAAGAGGATTGTAAAACCAAATAGGGCCCTCGATTTAACCGGACACAGTAGTATCACCTTGTGCTCGGTGTGCTAAGATAAAACATGGCATTTAGACTTTACTTGACATATCAGCCGAAATGCAGAAACATCCAGAGCATTAAAAAAAAAATCTAGAAGAAGAAGAAGAGCAAGAGGGGGCAAAAGAAGAAACATTTGCTATCGATTTTTAGATGTCGCCATCTCACATATCTGCCAGGTTTATCCCTCTTCATGTGGCAAAATTTTGGTAAAGTACCAGTTCATTTTCTTAGTTGGCGTCATGCCGTCACTTTCTAAACAGGTTTTTAGTTCTTTTTGCGCCACCACTTTCTTCCCAGGTTCGAGACTGTCAAAGACCTACCGGCAATTGGTAGTGCAAAACAGCATGCTTAGAAATTAACGGCAGCAATTCTTTTTTCCTTCCAATGTCTCCGGACCTATGCAGTGAATGAAAGGGATGGATCTCCGGACCTATGCAGTGAATGAAAGGGATGGATCTCCGGACCTATGCAGTGAATGAAAGGGATGGATCATTATGCCTGTATGCCATTCAGACAGTGCACAGCCTACTCAAATGCGCAGCACCTGAAAATAAGTAAGGACTATGAGACAGCATTGATGCATGTAGGACCTCAGAGCTTAACAAGAATCCAAAGGGAATCCCAATTTGACCACATGCTAGAGGCCCACATACTGGTGGGAAACAGTACATTACCAACCAGAAAGGTGATAAAAACATAGCACCAAACATGCCCATAATTTTGCTGTTTTCTGGTTGATAAATGAATATTTCATTTAATAAGGAAATCACATCACACTCATCAGTCTGGTAATAATTTCGCATTAAGAATACGGGGTTCATAGATATAGTGACAGCACAAGTAATGAGAAGGCCCAGTGTCCATCTTATACTCAAACCTAAGTTCACGACTACCTCCAAAGAGCCCGGTTTACATCTTCGACCTAGAAATCACCTTTTGCTCTTTCATGTAAAACAAGGATAAACAACGATTATGACTGTATCCTAAAGAGCAACAATGCCTCATCATCTAACTTATTCATTCAATAATTTTTGTGAAGACCAACAGGCAGAATTTCTCAGGTGTACCATTTATGCCTATGCTGGGCAACAAAGGCTACGCAATATAGAAGCTTTTCACCATTGGCAATGGCTAATTTAGCCCACATGCTCATCCAAAACACTTGCCAAAGGATGGTTGCCTTTGATTACCCTTTTGCAAGCAAAGGTTCACATGATGACCAACTCCAGTTACAATAACCAAGGCAATACAGGGGCTGCCTGTGGTGAAGTGGTGAAGTGAAAGTGGATGTAGTAGCTGCAGATAAAGATGATATTGAAGTGAAAATTTGCTGATGCCCTGTCTCCAGTAATCTTGATGACACATTATACGCAACTTTTGCGAGCTTGCTAACCTTTTGGAATCTTGACTACATAATTGCATTTTCACGTTGATTATAGCATCACTACTTTGAAGAAACCTTTTTTTTTTTTTTTTTTTTTTTTTTGGGGGGGGGGGGGGTGCGGGGTGGGTTGGAGTTATAAATTAGAAGAAAGATCATTCACTTCCAGTTACCTATTTGCCATTCACATATTCAAGAAGGAGACGATCAAGCTCAAAATGCCGGGAAAGAAATCCCTGCAGCAAAGAAAATTTAGGACAAAAAAGATTAAAATAATCTGAGTAATGGTACAACTGTGTTATAAAACAGACGAGCAACAAATGACCTAAAAGATAAATTAAGCAAGAAAAATACACCAATCATCGTCATAGAAAGCATACGCAGGTCATACTGAGGAGTTTAAGCATGAAATAAATTTATATACAAGCATCTGAGCCATTTTATTTAGGCAAAGAGAAAGACGAATGCAGATATTGAAATTACCGTTGAAGAATATGCAACAGTTCAAACATATGATTAATCAGCCAAGACATGGCATTGCTAACTTCAAGTAATAAATAGAATGAAAGGGGGGGGCAAGTATGACTAAAGAAATTGAATTATGCACCATCTTCTAATTACAATGAGGTAGTAGGCAGAGTGTTAAACAGGTCAGTTATGCTTGCATCTAATGTATGCCAAAGCCTTGATCAACAGACCAAAAAGAAAGAAACATATTATGCAATATTAGGGCCTTGACCAACATAGGACAGAGAAGTATTGCTCTTCAACATAGCATAAAGTCAACAGATGACAACAATGAACATTTTTCTTCTGAACTGATAAGCTATAGAAACTTTGTACCTGTCATATGAAAGTTACTATTTAACATTGTTGGCAATTTCCAGGGATGTTGCTGCCCCAGAGGTTAATCTAATGGTTTCTGGAAACTAAATGACATTAAATGGAGAGTATTGTTCGTGGAAATTATGATCGTCACCGAAATAAACAGTTGCAAATTCTTGGAGAGGAAAGATGACGTAAACAACCAAAATACTAGGAGATAACTTATACAAAATATACCTTAGTAATGGGAGGATAGGAAATTTTGACTCCAAGATCAATATCTGGAAAGCGTGCTATTTCAGTTGCATTTTCAAATAATATGTATGTGGGAAGCTGGGCCATGTTCCCTACGAGAACAAAGTTTACTCACATAAGCAAAAAAAGTATCAAATTGAAACCAGCCTACTTATGCAAGAAAAATAGAATATTGAACTGAAAATAAAAGTACCAAGAGATATTCCAAATTTTTCTGCGACAATAGGAAAAAGCCCGAGATCCACTATCGCAAAGGACAAATTTTTGTTCGAGTATCTGTCATGGAAATCCAGATAGCAACATTGTAAGAATGTCAATTATGAAAGCCAGATAATGATATGAAACGTAAAAGGCTAATAATAAAGCTCGCAATTGAAACATGGCAGGTCTAGCATTAGATAAGAAACTTACGTTATTGAGAGCTCAGCAAAGCATCGACTTGCTCGAATGCAGGAAGTGGAAGACAAAGAGCGAAACTCTACCTGCCACCAATATTTCCGCTCTTCCATTATCATAAGTTAAGTGCAATTACCAAAAATATTTGCAAAGGTTCAAAAGAATATAAATGAGCCTACAATCAACAAATTACTTCTTAAAAATCAAAGTCCATTACTCAATTCTACTTCACAAAATGGGCTGATTCAAGCCGATTTACATCATGAAATGCAAGACATTCAATGTCACATCCAATGAGAATGATTCAGCGAAAATGCAGTCTGCTCTTGAGCATCTAAGGAATCTGAGAAAAGGGGAAATTCTTAAAAAGCAAATAATGACAATTTTTTGGAACAAACCAGCCAGAATCTTGATGTGCTCCCATCGTTCAGTACCGTTTCTAATTGCAGTGGAGTTAATTTGCTCGCCGTACCTACAGAACCACCAAGTCGTAAAGAAGGAACCAGCAAAATAATAATAGAGGCAAGTCAAATATATATTTGTAGTGCGGTCCACATCGACAGCTAGCCACCTTTGATTGTGGTACAGAGAACTGAGAGGAAACTCTAGCGAAGGAAAATCAAATATTTCTGGGTAAGGAACAAAACATTCCCATACCTAAGAATTGAGACACAGGTTGCTGGGTTAATGTATATATCACTGCAAAAAAAAAAAAAAAAAGCCACATAACGACAACGTTAAAGGAGAACTCCTCACAGCAGTATTTCAATGCGTGGTTATTTTATGCAAAATACTGCGCTGGAGAAATTAGAGGAATTTTCAATGCTTGGGTTGTAAAAATAGGTTCCTATATCATAAAAGGATCCCAGAAACAAAATGCAGAGGTAACAACAATGTATGGCGTACCCAGGAATATCAGAATGTACCAGAGAGCCAGGTGGTAATCAATCACTAATGTTACAACAATAAGAAAAACCTGAAAAGTTACACAAATTCCAGAAAAAAGGTTAATTAGGAGAAATAATAATGAAGACAATGAATGTAAATGGACTGTCACATGAAAGCTGATGATGAAAGCTCACTAAAATCCAACTTTTTGGTTTTGGGCCTCAAGCTCGAAAATGTTCACTTGGTATCATAAAAGAATTTTCAGGTGTGGTTTAACTGTTGCAATCTTCGAGAATAATGTAAAAGTATGGCCAAAAAAAAAAGAGAGAGATTTATGGAAACTTACATGCTATAACAACCTTGTATTATTGATAAAACTAAAGAACCTCACATTCAGCAGTATCAGGGATCAGATCAGAAGCAATGTCAGAGATGATCACCTTTGAGAAAAACAAAGAATCGGCTATGAACGCCTCCCACGTTTCTTCACGCACAAGCTATGCCAGAGAGAAAGAGCTAGAATAAAGAGCCAGTAGAAGTGTGCAATCTTCGGAGAATTAAACACTAGATCATAACAGCAAAAGTCCACAGGCTCCTTGATTAGGCCTTCAAAAACAACCCGACTCATTTCACCAATATCTTGAAAGTCAGAAGTAACCCATAACCAGAACCTAGTAGAGATGCCCATGGTGAATGCAACAACTTGCCTTTTCTCGACGATATATTGAACCCTAAAGGCGGTTTGAGCTATTATGTGAATGAAGCAACGTGTTTTTAAAAAAAAAAAAAAATCCTACTTATACGACATTAAGAAGTTATGCAGGGCTCGTGTGGAGGCAAGACAGACAGGAACTGGATTAAAGAAGAACATGTACAACATGCAGAATACATAATTGAATTGAATTAAGTATGTTCCAGCTCTAATGCCATGTTGAAGCATCTTCAATCCAAATGCTTGCAGAATCAGGCGGCGAATGAACTCGCGCGCTCCAGCAACAGGCACTAATTACTATCTCCCCGAGGTTCTCATCCCACCAACAGGCAAATGCCACCCAAGTTTCTCCCAGATAACTTCACTCACATCCCCCGACCCACACCGCACTTCCTCGCGGTTTCCACTAGAGAGTCAGCAGTCAACGCACCCGCTAGGCAAGCAATCATTAAGGGCAATGAAGAGGAATTACCTTGACAGCAGCCAATACCAGAAACGCCAGGACCGCCTGAATTTCCTGCACATCATCGAAAACCTCAACGCGTCAGAGCAAGCAAGCAAGCACCGGTCGCTACCGAGGCTCCGACAAACGCGACGGCGACGGCTATCGCCAATAACGCGAGAGGACCAGAGATCGAGAGAGATACTCGGCGGAGGAGGAGGTGGGCGGCGGCAGGAGAGAGGACGAGCGCGGCGGAGCAGCGGATCGGGAGGTAGGAGAAGAACGCGAGGAGGTGGAAGAGGTAGTACGGCTCCGACGCCGCCGCGCTCAGCCACTCCATTTTCCGGCGATGCGGCGGCGCGTGATCGGAACTGAATCGGTGCTGGTTGTTTCTCTCTCTAGGGCCCGTGTTGCAGAAGAAGAAAGGCCGGTTACTTTTCTCTCCTCCGGCCGACCATGAACCTTCAACAGTTCTCTGGTTTTTATTTTTCCTGTTTGGGGAAGATATCATATCATATTTTTAAATTTATCAATTGTTATTTGAGTTAATTACCAACAATTATTTGATTATCTTAAATCACCAGTCCTCGTGTCTTTGACAAAAAAATTCACCTAGCTAATTGTTATTTATATTCTTAAATTTACTAACTATTATATGAAATTAATAACCATTTTGTATGATTTATCAATTTATTAATGATTAAGTTATCAATATGTTTTGAGTTACTTGATTATGTGAAATTCATGATACATATGCTTCGTGACTTTGTTGATGCTTAGTTCCACCATAAAAGCTGAGTTAGGTTATCTTTTCCTCTCATTGTGACAAGAAGCTATTTTTTGATGCAAGATGTTCTAACAAGAGCAATGGAAAAATTCAGGATATTTTTCTTGCAATTACGTAACTTATGCATATTGAGGTCTTCATTTATCTAGGCTTCAACATTTAGTTATTTTTCAAATAAAAATTAATATTACGAAAAATTATAAACTGATATATTTATCATAAATTTACCAAAAACTATTTTTTTTTACAACAAAAAATCTCAAATTAACAAACATGTTTTGCCAAAAACTCAAAAATGATATTTCTACGATAAATATTCATCCTATTAAATATTATTAATATCACGAAAATCACAAAACCAAGTATATACGTGACAAACAAATGGTAAAAAACCGATCAAATCGACACACTTATCAATCATCGTATATTCATCCAACTCGACGTTTTGATAGTAAAATTTAATAAAAATTAATGAATAGTAAATATATTATAAATGTATTAATTTTAGATTTTTTATAATTTAAAAATTAGTTTTGGATAAATTTACAATAAGTATCAGGTTTGAAGTTTTTCATAATATCGACTCTTAAAATATAGGTGCATGACAATTATTTTATCCTAATGAAAAAAAAAAGGCCTAGAAAAACGGATGATGAAAATCGTCGACGAGACAAAATTGATAATGCATGAGCTCGGCGAAGGTGAGTCCAATCCACTCGACCCGATGACCGAAACTTGTTGGGCCGACATAAGCCTGGCATAAGTGGACAGGCCCATTCGGAGAATCGAACCGTACATTGGAGCCGACGTATTTTCCTCTTAACCGATGGATTGATAGTGAATCCCTCTTTTTGCGATCTGACTTTACTCAAAGAGGGAGGAATTCTTGGAGAAGCAAAGTGAAATAGCTGGTTTAGCTTCAAAGGAGATATGATGATCTCCCATTGAAAACTTGAAAGTTTCACTTCGGGAATGAGGGGATTTCCAAGCATCTTTTTTGTGGAAGAAGGTAGTGTTGTTGCTCGCGTACAAGGTCAAGTACTCGCTTTGCTTGGTTGGAGAAGAAAGATTTGCGAATTAGCAAATGGGCTTTTTGGGGATGGAAGCTTGTCGCAAACGCATTAGGCCTCGCCCCTGACCTCTTTTTGCCAAGGTCATTTGCTATAGTCCCACCTCTTCTTTTCAAAAAGAAATGGTAATTTTATTGATGTTTATTTATTGAAAAAGAAAGAGGAACGCGTACTCATTTATGAATTTGGAACATGTCTTGAATGCGCGAGTCGAGCTACATTGTACATATTAACCGCCTGTTTCTCTCTCATTTGACATCCGATTGACTCGATATTTGCGCGTATAAAAAGATCATGACTCAAACTTGCCGACAGTACAGCTCAAATTTGTAAAAAAGCGTTGGAATCATAGATTCCAATGGAATGAGCTGAACAAAAGGCTCAAGTATGAAGTTACAATATCTCACTCGAAAAAAAAAAACTCTAATCTAAGTGATTCTTGAAACATTCGAGAAGCTTAAGACTAGATTTTTGCAATATCATCATTTTGTCCATGACAAATATAGTTTTCCCATTGCTTTCCATATCGGACAGTTTAAATTTAAAGTCAAGACATTTGGTGATTCGATCGTCCGATTTGATCACATTAGATACTGTCCGAAAGAGTTAATGGAGCACGATCCGATTGTACCCAAAAAAAAAATCACTATGCTACCGGACATTAACGTTAGAAACCAAAGCCTCCACGGAGCTCCGAAAATGAAAAGCACTTAAGCAGGACGTCCCCTCCCACGTGACCGGCCACCGGAGGACACGCGACTGCTCCGGTGCCCGTGGGATGCACGTGACCCCGGCACGTGCTCTCGCGTGCCGGGGAAAAAAATCGAACGAACACGGGCCCCATATGAGGGGGGGGGGATTTATCCTGACGTCAGCACCGCCGAAATAGGAGGGGGCGGGAGGAGCCACGTGTCCTCGCCACGTGGCATTGACCACCGGCGGTTCTGGCTTCCCAACGCGGAGAGGAGCCGCGCTCGCTCACATGGGGCCCCTGACACCGCCCCCCCTCCAAGCTCCATCACGTGCCCGGTGGGGCCCACTGCCGTACCACTCTGCCTTTTTTTTTTTACATTTTATTGCAAAAAAAAAAAGAGCCAATAATAAAATATCTCACTTAAAAAAAAAGTGGAATAAATTGAAATTAAAAATTTTAAAAAATGGGGAAGGGACTGGGAGGACTCTCTGGTAGATGAAACCTCCAGGCCAAGCAACGGCCTGGGTGCGCTCTCTTTTTCAGCCTTTCCTTTTAATTCAAGCAAAAAAGTGGGGAAAAGGTAAAAAAAGAAATAAATCGAGGCGTGTAGAAATAATTAAGAAATAGGAAAAAGGTGACGAAGTATGGAAGAAGCAAGGCAATAAATACGACCCGATGATAATAATCTTATCACCCTCATCGCGATGTTCATGGGGATTGGTGCTTCTTATATGCTCGAGGAATTTTGCACCTTGGAGAAATCGCAATCGTGCGGTTAAATGCTCCTTTTTATTGTACTTATTAAATTTTCCACCCAAAAAAATGTATTTATAAAATTGAAAAAACCTTCTTTTTTTTTTGTTGGCTACACCATTGGAGGCTCTTGCAATTTGCATGAATAAAAAATACACCATAGTCGATATCTTGGTCTATAAAAATGCTCGCCATCTTGCTATCACTTTGCTTCGTATGATTTTCAAGGGGAATCGCGATAACGAAAGTTTGAAAGCATGCACGTTCCGAGTTGACTCTGATAACTCGGGCATTTGACTCTTTCTTCGCCAACTGAAATATTTGCATAAGAGTTACCGTCAAAAAAAGAAAGAAATGTTTGCATAGAGTAGAGGGCGCAAAAAATAAAAGAGATTTGAAGGCTCGAAAAGGTTAGCTGAGCGATTGAACGTTTGGTTTTTAAAAATGTAGGAATCGCTTTTCTCGCTTAGAATTGCGTTCTCCTACTTTAGGGCCAACTCCTCTCCCCTGCAGTGGAGCTTTTTTACTTTGATGCATGTGGATGAACGTAAACTTCTCATGTATATCCATTTATCGGTCGAATTGAAGATTCGAATGTCTCGTATTATTGAAAATTTGAGAATCTTCAAAAGAAACGTGTGAGGATTATCATAATTTTGGGCATGGAAAATTGAACAATGATACCGCTCCAAGGCATTATGACAATAGCACGAATATGAGAAGTCATTTTCTTTTTCAATCGCATTTTGATCTTCCAATCTTGTAAAATCATACGTTTTTGATGAAATAGAATGGATTTATTGGTGACTCTATGCTATCCACAAAACACCATCCCCGTTATGCACTCCAAGTCAATCTAAAATTCCATTATTTTTTGTGAAAAAATAATAATTTGGATTTTTTTCCAATAATGATATATTTTATCTCTTGAAATAATTAGTCAATGAAAAAAAAATTCATTGACATAAAAATTCGTGTCTACATATTTTTGTAGATAATAAAATATTTTTTGCTTATTTATTTTGTAAGCAATACAAGCAATTATTTTTAGTAAAATATTATCCAAATTATTCATTTTTTTGGAATATATTTTCTTCATTTTCTAGCATTTGTTTCCCTTAAGAAAATAAATCAACGAAAACCTATATTTAAATTTAGGAAAATGATTAAGTATCAATATTTGAACTCGAAACTCTACACTTGGGCACGAAACCCAATGATGAGTCTTAGGTCCTTGGCATCCAGGACTAGGTCTCCAGCGCCCTCGCTCGGGTCTATCAAGGCCTAACCCATGACTTTAATGCCCGTAATCGATTCCCCAGTTGTCCATGACTTAATAGTGTATGTCTAATTAAGAAAACCAAACTAGACTTTCCATATCAAACGGCCGTGAGTATTTTCTAGTTTATTTTCTTTTATCTAAATACTAAAAAATATAATCATTTTCCACATACGTCACGTTTTTTGCCAAACAAAATAGATCCTAAATATTCAATATTATGTAATATGAGATGACTACATCATTGCAATATTTGCATCGTTTTCACCCAAATTTTCAAGAAAAATCACGATGGCAATCGTATTTTCTGAAATTATATGGGGGAGAAAAAAATGGAAATCCTTTGGATATCTTTAGAGCCGAATCCTGGAACCACGTTGATGCTGCTCTTAAATTTCGAAACAGTAGAATCGCTCCCCCAGTCCGACGTGGCGATGTGGGCTCGAAAAGTGAACACCGAATTGGCAGGCCCCTCTGCAGGGAGAGACACGTGGGCGAGATCCGGGCCGTCCATCTCGACGGAGCCGAGCTGTAACCGTCGTGCTTACAAGTGGGGCCCCAGTAGAATAAAGTGTCGAAACAAGCGGGTTAAGATTAATAATAATACATGGCCCCGGGATTTAACCTTAAAAAACTGTCTGAAACTCAGAGAAAAAAATTAAGAAAAAAATTAAAATCCCACAATTTAGTGCACGGTTCCCGAAAATTTTTAAAAAATAAAGCAGAGGAATCGGGCTGGAGTGTGGACTTGGATGGTAGCGACAAACCTGCTAGATCGGTTCGCGAGGAAGGGGGGAGGGGTTGAATTTGAAAGTTTTAATTAATTTCCATTTAATTAATGAGATTTAGATTTTATAATTTATTAATTTAATCAGCTCTACAAAATTGGAGGAGGGTTTCACCATTTTGACCCTCGGGGAAAAAAAAAAAAACCATTTTGCTTAAATTTACGGAATTGCCCGGTCGCTGCAAGATTAAGCAATGTGTACTTGATTGTTGGGAAAGGGGTGCATTGGGATCAATGATTCTGTGCGGGTACGTGCAGTGATTATGGTTGTACAACCGAGTGATCATCAAGATCATCACCACCATCACGTGCTCCCCTGATTTCCCCAATTTCTACTACACTCAACTCGACACAACCTCCGACCCACAAGAAAAGAGAAAAATTCGACACAATTAGAATAGGCGATTGTTCACTCAAAATAAATTGGCCCATTTGTAATTATTATATATTCGTTTAGTTAGCTAACCGAAACTATGTTGTTTCATTATCAATGCATATCAAAATATATTACAAATACGATTATGATTTAAAAATATGATCAATCTTGAGTTACGCCAAATTTTTTAGCATTTCTTTTATCACTCGGTTGAACTTTTTGGAAATTGGCTAGAGTTTTTTCATGAGTATAAAAATTCGTTTTGTCTACCCACTCAATTCAAGTTTGGTTACAATTCAATGTTATCTTCAGCCAGCCATTTGAAAAAGAGACAATACATTATTGTCAGAATAGGGGGTACCCAATTTTTGGCAGAAAATTAAATGTCCCAAAGAAAAATAAAATGAAAAATAAAAAGTGCAAGTTCCCTTTTTGGTAGGTGCCCAATGTATCTCCACCACCTTACTCAGAATGCGAATTGGGCCTTATCAAGAGCAATCACGTTGACACCCTCCTTGGTAGATGGGGCCTTCCATCTCTCGACATGATGTCGCGAAAACCATATCCGAAATCTACCCCGCATGGCAGAAAAATTTGGCGAGTCTGAAATGAATCTATCCAGATTTAATACCTTATAAGGTGATACTATTTTACACGTATTGAATGACGCGTAGATTCGCAAAATCGGCAGTGGTTGGTATAAAACCTTCTATATTAATAATTCACTTTACCTTCTAGGCGTTTATAGAAATATATCCTATTGGAAAAGATAAAAACAAAAAATTGCAAATTAGAGGAAAGTCTCTCCAACCCAAAGGAGGGGGAGGACCAAAGGCGAAAAACAAAAAAAGAAAAAAAAAGTCACACAAAGCAAAAGGGCATCGAGGTAACTGAGAAATTATTTTTCAATTTACACCTTTTTTCTCTCCCACATTTCTTTTTGAAGAAAAATCGGAAATTGAAATTCTAGAATTTCCAGCACCTTTTTTTCTTGCCCTTTTAACTTTCGTTTTTCTCTCGTCAAAACTCCACCATTTTAGCTGTCCGCCTGTCCCCTTCAAACGCAAAATAAACCCTCTCCTCTCTCTCCTCTCTCTCTCCACCATCTCAAAGCCACAACTTCTCTCTCTACCCTCCTTGCTTCTCTCTCTCTCTCTCCTTGGTTATCTCTTATTCACTTTCCTCTCCTCGCAACGCCAGCAAACAACACTCGCAACACAGCACTCTCTCTCTCTCTCTCTCTGTCTCTCTTTCTCTCTCTAATCCTTGGGCCATTTTGAAGATGGAAGCGCCGGAGATCAAAGCGGAGGCGCCGGAATTCTTCCAGCCCGGCTTCTGCTCCCCGCAATTCGCCCCCGAGAGGCGCCATTCCCTCGACGGCAAGGCCGGCGGCGGCTGCGGCGGCGACCCGTTCATGGTCGACGACCTGCTGGACTTCTCCACCACCGACGACGCCGTCGGCGGCGGCGGCGGAGGCTGCGGGGGCGGGGGCGGCGACGGGGCGTTCGACAACGTGACGGGGAGCTCCACCGACTCCAACGTCACCGCCATGGACAGCTGCAACTCCTCCTTCTCGGGCTACGACCCGAATTTCGGCGACGGCATCGGCGGTTGCCACCGCGGTTTCGCCGAGGGTCACTTCGCCAGTGACCTCTGCGTTCCGGTAATTCATCCTTTCGAATTACACCTCACGTTAATTTCCTTGAAAAAAGAAAAGATCGTTTTTTTTTAAATTATTATTAATTCGCTTTATATGATACGTTACTTGTACGTTCTTCGCTAGGGTTCTCGTGCTTCGAATTCTTTTACTCGATATATTGAACGACTGCGGCAGCGTTAATTCAATTCACGTGAATTTTACAAGCACCGGATTAAAAAAAAAAGAAAAAAAAGCTGGGTTAAACGTAATTATTAAAAGAAAATACTCTTATTTATAATGCTGCAGCTTGAAAAAGGAGCTTCGACGATATTCAAAGTTTTACGTAAAAAAAGGTTTCTCGAATGCTGAAGAATTTTTCTGTTTTTTCTTAGATTATGTTTATCTGCTAGGAGATGAAAAATATTTAAAAAGACCAAGAAGATGATGAGTATAGTTTTATTGATTTGTATTTCGTTCGTTCGTTCGCAGTATGATGATTTAGCTGAGCTCGAATGGCTCTCCAACTTCGCGGAGGAATCGTTCTCCAGCGAGGACCTCCAGAAGCTCCAGCTGATATCCGGGATGAAAGCCCGGCCGGACGCCGCCGCCGCCTACGAGACGACGGCCCGGGAGTTCCAGCCCGAGCCCAACCGAGGCGCCCCGATATTCCACCCCGACATGTCGGTGCCGGCCAAGGCCCGGAGCAAGCGCTCGCGTGCCGCCCCGGGCAGCTGGTCCTCTCGCCTGCTCGTGCTCTCCCAGTCCGACCCCGCCCCCGATGACGACGGGGCGGGCGGCCCCGGGGGAGCCCCGCGGCCCGTGGCGGGCAAGAAGACCGTCCGCGCAGCGCCGAAGAAGAAGCAGCCGGGGCTCGACGGGCCGGACGGGCCGGACGGGCCTGACGCCGGCGGCGGGGAGGTGCGGAGGTGCCTGCACTGCCAGACGGACAAGACGCCGCAGTGGCGCACCGGGCCGATGGGCCCGAAGACGCTGTGCAACGCGTGCGGGGTGCGGTACAAGTCGGGCCGGCTGGTGCCCGAGTACCGGCCGGCCGCGAGCCCCACCTTCGTGCTCACCAGGCACTCCAACTCGCACCGGAAGGTGCTGGAGCTGCGGCGGCAGAAGGAGATGATGAGGGCGCAGCAGCTGCACCAGCAGCAGCAGCAGTTCCTCCACCAGGGCCACCACCAGAGCATGGTCTTCGACGCATCCAACGGCGAGGATTACCTGATCCACCAACACGTGGGGCCCGACTTCCGGCAGCTGATGTAGCAGGATAACTTAGAGCGAGCGAGCGAGCAAGTGTAGTGCAGTGAAAGAAGCAAGCCGAGGTTTCAGGAATTTTTAATTTTTTTTTTTTTTTTTAAGTTGCTCAGTTCATTATTAGTTTTCCTAACTTTGATTTTTCTCGAACTGCAGACCCTTTTTTTTTTCTTCTTTAATTTTTGGCTTTTTGCTCTCGAGAGTAGCTTTTTGCTAAGCTAGCAATTACTCTGCAAATCCACTTTTTTTTTTCCTTGGATAAATTCAAGTAATTTTTAATTTGAATTCCTTTACTTTTTGTTGTTGGGGACACACGAAGGATTGCGTGGAAAGTGCACTAGATTGCACGAAATCATCGCCTTTCTCTTTTGTTCCGCAAAAGAACGATCACTTCCTAATAAATTAGGAGCTGAAGAATCCATGCATGAAAATTCGACATTCTTTATGTATGTGCAATCAAGTCCAATTTCAAGATTAGGTTAAAGGTAAGCAATTCAAATCGAGGTTAAGGATGTGTTTGTTTCGTAAAAAATTTCATGATAAAAAAAAAAATTTCTCGAAAAATGTTTTACCCTTTTCAAGTGAGGGAATCCATTTTCTTGACTTTAAGCACGCTTATTTTCTTTGAGTGATTATTCTTGACAAGCCAAAAATGCAAAAATGAATCATTATACATCTAAATTATTGATTTTTTTCTCGACATATACTTTCGTGTTCCTTGCTCCTTGAGTTGTGGAGTGAAACGTGGTATGGCCTCCGAGAAGGAAAGCACTCGATGTCGTATTGCCATCTTTTGTGGGTATGCGCCAATTCAAAGTTGGCTCTCATTTCAGTTTCCCCTACAAGCAAAGAATAATTAGGGGTTGGAGTTATATGGACATTATTCAAATGGGGCCTCAAGCAATTCATAGTCACAATAAAAAAACAAATAAAATATATGGGTCAAAAGCTTCATTAATGACTAAACGAGCCTACCATAATGAATTTCATTGGTGAATAATAGATGTAGCATATGATCATTGCTAAGTAGAGGTCAACCCCTTCCCCACACCCCCCCCAAAAAAAAAAAAAGAGAAAGAGAGAGAAGGGAAGAAGAGGTCGACTCTCTTTTTTGGCCCTTGGTTTAACGCTATGATTACGCAATTGAAATGGCCGAAGGGAAATTCGTGGTGAGAAATAAAAATCATGGCAGACAAAATAGGTTATCTTGTTTTTTAATATAAAAATCTACTTATTTATTTATTTGTTTAATTATGTATTTATAAGTTGTGTGTGCCGAGGTGTTGGAAATGTACGTTGGGAACACATCGCGGACATTGCATCATGTATGGAACAAAGTTAGGGGAGGAAACATGCCATGCATCGCAAGCATGGCGCTAAAGGAGACAACGCACGAATTGCAAATGTGTTATGGGCAATTGCTAGCGTTGTCCGGAGCTTGTTGAGCATTCATCTTTTCTTCCTTACACGCATATATATTAAAAGTGCAATGTAATATATATATATATATAATAGAGACATTTTTCCTGGAAAATTAGCGACAATATGAACAATCTTCTACATGATATGTCGAGCTTCTACGGATCCATTGGAGGGAAGGAACATCGTCCTAGCTTATCAGGTCCTTCACGGCATTTATTTTCCTATAAGAAGAATGATGACCAAGAGAACTTTCAAGGATGAATTCACTTTGTTTCTAGAAGCCACATTTTATCGGCAAAATCTCGAGAGAAAAATATGCCTATGTGCTATAACCGTCGCATAATACCTACGTTGATAGCATAATTCAAGCGAATGTTTAGGGTTCATCAAATTGATAACTACTTGAAATTTCATCATGATTTGTCCCGCAATTTATTAGGAATTGAAATTTGGAATATATATTTCGAATACAGTCATTACTCTCAGGTAATAAATTTGTTGGGAAAAATAAACCAAGATTGATGTGAGGCTTCAAATTTTCATTATACATAGGGAGGTGCAGCCACGTGTCTAGGCGCGGAGTCATTAAAATCGAACGGCACGGACGACGCCGTACTTAACTGCGGTCACGTTTCGCCGTCTCCGAGGCACGTGACCACACAAAAAAAAAACCAAAACGCCACGCGCGGACGCGACGCCGAGGAGCGCGTGAGCCCTCGGCCAGCGGGCTCTGTTCGTGGAGTCGCCGGTGGTACTATTTCACGATCCGCATGGAATTCAGCGACGGGCGACCTGCGATAGCCGGTGGGTGGGGGGGACTCGCCGCGGGGGCGCAGTGCAGAGAATGTCCATCGGTTTCCGGTCTCTCGTGCTCCCCTTCCGGTTGGGAGGCGATTTTCTCGTTAAGGGCTTCTTTTGTTCACGTGATCCCCGGCCAAGCTCCGCTCTTGGCGCGTGTCGTTTACTTCCTGCTTCCTCCCCGCTCTCGCCACGTCATCTCTCTCTTCCTAAATTTCGCACCCGCTAATGGAATTTCGAAAACCTACGACTTGCGTCTCGAGTTTTGCCCCCTTTTTGATATTAATTTGTATTATTTAGACATAAGTTATTGTTGATAATATAAATATTTTTCATTAATGTCATTATTTCAAATGATACGAACAATTATTAATAAATAGAAATTGCAAGCACTTTTATCTTCTTTCGCCATCTCTCTTACCCCATCATTGGCTGATTGCCACCCCGTCCTAGCCCCCCCTGCAATTGCCGTCCTTGAACCAAGTGTGGTGATGGTTGTTGCCTCGGGTATAAATTGAGGTTGGGGCAATAGGAGGCACTAGAGGCGGTGTCGGACGAAGGTGGTAGAGAGAGAGAGAGAGAGAGAGAGAGTTGTGAGGCGAGCTTGAGTGAGTAGAAGGATAGAAGAAGAGAGCGAGAGGGAGGGGAAAAGTGATGAGTGTAGGGTTTTGAGGTAAATGGTCCGTCCGTCCACCCCGGCCAGTATCTTGGCCGGGCCTCTTTATGTCCCTATACCACGCCCGGGATTGGTTATCCGGGAAAGGCGTTGCGGGGATCCAAGGTAGCTCCATTAACCCCCTTAGAGAGGTGTGGACGGGGTGACCAATGGGGAGGGAATCTTTTTTCGAGACCCCTGCCTGCCTCTACCAGGACTTTCCCTGTGGTCAGAGCCTTTTAAGAACTTGCTCAGGTCCTAGAAGGATAGAAGAAGAGAGCGAGAGGGAGGGGAAAAGTGATGGGTGTAGGGTTTTGAGGTAAATGTGCCTTTTGAGTTCGAAGGGGATGATGCAAATCGAAAATTTTTAAAGGTGAGTATAATTTCTGAAATGTGAGTACTAATTTTTAAGATGGTTTTTACACATTTCTTAAAGTTTATTTACTCTTGCTAACTTTGTTGAACTTTATAATAGCATAAGTGACATTCTATTTCCATCATTTTTGTACACTAACTTCTTTTGGGTATTTGATGCGTTTTTATTGGAATTTGACCAGTCCTATCCCAACATGCAAACAGAGTCATCCCACTTGCAGATTTGATACTCGAATCATAATGTCTCTCATTCAAAGCAATCATCTCGATGGCCGTGATCGTTCTTTGGATGCCGCCCTACCGAAAACGCTCGAATAGAGTAATTTGCATGTAATTAGAAAAGATTAGTCTTTGCTCCAAATTCGGGTATTGATCTTTTATCATAAGAAATTTGATTAATTTAGTATACCATAAGCCAATCACTTTGTAGATGTGAAACGTCACATGACCCTTCATAGCACCCCACTGATTCCAATAATATTGTAGTAAATCCATCCCATCGGGTATCTTAGGATTCCATTTCCACAACCCTAATTTTTATTTTATTCATTGATAAAACGTAGACAGAGGGAAAAAATTTTCTTTTTTCCCCCCGTTTATATAATTAAAAGGCGACCGTATATGCACGATCCCAGGCAACGCTAATCCAGATGCCTGCATTGCCCTAATTATTATTTATACAATTACAAAGTCAGAGAGATGACATTTCTCTGTCATATATTCATACGTTCTGTAAAAGATCGCATGCACCTTGTCTCTCTCCGGAAATGGCAGGTGAAAAAGAATAATAATCGCCATGGAATCGATCCGGGGGAGAAGACAGCGGCTGCAAAGCGAGCAGGATGCTCAGATTAGATTGCTGTCATTATATTAAATAATTTCTTAAGATAATACGTTTCGTACGTTACGATTAGATAACGATGATAAAAAAAATAAGTTAGTGGTAGAAATAGAAATGGAAATAGAAAGAAGAAGAGGAGCAAACTTTGCGGTGGTCACATGCATGGGGTCGTCATCTTCATCCGCTCGCCCGCTCCTCGTGGAAGAGTCAGTGAGGGAGCCAGAGATGGGTCTGTTCTTTTCTTGGTGTGTTTATCACTCATGTTCTCAGAGACACGACCACCATCTTTTGGACATGATGGTGAATTTTTGCAGATACTTCTACGAAAAGATTGGCAAATTTGGGATTGTATAAATTTGCAACTTAAGGGAGTTGGGAAAAAAATTTGTACAATTAGACTTCACTTTTATTTTGGAAAAAATTGATTGATTTGGAAAGCATTTTCCTTAAAAATGATCACTTGTGTTGCTCGAAATAACTAGTTAATGAAAGATGTTTTCATGATAGATGACGATTTTGCATCTAGGCATTTTTGTGGGTAATGAAAATTATTTCTCATTCTATGATTATTGTAAGCAATATAAGAGATTATTTTTAGGAAAATCCTTTCTAGGACATTCATTTTTTGCCAAACTTGATGCGCATTCATATGAATTTTTATCAAGTTGAATGGTTGACAAGTGAGACGGTATGTGTACATGATTGATCCTGGACACGCGTGTCACATCCAAAGTTAAACTTGTAAGAGTTTTTCTATGTGGCAGTAATCCCGATTATTTTATTTGTAACCAAGCACCGACCAAAAATGTCTCCATATCAGAAATAGAGAATAAAAAAAGATGGGAACGTCGGTATCATTTGTCCCAGTACAGTAGAAGTTAGTGGGCTTCCATGCATTGCGGACATTCCCACGTTCATCCTTTTTAATTTTCGAAAACATTTTTATGTCTTCCTTTTGCTACACCATTCCTTTTTGACACTCTTTAGCGAGACTCCGCCTGTTTAGCAGAAAAAGAATATATTGAATAATATTTTTTTTATAAATAATCATTTGTATTACTTTAAATTATAGTTGATGAAAAATGTTCTACTAAATTTTTCTTTAAATTATTTATTTTTTTAAGCGCTACAACCGATCATTTTAAAAAAAATACTTTCTAGATTATTCAATTTTCGAGAAACAAATGAAATCTGAAAAGCTTTTGTTAGTTCCATAGTTGCCCAAACATGGCAATGAATCCCAAAACAAGTCTGTTTTTAATTAAGCTTGTGCTTTTCCATTTTCCAATTTGTAGTCCCAATCGATGAAAATATGTATATTATGTGGTAGTGACACATGGATAAGGCGGCCAATGAAAACAAGAGCTTCAAAACTAAAATGTGGCAAATCGATTAGAGTTCCTATTGCCCCAGATAATGTGATCGGTTGGTCAAACATAATTAAGACGTGGATTTTTATAACTATAACTCAGCTTGTTTATCTTTTATTTTTCTTGGGTGCAAGGTGGAAATGGCACCAAGCACGCTTCCAATGCAATAGATTTTCATGGTCTTGGACTTTGACCACGCACGAACGCTATCGAACATAGCATGAACTCAAGATCCTAGAGGATGGTGTGTACTGTGCAGATAGTGGATCGACCAAAGCTTGGACCCGCAATTCTATAATGCAAAGTTAGATAAATTGAAGACAAACCTTTCTCGAAAGGATTTTCATTTGCACATTGAACTGAACGTGCTTGAGAGAGAGAGAGAGAGAGAGAGAGAGAGAGAGAGAGAGAGAGAGAGTTGCTTGAAGTGGGAGGCTCAGTAGTCACATGGGGGTGTATCGTCACAAGGGAGACAAAGATGCAATGGCCAAGGTTGCTTTCAATGGAAAAGGAGACATTTTTAGGAGGACTCGCTCCAAATCAACCCCACCACCCCCTCTAAAACTTTCTCACGTGCACTCCACGTTGCTTGTAAGATACTCATTAATCCTCAACTTGCTTAGCAATCACAGCTGCTGCTGCTTAGCAGAGTACCTTCTGCCATCATCCCCCTACACATCCCACTGGATTTTCAATCAGTCCCATGAAAAATGCAGATGAAAGTAGGATAACATTTTGCATCAAAGAAGTTGGAAAATTTGAGCATGCATCATTATCTGATCATGTTCTGACTCGAATCTGCCCAAGTGAAACTGGGTCTGCAAGATGAATTCTCCTCTCTGTCGATTCTAAAGCTAGAGAAACATGATAATATAGTTTGTGCACCCTAAGGAAACCATGCCACATATCTTATTTTGTCCAAAAAGATACATAAAGTTGCATGACCCAAGTTACACGGTGCCAATTTAGGTCCAAGCACTGCCAGAATGTCAATGTCATGAATAAAAATGAGAGACGTGAGGCAGCGTTTCCAACAGTTGACGGCTTCCTCCTCCTGCTCCCTTATCGAGGCACGCTGAGACCTAGCTCTGCAAGTTGGAGTGAATGTGTAAGCAACAGCTTGAATAAATCTTTAAGATTAAGTTTGGACCTCATTGACCACCAAAGATACGCAGAGAAGATAGTCAAGCAAGTAACAAAAATGGATAAATTATCAAGCATCTACGCCACAAATATGTCATTGGTTATTGTAACTCAAGTATGATACGCAACACTTGCAAAATATGAAGGTATTTAGCTCCTTGACCGTGGCAGGGGAGTGATTGTAAGACAGTTCTAGTTTAGGGTGGTTTAACTAGGGAGCATTAGTCATGACCTGTTTCACTATAGGGCATGGCCAACTACATTTACTGCCCATCCCATGGAAGTGGCAGTTTCGACCTGAACTTTGAGTAAACCTCAGCATGCGCCTAAATCGGAACAAAGCGCCTGAGTCAGAATTCTATAAGATTGATCCAAGTGCCTTTGCAAAAAAGTTGGTCGGTCGTAAAGATTGCTCAGATAATTTACTCCATAAAAGCTTAGAGAAATCCAAGATTTTCAAATCAGATTTTCCGTAAATTTAGGCACAATAATGAAACTAAGAGAGATTTAAACAATACTTGTCTGGTTTCTGCAGATTATAGCAATCACATTGACCCAGCTTGGGAAGGGCCAGAAACGGGCAAAAGTAGAAAGAACTTTATAATCATGAGTCAACAGCTGAAAGGTTGAAGATTTAAACATGCCCTAGTATTTCCGTAAAACCAAGAATTTATACATTTCAACTTGATCCAAATCTGCAAGGTCGGTTTTTCCTTCTTTAAAACCTCTGGAAAGCTTGTTTATTCATGCATGGAAACATTGTGACATGGAAGGACAGAACTTCTGATTCATCCGTCTAACAAAGCACCGTGAAGTTCAATCCTGGAGACAGCAATTTGTCTCAGGGTACCCACAGCATCCCTTTGACAAGGAAAACAAAATGGAAGAAACATTTTATGACATGCTTGAAGGTTTGTCTCTTCCAACAGAAGATGGAACAGCGAGTTTGAAGATTTAAGCAGAGCTATGGTTTACTTTCATCACAGAGTTAGCTTTTTCATCTTGTCCCCGCAGAGAAGTCATCTTCCATTCCCTTGAGTTCGTTCTTCTTCTTAGGAAATCCTAAAATTAATTCCCAATTTTTATGGTTGAATGCTTTTTTCATCATATGTCCATCCCCTTATACTTCTAATTCAATATTACATATTGGTTTTCCCACAAAAGCAAAAGAAAACTGGACATATGGCTTATCATAGTGTTCACAAAAAATCTACCATAAATGGGCATTAGAAACAGAAACAAACATGTGTAATGCTCTTTTTCATTAATGAGTCTCCTTGATTGTGTACTTGTGCAAAGTCATATACATCTCCTTATTTTCAGCACTAGGGAAATAAGCACAGATATGCCTAAGCTCATTTCTACTGTGATTTGCAGAATCAAAGACAAATCACAATTTCCAAGTCATAACCTCTATGAACGGGAGTCATAAGTGGGGGAGTCAATTTATGCTACATTATCATGTTAGTGTCAATAGTTTGGACCATTATCGTAAGTTATGACCAATAGGAAATCATGTCAAGTATTGGTAGTTTTGACTTAATCGTACTGGTGTTGTTTCAAATTCTGATTTTAGTTTTTCCAGTGCTCATGTATAATTGGATATTGCACTTCTGCTCTGTCAAAAGTTATCTCCCCCAATCAGAAGTGCGACAATACTTTCTTCCTCGAACACTCGATACTTCTTTCAAACAGTTCAAACCATTCACCAATTGCTGTTCAAAATATTGTAATGACTAACTAACAAGGTGCACTCATATCAAAATCAAAACTGAAACTGTGGTAGACTTACATGCTGTAAAGTAAATTTGAATAAATATAATAAATATATATATATATATATATATATGATGGTAAAGCTATGAATCTTCAATGGTTAGGCACTTTAAAAGCACATATATATCTATTCAAGTTGTCCATCATTCATTCTACCCAGCAAAATAAAACACACTCTCTGTTTTTCCAGACAAAGTACCCAGCATACGAAATAGTGGAGGATACTTCCTTGACAATAAGTAGAACCCTTTACCGTATAATGCTTTGGTCCATGGCCAGTGATGCCAATATCCAGTATCAATGCATTTTTACGAAAGGATACCACTCATTCCCGTACCCAAGACTAATTTAAAACCAGCATGGCATGCCTTTCACTGTTATGTGTCCTCCACACCAAACACAAGAAAGTATAAACATACATGCTAGCAGCAAAATCTGTTCATCCGATAATTATAGGGATCCTAAAGAAAGCATAACAGATGTTAATGTATGAATGCATGCGTGTGTACATGTATGAATATATACCTATCTAGCCAAAGATGGACAGACAAAGACATGTAGACCAAGACATGAAGAGCGACAAGCTTAAACTTAATCTCATTGCAATGAATTTTTCCATGTATCTTCATACTTCCTGAAATTTTCAAGAAATTTCAAAATGGCATTGCATCCAACAAATTCAATTTCAGAGAAAGTAAACATCGCCCATTTAAACTATGAAATTGCATTCTATTGGAGCACTAACAGCGCAAGTAGACAAACCTGAGATAACATATAAGGCAAAAAAGAAGAAGCAAAGAGTAATAAAAGGTTGCTTACAGATAACAAACACAAAACATTTGGAGATTTATCAAACTCCTGGGTTGGCACTGCAGAGCATACCCTGACACATCGACCTCGAGCTCCTCGAATCCATGCCGAGGCATGAAGTGAGCCTCGCCGACGAGACCGCCGTGTACAACGGGAGCATCGATTGAAGAGTACCCAATTGAGAAAACGACCTGAAAATCAAAGCCCAACGCTCAAAATCTCAACTTTAGCCACTAAAAGCTATCTCTCCAGACAAGCCGAAGCAGGGCAGCAGCTAAATTTGCTCTTCAAAACATTGAGCAGCGACCCAAATGACAAGGACCCAGCAAGCGGACATAGAAAAACTACGGAATACGATATCCATCCGAGCAATTCAGACATAAAGAAAAGATCAAAATCAGATTTGGAAAAGATTAAAAGAAGCGGCTTGCCTGGGCGGAGTGAGAGACGAACGGGCGGTGAGGAGAGATGGCGAGCACGTGGGTTTTGGAGTCGGCTTGCAAACGGTGGATTTGAAGAGGGAGAGAGCCGGCTTCGTCAAAGATCTGCAACGAGAGGCCATTGAAGTGGACGACGACTGAATAGAAGAGAGAGAGAGAGAGGGGAAGAAGAAGAAGAAGAAGGGTTTTGATGGGGTTTTGCGGTTTAATGGATTTTCTTTTTTCCCCGAATTTCTGGGAATAAAATTGTCTAGGCAATTTTATGTTTCATCCGATAATTTTTCATAAACTTTTCTTGACCAGCCAGGTGATATTCGTGATCAATTTTTGTAAATTGATATTCGATAATTTTTAATAAGTTTTTATTGGCCAGCCATATTCGTGATCAAAATGAGTATCCTGGACTATTATAAAAAGAAAATTTGATGAAAAAAAGAAATAAATATGATCAAATTTCGGATGCATTAAAGGTAGGTCATCATATAAAAGAATTTCTGTACCTTTTTATTGTACAGTGACATTAGTTAATGTAATACGCATATCAAGAGAAGCTAGTCTCCTCATCCGATTTTAACTGGGGTTTTTAATTGAACTACATTATGTCACCTAATTTTTTTGTGAACCCTATTCAAATTACAAAAAAGAGACCTTTTCTCTTATATTAAAGTACAGAGACATCACCAAAAATTGAGTTTATATAAGTTATCAAACCAAATTGAATCTCAAAATGCATGGCTTGCTTGCACGGATAATGTTCCCTTTTCATTAGAATAATTGCAAGATTATGAATATCTATTCCTTATACTGAATGGTAATTGCATTGCTTAAAATACATTTCTTTTGTGGTGGGCAAACGGTAATTTGACATCAGAATTATTATTTGAGCAAAGATTTTACTCCTGAAATGCCGATGGTCACTTAGGTATTAAGCTTTCTTAATTGGACAAGAGGAACTTGGCCTGTTTATTTAAACATTTACAATGAGTTTTGGGACTCTAAAATTCCTTGACCAAATGCAAATGTGTTTAATTTGTTATTTTTGCTCAACTTTGAGAAAAAATTAATTGCATCTTCAAAGGGCTCTAAAGCCTTTAGCCTAAAGTAGGTTTGAAGATCCTTTGAGTTGCATTCTCGGAATGCAAGTCTTGGCCCTCAATTACTATTCATCTTCTCCGAAGACCATCGCACGAAAAAGCTGATTGACGACTGTCGGCTGAGGGGTCATGCACGCTGGTGATTACCGTTTGGCGGTTGCCTGACCTCAGTGACCACTGCCAGACCTTAAGCAATGCTTGGGTCGCGCCACCTTAGGCAACCGTTGCCTAGGGTTGCTTGGCGTCGCCTGGGGTTGCTCGACCCAAGCGATTGTTGCCTAGGGTTGCACAACCTCAAGTAGCCTCATCTAACGTGGGTGGCCAAATCTGGCCGCTAATGGCTATACTCCAAAAAAAAGTGCAAAAACCTTTTATTTATTTATTTATTTTAATTTAGTAAAAATTCTTTACAAATGTAATTTTTACCAAATCGCATTTAAGTTAAAATTGTTTTTTTATGCATTTTAAAATTACAATTTACCAAACGCCATTTGCATTTCAGAAAACCCCTATAACCCAATGGTATTTGCATTTTCTCAAAAACATTTCCCAAAAATCGAACCAAACAAGCTTAATCCTACACCTAATTATACAAAGGTTAGAGTTTAAGTGAGAAGCTATCCACTTCTAATGGAAATAGGCAATGACACATCCCACCATTCACACACAATTTCCTAAGGTTGTAGAAACTACCAAGTTCATGTTTTAGGGATGAGGAAGCAATATGCTTCTCCTTTCCTAAGCGTTATACCTATTTGGCATGGAAAGAGGTGGGGCTAAGTCGCATGTTCTAACTAGGAATAGCAGTGTTATCATATCGCAATGTCCACATCTTCAAAGGTCCGGCTCGGTGAGACAGATGACTCCTCTACTAGCATCACTCTTCAACTCAAGTCTCATCGTCTCTTTCGCCCATCCATGTGGCCGAAGTAAGAGATCGATTGAAGCAATGATCACCTCGAACCATTGGAGACAGATTCCCATCTTAAGAAAATGATGCACCACGCCACTCATCACCAGTTTCCATTAAAGCAGAACAAGACAGCCACATGATGCTTCTACACATCACAGAAATCACACAACTTGTCCCTTCCTTTTCCTCAGTAAGATTCATCAAGAGTACGAGTTAGTTTCCATTTTGCTGCAAAATGATCCATCACTCAATACAAGTGTATTCTGTCAATTCCCATTTGACTATTTAAGCACAGCACAGAAAAACAGGAAGGGCACAAACACATAAAGCTAAAGCACATGACTTCATTTCAAATATTGCACTTTGCAGTGAAATGCCTCATCTTGGGTCAAAAGCATTTTTAGCCACAAGAAGCAAAAGAGCCATCAGCCAAGCTCATTGGTTCACATATGAAAGCAGCATAGAGAATCTAACAGATGGAGAGTGAATTCCGTCACTTTTACATTTCTTCAGTGCAGATTGCCTCCAATCTATATATTACAGACGACAGCTATGAAGCAAATCAAGACAACTGACCTTGGTACTAAAGACTAGAAACGATACAATAAATTGACAAAATGAGAGAATGGTTACTGTTCCTTTCATCCCAACTGCACTACTAATGATATATAGCTCAGTTAACAAACAATTGCTATGCTGAAACGAGGTCAGTGAACCTTGCTGTCACGCCACTTAAAAGAATTTATGTAAATCTTGGGAAGCAAACTCTTCGGGCGTGAAACCATTTGTAGAGCAGAAGATAATCAGTCTGATGTTATAGGAGGCGCAACTTTCCCGTTACTGAGTCCACTAATTCTTTCGGTCCTGCTCAAAGCAGCAAAATAAAGCAAAGAATGAGAAGGCATTTAACTGGTGACATATTGATTTTTGAATGGCAACTTCTGTTGTGATAAATTTGCACCAAGTCATTGATTACCACATTGATTCATTTTCCCAAAAATAAAAAATAAGAGGAAGTCAACCAATCCCTCGGAAAATCAGTCTCTTATAAGGGAGGCCAAGCAAAAGACATCAAGCTAAGAAACGTGAAGCTACAATATAGGTACCATTATGTCGACTAAGACTAAGTAAATACTGACTAGAAGTCTAGAATTACCAGGTCCGATAGCAAGAACAGTCCTCGAACCAGCTGCAACCTGGGGAAAGTATTTTATTGTTAGTATAGCATCTTAGCCACAAAAGTTAAAAATTCAGAGGGAATAATGCTAACTGGCTTGGAGATGAGGGAACAACCAAATATATCCAGTAATTAGAAAACAAAAAAGTGAAAGTACAACTAGTAATTAGAGATGGGGTTTCACTGATACAAAAGCTACATATAGCATACAGAGAGGCAAGGCAGGTAGAGAAAGCCCCAGCTTTGTAAACTCAAAGGTTAGGCCCTATATTACTTATATTTAACCTAGATCATGAGTTCTGCTATTTCATAGAAGGCATGTATAACATGAATTATTTGTGAGCTCTGAATCTTGCCATAGTAAACGATTGCTTGAGATGATCATTGTATGCTATTCATATCAATTGTACATATAATGTGACCAACACCATTTGTTGACTGATATGGAAAAATAAAAAGCTTAGGCTGCCTTTAAGTTGACCAAGCATCTGCTCCATATCCAACCAGAAAATATAAGACTGTTTAAATTCAAACATAACATAGCCATCGCTGGCCATCATAATATTAAGCCACAGATATCTTTACCTGTGTTCGCCCAGCATCGGCAACAACAAAAGTTGGAAGACCCATGCCCTCAGCTGCTTCCCTTAGCTTATTCCTGAAAAACCCGATGAAAATTGTTATAGCTTTAGCGATACTCGTACAAAGACAAATTCTTGAATCATGGTTAAAGAAGTATAGAAGGAACTAGACAAACAGAGGATGGAAACATCATAAATATTGAAAGTAACCTGCTTACATTTCTTGTTGATTTTTGCATGTACAAACAATTTTTGGTTGTCCACATTGTTCCCACTTTCTCAGTAAAAAACGGTCACTGCAACCAAAAAAATGGATCACGGGACTTTGACCATGTTGGCAAGAAGTAGCAATTGGTGAGATGCAGTTCTCTGTTGATATAGCAACATTAAATGCTGGTCAACGACTATTGGAGAATCTAAAAACTGCACAGACAAACTTATACTTCGTGTACAAAAAACACTAACTTTTTTTTTTGGTCAGACATTAAAAATACAGAATGAAATAGTCATGCTGCATGCACTATAGATAACTTTCCTCAATCGCATCCTGAAAAACCAGTGAGTTGTCGGTTGATTAACATTGACAGCCAGCAAAACGTATCCTTAAACAACATCTTGTCTAACACTTGAAGAAGATTGTATGATTTAATAACATATCCACATCAAAGCATCACAAAGGAACACGTTTCATTTCTCATAGTGTCGCATTGATTAAAAAGGAGGAAAGTAGCTAGAGAGTAAACGGGCCTTTCTTCAATTGGACATGTACCACTTGCAGAGTCATCACATACCTCTGCATCAGCTCTCCGTACATCCCCGTGGCAGCATCTGGAGTTGATTAGAAGAAAGCTAATGAACATACAAGGACGATAAGGGAAAGATCGGCAATAAGAGAAAGATCAAGACAAGTGTAGACATTTACTGGAGATATAGGTGTCTTACGAGCACATTGAGAAGCAATCTTCCCTTGTCCCATCTTAAGGTCCTGCCTCACCACTAGAACCTGCGATGGGCAAGCTCTTCATAATTAGAGTCCAGAGAAAACATCACATGAACATACCATCAAGTAAGTATCATCTATTAAAACAAAAATTGCCAGACGAAATGAATGGGGATTGCAGACAAACATGTAAAAAACACATTTGGTAAATGTTCTTATCCATTTAAAAGCAAGGTAGTAATAATGGAAAAGGAAAATACTAGATTGCTTAAAAGAACACCATTTTGAGGTCCTGGTCACCTCCGCTCGAGACCAGACACTGCTCTTGCTGCTTTCCTGGCAAAAAGTTTCTCCTCCTCGTATTGCTCTTGGTGGGTTTGGATAAATCAATGAACCATCCCAAAATGAAACCGATAATGAGTCCCGGAACGAAATTCTCGGGCCGGAAACTCACGGCGAGCCATTCTTTCTCTTCCTTCTTCGGCTGCTGCGAGCAGTATAAAGACAATCAACCAACCCACGAATGAAACAAGAAGAAAAAACAAACGCCACGAGCACCCAATTGCCCGGTCTCCCACAATTTTCACAGAAAACAAAACAAGAGCGAAAATTTGAAGCTGCCCATGATTTCTCGTCATGGAATTAAGAAAACAGGCGAATGCACCCATCTCAAGCAGCTTTCGTCGAACGAAAACGATGTACAGGATGGATTGCCGACGTTTAACGCTCAAAATTTCTCGACTCACACTCCCACAGCAACCAAGCGGCCAAGAAACGATCCAAAACATGTGCAGAAAGTGGATGGTTCAAGCGAATGAAAGAGCAGCGAGTCACCTTCTTTCGGGATTGGGACGACGAAGCAAACATCGCCACGGTCGGAAGACGCCGAGAGTGGTAGCGACTGGGAAGCAGTGGCGAGCGGACCGATAACGAGGAAAGAGGGAAGAAGAAGAAGACGGACGGGGTTTTGCCGCTGGTTGCCGAGCTTAAACGCTGTCGTTTCGCAACCTTAATGTGTGTCGGACGCCCTTCTAGCCAGCTTCTCGCCACCAAAACGACGAACCGTTTTCATCACGGATTCGCAATTACAATTTGCTGACCAAATCTCGACCCGTGCCGAAGACGAAGAAGAGCGGGCCAGATTGCTCCAGGGATCCGGATGGAACTTTTGAGAGTTGATTTTGATAGGAAGATGTGAACGGCCTAGGGGTGTGCATGGTCCAGGCGGGCGGTTCCCGACCTAGAAGGCAGGAAGCTCGCATTCAAGGACCGGTTAGAAAAATTGGGCGGGATCCACCGGTTTGTTGCGTGGATCACCGGGAACCGGACCGCCGGTCCGGTCCGGTTCCTGGGTGGATCCATGGAACTAATCTTGACGCAAAACAATTTTGGTTTTCAACATAGAACGGTCGGGTCTATGAGTTGGGAAGGAGGGGAGGAGGTCTATGGTCGGGTTTTCAACATAGAACGGTTGCGAAACAATTTTCCGCGGCTGTGGCGGGTGGCGGCCGACGCGAGGGGCCGAACAGTAGCGGCGGAGGAGCAACGGCGGCGGCGTCGACGCTCGGGGAGGAATCGAAATGGCGATAGGATCTATGTAGCACCGACACGCGACACGCGACACGACACGACACGACACGGGACACGTCATTTCTAAAAAAGTAGAGAATTCGACACGTTCCGACACGTTAAATATTAAATAAATATTTTTAAATATACATATGATTATTTCAAAAATAAAAAGTAAAGTCAATTTATTTAAATAAATTTATAATTTTTCATGATGATCATAATTTATTATTATTCAACATTATCCATCTTTTTTCTTTTTTGAAATCACCCTCCATCCTCTCCCTCTAAAAAAGAAAAGATAAAAGGGACAAATCTCGCCCAAGACGAGCATCCCATTTTAATTTATTTTTTTGGCTCTTCATGACACCATCATTTTTTACTTTTATTTTTCCTGCTCTTCCTTAAAAACCCAAACACTAGCTACCTATTCCTCCTAGGTGCATCCTCCTTGCACGGTACCTCATTTTTAAATTTCTTTCTGCACTCTTTGGAAACCCAAATCTGGCTGCCTCATCCTCCTTTGACTCCTCCTTTACGGCACCCCCCTCCTTGGAAAACTAAATCGTAGCCTCCTCCTCCTTCTGTGCTCATCCTCCCTGCACGGCACCCATTCTTTATCTTTTAGAAACCCTTCAAGAGCAGCCTTGAAAACTCTTGGAAAACGGCCGCTCCCTCCTCCATTGCACGATCCTCTTCCTCTCAATCCCTACTCTCTCTTGGTCATCTCGTTGCAGCTGCTCGCTGCCTTGCTTCTGGTCCTCTCTCTTTTGCGGTCGTAGCCTTGTCTCCGGTCCTCTGTCGCGGCCATCTCGGTCGCCTGGTTCTCTCTTCCGCCAGCCTTCTCTCACCGTCGCGGCCTCACCGTCGCGGCCTCACCGCTTGCTGCCTCGCCTCCGCAGCCTTGCTTCCTCTCCCTCGCCTCGTCTTCACCCTCCATCGCCAACGATTCACTCTCCCTTCACGCTTTGAGATCCGCTCCGAAACCCAGCCTCTTGCTCGGACACGCTCCGACTCGCGTGTCGAGAAGAGTTGACCACGTGTCGGAAAATCCGACACGTGTTGACCGCGTGTCGGAGCGTGTCCGAGCGTGTCGAAGCGTGTCGGACACGCCGACACGTGTCCGACACGACACGGAAGGTTCCCGAGCGTGTCCGTGCTTCATAGGATAGGATTAGGAGGAACCGAGGAAGAGACAAAGAGAGAGAGAACCGAAGACGAAGGGAGTGAGGAGATGAGATCCAATCTAGGGTTTCTTTTAGTAATTTTTTTTTTAATATTAAAAAGGTTCCGGTCCGGTCCGGGTGGGCGGATCCGCCCATGGAACCGGGAACCGGACCAGTACCCACCGGTTCCGAAAAATTGGAACCGGGAACCGGACAGGTTCCCTCAAGAACCGCCGGTTCCGGGCGGTCCGGGCGGTTCCCGGGTATTTTGCACACCCCTAGTGAACGCCGGCTCGACTTTGCCAGTACCGCGGTCATAAGATTCATTTTAATCTACATGACTTGCATTATTTTGAGCTGATCGGAATGGTCAAAATCGCATGTCGGTTGACCGTTCGTTACAACCGCTTGTTGACATCAATTTTAAAAAAAATAATTAATATTACGAAAAATCTCAATCTGGTATACATGTGATAATTTTATCTCAAAATAATTTTTTAATTATAAAAATCACAAACTGATATATTTATGATAAATTCATCATTCGTAAATTTTTATTAAATTTTACAATCAAATTGTTAAGTTACATAACGCATAACAATGGATGAGTGTATTAATTTAAAGTTTTACCCTTTGTTCATTACATGCGTACCAATTTATGGTTTTTGGTGATATTAATTCAGTTTAATGAAAACTAATGGAGAGTAAATTTGTCACAAACATATTGATTTTTTGAATTTTTTTGAGGTCAGAAAATTAATTCGGAGTAAATTTGTTACAAATGGTATTAGTCTGAAGTTTTTTATGGTATTAATATGTAAAAAAATTGGTCGCAAAAATGAAATACACGTAGTTAGGGTTACTAACAATCCTAAATAATTAGTTGACGAGACATGGAATGAAATTGCATACTGAGCCTGTGAAATTGCATATTGAAGCCTTCTATGTCTTTAGGGAATTGCATATTTTCCTTCTAAGAATAATTAGTTGACGAGACATGGAATGACAACCCGATATTGCCACGAGATCTGTACAAGAGAGCAATGGCCCGTTTCTGGGCTAAGTTCATCAATGAAAAGATAATTATCTCGTCTTAAAATTGAGCTTGATGCTCTCCTTAACTTACTCATTTGGGTTGTGTTAACACTTAATATGCAAATGTTGTGGTAATGTAGGGGCTGTTTGGGAACATTTATGTTCTATGATTTTTCTGTTCTTTTACTCTTCGAAATAGAAAAAAATAAAAATTTATTAGGTAACGTCAACTAATTATTTTATTCCTCAGAATAAAAAAATAGTCGGAGAATAGATTAAGAACAAAAACAAGAAGTAAAAAAAAAAAGGTAACTTCTTGTTCCTATGAACAATTTCTAGAAATAAGTTATTTTTTCTTCTTTTTTTCTTTTCTTCTTCCTTGCTGCCCCCCACCAACGCCAGCCACCACCACTTGTCGACTGACCGCCAACCACCGCCGCTGATCGGCAGTCGATCACCTACCGTTGCAACTACTCGCCGGTCAACCATTGGCTGCCGCCTGCCACCCACCCGCCAACCGGTGATCGTCGGTTGGAGGTTGGCGACAACAGTTGATGGCCAGCAGTTGACCGGCGGGCGGTAGGTGACAGTTGGTTGTCAACCGGCGAGCGACGGTCGTCAATCGCTAGCAAAGAAGAATAAGAAAAGAAAAACGAAAAAATCTTAAAAAATTAAAAAAAATAGAAATTTTATTGATCGTACCAAATATATTCCTATTCTTTCTCCATTCCAAAAATAGAAATTTTGTATAATTATTAAACACGTTCTTTTATTCAAAAAATTGTTATAGGGAATAAAAATAGAAAAAAGACTATTTTTGAAAAAAAATTGTTGTCCAGAACAAAAGTGTTATCAAAAGGACCCATAATTGTGGCATAAACTATGGGGTTGACTTTGACTTGTGCAGAAGGCATTAAAAAGTGCGAGATTTGAAACTAGGAATTATGATATAGATTATGTTTGTTTCACAAAAAATGCAACATTTCTGAAAAAAAGAGGATGGTAAATTTTTCTTTGAATTGCGAATGCAAGCCTATGGTCATAGCATACTTTTAGTGATATGGTCATAGCATACTTTTAGTGATGCTTATCTTAGTCTTTGACCAAGACACGGCTGATTTGAGGTAATGAAAGATTTTAGCATTTCGTAGTGATGAATTATATTTGGGCTCTGTTAGTGTGTCACATTCTGTGTTGGCCTTAGATTAAAAATTCATTTATCACATGCATACATCTGTTTATATAGGTCCTGCTGCTTTTCGGCCACGAGCACATGCTGCTGCCACATACACTCCGTTGATTGAGAAGGGCCGATCCGCCGCGATGTTCATCAGACTAGTTAGAAAAAGTGTCATTCTGAATTTTGAAGCTTACCGACAACCAAATGGCGATAAAGATTAAAAATTTGACATAGAGACATTATTGATCTCTGAACTTTTATGAAATATTCAAGCATTTCTCTAATCTTCTTTTTTGTGCAATTAGATCCTTCCCCTCCCATCTTTGTTTGATTATATGAGCACAAAAAGCATTACCATCAGACCGAAACAAAAAATTCTTGTTATTTTCAATTTGGGTCCCATTCCAATTTAGGTAATGGATAATTGAATGGGCATCATAGCATTTTTGGTTCGATTTCGATCGATTCAAGTACCCGAAATAAATCAAACCGTAGAACTCTCCAATCTTCACCATATGATTCCAAAGGATCTTAGGGCTCTCATTTTTCCCTCTTCTCAAGCAACCGAAGTTAATATTAATATGTATCTTATATGTATTATAAGGTATTTTTGTAACTATATTTTGTCAATACCCTTTCTATAATTAATCATTCTTATAAATACATATCATTCAATCCTAATTAGGGTTGAGACACCATAAACATTTTGTCGTTGTTCTCTCTCACTCTAAACATCAACAGTAGAAAAGGGGAGAAGAGTTTTATTTTAAGGCCAACGTACTTATCTGTTCTCAATCACAGTTAAGAGTTAAGGAAGAAGATAGAAAAGGGCATGATTTCAGAGAAGGGGTTGAGTGGAAGAAGGAGAGGGCACCGCCAAAAAAGACAAACCCGAACCGACCTCAACCATGTTTTTGGTTGGGGTACTATACGGGTTTCAGTTCACGAACTCACACATATCAAACATATTCGGGTCGGTTCGCGTATCACAGAAACCTGAACCGTTTAAACCCCTAATTAGTATAACGTAATGGACGATCGGTCACTACAAAATAGGACACACAAGAATTTAACGTGCCAACCACCGCAACTGGGGAAAAACCACAGAGCGAGCTTGCCCAAAACTTCCACTATACTACAAAACAAGATTACTACAAGCCATCTATAGTCCCATTAGAGACACTAGATATCATCAAGATAAACTACCTTGAATCATAGCATCTATCAGCTCATCACAGCTTGATGGATTACAAATAATACAGAGAAAAGTACCGCCGGATCTGAACGAGCGAGAATGTCACGAATGCGCGGACAGACAAGGCTTGCCAACTGTTGGTGCCAGTGATCGCCATGAACAGCATACCAGAATTTCGTCATTGAAATCGCCATCCGATTCTTGCACGATCTCGCTTCTCTCCAAAAATGAAGGGGATCACTACTTCCATATACACATATAGTAATACAACAAGAATTTCAGCTAGTTCTCGTCTGCGGAACTACAATAAAACTATTGCTAGAGAATATAGCACACTCTCGATTATGCTGCAACACAGTTGTACAAATACATGCACGCTACTCCATCTATATTACAAAAATCCAAAGCGTACACTCAAAGGACAGGTAACGATAGTATGCATCGTGAAGTTGCTTCATCCATCTGCACAACAAACAGCAACACATTTCTGGTATATTCTTGGAGGCCATCTGCCCGCTATAGCAACCCCAAAGTTGCTAGAAACTTCTGCAAGGTCCTAGGGCCCCATCGTATATCATTCCTCAGTACATTATTTAAATTCTCAGGGTCGGTCTTCCCTTCTCTGCTATCCATGTGGAGAATCTGTCTGTGTTTATTATCAAGCTGTCCTTCCGCCAAAATCAGCGCCGTTTCTTCTTGGGATGGACTGCATTCAGGCTCTTGCTTTACACGCAAATGAAGTCCTCATAAGACAATCTTCCAAAAAGAGAAGCACACAGGTATTAATGCACGCACCACAGAAGAAAGCACAACTCACATACCCAAGTGTGCTTGTGCGCACCCGTGCACACACGTGTGAGAGAGTTGAGAGAGTCACACACATCGAAATCATAGATGAGCAATGCCATCTGTGTCATGGACATCGAATTTATAGATAAATAATGTCGTTTGTGTTGTGTGATAACTCAACAACAACCCAAGTTTTCCGTTAGGGCCTTGCCCTGTACATGGCAGATCATCTGAACGTATAGATGCATTTACCATACTGGATATGTCAGTTCATCATCCGTGCAAATGTTTCAAGAATTCAAACACCCGTGCTTGTGGCAATTACATAAGTTGGGACAGTTGGTTCGTAGAGGCAAAATAAGCTTTCTATGTGGCGCAATGGTACAACATAATTGTTAACAGTTCCACTAGGATAGAAGCCATTGAAATATATTTTAAAATTTGACCAATACAGAGACCATATATTCTGAAAATTCAGCTTTGCTCCCGATTATTAAGCAGGGAACAGTGGTTCTTATCATTTATGAAGCATTTTCTCTTCCAATTAGTGGAGATGATTGCTAGATTCAGCTGCCCCTGCTTTCAATCATGTGGAACAAAACATCCTTATGGAACTTATTTTTCATGAGAATACAAGCAAACCACAGAACACTTCCAATGCCTAGTAAAATCTTCAAACCCTAGCAGGTTGCGGTCAATTGACAGGAGATGGGGTAACTTTTCTGCCCAACGCAAACTGATAAAGTGGGAAGCAATAAAGCAGAGAATGCTCACACACTCGTCAAGCAGTTACCTCTGGTAATTTTTTGTGATACTTTGGCCTTGCTCTTTTCACTTTAAAGGGGAAAATACTGAAGGGATATGTAAATTTAGTTGTTAATCTTTATTCTTGTTTATTTTGCCTTAAAGGTGATTAAGGCTTTGAGTTGATCAAGTTTTTACTCAAAGTAAGTGAAAACTCTGAAGATAACAATACATCATAGTGACTAGATATGGCCTATAGTTGTTATGATAAATACAGATGTTACACAATGGGCAGTGATCCTCAATGTTATCATAACTTAGCAAGCTTATCTCGTCAACAGTGTGTCCTCGAAAGTTTGCCGGATGTGCCCATATTCACCAAGTTAGAGACAGATCAGACATCATTAGAAGCTGCAGAGCACAACATTCAATTGGAAGCGATTGTAATTACTTACTTGTTTTTTCTTTTTCACTTTGGGGACACACGAGGCCATAATGGTACCAACTAGCGTCCCGTTAACCCAATTTAAAAGTCATCTGTGAAAAGAAAGAAAGAGAAATAACAATAAAACCCCACATTGTCTTATCTTTTCAAAATTTCCCCATATTTTTGGATTATCAAAATGAATCCTCACCTTTGAACTAATCTATCGTATGGCTATAGACTCCTTGCAGAAGCTATATTTTAGTTACCTTTTTCGCCTTTTCAGCATTAAGTATCTAAATTCCCATCAAAGCCATATTTTCTTGAAAAAATAAGAAGATATTTTGGCTTTTCATTAATTTATGAGATTTAAAAGAGTTAAAGTTGCAATGCAATCATGTTCCCTCATTAGAATCATCAAGGATAGAATCCGTAGAAGAATTACTTGAAAAACAATCGCATCGTGTCAAGTATAAAAATTTGAAATTAAGTAATTCGATAATTAATCTCACCCAGATCTCTTTTGTTTAGAAATTTACTCACTGCAATTGTTGCACTCGATGATGCCATTGGCATCAAAAGGATGTAACCTCTCATATCATTAAATTTGCACTCACATGATTTTTTTTCACGTACAATAGCAAAAATTATTTATATATTCATTCTGCGTGAAAGTATAAAACTTACATTTCTTAACAATAAATATTCGGGATAATAGTGAACTCCCTATAACAAGTAAAAACGACACGGGCTATGAATAGTCAGCAACTGCCGCCGCCTCCGCCGCCTCCACCACATCCTCCGCCGCCACCTCCACCACATCCTCCTCCGCCTCCACCACAAGTGCCGCCACCACCACTGGTAATAGAATAAATAGTGGCTGCAGCAGCTGTGGCCGCTACGGCGGCGCCCGCACCAGCAAAAACCGTCATTCCATCATCCCTGCCACCCCTCTTCTTGGGAGCTCCGCCTTGATAAGTGGGTGGCCGGGTGCCTGTCGCGGTGGGTGGATTGGCTTTCGTCTTCTTATGACCTCCACAGCAAAAGCAGCCCATGACTGGAATATAAAGTAGCTTTCGCAGGTTATAATGAAAAAATATACAATAGCACGAGTCCGTTAATAGCTCTCTCTCAATCCACCCACCTATCAGCAGATGATACGTCAAGTGCGAAGATGATACGTCTTTTAAAACCCTTATTTATATAATATGATACGATATTATTTCTTTTTGCTTTATCTACTATTGATTGCAAGGGAAGAATCTCATTCACCTCTTTGCTTCCAAATTAATGGTTTGATGAGCCTCTAACCCTAACCCTAACCCTTAGGAATCGCAAAAATTCGTGTACTGTGATAATAGATTAATTTCATTATTGCAAGATCTTTCGTTCAAATTTCAACAGAATTTTCTTTATAAAAAAAAAGGAGGAGCGCTACCGATTTATGAATTTCTTGTGGTATTAGTTATTCTTGATCTCTTTAACACGTCAGAGGAAAGTCTTTCATGAGATGTTGTCGTCTTTGAAAGAGAACTACATTGCAAACACCGAAGAAGCAGGTGGAGAGCTTTATATATTATGATTGATGATTGTTGATGTTGTAATATTAATGCATCTTGCAATAAATCAACGTGAAATCAATAGAAAAATAAATGATGAACAATAAATGATACTAGAAATTTATGTGATTTGATCAAAGTATCGGTACCTATGTTATGGAGAGAGTCAACAATAAATAATTCATTAATAAGTAAAGAATCATAGTCACAACTGTTCATGTAGGATGCAAATTGCGTAATCCCAAAATCTCCATAATCGGAACAAGAACATGCATAATTGATTAGAAGGATTAACACACCTGTTTCACGCGTAAGTCCTTCTCCTCTATTACGCGTAAATCCTTCTCCTCTATTGCTTGAGAAATCAGGTTAGAATAGAGATTTGACCACTATTTATAGAGTTTCCAACCAGGCCACCTCATTACGGGCCAGGCTCAACTCGACCCATACTAGCCAGTCTCATATTAGACTAATTAAGAAATCTTCTATCTCACCTTAGACCAACCCTATTTTACAGTAACCATAAAACGATAAATTACTATATCAATTAATGTAACCCACATCAGGAAAACTCTTACAGTTCACACGCTCGAATCTTTATATAAACAACTTGATTTGGTTGTAAAGTTCACAACACAAATTACCTGTGTCCAAACACGTACGCACAGCCAAGGAAACAAGAACTCTGGCCGTCCGTCGCTTTTTCGTGTAGAGATCCTCTTCCTTTTTGTTCTTTGTTCGTGCCGCCGTGGCCACTGGCCAAGAGAGAACCCGAAAAAGCAAACCCTTTTCACTTTTTATATTATAGGATAGTGAGCAACTTCTTTGTGCGATCAGGAGAGTCCCTCTCACTGAAGTTATATTCTTGATTTTCTTGGATATTTACGAAGAGACTATCGCCCATTGCTAAATCTTGATCAAACTTTGACTTGGATATTACCCTCAACATTAAACAAATCTAATTCGAATACAGGGCATACTAGATTTCAAACAAGTCCAAATCTTCCAATGGATCGAGTTTTGTACATGATTCAAACTCAAAACATAATTTAACAGTTCAAAAGGCCAACTACCTCGTAACATCAAAGAGAGAACACATATTGATATTTGTTAACGGATTTATTTTAAATTAATGGCTTAAGCGTATTCCTTATACGTGTCATTGCTTAGACATGGATTAGACATGGAAAGCAACTGTGTCTAAACAGTCCTTAAGTATAGTTTAATGGGCCGGTTACTGTACGTTAGTTCAGTGTGAGTTCCAGAGAGAAAGACTTGTCAGGAAAAAGTTGGTGTGAGGACCCAGAAGAGGAAGAGAAAGAGAAAGAGATGTGAAGCTTAGTAGGCGACACGAGTAGATATTTAAATAGAAAGCAAAAGGGCCACGAGCAGGCAAAGGAACGTTGTGACGATGGATTGTAGCTCATTAATAATGGCTCTGATTTGATTAGATTAGATTAGATTAGATCAATAATGTTGAACTATCGCTCTTTTCACACTTGTCGCCGGGCCTTCGTCTAGTCTATTGCTGTCCTAGGGCACATGTTTGTGTTCAAACAAGTGTGAGTCGAAGAAACGAATATTGATCATCTTCGAGTATTTGACTGTCTCTGCTATGTGACAAATATCGGCCATAGAGACAAGCTAGACCCTCGTGCTCTTCGTTGCATTTTTATGGGATACCCTACTCTGCAAAAGGGTTATTGAGTTATGGAGATATCTATAGGGCGTTTCTTTGTTAGCCGAGATGTTATTTTCCACGAGGATGTATTCCTTTTTCAAGAAATGGCATCTTCACACTAGTCATCTGTGTCGACATCAAATGATCGACAATTCCTTTCGGTGAAGGATAATTCTACGGTGCCACAGTATGTTCTGATTACACCTCAACCACGTGGTGATCACGATGGATAGTTGTCTCCCACCATATGTCCTACAACGGGATGACATGGATCCTCAACCATATCGGCTGAATCTCTCAGTCCATCTTACGAGGCACCTCAGTCTCTCAATCCATCCTCACAGCCTTGCACTAGTGGATCTTCTTCGCCAGCTGTCGACTTGATACCCACTGAAAGACCTCGATGCTCGGGATGAACTGTTCGTCCTCCCACATGGACCAAGGATTATGTTTGTCCCACTTTGGACACTCCAAGTACACAATATGATGTATTTTCCTATGTTTCTTTTAGTCGACTGTCGAAAGAACATATGTGTTGCATTAATTGGATATCTGAAGATCAAGAACCGTCCACTTATGAAGAAGCGGCACGGGATATATGGTGGCAAAGGGCCATGGCAGTTGAATTATCTGCTCTTGCAGAAAATCATACTTGGGACATCGTCCTTTTGTCATCTCATAGAAAGCCCTTTGGCTGCAAGTGGGTTTACAAAATCAAAGTACAAGCCGATGGCTTTGTTGAACTTTTCCTCTTGTTTGCTGTCTGCAGTGTGAATGGGAGTTCCCGAAATTTTATCCAAGGCCAAGTCCAGCTTCAGCTTGTCTTCGTGCAAGCTGTATTCTCCTTGCTATTAATGAAGTCGGTGAAGAGAAGTAAGATCTCCACTGCAGCTCCTTTTTCTTGATTAACGTGTACCTTCTTACGGAATACTTTTCTTTGGCGGTTTGCAAACCGCCACACTCCTTGCTTTCGAGCACTCGGCCAAAAAGCTAATGAAAATAAAATCAAATATCCTTTTTCTTCAAAAACAAAATCAATTTTACTATTTCCAATAGCATCCCTTAAAATTGATTTTGAAAAATAATGACACCAAGCATTATCTTCAATTTCTTGAACAAATCTACCTTCAAAAGTTTCATCAAAATATCTGCAATCTAATTTTCGAATCTACATAAATGAAACTCAATTTTAATCCTTTGAAGAAAATACACATTGCGGACATGGAAAGGGATATTGATGTCTTTAGGAAATCGCGTAACTCTAAATACGTGTATTTTCATTTTTCCGACTTAAAAAAAAGTGCAGGCGGATGGTGGAGATTGGGGCCACGTTTGGGACTAGGCGCTTGCATGAATAGTCTTGAGTATCCTACTACTGCACCAAAAACGAGAATCGCAACTTAGTATCGCACGAGACCCCTCGGAATTGCTTCTGCTGTGCCTTGGAAAGTATGTTATTACATAGCGAAATAGTCTGCTAATTTAAGGTCGACTGCCCTTTTATCCCAACTACAAGGCGCCCAAGCAGCCACCCCACCTGTGTTTTCCAAGTTTTAGTTTATTTAGTTTTTTTAATGAAAAAAATAGAAAAAATGATGAAAAAGGGAAAAATTTTAAAAAGATGAAATTACTCTTTACATTACAGTTGGTGAGTCGGGGGTATTAGTTGAATCACTTGTTTGTGACATGGAAAGGGATATTGATGTCTTTAGGAAATTGCGTAACCCTAAATACGTGTATTTTTATTTTTCTGACCATACACTCAGGCTAGCTTAAAATACACGTATTTAGAGTTTCGTATATATTTTCACATCCATAAAATCATCAAACATGTAAAATAAATATACTATAACATAGAAGATGATCATACGAACCCAACGCCGCTAGCCACGTGTCAATCGGACCTTCCACGCGCCCGCACGCACCGCCTAAGTGTGCGGCGCGTGGAGCCCACACGCGGGTGTATCTTGACCAGTCAAAACCGGTCTGATCGGTTTCGAGCTCGACTTTTCGGTCCAACTGCCTAGTCCGACCGATTGACTGGGTCAAGTCGGGGTCCAGGTCGCTGACGTCATCGTGACGTAAGCACATCGCATGTGCGAGCTGCGCCCCGCCTATGGGGGCGCGTGAGGGCGCATGACCGCGCATGGGGCACGTCTCCGATGCTTTGGTGGCATGTGGCCGTGCGTGGGGGCACGTGCGGCCTCTCCCGGTGATGCGCTGCCAACGGATCTGCTTGTCTCGACGAGTTCAGTCTGAATTTGTGATTTAATTTTATTTTTATTAAACAAAAAATCACGAAAATCATAAAATTAGGGCAAAAATTCTATGCGTTCGAGTTTTAGAGTTATAGTTGCTTTGATGCCACATGTAGAATGAACATACCTGCAATCCCAAGATCTTCATAACCAGAACAAGAACATGCATAATTGATTAGAAAAATTAATCTACGAATCAAACAGGAAGAAAAAAACAAACACCACAAGCACCCAATTGCTTGGTAAAACAAGAACGAAATTTTGAAGCTGCCCATGATTTCTCGTCATGAAACTAAGAAAACAGACGAATGCACACATCTCAAGCAGCTTTCGTCGAACGAAAACGATGTACAGGATGGATTGCCGACGTTTAACGCTCGAAATTTCTCGACTCACACTCCCACAGCAACCAAGCGGCAAGAAACGATCCAAAACAGGGGCAGAACGTGGATGGTTCGAGCGAATGAAAGAGCAGCGAGTCACCTTCTTTCGGGATTGGGACGACGAAGCAAACATCGCCACGGTCGGAAGACGCCGAGATTGGTAGCGACTGGGAAGCAGTGGCGAGCGGGCCGATAACGAGGAAAGAGGGAAGAGGGAAGAAGAAGAAGAAGCCCGGGGTTTTGCCGCCGTCGCCGAGCTTAAACGCTGTCGTTTCGCAACCTTAACGTGTGTCGGACGCCATTCTTGCCAGCTTCTTGTCACCAAAGCGACGAACCGTTTTCATCACAGATTCGCAATTACAATTTGCTGACCAAATTTCGACACGTGCCGAAGACGAATCCGACCCCGGACGATCGAAGAAAACCAGTTTGGGTTTTTCGTAAAATTAACTTTTTAGAAAACCAGTTGGAAAGTGAAACTTGAATCCAAAAAAATAAAAGAACATGCTAAAATCAAAACCTTGTCCCTCAATCAAGGCCCAAAGAATATGCCGCACTCTTCTGAATAAGCACATGCCGATGTAACTTGCCTTGTGGTCAACTAACACCACCGCACAAGCACAAGCACAAGCATAAGCACAAGCGCAAAGCACCAGCAGAAGACCAATTCAAAGCCAATTGTCCTCTCAAGAAGAGCAACATGGAAAGGAATTACTTGCCCTTCACTACTTCCCCTCCCTAAAATCCCAATTCTCCCGCAATCCCTCCTCTCCTTTCCCCCGAAAGAAAGAATCTGTCCTTTCTCTTTATATCTACAGCAACCCCATCCTCACCAACATTTTACTCGACTTCTCCAAAACACAAACGCAAGCACAAGCACAAGCACAAGCACAAGCACAAGCCCCCATCCCCAACCACCCTTCGCCCCTTTTTAACCGCCACAACTGCCTCCTTGGCTCCCCCAGTTCCAATGGAGTCCGTGGCCTCCAATTCCACCCCGCCGCCGCCCGGCCGCCGCCGCCAGGGCGGCAACCACCACTTGTCGAGAGAGCTCTTCGAGCCGTCCCAGCCAACCGTCGACCGCATTGTCCGGGCCATCAGCCACCACCTCCTCCTCCTCCACCGCTCCGACTCCTCCTTCTTCGTCCTCGGCGCCACAGGGAACGTGTACACCGTGTCGCTGTCGTCCAGCCCCGCGTGCACGTGCCCCGACCGCGCCACCCCGTGCAAGCACATCCTGTTCGTCCTCATCCGCGTGCTCGGCGTCGCCCTCGACGACTCGTGCCTGCAGCGGCGGACCCTCCGTCCGTGCCAGCTCCAGCGCCTCCTCGCCACGCCGACGTCGCCTGATGCGATGGCGGGGCCTAGCCTCCGGGAGAGGTTCCACCGGGACTTCTTCCGGGCGAGGGCGAGGCCCGACGGAGGGTTGCCTGAGGGGGTCCGCATTGAGGACGGGGCGGCGTGCCCCATCTGCATGGACGAGATGAAGGAGAGAGGGGCCGAGAGGGTGGTGGCGTGCGCGACGTGCCGGAACCTGGTGCACGAGGAGTGCCTGCTGAGGTGGAAGAGGAGCCGGGGGCGGCGGCCGGCGATCTGCGTGATCTGCCGGGGGAGGTGGAGGAGGACGGAGCAGGAGAACACGTACGTGAATTTGGGGGCTTACGTGGCCGAGGACGATCAAGGTGAGATGCGTCCGACCAATTGTGGGGATTTGAGCCTTCAATAGCGATCTCAAATTGGAGGAGGAATGGCCCATTGGATAATCGGTGTATATAATGCAAAATGTATAGGTTCAAGTTTGATGTTTTTTACCTTTTTTTTTTCTTAAATTTTTTAAATTTTTTTTACTGCTGACAGAGTAACTTAACCGTTTAAATTCAGATTTCTGTGCTTATTTGATTGCTCCTTTTTCCTTCAACAAAATGGTAATGATATCCGATTGTTGGAACGTGCACATTTTGCTGAGAAATGTCGATGAAATATCTTTCCAAGTATTGATGGATTGATGAGTGAATTCTTGAATGGGAAGAGGCGGCATGGGCTAGCTATTAGAATGGAAGCAAGAGTACATGCAAAGGTTGTTAAGGGTGCTTTATTGATTTTGGATGGGAAAGTTTATGGTAAGAAATCAAAACAAGTGCAAAGACTAGAGGCAATCGCAGCCACCCGTGTAAATTGCAAGACAATAGAAATAAAAGATAATTTCGTGAGAATGTCGAGTTCTTTGATTGATTGCGGGTTTTACATACTTGGGGATATTTGTGAGCCTCTATCGAGGGTTGTAAACGAAGGTTACATACAATAGCAATTGAAAAATAAGGAACTTGCTAATCCAATTGGTGGTTACAAGAAACTACACAATCTTTTATTATCTAATAACACTTATCAACGAGAAGTTATCTATCCAAAAATATCGATGTCGATAATTTCATCTTGTATTAACTATTAGTAACTTTATTAGAGTTGTCTATTTTTTTCAAATCATTGGCTGTTATATTTGTCGATGACTTTTGTTCACCAAACTGCTAAGTATGCTTGTCGGTTATAAAACAACAAATTAGTCTTTTTTTGGCGTCGATGACATAGAAATTCGAGACCTTTACTGGTTGACAAGAAACAACAAAAAAAGACTCCATAAATTCGGATTTATCTATCGACCGTCGATTTTGCGGAAGAATGTTGGTTTTGTCAAGGTCACGGGTTCTTCAAAATGGGACGCGAATCGTTAGGAGCGTGACGGACCATTTCCGCCCCGGGATTTCCATTCGCGGGCGATGGATGGAGGAGTATATTCTGGAAAGAGTTCAAGTGACAAGGCACCCCTAACGTGTCGCTCACACCATCGTTGATTTTCGTTGGCCTACGGAATGTCCAATCCGAGACGTCCGATCTTTGCCTAACCGCGCGGCCTCATCCATCCGAACCAGCTAATTTACGTGTCGATAAGTTGTCCCTTTCCGAGAAGACAAGCATCCTCTCCTTTTTTTTGGACCTTGGTCTTCAGCCTTATCACGTCACCGAAAGGTGATTATAACACGTTCGGAAGTTATTTTTTTAAGGTTTTAATCCTTCCGGATATGCTAATGAATAAAACAAGAATCATAAGTTTGGTCATTTGGCAAAACGAAAGACCAAACTTCAATATCTCTTTTCTTAATTACTAATATACCGAGTAACTCTTTTGCTTAGGAAAAATACATACATACATATAAACATACATACATACATACATATATATATAAATATAAAATAAGTATTTCCCTATCAATAATTAGAAAAATTGCAATGTGATTAGTATGAAAATAGTAATTTTGAGCGTAATGTTTTCTAGCATCTTCTGTACATGTTTTTTAGCATCTTCACTTTACCATAGAAAGAAGAAAACCACACTAAATTACTTTTTCCTCCTTGATCCATCATTTTCCAAGCAAAAAAAGTCAATAATCACTAATTTTTAAATACATGGACTTTCATTGTGTCAATCATATTTACTCAATTAGTCTCGAAATGACAATATCAACTTGTTCATGAAATAATTCTGCTTGCCCAAAAATAATGCTAGGCGCGTGTTGTTGTCTAGACCCTACTCATGTGATTAATTTGCTGCCTTGCCGATGTACGAGATGAAAGTCTAATTTCGAACGTGATTGATAACTCTCGGTAATTAAAACATACTTTTCATAATTTAGTACATTCTTTATATGAGTAATAACTTTTTACGTAAAAAGCACGGGTGAAAGAATAAGAAATTAGTAATTTCTCAGTAAGATCAATGCTCTCCATCTCCATCTAGAGAAGTGTGCATTATAAGTTACTAGTAATTTATCCAATGCATTTGATAAATTTTCATATAGATTGAATAACTAAGAGTTTATCTAATTCATATTTTCATCCAATCGATGACTTTTACATAATGAGTAATTTGAAGCACTTTTCAAGTTTTCACCACAAAAAAAAAAAAAAAAAAAAAAAAAAAAGCGTTTCTCTCGATCGCGCGAGACACGATAATTACCATTTAACCACTGGCACGCTCCTATAAATTGCTCGGAAGGGCACACGGGAGTCGAGCAGAGTCACTGGCTGGAGCTCAGAGAAGAGACCCGTCCTGGTCACCTCCTCCTCCCCATCCGCCGCTCGCCGGAATCCATGGAGGAGCCGGTAACTACTCCGGTACCCGGCAACCCATCTCGCAAAGTGGTCGCCGTCGCCTCCGGAGAAGCTCACACCCTCGCCCTCACCGGTAATCTCGCCGTCGCTAGCTCACTACCCAGTTCGCGTGCCTTACCATCTTGTTTTTGCTGGAATGAAAGTGTCAATTTTGAGAGACGCACAGAGAGAGAGAGAGAGAGAGAGAGAGAGAGTCGCTAGCTTCGTTTGCTGTAAGAAGTGTTTGATGTTGGAAGAGACGTATCCGTCTGATGACTCCTCGATGCATTAGTTGAAAAAGATAGTGAAAAAGGATTAAGACTGGGTCATTTTATATTCTCGTTGAAGGAAAAATATACGGGTTGTACATATGTCACGGGGATTTCCCACTTTTTTAATCTGTAGCTGAAGGCTTTTGTGGTTGTTGGATGATGTGAAATGCAGGGGATGGCTCTGTGTATACATGGGGGAGAGGAATGTTTGGGCGGCTCGGGACCGGCTCCGAAGAGGATGAGCTTTTCCCGGTTCGAGTCAAGTTCGATTTCCCTCAGGATGAGATGGTTAAGATCGTGGGAATCGCTGCTGGCGCTTACCATAGTCTTTGTCTTGCAGGTTAGTTTGATGTCCCGGTTGGATTTCGAGTCTTGAACATGCGCAGAGGAAATTAAATTTGTGTGTACTATTGTTTGTAGATCAGTACACTAATCTGTCTGTCTGTTTACTCCTTCCAAAAATCTGGGATTATTATGTAGCGTCTAATGTGTAAATGTTGTTAACTATAAGCTGCATAGTCAGTGTTTGAACATATTCAACTGAGGCTTTCACAATTCTGAGGCTGTCAAATATGGTGGATTTCCTTGCTCTGTAGGGTTGATGCTTGTGCTGTACATCTAGCCTGGATGGTCATTACCCATTTGGTAATGACAGTTTGCTTGCGTTAAGTGATCTGCATTCACTAAGCATTCAAACTCATCTGTGAATTTATTGGTTCCAAAGGGAGATTACAATCATTTCCCTGTCTTTGATGACACAGGCTGTGAGCATCATGCTACCTTGCTGTAACCAGGGTGCCTTTTCAAATGAAAATGTCAATGCATATAATCTTTCCATGCACTGCTCAAATGAATAGATGATAAGCCTTTGTTAATTAGATTTAAGAGAAAGATCGAAACAAATTAGAGAGGATCTTAATTGAAGTAAAGCATGTCTAATGTGTGACGTGATCTCCAATTCTTACTCACTGAAGTTTTCTTTGGTTTTCTGCTGAATTGCAGATGATGGATCGATTTGGTGCTGGGGCTACAATATCTGTATCCTCTGCAAATCTGTCTGCTTTCTATGATATTGTTCCACTTCCTTGCAAAATCTTAATTGAATGTGTAGAACTACCAATTTCATCATCCTTTTCTTGCACTTGTAGATTAGTTCATCTGCTGTTAAACCCTTGACTGATTCATGGATGGACAACTTGGTGTTGGTGGAGACAATTCTGCAGTACCTTGCTTGATGAGTGAGTTTAATGAGTTGGCTTTTCCCAAATCATCGACAAATGAGTCAGAAATGAACAGCAAAGCACCGTTAAAGGTATCTAACATAGTTTACATTTTTTCATCCGACAAGGCTTGGTGCATTGTATGAAGCACTTTATTAGTATTCGTAAATCATCTGCATCCACTTTGACCCCTGCAGGTTTGTTCTGTTAAAGCTGGCGGTATGATGTCCTTTGCAATAGATAATCTTGGTGCATTGTGGATGTGGGGAAACTGCCCAGATCAAAGCAGCGACAACACTGAAGAGTTCTCTCTGGTGAGCTGTCCTACACCAATTCCAATCTGGGATTTGCATGGACATACTGTAGTTAAGGTAGCTTGTGGAAATGAGCATGTAATAGCACTGGTCAGTGCAGGAGAAACACATGAGGGGGAAGATTTAGTGTGCTACTCGTGGGGTAGCAATAATCACGGTCAGTTAGGCCTGGGAGATAAAGAAAGCAGACTTCACCCTGAAATCATAAAAACATTCAATGAGGATTGTCCATGGGCAGTTTATGAGGTAGCTTGTGGGGCCTTTCACACAGCATTACTTACACGTAGAAAAAGACCAAGTGACACTTCAGAAAGTATGTGCTGGACTTTTGGACTTGGAGATAAAGGACAACTCGGACATGGAACAACCCAAAGTACTTTGGTTCCAGAACCTGTCAAGCAGCTGCCGCAGCCTGTATATTTGATCTCTGTTGACTGTGGCTTGTTTCATACCAGTGTTGTTTCGTTAGCTGGAGATGTGTGGTCGTGGGGTATGGAAAGGGGTCTTGGTTTATGTCCAGAAGCTAGTTTCGCAGGTGGAGATGTGGGTGATGCTGTTTCTCCCCTCCTAATTCCATGTAACTGGAAATATGGGCCTAAATTTCGCAACCCAGTTCAAGTCACTTGTGGTGCTGCACATACTGTTCTTGTTGCAGATGATGGATACAAGCTTTGGTCTTGGGGAAGAGGAAGGAGTGGAGTCCTTGGCAATGGAAATACAATAGATTGTTATGCTCCGACTTTGGTTTTGTGGCCTCCAACAACAGAGGAATTTGAGCAGGGGGAGAGTTCGGAAGACAAAGTCATGGATAAAAGCAGCAATGAAACTGCTGAAATGGATGGAAAATTGTCTCTTGCGATGGAAGAGATAAAGTCTCTCCAGTCGAGACTTTCCAAAATGGAAAGATACACAAGCTTGCTCCACGGTTCGATCTTCAGGAAACCTTTCAACGAGCAAGATATTCCTTCATCGTTACAGGATTCCGGGACTTTGGACATCGCGAAAGAGTGGGACGACATGTTAGAGTCAGCCGACCACGGTAAGCTTGTCAGAATGGAGATGTTCTACAGGAACATGCTTGCCGGTGTAAAAGACAAGCTCATGAAGAGGAGGATCAAGGAGATCGTACAGGAGTGTCTCCAGGCTTCCGGTCCTGGAAAGTAGTTCTTAAATGGACCAGAGTGGACGTGGACACGGTTCATTTATTATCTAAGTGAGGGTCATGTACGTCTGTTGTATTATATGCTTGTACAGAGTGCATCACTGCTTCATCTGTTGGCAATAGTTGAAATCTTTCGGTTCCGAGAAACCCGATGTGTTCGTCATTTCGTTACTATGTGCGAGCGGCAGGCAGCAACATGTACTCATATTCAAGGAAAATAAGTGAAAGTTGCGGCGCCCGCCGTGCCTTGCTTTAAGGCCGATCTTTTTTATCGGAAAATAAAGTTCTTCCGTTGCCTCACTCTCCTCTGCTGTACCTTGCGTTAAATATTCTTCAGCATCTCTTGGTTCCTTCCCTCTTAGGTCAGGCCAACCTAGTCCTCTCATCATGTGAAGTAAGGAAGCCGAGGAGTAGTACTACACAAGTACCTTATTTCACTAGTCTCATATGTCAATATCAATGTATGGATTTTTCAAGGCATTGTTTTTGTATGAGCTGCTGTGCGATAGCACATTCTTGCTTGTTAGTGCTAACTTTTGATTGCAATTTCAGCTCAACTAACAACATGGAGAAGGGCTTTTCTGACTTATTTAAGACCATGGTAGGCTTCCTTCCATCGGCAAAGAGTAGATGGGTGAGAAATCCAATAGGGTTTTACGAGAAATGGACTCCAATGGTAATAAAGAATTACATAGTGATTCGTTGGAAGCAAAAGATGGACGAGGAGAAGAATATCATAAAGATGCTAATAGCATTGTAAACTCTTGATCCAAAATGATCTAGGGAGTAAAAGTACTCACCGAACATCAAAAACTGAAAAATCATAATTTTTTTAAGTATGAAAGTTCAATTGCTTAAAATGGAGATGGTTCAGATAGCTTGGATGATGACGAACTAATTCATAAGTATGGAAGATAGTAAAATTTCAAAGACTCACCTTCCACTTGTTAGCCACCAAATTCCTTTTTATTTTTTCGACTTACATCATAGAAAATTTTAGGGTATGGAAAAGGCATGTCTATCCTGTAATTTTCAAAATGTAACTGTCACAAGTATTATGGAAAATTTCCGTTAAAAATGCTCGGAGCACCCGCCCTGCCTTTCCGAAACACTAAAATCCCCCTCCAAAAACCATCGGCCGTCGGCGTGATGCCGGGAGCCACGTTGGACTTCGGGGGCGGCGGCGGCGGCATGCTGGTGCCGCTCTCTTTGGAAACCAAGCGGTCTCCAGTCGATCCTCTCCGCCACTCCATCGGGCCTTCGGTTTCCCCTTGAGTCTCCGTCTGCTGGGCGCGCGGCAGCTCCCTGCGCGTCTTGATCTTCCAGTAGCAGTCTCGCCGCGGTGGTGAGGGTGACGCCGAAGGGGAGGTCGTCGAGGTCAAGCTCAACGGCGGGGACGGAGAGATCGGCAACGCGTAGCGGAGGAGGATCGCGTACGGCTCAATGTCGCCGTTCGTGGTGCTCCGGAGCCGAAGGAACTCTGTCTCAACCTCGGTTTGGCCGTGCAGGGACGTCGGCAGGGCTTGTCATTGGCTTGGGCAGCGGCCTGATCTTGACAACGGTGCAGGTTGCGGCTCAAATGGTGCAGGGCATAGCTTGCGTTCTTCGGTATCGTTTGAATTGACATAATTATAAAAAAGTTAAAACTCAATTGGTAAAAAAAAAAAGAAATTTAAGATTAAATCGGTATAATTACAATAAGTTTAAGACTTTTTTGATAATTTTCCCGATCTTTAATGCGCTTGGCTGAGTTTTGTGATTTTGTGGTTTAATCTAGCTACTCAATTAAGCTCAATTTCATCTATTTGAATCCATCTATCGCCGGTCTAATTAAAATGCAAATTATATGAGCCTATTAACTCCTAATACAAGTACTCCGAATAAGTATATGCAATTTTCGATGTGAATATTCAATCATGCAACGAAATTAAATACGAAAAGCTATGAAGCCAGCATTTAGGGCGCTACCGACAATTACATCATAATCCTAGCAAATACTAGTTACATGATCAAATCAGAAATTACAAAATTCACGCCCTACAGCCATCTCTCTCTGTTTTTTTTTTTCTTAATGACAACCATGGAACTTAGCTAGTGATCAAAAAAATTGAAAAAAAGGAAAAGAAAAGAAAAGAAAAGAAAAGCAAAAATAGCATCTTGAACTATTGATGAAAATGCGCATAGTGATGCTTCCTAAGGTTTTATTCTTTAAGCAACTTTTATGACCTTAATGTTCAATCAACTTAGGGAATTTCTCACACATATTCGATGCGAATCGATTCCTATTTCTGGTTCAATTCGCCAATTGACCCATGGCGTGGGTCATTAGATATGATGACTAAATTCGATTTGCAACATATCACAAACTCATCAATTTTTTCCCACCAAATCACGTCGAATGAACAGAAAAACTAATTGATATTGTTAAAAGAATGCAGGTGGAATCTACTGACCGAGAGGGTCGACTTAAGGCAGGAAGCATGGCGTGTGAACACGAAAAAGTTCTTTCCCGTAATGGTTCACGCTAACGAGCGGTTTTTTAAGCACTTGTCATGTATCACCTAAATGAGATGCGTGAAGGCGAGGCAAATCACCGATCTATCTTCTAATCTTTAGATTGGCCTTCTTGGCCTCAAGAGACTGTAGCTTAGGTGAGTTCGGAAAGGAAGTAACGCGCACTATTACATGGTCTTCCTCATATTGAAGGTGATCTATTTATGACCATTTTACGCTCTATTGTTCTACCATATGCGTGTTTGTAACGTTGGCAGTAGGATTAATGTAGCTCGGTGCTTAAATTAATGACACCATTTGAGGTGGCCGGTACTATCACATAGAGTAGGTGAATAGGTGATTGTGCACGACTAAAGCGAAATTTAATGTGGTTGAGTTTAACAACATGAAAAAAAAAAAAGTCTGATGAAAAACTATGTAATGATCAGATTTTTCTGTGCTCAATAAACTATCAATAGAATAAAAGAGAGATTAGGGATATAGAGGATGCACACTAACTATAGTAGTACGGCTTATGGTAAGATTATGTGTACTCTCTTGTGCTAACAGCTTATAAGCTAAATTTCACTAGAAAATCAATTAGAGGTTACGGAGTCCGAATACTCTACACTCAAGTATGTGTGGTCGTTTCTTCTGATCTCGCATAGTCACTCTAAACAAAAACCTCTCAAAGATTACAGTTTCAACGCACAAAGATAATTACGAAAATGTGGAGGCTCTCTTTGAATTTTGGAATTATAAACTTCAAATTTTGTGTATTCATTTAGTATCACGATCTACTTTTATACTCTTCAATTTCCAAGCTGACAGTTGGACAATAGTCTGAGGATTATTCATCCAATCAACCCGTTGGATTTGAATGATACGAGAAGATCTGATTACTGCTTGGTTTATAAGATTATAGTCTCCTTGAATTCTGTTGCCCTACAACAAATGTTAGGTTTCCATAAGTAGAGTTCTCCATTAGTAAAGAACGTCTTGTCTCTAGATAATTGTCATAAGAATCACGAATTCTTAAGATGGAAGGATCACGTTGATAAATACCCTAATTGGATAGATAGACAATCAATTTAAGTAAGCATAGAAATTGAGCCAATTACTAGCCATTGTACTTCACATAATCCAAGCTGATTATAAAGATCTAATACTTCTCATAATGTCTAAAAATGTATGTCATATTGACAAAACTCATACAAACTTTACCATTTTCCTCATATAACTCAATTGTCATGATATGATAATGTCTTGGATGTAGAGACTCAGAACTTCTTTGAAAGACAAATAAGTCTCCGAGTTTGATGATATTCAAAACAAAGTTTGAACTAATTTGCTTTAGGAATATCACCTGAAAATTCTATCATCAGGATCATTAAACACTTGTGGAAAGTTTTGTCAATCTTCAAAACATATTGGGAAGCTTTCTCAATACTATTTTCTTCATAAGAATAGTGTAGTTTGATTGGACATATAATATTGTGAAATTTTATAAATGCACTAAGCACTATCACTGTAATTGAGGGTTTATATATATAGAGATAATGTTCTAAGTGATCTTAATTAAGTGACGAGAGAAATGTTTTAATTTATCGGTTATCCGTAAGGAGCTCTATCCGTAACTTGAAGCACTTTTTATTTGTAGGTGCATATATTGAGATAATAATATTTAGTGGGTTATCCACGCATATTTTCCTTATGACCCGTGGTGTGGGGATTTTTTATCTTTTATATGGTGTTTCCAATTGATGCAGCTTCTTATGGGAACCAACTTGGCAAATTGAATAAAAGATAGGAATCGAGTCGCATCGAATCCGTGTAACAAAGTCTCTTTGATTGAACATTAAGGTCATAAAAGTTGCTTAAGGGGCAAAACCTTAGGAAGAATCGCACACCAATGCACGTTTTCATTCAGATGTTGTTTTTGCTTCTTCTTTTTTTGGGATCACTGGCCAGAGTTCAATGATCGAACCACAATAGGAATCTAATTCTTCTTGGTATGAACAAGGAATAAGTAGTGAACTCTTTTCCTGGGTGGTGAAAGAGAAAATTAAGGAATTTCCATTGATGTTATCGGTCGGGCATTTGAATATGTTCTTTCTGGTACAAAAATAGAACCTTATTATCACGCAAATGTAAATTAAATTGAAGATTTTAGTGCAATTAAAACCTATATATATGCAATGTTCGCTAGCTTTGAAACTCATATATTTGTCAGACCAAAGCAAAAAAAAAAAAAAAACTCATACATTTGAATCTAGTCTCGAAAGGAAAGGGTTTCGCAACTTCTCCTTCAAGAAAAATGGGTAACTCTGGTTCAGCTTCAGATTCCTCGGACGATGATTCAGCTTCAGATTCCTCGGACGACGATCTCCCTCTCCCTCGCGAGGGCAAGATCGTGATCGTGATCGTGGAAATGGAAACCTCCCATCCGGGGCCTTGGGGTGCGGAGGGGTGAGGACATGATGGAGCAGCTTGCCACGGGGGGCATGAGTTCTACACATCTATTTGCATGTCGGAATAAGATCGTCGATCAAACGCCTCATCAAGTTCGATGGTCCTTTGACCAAAAGAAAGAAAAGAGTCCGATGGTCCAAATATTAAGGGCATATTTGTCATGTACGCTCGTTTTCTGTCGTAATATACTTACTCTCATGCTCCCATTAATAAATGTTCTCGAACCGGTTTAATCTGTGTTCTGCTTGTGATTGTGATACTCTTTGTCATAAACTCATTACCTCGTACAAATGACGAGGGATGTGGCCCATGATGAATAAGGTAAAATGACCAAATATAGCCCAAGAGGTATCACGGAATAATAGAACATCAAATAATTCAATCATTTTATTATAAGGTGTATTGTAATAATTCAGTACAGAATAATATAGTTTTTTTTTCTTTGCCATCGACTTAGCCCCGTCAAAATATTTGGTGCAATCGGCGGACTCAAATTTAAGCAGAGCGACAGAGAAAATTCTTGGATGACGGTAGTTTGTTCCTAGGTAATGCGCGTTGGTCTCGGGAGTACATGACGAACCCGATAGTTTCAAGCTCATTTCTCACCCTTATCTCTCTATTTATACACCCTGAATTGTGGAGGTAGTGCTTACAAAATTACACAATATAATATGTCGATGCAGAGTAACTCGATGGCTTGTGAAAAGCAAATAATACTACTCTTATGGAGGGCAGAGCGCCATTAAATAGACATTATAAATAGCGATTGTTAGTTTCAACTTTTGTCCCTTTCCATTTCCAAAAATCCGTTTGCCATCTCACCTGTAGCACCGACTACTGGCAAAAGTTTAGTCAGAATTCTAGCCAAGTGTTTTTCACAGGTATAATTTGCTCCTTATTTGACAGGCAAATCTGTCTGATGGTTCAATGAAAATTATATTGGCTACATAATCGAAGAGATTGTTTTAGAAAAAACGGAAAACTTGAATCGAGGTTAGAGAGAGAGAGAGAGAGGCGAAGAATGCAAACTTCGAGGCTTCCAAGGACGGGAGAAACGATTAGATTAGGCATTGAAGAAACAAGATATGGGTGATCAAGGTGGCGGAAAGTGGCCCAAGGTAATAAACATTGACCAGCATATTTTATCATATTTCGAATTTTATCCTGATTTCCAAATGCAGTCAAATAGTTTTTTACCGATATTAATTTTGCCTCTTTATCATGTATTTAAATATTCGAGTCCTTTGGAGTGCTCTCAAAGACTTGTCAAGGTTCACAAGTAGGCCCATTACATAAGCTAATCTATCTTGAAGATGCCCACAAAATGTAATTAGAACCCTTGAACTCTAGCTAGTAGATCGTACCTTCATTCTTTTAAGAATATCAATTAGTTATTTGTGATATGGTGGAAAAAAATTGATGAGTGTGTTATATGCATTACATTGAGTCTGGTCATCGAATAATGAGATTCACCTAGGTTCCATGTGAGACCCACTAAATATCTAAATTCAATCTAGTATTTACACTACACTCCACTCACTGAATACTTAGTGGACCGAATTCTTGGCTGGGGAAGATTTTTTTTTTTTTTTTAAGAAATAGTTCTTTTCTATTTCTATTCCGGGGAACAATTTCTGAGTAAAAGAACCCGTTTGGTAACTACATAAAGCTTCTACTTTTGGAATAGAAAAAGAATAGAAATGCGTTTGGTAACGCAACAATTTCTTTTTTGTATTTATTCATTTTTTATTCTTGCTCATGGATCGCCGACCGTCGACCGTCGGCCGGCGGCGGCGGTGGCGGCAGGTGGCGGGCGGCGGGCAGCGGCGGCGGGCGGTGGCTTCGGGCGATTGGAGATGGCCGCGACAAGAGAGAGAAACAAAAGAAAAAAAAAAGAAAATTGGCTTATTTCTAGAAATTGTTCCCGGGAACAAGAAGCTACTTTTTTTTTTAATCTCAAAACTGTTCTCGAGAACAAAAAAACAGAGAAATTGTTCTCGGGAACAAATGTTTTATCAAACGGGTTTCTGTTTTTTTTTTTGTTCCGGGGAATAAAAGAACAGAAATTGGGAGAAACAGAAACGTTACCATGCGCAGCCTTAGCCTTCATCACTAAATATTGCAATGTTTAGCTAAAAATCCTAATTCTTCTTGGTATGAATTAGGAATAGGTACCCACTCTTTTCCTCGGTGAAAGAGAAAATGTAAGGAATTTCCATTGACGTTATTAGGCATCTGAATATGTTCCTTCTAGTGCAAAAACAGAACCTCATTGTCGCTCGGATCAAATTAAAGATTGAAACCTCCATGTAACACGTCATTGCAATTAAAACACATATATATGTATATGTATATATGTATGCAAGGTTTTATAGCTTTTAAACTTATACATTTGTCAAAAAAAATAAAAAAATCATGCATTTGAATCTAGTCTAAAAGGGAAGGGTTTTATAACTTCTCCTAAAAAAAAAAAGAAGTGAGTCAGCTGAAATTTTTGACACTAAAATGAACACTCTACACAAATTTACCTATTTGGTAACGTATCAAACAATACTTGATTCTATTATTTTATTTCTTGACTAAAAAAAAAGAACAAAAATTTGCTTGGTAACTCTTTTGTTCATGGAAATAGATTTAGAACAGAATACAAAATTAGAAAAAAGTTATTTCTTTATTTTTAAGAACAACTCAAGAATCAAGTCAAAATTTTTTTTTCCTTTCTCTTCTTCTTCCTCATTGCCGGTCGTCGGCCATGGCAACCCATTGGGCGAGGTTTAGCGAGCTTATAAGAGCCTCACTAGGCTAAAGAGGTCGAGACTTGCCGATGGCTAGGTGAGCTTGCCTAGCCATCGGCACGGCTCTAGTGAGGTCGTTGGGCCTCACTATGCCAGGGTGAGGTCGAGACTTGTCAATGGCTAGGTGAGCTTGCTCAGCCCAGCCATTGGCTCAGCCCAGCCATTGGCGCGGCTCCAGTGAGGCCGTTGGGCCTTGCCTTGGCCTTGCTAGCTGTCGGTCGGCAACCGGCTTAAGAAGAAGAATAGGGAAGAAAAAAAAAAAAAAAGGATAAAAATATAATAAAAATATTAAAAAAATTCTAAGTTAAAAAAATTAAGGAGTCATACTAAATGCATTTCTATTTCGGGAATAAAAATTTTGGACGTTATGAAATGTCTTAAAATGTTCGGGAACTTTTTCGATTAACTGAATAAAAAAGTTTTATGAAAAACTCTCCCGGATGTTTTTTTTTTTAAGTAACTCGGGAACTCCCGTCTGTAACCGACAATGGCCGTGAAAACTGGGGACGCTAGTAGAGGACCTACCACCCCGACATTACGCTTAAGATCTCGTGCGGCCAGCGGGATTCGAACTTCTCACCTCCTCGCAAAGGGTCATGGAGCCTTATCCGACTGGGCCACCCGGATGTTTCATAAGTAACAATCTCCAAAAACGCAGCGTCGTCTGATGTCAAATTCGCGCGTCCCGCGCTGCGAGCTAGTCTGCTAGCATCTGCTCGCCCGGCTACTCGAAGCACCCGCCCCGCATTTCCAAAACCCTAAAACCCCCCCACCAGAAACCACCGCCCGTCGGCGCGATGCCGGGAGCCACGTCGGACTCCGCCGGCGGCAGCGGCGGAGGCGCGCTGGTGCCGCTCTCTCCGGAAAGCAAGCGGTCTCCCGTCTATCCCCTCCGCCACTCCGTAGGGCCTCCGGTTTCCCCTCGAGTCTCCGTCTGCTGGGCTCGCGGCAGCTCCCTGCGCGTCTCGATCTTCCAGCAGCGGTCTCCCCCCGGCGGCGAGGGCGACGCCGGCGGGGAGGTCGTCGAGGTCAAGCTCAACGGCGGGGACGGAGAGATCAGCGACGCGCAGTGGAGGAGGATCGCGTACGGCTCGATGTCGCCGTTCGCGATGCTCCAGAGCCGGAGGAACTCGGTCTCCACCTTGTCGAGGATTAGCCCGTCTCCCTATCACGTGGATTGGTAATTGCCTTTCGGGGAAAATGAAAGATGGCCATTTCACTCTGCTCATCGTTGTAGCGTATCCAAATTTACTTCCGTTCAGCTCGAGTCATTTCGCGTCGCCTAGATATGCGCTGATGTTCGAGCAACGTATTCTGATGATGTAGGTGGGAGTTTGTAATGGAGTACAGCAAAGACATAAATGCACTTCTAGGTAGTCCAGAATCTACTCCTGCATCGGTTTTTGAAGATCCAAAAACAGTTTTGAAGGTATTTTTGACTTGTTTTTGCGTTACATGTGGTCTCTCTAAAGGCTAATTGTTCTTGGCATGTGATGACTGGAAAATCTGGCTATGCATTTGGTAAAGGATGAGGTGAATTTGAGTTTTGAAATTGCAGAAAAGTGAGAAGCCGGCACCTTTGAAAGCTGCGTGGGAGTTGATGGAATTGTTTTATGTTGATAAGCTATCTCAAGCATGGTTACCGGAGCGGCTCGTTGATTGGTTGGCTGTAATGATCTATCTTATATTTGTTGTCATTTTAGTAATTACTTCGTCATGGGAAATATATTGTCAATTTAGTACTCCTGACGTTTATTATGAACCTACATGTTGTGCATCACATGACAGGATTATGATAGCCTATTCTCTGGCTCTTGTGCCACAGTCCACTCTAAACTTGTGGATTTCCAAAATGAACTTATAAATATTCAGGTAAGATTCTTTTCTCCTGCTTTTATTGGGCTGTTAAATTCAATTTGGTGTAAAGGAGTCTGGTTTTGATTGGAAAATTGGTGTATAGCCGTGCCAGCTAGCCAAAAGTTCACAAAAATTTCAACTAATGTATAGCAAGACTTCCATTGTGAAGCTTTAGTTACTTATTCTTTTGTGGTTTTCAATCCTTTCATACATAATGAGCTTGTACTGGATGGTTTTCAATCCTTTCATATATAATGAGCTTGTACTGGATAGTTTCAAATTACATCTCCTTGCTTGATCCTGAAAATGGAATTTGCTTATACTATTGGAAGTGAGGGTTCTGTGTGCATGTATAGCTTGTTTTATAATCTTTTTTTAAGTGTTGTTAATTGGAATGTCTGATTTCAATGTTCATGACTAGGTGGATACGTATTTCATGCAAAAATCTCATATATTCATTACTTGAGAGTTTGTTTTCATTGGGAATTCTTGGTTAGGACTTAGGATTCCTCCTTATATGAATATTCCATCCCTGAAAACTTTGCAGGTTATTGAGGATAATCCTACGTACTGGGAAGTGATAGGGTCAGCACTTGCGGTTGGCTGGTCAGAGATTGTTGTTAGTATCTTCTCAAATTTTGGACTTCCATTTTTTGAATCCTGTCTTCTTGTTGTTGTTTACTCTTGAAGAGATAACATCAGTATATGGTATGCAGCAAACGGTTTCATTTCCTCCTTTCTCCTTACATACAGGTTAAATTGTTACATCTCCACGGTTCTTACCAACTGGATCAGCTTAGTAGTCGTGAGGTGGGTAAATGCCATTGTTTTCCATATGATTTAACCTTCATCAGGTGAAAAAATAATTGCCATTTCATGTAATTTGACGCTAGAATACTTTTGCATTGTTTGCATCTCTAATATCTCCTCCATTATGGTTTTGGGACAAGCCAATTATATAGCACAGAAATCAGAAAGTAAATTGACTAAGATCTTGCTATATTATAGAAATGCCCTGATGCCGCTAGCATTAGTATAAAGAAAGGTAATTTTCCTAATGGAACTTGGATCTTGCATACAAATAAATGATGCATGACCTATTGAAAAGAAAAAGAATGGCTCATGTTAAAGGAGATGACTTTATGGTGGTACCAAGGTATCGGAAGTAGAATATTTGGCAAAGGCATGTACAATAGGTACTAGAGTCAGTAAAACGACTATGATAGGACACTGCATTCCAAAGTGATACAAGCAGTCTTTTTAGTAAATGCCATGTATTTGATAAAACCATAAAATTTTGCAGAGTCTTAAGGGTCATCTATGTTTGTCCTTATCCTTTTTCATTGTGTAGGTTAGGTGCTCAAACTTTGTCAAGTTAACAAATACACCAAAATGGCTAGTTCTGTTGACTCCTTTCCACGATTTGCTAATTTTCTCATTATTATTTAACTGAAATGTTTTATCCTAAATTGTACAGACAGAGAATGGACTGGTAGAGGCAGTTGCTGTTCTTATCTCAAAAATGCCACGCATGCGACTTGAATTAGGAGATGGAAGATTAGGTGAATGCTATAAAGCTAAACCTGACTTTATTAAGGTAAGCCAACAAGAATGCATCAAATACCCCTTTGGTGATCTTCTGGTTTGGATGCCTATTAATTGCTTTAAACTTCCAGGCTTGGGAGAAATGGAGGGCACAAATTACCAAGCTGGACTGCAGTGCATATTGGATCCAATGTCACCATCTTTGGACAAGAGAAGGCTTGAAAAATTTACTGCAAATAATGCTGGGGAACACCAACAGTCTTTCATCTGTGACCTACCATTGGCTAGAGCTATATGTTTCTCACTTCTTATATGTCAGGCCATTCACAGTGGTAAGAGCCCATCATTTTTCCTCTGGAAATATACATCTTTTATTTAGGTTCAGTTGATTACGAATCATTAGCTTAGGATGTTACGGCATGTGATTTCGTGAACTCTTTTGATAATATTTAGGGTCTTGAAAGCATGCATGGCCTTGCGCAAAAATGTATTCAGTTGAAACCAGTGCCTAGATCCCAGAAGTTGATGGGACTTCTTCTTGGAATTCTCGGGGAAAATACAGAGGTAACAACTGTTCATTAATCAGGTGTTAAGTTTCTTGTTCTTCTTTCTTCATGGACTTCACTATGAGGCACTTTGAATTGTTAGGTTGTATTAGCAGAATGCTCTAAAGAGTTTGGCCCTTGGTAAGTTGCTCAGTCATCTAAATGCAATTTGTAGTATGTTGTTTTTGGGCGAATGACACAAGCCATGTAAGCATATTTTACTGATGAATAGGATGGTTGCACATGCCATAGAGTTGATGACTGCTGGGAGTGATGAAGCAGAAAGTCTTTTATGTGAAGAGCAATATAATCTGGGGGAGCTCTCTATACAGGAACTCCATCGACTGGTCTATGCTCAAGTTCTCTCTTCTCATGCATTTACATGGCAGGTTAGCGCATGTTACTTTTCCTTCTGGACTGTAGCTTTTCAATCTGCATTTTCTTCGAAAATATCTGGAGAAGGACATAATTCATTGCCTTAAACAAATCACAGGGTGCAAGCTAATTTTAAGTGCATTTCGTGACGCCCATGTGGTGGTTGAGGTCCCTGTGGTTGCTTCTTGTGGTTAATCCAATACAGGAAATATTAGTCAATAGTTATGGTCGATTGGGCTATCAGAATTTTCGGGGTTGGCCTTTTTGACACACCTGTTTCTAGCTAGTAGCTTTTAATATGTCTGGCACCTAAAAAAGAGAACAATTCAACCTGGTTATTGTCAGAGGCATAGTTTTATCTGCTTAGGTTCCTGGTTATGCTTCTTTTATGGGAGATTTATGTAAAGAAAGTCAACTTACGTCTTACGTGTGAAATGTAGGATTGTAACATATTTTGGTTCATAACTGTTTCATTCTCAAGGCAAAAGCCATAAACATGCAAGTTTGGAGACTACAGTTTTCAGCGACTATATTTAGTGACAATTGTAACTATGAAAGCCAAAAAGGCCAACTCTCAGGGGAATTTTAAAAAGATTATCCAATGTGTAGCCACTCAAGCAGGTTAATTTGCCAGCTTCTCTTCTGCTCATTTGTTATTGTTATTATTTTGACTAGTCCTAATATGTTTTCAGTATGTCAATGAAACGTTGTATTTCTTACAATCTCAATGCTCTATTGCCTCCAGATCGCTCCAGTTTATTTGACATCGTGCATGAAGCAGGGAATGGGCTTGTTAGAGATTTTATTGTGTAAGCAGCCTGTTCAGCATAATGAACTGCTACATAAGGTGAAGAGTTCATCTTTTGGTCTGTTTTTTCTATCACTGCACTAACATGAGTGTTTATTCTGTCATTAGATTACTGTTTTCAGTGTTTTTGTGAAGTACACATTGGCTTATTGTATGTACTATTGCCTGGCAGAATTTAGAGATTTGCCGTTTATATGAACTTGACGATGTCAGCTCTCATATAATGAAGGTAACTGCATGCTTATATGGCACACATACATTTGTGTTGGATAGTTGATAATGTTATTTATCATTTTATTCAAATAATCTGTAAAGAAGTGCAGTTGAAGCAGTTCTGTCTTATGTTAAACCTAATCGCTCAGAGTTTCTACCACTTATGTGCAGATTGCTGGTGTGCATCACTGGAAGCATGGCCGAAAAGGTGCTGGGGTTTTTTGGCTCCAACAAGCTCAGGATGAAGTTCGTCTTCATAAAATTGCTCAACAGTTGTTTGCTTCTGTGGGAAAGTCTATTTCAGATGAAAGTTTCAAGGTGGTTATCAATTTTTAAGATTTTTCTAGCAGGTTTGAGGGGTTCAAAAATCAGATGCTGTATGACTGTTTTATCATATTATTTGTGAAGTCCACATGAATTAGTATCTATATTTTATCCTCTCTTTCTCTTGTGGTTCAGCAATGGGAAGGTCTCATTGAGTTGCTGGGTTCTGAGTCTAAAACTGCTGGAGGGCTTGAGTTTCTGCACAAGTAAAATGCATCTCTGTATGGTTTTCCTGCTATTTTGAACTGGCACAAATTTGTTTAACTAATGCAAAGTGCGTCCATCACAGGTACAGGGATTTCAAGAGGTCTCTTAAGCACATTCATGATGGAAAAAACATAGAGGCTGCTCGGCAAGCTGTCGAGTACCTTATGTTGGTATGTGAAGCCTCGTATCACGTGACTTGTATATGCAATCTTTATTAAAGAATACTAGTGAAAAAGAGAATACTAGTGAAAAAGAGGAAGCAGAACTTGCCATACTGAATGTATCAATTTAGGAAATGTAAAATGCACAAAATGGGTTACTGGTGGTTATTAAAACACTGCTCATGAAGAAAAAAGGGAGTCCATGGAAAGAGCTTGTCTTCCATCAACAGCTTTCTGGAAGTTTAAATACTGGAATTTTTGTAGTTGCGTTTTCTTTTAATTTTTTGTATGAGCAAGGTTGTATTTGGCTTCTGTGCTCTTGTTATTCATCTCATATACCTTTAAAACCTGCAGCTTATGAAAAACCCTTCTACACCTCAACGATTTTGGCTGCCTCTTCTGTATGACTCGGTGAGCTCTCTTACTGCATACGTTTTCCGTTCTTTATAAGCATGGGAGAACCGTAACTTACTGAGTGCAGCCTCCAATTAGAGTAGGCTTTTGCTTTTATTTGCTCTTCTTCCAAGCAATGTGTTGATGCGTTGAATTTGGTGAACTTTGCTATTGTATGTTGCTGTTGATTTTCCCTCAACTTTGTATTGTTTGTTGTTGGTTTTTACTTAGCCCTTACTTGGCATGTCTATCTGTGCTTGAGTATTTGATTTACTGATGATGCTTTTTGTGCAGTTGAAGTTGCTGAATTGGCAGGATCGACCTTTGTTAAATGTTGCTCAGACCAACCTTCTGTTGAATAGACTGCAAGAGCTATCCATAGCAAGGCTGCGTCCAGAATTTGTTGAAGCTGACTTGCCATCTCAAGCCTTAAGCTCTGTAAGGTTAGCCCTTGGCACAAACCTTGGACGTGCTATTTTAGAAGAATGATAGTGGCAATCCATGGGTGGTTTCATCACTCAATGTATATATATTTGGATAATCTTTGCCCACCACCAGACCTGCTCTCGCCTGGTCCATCTTTTGCGCCAACACACAGTTGCGGAGCCCACTCAGGGATTTAAACCACTGAGTACATGTTGACTTTGTGTAAGGCTTTGACTGTAAATTTTGTAATCCTAATGCTGCATTAAATTGAGTGTAAATTGTAATGCATCCAAGTATGTTTGATTTTTCGATGAGAAAAAAATACATTTTTGCCACTCTTTCACCCGGTATTTTTCTGTGCTAAGCTTGTTAGAGTTAGTGAGATGAGTTACATCTAGGAGCACGATAGCTCAAACATAGAAAATCTTTCGCTCGCCACTTGCTTGCTGGTGATAGGTTTTTTTGGCGGAAAATTAGTGGTCTCCATTTGCAGTTAAAACTATAGTTGGTGTTAACCAGTTTGACTTGATGTCAGGCTAGGACATGCTAGCCGGCGAGGATTTTCAGTGTCGGTTTACCAGGGTACTGCAAGTGTTTTATCGCCGCCTTTAATCTTCGTGTTTGTCTTGAATTTCCAAGGTGAAGATTGTTTTAACTCCTGAATTTTGTACGGTAGAACCGTATTGTTCTCTCAACTTTGCGGTTGGCCTGCTGATTAGCTAAATTGTGAGGCACACTCGGTTCTAATTTTTATTAGGTTTGCTTTAATGATTTTTCTGTGAGCGGGTTAGCATCTATTTGGTAACTAGTTCAATAGTGACTAATTCCATTTTTTTGTTTTCGAAACAAAAAATGAACAGAAATCCGTTAGGTAGTTTTTTTTTTTGGTTCCTAAGAATAAATTTATTCAAAAAAAAAAGTTACTTCTTTATTTTGGAGAACAATTCGAGAATTAAATCAATTTTCTTCTTTTCTTCTTTTCCTTTTCTTTCCTTTTCTCTTCTTCCTCATTATCGGTCATTGGTCGTGGCTGGTGACTGGCTGGGCAAGGTTTGGCGACCTCGTCGGAGCCCGTTGTGGCTGGCCGGCGATCGGCTAGAGAAGAAGAGGAGGGGAGGAAAAAAAAAAAAAAAAAAAAGAGAAAAATATAATAATAATAATATTTGAAAATTAAAAGAAATTTTAAGTCAAATTTTTATGGTTGTATCAAGTTTATTTCTATTTCAAAAATAGAAATTTTAGGCAGATGTCCAATGCCTTGAAAGGCTTAGAAATTCGTTAAGGGAATAGAATGAAAAAAAATCATTTTTAAGTAAAAATTATTTTCGAGAATAAAATAATTACCAAATAAGTCCTTAATGGCCTCGACTGAGCATGTAGGGGCAAATGCTCAAACAGACTATGGCTCATGGGCTTGGCATCTTCTATTATTTTCCCATCCAATAAGAATTGCACTTGACTTGCGAGCTCTTGCGGTACTAGCGCCTACATAGTGTGGATGATTCCTTGGTAAAAATTGGTCACAAAAGTTTCTCCCCAACCTGCGCTTGCATTTTGTTGTCGCACATAGTTTTCTCTATGAGTGTGCAAATAAACTGCGAACCGCCTGAACCATTCAAGATTAAACCAGACTGACTTAGAATTAGCGATTCTCATGGAGATTAGTCCGATTCCAGTAAAGAGTATATCTAAGTGTGTAACCACATATTCACCTACCCAGAGCGGACCAATACATACATACATATATACACACACAGATTTTTATGTTTTAACTTTTCACATCTAAATCCTAATTTACTCTTCATCCTCTCCCTCTCTCACCTTGTCTCCAGCCTCGTTGATCGGTCCCACTCTCGCTTTAGATCGCCTCTTGGCATCGTTGTTCCCTCTATCACTTTCGCTCTTGATCACCTCTGGCCTTCAATCTCATCGCTCGCTCTTAAGTCTCATGCCTCTTCAGAAGTGGGGACGTTTCAATCGTCCATGGACTCACCCAGAAACCAAATTGCCAAGGCAGTTTCTGGTTCCAATTTTTTTAGCGGTCCTTAGTGAGCAGTTTTCAAGTCCAAAGTGGGACCTGAAACTGATCACCTCTAGTTTTCCCTCCTCTATGCGTCTAAAAGTCTATTTCAGTTTTATATCTTGCTGACATGTGGCATGAAACGCGCGTCTATCTAGTTCCGAATCTTGCTCGGCATTAGGACTAAGCATGTGCGATGCGCAGTCATAGATACCTGGCAATATCAAGCATGAAATGGTGGAGACAGAGAGTACTTTTCCTTTAGCTTGCGATTCATTTGACAGAACTTGATTTCGCAGTGCAGTTTGTGATGGCTTTCACCGAAAAATAGGAAAAACGTATGGACTCGTGCCAGCTTCCTTGTATTAACTCCTTGAAAAAATTGTGCAGGATGATGTGCCTCAGACATCTTCCAAATTGTACAAGTAGCAGTCCTCGTCTTCCTGATCAGCATCAGGTCTCACTTGGTTTACAATAAAATTCAGCATCACATAAATCTCTTCGGAACTAGGGTGTGTTTTGTCATGTGCTATGAATCTATGAACGGTTCTGGCTATCTCCACAGAGCTAAACCCTGGAGACTTCTTGACGCCTCTTTGCTCCATCACTGCTCTCATTACTTTGGCATCATCCCAACGCTTAACAACAGAGTAAATATTTGACAAACCAATATATCGACCGTCATGATCCGGATCTATTTCTATAAGTTTCCTTCCGATAATCTCTGCAATATCTAATCTCCTGTGGTTAACGCAACCGTTAAGCAGAGCACCCAACATTGAAGCAGTTTGCTCCGTTGGAATTTGACCCAAGAACTGGTAAGCCTCTTCCAGACGTCCTGCACGTGCCAGCACATCCACCATGCAAGCGTAGTGTTCTGTCTTTGGAGCCATTCCATGTTTATCTAAACACTCGAAGAAATGCCAAGCCTCATGAACTAATCCTCCATGAGCACAAGCACTCAACAAGCACAAGTATGTGATCTCATCAGGCTTAATCCTGGTTCTTTGCATCTCATTGAATAATCTGAGGGCATCTTCGGCAAATCCATGAGTGGCAAGGCCTCCAATTATAGCATTCCAGATCAAGACATCAGTCTTAATCAAAGGCACTGCATCAAACACCGCTAAAGCCTCGTCTATTGCTCCGCATTTGGCATACATGTCCAAAAGGGAGGTTTGCAGCATCAGAGTCATTGGCAGCTTATTCTCCACCAAGTACCGATGCATGATCTTTCCTTGCTCAAGTGCACCTAAGTGGGCGCAAGCACACAATACACTAACCATGGTCACCTCATTGGCCTTTGGTCCAGTGTAACGCATTCTGTCGAACAATGCCATTGCTTCCCTATGCTCCCCACTCTTGACGTATCCATCAATTAACGAGCTCCATGACACGACGTCGCGCTCTGGCATCGAGTCAAACAGTGCACGAGCCGAATCCATGTCCCCACACTTGGCATATCCATCCAACATGGAATTCCACGAAACGGAATTTCTGTTGGTCATTCCATCAAACACCTTGCGCGCAGATCCGATGTCCCCACAGGACGAGTACATATGGATCAAGGAGTTGACGATGTACCTATCTGACTCAAACCCAGATTTCGTGATATGGGCATGAATCGAGAACCCATGTTCCAGCTCCTCCAAACGAGCCACAGCCTTCGCAAGAAATGGAAATGTCATATGACCTGGCGAGACTCCTCTCCTCAACATGTCAACAAAAAGCGATAAACATCTATTTGGGTTCTTACCTTTTGCATGCCCCCGAATAATCGTGTTCCAGTGATAAGTCTTTGAGCTCGACAATTGCATCAAAACCCGTTGGGAGTAGCCTATGTCGCCAGCGCTTGAAATTGCGGTGTAAGACAGAACTCCTGATAACAAGGTGTCCTCCTGGGACAGGCCTAAAGTGATCAGTATCGAGTGGATTTGCTTCAACTCGGTCATCGATTTGCATTTCTCGAGAAGGGTCGTCAGAGTTTCGTTCAAGACGCCATTTTTGCACAACCACGACACATTCAACATTTAAAGAACGGGAAGCTGAACGTCCCTTGGAACAAATTCTGTCCTGTTTACGCTCGGATGAAGCTGGAGACTGAAGAAACATGTGCCTTAATTAGTGCTGCCAATTAGTTTCACCCGATGCTGGTGATGCGAGCTCAGATGAATATAAAAAGGAATCGTGTTCACTTCATCAAAACCTCATTCACGGTAAATCTTGTCTTGAGACTCCTCTGTCCAATCTTTTATATCCGCAGCTTCTGATTATGAGCATAATATGGAGCTTTTGTTCCCCGCTGAGTGGGCATTTTCTGAATGAGAAATGTTTCTTGGCTACCCAAGTTTGAAATGAAAACCATTTTGGTCGAAAGAGTGGCAAGAATAATCTCAAACTTCTTTGTTTGGCTCAAAAGAATTCTTTTTTTTTTAGTTTATTTTACTTTAATTCTCAATTTACTCTCAAATTTTCTTTTGCCTTTTTGCGGTGCATGAGAGTTGAATTCCACACCAAATTAAATGTCCTCATCCAAACTCTTTGAGGAGGTAGAAAATCAAACTCTCCATCCATTTTTTATATGAGAAGGGTGATTACTAAGACAATCATTTCAAAATAAGATAGTATTTTCTTGGGTCGAAGCCCAAAAGAGAGATTGACAGAGGTCAATTTTGCGGTAAAATGCAGACATTCTGTAATTAGTTTTGATAGGGTCAAAATCATGCCAGAGCCAAAAGTGGGTAATTCCCTTTCCATAAAAAGCTTATCAAGAAATTGCTCAACTCATCGATAATGACAACTATTTTTATGTTATTTGGCATATGAAATCTCAGTAGCCCTCGTATGCCATAGCACTTGCACAATAGTTTTCATTGTACACTTGTCGTACCGGCGGATTCGCGGTCGCAAAAGAACTCAACAAAGTTTTTGGGACAGCCCACGACGGACGTACCATTCAGAGCTACAAAATCTAGATTCAGTTCGAGAAATACGAGACGAACTATTTGCTTCGAGCGTGTCTAGAATTCCAACGTTTTGTTGTACCGACGCATTTGTCCTCCCTCTGTACGCTGAATTGTCGCTCATTGTCATATGCACACGCGGCGCCAACGCGCCGTGGGATCATTCCGCGAGCAAAATCTCCCCTTTGAATTGCTACACGAGGACCGAATCTTAATCAGCTAAAATGAGTTCGTTTTCTGCTGTTAGAGCATTGGGTGCACCGGTCAGGCTTCCGCATGGTGTTCCCTTCAGACGACCGATGTCTTTCTTTCTCCAAAGGGGTACTTCTCCATCTGTGGGGGTGTGTGTGATCTGGGTTCGTTTCGATTAGATGAAAAGGCCTAAAAGATGTCGACTTTGATTCAGGGACTGTTTCATTTGGCAGAGTTCTGTCGTCTTCGGCAGTTATATCGCGGAACGCTTGGGGGGATTTGTTTTATGCGGTGAGATTTGATGGCGGCACGAGAAAGATTTGGACTTTCTCTCCTGTTTGCATGGGCAGGAGGTCCTGCAAGATCGCTGGCAGAAAGGTACTATCGTCTTCATGATCATGCCTCTTTTTTTTTTTTTTGAGCTAGACATTGACGCAGCGGCTATACCATCCAGTGCAGGTAACCTGTTCGATGAAATTCCTTGCTGGCATCACGGAAGTTAACTGTCTATCGATGATTTTGATGTTATTTCTTTTGTTTGGACATCTGTTTGAGTTCGCTACTATTGGGTGGGTTTCTTGTTGCTTATGTTGTTACATGGATTCAGTGTTTGTAATTTGCCCTATTGCAGGACACCCAAAATGCCAAAAAAACAAAACTTTATTCGAAGATTGGGAAAGAAGTCATATCTGCGTAAGTTAGTCACTGCATTTTCAATTTGGCTGCTTGATGTGATAAAAGACTGCTGGTATGGATGAGTGTCTTTACCAGTTTTTACTGGAATGGATCCTTGAATGTTTCTGTATCCATAATGCTAAAAAATTTGTGGTGGTCTGTTCAATTTTGATAGTAAATGTTTTTCTTTGTTTCTTGAAGACTGCTATGAGGGTAATTGCACCACTTGATGCAGGGTAAAGAAAGGCGGCCCAAATCTTGCGTCAAATACAGCTTTTGCTGCTATAATCGAGAAAGTTAACGAACTGGTTGTACCAAAAGAAATTCTAGAACGCAACATCAAAAGAGCTTCCGAAAAGGGGCAGGAGTCTTACATAGAGAAAATTTAGGAGGTAGGTGAACGTTACTGCCTATATCTAGTAATAAGATTTACCAAATTCAAGGACTTCATGTATTTGCTTTGTCACATTGATTATCAACATCGCAATGCTCATGACTTTCCTTTGCCTACTATGGAAAGTGAAGTTCTTCTTTTGTTCTCAGGTGTATGGTTTTGGAGGAGTCAGTATTGTAGTTGAGGTGTCCACTGATAAAGTAAACGGTCCGTTGCAGCTGTTAGAGAGGTAGTGAAGGATTATGGTGGGAAAATGGCAGACCCAGGATCTGTCATGTTTAAGTTCAGGCGTGCCCGTGTTGTGAATATAAAAGTCACTGATGCTGATAAAGACCAGCTTCTCAACATTGCTCTAGATGCAGGTGCAGAGGATGTTATTGAACCTTCGATATCCGAAGATGATGTGGACGAAGACAAATTGGAGAGGTAACAATATTTCATTTCGCCATAGGTTGATTGTTTCTAATGTAATCTCTGTCAGATGCAACTAATCTACTAGTCAATTTGATAGTCTACAGCTCTCTAGCAATACTTATCACAGGACTGAAAATTTTATGTATATCCATCCTAATTATTGCAGTCGTGGGGATCAGTTTATCAAATATGTACTGACTATAGATCTCAGAAGTATTCCTCTAGCTCCTAGAATGATTAATTTCATGTTCACACTGGTAGTTGTTGAAGTGAATTACTGAAAGATCTTGAAAATGTGATGCAAGGAAAAATGCTTGTTTCTGAAAAAGAAACTATTGCATCGTCCAAACTCTATTTTCACTTATAATGGCCATGTAAGTGTGCTATCACTGTGAAATGTCTGCTAATGCTGCTAAAGGTTCACTATTAGCTTTGCAAAATCCAACTAGCCTCAATGTTTTTGTTGGATCTGTCCGCTATTGCTACATAGTAGCTAGTCACCTAAATCAGCAGTAGCATAGATGTCATATATAAGATCAGATTCTGCAAAGTAATCAATGTAGCTTCAGGTTTTGGGGTTTTGAATGCCTTTGGCTAAAGGATTAGGGTACATCATTCTACATATTTACATGAAGTTCAATTATGATTCCCTGTCACAAGATTTTGGGTCCTCTCAGGAATTTCTGGTCGGTGAAGAAATGAAAAGTAGTCTTTTTGCAATAGCTTCAACCTTGCTTCATTCTATATCATTCACTTTGTTTTAATCTAAGATGATCAGTTGTCTTTGTTGTCTATTATGCAAGATATACTTGCAATGAGCAAATTCTTCAATTCAATCTTTTGTTTCTCAAAAAATTGCCAGTAGCATGGATATGACTGCCAAAAACTAGGTCCAACTGAATAATCTTTTGTTGCAGCTATTATAAAATTGTAAGTTCTCCTGAGAACTATTCTGCAATACTTTCAAAGCTACGAGAGGAAGGAATAGCTTTTGAGCCTGATAATGGGTCTGAGCTACTTCCCATCACCACCGTTGAGGTACGTATCAAATTTTTAGACTTCATGGTCCTCTGTTGCTGGTGTTTTGTGACCTTCATCCACATAGACTGCACTATTTTCTTAAGGCTTGTTCATTGGTCCTCTGTCTTGTCCCTTTTGTCTGCCTGCACTTGGCTTACTTATAATAGGCAAAAAAAGGCTTCTCCTGGTATCTTGCCCTAATTGTACTCTTCTGTCTGTTTCTGCTTTTTCTGTGCTTATAAGAACCTGGAAGTGCTTGTCCAGCTTCTATCAGAGGACAGTGCTATAGGATCGTATTCATTTTGCTGTTGATATGAGCACTGTAACTATAAATCATACTTGAACATCCTTTCTCGTAATTTCCATTTTTAAGTTTCAGTTATTCTCTTTTTTGACATCGATGGAGGATAACACAATTCAATGAGCCTTGAGAATTCTCTGGAGTGCAGAATGGTGGTTGCACATGCACATGCTTTTTTTTTTTTTCTTTTGAATTTCCATCACTCTAGTAGCCTTAAGTGAATTTAGAATCAAAGCTTGCTATTCATATTGCGTATATATGTGTGAAAATACTTAGTAATGAAAAAGAAAAAACATTCTTGACGTTAAGGTGGAGTAATAGAAATTTGTAAGATTCTCAATGATCAAATATTTTAAAGCTGATTCTTTATTTGCAAGTTTCGAACAACTATATGTATGGGCGGGCACATTAGTAGTGTTTGCTTGTAAGGTGCTGGCAGCACATATCTCAAGCATCTGGTTCATTGACAGCTGTTTCTTCAAGGCAACTACGTTGCAGTTAATGTCATCGATTCGTCCAGAGATGCTGTGGTTTTAAGTGAAATGTGCCATATTATGATTCCTGGACAAAAATTGGTGTTCTGCTGTCCTCTTTGTTTGATTTATGGCTTCAAGTGAAAAGTTTGCAGTGATAATTTTCAGGTGGATGATGAGGCAATGGATTTGAACAAGGAACTAATGTCAAGCCTGCTTGATCTTGATGATGTTGATGCAGTCTATACGGACCAGAAATGATTGAGTCCCCTCATCACCATTTAAACGACTAGATGCACACTGCTAGTGGATGATACTTATACATGCTGCGCCAAGGATCAAACTTGTTCCGACTCTGTGTTCATTTGTTGGTTTACACAGTTCATGTTCTCGCCATTTTCCTTAAGGAGAGGAGGATGAGGGGTTTGATGGGTGTGTTATGCCAAATTATTACCGATGGAAGAGGAACCTTCTGATGTGCCCTGCTGGTTTTCAGGTAAGAAGTTCTAGATACTTGAAACGCAATGACCCTGGTGATCATTTTCTGGTCAGTGGGCATTGACAGTCTCAGTGGCGATTGTCCTTTCGTTTCTGGTCTGTTTTTAGAGGGAGGTTGCCCCGTGGTTGTTCAGGGTTCCCGATGATGAGAACAGTCATGAGAAAACTCCTCGGAGAGGACCTTTGCATCGGTAAAACCCTCGCCTTAGATGGTATTTCAGCTGGCAGAATCTGAGGTACCAATTAAATTTAACATCTGTGGTATGATAAAGGTAAATTCATTTTGTTCAAGTTTGGTAGTGCGCTATATATTGCCTTCATTCATAACGAACTAGTGCTTCATTGAATGGGTCTATGCTAACAAATTTTGAGACAAACCTTGATGTGGTTAACGAGGCTGCCTTCTTCAAGATTCTACTGTAAGTTCTTCTGCACTGATAATTTCTTGAAAGCTAGTGGCAACTTTTCTTAGCTCCTCTATACGTTACATTGCCAACTTTTTATCCAAGACATGATTATTCTATACTCCCAATGCTGGGGAGTTCAATGGTTGTTAGCCGACCGAGTTAGGACAATCACATACAGATACAGATGTCTTAGGCTGAATTCTCATCAACTCGAACCGGGAGTTGGTGACAATGCTACTACTGGTGGCTAGATAGATGTTGGGATTCATGCCTGAGATATATCTACTTCACTGAAAAGCAAGTATTGTACGGTTTGGGACACTTAGACCGTATCTAACCATAAACCATCATTAATAAAACAAGCAATCGGCAAAGAATCTGTAACTCCAAGACCGGGAGCAGCAGCTACCCCGTTCTTCTTAAGGTGGTTGGCAATGACTTTGTAGCTGTAGCATCACTAAAGCTGCTCCCGGATAATACTTCGCCTAAGTTTCGAGGTGTCACGGCTTTCACAAACCATCGAAGGTGTTACAACTGGAAAACACGCGATGTGGCACTTAGGACATGGCGACAGCGATACTGGCGAGGCCGATGATTTCATTTCAGATGTTTGGGTCACTTGGATCTCGCGGGTTCATAGCTAGGCCTGATAATGGACCTGCCTGCCCAGTAACGTACCGGGCCATTATAGACCGGCGCCTCATATAGAAGCATGATCTTGGGTTATGCCGATGGTTTTACATGTTCTTGGGCCAGCGAGCCCAGAATCATAGCTCTTAAGGATGTCAGACATCCTACTACAGTAGAAGAGCCATGGTCAAGTTCAAAGGCTATTCAATCCCTTGAAAAAGTCGTGTTTTCTTCCAATTTTTCCATCCAAAGACGACGTACCTGCATGTAGCATCACCCTCTTTTTCTTTTCCATTTTCCACCTAATTTTCTCCCACAGTTCAGAATTTACAAACGCTAAAGTCAAAGTAGTACCAGAACGCTCGAGACATATCCACTTCTTTCCCCCCACTGCTGACATCCTCACAGCCTCATCTTCTTCCTCGGGTACAGCACCTGGAAAAGGCCTCGAACAGCTGAATACCATGAATGAATGAGGGAGAAAATCCGGTCGTTTCTTCAATAAATGCCTGAGTGACATTGACGGTGATGGTTGGGGTTTCGTTTGGACATTTGGCGAGCCAAGGCTGTGCGTAATATCTGGTGGGTGTCCGCGTCCTTTGCAAGTCCGGTCCCTGAGAAAAAGCTAATCTCCTTGTTGCGGGTGGTCTAGGAGAGAGTCCTCCCCCATCACCTTCTTCTTCTCGACAGAGCATCACATGGCCTGTCGTTTAACCGTCCCCTTCTTAGTTTTGCCTCTATCCGACAAATGTTGCTGTCGAGGGAGGGTTGTTTGTTGCCTATAGCATGCGAGTTCACTGTACAATTTCCAAGTCGCATTCGGTCCGTGCATTCTTGGATGTTGAGGCGATGTTTTTCAACTAGCCGTACTATTTATAAAGTTGAATATGGACCATTAGATCTAATACGACAATATTCATGTGAGATTCACGTGGCAAGATTTGGGTTCAGTTTAATACGTATGTTATAGTCGTTTATTGTGTTTTTCTTTAGAAAAATGATGCAAATGATTCCTGAATTTCGACCTAATATGTAATATTTTATCTCAAATTTTAATTTATTCGATATAATTAATAAATTTTGCTCAAAATTAGATGTTATTTGATCACATCAATTATTATATGTTGAATAGAAATTTTAAACATAATGAGTCAACATTTTCATTTTTTTATTCATCTACTTATTGGGAAAAAAAGAGGCTGTTAATCCATCGCTATCGATGACGTGGATTATTATACATCTAATTCAAGATAAATGTCTTTTTTGGATAATCCATGTGTAACTTTCTTTTGTTTTCCACCATTTAAACTTAATGAATTGGAAGTAATATCGGCAAATTTCATTATTTTGAATTAATGGAAGGGTGATATGTAACATCTTAAAATAGTTTAGGGATTAGATTGAATATTTATTAATAATTTACGGATTGCGTCAAACAAATCAAAATAAACTTATGAACGGCATTACACATTAAATCAAAATTTATGAATTATTTGTATAACTCTGTGGAGAGAGAGAGAGAGTTTTCTCATGCTAGGCTGAGGTAGAAGATAACATTACTAATGTAGTAAGAGTTTCATAAAACATGGTATAGGAGAACTTAGGAATAACAAGACAATTGAGTAATGAAGATACCAGACATGTCATTGTTATACTTAGGTAAAAGATGTGGATGAAGAGTGTTCAAGAATTTTCCTCCGTTGAGAGCTGTGAAAGCATAGAGAGAGAGAGAGAGAGAGAGAGAGAGAGAGAGAGAGAGAGAGAGAGAGATGCTGAGGCCAATCAATCTGAGGCAGAAAAGACATAGCATCAACTCATTAAATGAGTGAGGAGGTTTGTCTCTCTTTGGCTGCTTTTGCTTTGGGGCAGGAACACAACTGCAAGCTTTTTACCTGTCCCTCGCAGATTGTGGAAAGACCATGAAATTTACTCCTTTTTCCTCCTCTCCATACTTCACTTTCTGAGTGGGGAAAACATATGTAAAGCGCCAAAGAAGGCCAAACTGCAAGTCCCAAATTTTCTTTTTTATGTTCTTTGAAGCGATAATAAAATACAGCTTTAACAATTCATTATGTAAAATCATTTTTTTTTGTCAATCCACCGATCCAGTTGGATAATTAAGCAGCCTTATCAATAGTGATAATTTTGCTTGACGATTTTACTTAGCAGTTCGAGTGATCAAACTTACATCTATAACGTGCATTTTATTCATATATATGCATATTCGTTCTTCAATCATCAAGACAATCTTATAGTGCAGACTGCGAAATTATATATAGATACTCTATTTCCTTAAAAATGCATTATCTTGGATGAAAACTACATAAACAATGCCAAATAATGGGTCATCGCGCATTTACTAAAGCTGGAACAATCTAGGATTAATTTTTCCCTTGTTTTTATGGGAAATTCAAGTAAATTTGAAATGGCCTTGAGATGCAAAACAGATTTGACGTCAAACCTCTTTTGCATTTCCGTGCGGAAACTTCATTTTCAGTGCACTATTGTCCTTTGCTCTGCGTCCACAAATAATTGGCGCGTGTGTCGTTAGCACTGTACGCATGTAATTACAAATTACTAGCATAATTATCTTATATATTCGAAAAAGTTACTTTTTATTGATGGAAAAATTCTATATAATGCTCCAACCCAAATAAATATTTTTTTGGGCCCAATAGAAAATAAACTAATAATTAATAAAAAAAATGAGGGATATAAGAAAACGATTTTTTGGGTCGAAAAATCAATCATTTTCTTATGAGGCCCCTCCCCACCTTTCATTTTCTCTCGAAAAATCAAAGGTGGCACATGAGTGTACGGTCAGGAGCTAAGGCGCCGATACATCGCCATCGGAAGGGGGGAAAGAAGCAGCCTTCTGTGATCTGACGGCTGACGTTCCATCAAGCTGGTGCCCCACACACCCCATCATGATCTCTCGTCCCGGCGTTAAATGATGGGGACCCACACGGCGCGCCACTGCATATATTCGCCTTTTTTTTTAGAAAAGTTGAGAAAGACAAACATCAATGAAAATTAACTCGAATTTGATTTTCACAACAGTATTGTTTTTTTTAATCGAGAGCGAATTCAAATGGTAAATAAAACAAGAGAGAATACAGTTGAAATGACAATTTATTTTTCATGTCATTTTCTTGATTAAGTTTTTCTTTTAATACAGAGGTACTAAGGGCCTGTGTGTAACTAAATCTTTCTTTAAAATGCGTTTTGTATTCACGTTGAAACTATTAATATGTTCATAATAAGAATTAATTGCAACAATTGATCATGTGACATGACGGCTATGGTTTCCATTATAATATTTACCTTACTGGAAGCAGATGAGGTATACAAGATGTCATCCGACATTTGACTCTCCAACACCATAACTAAAACAAACAAGGGTTCTTTAACTTATTTGACTTTTTGAAATTATTCACGCATTAAATTAAAGAATGGTAAGTAATGGCATACCATTGACAGATGAGGTATCCAAGATGTCATTTAACATTTAACTCTCCAGTACCATAACTAGAACAAACGAGGTTTGTTTAACTTATTTGACTTTTTGAAATTATCCATGCATTAAATTAAAGAAGGGCAAGTAATGGCATACCATTTTCGTTTTTACCGCATAAGCTATTCGGTTTTTTTGCCTCATCAAGGCATACTATTAATCAACAATTTTGGTATAATTGCCCATTTCAACCATCATAAATTTCCATGTTTCCTCAGGTTCCCAAATCCAATATGACCTGCATGCTTCATTAGCCCATGCTACTTTCAATATAGCACATACGTTTAAACAGATAATCCTTGCTACAATTAGATATTCAAAAAATCAAGAGAATAAAAGTCAAAATGAAACTTTGCCAAAAAAAAAATCAAAATGGAAATCAAGCCAAAAATCGGTGAGGATAATGGCTAGATTGATAAATCAAAGGGAAAGTATCAAAAAATTGTACTTATCAAGTAAGCTATTCGCAAAAATCAAAACAAACTTGGATGTGTTTTCGATAACGTGAGTGAAAAATCGAAATGCTAATTTGCAGTGGCAAATTGGGAATGAAATTCGGTAATTCCCGCAATTAAGAAAACATAACTTTCTAAAGATCAAAAGAGGTTTTCTCTAAAAAAAAAAAAAGGCTACAGTTCGTGAAGGAAGGAGGACACTAAAAATTTTCGTGAAAAATTCGTACGGGGGGAGAATTCCAAAAAGAAGGGAGAGAATTCGCGAAAAGGATGCAGGAGAAAGAAAAAACAAAAAAGAGAAAAAGGCATTTCTCTCGTCCATCTTCAGTCAACAAAACTCTTTTCTTTTTCTGAAAAACTGCAGAGAAAAGGAAAAGTTACCAGAAAAGTACAGAACAGAGAGAGAGAGAAAGAAGGAAAAGACATTAGACACAAAAAAAGGTTGTCTTCTTCCTTGGCTTCTCATCAGCGACGCCTGCAGATTCCGGTAGCCGCTCGTCACCCCCGACGCCCGTGCCAGCAGCCCGCGCTGCCTCCGCACCGCTCACCACCGCGCGTCCGCTCACCACCCGCGCCTACACCGGCCCCACGCCGCCGCGATCCCGCGCCCTCGCCGTTCAGCAAGCCGCGCCTCCGCCCGTCCGTGGCACCTGCAGCGTCTCTGAGCACCAGCATCGTCGCCGCCCGTCCCCCTGCAACTCCAGACCCTCTGCCCGCACCAGCAGCACCGAACGCCAGGCGATCCGACGACCGTGCCTCCACAGCCGCGAGCACCCGAGCGCCTCCGCCGCCACTGAACGTCGCCCTTGCCCCTGCTCGCCTGGCGGCCGAAGCCCGCCGCTCCTGACCTCGCCGACGCCGCTGTTGTTTTGAGTCCTTTTAGGTAGTTTTTATTTTTACCTTTCCTTTAATTTTTTTATATTATCTTTTTAAGTTTAGTTATTTAAATTAGAATATTGGATGTCAATATTCAATTCATGAATCTTGTAGACATTATCCGGTATTTTGCCAAAAATTATTATAATTATTAATTTGATTCATAATATATCGAATTATTTTTTTAATTATATTAATTTTATGGGTATTTTGATAGTATTTTAATTGTTAGATCATTATAATTATTAATTTGGTCCAGTAAACTTCGATCAGATTTTTAATTATTTTGAACTATTTTTTATATTTTGTGATGTTTAGGGTTAGAGTGATCGTTAATTTAACCTTGTGAGATAATATTTTTTCGATTATTTTAATTCTTTATTTGATAAATATCTTGATTGTTTAGATGTGATGTTTATCTGATAATTGTTTGTATTGGAAAAACACTAAAAAAGATAAAATAAAAATAAATCTTGCATCGGAATGTGTCGGTAGTAAATTAGGGTTGCATTTTAAATTTGCACGTTTAGATGATTTTGAAATAGATTAGGATCGGATCAAAATAACCTTTTAAAATAGGGTCTTAAATAAAGTTTGCATATTTTACTCATCCCTTTAAAAAAAAATAATAGTTTTCTAAGATAGGATAGGATTTAAGTCAAATTAATCCCTAAAATAAATTAGAAAATTATTCCTTTTTAGATAGTTTAATTAGGGTTTTTATTAATTCCAAATTTCAATAAAAAATACAAAAATATTAGGTGCATGTCAATTAGTTTGCATGTTAGGTTTATTTAATTAGAAATAACTTGTTAGCAAAATTAGGTCATGTAGTTAAAATGCATGTTTTATGAAAATATTCTAATTTCAAGAAAACCAAAAAAAAAAAAAAATGCTTGTTTTGTGTGTTTAATTCTTTTGATGCAATTTATTTATTTATTATTTATTTATTTGAATGTTTAATAGTGGATGAGCATCCGTGTGGTCACCATATTTGCATGATAGTAATTTAGGTTAAAATAAATCTTAGCTTGCTTGCAAAAACATTTTTAAAAAATAAAAAGAATGGTACCGAAAGGGCATTAGAGAAATCTAGTGTAACCAAATCCCTGTACCTTTAGTCTCTGGTTCGTAGGAGTAAAATAATTATTTTACTTAGGTGTCTAATCGACCTACCGTAAACCAATTAGTGACGACTTCTAGATAATAATCATTTGCATGTTAAATATTTGAACATTAAGTCGCGAATTGATATGGGCTTGGGAGAGCCTGAACTAAGTTTAAAGACTTAGCCTAAACTTTGGTGGTGCATCCGAAATTTAAGTCGCGACAACTAGAAATGGAAAAGAAGAAAGGAAACTACCATTGATCATGCATGTTAGCGATCATTTCTAAACAATGAATTTGTTTATCATAGTTGGAAAACCCATTTTGAAAACTTAGACTGATAGATGAATATAAAAGAAAATATAAAGTACACATGAAATAAACTAGAGCATAATTTGGCTCTGGTATTATGATAAAAGATTCAACTTAAAAGCTTAAATTGATAATAGAGGGAGAGGACATGTATATAAAATGTAGATAAACCTCACCGTCAAGCAATATGAAATATTTCAATAGTCATACTTTAAAACAATTTGAGGTTGAAAGTTAACTAATAATTTGCTTCATATGTCTCTGTGGGGGCAAATGTATAATACAAGCTTCTAAACAAAGGAGGCATGACGGGATCATATCATTAGCCACGAGTCTAGGTTTTGCTACAAGAAAAAAAAAAAAAGGGACCGCATCCCACGTGCAAAAATTGACTGGTTACCAACAAGAACAGTAAGATCACTTTTGCATTTACTAATACGTAAGAACTTAAAGGTAATTTAATGACGGTGAAACTAATTTTATGAACACAAAAGGAAATGTGGGTTTGCATTGTACCCAGTTGCGGATGTCCATAAATATTTAATTTTCAGACTCTCCTTTAATTGATCGGGCTTGCTCATGCAGTCAAACTCAACATCTCAACAATTAGCAACTATGTTGGTTGAAAGATTAAGCGTAAATTCACTTATGACACCATTGCTCGTTTCAAGCATCTTCCTAACACAGTCCACCTAAGTTAAATAATCTTAGCTGAGGAATAAGGTACTGCGCATGCTCAAATAAGAATATAAGAAGAGCTTTAGAAGTTCACATGCCGTGTTTAGGAAATTGGGGATGCATCTGAGCTGAGGACCATTTGGCGGGGACATCGTATTCATTTGGCCTACGCAGGTCAAGTTCACGCTTTCATATATGTCCATATTCGTAAGAAAAGGACAAAAATGGTGTTTGAAATATCTGTGATTGTTCGCGAGATTACCTTAGAGAATTTTGGTCTTTGATTTTCGCCAATCATGTCTAGGATTGCGTGTAAAAAGTCCGGTCGCGGTTTGAGGGAAGAACATCGTCGCACGGGTTACGATTCATCTGCCTTGGAAAGGTGCCTAAGTGTAGATTCGCCGCCTCAGCCCTTTTTGAGAATTTACTATAGTTGAAGCGAGCTTATGACCTTCTCCAGGTCTGCTCAGAGGCAGCTCGTTTCGCAAGAGCTTCTTCGAACCTAGAGCAATTCTTCTCCTCTTTTGCTCCAACACCGGCTCCAACTCCTTACCTCCCTTTGACGAGCGAATCGGTCGCCCATAACACTTGTACCTGCATCAAATTCATCATCTTGAATGGCACCAACCGGGACTTGGCGGGACTTGAGGTTGAGGACTGAGCAGTTCGGGGACATGCCCATCACGACCAGTGCCGGAGGAGGCGAAGGCTTGGTGGCCGGCAGGTCGTCTGGGGCAGAAGGATCGGGGCAAGTGAGGGGGCGGTGGCACTTGGAGTTGGAGGAAGACTCATCGTCTCGTCTGGACGACCCGAGTCTCGTGGGTGTGTGGGTTTTGAAATAATGGGTCGGACTATCGTTTTTCTCAGTCCATCCTAGCCCATCTTAGGGAAAAAAATAAAATAAAACGAGTTACTGGTACCAAATTGGGCTCATCAAATTTGGGTCATAAAAGTGACGGGATCATATCATTAGCCACGGGTCTGAAGTCTGCTGTGAGAAAAAAAGGGACCGCATCCCAGGAGCCAAATCGGCTGGTTACCAACACAAAGATAATTTATGAATTGCAAGATCATTTTCGTATTTACTAGTACTTAAGGACGTAAAGGTAATTTAATAACGCTGAAACTAATTTTATGAACACAAAAGTATGACTTACAAACATCATTTTGCAGTTATGATACAATAAAGACGTTACTACAATTAGACCGTGCTAGCAATTTATTAAGAATAAGTATAATTGAGATCAACAAGCTAATGAATTAGCACTCACTCTATTTACTAATTATAAGGGAAATGACTACCTTAGAGGTGCATTACATCTTATAGGGTAAATTACTACTCTTAATTACTCACTTTAAGGCATATGATTGTCTTAAGAGACATTAGTACTTTGAAGGTAATCACTCAATTTATCGCTTGAGAGTACTTACACTTAGGGCGCATTTGGCAATCGGCCAAGTAGTAAAAATTTCTATTCTTTTGTTAGTTGTGAGTAGATTTGAAGTAGAAATTCGTTTGATAAAAACTTTGTTCTTGAGAATAGATTTGGAATAGAATTAAGGAGTAAAAAAAAGTTGATTCTTTGTTCTCGGAAACAATTCTAGAATTAAAGCCAACCCATTTTTTCTCTTTTCTCTTTCTTCTTCTTGTTCTTCTTCCCTCTCTCTTCTTCTTTCACTACCGTTGCCAATCGCCAGCGACTAGTTGGGCAAGCTCCGGCGAGCTCACTAGAGGCTTGCTAGGCTAGGGCGAGGTTCGATGAGCTCGCCGGAGACTTGCCTAGCCACTGGGGAGGCTCGGCCTCGCCAGATCTGGATAGTCTCCCTGTGATACCTAACCTAATTAAGGGAACAAAGACCTTACTACGTGTTCTCCTCTTGCTTGTAACCATCTGTAATCTGACTACAACCGCAACTCACTCCTCACATTAAGTACATCACATAAAGAAAGAAGAAAGAGAAGAGATTTCCATGTTTTAATAATACCTATTGTTTATACTCCATTCCATCGTCCATGTGAACTCCATTCTTTTACATGCGTCATCCATCAACACGCCTAAGACACTTAATGTTTAAACCAGCACATAGACAAGCGCATTGCATTCTCAGACGTATCGTACATAATTGGCTAATGAGCATGCTGAATAGCACATACTATATAGCATCTACTCTTGCATGGCCTCATGGCTCAATGCATTTCTTCTAGGACAAACAAATCTGTAAGTAATAACCCACCCTGCGGTGGACAAGATGGTTCGCGCCTTGCCCCTCAACCGGTAGGGAAGAGGTTCGAAACTCTTCGCCCCCATTGCGCGACTCACCTGCGGCCCGTGGGAGGTGGGTCCCTGTGGGTCGCCCTGAGTTTACGCCGCCGGCTTCCGGCTGTACGGCGGTTCCCAGGTCACCAAAAAAAAAGAAGCAAATCTGTAGTAATAGATAGCCACTAAGGGTGTGTTTGGCAAAATGTGTTTCTATTCCCCAAAATATAAATTTTTGTTCTTTTATTCCGGGGAACAAAAAAAGAATAAAAACACGTTTGTTTACACTTTTGTTCCCGAGAAACAAGAAGTAGAAAAAACTTGTTTCTTGTTCCCGGAACATTTTTAAGAAACACTTTTTTTTTTCTTTTGATTTTTCTTATTCATTTTTCTTCTTCTTCTTCTTCTTCTTCTTTTCTTTTTTCTTCCTTTTGGCCGGTCACTGACCTCGGCCATGGCCAGTGACTGGTCGTTGAGGGCCAGTGACCTCGCCGGAGCATTGTCAGCCCCTGGCGAGGGTTGGCCTCGCCTAGCGGTGGCTTGGTGAGGCCGAGCTCGCCTAGCCAAGGCGAGGCCGACCTTGCGTAGCTTGGGCGAGGCTGAGCCTCGCTGGAGGCCTCGGTGGCCAAGCAAGGTCACTGGCGAGGCTCGACCTCGCTCAGGCGGCACGAGGTCGGCCTCGCCTTGGCCGGGTGAGGCCAAGCCTCGCCTATGGCTGGGTGAGGTCGGCCTCGCCAAATCTGGGCGAGCTTGAGCTGGCCTAGCCAAGGTGAGGCTGAGCCTCACCTAGCCACGGTGAGGTCGTTGGCTAGCTACCGGCCATGGCCAAGGTCGGCAATTGGCCAAAAAAGGAAGAATGAAGAAAAATATAATAAAAATATTAAAAAAATAAAAACAAAAAAATTATACAAGTTTACCAAACGCGTTTCTATTTCTGGAGTAAAATTTTTTTGCGGTTATCAAACGTGTTCTTATACTTAGAAATTGTTCCCTGGAACATAAAAAAAAAAAAACTATTTCTGTTCAAAAATTGTTCCCCAGAATAGAAACGTTACCAAACACGCCCTAAACCATAGTATTCTCCCTCTTCCCTATCCCGAAGGCTTTGTAGGCAAATTTCAGGACTTTGCGCACCAATTTCCAGATTAAGCGGATTGTATGGCACAAGAAAATAAGAAACATCAATCCCCCCCTATACGGTTACGACTACTTTATCATTAGCATACTTTATTTCTCCCTCATCCGGTGAGGATAATACCATGAGGATTGAATAACTCAACGCCGTGAAGGTTATCGCAACCCACATACTTAGCATTGCAATCCACGTGGTGATCCGACGCCGCGTTAAGGGAAGACCGCTTATGAGAAGCATAATGGTGCTAAGCGATGCCATGAAGCTTATCGTGTGAAATGCCATGAACACCTTGTAAAGCCATTCCATGTCCAGAGGTGCCTTTGGTGGTTCCCTACCAGCTTCGTAAGCTATAATAGCTACCAATGCCGCCACCACCATTAGCATCTTATGCATGCCGGTTTGCCACTTTCTCTTCTCTTCCCTCTTGCTCTCTTCGGTAACCATGTTTTTTGCATCGGTTTGTCTGGACAGGTCATGATTCTCTGAAGTTTGATGAGCAGAATCCTTAATCTCTGAAGCTCTTTCCACGCTTTGGCCTTGTGCTAGTAGGCTTAGTGCCGTGAAACCTTTGGAGTTCATAATATTCGAGTCTACTCCTTTACTAGTAAGGTAGATTATAGTCTGTAGAGGAGTAACAATAGAATGTGCCAATTGATGTTGGATTTGAACTAGACAAGCCCATGTTATATACTTTTGAGGACTAAGTTTGCTTCTTTTGTTTTTAAGTCCTCTAATGTTTGTGACTATTATATGATGCCTTCAAAAGGGAATCTCATCGCATGTTGAATTTCTTCCGCTTCTCTGTTTTTATATTCCTTCTAATCTAGATGAAATTAACGTGAAAATAATGTGAAGGACAAAGTTGTAGTTAATTATCTGGACAAATGACTTCTTTTCCAAATATCAAAACTTGTGATGATTTAGGAAAAAGTGTCAGAAGAGTCCTAAACCTATAACATTGGTGTTAACATAATTCTAAACATTTTAATTGTATCAATTTAGTCATAAACCTTATAACCTAATGTCAATTCATACATTTTGCTAATTTCAACTAGATATTGTTGATGTGGACCCCGTCCAATCTATGTGGCATGATTGGCGCTGATGTGAAATTTTTTAATAATATTTTCATATATATATTTTAAATTTTTTTCCTTTTTACATCCTTTTCCCGAAGGACTGAATTGATATTAAATCAAAATGTTTTTGGCTAAATTGACACAATTAAAAAGTCTAGATCTTTTTGACACTTTTCCTTGATGATTTATAAATGGATATCTTTTAACTTCCGAATATCTCTAGGACATTCATGTTTGGTAGAATTGCCTTTTTCGTTGATAAAAGCTCACTGAATTTGACTAGAGCAAAGGGTTAGTTGTATGAATCGTATTTTCATCTTCGTCCCTTGAGTTGATGAACTGATCATCACCCAAGATATCTTTCATAAACTTCAAAGCTTCTAGTTTGTTTTGCTTCACGCATAAATGCAGAATCGTTTGGCCATGTTTGACGACGTTGCGGGCTGCATCAGGTGTCACTTGAACCAAGCATTCCAACATATCGACACGCCTTTTCATAACCGCGACATGAAGAGGGTTTCTTTTTTATTTGTCACGGATAAAACGAGTTTCAAGGTTGACTCTTACCAAGCTTTCCACTATGTCAAGGTAACCTTTTGCTGCCGCGAGATGAAGAGGGGTTGAACTTTGATAATCTTGCTCTCTTGCCAACTCAGCCTTCCGAGCTAGGATCGTTTCCACGGCATCCAAGTGTCCAAGCATGGTTGTGATGTGCAAAGGAGTCTCATTGTGATTCCCGATCATGATTTTATCAAGAAGCAGCTTATCTTTTCCGAGCAAAGAATGCACGTCTCCTTTCATGGCAGCTTCGTAGAGCTCGGACTCCATGTTTGGCTCTCTAAAATGGGAATTTCGGGGTGCTCACTACTCCATTTGGGGCCTTGAATATATATTGTAAAGTTAGGCTTGGCAAGGACCAAAAAATAATTGGTAAAAAATTAGACATCTTTTTTCTGCAAGTACGTAGCTCAAGTTTCCGTTGGCCGAACGTTGCGCCTCAAATGTTTCTGTACACACGCTAGAAGAGATGTTAGCTCACGGCTCTATAGACCTAGTCAAACTCCGCCGCGCCAATCGGTCGTAGACATTTGGAATTTACTTACAACTGGTTCTTAGGGGAATTAAGAAGAAACCTGCAATCTCTCCTTTAAGTTTGTTGTTTTGTGAAGTCGAATTTTAAATTGTTTAAATGTCCTCGTTAATTGGCCTGAAGGAAGCTACCATTCTCTTGATCGTCACTTCTTTCGTCTTTATCGCGACGATGTTCTTCCCTTAAACCACGACTGGACATTTTACACAGAATCTTAAACATGATTGGCTAAGATCAAAGACTAAAATTCTCTTAAGGTAATTTCGCCGAACAATCAGAAATATATCAAACACCATTCCTGTCCTTTTCTTAAGAATATGGACAATGTGAAAGCTTGGACATGGATGAAACATATTTCAGGCTGACTCTTGACAAGCTTGTCACTATGTTAACGTATCCTTTTGCTTCTGCGAGATGAAAAGGCGTCGATCTCTGAGAATCCTGCTCTCTTGCTGGCTCGGCCTTGCGAGCTAGGACCTCTTCTACAAATTCTAAGCGTTTGAGCATGGCTGAGATATACACAGGAGTCTTCGTGTGATTCCTGATCGTGATTCGGTCGAGAAGCAGCTTATCTTTTCCAAGCAACTCAAGCAAAAAAGGCTCGTCTCCTTTCACAGTGGCTTCATGGAGCTCAGACTCCATGTTTGGCTCTCTAAAACGGGAGTTTCGAAATACTCACTACTCAATTTGGGGACTTGAATGTATATTGTCACCAAGTCAACTTTCAAGGTAGGCTTGATGAAAAGCGAAAAATGATTGGTGGTATGTGGCTCAAGTCTCCGTTGAGCCTGGACATCCTTTGATCATGCAAAGCAATCGCACTCTAGTCATGCAAAACTATTTGTGAAATCATTTCATTCGTACAAACATGAAATTATGTAACCTAGGCACTTTCAAAGATATTATACTCTCATATGGTCGTGTTAGGAAGATGGTTATAAATGATAATAGTACCATTAGCACATTAGATTTGGTCTTCTCAACATGGTAATTCCTAATGATTTCAAGCTTGTGAATGGTTTAAGCTCAGTGTGGAGGCATTAGCCTTGCCATGCCACCAACGGATTCTGCCAAAGAGAGTTGATCTTCATTTTCTACCATGATGGTTGGGATCTCAACTTTGCCGTCAAGGCTTGCGGCCATGTATGAGCCACCGTCGCTGGATGTGTGGACAAGCTACCTCATGAGCCATGGACGAGGCCAGATCTGGAGGCACAAACGCATCAAGCTTTGCCATCAAAGTGGCCAGTGCTGTGTCCAGGCCGAACATTGTTGCGAGTCCAAGCCAAGCTACCCCTCCGTAGTCATATTGGCTGGCTCCATCTAGAATACAGGCAGTAATTTTGTCATATCGGCTGCTGACGTAATACTTCGAACGTATGTCAATTTGTAAGTGAATCTAAATGATCGAATATCTTTTAAAATCATCTCATTTAGATGAAGAAGCCTCGGATGTTTCTGGACACACGCTTGGACAAATGTCGCTCATGACTCTATGGACGTAGTCAAACTCGGCAACGCAGATCGGTTGCAGACATTTCGACTAGTTCTTGGGAGAATTGAGAAGGAACCCGCAATCTCTTCTTTCAACTTTGTCCCTGTCCTTTACTTGCGAATATGGACATATATGAACCTGCGAACTTGACCTACACAGACTAAATGCATACAATCTCCCCATCAAATCGTCCCCGGATGCATCCCCCAATTTCCTAAACACGGCAGATCAACTTGAAAAGCTCTTTCTATAGTCTTATTTGAGCCTGCACGTTCCCTTATTCTTCAGCTAAGATTATTCAACTTGATGGATTGTGGTAGGAAAGATGCTTGAAATGAGCAACAGCGTCATGAGTGCATTTACGCTTAGTCTTTCAACCGACATAGTTGCTAATGATTCCGAGCTAGCAAATAATTTAAGCACAATGAGCAAGCAGCAGTCTTGCTTTACATTCGATTTGCCCATTTTTGTTCCGGTGAAATTTGCGATCCATTTCATGAACCATCCATATTTCTCCAGCGGCTGTCCAACTGGCAATTTGGTAACTACGTCGAGAGCAAGCAAGTTGAGAAATTCACAGCTGTCCAAGATTGAAGAAGAAAAGACAAAAACTACAGCTGGAAGTCTAAGGTGGCTAACATCTTGGAGACTCTCCCGTCAGCAACGAGCAATTTGACAAAAAAAATCAAAATAAAATTGTCCCACTTGTAGTATAAAGTCATAGGACAGAAAAAATCCTGTAAAACAAGTCAGCTTTTCTGTAAGACATGAACGAAATAAAAAAATAAAAAAAATCAATCCATAACGTTTACGTCAGCTTTTCTGTTTGAATGCGTTTCGATTTAAAAAAATTTGCTTTCTGGACGATCCTCTAAAATAGAGGGTGGGCTATTCTAACGATATTCCTAGTGACTTCGTCCTCTATTTCCATTTGAGACACTCTTTAGCAAAAGTATTTTGCTTCCACCGAGCTAAAAAAAATATCCTATTGAGTTTCTTCCCGGATAGAAAGAGCAAGAAAACCAAGTCATATTACAAAATTAAGCATGTTACATACTTGGATCACTTGCACGACTGATGTAAAAGTTTTGTTGGCATGTAATCTTTTTGATTTTGACATTCAATCTTTTAACAGCGGAGGTGGCGAGCAATGCACATTAGGAGGATAGAGAGCTGCTGCGCCCACTGCTAGGGATGTATTAGGGTGCGTTTGGTTGGACCACCCCATGATGTGGATTTTGATCCTGTCCATCTTGCCGATGGCTGTGGCGAGGACTTCTCTGATGTCGCTGTGCATTAGCCCTTTAGCGCACGCATTCGAGACCGCAAGCGGGCGTGCAGCTGCATTGGCCTCTTCGTGGATGGATCCAAGTTGGGTGCGATCGGCTGCTGATCTTTTGGTCACGGAGAGGATGCAGATGAAGCCCTGCGCAGGGGACTAAGATCCATTTTTGAAGAGCATCAGCTAATAAAATGCTCTCCTGTGATTGTGATGATTACCTCTTTGGTCCGTTTGATGTCCATTCTGACCACTCCCCCATGCTTAGTCTGATCTTTTATCCATAACTATGTGTGGAAATTTAATTGGAAAGGTAAATGAGACTTGGTAAGATTCGAACTTAGGGCCTTCAGCTCTGATACACGTAAGAATTTTGTGGGATTACTGCCGACTGTTATAAAAGTTTAAGCTGTTAAATGGAGACGTGATTTAATATTTAATTATTCTAACAGTATTAGTGATCATTTTCTAAACCATGCTTTTGTTGATCATGATTTTAAATTACCAATATGATGGTCCTTTGTGGGACAGGTATGAGTCAGTGACATAATATTTGTAAAAAAATGTGAAGTTGAAATTTAACTTACGGTTTGCTTCTTAAGTCTTATAAAAATCTAAGAAAAACACAAGCTCCTCTATGTGGGGGCAAACGTATAATACGAGCTTCTTAGCGAAGGAAAAACGATGGTGTTTCATCATTAATCACTGGTCTAGGATCCCGTATGATAAAAAAAGGAGACGTCACCCCGTGTGCAAATTACTTGTAATTTACTTTGATAGTAGGCAATATACGCATAAAAAAAATGTAAGATAGCTTTAACATTTACAAATACTTACCAACGTAAAATAATTTAATTGCAACGGAATTAGTATTACGAACACAAAAATTTGACTTACGAACATCATTTTGAATTTATGATACAATAAGGTATATTACTATGATTAGACTTTGTTAGCGATTTACTAAGAATGGGTATAATTAAGGTCGTTGTCACGCCCTGAACCTCGAGCGCGCGTATATCCCTCGGTGGTCGATAAAATTTCGACGTTCCCAGGATGCGTTGCCAACCCATTCATTTTAATGCACATGCGAAAGCGAATTACTAATCCCCTAACCAGAACAAACATGGGATAGAAAAGCAAGACAACCAATTTCAAATCAAACACACTTTTATAAACGATCCGGTTTACACGCAAAGGCCAACTCTAAGGTCTAAGTACATGGGGGTCTATCTCTAAAAGAACTTCTAAGCCACCCATGCTCCTGACCCTTCCACCTCAAGCTTCGGGTTCTTCATATTAGGGACCTAAAAAGCTAAGCTCACGACAGGGTGAGAAAATGTCTCAGCAAGTTCACCCTCTAAATCCCGACTATGATAGAAATATGCCTAGAGGCAATCTATGCACACAATACAGAAGACTTACCTCGCCTCAGTTTCCTCCTGCATGTTAGCACAATTCATATATCACATAAGTGCAGTAACAACACTCGAGCATTTGGAACGTCTAATTCAATCTTAGTCAATCAATCAATCAATCGAATCAACACAATTGATCCATCATTCACTCAAGCAATTCATCAGAATCCCAATTATAAGGCCAAATCATTATAACACGTCCCTTATCGCGTCACACAATTTCGTTCCATAATCAAGCGTGGGTAAATCATATCGGTGGTTCAATCCACACACGATATTCGCTCTCAATATTCCAATTCAACATCCTCACTCAATATTCCGACTCCACGTTCCAACTCAATACTTAATACCAAACTCAAGATCAAACTCAAAACTCTAGAGGTAGTTCTCATGCGACTCAAGTCGCCATGTAACACTTAGCCCTTGATTTCAATAAGCAATAATATAAGGCACTAAAGGCGATTTACACGAAGTCTCGCTATCGTATAGTACTTAGTCCTTTATTGCACTAGGCAATAGTATAAGGCACTAGAGGTGGCTCACACGAGTTTTGATATCGTGTAGCACTTAGCCCTTTACTATGCATGACGATATTACAAGGCTCTAGATGTAGTTCCCATGCAAATCAAGTCGCCATGTAACACTTAGTCCTTGATTACAATAAGCAATAGTATAAGGCACTAGAAGTGACTCACACGAAGTTTCATCCTCATGTAGTACTTAGTTCTTTACCTGCTCACAACCCATTGGGTTCACTCAACACAACACATGTCACCTCAACTTTCAATAGTCAACCTGCCCTGACTATAAACCAACACTTGGTTATTCAAACACGGCCATGAGTATTGTGATTTGCACTTAAATGCCTTAATTAAGATAGCGAACTTGGTCTATTTTCTTCATACTAAAAACACTCGATAAAATAATCGTGTGTGGGTACACGGTCAGTTTGAATCGGAATATTTATATCATTTCTTTTAAAAATCTCACTATTTTATATAGCACGTAAAACCATTGTCGGTGTCAAAACCCAACACTCGGTAATTTCTAATTAATTACCAAAATTTCCCAATTTTAAAATAAATAACTAAATTTCCAATCACCACTCAATTTGCACAAATTAACACTCAATTAATTAAACTAAGCACGCCATTGCAATCAGCACGAAATTCCGGTCACCGGCTATCCCGGTATAATTTCCGGAAAATAATAAATAATTAAATAAATACCCAAAATAATTAAATAAATATAATTAATTACAAAATTAGAAACTTAGGCCGGAAATGCTTAATTAAACATCGAAACGGGCTCGGAAAATTTTCGAACCTCTCTAGATAAATAGTACAATTTATCTAGTCCCTAATTAAGCCGTTCTAACCACCTAAAATGCACAAATGAATAATTAAATCGCTAATCCGTTCTAGCTAACCACATAAACCATACTTAGCCTAATCTAATCAGCTCTTAAGCATCATTAACTTCCTAAGCAGAGTTTAGTAAGTAAACTCACCGGTTTAGTACAAAAACTAGTTCACAGCGACGGTGGCGACCGAAACTCGGGCTTACAGTGGTGCCAACGGGAGCTCGGGATGGCCCAAAAAAGGCCACAAAGCCCACGGTTGGGCTGCTCGGTTCTAGGCTGAGTTGCGGGCTGCACACAGCTGAAGATGGGCTGGTTGGCGAGTGGGTTGGGATGAGCATGAGGAGCACAACGAAGGAGCAACTTCGATAGTGCTGCTGGGCTCGTGGGATGTCGCTGGAGTTAGGCGGTGACGTCACTACTAGAGGGGACGAGACAGAGGAGTCAACTTCGGGGGAACTTTGCTGGGTTGATTCGGTGGAGTGGGCTAACTTCGTGCATGGGACGGCTGGCAGCGAAGAAGCAGCTTCGATGGTGCTGCTGGAGGCGAGAATCGGTGGAGATGGCAGTTGGCGCACGAAGAAGCTGTTGGACTCAATCGCGCGGCTTCGATGGAAGGAAGTTGACTCAGATGTGTGGCAGCAGGATGCAAGAATTGGTGGAGGGAATGGGCAGACGATGGTGGCTTCACTGGCGTGTGAAGGAGGTAAAAAATGAAATTAAAACAAAAGTAACGAGGGGGGTTGATGAAGCTGGACAAGTGAAAGCGAAGATGGAGCAGAGGCGGCCGAATGGAAGAGAAGCAGAGAGCGCGCGCAAGAAAAGAGGGAGAAAGGCAAGAAAGTCAAATTAAAATATCTAAAATTCATCATTTCTTGGTCTCAAAAGTCCACATGTTTATCTACTTGGTCCCTTAATACTTTCTTGCGTTTTATTTCCACAATTAACCAAGTTGATGTCCAATTGTTGCAGCCCTCACCCAAGCCTACGAATTTCCTCACTTTGGACTTCAATTTCTCCACCAACTGCCCCAATTTGGTGACCAAATTTGCTGCGGAGGAAGCCTACACAATTTCCACCATTTCCCTTCAACAAATAGCTCACTAAGGAGGCCAAACATCCACTCAATTTGGCCCCTCCGAATTTCCTTTCTTTTCCAAATCGTCTGAATTGATTTTCCGTAAAAATCTTGAGCTCGCTGAAAATTCTTCAAAGGATGAGTCAACGTTCCTAAAATAAATCGCGACATGATAGAATTTTCAATTTCTAAAATTAGGTTCAAATTCGTGGTTAATTTTAATTTGACGCAATTTTAGCGTGACCTATCCTACCAAGTAGTTTTTGGGAATTTTTAGCACACTTGACTCGTGGTTGATTATTTTCGAGCCACATTGTACATCTTCGACTTATAGCCGACTCTCGGTTGTCGTGAAAATCTCGAGATTTCAAATACGGGCACAAGGTACATAAATGACAGAAAAATCGGTCTAGTGCCGTTCGACAGAAATTTTGCAATTAGGTGGAATCACCCACGCATTAATTACATACCTCTGTCGAATCGACTTATCTCCGGTCTCTGATCGATTTTGATGGTGCCGTAATAACCCTTGCAGATTAGCACGATTGAGCTATCGATTCCTAGTTGAATTCTCAAGTCTATTACGTTTATATTCCTTAACGGCTTCATCTGATAGACTAGTTATCCCGTGAGTGATCAGCTCAGGGAAAAGAACTATAGGCGCGTCAATGAAAAGCCTAGCTTATTCAATCGAAAATAGAACTTGAAAATTAGGCTGTTACAGTCGTCAAGGATTAGCACTCACTCAATTTACTAATTAGAAGGAAAATTACTATTTAAGAGATGCATTACATCTTATGGGGTAAATTACTACTTTGAATTACTTTCTATAAGACTTATTATTGTCTTAAGAGATCTTACTACTTTGAAGGTAAATCACTCATTTTGTCTCTTGTAATTATCTATTGATAATGATTGGTAGTTCATTATGGTTAATTTATTTGAATCGTTAATGATCCCTTTATACTTCATAACTTGATGATGATATTACTAAGTATTTCTACCATAGTGTAATTTCCCTCAAGAGGTCATTACTTGTAGTTACCCGCATTAGTAATTACACCTCAAACAATTGTAATTTGCCTCAAATCGTTGTGCTCTCAATTGCACCTCTAGTGAGTACTTTCCTTTTTCATGTAGTAACTTAGCTTATAGTTCATAACAAGAAATTCCTATCTCTTAGCTCGAGTGAAAATAATCTACCTTTGGAGACAGTAAATTACCTCAAGTTATCCTAAGCTCAATAAGTCGTGAATTGGTGGGTTTGGAAGAGTCCGGGCTAAGCCTAATAGACTTAGCAAGCCATTAGTCTCTGCAGGCACCCGCGCGATAGGGCGCCGAAAAAGAGGTCATGACAACGTTCAACGACACTACGGGCTGCATCAGGTCTCACTTACTTGAACCAAGCATTCCAAAACATCCACATGCCCTTTCATGGTTGTGACGTGAAGAGGGTTTCTTTTGTATTTGTCATGGACGAAAAATATCTTAGGGTTGACTCTTAACAAGCTTGCCATTATGTTAAGGTACCCTTTTGCTGCCGCAAGATGAAGAGACATCAAACTTTGACAATCCTGCTCTCTTGCTAGCTCGGCCTTTCAAGGTAAAACCTCTTCCACGAAATCCAAGTGTCTGAGCATGGCTGCGATGTGCAAAGGAGTCTCGGTGTGATTCCCAGTCATGATTTCATTGAGAAGTAACTTATCTTTTCTAAGCAACTCAAGTAAGAATGCACATTTCCTTCCACGGGGGCTTCATAGAGTTCGGACTTCATGTTTGGGTCTCTAAAATGAGAGTTTCGGAATACTCACTCCTCCATTTGGAGACTTGAATATATATCGTCACAACCAAGTGAATCTTCACAGTAGGCTTGACGAAGACCAAAAAATGATTAGTAGATTTTTCATCTGCAAGTATGTGGCTCAGTTCCCCCGAATGTCGATGGAGGGTGTGTTGGGATATACCTGGCGGCCATTTTCTGGCGAGTCTCGTCTCCATATGGTCCTATATCGGTCAACTGGATGCTCCACCGAAACAAGCACTCCATAAAACACTCTTCTCTGTTCTCTCTCTACGTCGCTTTATTCACCACACGCTCGCACATGGAGCACCTTCTCCATTTAAAGGATGCAAGTCGGTGCATCCCAGCTTTCCACACTTTTCCAATATAAAATATCTCCTAAACTAATTCATCACATTGCAACTTGCTTTGGCTTATCGGAAGAGGCGGTGAGAAAGGGAAAAATCTGGAGAGAAGGTAAAATATGGAAGAGGGGAGAGAGAGATCTGGAAAATTGAAGAGGGAGAGGCGATGCTTCTCAACATGTCCCCTTGGAGACTTGACGTCCTTCGAAATTCGCTGCTGTCACAATGCTTCATTGCGACATGTTCTTCCCTCAAACAACGACCAGCCATTTTTCACACAATTTAAGACATGATTGGCTAAGACCAAAGACCATAATTCTCTGCGATAATTTCACCGAATAATCAGGGATATATCAACACCGGTCCTTACCTTCCCTTACAAATATGGACATATATGAACGTGTGAACTTGACTTACATAGACCAAATGCAGACAGTGTCACCACCAATTGGTCCCAGGTGCCTCCCCCAATTCCCTAAACACGACATGTCAACTTCAAAAGCTCCTGTTCTAGTCTTATTTGAGCATGCACAATATCTTAATCTTCGGCTCAGATCATTCAACTTTATGGATCGTGTTAGGAAGATGCTTGAAACGAGCAAGTTTCATAAGTGCATTTATGATTAGTCTTTCCGCCAAAATAGTCGCAAATGATTTTTAGCTAACAAATAATTTAAGCACAATGAGCAAGCAGCAGTCTGGCTACACATTTCATGGCCCGTTTTTGTTCAAACACCAATGTGCTTTTATGCAAAGATTAATTTACTTTGAAGGTATCAGCAAAAACAAAATGATCATAAATTGGAGAAGGGAAAGCCAGAAATAGTCCGAATCAATATCACCTGTTGAGTTTCTTCCCAGAAAGAAAGAACAAGAAAACCAAATCATGCGGCAAAATAAAGTATGTTACATGCTCAGATCACTTGCTCCACTGCATTCAGAGATCATGGCAAAGAATTCGAGAGAAAGTTTCGACTCTTCCTCGCACGACTAATGTAGAAAAGTTGTGGGCACGTAATCATTTTATCTGGACATTCAATCAATAACTTAGTATTTTGTGAAAGCGAATCTTAATTTGTTTGAAAGTCCTTGCCATAAACTGCCCTCATGAACACAAAACATCTGCTTCGGTAATTCTACGTTCTAGGATTTTCTAATTGGTCTTAAGCTTATCGGGGGCGATTCTAGGGTCCCATATGGAAGAAGGGACCCTCATTCCGTGTGCAAAATTGACTGGCTATAGCCATTTAATTTTTAGTTTACTTTGGTTGTAGATGATTTTGCCAATTCACAAGGGAAATTATGAATTATAAGATAAAGTTTGCATTTGCAAATATCTACAAACATAGAGGTAATTTAACGACGTTAAAACTAATTATATGAACACAACATATACTTACAAACATCATTTGGCGCTTATGATACAATAAGGTATATTATTATAGGCTTTGTTAAAAATTTACTAAGAATTGACCCCAAAAGAAAAAACAATTTGCTAAGAATGAGTATAATTGAGATCATCAAGGATTAGCACTCATTCATTTTACTAATTATAAGGAAAATTAATACTTCAAAAGGTACATTATTTCTTATAGGGTAAATTACTATTTTGAATTTCTTCCTATAAAGTAGAACATTGTCTTAAGATATGTTACTACTCTAAAGGTAAATTACACGTTTTGTAACATGAGAATGCTTACACTTAGTAATTTTCTTATAACATAGTAAATTACTTCAAGCCATCGCATGTGATACATTACTTGGTAGTTGACCTAAAGCCGTGGTGAATTGGCTGAACTCCTCACAATTTCATTGCACTTATGGTTCGTAAAATTTTATAAAACAAAGAAACATTCCTTCACAGTTCGTAAGTTGGGGATGATTTCACTAGTAACTATATTGTAATTTTCTTTATACAGTCATGGTCAGGTAGTTCATTATTGTTAGTATTTTTCCAGTATTAATAGTTGTTGACACCTAAATTTTGGCGACCCATTTAGTCATTTATCACATTAAAAAATTAGGGATTACTTTTATCCCTGAAAAAAAAAATATTAATTGCATAGCATATAGATTTAGGTGCATTTGTTTTTAATTTGCATTTTTTACATTTGTTTACTGGACCGGTGGCGGATGGGTCGGATTAGTGGTTTTGAGTTTTAAATTAATAGGTCGGACTAAGCCCATGAAGAGTACAAATTGGCCCGAGCCCTTTTTCTGAAATTGAGATTTGAAATGAGGATTTTTGGAATTTAAGAAAATAGGATTGTGATCTTATCTTTAAAAATCAGTAGAAAATATTTAAGAGATAAAGAGAATAAAAATATTTTTGTGATCAAGAGGTTATATAAATTTTCGAAATATCCGACGAAGATCACATTTTTTTCTTGCTTATAAAAGGGCTGTGTGTGTACGGCAAAAATTGGGGAGGCCACACAATAGAAATACACGGCCACATTGGAAGGTTTTCTTGATCTCGATTGCTCGGCAAAAAGAAATGGAAGCCAAAAAGAGAAAAATTCCCCATCGTTTTTAGGGTTTTGTAAGAGTCAAAGGGTCTTGCTTTTGCTGAAAAAAGTGAAAAAGTGCAGCAGGAACAGTGACAACAGAGAGAGAGAGACGTGCAGCAGAGCAGGAAAAAGGAAAAAAAAGAGAAGAAAACAGGGTCTTCTTCTTCCTCGCGCAGCAGCTTCGTCGAGCCCTGCAGCCGTCCGGGCTTCACCTTCACCTGAGCGACCAGCAGCTCGCCTTTGCCACCGCCGCCACTCCGCCGTGCCCCTGCCTCGACGTGCCTTCGCCGCTGCTGTCCACGCCGCGCCGATCACTGCACCAGCACCGCCGCGACACCAGCGATCAGTTTCACCTTCACCTGAGCGACCAGCAGCTCGCCTTTGCCACCGCCGCCACTCCGCCGTGCCCCTGCCTCGACGTGCCTTCGCCGCTGCTGTCCACGCCGCGCCGGTCACTGCACCAGCACCGCCGCGACACCAGCGATCAGTGAAGTCGCCGCCGCCTCGCTGCGCCAGCCGTGATCTGCTCGGTTTCCCCCCGCGAATCCGTCCGTGCTCGCTGCTTGCCCGCGAGCTCGTATCGTTCCCCGACGCCGGCAGATCCGAACCGTCCGCGAGTGCCCGCGCCCGAGATCTACCCACGACCCAGCGCCCGATGTTCTCTGCTCCAGCCGCGACCGGCGCCGATCGAGCCCTGCTCGCTATACCGGTATCCCTGTCCCGCCTCTGCCTAGAGCTGCCGTGCCGGAACACGACCCCGAGTCACCGCGCGTCGCCACTACTGCAATCCAACACACGAAGCCCGCCGGTCGCCGTCCGTGAAGCCCGACGCCGGAGCTGTTCCTGCCCTGCTCCGCCCGCTCGAAGCCGTGAGTCCACTGCTCGCCGACTCCTCCTCACCCACGACGCCAGACCGCCTCAGCTACTGCCCGTCTCGCCACGCTGGTCTGTGACCCGCTGCTGTTCGTGACCCCGTGAAGCTACTGCTGCACTCGCGCGACCTTCGCCTGTGCCCGAACGCTGGTTGCTTCGCCCGTGCCGCCCCTGTCCCGCCTGGCCCGCGACCAGCTGCGCCTGCTGCCTTCTCTGCACCAGAGCTGCCCCTGCCGGACCTCCGACCAGCTGCTCTTGGTTGAGGACCACGGGCTGCTGAGCCCTATTTTGGAAAAAAGAAAAAAATCAAAATCAGATTAGGTAGTTTTTCTTTTCTTTTCTTTTTTATTTTTTAATATTCTGTTTTAGTGGAATTGTTCCTTAATATATGGATGAGATGCCAACGTGAAATAGTCCATCAAATTAGGGATTGACAGTCCTATTTTCGCGTCCGAAATCCGACTCGCAATCTCTTGCAAAAATCGACAATCCGATCTCACGCCCGAGATTCGATTCGCGATTTAATTTTAAAATTGGTCAACCCGATCTCATGCACGAGATATGGTTCGCCAATTTTTGGATATCAATCTTATCTTGCTTGATTTGCTGTTTTGAGTCAATTTTATTTTCATAAAAGAAAAAATCCAAAAAAAAAAAATTGAATTAGGATTAGGTTCGTTTTAGAATATTCCTAGTCTTAGGGTATCTTGCATGTTTAGAATTGCAATCTTATTTCGAATTTTTAAATAAAAAAATCCAAAAAAATGTGTTCATTTAGGATGTTAGTTTTCTTTAATTTAAATGGCATGTTTAATTATTTGCCAATTTTAAATTTCGAATTTTACAAAGAGAAATACAAAAAAAATCATCATGCATGTATTATGTAGAATTAGGGCATCCTTGGCACGTCATTGCATATTATGTTGATTGCATGTTTAAATTTTATGTAGATAGATCTTTTTAGATAGATTGCATTTTAGGTTAGAGATTACTTGGTTAAGATAAGATTCTAGTTTAAATTAGGATTTGGCTTAACCTAATTCCTAATACAAATTGAATAGAATCTTAATCTAGCTAGATAATCTTTGCATTTTTCTAATTTCGAATTTCATGGAAAAAAAAATTGCCTTAGAATTAATCAATTTCATTCTTTAGGATAGACTGCATTTTATTTATGTCATATAGTTTAAGTTATATTGCCATGCCATATCATTACATGTTAGATTAGTAACATTGCATTGCATGTAGATTAGATTCTCATTAAATAAATGAAAACAAAAAATTGAGCGATTGCGTGTTAATTAAAAAATCATATTTAGGACTGTTGATATGAATTCTGATCTAACATCGCAGATGCTTTCGTTGCTATAAAGTAAGTCCTGCATTTTATTTATTTGCTTTCTTGGATGTTAAATTGGAGGTTTGCGCACCTGTGTGATCACCTCACATGTTAGGAAAGTGGATTAAAATCAATTCAAGATGCTTGCCAAACATTTTGAAAATAAAATAATGGTATCGAAAGGGCATTAGAGAAATCTAGTGTAACTAAATTCCCGAACTCATAAATCTATGGTTCGTAGGAGTAAAGTGAATCTCCCGTTACTTTACTTGTGTTTCTAATCGACCCACCAAAAAATAGATTAGTGGCGACTCCTACTTGAAAATCAATTGCGTTTTAAGAAATTTGAACTTAAGTCGCGAATTGGTATGGGCTTAGGAGGGCCCGAGTTAAGTCTAGGCTTAACAATCCATTAGTCAAACCCTAGGTGATTCACACCCGAAAATTTGATTGCGACAGCTTGGCGACTCCGCTGGGGACTTGAGTTAATACTCTTAGTGGACTTAGGCCAATTTTTGAAAAAATATTTTTGCTTGGCAACGAGGATCCCAGGTACGTCCCTAACATTTAGGTGTTAAATGTTTTTGCAGATTGGGAGGTATAAGGGGAAGTGATTGCTAACCCTTGTCTTGCAGGTTGGAGTTAGGGATGTATGGTTTATTTTTTTTTTATTTTTTTTTATTGAAGTGTTGTTTGATTTAAACTGTTGTGCATGCTTTGCATTTATCACTACACTTTACATACACAACCTGCCGCCAGACCTGGGCCGCATAGGATTATCTAGGATGGTATCGAGATGGATACCACTCTGACCGCACGCCCACGGTACGAGTCGTCCATCTCGATCCCGAAACTTCTTTCATGGTGTCAAGAGTACCCACCTCGGTCCGCATGCCCGTGACCCGGGTCGGCTCTTTGACCAAGCCGGAGTCATGAGGACCCGACATAGTCCACAAGCCCGTGGCTAGTCTAATAATCCTTGTGGCTCCACCTTGCTAAGCTTTATAGATTAGAAATCGAGCCACTTACCATACGCATGTCTATGTGATTGCCAATCATTGGTAAAGTAAGTTCTCTAAATTTTTTGCCTTTGCAATTTACTTACTTTATCGCATTATTTTGTCGATCCATGGCATTAGGATCGTCCTGAGTCTTGATCAATATACAATGGGGACATCGGACATTCGAATTATTCTCCCTCCAAAGGAAGAGCTTAGCACTTGGTGGGACAAGTTAGATCAAGATAGCCGTTGGTTCGTAGAGTCACATATTGGTCGACTGCTTCCACTGCTGCGTATCAACATCCATGGTGGCCTCATCCAAGCACTCGCCCATTGTTGGTGCCCCGAGACTTCTACCTTTATTTTCGGCGGTAAGCATGAACTCACTCCCACCTTGGAAGAGTATAGCATCGCCATAGGGAAGTCCTTGAAAGCTGAATTGATTAGTCCGCCTATCGGAATAGATCATGTTACGGCCTTATATGATTTTCTGAGAATTAAAGAAGATGATATAAGAAAGGTTTTAAAGGCTCACCGCAATGCATGTCCTTTATCTTTTCTGAAAGAATATTTTGAAAAAGGCACCTCATTTCAAATGCGTAGGATTTTCCTCTTAGCTTTCTTTGGGTTTATAGTATTTCCTTACTGCAAGAATGCTATTAACCCTTTGATTGCTCAATAAGTTGTCTAATCACCACACTGAACAACATATACTGCATAGCATCTCCTCTTGCATGGCTTTTGGGCTCAGGGCACTTCTCCTATAAGATCCCTCCTGCTGCGGACGAATTTCAGGACTTTGCGTACCAACTTCACGGTCAAGAGAACAACGTGGCACAGGCAAATAATAGGCAATAATCCAAACCATACCAGCGTCGCATTTCTAAATATTTCCATTGCAATAATCAAGTCTCCAGCCGGTGTGAAGACCCATATGGTGATGAAATAAGTCGCCCCTGTGAAGGTTATTGCAATCCACTTAATCAGCATTGCAATCCATGTGGTAAGCCGACGTCGCTTTAGAGGAAGACCACTTATAAGAAGCATAATGGTGCTCAGCGATGCGACGAAACTTATCATGTTACATATTAGGAAAGTCTGGTATTGGTCCGGGGACTTATGTGCCATTATGGACTCGCCCGCATCGTGCCCTTCACCATTCTCATTGCTCGGGGAATCTGGTGGCGAAATATGTTCTATCATTTCTCGGTAAATCTCCTTCCCAAAGGCCACCGGGCGGGGTAAGAGTGGCTCGGTATGCCATGGTAGCTAGCAATGTCACTACCACCAATAGAGTCTGATGCATGTTGTTTTGCCATTTTATCTTTCTTTTTCTTTTTTCCTCTTTCCTTTCTTCCTCTTCTCCTATAGGTGGATGGAAGGTCGTGACCGTGTTATTGGTGTGGACTGTTCGTCCGGATGAGTTTTGATTCTCTAAAATTTAAGGAACATAATCCCTAATCTTTGAGGCTCTTCCTGCGCTTTCGCCTTGTGCTAATAGGCAGACTGCTATGAAACCTCTAGAGTTCGTAACGTATGGGTTCACTCCTTTATTAATCAAGAAGACTATAGTCTGCAGAGAAGTAACAATAGTGTGTAGCAGTTGGGATCAGGTTTGAACAACGGTCAAAGTCAATGGTCAACGGTCAGACGGGTCGAGGTCATTTGGGTCAGAGTCAATGGGCGGTCGGGTCGGACCGGACGGGCCGGTTGGGCCGGGTCGAATGAACCGACCGGCAAGTGCCACGTGAGTGCACGAGCACCGCAAACTGACGTCACAATGACGTCAACTGGCACGTGCCCCGCACGTGCACGCGCCAGCGACCGTGCACGTGCGTCGCACGTGCACACATCAACGATTGCGCACGTGCGTTGCACGCGCCTGGGACTGAAACGTCGCGTGCGGCGCACGCGCCCGAAGGGGAACGTATTGGCGCGTGAGTTGACCCCTCTTTGTTCCGGTCGCGCATGGTGGCGCGTCCGGCGGCCCCCGATGGCGATCCGCCACTCGTTTTTCTCGTATTGACGAGACCTTCGACCCTACGCTATCAAAATTGAACTTCGATTTATAGAAAATTTAAAAAAAAAGGGGTAAACAGTACTCGGGTGTCGGGATTTTCCGTCCCCGATCGGCCGACGGTGGTGTTTCACGAAAATTCAATCAAAAACAAATCACAAACATGAAAAAGGGATTGGAAAACATGAACCTGGCTCTGATACCAATGTTGATAATAACTGATTCCCTAAAATGGATTCGACACTAAATCGAACCTCTAAAACGAATGCGGAAGACGAGCCCAAGAATAACATGTATCACCGATCAAAGATACACCACGGAATCGAGCATACCTTATTGTTCACAGATTAAACACCAATGTTAAAGATAAGGAAGGATTCTGATCCGGTCTGTCGAGGAGCGTACTATTGCTTCAAAAAGGGAAAAAACTTACGTTCTTTTTTGGGAGAGAGAGATTGAAACGTATTAGGGGGAGAGAGAGTCTTCATGTACGTACGCCAAAAGGTACGTTTATTTTCCTTTTTACTTTCCCTCAAAGCATCTCCTCCAAAGGACGCAACCCCTCGCATCGCAACCGTTCCTCCATGGGCCCTTATCTTGCGAGCCGGACTTTTAGGCCCAACATGGGCGGACGGGCCCACTTAGGCCCATCAACACTCATCTGTACGGTATTGATGGTGTAGACATACGCTCCATGGGAAATGAGTTAATACCGTAATATGTATTTTATACTACGTATGCATGAGACGACTAATAAGAGTGGCAAAAGTTTAATCTCAACTATTATGCTGTGTGAGACTCTTGAGGAAAATAGTTCCTCAATTTAGTGCTCTCGTGACTCTTACTTATTTTTAAGATTTCTATTTAGTGTTTGCTATCTTTGGATATTGTCAATGATCATGAATTGATTCGATCTAATAGGACATTTCTAGAAAAGTAAGCTGAACTGAAATTGGGAGTTTGAAGGAAAGAGGAAGATCGAATTTGGAGAATCACATTTTAGTTATGTATTCATTGGTCAACCAATTATGATTGTTTTTTGGATAATCTTAATTGTGAATTCAATATATCATTATTTAAAAAGAGATCAAGAGAGAGATATAAATGTGATCGATCGATCTAGGGTACTGCATACTAAATCTACTCAGAGTGTGATGCCTATTATGAGTTGCTATATATTCCTAACAAATGTATATCAACGAGCTCTCAAAGTATGCTGGTCGCACGGATTACTCACTAGTATGAATGTTGCAGAGAGGTAAAGAGGATCCTGTTCGGCCCACCATGTGCGAGTGGCAGATGATGGTTTTTATTCATGTGTTGATGGGTCTAAGTGGGCCCGTCCGCCCATGTTGGGCCTAAAGGCCGGCCCGCAAGATAAGAGCCCATAGAGGAACGGTTGCGATGCGAGGGGTTGCGTCTTTTGGGATATGTATTACGTTGAGGGGTTGCGTCCTTTGGAAGAGACGCTTTGAGGGAAAGTAAAAAGGAAAAGGAACGTACCTTTTGGCGTACGTATGTGAAGACTCTCTCTCCCCCTAATACGTTTCAGTCTCTCTCTCCTAAAAAAGAACGTAAGTTTTCTCTCCTTTTTGAAGCAACAATACGCTTCTCGACAGACCGGATCAGAATCCTTCCTCAATCTTCAACATTGGTGTTTAATCTGTGGACAATAAGGTACGCTCAATTCCGTAGTGTATTTTTGATCGGTGATACATGTTATTCTTGGGCTCGTCTTCCGTATTCATTTTAGAGGTTCGATTTAGTGTCAAAATTATTCTACTATATGGGTGTGTTAGGAAAAAAGAAAGAAATGAGCAATAGTATCACTAGCACATTAGAAGTTGGCTTTCTCACCATGGTAATCCCAAGTGATTTCAAGCTTGCAAATAGTTTATACACGAGTTTATGGATCTAGTGAAACATTATCTACATTAGAAAGTTAGGATAAAGCTCAGTACCTCCATGCACTTGGATTGATAGGCTCGCCAACACTTCCTAGGACCCGCAATGATTTGCGTGAATACTTACCAAATAAGCTTCCAATTCAATGAATTACTTTCACACAGCTAGGTGTTCCAATCACTATATCGACCCCTCTCCTCGATTGGCTCTCCTGAGCATGATAAGGAGCTCCACCATACAAACAACATGATGTTAAGCCCGCTGCTCCACCATTAACTTCAAAATCAGAAAACACCCAAAATAATAGAATAAACGATGTTGGACATCTATCTCTGTAAAAAGATGAGATTATTTCTATAAGCTTGATTCCAATACCTGCTTGGCCAATTCCCTAGTAGGTAAAAGCACCAAAACACTTGGTGGCCTACCACATCTTGTCTTCCTTGAGGTTTTTGCAGGCCCATTCGTCAGAGATTCCAAAATGGGCAAGACAAAAGCCAGAGTTTTGCCCTGGTACAATTCACACAGTGAACAAGGTAATCATCGGTGCTAAAAAATTAAAACCCATCAACTACAGAAATGAGCAAGCAGTTCGAAAACTCATGTTCCTAGCAGCCAATCATCTTTAAAAAACTTGAAATGCAACTGCGACCAAACAGTCTTCGCGCCACTTTTGGTTTTTATACGTCAAATAACACCAATGAACTAATGTACAGATGACTCCCACAAACTAGAAGATTTATTTAGCTATAGGTTTTTTGGTCGAATTACCAGCTGTAGGTTCGAATGCCTGAAAAGATCGGTCGGAATTTGACTTTTGCAATGACAATCAGGGGCTGAAATACAGGGATTTAGGACCAGAAATGCACGAAAGACATTTCACGAACCAAGTGCACTTTGCTACACTCTACACCATGATTGCTTTGTCGTGCTGTTAATTAAAACAACATTCACCAAGCTCATACATCAACCATTCACTACTCATAGAGCAAATAAAACCTGCTTCTCTTTTCATATATGTCAGCTCCGTGACCCTTTTCCACATCACACGCTATCATTACTCCAACGTCCAGACCATTTTACTTCTCTAAATTGTCAGTTAATTAGCAGATTTCAAACAAGCACGCGACCATCAACATGTCAATCCTGCGGAATTCAAATAAGAAGTTTTCATACTTGATCAGTGCAGGCACGGCCGACCAAATTAGTCCCATCGAGGACAATATCAAACGTCATGGCCTGAATGGGAAACAACGCCTTGATACCATTGTCCTTCAACTTCAACCTCAAGCTGTCCGAGATCCTGCAATTCAACACATCGTTGGGGTTTCTCCTCCTGAGCCACCTCATTATCGCCGTCGCTCAACCTCGCCTTCTTCTTTTTCTTCTTCTTCCCCTTCAAGTTCTCGGGGTTGACCAGCTCGGAGCTGGTCTCGCTCTTGTCTTCCTCGTCGTCCTCACGCAGCTCCAGTGCCTTCCTCTTCTTCTCCTTCTTCGCATCCCCTGATGATGCTCCGGGAGCTTCGGCTGCTTGGATTCGGAGCCTTTTGCTGTCGCTCTTCTTTTCCTACTTGTGCTTCTTCTTGTCTGACGCCGCTGGAGACGCAAAGCCGCGCCATCGGCCTCGAGCTGGACCTTCGCCTTCGCCTTCATCTTCTTCTCTTTGCTCTTGCTTTTGGAGTTCTCCGATCGATGAAGCTGTCGGGAACCGCGAGAGGAGTTTAGGGGAGGGGAGGAGAGGGGTTCTCCTCCTGTGCTCGATCTCCTCCGCGTTGAAAATAGTGTCGAAGGCGGAGGCGAAGGCAGGGGGGTTCGGGACCCAGCTGCGATATGTGCCAACGGCAGATGACCGGCGATGCTTTTGGGAGGCAAAGGAGGAGAAGAAGCACGAGGCCCTCACGTCCCCACCATCGACCTCCAGGACATAAAAGAGTCCAAAGACCTCGAGCTACTCGGAGTCGGAGCTACTGACGCCTTCGTTCGTCGGAGGTCCAAAAGTTGCCGAGAAACCAACGCACGCACAAACCTTGTGCTCGGTCTTCGCGTTGGGAAAGTCGGAGGCGGAGAAGGAAACAGACGATCATTCTCTCCTGCGAGGAGAGAGAGAAAAAGCCAGGAAATTCAATTGAGGAGTGAGAAATTTTTTAATCATTTAGGGTGCGTTTGGTAACATTTCTGTTTAAAAATTGTTTCTGGGAACAGAAATAGAAAAAAGTATTTCTGCTTCAGGGAACAATTTTTGAACAAAAAAACGCGTTTGGTAAATATGTTTCAGAAATATAAAAAGAATAGAAACACGTTTGGTAAATTTGTATAATTTTTTTATTTCTTTTAATTTTTTAATATTTTTATTTTAATATTTCTATTTTCTTTCTTATTTTTTCTTTTTTTCTTATTTATTTTTCCTTTTTTATTTTTTATTTTTCCTTTTTCCTTTTTTTCTTCTTTTGGCCGGTCACCAGCCTCGGCCATGGCCGGCGACCGGCCGATGAGGGCCGGGGCGGCCTCGCCCAGCCACGGCGAGGCTCGGCCTCGTCGGGCCACCGCTAAGCGACGCCAACTTGGCGATGGCTCGGCGAGGCCGAGCTCGCCCAGCGGCTGGCGAGGCCGAGCCTCGCCGGGCCACCGCCAGGCGCCGACCTGGCCGCGAGGTCGCCGGCCCTCGACTGTGTTGCCGGCCATGGCCGAGGCCGACGACCGGCTAAAGAAAAAAGAAAGAAAAAAGAAGAAGAAAAGAAGAAGAAAAAAGAGAGAAGAAAATGGAAGAGAGAGAAAAAGTGTTCCTAAATTTTGTTTCAAAAACAAGAAATAACATTTTTTTGTTTTGCATTTTTAGAGTTCGAGGATGTGTTTAACAAAAAAATAATTTTAACAAAAACACAAACAAACGCGTTTCATTCCTTTTTATTCCTGCGAACAAAAAAACAAAAATTTGTGTTTGGGAACAAAAATACTTTTTACCATGCATGCCCTTATTGACCTGACGCATTGTTTCTGCCTCCAACCCGACCCGAGCCGAGCGGGTCCTTTCATTTTCCTGTGGGTCCCCCAGGACAGGTGTCGAAAGCTGAGTGGTACGTGCTCGCCAGGTCAGCGGATGACGTGGCGCACATATATTTTATCGAGCGGAGGAGTGAGTGTCTAGAATTCCGACGTTTTGTTGTGCCGACCCATTTGTCCTCCCTCTGTACGCTGAATTGTCGCTCATCGTCACATGCACACGCGGCGCCAACGCGCCGTGGGATCATTCCGCGAGCAAAATCTCCCCTTTGAATTGCAACAGGAGGATCGAATCTTCATCAGCTAAAATGAGTTCGTTTTCTGCTGTCAGAGCATTGGGTGCAGTGGTCAGGCTCCGGCATGGTGTTCCCTTCAGACGACCCATGTCTTTCTCTCTCCAAAGGGGTACTTCTCCATCCGTTGGGGGTGTGTGTGATCTGGGTTCGTTTCGATTAGATGAAAAGGCCTAAAAGATGTCGACTTTGATTCAGGGGCTGTTTCATTTGGCAGAATTCTGTCGTCTTCGGCAGTTATATCGCGGAACGCTTGGTGGGATTCGTTCTGTGCGGTGAGATTCCATGGCGGCAACGCGAGAAAGATTTGGACTTTCTCTCCTGTTTGCATGGGCAGGAGGTCTTGCAAAATCGCTGGCAGGAAGGTACCATTGTCTTCATGATCATGCCTTTATTTTTTGGCTTAGAGCTTGTCGCAGCAGCTAAATCATCTAGTGTAGGTAACCTGTTTGATGAAATTCCTTGCTGGCATCACGGAAGTTAACTGTCTAACAATGATTTTGATATTCTTTCTTTTGTTTGGACATCTATCTGAGTTCACTGCTGTTGGGTTTCTTGTGGCCAAATATATATATATATTGAAATGTCAAATTGCTTATGTTGTTACATGGATTCAGTGTTTGTAATTTGCCTTATTGCAGGACGCCCAAAATGCCAAAAAAGTAAAACTTTATTCAAAGATTGGGAAAGAAGTCGTATCTGCGTAAGTTAGTCGCTGCATTTTCAATTTGGCTGCTTGATTTGATAAAAGACTGTTGATATGGATGTGTCTCTTTAACAGTTTTTACTAGAATGGATCCTTGAATGTTTTTTTTTTTGGTAAAGTAACAATGGATCCTTGAATGTTTCTGTATCCATAATGCTAAAAAATTTGTGGTGGTCTATTTTTGTTCAATTTTGATAGTAAATGTTTTTCTTTGTTTCTTGAAGACTGCTATGAGGGTAATTGCACCACTTGATGCAGGGTAAAGAAAGGCGGCCCAAATCTTACATCAAATACAGCTTTGGCTGCTATAATCGAGAAAGTTAAGGAATTAGATGTACCAAAAGAAATTCTAGAACGCAACATCAAAAGAGCTTCCGAAAAGGGGCAGGAGTCTTACATAGAGAAAATATATGAGGTAGGTGAACATTACTGCCTATATCTAGTAATAAGATTTACCAAATTCAAGGACTTCTTGTACTTGCTTTATCGCAGTGATTATCAACACCGCAATGCTCACGACTTTCCTTTGCCTACTATGGAAAGTAAAGTTCTTCTTTTGTTCTCAGGTGTATGGTTTTGGAGGAGTCAGTATTGTGGTTGAGGTGTCCACTGATAAAGTAAATCGGTCCGTTGCAGCTGTTAGAGAGGTAGTGAAGGATTATGGTGGGAAAATGGCAGACCCAGGATCTGTCATGTTTAAGTTCAGGCGTGCCCGTGTTGTGAATATAAGAGTTACTGATGCTGATAAAGACCAGCTCCTCGACATTGCTCTAGATGCAGGTGCAGAGGATGTTATTGAACCTTCAATATCTGAAGATGATGTGGATGAAGACAAATTGGAGAGGTAACAATATTTCATTTCGCTATAGGTTGATTGTTTCTAATGTATATCTCTGTCAGATGCAACTAATCTACTAGTCAATTTGATAGTCTACAGCTCTCTAGCAATACGTATCACAGTACTGAAAGTTTTATGTATATCCATCCTAATTTTTGCAGTTGTGGGGATCAGTTTATCAAATATGTACTGACTATAGATCTGAGAAGTATTCCTCTAGCTTCTAGAATGATTAATTTCATGTTCACACTGGTAGTTGTTGAAGTGAATTACTTTGAAAATGTGATGCTAGGAAAAATACTTGTTTCTGAAAAAGAAACTATTGCGTCGTCCAAACTCTATATTCACTGATAATGGCCATGTAAGTGTGCTATCACTGTGAAATGTCTGCTAATGCCACAAAATGTTCACTGTTAGCTTTGCAAAATCCAACTAGCCTCAATGTTTTTGTTGGATCTGGCCGCTATTGCTACATAGTAGCTACAGTCACCTAAATCAGCAGTAGCATAGATGTGATATATAAGATCAGATTCTGCAAAGTAATCAATGTAGCTTCAGGTTTTGGGGTTTTGAATGCCTTTGGCTAAAGGATTAGGGTGCATTATTCTACATATTTCCATGAAGTTCAATTATGATTCCCTGTCGCAAGATTTTGGGTCCTCTCAGGAATTTCTGGTCGGCAAAGAAATGAAAAGTAGTCTTTTGGCAATAGCTTCATCCTTGCTTCATTCTATATCATCCACTTTGTTTTAATCTAGGATGATCAGTTGTCTCTGTCATCTATTATGCAAGATATACTTGCAATGAGCAAATTCTTCAATTCAATCTTTTGTTTCTCAAAAAATTGCCAGTAGCATGGATATGACTGCCAAAAACTAGTTCCAACTGAATAATCTTTTGTTGCAGCTATTATAAAATTGTAAGTTCTCCTGAGAACTATTCTGCAATACTTTCAAAGCTACGAGAGGAAGGAATAGCTTTTGAGCCTGATAATGGGTCTGAGCTACTTCCCATCACTACCATTGAGGTACGTATCAAATTTTTAGACTTCATGGTCCTCTACTGCTGGTGTTTTGTGACCATCCACATAGACTGCACTATTTTCTTAAGGCTTGTTCATTGGTCCTTTTTCTTGTCCCTTTTGTCTGCCTACACTCGGCTTATCATAGGCAAAAAATGGCTTCTCCAGGTAGCTTGCCCCAATTGTAGTCTTCATCTCTGTTTCTGTTTTTTCTGTGCTTATAAGAACCTGGAAGTGATTGTCCAGCTTCTATCAGAGGACAGTGCTATAGGATCGCATTCATTTTGCTGTTGATATAAGCAGTGTAACTATAAATCATACTTGAACATCCTTTCTCGTGATTTCCATTTTTAAGTTTCAGTTATTCTCTTTTGACATCGATGGAGGATAACACAATTCAACGAGCCTTGAGTTTTCTCTGGAGTGCAAAATGGTGGTTGCACATGCACATGCATTTTTTTTTTTTTAACCTTTTGAATTTCCATCACTCCAGTAGCCTTAAGTGAATTTAGAATCAAAGCTTGCTATTCATATCGCATACATATGTGTGAAAATACTTAGTAATGAAAAAGAGAAACATTCTTGACGTTAAGGTGGAGTAATAGAAATTTGTAAGCTTCTCAATGATCAAATATTTTAAAGCTGATTTTTTAATTGCAAGTTTCGAACAACTCTATGTATGGGGTGGCACATTATTAATGTTTGCTTGTAAGGTGCTGGTGGCACATATCTCAAGCATCTAGTTCATTGACAGTTGTTTCTTCAAGGCAACTATGTTGCAGTTAATGTCATTGATTCGTCCGGAGATGCTGTGGTTTTAAGTGAAATATGTGCCATATTATAATTCCTGGACAAAATTGGTGTTCTGCTGTCCTCTTTGTTTGATTTATGGATTCAAGTGAAAAGTTTGCTGTGATAATTTTCAGGTGGATGATGAGGCAATGGACTTGAACAAGGAACTAATGTCAAGCCTGCTTGATCTTGATGATGTTGATGCAGTCTATACAGACCAGAAATGATTGAGTCCCCTCATCACCATTTAAACGACTAGATGCATACTGCTAGTGGATGATACTTATACATGCTGCGCCAAGGATCAAACTTGTTCCGACTCTCTGTGTTCATTCGTTGGTTTACAAAGTTCATGTTCTCTCCATTTTCCTTAAGGAGAGGAGAATGAGGGGTTTGCCAGTTCTATTTGATGGATGTGTTATGCCAAATTATTACCGATGGAAGAGGAGCCTTCTGATATGACCTGCTGGTTTTTGGGTAATAAGTTCTAGATACTTGAAACGCAATGGCCCTGGTAATCATTTTCTGATCAGTGGGCATTGACAGTCTCAGTGACGATTGTCCTTTTGTTTCTGGTCTGTTTTTAGAGGGAGGTTGACCCGTGGTGCTTCAGGGTTCTCGATGATGAGAAAAGTCATGAGACGACTCTTTGGAGAGGACCTTTGTATTGGTAAAACCCTCGCCTTAGATGGTATTTCAGCTGCCAGAGTGAGGTACCAATTAAATTTAACATTTGTGGTATGATATAGGTAAATTCATTTTGTTCAAGTTCGGTAGTGCGCTATATATTGCCCTCATTCGTAATAAACTAGTGCTTCATTGAATGGGTCTATGCTAACAAATTTTGAGACAAACCTTGATGTGGCTAACGAGGCTGCCTTCTTCAAGACTCTACTGTAAGTTCTTCTGCACTGATAATTTCTTGAATGCTAGTGGCAACTTCTTTTAGCTCCTCGATACCTTACGTTGCCAACTTTTTATCCTAGATGTGATTATTCTATACTCCCGATGGTAGGGATTTCAATGGTTGTTCGCCGACCAAGTTAGGACGATCACATACCGATACAGATGTCTTGGGCTGAATTCTCATCAACTCGAACCGGGAGTTGGTGACAATGCTACTACAGGTGGCTAGATAGATGTTGGGATTCATGCCTGAGATTTATCTACTTCACTGAAAAGCAAGTATTGTACGGTTTGGGAGACTTAGACCATATCTAACCATAAACCATCATTAACAAAACAAGCAATCGGCAAAGAATCCGTAACTCCAAGACCGGGAGCAGCAGCTACCCTGCTCTTTTTGAGGTGGTTGGCAATGACCTTGTAGCTGTAGCATCATTAAAGCTGCTCCCGGATGATACTTCGCCTAAGTTTCGAGGTGTCACGGCTTTCACAAACCATCGAAGGTGTTACAACTGGAAAACACGCGATGTGGCACTTAGGACTTGGCGACAGCGACTTGGCGACAGCGATACCGGAGAGGCCGATGATTTTATTTCAGATGTTGGGTTATTTGGATCTTTCGGGTTCATAGCTAGGCCTGATAATGGACCTGCCTGCCCAGTAACGTACCGGGCCACTATAGACCGGCGCCTCAAATAGAAGCATGATCTTGGGGTATGCCGATGGTTTACATGTTCTTGGGCCAGCGAGCCTCGAATCATAGCTCTTAATGATGTCAGACAACCTACTACAGTATAAGAGCCATGGTCAAGTTTGAAGGCTATTCAATCCCTTGAAAAAGTCGTGTTTTCTTCCAATTTTTCCATCCAAAGACGACATACGGCGCCCTGTACCTGCATGTAGCATATTACCCTCTTTTTCTTTTCCATTTTCCACCTAATTTTCTCCCACAGTTCAGAATTTACAAACGCTAAAGTCAAAAAAGTACTTCTGACACATGCCTAGGCAGTACCAGAACGCTCGAGACATATCCACTTCTTTCCCCCCACTGCTGACATCCTCACAGCCTCATCTTCTTCCTCGGGTACAGCACCTGGAAAAGACCTCGAACAGCTGAATACCATGAACGATTGAGTGAGAAAAACCGGCCGTTTCATCAATAAATGCCTGAGTGACATTGACGGTGATGGTTGGGGTTTTGTTTGGACATTTGGCGAGCGAAGGCTGTGCGTAATATCCGGTTGGTGTCTGCGTCCTTTGCACAGTCCGGTCCCTGAGAAAAAGCTAATCTCCTTGTTGCGGGTGGTCTGGGAGAGAGTCCTCCCCCATCATCTTCTTCTTCTCGACAGAGCATCACATGGCCTGTCGTTTAACCGTCCCCTTCTTAGTTTTTGCCTCTATCAGACAAACGTTGCTGTCGAGGGAGGGTTGTTTGTTGCCTATAGCATGCGAGTTCACTGTACAATTTCCAAGTCGCATTCGGTCCGTGCATTCTTGGATGTTGAGGCGATGTTTTTCAACTAGCCCGGACTATTTATAAAGTTGAATATGGACCATTAGATCTAATACGACAATATTGATGTGAGCTCCACGAGACAAGATTTGGGTTCAGTTTAATATGTAGGTTATATTCATTCATTGTGTTTTTCTTTAGAAAAATGATGTGAATGATTCTTGAATTTCGGCCTAATATGTAATGTCTTATCTCAATTTTTAATTTATTCGATATAGTTAATGAATTTTGCTCAAAATTAGATGGTATTTGATCGCGTCAATTATTATGTGTTGAGTAGAAATTTTAAACAGAATGATTCAACATTTCCATCTTTTTATTCATCTACTTTAAAATAAGGGGAAAAAAGAGGCTGTTAATCCATCGCTATCAATGACATGGGTTATTATACATCTAATTCAAGATAAATGTCTTTTTTTGGATAATCCATGTGTAACTTTCTTTTGTTTTCCACCGTTTAAACTTAATGAATTGGAAGTAATATTGGCAAATTCCATTATTTTGAATTAATGGAAGGGTGATATTTAACATCTTAAAATAGTTTAGGGATTAGATTGAATATTTATTAATAATTTATGGATTGTGTCAAACAAATCAAAAAAAATTTATGAACGGCATTACACATTAAATCAAAGTTTATGAATTATTTGTATAACTCTGTGGAGAGAGAGAGAGAGAGAGAGTTTTCCCATGCTAGGCTGAGTTAGAAGATAACATTAGAGTTTCATAAAACATGGTATAGGAGAACTTAGGAATAACAAGACAATTGAGTAATGAAGATATCAGACATGTTATTGTTATACTTAGGTAAAATGACGTGGATGAAGAGTGTTCAAGAATTTTCCCCTGTTGAGAGCTGAGAAAGCATAGAGAGAGAGAGAGGGTAAAATGACGTGGATGAAGAGTGTTCAAGAATTTTCCACTGTTGAGAGCTGAGAGAGAGAGAGAGAGAGAGAGAGAGAGAGAGAGATGTTGAGGCCAATCAATCTGAGGCAGAAAAGACATAGCAGCAACTCATTAAATGAGTGAGGAGATTTGTCTCTCTTTGGCTGCTTTTGCTTTGGGGCAGGAACACAACTGCAAGCTTTTCCCTGTCCCTCGCAGATTGTGGAAAGACCATGAAATTTACCCCTTTTTCCTCCTCTCGATACTTCACTTTCTGAGTGGGGAAAACATATGTAAAGGGCCAAAGAAGGCCAAACTGCGAGTCCCAATTTTTCTTTTTTATTTTCTTTGAAGCGATAATAAAATACAGCTTTAAAAATTCATTATGTAAAATCATTTTTTTTTTGTCAATCCACCGATCCCGTTGGATAATTAAGCAGCCTTATCACTAATGATCATTTTGCTCAACGATTTTACTTAGCAGTTTGAGTGATCAAACCTACATCTACAACGTGCATCTTTTCAATATATATGCATACCCGTTCTTCAATCACCAAAACAATCCTGTAGTACAGACTGTGAAATTATATATTGATGCTCTATTTCCTTAAAAAAATATACATTATCTTGGATGGGAACTACATAAACAATGCCAAATAATGGGTCATCGCGCATTTACTAAAGCTGGGACAATCCATGATTAATTTTTCCCTTGTTTTTTACGGGAAATTTAAGTAAATTTGAAATGGCTTTGAGATGCGAAATAGATTTGACGTCAAACCTCTTTTGCATCTCCGTGCAGAAACTTCATTTTCAGTGCATTATTGTCCTTTGCTCTGCGTCCACAAATAATTGGCACGTGTACCGTTAGCACCGTACGCATGCAATTACAAATTACTAGCATAATTATCTTATATATTCGAAATAGTTACTTTTTATTGATGGAAAAATTCTATATAACGCTCCAACCCAAATAAATTATTTTTTTTGGCCCAATAGAAAATAAAATAATAATTAATAAAAAAATGAGGGAAATAAGAAAATAATTTTTTTGGTCGAAAGATCATTTTCTTATGAGGCCCCTCCCCACCTTTCGTTTTCTCTCCAAAAATCAAGGTGGCACATGAGTGTACGGTCAGGAGCTAAGGCGCCGATGCATCGCCATCAGAAGGGGGGAAAAAAAGCGGCCTTTTGTGATCTGACGGCTGACGTGCCATCAGAAGGGGGGAAAAAAGCAGCCTTTTGTGATCTGACGGCTGACGTTCCATCAAGCTGGTGCCCCACATACCCATCATGATGTCTCGTCCCGGCGTTAAATGATCGGGACCCACACGGCGCGCCACTGCATATATTCGCCGGTTTTTTTTTTTTTTGGTGTAGAAAAGTTGAGAAAGACAAACATCAATGAAAATTAACTCGAATTTGATTTTTACAACAGTATTCTTTTTTTTTAATCGAGAGCGAATTCGAATGGTAAAAATACCATGCAATAAATAAATATAAAAATAAATAGGATTAAGGTTAGCTTATGTGAAAACAGAGAGGTTATTATTGGAAATATCATCTTCAGTTATGTTATAGAGAGATATTTTCTGAAAAAAAAAAAGAAAAATATTTACTTTACGACAAATCGGATTTGATGCCTAATCACCCATTTCTGTCGTTAATTTTGTGCTGATGATTTTCGACATGAATATTGGTGTCGTCTTCAATCAAAGGTTGCTTTCGACTTCTCTTTGATAAGTCAAGATATCGCATTTAACAACACAAGTGGGGGCATAGTACATATGTATCATACTAAAATAACATTATGTGTATTAAAGTTATTCTAAAATAATATATGCTTGTAGAATTAATAAACTTCCTCTAAATTTGAATTGATATTATCAATCACACGCTTTGTCATATTTTATATGCATAATTAAAATTAATATAGATCATGGTTCTGTTTCTTTTGTGAAAAATGAATGATTTGTAAAATACAACCTTAAAAATGATCACTTATAGTCAATAAAAAATGTTTCCATTATTGACAAAAATTTATGTCTAAATATTTTTTTAGATGATGAAAATATTTTTTGTTTATTTATCTTTGTAGGCAATTCAAATGATCAATTTTTAGAAAAATATCTTTCAAATTATTTATTTTATGCAAAATATGAGGAGTGTATAATTACACGAGAAAATGAAATTGTGAACATTTTATTAGAAAAGGTTGCCGTGCCTTCGGAAACATAAGAAATGGCTTATAGCTAATGTTCCTTGTTGATTGGACTAAACGTAAGAAACACTGTTCCTTAAGGACAAGCAGACAGTATGTTTCTCTTTGCTTCAAGGCCCTTCCTTCCTCAAACGACCACAGGAAACCTATCAATTAAATCATGCTTACGAAGGCATTAGTTGCACGTGCGCAACGATCCCCTCTGCCCCTTCTTTCGCAAATCAAACTACGTGATAATGATAATACATAATTGAAATGACAAAAATGAGTGGACCCCGCATTTGGGCGACGAGATTTGCCCGACAGAATTGAGCGTTGGCGAGCACGTTGAACTGTTGTTCGTGCGGCCGAGAGTCTTTGTGATTTGGGCACGACAGCGTAATTGTCAAGAACGCCATTCCAACTTTGGAATTCGGACAGTTGCATTATTGTAATTTGAATTGGGTGGCACCATATTTTTGGCAATTAGTTACAATCTTGCTGGCCCTTCTTTGCAAATTTCTCTTGATGATCCCCATCACTATCCTGAGTGTGCACTAGGTCAAAAGTTCTTTTTAATGGGAAAGCATCTTCTCACCCATCCACTCACTTTACAAAAGCAGCCCACGTTATAACATTGACACAACTCCCTAACTAACCCTATAAAAAAAATTAACCAATGAATTATATTTGTATAGTATGCCTAAAGGGAAATATTGGAATGATTTTACGTGATTTGATCGACAGGATTTTGGTTCAGCAAAATTATGGACGGCACATTATGATGAAATGAAAGCAACAAGCTGACGCAAAATTTTCCAAATTTTAAGTTTGTGTACTTAGAGTAAACTCAGATATTTTCTCATAAACAATGAAGTAAACCAACTCATATAATCTAATGCGCGATTAGTTAAACCATCATCAGATATACCAAATGCTAATGCTTCCTTGGATTGAACTTCGTGAAACTTACATAAGCCTATCATTCCATACCGGACCGGCTTGGAATAAGGTCATATACAAGCACCCTATTCTTTATTCGGCGGTACCCAAAGGTCTTACATATACCTTTCTTCTTTCTTTGCCATGATCAAAATACGATCTTATGGAGGCATTTTATCCTTAATTAATACTAGGTCTATATCCTTAGCTACTACTTTGATTCCATCATTTCCACATATAAGGACAGCAACGTGGAGTTGTGTAAATTCACGCAATCATTTCCCTTATTAGCAAGTGGCGACTATAGTATTCTAACTTTGATAGTCGGGACTTATTTAATTGCAGGCTTTTAAACAAAGATTAAAATTTTTAGATCATGGTCGGTTCAAATCTGTGCACCCCAATTGCCGATATCTTAAGATAATGTGGTGTTGTTTGATGTCGAATCGCGATGAAAACTACACATGATCAGGTCGATTTTGGATGTGATCATCTGAGGCGCGTGTCTATAATCGAAGGAACAGGCCGATTTAGATGACCGCTTTTTGAAATTGCCGACTGGTCTCTCTCTTCGGTACGAGTTTGCTGCTTTCATAGTCACCGTTTCTTCTAGATTATGCCGACATGAAAAGGTACAACGTCAGGTCCTTGTTTGGTGTAGGTATGGATTTCTGATGTTAAATATAATGCTTGGAATCTGTAAATTTATGATTTGACATGAAATTATGATAATGTCAACGTCGATTATGGCTTGAATTTTCTTCGTGCCGACTCCGTTTATGAAGCGATCCAGATAAGTGATGAGACGTGCGGTTCCATTGGAGGACGAGCCAGTCGGATTATTCTTCTGCATCTAGGGATTTAAAATAGATTGACAAAACCCATATTGAACATGTTTGGGATGGATCCTTTTGTATAAAAACTGCGTGGTTTAATCATAGAACAGATCGGTGTACTTATATGAAAGCTCACAAACATTTAGATTCCATTTGATCTGAAAAAATATTAAATGTTGTATTGCTTACAAAGATGAATAGATAAAAAAACGTTTTTTCATTGTTCACGAAAATATTGATACAAAAATTATAGTCGATAATAAAAATATTTCCTGTGCCTATTATTTCAACAATTGATTATTTTTAGGAAAAATATTTTTAAAATCGTTTATTTTTCGCAAAATAAACAGAGCTTTAACAAAGTTCTAACCTTTAACGATAGTCATGGACTTATACAATTATCTGTTTCATGAGGCTTTATGAGTTATTGAGTTCTTTGGACAATGAACGGAATTTCGTTATTTGAATTGCTCTTGAACCTAATAGGTATAGTCTAGCTTTTTGTGGGAAATTGCATGATGAAGAAGCCTAATCGCCGATTTATATTTAATTTGAAAACTTTACATCTGGCTAAAGCTACCTAAATGCATTGACCCAATATTTTTTTGTACATTAGGAAACGAAAATTAATTTGATCTAAGGTTCTGCTTGTTTCAGAAACAATAAATAATTTAAAGAACATTTTTCTAAAATCATCACTTATATTACTTGAAATAATTTGTCAATGAATAACATTTTTATTATTGATAACAATTTAAGTCTAATGATGAAAATGTTTTTTGTTGATTCATTTTTTTAAAAGCAATACGGTCAATTATTTTTAGGAAATTATGTTCTAAATCATTCATTTTTGGTAAGACAAATAAAACCAAGAACGGTCCTTGCCTCTATTTGGCTGCTTGTTGGCCTATTTTGGCTGGTTTAATTGTCAGTTTTGGCTGGTTTAATTGTCAGTTTTAGCTATTTGTGTTCTCCTTCTTACTCGGCACCCTTCCACTCGTTACGATATGTTTGTCTTCGTGAGTGTAAGTTTTTGGTGCCGACGTCCCCTTACTGTATAGCTTATCGGTTAAAAGTCAATATATATCTTACTTTACCAAAAAAAAAAAAAAAAACCAAGAACGACATAATTCTATGGTAGGGATGTCTGAGAAATCAAATAGTTTTCCTTTTGTGCATGATTAATTACGCCTAATACTTGCTTGTCCATGAAAACATGAATTGAAAAGGATTTTGAAAATATTAAATATTAAGAAAAATCTAGATCAAGATATTGTTAAACTAGTCCTTCTAACGATTGTCTCCAAAGCAAGATTTGGTACATGCACTAACACTGGGATCCTAACTTTAATCATCCTAGAAAAATGCTGAATAAACCAATATCGGGTCTGCCATAAAATATTAAAAAAATCTCATACCATATCCTCATAAGATCACGTTCAACTCCATCGTCCATAAAAGTTGATGTGACACATTTTGCTACTTTTCCTTATTTTTTTTTATTTTACTAGGGAATAATGGTCTATCTAAAATCCTCGTTGCATTGCTTAAACAATATATATAGACAAATAGATAGATAGATGGATAATGACTTGATGACTTTAAACAGAGACCCCAATAATGCTTTTTAGTCATTGAACTTTAGTGGGTCTATTTGGGTTGACCACTATACTTTTATACTATAGGACATCAAATTTTATATTTATTTAATATGAAACATCGGAAACCTTTCAAAAATTAGAAGAATTTATAAGTAGTGAGATCTATAGTTTCCTCATAAATTTTTGAAATGCCAATCAATACTTTCTTATTTCAATTTTTGGAAAAAAATATTATAAGTTTGAAGCAAAAAAATTAAGTCTATTGTGTGAACATGTTTCTTCTCGTATCTTCATTTTAATTTTACATGAAAATCCTATAAATGCTATGATAAGATAAAAAATGATCAATTGGGCACGCCATAAAATGTGTTAGGATTAATGTCATTAGCTATGAAGATTAAATATCTTGTGACATAAAAAAATCAATCAAATTTATTTTTTAATCGATGGAAAGATCAATACAATATAGATAGTAAAATCAACTGCATCTACATGGATAATTTCTATCTAAAACACCGATAAACATTCAGCTAGCCGAGCAGGTTAACTTATTATTGGGAATTTAACATTAGGGCTTCAAATGAATTCCAAATTTCCAAACACAATTTTTTTCATTTGTCACATGAATTATGCCCATGTCAATTTTAAATTTCTGACCGTGACCGGCAATCATTTCTCCGTACGGAGACAAAAGGATGGCCACTTCGGGACCTCAAACAATAAGTGAAGGCGCCTTTTAACCTCCACCAGAGTCAAACATGACAGGCCAGTCTGTGAAGGATGGACACGTGGCGGGGAGTACGAGTGCCGACAGTCGCTGTCGGTGCAGTCAGCTTTCTGGGAGAATGGGCGGTGAGACATGGATGGTGACCCGACCCCGTTCTTCTCGCCGGCGACAGGTTTTACCACTGCCGTACGCTCTAAATTTAAAGGTAATTTTTTAAAATTTACCTTAGAGAAGATGATGCCTCACGCCTGATCCCATTCATGTACTGGTTTCCCACTTTTTTTCTTTCCTCTTTTTTCAGCTTTTCCTTTTTCACACTTTGCCTGTCTCTCACGCTGGTGATCACGAAAGAACCTCTCCATCGGAGCACGCTTGAGCCACCGCGCTTCCGATGCTGCTCAAGCCTCTGGCATTGCCGCTGGCCTCGGTAGATCCATAAGAAGCCATCGCTCGAGTCCCCTAGCAGGCCTGTAGCATCATTACGCCTCCTTTTGTTGAGAATACGTTACAGAAGTTCGATATATTCACTTGAGAGATCGTTAAGAGAGGGTTCAAATTCGAGCCGTGTAATATATTCAGCTAGACTCACATTTACTCAAAATTTTAAGTTAATGAGTTATGAGTTAAATATCATATATTAATTGCTTTATATTACATAAGTTATTTGATGTGAAATAGTGCATCTCAATAATCTCTCATTCACGTGAGTTTATTGTTAGCTTTATTCCTTCTTAATCCAAGTAATATTCTATAATTTATTTTGTCAAACCAAATCATGAAGGCTGCTTGGAAATCGATTATGTCATGAGATTCCTTCCTTTGTTGATATGTAGCAAGAGTGGACCAGAGTATGGCACGAAATTTCTCCCTCGATTAATACGCTGTGGGAGTGGTGGACCCGAGTATGTCACGAGATTCCTTCCTGGACTATTGCGCGGTGAGAATGTGCCACTAATCAACTATTGACTTTAATATCATTTGTTAGGAGTGCGCGACAGAGTTTGATATTTTCATTTTGGAGATTGTTAAGAGAAAATCCAAGTCCAAGCTTGTCAACATATTCAATTGAACCCATATTATCTTACAAGTTTAATCTAATGAGTTGTGGGCCAACTACCATCTATTAATTGCTTAATTCTATAGAAATCTTTCAACGTGAGATTTTTCAAATACAAATCACGTGTGCATCTCAACATCTTTCTCTTTCTGAGTCCAACTCACTAGGCTCTCAACTTAGATTGATCACTGCCAAGCTCGGGCAATGGTTGCCAGAGGCTGGCGATTGTGACCTCTGTGGTCAGACCACCAACACAACTCCTACATTTTCCATGACACGGGGAAAGAGACGCGGAGGATACAGTGAGGGACCACGAGGGTGATGGTGGCGCGCACGGAACGGTAGCAAGGACTCATTGACAAAAACGCGATGGTCGCAGGGTAGCCGCAGAGACAGAGGGGAGCTACAACTCAACGTTCCAGGGACATTGAGGACATTAGATTGATGCGTCTGACCTCTATTACTCCAAAAATTTATGTTATGACTATTGCACAAAATAACCAGACATTTTCCTTTCCCTCAAAAGCTAATGCGATGACAAAGCTAACCGAAGTGTGAAAATTCGATAGATCGGCAACCATGGACAAATGGATAACTCGTTTGCACATGAAGATACGAAATAATTAAATTCGGGTCATGCGCTCGATCCACGTGCGCATGTCTATAAGTCAGCCGCTGAATAGTCTCATAAATGTCTAATTATAGCTTTCACTATCCCCATATAGAAATATGCACACAGATAGTCGACATAACAGTGTACTAGCGGATGAGAAAGGAAGACGAAATAGAGGCATGAAGAGCCATAGATGATAGGAACATGAAAAGGAAGGGGAGATACAGGAGCAGTGGCCAAGCTTGCGAGTCACAATCTTAATAATTCAAATGGCCAACTCTCTCACCATCTTTTAACGCATTGACGCATGTCATGGCTCTTATTCAGTGTTCCCAATGCCTTCTCTTCGTCCGTGCAACCTTTTAAATTTTGCTAGGGCGTGTTATATCATCTCTGGGGTCGGTCGGCCGAGGTTGAATCTGCCAAGCACCTGTCATGCCTAGCCATAGCTCAGCCCTACATGGCTCTGCACTGTTGCATGTTATTCCTCTCTGTGTCTATGATTGAGCTTAACACCAAAGTGCACTAAGCGACAAAGCGCGACTTCTGTTTCATGCGGTAAATTTTTCAAAACGATATTGAAGATCCTCCAAATTTGGTAGAGGAAGCAAAAGAGCTCATCTTGTTTCCATGGCCGACCTAAGTTTCCTATCCTTTTCTTTTGCTTTTCCTTCATTTTCCCTTTTCACATATGTTTGGACTGATTTTTACTTTTTACTTTTTTGCATATCTCGCAATTCACATGTTTCAACTTTTCTTTTTTAATCCCAATTATATGAAATTTTCATTTTGTAAACATTAACACGTAGATTCACATATAAATCTTTTATAATTTTTTAGAAATTTCACTGGTATTTAAAATTTGACAGGAACCTTAAACAATACTAAAATTTTTCTTTTAGTTAAGTCTAAACAAACAGGGCTGGAAAAGTGTGAGGAATTAGTAGTCTCAACAGGAATAACATTAGCTTTGAGGAATAATATGAGTGTTGTATATGGCTTACCAAGTGAAGTTGATTTCTGTGCAACTTGTCAAAATAGTATCACGAAAGCATTTTGTACGGTGGACTTGAGTATGTCCCCAAAATGCTTTGTTTGAGGCCACGTGTGCACCTCAGCATCTCTGGGACATTAAACACCTAGAGGGTATTTCCTCTTTTAGGAAAATAAAAAGATATAAAGAGAATTAGGGATGTAGGGCATAGGAGCATTGGCACACGCATCTTTACAGCCTATTGAATTACCAGATAGGTGGAGGATGGGTAAATATAGAACAAAGACATTTGAAAACCACATTGGAACGAATCGTGTAATGATCCATTGCATAACACAAAATAAAAAAACCTTTAATACAATTTAGTTAGGAAAATTACCCAATGAATCTTAAATCTATTATATGAATACTAATTCCATCTTAAACCTTTTCATTTTGCCAATTTAGTCGTAAACTATTGCACAAAATTCTATTGTAGTCATTTTGGTCAATTTTAGTTAGAAATCAATAATATGGCAATCTAATTTTCGCCAACCGTCCTATGCGGTATATTGTTACAACATCGATTTTTAGCAAAATTGGGCGAAATGACTACATTGGAATTTTATGCAAAGATTTAGGACTAAATTAACGAACTTGAAAAGTAAAAATGAATTAGCACCCACACAAGATGTTCATGACTAATTGGATAATTTTCCTCTGTAGTTTAATACGATAAATTCGTTCCAAAATCCATTGAAACTGACGGAGTCTAAAACCAAGCTATTCACTCGGAGTGAAGAACCCACCTCCATAAATTCTTCATCAATCTCCACATGGTGAACGCCCAAAGATCGAACGATCAATCACAAGAGACATGGTATGGTCACAGGGCGTGGCTTGATTTGATGTGCAGAGAGAGACCTGATCGAAGCAAAAGGCCATATCATGTTGCATTGAATTGTCCATCCCTATTTACTGCGATCCATCACTGCTCGTGTCGTTTCTCTCCTTGCATGGCCACCTAACGAGGAAAAGATCGACAAATCCTCCTGTAGGGGCTTTGCCGGAGCGGATATTTAGGGTTTCATATCATAAAAAGGAGTGGATATATATGTATTGGAGCAGATCATGTAGATCCTCATTATTGATGTACTTTGTCTTTTAACACTATGAGCAATCAAATCGTTCGAAGCACCTCGAAGCGACCTCTCACAAAATAGCGAAATTTATTTTTGCAAGATGCTTCAGGACATTAGTCCAAAATATATACTAAAGAGAAGAAGAAAAATAATGTAAGAAAGTTCATAAAATCACAATTTTGAACGAAACCATGATTTCGTCTCTTCAAATCAGACCCAAAGCGGCAAGTTTCATGTTTGTGGCAGTAGGTTCGACACTGAAGATGATGAAATTCCGATTTGTCACCTTCGGATACGATCAAAGGCGATATAGATTTTGTCACTTTAGAGTGTTTTTCTTGTAGCGAGAGTACGGCGTACTTCATAAGAAATTAACTAAATGCAATCCCTCTATCATTGATTTAAAAAAAGTGGGAAGTTAAAATCTTCAAATCAATGGTGATTAAGATCGTTTGCGCAAGACTTCTTTTACTTGGGCTATATGTTCTATTTTTCCTTTTCCCCTCATCTCAGCTTTAAAGGACCGGTTAGAGAACTGAGGCGACAGCTTAAAAGGCATCTAATTCTATATTATCCAATATATGAATAGAGTGACTAATTACACTTGATATTCATATAAGAAAATTTCGTATGTTGCGCATGAACGAGCTCCATACAACACTGTGATATTCCATATTTTAAAGAAAATTCCATACTTGCTTTAGTTTTGCCATGTTCGAAAACTCGATTTGAATGCAGACAAGTTGCAGCCAAAAATGCATATATATTCTTTTCTTTTTTTATATTCATACCCACTTGACTAAATTATGACTAATCAAAGTACAGCATGTGTCACAACTTATAATAATAAAAATAAAATAAAGGAGCAGTTAGGTAGCCAAACAAAAATAAAACATTGGTGGACAAAATGCGACGCCCCATTAAGGCATATGTTCAGTCTGCTCGGTTGCATCCCCCTTGGAATTAATCAATTAGGCACCTTGCAATCATTCTTGCCCTAATGTGACTAATCCAAACAAAATATATGTAAATTAGGGAAATATGTACTTTATATACTCTAAGGACGTGGCAAATCGTCAACCCTTCTTCATCCCGAATCTTTTTGGGAATGTGCTTTGCTTTGATGGGGCAAGTTGAAAGATAGGTGTCAGGGAGAATTTTGCCAAATGGAGCACATGCTTTGTCATTTGTTTGTAGATATGCCAGACTTAATTAATCAGAATCTTTGGAATCTTGAGATAATACTTAAAAAAAATTATGTCTGTATTATTACATGCACATAAGTGTACAATTATTTAGATGGGGGTAATGGTTCATATAGAGTATATTAATCACTTAAAAAATGGATGCTTATTCATACAGAGGCGACGAATACGTGATTCGATTTTTTTGTATTTATAAGGTCATACTATATATGAACAAATTTCTCATGATTGTTTAGTTCACGCATTATATATTGCTAAGTTTCCTTTGGATCCCAATTCCAATATGAACCCCATGCCTCGTTAACCCAAACTACTCCCAAAAGAACACCTATGGTTAAAAGATAAACCCGAGACTAATAATATGATTACTCAATTGATCTAAATGTTGAATTAATTGAGCTTTGTAATAATGTTGAAAGAAGTTCTCTGTTGTAACAATTATCAAACACACATCTTAAATGGCCAATTTAAAAGAAACGTGAATGGATAGCCTCTTGTAACAATTATCGCATTAAAGCATCATTTATAACTGCTCTTCTACTTTACCTAGTAAGAGGGTGAATAGATTGCGAGACAACCATCATAACCATGACTATTGTCATCATGATTCCTTCATCGTTTCTACAGGAAGAATCAAAAGCCAAATCAAATTTTAGCGACCTTAGGGTATGCCAAATGGGAAAATGACTGACACGAAAGCGAAGTTAAAGACCAATGCGGTTTGATGTCGGGAGGGAATCTTGCTGTCTTGCTAAATAATTGCAGGCCTTGGAAAATTCAAGATTTCCTATGCTCCGTCCCTACATTTACATGCTCCTGCTTTTATCATACATATATTTATAGGAATATGCTGGAGACCACTCTTTATATTCGTGTTCATAGAAGTCCAAGAAGTCATCAATGTGCCATTCTTATAAGATGTTTTCTTCAAGCAATTTTTTATAAATAGATTCTTATGGGGTCCATTACCATTAAAAGAAAAAAAAGATATATTTAACTTTTGGATAGTTGACATGTCAATGAATAAGACTACATAACTATCTCTTGTTATTTGTCTTGTCCATCTATGAAAATGTATAAAAAGTTCTTTACACCAATGATACAACTAATAATAGTTATATACATAGTCTTCAAAAAACCAAATAAAAAAGGTGGGGAAAAACTATATTCATGAAAAGAGAGATAAAATCCGCAACTAACTAGAGGCTACAAAAATGACATGTCAATGAATAAGACTACATAACTATCTCTTGTTATTTGTCTTGTCCATCTATGAAAATGTATAAAAAGTTCTTTACACCAATGATACAACTAATAACAGTTATATACACAGTCTTCAAAAAACCAAACAAAAAAGGTGGGGAAAAACTATATTCATGAAAAGAGAGATAAAATCCGCAACTAGCTATAGGCTACAAAAATCACATTTAACACTGTAAAATTAATTTTACAATTCTTGAATTTCTTTATTTGTGCATCAATATCCATAAAACATATATCTGTTTTGGTTAGACATATTGAGAATGTACAGTTTGAAAACTATGAAATGTCTTGCTCAATAAGTAATTTAGGAAATTGCTAATAAAATAGGAGTTATTATCAGAATGTTAATTGAACTAAATAATTTGGACCAAGTACCATCATCGGAAGCAATGAACTCACCCTTTGATATTGATTTCATCGAGCTTCTCTATGAAGTGGACCTATCTAATCCACTTATGGGTTTGGAAAAGAATTAGAAAATAATTGGGAGGACAGTAATTACTGCACGTTCATAATCGACCTCATCTCTTCTCAGCAATATAGAGAATTAGAAGAGGTACATTATTTTCTTTTGAGAACTCATTAACTGTTAATCATATATAATAATTTTTTTTTTTATTTTACAGTACCCTGATTGTACATAAAACAAGAGAGAATACAATTGAAATGACAATTTATTTTTCATGTCATTTTCTTGATTAAGTTTTTTTTTTAATACAGAGGCACTAGGGGCCTGTGCGTAACTAAATCTTTCTTTAAAATGCGTTTTGTATTCACGTTGAAACTATTAATATGTGCATAATAAGGATTAATTGCAACAATTGATCATGTGACATAACGGCTATGGTTTCCATTCTAATATTTACCTTACTAAAAGCAGATGAGGTATACAAGATGTCATCCAACATTTAACTCTCAATACCATAACTAAAACAAACGAGGGTTCTTTAACTTATTTGACTTTTTGAAATTATCCACGCATTAAATTAAAGAATGGTAAGTAATGGCATACCGTTAACAGACGAGGTATACAAGATGTCATTTAACATTTAACTCTCCAATACCATAACTAAAACAAACGAGGTTTGTTTAACTTATTTGACTTTTTGAAATTATCCACGCATTAAATTAAAGAAGGGCAAGTAATGGCATACTATTTTCGTTTTTACCGCATAAGCTATTCAGATTTTTGGCCTCATAAAGGCATGCTATTAATCAACAATTTTGGTATAATTGCCCATTTCAACCATCATAAATTTCCATGTTTCCTTGGGGTCCCAAATCCAATGACCCGCATGCTTCATTATGTGAAGACTTACGAACAGAACAAGAGAAAACGAGATGAGAATGGATGAAAGATTTTGTATTTACTTTCTCTATATTCAAGGAACGTTCATCTGAGAGCATACCGTCTTGCTTGCTCTTCTCTCTTATTTATATTACAAGCTGTTTATCTAAAGAACCGCCGAGATGCAGTTTCACCATTCAACAAACTAAGAAAAACTAACTAACAGAAACAAAAATAGAATGTAAACAGTTACATGCTCAAAACAGAATAATGATTCTGCAGTGGACACGTGTTGAAAATTTCATTATTGATTTCATCCCTTTCTTTCCTGATCGAATCGGCACTAGACTTTCTCACTTTACTTCCTCTGTTCTCAGCAACACCAGGCTTCTCAACAGCACCAGACTTTCCAGCAGCACCAGCCTTTCCAGTAGCACTAGACTTTCCAGAAGCACTAGACTTTCTCACTTTACTTCCTCTGTTCTCAATAGCGTCTTCATTTCTTTTTGTTGAAGTCATAATGATTGAATTAGTAACATAGTGTGTGTTCATCATATAACTCTTAACACATTAGCCCATGCTACTTTCAATATAGCACATACGGTTAAACAGATAATCCTTAGACTAATAATAAGATAATTCAATCGATCTAATTTGTTGAATCAATTGAGCTCTGCAATAATTTTGAAAAGAGAAAAAAGACGAAGGAAAATGTCTCATTTAAAATTTATTGTTTTTACTAAAAAAATTTATTACTTTTTTTGCAATATAATGACTCAGAGAGCAACCCATAATAATGGTCGATATATCAAAGGAGCTGTGTAGCATAATATCATCAGACCTACATCCATCACAAATCATTGGACTTGGAGAGCAAGTACTGCTAGTATGGATTGTGGCATTTCTGCTAAAAGGCATAAACTAGTAGAGTCTTGAGTCAATGTAGTACTTGTCGCAGCATTGAGCTTTAGTACTCTCTAGGGTTATCTAAGACGCACAACCATACGATAATCGTTCATTTTCTTCCATACATGCTACTAACTTTCTCTTGGCCACATTGCACACCTACACACATCGAGATTTGGTTAAACATCGGTAATGGCAGGAACTACTAAGCAAGAGAAGCAAAATGACTGTTTTGCTGAAAAGAGTTGATGAAACACCTTTCAAAGAATGGATTGGTAAACCAACCGACAAAAAATAAAAGGAATCATTTGCTGATTTTTGGACAGAAAACACGGACTGATGAAAAATTAAAAGTACGAAGATTGGAGGAAATCATGCCAACTATTTAAAAGCATACTTGAATGTAGAGATAAAAGAATATAAAATTGAACAAATGTTATTCATTGATTGATTGGCGGCCCTTTCTACAATCTATGGATCAAGCATTTATACAATTACTGATAGTTAACGATGGCTACAAAGAAAGCAAATAACATCCCACGTGACTCCTATAAATTAGCAACACCTTTTTACAAACAGTTATCAAAAGACTCACTACTCAACAATCATGGCTTCATCACTCACCCCACATTGATGGTTATTTCTGTAGATCGTAAATCCTGTCCCTGATGATTACAACAGTCCATGTTTCTCGACCATTAATATTTGTGGCGTTTGAGGTTTATGGCTCCATGATGGAATAAATCATGATGGCAGTATCCGAGATTGTTGGCTTCATGACTTGAATACTTGTCTTGTCTTCAATTCATTGATCTTTTCTCTTGCTTCCATTCCTTCATCGGCTGAATCAAGTCTTGTTCATTTACACTCTTGGCTCAATACTTAGTAATTTTCTCTTGTATCACCCATCGGCAACTTCTCATTGCGTTTGTTGATTGCCTATAGTTGCCGACCACGACTTAGTAAATTTTTGCCTCAACTGTGCTTTATGCGGCTACTTTCAGTCCGAGTCAACAGTCAGGATTTGGACACTTTTTGGTGTCGACAATGACCAATTTAAAAGAGATGTGAATGAAGTTTTCCATTGTAACAGTAATCGGATTAAAGTATCATTTGTTACCACTTTTTTGCTTTACCTAGCAAAAGGGCGACAAGATTGTATGATGACCACTATAATCATGATTCCTTCATCATTTTTAGTGGAAGAATCAAAATGTTAAATCGACTTGGCGACCTTATGTGTGTCAATTCAAATAAAAAAAAATGACAAACGCAATAGGGAGTTAAAAAACCAATGAGGCACGACGCGGAAAGAATCTTGCTAAATAAATGTAGGCTTCGGAAATCCAAGATTTTCTATGCCCCGTCCCTACTTTTATATGTTCCTGATCTTGTCATCTATACGCTGGGTTTATATCATAATCCCCATTAGCTGGAGATCGCTCTTTTCTTTATATATGTGTTCATGGAAGTCCAAGAAGTCATCCTTGTACTGTTCATATACATTGGCGACTAAGGGCCTGTTTGGTAACCATCCAAACAGTGCCTGATTCTGATTTTTTGTTCCCAGAATCAGTTTGGGACGAGAATCGCGTGGTAAAATTTTTGTTCCAGAGACCAAATTTGTTCCCAGAATCAGATTGGGAAGAGAATCAAGAATAAAAAAAAAGTTGATTCTTATTCCGGGAACAAAATTGAGAATCAAAACTCTTCTTCTTCTCTTTTCTTCTTCTTCATTGACCGCCATCCCGCAACCGCCGCTCGCCGCCGTCTGCTGCCGTCGGTCGCTGCCGGTCGCCGGCAATCGGTCCGACAAGCTCGACGGAGGCTCTCGTCTGGCCTGGAAAAAAAATAAAATAATAAAAATAAAAAAATAATAATAAAAAAAGAAGAATAGGAGAAAAAAGAAAAAGAAGAAGAAGAAGAAGAATAGGAGAAAAAAGAAAAAAGAAAAATTAAAAATTTAAAAATTAAAAAAAGTAAAAAAAGTAAAAAAAATAAAAAAGAAAAAAAAGGAAAAAAATAAAAGAAAAGGAAAAGGAAAAAGATAATAATAATAATAATAATAAAAAATAAATAAATAAATAAAACAAAAGAAAAAAGAAAAAAAGAAGAATAGGAGAAAAAAAAAAAAAAAGAAGAAGAAGAATAGGAGAAGAAGAAAAATAATAATAACAAGAATAAAAAGAAAAAAAGAAAATTAAATAATTAAAAAATAATTTAAAAATAAAAAATAAAAGGAAAAAATAAAAGAAAAGGAAAAGGAAAATAATAATATAAAAAAAGAAAAAAAGAAAACAAAAAAAAAAAGAAAAAAAGGAAAAAAAGAAGAAAAAAAGGAAAAATTTATAAAATTATTTAAAAATTAAAATAAATTAATTTGGAAGAGAATCAATGAACACGGTACCAAACGCAATTCTATTCTAGAATCAGAAATTTTGTACAGTTACCAAACACATTCTTTTACTTAGAATCAGTTCCCGGGAACAGAATCAAAAATAATCATTTCTGGTCAGAATCTCTTCCCGGGAACAGAATCGTTACCAAACGCGCCCTAAGTTTTGGATAGTTGACGTGCATATGAATTTGAATAACATCTCTTGTTATATTGTCTCGTCCATCTACGATGAATGTATAAAAAGTTCTTTACATCACCACCACCACCACCACCACCACCACCACCACCAACAATAATAATCTATGTGTATGTATGAGATAAATACATAGAGAATCCAAAAACTTATCATGAAAATGAGTTCTAAAAATTACAAAAAGTGTAATCAAATCCAAAAACTCGTCAAAGTCATTCATTAACTTTGTTCAATTTGATTAACAGAAAATACTAATATGATTTTTTTTTTTTTTTTATAGTGTGTCTCCTACATCTTGATGCTAAAACATAATATTAAAATGATGTCTTTTTGGTCTAAATTTGATTTTTAATGTATTTAGATTAAATTTAAAAAATAAGCTTCATAAAAAAAGGGGTGTGAAACCATGTAGTATCAATTTGTTTATTTAAATTTAGCTTACTTTTTAAATTTAATTTAAATAATTTTTTATTATTAAAAATCAAATATGGATGAAAAGGATGTCGTTTCAACCACATCATTGCCATATAGAATAGAGAAAATAATAAGAAAAAGCCACATCAGTATTTTTCGTCAGCTAAGTTGAACGTAGCTAACGGAAAGACTCAATTGTAGAAATATGACAAGTTTTAAGATTCAATTGCCCTATTTGCAAGTTTTAAGACTCAATTGCACTTTCATGTCAAGTTTTAAAACTTTTTGCAAGTTTTATCCCATACCTATCTATCTATCTATCGAGTCTCCAAAAAACCAAAAAAAAGGTGCAAAAGATTGTGCTCACAAAAAGAGAGATCAAATCAGCAACAGGCTATAGGCTACAAAAATCACATTTCACATTGTAAAGTTAATTTTATGGTTCAAGAGTCTCTCTCTCTCTCTTCATTTATATTGATATTGAGCATATAGTTCTTTTCATAAGACATAAAGCAAGTGTCAGTCAAGCGAAAAAGAATGACATACATTTTACAAACACCATCCATAGCACGATTTTTCCCTTCAAAACGACTTTTTGGAGTCCTTTTGTTTGAAAGGAAATTGTTTTCAAAAGACTGTTTTTCTACTTTCTAGTGTTTGGACGATGAAAAACTAATTGATTTATAGAGGACGTTTCTTATGGATTACAAACGATAAGCTTAGACTAGGAGAAAATTACTTCCCCTTCTAAAGAGAAACAAATCATTATCCCAAAATCACAAGACAAATGAAAATTATATATTTTTTATTATACAATTTTTTTAGTGAAACAAACGCGTTCTAAATATATCCATTAGACCCCACCATGCATCATTAAAATTGTTCTAGGTCTTACATTTCGAAGTATGGTACATTATATATATGTTTCTGTATATATTGTTTCTACAAAGCATGAATCATGCCATCGCGTGAAAATGAGTTAGCAAGCTATTGCATTTCGATCTGCACGTGCTAATTTCCTCGATTTTTTAGTATATGCAGTTGGCCAAAAACTTTATAAAATAAAACAAAAATGCAAAAAGTGACAAAAAGAAGAAAGAAAAGGTGCTCAGCTTTAAAAAAAGTATACCCAAAATCTAAAGAAAAGAAAAAGAAAAAGAGAGAAAAAAAGGTCCGACATATGCAGTGTTGGACTTGGAAAATGAGTGGCTCACAGCTAAGATTAGGAAATGGGTCAATATGACGATTTTTCGTACAAATAATTTGGTCACTGTACAGATGCTCAGAAAGCGAGCTCCCCATAAAAGGAGGAGGAGAGAGAGAGAGAGAGAGAGAGAGAGAGAGAGAGAGATGGGTCTTCAAGATCTTGGTGTCTCATAATGCATAAACATTTGAAGATGGGATTCGCTAGAAAGTCATCCGTCAGCTTTATCATCACTCGTTTGATTTCATTTATGCATTCATGCGATTTTCTTGCCTCATATCTGGCAGAGAAAACCCACTTGTCTGCGACGAAGATGAACAAAAGTGTGCTGGGTTGATGCTGTTCCCCACATCGAATTGGGTGAAATCTAGAACAGGAACAAAAAGGAAAGAAAGGGAAAATGATTGTGGAAAAGAAGATCTTGAAGTGTATAGCTAGGTCGTGTGATTCAATACAGTAGGGACGGCCGGTGTACACCAGTCGGGGCATGTTGGCCGGAGGATTTGAAGCAGGAAGCTGATTGATGCAAAAGTGTGCTTTGTCTTCACGTTAAACCCTAATTGCTAGTATTTCCATTTCCATTATAATCTTGTATTTCCAGTAGTTTTCCTTGTTTCAATCATGTATGGGCTTTACTTGGTCCATGGTGGTACGATATCTATACATTGAGTCATATTTCTATTACTAAATTTTTAGGTAAGTTACCACCGAACCTTATTATGTATGTTACATTAGAGTTTTAGCTCGTGTTTAATCCAGCCCCTCTCTGGCCTTTCTTTTTCTTTAATTGGTGATACATCACATCTCAGCTTGAGGGTCAACGAGGGAGTACTAGAGTATATTTAGATTGGAGCTATATGCTTTAATTCGTAAATTGGTAGTGATCACTATAATTTCTACAACAACCGTGTCAACATTGTGGGAGAGAAGAATAGAAAAACATTTCATTTGCTAGCTCATCAACTTCATACGACAACAGTTTTCATGACCTAGCAAGCATTTCACAAACAATAGCTTAAGACGTTAAGGAGACTAGAAAAACTTGATTAGTCATGTCCATTCTGTTGAAATATCAGGTCCAATTTTCCTCCACATGGACAAATTAGACTCCTAGATTTATTTACAAATTATTTAAAAATCCTAATGTGTTTATTCCTCCCTTAGTCAATTAATCCTAGAGACCAGGAATCGACTCAGACGGGAGAGGTATTGGTACTACTCTGAAACCGATCACTTCAATCATTACAGTCATAGAGCCCTCCGATTGGAGAAGTACTACTAACTACTAAATTCAAACCAAAATGTTGTCCGAAGTGCAATAAATGGAACTCTTTTAAACACAAAATAAAAAATAAAAAATACTGATGTTTATATATACCCGCCTCCAATAATTTAAAGCTAACATAAATTATAGTCAAACCCTTTCCTTTGTCCTTCTACAAACATTGCCAAATTGGATAAGGTTAGCATTAAATCATGTTTTATTAGGAGAAGTGCTGAATCTCCAAGTGGTGAAGTGAAGTTTCACACAATATTTAATTGCAATGTTTTTAGTCGCATATGATTGGCGGCCTCTTTTAGCATGATCCATTGTTGCCGTTAAAGAAATACATGTATCATGCGCTATACAGAAATTCATTATAAGACTTACCCAAAAAGAGTTTATTATAACCCAATTTCGTAATTGATCAAATTTTTAGAGAAAATTGGTTGATTTATATGGCAAGTTTGCATTCTGATACTCACTCTAGTTTTCATTAGTACTTTATATTTTGCCCGTTTTCCTATCTCCGGTTGTTTAATTAATTTGGCAACGGTGATGTCCTTTTTTCGTTTCTAAGTTCCAACTTATATACAGGAAAATGAAAATTAACAAGTTATATGTATTCACCATTTTTAAATAGCATAAACTTCGAGGATTGCCATCTAATAAATGCCTTCTTGTGTCTTGGAAAAGTGACCCTATTCGGCCTTCGCTCGGGCAAGAGCTAGGTGTTTTATTTATAAGTTCAGTTTTTCTTTTCATAAGCTAAGTTCATTTGTATTACTTTGATATTAGGCAATTTGAGTAACCCCTTAGATTTGGTTGGTTGAATATGGTGTTGGTGATTTCCAATATAGAATCTAAAGATCACCCATTCAAATTTCATTAATTGCATGCAAACTGCTTTGGGTTAGAGTCTTCTGTACATATTATAGGGTTAGATTTATGAACTAGTTTGTGGGAGCATGGGGTGTTTCATGGGTTTTTAGATAGTCGAATTTCCATGTCTATGCTCATGGATTATCAAAAGATAAAGGCCTAGTGAATGCAAATTTGGCACATCTCAAACCAAAAAAGTGATTACAATTCCAACATAGTTCCTCCTTAAGAGCTTAAACCTTGAGAAGTACAATGCAAATGATATTTGATTTGTAGTAGGTTGCCTCTTCGACACTAATGATTAATCTAAATCTAGTGAAAACCCCATTAAAAATAGAGCATGTCCGATGCTTCATTCATGCACATACCCCTTCGTACTTCACCATTTCTTAATTCCTTGTTGCTTTTCTAGCTTTGGTAATTGAACATCGCACCTTGATGGCTCAAGAACCGAATCCACGATTCCCAAAAATAGAGATATACATCGCTTTCGTTTGATTTCTATTTGTGCCTAGCAAATTGGATGTTAGGTGAGTGAGAGAAAAGGAGACACGTCTCCTTCCAATATATGCAATTAGAAAAGCAAATTAAATAGGTAAACAAATGAAGAACTTTTAAGTTGCCAAAAGAATCCCACCATCTCCATTTCTGTTAGAAAAAGAGTGGATGGTGATGGCAAAAAAAAGATAAATTTAATTACGTCGTTAATATAATTGCAATTTGCTCTTTCGTCAAGTTATGTTATGCCCGACTGAAGGAGAAGAGGAAAAAACCAAACACAACAGGGAATTTAAAAGATTTTTGCAAATGGGGAATCGCAAAGAATTTAAAAACCGGCCCATATTAAAATCGATATACCAACAATATGTTATAATTATGTAATAAATTCTTGGATGATATTATACGAGGGGGGAGGCGGCGCCATCCTTTTCGACCATGTGAAATTTTTTGATTTGTGACCTATTGGGACAAAAAATATAGGGTTTTCCTCATCAATATATCCTAGAAATATAATTTCTATGGAATTTGCGGGTGAAAAAAACCTCTGAAAAGAAAAAAATAAAAGAAAGAAAAAATTGTAAAATAAAAAAAGTATGTTTTTGAAATTTTGTGATCTCAGCTTTGATGGGTGCCACCAATTTGGACCATATAATTAATTGGGCACTGAAGATCCAACGGCACCACTCTCTTCATTGTCTAGCCCCATCGATTTAAATGACCGGGACCATAAGATTTATTAAAACTTTTTGTTTGCTATATAAGTCTTGTAATATCAATTGGACAATTACAACTAGCTCATGAATGTTGAAGTATCTCAAGTTTCTCTTACCTTACAAAATTAAGGGTAATTGGTTTTGAAGTGGGTAAGTTTCAAACTAGAAATTTGGAACCTAGCTTGCTAGTATCAGTTCTCGATTTATATAATTGGGAACCAAACAGGTCGACTTGAAACTGGCCTACCTATTTTTTTCAAATATTTTTCTGTTTCAATTTTATTTAAGTACTAGATCACACGCATTATTTTGGCAAAATTTCTCAAATACGGCACCGCAATGGCATGCTTATGTTAGAATGCTCAACAACATTATAATTGGCAAAACTCTCAATTAAGAAACTCGTAGGTAGGGTTTGCTTTTGAACAAGTTAAAAACCTATTCTATTTGAAAATCGACCTCAAAACGATTCCACTCGGGAGCCGAATCAATCGAGGCTAGTTCCCAAATCTTTCATTCTAGAACTGATTCAGTCCCATGTAAACCGACTTGAAACTGATTGGGTAAGAACGGTTCGGTTCGGTTCCCTTTCTGAGTTGAACCACCAGCTTGGTTGCTCTTCTCTATTCAAACCTATATAGTTATCACTCACCTTCAAAATTCAATGTGCCTCCTTTTAGTAGCAACACGTTCAAGCAACTGCTTTTATTCGCCAGGGAAAAGTCAAACATATGAAGGAAAAGCATTATTGCCAATTTTCAGTCGAACATCATCCAAATCATTTCGTTAAATCGACTCAATTTTTGCATATTCTTCACTTATCCTTTTGTCGCGGCTTGACAGATATTTTCCGTGAATCCGTCTCACTTCCAGCGGAAAGAAATAAAGAAAAGAACAGATATCTCCTCGAACTTGGTTTCAACACCAGCCACATTTTCATGCCCGCATTTATCCATACGCCAAACAAATTAAACGTAAGTTCAAAAACAGCTGACTGACAGTGCACACTGATTATGACATCGGTTTAAAAAGCTGAGAATAATAATTAGGCTAGTAGATACGATAGGCTGAAGCGGGTGTTATTATCCCACCGAGAGAGAGAGAGAGAGGGAGGGGGGCAAAAATGGTCACCATCACCATCCCTCCCTTGCAATCTCACCCTCTGTTTCACCATCCGCCATGTCTGCCAGAAACCCTAAAAGTTGAATTTCCAACCATAGAAAATAATAATAGCATGAACAACAGTAACATAGGCTTGTAGGGTCGTCGTTTCAATGGCTAAAGTCTTTCGTCATTGAGGTGATCATGAGCTTTTTAGACTTTCGTCGCCCATTCCCTTGCGAATCATTCGTTTTTTATATGCCCAATTTGGCAGGAAATGCGCTGGGGAAGATACCGCCAAGTCATGATCAAAACCCCTCTCTGGTCAGAAAAACTTTTGTCGATTACGTTTCGCTGATACAGTCATGAGAATCATGAGATGGTGGTTTCATGCACGAACCTTCATTTGGAAAAGTTGCTGAAAGGGTCATTATTTTATCGGCAAGTTGAGTGGAGTATAGTTTATACAGGTGTGGACGAATCCAGAAACTGTAACACAACATATTACGTACGCAGTAGAGAAGAGAGAGAGAGAGAGAGAGAGAGAGGAGTATAGTTTATACAGGTGCGGACGAATCCAGAAACTGTAACACAACACATTACGTACACAGTAGAGAAGAGCGAGAGCGAGAGAGAGAGAGAGAGAGAGAGAGAGTAAATGAGCACTCAACCATCCAAAAGCAGAAGCAATTTATGAGGCCTCTCTTCGAACATACTTTAGTGGTTGAGTCCATTGAAGTGGGCACGGCAAAACACACAAGCAATCAAGAGAGACGATGGAGTTAATTAACAATGGGGAAGAACTAATTAAGAAGTTAATTACACACAGTTCAAATAAACTCGGCCAACAATAGTTATGAACATGAACGGAGTTAGATATATAATTAATACATATCTTGATTATTGCATGTTGTGATTGGCCGAGTTTATCATATGGTGAACGGAGTCCAACACAAGCCCTTGAAAAATAAAACAAGAAGGGCTTTACATGAGTGAGAACTTTGAGGAGAAGATGGACACAAAGAAAGAAGAGGTAACTAAGTCAAAGCACATGATTTACATGGACAGGTTATTCACAAATTCCATACCATCACTGATAATTATCCCACAACAAACCTGCAGATTCATCATGTATCAAACTCTCCGGTACTGGCATTGGATCATCCACCCACATAACCACACTCGTCATCGAAGCTCGCTTCCAGCCATGGCGGATGGTAAAGCCACCCGTCCACCGAGTCGACGAGCACGAACTCGCTGCTCGGCCTCGTCAACTCGTAACTAGTCCCAAGACTAGGCAACTTGATGATCTCGCTCAGCTCCTCCGATGTCTCGGACAGATCCATTGCCGAGACTAGTGATGACGAAGGACTCATTGACGAGGATGAAGACGCCGTTAATGCGGTGATTGTATCGAATTTATCCATCTGGGCTGCTTTTAATGCCGCCGCCTGCACGTCGCGCGGGCTGAGCGAGATGGGCCGAGGCAGCAAGCTGATGAGTTCGGGGAAATTGAGGATCGCCGAGCTGCCTTTGATGCTGAGGGCGGCCACGTCGTGGGCACGGGCTGCCATCTCCGGGGTTGGGAACGTCCCGAGCCAAATGCGGGATTTCTTCCGCGGCTCGCGGATCTCGGAGACCCATTTGCCCCAGTTCCTCATGCGCACGCCGCGGTACACCGGGTGCTTGCCCGAGTCGCGGAGGCGCTTGATCTTCTTATCGGATTCGGCTGGCAAGTCGGCAGAATTCTGGTGGCCGGTGGGCTTTGGGACCGTGTTGAGGGAGGAGTCAGTCCACCCTGTGGGCGAGGAAGGGGAGGATGGTGGGGAAGAGAGCGAGTTGGAGCTGGTTTCGCGGTCCGAGTTGGGCAGCTCAATCATTTTATCTGGCGAACACGGTACTCTCTTTGCTTTCTTGGGGGGATTCTTCCTTGTTCTTGATTCTTGATTTTGTGCTTTCTTGGCAGACAATGAGTTCAGAAATGGATGACCAAATGAAGGTTTTAGAGGAAGAAGAACCACTGGGTCTTCACAGATGGAAGAAGAAGAAAAGGTTATCGTGTGGAGACAATAGTGTCGCTTGGTTTGTATTTCGGGGCAAGTGAAGCAACCAAGAGGGATGACAATCAAGCTTGCTTGCCCACATGGGGCAAATTCAGAAAATTCCAAAGTCTTGGTGAGGCAGAGAAGGGGGACGGGCTCAGTTATGGAAAGTGTCTCCCTCTGGCTAAAAGTAGAGGAGATTGAAATGCTGAGACTCAGAGAAAGAGGACCTCTCGCACAGAGAGAGAGAGAGAGAGAGAGAGATGATGATGGTGATGGTGATGGTGATGAGAGAGAGGGAGAGAGAGGACTTGAGGCCACTGGGCAGGGAAGGAGTTAAGCAAAGTGGGTGTGCACTTTGAGAGCTACTCTACTTGAACAAAGCTGCATCTTTTTCTTCCTCTTTCTTCTTTTTTTTTGTTTTGTTCCCTTCCCTCCCCCAATATTTCCCAGCGAGTCACCCCCAACATTTATAAAGGACTTCGATGGAGAGGGGACGGAGAGATGGACCCATAAAAGAAATGGGTCACCCTAAGGTGCAAGGTGGGGGGGTCCCCATCTCTATAAGACCCAAAGAAACCCTCACATTTAATTATTTGATCTTTGTTTCTTTTAGGTCATAGCAACAAGGTAGCTTCCAATCTTTGCTTTTCATCTCTCTCTCTCTCTCTGTAGCTTCAGTATTTCACCTAGTCACTTCTGTTCATTTAACCCCTTATCATGTTTCAGGGGCCATCACCAACCCCATGTAAATCAATTAATTATTCGTCACCCAAGAAAGAAGTCTTCCCCTTTTCTCCTTCCATTGCCAAAGTAAAATCAAGGAGAAAAAAAGGAGAAAGACAAAAATCCTCGTTCACAAGTTCTTCTTTTGTCTTCCCAAGATTGGTTGGTGGGGATATGCTGATTCAGTGTGAAGCAACAGGTTAGGGTTTACAGTGCCGCCATGCCCTAGTGGGATATATATAAATAAGGGAATGACTATATTATATTGTGATGGGTGTTGGAATAACACAATGTTCATCAGGTCTTTCTTTTTCCGTTCTGCATGATTGATTGAGATCTGGAGGGACCTTTAGGCTTTAGCTAGATGTGGAAAGAAAGAACTTGAGGCCCATATTCAATAAAGTCCCAGCTCGGACGCTAGAGGACGGGTCCAATCACTATTTAAAAAAATAATGTTGTTATATGATTGTATGGCCTGCCCCATTTGCTAAAAATAAATTCTCTCGGAAAAATTATCCAAAAAGCCCGAAACTCATTATACGACGGTTAATTCAGTCTTAAACTTTCAATTTTTTCAATTTTATTCAACTTAATTTTTCTAATTTAGTCGTAAACATTTTAATGATTTTTAAATATTGTCCTTGCAGCTTATTTTGATCGAATATTACTAACATATAGTCTAATAAGCGATTTTTGTCCAAAATTGACTTAGAAAAATTACATTGAAAAATCATAAAAATATTTAAGACTAAATTAGCAAAATTGAAAAGTTTAGGAATAAATTGATTACGTATAATAAGTTTAGGACGATTATCCATGGTTTTGTTGCAACTATTTAAGATCATATGCATAAGTTCAATGGCTTAAGTGTTACTGAGGCGAGTTGCTAATTATGCGGATATATTACAGAATAACTGAAGTTGAAGTCCTTTCGAGTGAGTCTACATGTACTTGGGAATGTTACCACGCATCTAGGCTATTCATCAATTTGAAAATAAGATTTGACTTCTTTTTGTGAACTTTTGTAAAAAAGAGGCTGTGGCTTTCAAAGAGGACTATAATGGTTAACTACAAAATCTAGCATGAACGCCGTTAAACGGCACGTGTTTTGGTATACGGACAACTTCCAAAACAAATGTAAGGACAAAACTTACAAAACTAAAAGCAAAAGAAAGAGAGAAAAAGGATGCAACGAACACCATTCAACCAAAAAATCCATTTGAATTCTCTCAATAACACCACGTTTCACCAATGATTCGCCCCACCTCTCTATTTTATTAAGCTTTTATTATTTATCACTCAGGAATACGACCAAGAGATTTGTACGTTTACATTACAGACACGTGTGCATAATGGCCTCGTGATTGAGCAAAGATATGTCCATTGTCCATATCAGTGAATGCATGGCCCATATACATAATGATCCCATACGGTGCATGAGTGAGCCTTGAATTCATGGGGTATTGCATTGGTTTTGCAAATAACGTGAAAATGAAGTCCACCGGCCCTAAGTTTCGCACAATTTCTGCACCGTGTTTGGCTTTGATCGGTCCACCACGCCATCAAAGCAACGCTACATTTCTCTCCATGAGATGCATTCATCTATCCCATCGTGATAACGCTTTGGCCACCAAACATTAGCCAACAACTCATCCCAGGTCTCGACCGCGAACGAAATGTGTGTGATGAGCCCGTGGGTCATGCGATGTCTCAAACCTACTTGGCACTTCTGCATCTTCTTGAACGGTGAGGGATCAATTAATACGGCATTAATGACTGTTGCCCCACAAGCTATGAACGGCCTTTCTTGGCAGGTCATGAGGAGCGCCTCGCGAGAGGCTTCGGATTTTTGTCCTCCGGAGGATGTGTGGAAGTACACTTTCCTTTATTTCTGCTCGTGTGAGTTCATGAGAGTAATATACTGCATACATTGTACATTTTTATCTCCTCGTTTAGCCTCTTTTCTCTTTATGGTGTGGTGAAATGATGAGTAAAAGACCTTGAATGGAAGAAAGAATGGAATAGATTGGAGTGCCGGACACTTGGAGGGGAGAATTACAAAAAAAGTCTTAAACCTTTTGCAATTGTACCAATTTAATCCTAAACCTTTTACAATTGTGCCAATTTAGTCCATCCGGCCAAAATTGGTCAATCGCCGGCCAGCGTCCACGTCAGCGCTGGCCGGTCAATTCTGGTCGGATGGACTGAATTGGCACAATTGTAAAATGTTTAGGACTAAATTGGCCAAAAAAAAAAAAGGACTAAATTAGCACAATTGCAATAGGTTTATGACTTTTTTTGGTAATTCTCCTCACCTGGAGTGCCAAAACTTGGCACGGAGAGACACTTAAGTGCCAAAAGTTAGGAAAGTAACACTTAAGTGTCAAAATCGAAACAAAATAGATTACTTACGTGCCAATCTGGCCAAAATGTTGACGTGACGATTTTCCGGTGAGATAAGTGCAAAACGATATTGTTTTGCATGTTGACGTGGCTAAACAAAAACAAAAATGACGTAGTTTTGTTTTCTGACGTGGTAAATAATTAATATAAAAATTAATTTAATTAAATTATAAAAATAAAAAATATTATTATTTAATTTTTTTTTTAAAAAAAGGTGGGGGAGGCAACTACATGGGGAGGCGGGGCGGCGAGGGCTCAGCCCTCAACCGCGGCCTAGCCCTCAACCGCGGCCTCCTCTCCACACCCCCTTTTTTAAAAAAATTTAATTAGTTATTATTATTTTTATAATTCAATTAAATTAATTTTTATATTAAAATTTGAATCTACTAAAAACCGACGTCATTTTTGCCTTTTTTTTTTTGTTGAGTTAGCACTTCGGCAAGACACGTAGACGAAAAAAATAATAAAAAATCGCCACGTAGGATTTTCGGTAGGGTTCGCTAGAGATGTACTTAAGTGTCCCACTTTTTAAAAAAAATAACACTTAAATGTCATTTTCTTAACTTTTGACACTTAAGTGTTTATTCGTGTCAAGTTTTGACACTTGGGGTGTACTTCTTCCAATAGATTGAAAAGTATGATCACTCTCATTCCTTTATTTGGCGGTGATGAAGATGTGAAGCGGAAAACGGAAAGAAATTGACAGCAACAAATGCTCAAAACTCTCCTTAAATAGGTAATGAAAAAGGAAAAGCCAAGTACGCATGGGAAAAAGAAATGACAAAGTGAGTCCTATCGTCTTGATGGAAAAAATGGAAATTTCTGTTTGTATAGTTTGAGACTTTTAAGCGCGTCTTGAGTTTCTAGCCCAACGACATGCATTGCCATCTGAATTCGACCGTCAATCCAGTTAGAGAAAGATAACATAGAGCATATTTCTTGATGTGTGGGTTTCCATATTTTGCATGGTAATAAGGGTTTTGTAGTGCTTAGCCTCAGTAAAACAATGTCGAGGGACTGTGTGAGTTGAGAGAACATTTATATGGGGATTCTGAGTTGAGATTAGACACTGAGAGAGATGGTGTTATTGGGCTTAGGGCTATGAATGAGGCATATGTGCATGTTGCAACCTCTTGCATTTTCTTGAATAGCATAATATGACCATATAAATCCTCTTATGTGCATCTGTATAGCTGTCTCTCGCGGGTGCTTATCTCGTCTGTCTAATCTGTTTTATCGCTTTCCATTGTGTTCGGGTTTCCTATATGAGTATGGAATCGCCATTTTCATTTGGAATGCCCTTTCCATCTCGAAGACTACCAGATACACAAGGAAAAAGAGAAGATTCTGAATGGAATATTATGCGTGCCTGAGGAGTTTAACAGCTATGCATCATGCTTGGGCTGATTGACTCTAAATAGATCTTCGGTCATTGGCTGAATGGGCCAAGTTAAACTAGGCCTGAGGAGCACCACCTTTCATTTCATTTGATGGCGACGAGTCCATTCCAATCATGCATTTCAAGAGTCAGCATATTTTGTTAATCTAGCCAGCCGAAGAAAGGAAGATACGAAAACAAAAACCCACATTTTCTTGACACCCTTCTAACCATGCCCCATATCTCTATTGATTTTCTCAGCATCTCTGATAATGTTCTTTTAACCCACGAATTGTGAAAATTATCATAGCCGGTCGGATTCCCCCTAGATTCATTGACTAAAGCTGATCCTGCGAAGGCTTTTGACCCAGTGAGATGGGATCATTTGCTTTATGTGATTCGAGTTATTGTGTTCTTGATCAATTCATGCGAAATGGATTACAGCTTGCGTTACTTCTCCCTAGTTTTCTATTTCCTTAAATAGTGGCCTCGAAGGCTTTTCTAAAGGAGGTAAGGGACAAAGGCAAGGAGATATATTTTCTCCTTGTTAGTTTGTGATATAGCTAAGGGGTAGGGACGTTTTCTCAGAAGTGCTTGACGACGCTGCTTCTAGGGATACTGTAGAACTTCACTTTCTCTGCTCTAAAAACAACGCGTTCATCTAAACTTTGCGGAAGATTTGATCATTTTGTCCAAAGGGAACAAGATTCCTTGCAGCAAATCCTTTCTCCGTTACAGCTGTTTCATTATCTTTTGGGCCGAAAGTTGAACCTTTCAAGGACTGAAATTTCCTTAGCTGGTTCCAGTGATGAACAACGGGCTGAATTGGCTAGATTGAGTAGCTTAAAGGAGGGGTGTTCTGCCAGTAAAATTTCTAGGTTTCCCATTGATATCAGGTTAGCTAAGTTACAAAGAGTGTAAGCATTTGGTTGAGGCTACCACTATGGAATAATGGACGGTTAGGCATCTTTCGTACGCTGGTAGGCTTCAGCTCATCGGAGCTGTTATTTTTAGTGTCACTAATCATTGGTTCCAGATGTTCATACTAACCTAAGTTATTATTGAGGTGCATGTATGAGGGTGTTAGGCGAAAGAAGTTCCACATTGATATAATGTGTAGCCGTGAATATATTTTAGTTGATCGATAACTCATTGATTTAACATTTTGAGTGTGTTAGAGATAATCGAGAATTTCTTTATTATATTTTCTATATCAAAGATAATTAGATAATTTTTTCGATTTTCCATATCTGTCAAGATTATGTATATATCTCCTTTATATGGATCTAACTAGATGCGGGCTCAGATTTGGGCCGATCTCTTGGGTGAAGGTGTTGGATTTCTGCGGTGTTGACCCAATAGTTATCAAGTAGATAGAGCAAAAATGCAGAGACTGTCAAAGGAGCAAAAGTAATCATGAGAAGATGTTTGTTTGCCCAAATGTGAGGGCTGGGCCTTAGGAAGCTTGCAGTCTGGAATGTTGCTTGTGCTTTATAGAACTTATGGGGACTCCTTCTGAAATCTAGCCTGGACTTATTGTTATTTCCTCCGGGATGAGACGATTGGGATTGTCCAAGCTCGAGGCGAGAGAGTACCTTGGATTGGAGAAAATTGCTTAAAACAAGGTGTTTTCCTAAGCCTCACATCAAACATGTGATCGGAGATGGGCAGCACACTTTTTTCGGGCCACTATAATTGTCCATGTCCTCCCTAACTTTGTTGGTATGATTTGTTGTTGAATAAGGAGTTTTCTTTGAGAGGGTCTAGATTTTTAGTATGAGTAAAATCACAAGATGATCTTTACACAATTAATTCTAATTGGAAGTGATAGTTTCCCATCGAATGCGTTGTGGTACCGATTGGACTACATAGATTCATGCTTTGGAGCGTTTGAAGAGAATGTGTAAGGGTAGTGAAACGCGTACCTTGGACTCAAGTAAAAAAACTGTTCCTTGAATGATGAGGATAAACGGATAAATTTCTTGGCTGTTATGCTTGCTTTTATCTAGCAAGATTCGCTTAACCCAATGATAAACTGAGCACATGATTCCTTTTTGTCCTTCCTAGTCAGGGTTTCGATCCTGGTTGTCAGGATCTTGATTCGTGCAGAGACAGGACAAAATCTTTCCATCTGTCAATCGATTCTATGCAACACTGCAGGGAAAATTTTAAATGAATTAAATCACATCATATCTGCAATTTATGTCACAATTAAAATTCATGGAAATAAGAAAGGCTCTGGTCGTTGGAATGAGATTTCTCTTTCCTGGTTGAACTAATTTGCTTTAGTGGGCAATCAATTCATGTAAGGGACAAAAAAAATGCTACGGAAGGTTTATTTTTAATTAAAGTAACAAGACGAATCTCTAGTGGTGCAGAAACATTGAGCTAAACTGCTATTTCTTGAATATCATATTCCAAACGTTATATTTAGTACTTAATATGCGTGAATTAGATATTTTCTTTTTTGGTGTTGTAGTCTGGTCACATTATGATCAATTTTCGCTCCGAAAAGTTTCACAGATTATAATCTATTCAAAGAGAAGCCTATTAAGATTGGGGAGTAAAAACTTGATACCTCTTCGCTTGGAAATCGCTAAGAGTTAAGCATAAGACCAAGTTATTAGCATATTTAGTCGAATTTGTTAAGGTTCAACATTTTAAGTCAATAAATTGTGAATCAAATAAGATGTATTAATTATTTCAAATCATAACACATGCGACTAAACATTTTCTTTCACTCATGTTTGACTGTTTTGTGTTAGGTCGGCACTCCCCTTCATTCATGAACATATATCTCGACTTAATAAATAACCTACTTTCTATGCACTTGTGGTCATGCATCGCATTTACATCATTGACAACTCGAAACCGGTTTGCTCTACCCCAACGCTCACCTTTACCTATGGTCTCTTTAGATTAGATTGAACTGTGATGCCATTCTTCACTTGGAAATAATGTTGATTACAAGATTCCTTCCATAATATATTCTCCAACACCAATACAAATTGGGAGGGATAGCAGATCAATCATCAACTCCGAAACTATTTTTTTTTAGACATGTTATAGAAGCCTAATAGTCCAATCCTCAAGAGATCAAACAAGACGGAAGCCTAACTCTGAGCCCTTTAGCTTCCATTTGTTTCGTAAAAAGTCAACAATTCAAAAAATATTTTCCTAATTTTAGGTCGTTTTTATCTCTTAGAAAAATGAGGTGATGAAAATTTTTTCATCGATACAAATATAATAACACATGCCTAAATATTTTTGTTGATAGTGAAAACTTTTTCCGTTATCTCATTTTTTTAAGAGATATATATTAAGAATTTTTTTTTTTCATATGGAAAAGATATATTAATTGCTTCAATTCATGTCAATTCTTTAAGGTGGTAACTAAAGTGACCACCACTCACTCTGCACCTCAGCAAAGTCATCCATGCAAGTGTAGGAATGATTTTTTCTTTATATATAGTCTTACTTGAAGACATCGTCGGGAATTTAATTTGTCATTCTCTATTTGTTGTCGGGAAAATTGTTCAAAAAGTCCAAAACCTATTGCACTTTTGCTAATTTAGTCATAAACTTTTCAACTTTGCGAATTAAGTCAATCTGTCCAATTTTGGCTGGAATTCATTGACATGGATGCCGATCATCCTATGTGACACTCGTCGGCGCTAACATGGACAATTTTTTTTTTTTTTTTTTTTTTTTTTTTTTTTTGTATTTTTAATATTTTGTTTCAAATTTTTAAATATTTTTTGTATTTTTAATTTATTTTTATCTCCTTTATTTTTTTAATTTTTTTCCCTTTTCTTCTCTTGGCTAGTTGCCAAATCTCCGGCGACCGGCCAGAGGTCACGACTGACGAGGGTCAGCCTCCCCGGCCTCGGGTGAGATCGCCCTCGTTGGGATTTGGTGAGGGGTGACCTCGCCATCCTCAAGTAGGGCTCGCCCTCGCCAAAGGCTAGTGCGGGTCGGCCTCGTGGGCCTCAGGCAAGGGGCTACCTCGTTGGCCTTAACAGGCTTGCCTTTGCCAGATCTAGCGAGGGTGAGCCTTGCTCGTAGCCGACTGGGTTGCCCCTCGCCAGATCCCGATGGGGGCCACCTTGACTGAGGGTGGCAAAGCCGACCCTTGTGGACCTCTGGCGAGGCTCGACCTTGCTAGACCTTGCCGGACTTGGCGAGGGCGAGCCTTGCTCGAGGTTGGCAAGGTCGCCCCTTGCTAGATCCCAGTGAGGGCGACCTCGCTTGAGGCCTGCGAGGTTGACCCTCACCGGTCGTGGCCTCTGGCCAGTTGTCGGAGGTTGGGCAACGGGCCAGTGGGAAAAAAAAAGGGAAAGAAATAAAAAAAAAGAGAAAAAAAAATTTTAAAATTCGAAAAAAAATTAGTAAATTAAAAAATTTTGTCCACGTCAACACCGGCATCCACGTTAGCAAATTCCAATAAAAATTGGTCGGATGGACTCAATTGGCAAAAAGTGAAAAATGTTTAGGACTGAATTGACAAAATTAAAAAGTTTAAGATTGAATGATAAAAGTGCAATTAGTTTAGGACTTTTTGGACAATTTTCCCATTTGTTGTCGGACATAAAGTCCAAGTAATTATTCCTGGCTTTCGCCAGCATTTCCGATTGCATAAGTCGGCAATTTTATCAGCGGCGACTGGCGTACGCCTAGGAATATTCGAAGGTGAATAATGGCTGAATTCAATCTATGTCGCGACACTTTGGGATGCGTCCCCTACCACAGCATATTGCCCCCGCAAACGACAGCAACTACTGCTTCTATCCGAGAGTAGTCTAATAACGCAGGTCATTGGAGGTAGGGATTTGCTTTGAGCTGATTTGTAAGTGCGTCCGTGCGTGCGTGCATGCATGGAAGTGTGTGTGTATATGATGACACATACGGTCTTTCTTCTGTTATGTTTCTCCGATGGATATATATATTGTCTTTCCTTTCTGGCAGAGATAAGTATGAGTTGTACGGCTCATTAGTGCATCGCTGTAGCCTCCCTTTTCTCTGATAACCATTGGGATAGTCTCTCATAGTGTTGCAGAAGAAGAGGAGGAGAAAGAAGAAGATGGCACTCTCTTCTCAAGCTTTGAATGTCAATGCATCTCTTCACAGGCCATCAAACTCTCAAACTCATAGTTTCGATCGCCTAAAGATCTCGATACCCTTAAATCCGACGGTAATACATGTGGAGAAGGTGTTGTCATTTCTTTGGGCTGAACATTTTGCTGTCCGACAATCTTTCGGTTTCTTTTTCAGTGTTAAACACAGTTATATTTTAAGCGAAATATTGGGTATGCGAAAAGATTGATTCTTCTGACTTCTAAGATATGTGGATCAGTCTCCAAAACTCGCTCCTCTTACAAGGTTATATCGTTTTACTTGTGTCTATAAGGTGGAGCCCTCTTTCTTTTTTTAACTCTCCCGATTAGCTCCCCACGCACACTCTTGCTATGGAAATGGGTCCTTCGTTATTAAGCATCTGTAATGATAAAATCCCTGTGGCATGTCAACTAAACGCCGGTCTGCCCTCTTTTTAGCTTGGTAAGGTCTAAAATATGTATGCTCATTCTCCATGATCATATGAAACAAATAGATCCTTGCTACCAATAGTCTCCTTTTACTTACTGATATTGTAGATGCAACCCCAAATTCACTTTCATTCATGAACTTGCTAAAACATGTCTCCCAGCATCCGTGGAAGATCAGGTTGCCACAAAAGCCATGGCCAGAACATGTGCTAGAAGCCATGAAGAGCACTTCAGGGAAAATTCTGGATGCCGTTGTGGATTTCATGTTTCATTTCGTTGATCAGCCATTGCTTCCCTCTCAGGTACCAGAAAAAGGCTGAGTGGGAGGCGTATGGATTATGAATGAGATAGAACAGCGTCAAAGTAGAGCATTCTAGATATGCCATACAGAAGTAATTAACAACGGGGTGTAGCAAACATATTATCAATCATAGAGCTAAAATGGAATGGTTAACCTATCGATCCGAACATGTGTATCATCATATTGTCAACTTAAGATAGCTATTCCATTCTCCTGTAAAATAGCTATTCCCTTCTTATATGATAACATTCGGCGAACCATAGGTCACATCAATAAAAATGGAAGATATGTAAAATACAGAATGGAACCACATTAAAATTGGAGATATGGTCGATGATTGATCATTGATTGCTTATGTCTCTTAATTTAATATGGGAAAGTGTAACAAAATGGAATTGATCAGATTGATTATATAGACGCTAGATATGTTATCTGCTTAGTTATAATGGCTCTCCAGATATTTTTTTAGGTACCAAGCACACCCTAAGAATAATGCCTGAGATACAAATGTTGATTTATAAATTTGACTAAAATAATAGTTTGCCAGACTCTGGCGAGTTGTCTAGCCTAAAGTAAGGGCATTGCATGCATGCAGAAAAACTTTTCTCCAGTTGAAGAAATTGGCGAGGCAACTGTAGTCGCTTTCTGCGAGGGCGACATCCCTGTTGATTTCCCGCAGGGAGTTTTCGTTAGAAATGGTATGCCAACTACTTAAATCAATCTTACAAGTTTTAGCTTATTTTGTTCACTTTCTGTAAGTAGAGAACTCGAAGTACGCATGGCATTCTCAGCAATGCTTGTAGAAGCAGAACGATGACTAGCTTCTCGAACTAGCTAACTAATGAGTAATATATGATGGTGCAGGTCCAAATCCTCTGTTTGGCGGTCTTAAATCGACGGAATCAATTTTTGGAAGATCAAGCCATACATGGGTCGAGGGAGAAGGAATGCTTCATGCAGTATATTTCAAAAAGGAATCCAGAGGAAAATGGCTACTATCCTACAAAAACCGATACGTCGAGTCCGAGACTTTCAAGTTAGAGAAGCCACGCAACAAGCCGTCTTTTCTTCCGGCTATTGAAGGAGATTCTTGGGCTATTATGGCTGCTTATCTCCTGAACGCTGTATTACTTTTCGTCCCTTCATTTGAACTTAATTATTCTCCAAATATAAACATTGTTTATTTGCCTTTATGTAAATTGTATAGCTCTACCCTCAGCATAAGTTGAGTTATTTCATCTTAGCAGCTTAGGTATGGAACAGTGAATAAATACATGAGCAACACTAGTGTTTTTGAGCACGCGGGGAAAACATACTCGGTCGCGGAGAATTACGTGCCTCAAGAAGTAGATATCACCACATTGGAAGCTTGTGGCAATTGGAACTTGGATGGGAATTGGGATCAACCTTTCTCCAGCCACCCAAAGGTTCGATCTTTCGATATGCAAAGTATGCCCCGACGTACATATGATTGATTGAATTTCACTGATTTACTACAAATCATTGCTTTGTGCAAAAGAGAGCGCCTGTATCAGGGGAGCTGGTCACCATGGGAGTAGATGTTAGGAGACCTTATTGTGTCGTGGGCGTTATATCCGGTAATTCGATATTTCCTGATTTCATGATATTGTCCTGTTCTACCGTAAGAATTAAGGATAAGACTGTCAATCTTGAGATTGGTTAATTGTTTCAGCTGATGCGAAGAAACTCAAACATAAGGCCGATCTCGAGTTCGATCGGAGTGTTCTCAGCCATGAAATTGGGGTCACGTGTAGGTGAGCACTCTACTTTGGAAACATCGGTAGGTAACAATGTACGAGATTAACCAATGATCCATTTGATTTTAGGTACAATGTGATCATTGATCATCCCCTTGTCCTGGACATTAACAGACTCGTCAATGGTGGACAGTGAGTTGAATCCAAAACCTTGAAATCTTTACGTAATCATATTTTTAGCCATATTTTTCAAGCATGTTGAGCAACTTTAGATCAACAGCTTTCTTGGAATCTAGGTTAGCGAAGTATGACAAGGAAGGGTATGCAAGGATTGGGGTGATGCCTCGATATGGAGACGCCAGCTCAGTCCGGTGGTTTCATGTAGAATCAAGCTGCACATTTCACATATTCAACTGCTTTGAGGATGGTGATGAGGTATATTTTTTTTCCAAAAGCCTAACTTGAGTGTTAAAGATCTCTTAGAAAAGGCCTCAACTCGATCGATATTGCTGGACAAAGCAGGTTGTGGTGAGAGGATGCAGGGCTCTTGCATCGGTGTTTCCGGGTCCTGATTGGGGTATAAAAAAGTTTGATTGGTTCTCGAGAGGATTCGACTTCAGGGAATTGGTGGATCCACACGCTGACAAGCATGGAGGCTATCTGTTTACCTGTGCCTATGAGTGGAGATTGAACATGGAAACTGGGGAAGTTCAGGAGTCGACTCTTATTGGCACTGAATTCTCTATGGACTTCCCTTTCATAAATGCCGATTTCACCGGCTTGCCTAACAAGTACGGTTATGCTCAAGTCATCAATTCAAAGTCAAGCTCTGAATCTGGTAATGCAATGCCAGTCTCGACTCTCTAGTGCATGTCCAGTTGCTCAAAGCAGCGCATAAGATCGGTTTCCTAATGTTTATGCATCACTTGTTTGATTCAGGAATGGCTAAATATGGAGGTCTTGCGAAATTATACTTCGACGAACCTTGTCCTAGCCTATCTGATTCTGAGGTACTAGCGAGAGTCTTTTTAGTCACTCTTCTAATTATCCATTCTGCATGTCGAAATGTGCTAAACTTCAGCCTTGAATCAGGGAAGAGGACAAGGCAAGAACTCGGTAAAGGTCGAGTACCATAATTTCCAAAAGGGCAGCTTCTGCAGCGGGAGTGTTTTTGTCCCTAAGAAAGACGGCGCCGGAGAAGACAGTGGTTGGATTGTCACTTGGGTACATAATGAAGAAACAGATGTGTCGCAGGTCAAGTCCAGGTGTTCCAGTAGTATCAGCACGTAGCTTTGCCTGCCGGTAACGACTTTCGTTCTGATTTTGAGATTGTGAATTTGCAGGTGCACGTGATTGACGCGCAGAAGTTTGAAGGCGAGCCGATAGCAAAAATCACGCTGCCTCAAAGAGTACCCTATGGATTTCACGGTGCCTTCATTTGCGTACCGAATTGATCACTAGGAATCCAGATCTCACGTGCAAATCAGAGTAGTAGGCCTTACTCTTGTCATTATATAGTAGTTTTTTTTGCCTTTTGTGTGAGATGTTCTTTCTTTCTGAGTTTAGTTATGTGCAAGCGTTTCGTGCTTATCAGTGGCTGCATTTGCCCAATTGCTCAATCTATTTTACACAACGAATATTAAAAGTTGAGCATGTGTTAGCACGGTATCGGTTGTTTGAGCCATTGAGACTATGTGCTTCTTAGTTATTAGTAAACTAACTAATTAGCCAATTACAATTTGCATGTGTCGGAGAGGATCGAAATACACCTTAACTAGAGGTTCCAAGGCCATCAGCCTCATGAAATATGTAGAGAATCATAAATCTATGATGCTATAAGGTGATTCGAAGCATATTGAAATCTATCATGTGAATTTTGAGGGTTTGAGATGCAAGTATTTTAGGTAAACATTTCTTAAAAGTTATGATACTTAAGTGATTGAAAAGTAAGTTATAACATTTAAATGAACGTTGTATAAACATTATTATATTATTACATCGCCTTTTTGAGCATACTGAAATCGCACTATTGAGAAGTGTTATCAATATTCTAGTTTGTGCTTAGTTGTAAGATAGTGAAATCTATTTGTTTGAGTATAAGTAATACCAGCTTTGGGAAGAAGTGCTTGGCTAGAAATGGCATATTCTATTGTAATTATTTAAAGATTGCTAGTTGAGACCGCCTAGAGGATAGAGTGCATCGTTCTCATATATTTATTACTACCCAACTTCCATTGATGGGGAAATGCCTGCTCCTGCAACCATTAGGGGCCAGGCGAGCGTCCAATCTCGGTCCAATCTCTTCTCCTTGTCGCCGTTTATGTCCGTGAAAGAACGTGCTTTTCCCTTTTTAGCATGTAATAAGGGGAGAGAGAGAGGAAGACCCCTTTCTGTAAAGGGTTATGTTCTTTTTATAAGTAAGATGCCCAGTAATCTTTAAGGAAAGACGGCAGATCTTCTTTTCCTATTGGGGGATGCTTAGAAAATATCCTACTTCTTGTCGCTTTTCTTTGAACTTGTGTGTCTTCCATGTTCCCCTCTATCCTGTTTTAAAACAAAACTATATTACCCTTGCATCCTTTCTTTGAAAAATCAGGGGATACTACCACGTGTGAACGTGCTGACATACACATTTCCAATATTTAAACACACAACTTGGACGTGCTAAACAGTCCAAATATGTTCCTTATCCTCATTCCTCACCCCCCATGATCAAAATTTGGCTACACCTAGTTAAATCGGTTCTCCAATTTTGCTCTAATCAATATTCTTTCGCCACCCTAAGATTTTGGCCATGTAATGGGTTTTGGCCAAATTTTAATTTACATGGGTTTAGTCTGATCAAGATCATGACCTCCCCTGTACCGGTCCATCCATTGCCGGTTTAACTAATATGCCAATTATATGGGTTTAAACAATGCATAAGAAATGTAATCTATAAGTAAATGCAATTACTTTTGTTTTTTTGTTTTTTTGTTTTTTGTTTTTTTTTTTGGTTATGGATCAATGGCGATTCTTTAATTTTCCATGCAAGGACCAACTAAATAAGTCGCCAAAATTTAGGTGCCAACACTAATCACGACTCACTCTTGCCTCTCAACAAAGTCATCCATGCCTGCCCAGATATTGGTAGGAATCGAATTTGAGATCCTACATTTGATTTTGTACAAATAGCCAATAGTGTACGCGTTGGAATATTCGAAGGCCAGCAATGGCTGAATTCGATCAATGTCGCAACACTTTGAGATGCAGCACAGACCACGCCACGCCACGCCATCCCTCCTTGAACAACAGCAACTAGAGCTTTTATTGCAGACTTATTCTTACGACGCAGATCATGGGACGTAGCGTTTTATTTTGAGCTGATTTTTAAGTGCCTGAGTGCATGGATGGAAGTGTGTGTGTGTGTGTGTGTGTGTGTGTGTGTGTGTGATGATATATATCGTCTTTCTTCTTCTCCCTTCTTCGATGAGCATGTTCTTCATCTGTCCTTTCTGGCAGAGACAAGCATGAGTGAATATCCGCCTCCGGGAAAGCGACATACGTATGTCATCGGACGAATTTTGAGGCCTCTTGTTATATATGTCGAAGGCTCATGAGTGCATCACTGTAGCCTCTCTTCATTCTCGGTAAACATCGTGATAGTCTGTTGTAGTATTGCAGAAGAAGAGGAAGAAGAAGAAGAAGAAGAAGAAGAAGAAGAAGATGGCACTCTCTTCTCATGCTTTGCATGTCCGTGCATCTCTCCACAAGCCATCCATTTCTCAGAGTCGTAGTTTTGATCGCCTGAAGCTGTCGGTTCCGTTGGATCGGAAGGTAATACATGTAGAGAGGGTGGGCTTTGTCGTTTCTTTTGGCTGAAAGATTTGCCGTCCAATTTTTAGATGATCCATTCTATTTGTTTTTATCGGTGTTTCACGTGCTTATATTCTAGGCAAGCCGTTGTCTATGCGAAAAGATCGATTCTTTACAACTTCTAAGATATGTGAATCAGTCTCGAGAACTCGCTTACCATGTAGCATCTAATCGTTTTACCAGGTCTTGCATCTATAGGGTTGAGTGCTCTTCTTCTTCTTTTGGCTCTCATGATTTGCTCCTCCCGCCTACTCTTGCTATGGAAATGAGTCCTTCGTTTTTAACTCTGTAATGATGAAAAAGAAGGGGAAAATCTTCCCCTTGTGGCTTGTCAATTGATTGCCCTTAGCTTGTTAAAGTCTTAAATGGGAGGACACTAAAAGTATTAAAAGTTATGAACGGTGCTTACTTTAGTGTCAAAGTGCCACATTTTAAAAATAATCATTTAAGTGCCAATTTAGATTTAGGTAGCTAATAATTCGACATGGCCACATTTGATTAATTTTCAATCTTGTGCTTTGTTGACGTGCCTAGTCAGTATATAACCCATAAACGATATTATCTAAAAGTTATATATAGTGATCATTTGAATGCTAAATTTTGTTTAAATTGATCATTTAGTGCCAATTATTGTTAAAAAGCGATCACTTTAGTGCCAAGCACGCCACGTGGAAATGCCACATGGACTGGATTTTTTTAAATAATATGCCAAGTCATATAAAATTTCTAATTATAAAAGTAACGTCTTATTTTTGGCCGGAATTTCTCGCCATTGGTATTTCAGTGATTGTTTTTCTCTGATTTGGTATTTAAGGATGCGTATGGTAACATTTTTATTTTCGGGAACAATTTTTTTAATAATTTTATTACTTTTTTCTTTTCTTTTTCTCCTTCTTCCTTTAGCTGATCGCCGGTCTCAGCTAGGTTGGTGATCAGCTAGACGAGGGCCAAAGTGTCACCGGCCCCTAGTGAGACCGAGCCTTGGCTAGTGGTTGGGCGAGGTCTAGCCCCAATGAAGCTGAGCCTTGGCTGGCGGCCGACGGGGCTTGGCCTCGCCTTGGCTTGACCTCACCCAACCAAGGCGAGGCCAAGCCATGTCAGGGGCTAGCGAGGCTCCGATGAGGTTGTCGGCCATCGCCAAGGTTGGCGACCAACTAAGGGAAGAAGAGGAGGAAGAGAAAAAGAAAAAAAAAACGAGAAAAAAGAGAAAAATTGGGCTTGATTTTTTAATTGTTCCCAAAAATATTTTTTTTTTGATATTTTAGTGTAAATACATCACTCAAATCAAGGTTAGGAATTTCGGATGATAATCACAATTTTGACGGCGTTGATAAGCCATGGTGGTACATTATTGAAGTTGTTGGTAATCTATAAAATATGAGGAAAGGTACTTTTCAAAATCGAGCAAAATAAAAAGTTTGTAAGTGACTAAATTTAGTTGGTATCCTAATATGGCGAATGCTAATTTATCAGTCAATTTAAGGATGGTAAAGTTAGCAACTAAGGACGTTAGTAAGTCACACAAATGAATCCTAGTAAATTATAAAAGTAATTGGTAATCATGGAAGTATAAATAAAGGTTTGTACTTTTCAAAACCAAGCAAGATAAAGAGTTGATAAGCGACTGAAATTTGTTGATATCTTAATGAGACAACAACTGGTAAACTGATACAATTAAGATTGGTGATTTTATATAAAAAATTAACAACTTTCAAGGTATTATTAAGTCACAAAATAACCTTGGGTAAGAAAGTTTGCTCATCTCCTTGTGGTATTTTTTTTTTTTTTGGTCGAAATCTCCTTGTGGTCTTGGGTTTAAGTATTTGTTGATAGCATTGTAGGGGTAAAATCTTAAATGTACTAGTTGAGGTGCAGGAAGTCGTTGGCCCAGACGCCACTTGACCCGCTAATCAAAAGAAAAGAAAAAATGGATGTTTTCTAGGCAAGCATAAATAAAAACGCTACTTTCAAAAAGAAGTAAGATAAATATTTAATAAGTGACTAAAAATAATTGGTATCATAACGTGACAGATTTTTGGCACATTAGTCAATTTAAGATTGGTAATTTCAAATAAAAGGGTCAATAGGCCATTAAAATAGGTGTTACTACATTATTGGAGTAATTGTTGGTACTTTTCAAAATAAGTAAAATAACAATTAATAAGAGACAAATATTATTTAGTATCATAACGTGATAGACACGCATAAAAGTTGATAACTTTCGTGTCGTTGATAAGCCATAAAATTGTTTGTAAATTATTAGAAAGGTTGGTAATATTCGAAGTGTAGATAAATGTTGGTACTTGTCAAAGTATGTTGGTAAATGACTAACGCTTGGGTAAGCAAGTTACCAAATACTTTACCTTTATCAGGGTTACTTGGCATTTACCAACCGGCGGATTACTAACATGAGACTGGATTATGATAATCACAACTTTATCTAATTGCTATTTAGCATAAGATTATATGATTGCTTCATATGATCATCTAGACAGCTCAAAACACGAAAGAATAAAAAAGTTGACATGATGATGAATATAAGAAAAAAAAAAGTTTTTTCATTCTATTGTAGAAAATGTTGAGTTACACATTTGAATTTTGTCAATAAAATTTCACGCGTTGAACGGTTAACATATTTTAGTTGATTTATAACTTATTAGCTTAGACTTTTGAGTGAAGGATGATTCAACTAAATATATTGATAGGTTTGGACTTAAACTTCCTTTTAGCAATCACTACAAGTGAAGGTATTGAGTTTTTGTTATAGGCCTTACTAGTATTGACGGGCTCGAATTTAAGCTTAATCTTGGTGATCTCCATGGATGAAGGTATTGGATTTCTATTACACGCTTTCCAACAAATAATAGATTACTACAATAGGAAAGATTTGATTTTCGAGTCATATGAAACGACGTAATAGAAAAGCAAGGCTACTCAACGCCATCAATAATACAATAAGAACAGAGTAGGTGATCAAATGGGCCTGAAGCTGAAGCCCGTTCACATGCACCCAATCTCCAGCTTCCAATTTCGCTAGGATTTTTGCTTCCGTTCGTTGGTGACCAAGCAAGTGCAGATTTGCAGCGCCATGTTGATGACGATAACGGTACCGGTTCCAGCGCCATTTTCTCTCCCCAAAAAGCATTCTTTTTCGTCACAGTGCTCGTTCAAGCTCTGTTGTGGCGACAACCAAAGCAATGAGAGTTCTTGCTCGAATTTCTCCCGGAGGCTCGCTCTGTTCCAACTGGGTACAGGTAAATTCTCATAGAAGAGGAAACAATGTCAAGAGTTTGGACATTTCGGCTTCGGGTTTGTTGTGGTTGATGGTGACAAAATTCAACTCCACAGCATTGTTCACTACTTTATTTATTTATTTATTTATTTATTTTTGTCTACAACAAGCTCTGACCGGTTCTCTCCAGTGGTTTCTTGAATGACAATTGACCAATTTTAACTGCTTTCTTATGAATATTCTGATTACTACTGGATTAGTGGTTTTTATTTCTCTTTCTTGCGGTTGTAAATAGTCAATATATAAAAATCGATGCTTGAAAATATGCCCAAAACATAGTAGTCACAGAGCTCCTATTTCATGAATAATTCATGAGAGTGGATTATGTAGTGATTGCATTATCTGTGACTATTCTGTAATAACCTGTTGAGTTAGCTTTTTCTACTTTGCTTCATTCTGTGATTATAATATTGTTATGTGCCACGATCTGAAGAGCTTTTGGGGAATTTCTCCAGCTATTCCTCAGTCACAAGTCTTGGGTGTAAAAGCATCTGAATTGCTTAGGCCTGCAGAAAGCACGACCGAAACAAATAACATCGGAAATGTAGTGGAAATGAACAGTAATCTCACTGAGGACAGTGCATTGCAGTGGGCTAAGAAAGACAAGCGAAGAATGCTCCATGCCGTTTATCGTGTTGGTGATTTGGACAAGACTATAAAGTATGTCCATTAACCGTTTGACCTGTAATTGCTCATATTGCTCATTTCCTCATCTAATGATGTGCCTTTCATGCAAATAGCTAATTAGCAAGATACTGCAGATTTTACACTGAATGCTTCGGAATGAAACTATTGAGAAAACGGGACATACCAGAGGAGAGATACTCGAATGCTTTTCTTGGATATGGACCTGAAGATTCCCATTTTACTGTGGAACTAACTTATAGTAAGTTGTTTCCTTTTTTTTTTCCATCCTTTTGTGAATTTGAAATCTTTGCTCAGATATTCCTTCTATTCTTGAGCATAATTTGCTGATGCCTAGCAGATTATGGCACGGACAAGTACAATGTAGGAAATGGACTCCACTTTGGCATCACAGTGGACGAAGTAAATTATCCTTCTTTGTCTAAAGTTTGTTCCTTTCTTATGTCTATGAGACTGACAGTATCCTTGCATTCGTCTAAAAGTTTGCTATGAAACCTCAAAAGTTACTTTCTTTGTCTCTTAAATTTTGTTTTGCCCAATGAAATAGACTTATCCACTGCTCTATATTGTGGCTTATTTACCAATATTTCCTTGCAGGTAGCAAAAGCAGTGAATCTTGTAAAGGCAAAGGGAGGTAAAGTGATAAAGGAACCTGTTCTGCTTGATGGAAACAGTAATGTAATTACCTATGTGGAAGATCCAGATGGATACAAATTTGAGCTGTCAGAAGCAGCAACTACTCCTGAGCCCCTACATCATGTAAAGCTTTGTGTGGGCAATCTCGATCGATCAATAAACTTTTACAAGAAGGTGATTGACTAATTATGAAGAGCTTCCTTTGTTTCCACCAGACCATGTAAGTTCTTGTTGCATATACGTGCTTAAGATAAAAATTGCTGTCCTTTTTGAACTGCAAGGCTTTTGGAATGGACCTTCTCAGCAAACAAGACAACCCTGAATACAAGGTGATTTAATGTCTCTCATCATAGCCAATCTCAACTTAATTGAACTTTGTTGAAAGCATTGAGCTTAGGCTGTCCTATGAAGTCTTAAAAGTTAGGAACGTGTGCTTGCATGTCGTATGGTGGGTGTGATGTAATCATGCGTGGGAAGGTTGTGGGGCAATGTGAATTCTGCATCTCTCTTGATCCTGAATCTTTTCATACTATCTTTTATCCTTTATCCCATGGCATGTGGTGTAAGTATGTAGGCACACTCCTTTTCTTGGTGAGTGATGATTAGTAATGTCTCAAGAAAAGTCTGCACCAAAACCATGTGTCGTTTTGTCTCTCTTCATTCAATATCTGATGCATTGAACACATTGACCCTGTTCTGAGCACAAGTCAATGCCTTCCTTTCTTTAGTTCAATTCAGGAATGCTTCTTAGTTCCTTCTTAAAGCAGTTTATTGGTTGTGGTCTGCAGATAATTTCTCTTTAAAATGGCAATGTCTCATTCTCTGATGCTTTCAGCATTTTTCTCACTTTTTAGTATTCTGAAGTTACATTGGGTTATGGTCCTGAAGACACAAACCCAGTCCTGAAACTAACTTACAATTATGGGGTCACGGTATATGATAAGGGAGACGGCTATGCTCAGGTGAGGTCTCCACCCTTATGCTCCCACCAGTCTTTCTTATTATTTGAGCAAAAGTTCGCTTGGAGTCCTTGTGCTCATTCATGTTAATCATGTGACACACTGAGCTTTTATGTCTTTCATCAGATAGCAATTGGAACTGATGATGTTTATAAGACGGCCGAGGCAATTAAACTGTTTGATGGGATAATTGCCCTTGAACCTGGCCCGTTACCAGGTATTAATACGAAGATAACTGCTTGCTTGGACCCTGATGGTTGGAAATCGGTACGTCTTTTTCTTGTGATTTCCTTGGCCTTATGATTACTCTTCTTTATAATTTTTTCATTTGAAGATTTGATACGCATATGCATGTGGAACTCATTTTTATTCTGGTGCCAAATGATTTTGAAAGCACACACACTGTATTTTCTAATTCCATTTAAATACAAGTACAAAGTTTGACTCTCTCTCACTCAGGTTTTCGTTGATAATGTTGACTTCCTCAAAGAATTGGAGTGACTGAAGCATTGCTGGGGGGCAGATATTGAGGTAATTCAAATTCACCTTTGATTAGCTTTTTCATCTTGCTTTTCACTAGGTATTTGTACAGAGGTAGCCTTGGAGATTACTCCACGGCTCTTTCAGACGTTTTAATTGCTAGTCTTCTTCTCCAATCAATCTCACCATGCAGATATTTTTATGCGGAATAAACTTTCTCTTGGCTTCTAAATTCCAACCATACCACTTTTCCCTCCAGATCATATCATGTTGGAACAGTAATTCAGCATTTGCTGGATCCCCTCAGTCCACATTTGCTTGTCTCCCTTGCTTTGGCATTCAAACTCAACCACCCTGTCTGTCGTTATAATACCAAAGTAAGCCTTTTCACCGCCGTCTTCCTTTTCCCTTCCATTCCAGACTGGGATATCATGATGCACTCCAGTGACTACACCTGTAATTTGAAATTCGTTTCAGATGAAACAGAGCCAACAGGTGACAAAAGAGTTTATCATGAAAAGCATTCGCTTACATTTTTTCTTCTTTGTGAATGTTCCTGCCACATGCTTGCTTTTCAGCTTTGCTACCACCTGCCTCCAATTTTGAGCAATCGTTAGAATTGAAGATTGGAAGAATGTATTATCTATGGGTCTGATGGAGAATGATAATAAATTGCTCTTCATGAACACGTGGAGCTTTCTGTGTCATTTGAAGCGAATTAAGGAGGAGACAAGAAAAGGAAAGAAAAAAAATTTAAGTGCATCGGTAAAATTTGATGTACCCTTCTAATTTTCTTAACATAAATGTAGTTGTTATAATATTAGGTTTGTACCTGAAAGTTTGAATTTACATTGAAAGACACTTGTTTCCAGTGAAGGGCTCCTGTCAACAGCATTTATGTTGGAAACCGAATGCAGAAGTGTAAATGTTAGACAACGAAGTCAGAAGCATAAAAGCATAAGCGGATGCTCTTTTTTCTCTAATGCTGTCCGTATACCTTTTCTTGTGCGTTTAAGAAGTTCTCCTCCTTTAGACACAAAGTCTAATGCATTTGACATCGACATGTAGTTTTCCTTGTCAGTTTCTCCCTTGTCCTCTGCCATGGCAAATGTCGCTCCTCCATAACCCTTTTGAAGCCTTGCTCGCATGGTGGCGGCTCCTCTTAATGCTGCACAGTTTGAGTTGTAGAAGTTACACTTAATTGGATTATTGTAGGAAAAATTCCAAGAATGACAGTGCTCCTCAAGATGATAACTTAGAAAGTACAGTAAGCTCTATGGGTAGGTCAAATTACACAGGTATCCCCTTTGTCCTTTTCTTTTTCCTTTTAACTGTGTCAAAAAGGCATGGGAGGGCAATCATCGTGGCTACTCCCATTGGGCGTTACCATGAGGGTTCTAACACCCACTGCGGCCTACATATGTTGAGATTTAAAAATGCAGAGTGGTTGTCACTTAGCAATAGTGGTGAACCACTGGTCCGAGGTAGGCAAGCCCCATCACCTTAGCCCTGCTGAAGTGTTTAGAGGTCCAAATCGTATCGATCAAAGTAAGTGAACGCATTGCTACCACAAGCAATCTGAAGTGGTGATCTTGTGTTTGGGAACAGAAGCCCAAACCACCATTGGTGCTGGGCACCCCCTTTGCCCCAGAAATGTACCCTTTCCAAATTTCAACAAGCGTTTATACCTCCATTTTTCCACATTTTCTGTTGATACTTGAACCAATCAGCTTAAGGTGTGCTTTTATTCTGTAAGATATATTAATTGAATTTCCATTCAAAGAACACCAAAAATTGCGCAATGCAAGCCTTTGACATATGGGGCCAAATTGTAGATTTCTGGACCAAGGATTGCTAAACAAAGTGCGGGGGGTTTGCACTGTGATTTTCCATTGACAAAAGCTCAATTCTATTCAACTAAAGCTTACTCTGCCTCTTCTTTTTCCCTTTGAGAAAAACTTGGCTTTTGTGTCCTAATTATCCTGAGGATTATGTTTTAAGAGTTGCTCGTACCTGTAGCTGCTCCGGCAGTTAAGGCCATGATATCACCATTAGTCCTTGCACTGACTGCGGAACTCACCACAGCTGTAATCTGTTGGTGATCGGCTCCCATTTCCTCCGCAAGGTCAATGCAGTGGGATGCCACCAGAGCTGCTGCAGAAGCTATAGCTGTGGATGTCCTGGCATGCTTCTTCTGGTGATTGGTCGGTTGTTCTGTCAGGGTTGCGTTGGATGCTGCGAGCACCGCCACAGCAGCTGCAACCCCTGCCACGGACACGGCTGCGTGTAGCTGTGCATTATGGGCCCGGGTTTCCTGCTTCTTCCTCTCTTTCTGGTCCTTCAACCACCTCCCAATTGTTTTCCCCCTCATTATGTTCTTGTAGATCTGCAGAACAAAGTAGCAATGTCAATATGATTAAGTATTGTTTCTGGAGTTTCGTGAAAGTAGTGATTTTGAGTGATGATTTACCCCATTTCTGAGAAGTTGTTGATTGGAAAGGAACTCCGGGTTGAGTGCTTGATGGAGTAGGAATAATTCCTTCACAGACAAGACTCCTGAGTTAAACTTGAGTTGCAGATTGTCACCTATGTGTTTCACTTACTTTTTTTCAAAGTGAAATTTCTGAGCTTATCCAGAACATTCTTGGAACAAAAGTTTAACAACCATTTTTATCTGAAGTGCTTGAAAACTTCTTTTCTTTTTGTCCGCTTGATGACAAGAGAAGGACAAGTGTGTGGGGTGGGAAAAAATAGAAAGCTTTGAGTTACCCTGACTTCACCACTGTCTCTTGGAGAGATGGACTCGGTTTCATTAGTTGGTGGTTGCTGAGGTAGCTGCAAGGTGAAAGGAAGAATTGTCAAGATCATGTACAACCAAAGCAGATGGCAAAGATGACAAAACTTTAAAGGGGAAAAAAAATACAGATGGATGGCAAGTGTTTTAAGGTACTCTTTAACTAGGTAAATGTCTCTGCTTTGCTTCGTTCAAGAGTAATATGGTGTCAATTTCATCTTCTTCTTTCGAGACCCAACTTAACTTACATGATATCGCTTCATCTGAACATAAATTTTGGAAGACAGAATTGACAGGTCCTTAGAAGATTCTACAGTAAGTGGGATTCTTTATCTCTGCAGGGAAACTAATATAACTCCAGCTCCAAAATTATTTGAGGCAGTCAAGATAATCATACAAGTGACCAGAGATACGAGATTTATCTATAGATTATACAACCAAGAAAATACATAGAATAGATTTGACACAGAAAATTTACTGAGCATTTTACAAAGTAGGAGCCACACATAAGCGATCTTACTTCCCATCCAAGTGTTTATGCCAGTGGATACTACCATAGGCTTATGAAACTTCTCCTTTTGTTCACGGTGTACAAAACAAGAGTTTGGAATGGGAATCTTACATAGTCTCTTGGAGACCTGGAATTTGCTTCGTTCGTATCTGTGCCAACTGAAGAAAAAGATGATCTCTCTGCATTGTCATTATTGTCGTTGCCGCCGGAGACATGAGTAGTGTGGAGAGCTTTCGACAGCTCCATGGCTGAAACACTCCATGATCTTGCCAGAAACTCCATGGACTCAATTGGAGTCTCAGGGGTCATGCATGACGCTTGCAATGACGACAAGTTTGTAGGGCCATTTTCATCGATATGCTCCAGCTTCTTCTGCTTGACGCTGCATGAAGTCACTGTAAACAAAGCTCAAAGAAAACAATTGTTAGTCTCATATAAAACTGTCATTCATTCGGGACTGAGCTCCAACTCAAGAGACAAAGCTTACTTTTTGCACATTCAAGACTTGAGGAACCTGCAAGAACAAGCTAGTCAAGAGTGATCATGATATGATGACTGAAGGGTACTTATAATGGGTTGCGGGCAAAGAAGGGCCTTCATTTTCTTTATCGAGGAAAGAATGATTATAGATATACTAAAATATTGTTTGGTACAGTTTTTTTAAAGCAGTTTCAACCGTATAAGGAGCTGCAGCTTTTATAAGGTATTCACCGTTTAGCAAAAAGATTTTGTTAAGAGTGTCACCGGAGTTCTTATCAAGTAACTGAATAAAGGAACACTGACTATCCTCATAATATACATACATATATACATGTCAATACCTTAAATTGACTATTCACTCGTTAAGCTTGTGTAATAAGTATCCTGAGACCACTTGTTAATCAAACCCTCAATAAACATCTCTTACTGGTAGGTTGTAGGGCATCCACCATTGCAACAACTAAAAATGGCTTTTAGGTATTGCACCACCCAACTTTTAAGGAACTTGTGACTCTCTTAGTTAAACACACCGAAGAAGATCCATCTTATACCAAGTCTCATGTGTTCTATGGTGTACAAGTAAGCACCTTTTTTCTAGGAAGTCCTCACCTAGGAATGCTCTTATCTGAATACACTTAATCTTGGAGTACCAATATTAAACGATGTCATTATATCAAAAGGCAATAGTTACATAATCTAGGAATGTCTCCTTCCATATAATTTATTCCTGCGCTCCTTCACCATCTGAAAAACCTGCTAGGAACCATAATTTGTCCAAGCCTTCTTGCTTCGACAATCACTTCATCGGTCCCATAAATTTAAAAGAGAATTCATGCTACATTCTCTTGACATCATAACATAATTATTTTACAATTAGAACCATATCAAACGATGTGACATATTGTATGCAACATATTGTATGCAAGTCTCTAAATAAATGGATTATATTCAATATAGACTAAATATATGCTTTATAACATGCAATTGGAGTCCCGATACTTCATTTCATAATTGTGGTTTTTCTGCATTTTCATATATCTAAAGCTAATTTGCAAAAGAGCATGTAGACAGTTGGAAGAACCCATTTTAAAGGGGGGTCAACTTTGCCTCGTTGCTAGTCTTCTTTTTGGCTTTTGGACTCCACTGTTTTTGGTGCTTTGCCCATAAAAGGGGTTTAAAGAACGCCTTCTTGAATGGCGGGATTCATGATAGCCACGAGATTCTTCTTGCCTTTGTCGCTACGAAGACTCGAAATGACTTAAAGAGAGCAAGCGGGGCCCGTGGGCAAAACTTGGTAGATCCTCTCAATGATTATTCCGTCAAAACAGTACACATAATTACCGCTGAAGTTGATGGTTTGAATTCAATCCGAAACTCTCAAACCGAGATTGTTTTTTGTTTTGACTGCATAAATTTCAAACATTGGGCTCTTTATTCAAACATTGTACTACTCAATTTGTCTATCGCTCGAAAATTTCACTGCTCAATTTGTCTATCACATAAAGTGTCAGGAAATCGACATAAGTGCAGTAAAACCTTTTGTAAAACAGTAGTAATTTCAACTCATATTGTTGGTTAGTTGTACTCCCAATGAGAGATATAATTCATTTCTTCGCAATTTACCACTTTAGAAACATGTCGGGAGATGCAACTTGTCCGTGTCTTATCATCCCAATGAACACCTTGCACTCTCTATTGAGAGTAACCTTACTTTTGTGCCATTTATAACCTTCAAGCCCATTTCGGATAGGGTGAACTCCGATAGAAATATCTAATTGTTACCATCTAAAGTGAGGACCATTAGAGAATGGATATTGTTACTGATCATCTCGCAAGACCTTTACTATTTGACATAGGACTTGTAGTACCATGTTACAGTAGCGTGTCGTTTACCAATGGCATTTACCAATGTACATACTTGAAGCGCCTAATTTATTACCTACACCCACTTATAATGAAAAAATTACTTATCAAATTCGGAGGCCCAATTGGGCAGGTGTTATGCTAAATAGTCTTGTTCAAACTCTCTTAAAAGTGTCCTCCCACACGTGGCTAGAACTTGATCAGATTTAAGTAGTAGGGGGAAATGCTCAGTGCATGATGAGAAATGAAACTACTAATGATGAGAAGAATAAGCTGTGACCATCAATCAAAAATATAAAAATGTTAAAGCATAAATTTTCACAATCTTTTGAAATTTGGATGTTAGGTTAAATTTTTGCGTTGGAAAGTGGAAAGTCCCTCCTTCCTTTTTAAAAACACACAAATAAAGAGGCCCTTAATTATAATCATCCCTAAAAATGCTCAAAACCGTATTCATGCATGGAACACCATTCCAATCACACACCCTTTAGCTAAAATTTGCATGTCATCTTAAATTTTGCGTCGGAAAGCGAAAAGTCGCTCATTCCTTTTCAAAAACACACTAACAAAAAGCCCCTCAATTATAATTGTTCCTAGAAATCCTCAAAACCGTATTCATTCATGGAACACCATTCCAATCACACACCTTTCAGCTATTTATTTCATACAAAATTGGCCAAGCCCTTATTGACTTGCTAGATATAGTAAATATTCATGTTTCCTTCCTTTGCATCTTTCGATCATTCACGACAGCACAGCGAACACAGCATTTATGTATAGAGACCTCACAATCGCACAAAGTGAAAGGATTTTCAGGCACCATATTACACATGCAAAGTTCCTCAATCAAACATCATAAGTAGAAAAAAGGAGCATTACTCTTAATGATATTAGACCCTTGATTATAGTACCGATTTGGAATCTTATGGTGGCTGTGGAGCTGACCTACTTGCACTCGTGCAAGACATTTTTTTTAAGGTTTCTAATCCCACAAATGAAAAAGGAGGAGAAGAAAATATTGAAGATTAGGTTGTGACTTCAATGTAGAGGCACCATAAGTGGAGGGGGTAGGGCTAGCTCTTAAGTGCTGACTCCTTCATGATTGCTGTTATCTCTAATCATGGTTCCGAAATCAAAATTAAATCCTGCACACGGGCTAATGGGAGTGTCCCACCTTCCACTGCCCAAATAATTACAGTAGAGAATCATATGATTATACATGGATTGTTAAGTAAGTGGGTATGTACTCATTCTCCTACACCCTACCTTACAAAAGGCTATACAAACGAAGGCTGGCCATTACTGACGGTTTACTAAGCGCGGCAGATTCTTGATTTTGTTGGGGAAAGCTTAAGGCTCCCATTTCATATTGGAAAGATTCATCTGATGCACATCATCGAATAATGAGTTGGCGCATGGAGATGTGTGCATCTTTAAAAATGAGCATCCATTTAGCCGTCCCCATCGCCGTCGCCCACTATCGTTCAATTGTGATTGAACAGCACAAATTGAGCTAATCAAGTGAGTACGATTTGCATTTCGTTCGTCGGGATTTGAGCGTTAGGAGAATTTCGTCCTGTAACCCCACCTAGGATGATTTTAGCGATGAGAAGTGACTGAATGATGGATACAATGTGAAGTAGCTTTCAAGTGTGTCGGAGAAGAACAATGAGTTTTGCTTTCCTTGTAGCTTCGGGATTTGCACTTTAGTAGGCTTTCCGGAGATGTCCCTGTGGCTCCAGAGAAAGACCCAAAGCCATTTCGTCTTGAAGCTTAAAATTGGGCCGCCATTGGGCTATCTCTTTCTGGCCTTGGCCTTAATTTTCTTCAGTAAGCCGCTACAATAACAACCATCGATGGGGGTGAGCACTAGGAGCGTGCAAAAGAACCGGGACCCGCCCGGACCGCCTGGAACTGGTGGTTCTTAAGGGAACCAGAACCGGTTCCATGGGCGGATCCGCCCACCCGCCCACTCGATTGGGACTGCATGGTTATATTATAATAATATATTAATTTGTAACATTAAAAAAATTCGAAATTAGCAAATATAAAATTTAGGGCTCCAATCACCATATTGTCTTAATTCACTACTCTCCTACTCCATATCGTCTCCCTCATTTCAAAATCTCCCTGAGCTCTCTCTTCCTCTCCGATTCATTTACAGATCTACTCATCTTCCTTTGAGTCCTAGTCCGAACTCGGCGAAACAGTGAGTTAATTCTCTTTTCCTCCCTTGAACTTGAACTCTCTCTCCACGTTGTCGCCATCTCCGCATTCACTGTCACTATCGTCCTCTTCGTTGTTGGGCTTGTCCCGCTTCTACCTCCCCTCTTCCTCCTCCCCCTCCTCAGGCTTCTCCCCATCATCCTCATCTTCAGGGACAGGCGAACTCTAGGTCTAAGAACGGCTCATCATACCCCGTTGTCCTCCTCATTGTCGATCTCGAGGGAGGAGTGGGAGACGATAGAGGCGGTGGCCAAGTTGGTGGTGGTGGCCGGGATGGAAGCGGAGCGAGGGTTGCAACCGGTTGAAGGCGAAAAGGGGAAGGTGTGGAGGTTAGACCAGTTCTATGGATCCACCCGGGAATCGGACCGGACCGACGGTCCGATTCCCGGGTGGATCTATGCAACTAGCGGGCGGTTCCTAGTTCCAATTTTTTGGAATCGGTTCTTAGCAGGCGTTCCTAGTTCTAGGTCAGGAACCGCCCGCCTAAATCATGCACACCCCTAGTGAGCACTGAGCGCCAATCCCTCCCGGTTCAACTAGATAACCGGCCAGCTCTCTGGGGAACAAGACAGGTTCTTGGGTAGAAATTCTGCGGACCAGCTAAGGCCAAACCAGTTTAAATTCTGAATTGGTGGTCTAAACAAGTTCTACTCGAGAACTGGCTCGGATAGAACCAATTTTGACCTGAATCAATCTTCTTTGTTATTTAACAAACCAAATTATGCATGTTGAAATAATGGGAAGAGTCCATTCTTTCTAAGCTAAGCTAAAGGGGAACTCATAAGTCTCATATAGATCGCGGTAACATAGGGACTTTTGTAGAGCATGGTAAGAACCACAAGGTTTTGCACAATTTAATTTTAACTGAAGAAGCTCCCAAAGTGTTTGGTTTCAATAAAGACAGTTGCATTATACATCTATTTCAAGTTGGCTACCTTTTGTAATGTAAACTTGCAGTAATGGCTATTACATGGACCCATATCTAATAATTATTCCAAAAGTACCTTTCTTTTTCACTGACTCTACAAATATTAGATTATTAATTAAAAGAAAAACTCATTGCCCTCTAATTTTTATTTTAGGTGTATTTTGAGAATGTTGATGCTATTTCCCCTTGATAGATCTATAATTTATGAAACCAAATAACGTAACAGACAACACATTACTTAGAGCAAACATCATAATATATATTACAACTCTATTAAATTAAAATGCAATAGCTATTTGCATTATAGCCTTATTTCTAGTGAAATTGAAAAAAATGGACCTAGTACACTTTGCTAATGTAATCTTCCCAGCCAATTTTGGCCGGAAATCTCTAAGGTGAGAGCTGGCCATCCTACGTAGCATGACTAGCGTTAACATAAATAATTTTTTATAATCTTTTAAAAATTTTCTAAATTTTTTAAATAATTTTTTTTTTTCTTTTTTTCTTCTAAGCCTAACGAGGCTGCGAGGCCCTCAACGGCCCTTGGTCCATGAGTGTTGGCCAGCCCTTGTTGGACTTGGTGAAAAAAAAAAGAAAGAAAAAAAAAAGAAAAGAAAAGAAAAGAAAATTTTAAAAATTGTAAAGATTATTCATGTTAGTGCCGGCCATTCTACGTGGTTTTTTCCACGTTTACATCAGTAATTTTCTACTAGAAGCACTTTGTTGCTAAATTGTCAAAAGATTTATGATCATATTTATCATATTAAAAAGTTCAGGACTTTTTTTAGTGATTTCCCTACTTTGTTTCTTCACTGCAATCAAATAACCATCTTTACGTGTAGGATGTCATCCCACAAATTATTGGCGAAAATATCTTATTTCGGTAAGCAACACGAATTGCACAACAACCGTTCAATGAAGGGCTGATAGGTACAATAACCTACACGCTAATACTCTTGCACGTCACCTGATTAGCAGTTTCCGTGATTTCTTTTGCAATCACCGTTCGTCAAAAGACCTCACTTTCATATCTTGAATATCAAACCAGATCCAAACAACCCATCTCAGGAAACTTAATGAAGTCTCGATACCGATCCTGGAGCACTGCAGAAGAAAAAGCAAACACTATGTAAACCGTTTGATTCGATGCACCGTCTGACCTCAGATAACGAAAAGCAAGACAAAAGAACGAGGAGATTACGTAAGAGCTGATGTATCGATCCCTCGTTTTGGTTGATGTTGAAATCCGGTTGGTCAAGGATTGAAAAATTCTAACGGTGAAAGCTTCGTGTTCGCAAGATTTTCAACTCTAGGACAAAGGTTTGGAACACGAAGATTCTGGTTCTGAAGCTCTCGTTCCTTAAAGTGGTTTGGTTTCAGGGTGGACGAAGGGACGAGGAGGTGTGGCGGCCTCGTGGGGGTTGTCGGTGTGTCTCCAAGATGCAACCACCTCGGAGACCTCGGAGCAACCTGTTGAGCAGTGGCATGACCAGTCAAGCCACTCCCCTCGTACGTGTCGACGTTCACGCAACTTCCTCCTGATATTTATTTATTTTTTACTCTAGTTTCTCGAGTCCCTTTCATGCGGGCGTTCCTTGCTATATTTTCTCCTTCTCAGCTAACATTTCTGTGACCAGTTGCTCACGTTTCATGTGCCTTTATCTCTCTCTCTCTCTCTCTCTCTCTCTCTCTCTCTCTCTCTCTCTCTCTGTGTCTCCGTGAAGAGCGAACATGAGTCAGATGGGTGATCATTCTTGTGATCAACCGACCAAGAAGATGATCAGAGAGCCGCTCCTGGAGAACCCAACCCCAAAGGGTGGCCTCAGAACCATCCCTTTCATAATTGGTATAGGATTCATACACATATCTGTACATGTTCGTTCATTGCATAACCATGTCTGTGTATGGTTTCGTTCATTCCAGGATTAGGGGTGTGTTTATATGTGCAGCGAATGAAGCGTTTGAGAAAGAGGCGAGCTTCGGATTGCTGCCCAACATGGTGGTGTACTTGACCCAAGAGTACCGCTTGGAGAACGTCGCCGCTGCCAACGTCCTCAGGGGTCATGCATCATGCTTGCAATGGCGACAAGTTTGTAGGGCCATTTTCATCGATATGCTCCAGCTTCTTCTGCTTGACGTTGCATGAAGTCACTGTAAACAAAGCTCCAAAAAACAAAGTTGTTAGTCTCATATAAAACCGTCATTCAATCAAGACTAAGCTCTAACTCAAGAGACAGAGCTTACTTTTTGCACATTCAAGACTTAGAGGAACCTGCAAGAACAAGCTAGTCAAGAGTGATCATGATATGATGACTGAAGGGTACTCATAATGGGTTGTGGGCAAAGAAGGGCCTTTATTTCCTTTATCGAGGAAAGAATGGTTATAGATAAACTAAAAAAGATGTTTGGTACAGTTCTTTTAGAGCAGTCTTAACCGTATAAGGAGTTGTTGCGGCATTTATAGGGTGTTTACTGTTTAGCAAAAAGATTTTGTTAAGAATGTTATCAGAGTACTTGTTAAGCAACTAAATAAGAGAACACTGACTATTCTCATAATATACATATATATTCATATATATGTTAATACCTTAAATCAAATATTTGCTCATTAAGCTTGTCTAATAAATATCCTGAGAGTACTCATTAATCAAATCCTCAGTAAAAATCTCTTACCTGTAGGTTGTAGGGCATCCACCGCTGCAGCAACTTAAAATGGCTTTTAGGTATTGCACCACCCAACTTTTAAGGAACTTATGACTCTTCTAGTTTAACCCATCCAAAGAATTGTCTGTTTGGATCCATCTTATACCAAGTCTCACGTGTTCTATGGTGTACAAGTAAGCACATTTTTCTAGGGAGTCCTCAACCTAGAATGCTTTTATCTGAGTATGCTTAATCTTGGAGTACCAATATTAAACGATGTCATTACGTCAAAAGGCAACTCTTGTAAAGTAGATAATCCGAGGACGTCTACCTCCATATAATTTATTCCCGCGTTCCTTTACCATCTTAAAAGTCTATTAGAGCCGCACTTTATCTAAGCATTCTTGCCTCAACAATCACTTCATTAGTACTATAAATTTAAAAGAGTACACATTCCAAAGAATGCAACATACATTCTCTTGTCATCATAGCATAATTATTTTATGATTACAACCATACCAAACAATGCAACATATTGTAAGAAAGTCTCTAAATAAGTTGATTATATTCAATATCGAGTGTGTATATATATAGCATCCAATTAGAGTACGATACTCCATTTCGTAATTGTGGTTTTCTGCATTTTCATATAATTGTGGCAAAAGAGAATGCAGACAGTCGGAAGACCCTAGTTTAAAGGGGGGTCAACTTGTTGGTGAAATCTTCCTTTGATATTTTGAAGCTGACAAAATGTTTCATAGTCTAAAGACTTCCAGACTCATCTATCAAAGTCTTAAGACTTCCAGACTGAAGATTGCTAGACTCAAGATTTAAAGTCTGCCCTTGTTGGTAGTTTTTAGATCGTCGAAGTAGTCTTATCCAGATACGAGGTTATCCTTAAGGATTCGATTCGATTGGTCAAAGATTATCTCACGGATGGAAAATGCATATAAAGATCTATTATTCGTGTGACAAGTAAATCGAGTAAGACAGATCTGTGGATTGGTGAAGTATACTTGGAATGTTTTACTTATGGAAACCTAGATTCTGATTATATGGGCGAACATGATTGGTGGTCCTGATTGTATGGGCGAACATGATTGGTGGGCTATCTTCATATTCCTTAAATAACGCGAGATCTCCCTAATTGATTCGGTCCAACGGGTAGATTGGACGAACTTCTTTGGAAGGTGCCAACGGTTATGTAGGCATGTGGGAGTATAAAAGGAAGACGCTCTAGTTGTTCAAGTGAGTGCGAGATAGAAAAATTCCAAAGTCTGAAGTTCCTTACTCCTTGCTAATTCATTTGTTGAGCATACATCTGTACTCAAAAGAGAAAATTTTGTGAGACCTCGAGGAAGTGTAGTAGAGTCTCTGCACTGTGGAATCGGGGACGTGAGATTGTAACATCTCTTTTGATTCATAGTGAAATCCAGTCAGTGGGTTATTAGCGTGGGAGAGTGGACGTAGGCTTGGTCTAAGCCGAACCACTATAATCTCTGTGTTTCAATTCTCTTTCCTTATCTCTTTACTTAATTCGTAACATTGTCTATTTGTTTATACTATTTCGCATCCTTGTTCTAAATTAAGTCTTTAAGAAAAGAAGAATTTATTTTTACACCTATTCACCCCCCTCTAGGTGTTTATACTAGCACTTTCAATTGGTATCAGAGCCTGTGTACTCATTCATTTGAAGTGTTTTTACTTTAGAGTTAAAGATCCATGGCTAGTATGTTGGCTCCAGGTTTGGTTAAAGGTCAAAGCAACACAAGACCACCATATTTCGATGGAAAAGAATACAACATATGGAAAAACAAGATAAAAGCATTCCTAAGATCGAAAGATCCTCTGGAATGGGATGTGGTAGATAAAGGAATCATTCCTAAAGCTACAATCTCAGATAGAGGGAAAGAGGTTACAAAGGCTAACGACATGACTCAAGAAGAGATAACCAAGAGACAAACTCTTGATGCAAAAGCTATTTACTCCTTATATTGTGCTTTATCTCCTACTGAATATAACAGAATATCTTTCTGTGAAACAGCTAAAGAAGTTTGGGATAGACTGCATATTACTTATGAAGGAACAGATCGAGTAAAAGAAACCAGAATCAATATTCTGCTCGGTCAATATGAAACCTTCAAAATGAAGCCAGCAGAATCTATTACTAATATGTTTAGCCGTTTTACAGAAATAGTGAATGGTCTTGAATATCAAGGTTAACCAATTTCAGGACCCATGAAGGTTAACAAATTGCTGCATGGACTCTCCAAAGAGTGGAATCACATAAAGACTTCAATAAGGGAAACACAAAGAATCATACCACTTTCCATTGATGAATTGGTTGGAACACTTCGGTCCTATGAAGCAAAGCAAATCAATGAAGAAGAAGATCACAAAGGTAAGAAGTCTATTACTTTAAAATCTAACGAAGATTCTGATGATACAAATTCTGAAGATGACATGGATGATGAAGAACTTGCTCTCATGATAAGAAAATTCAGGAAACTGAATAAAAAGGGAAGAAGATTCAATTGGCAGAAACAAAGTTCTCAAAGATTTCAAAACAAACCAAATGAGGTTGATGACTCAAATTAAGATGTGATTTGTTTTGAATGTAAGAAAAATGGACACATCAGACCTAACTGTCCCTTGCTGAAGAAAAAGAGAGGAAAAGCTGAGAAATACAGAAAGGTACTGAAAGCGGAAACTTGGAGTGATACAGAATGTGAAGAGAATGATGATGATTATGTCAATATTTGTTTAATGGCAAAATCAGAATCAGACTCAGACTCTGAAATTGATACAGACTCAGATTCAGATAGTGAAATCGAGGTAAGTAATTCAAAAATCACTGTTAAAGTCTCGAAGTACATTAATAAACTATGTCTTAGTCTCAAAGTTTCTCTTAAGAGGATTTCCGAACTGAAAAGGGAAAATATTACTCTGAAGCAACATGAAACTTTATGGAAAGAAAAGTTTGAAAATATGAATAAAAGTTTTATTACTCTAAAAGAAAATGCAGATTCTATTTCAAAAGAAAACACACTTCTGAAAAATGACATTTCAAGCATTTCAAAAAGGTTTTCTATGGGATCTAAAAAATTAGAAAATATTCTTTCAATTCAAAGACCTTACTTTAATAAATCAGGATTAGGAATGACCTCTGAAACCATTCCTTTAATTGATTTTCCAAAAGTAAAGGAAAGAATCAAATAGAGACCAACAAAAACCTTTTACAAGAATCATTTTCAAAAGATCTTTGTAAAACCTGTTGGTTGAAGTGCTCTTAAATGTTCTAAGTGTAGTAGCTCAGAACACTTTGAGAAAGATTGTCCTATGGTTTGGAAGCCTATTAAGAAGGATTGGGCAAAGACTGTTTATAGTACTAACTCTACTGGACCCAAGAAAGTGTGGGTACCAAAGAAAGCTTGAGTTTTCTTTTTAATTGCAGGTCACTATCAAGAAAAATGTAAAATGATATTTGGATAGTGGTTGCTCAAGACATATGACTGGAGATTCAAATTGTTTTATCAAGCTTACACAAGTAACCGATGGAAAGGTTTCCTTTGGCGGAAATAGCAAATGAAGAATTATTGGAAGTGGAACTGTAAAAATTGGAAGTCTCATAATCAACAACGTCTCTTTAGTGGAAGGACTCAACTACAACTTGCTCAGTATCAGCCAATTATGCGACACTAGATTCAAGATTAATTTTCAAGAAGGAATATGTTCTGACACTAGTAAAGATCTTTCACAATCCTTCATTGGGCGAAGACATGGGAATATCTATCTTTTGGATATCAATCCAAAAAGATTTCAATGTCTAATCTCAATCCAAGATAAAGCAAATGTTTGGCATCGAAAGCTTGGTCACATCAACATAAAGCAAATTGCCAAGATTTCTTCAAAAAAGCTTGTTCGTGGACTTCCTAACCTGAAGTATCAAAAATCTGACTTATGTACACCTTGTGTATTGGGAAAACATGTGAGAAATTCCTTTAAACCAATAAATCAAGTTTCCACTAATCGTGTATTGCAGCTCCTGCATATGGATTTATTTGGACCAACGAGAACTCAAAGCATTGGTGGAAAGAAATATTGTCTAGTAATAGTGGATGATTATTCACGATTTACTTGGGTTTACTTCTTGGCAAGTAAGTTTGAAATCTTCTCTTACTTTTCAAAGTTTGCCAAGAAAATTCAGAATGAGAAAGGGTATGCTATTTCAAGCATTCAGACAGACCATGGAGGTGAGTTTGAAAATCAAGACTTTGCTAAATTCTGTGATGAATCTGGTTTTTAGCATATGTTCTCTTCTCCTTACACTCCTGAACAAAATTGAGTTGTGGAAAGGAAGAATAGATCTTTGAAAGAAATGGTTAGAACTCTTTTGATTGAAAGCAATATTTCTTCTCGTTTTTGGGCTGAAGCTGTTTCTACAGCTTGTTATATTATTAACAGAGTTGTCTCTAGGCCAATTCTAGAGAAAACTCCCTATAAGTTATTCAAAGGAAAGAAGCCAATTGTTTCTTACTTTCATGTGTTTGGTTGCAAATGTTTTATCTTGAAAAATGCAAATGATCGAATTGGTAAGTTTGAAGAAAAGTCAGACGAATGAATCTTCCTTGGATATTCAACTTCCAATAAAGCATACGAAGTATACAACAAGAATACTCAATCTGTGGAAGAATCAATGAATGTCAAATTTCAAGATTCATTGCAAAATCAACCAGTCCAGACTCAAATCGAAGAATCTGAACCTGCTCCAAACTCTACAAAGTCTACCTTCCTTGAAGCAGCTCAGACTATAGAAGGACAACATGATTCAAATGCTGAAGAATCAAATGAAGAGAAAGATCAGCAATCTGTCAAACCAACCAGCAACTGGAAGCACAAGTCCAGTCATCCCAAAGAACTCATTATTGGTAACATTGATGAAGGAATTCGTACAAGATCCAAAAGACATGAAGAGTCTAGCGCTGTGGCTTTTATTTCTGAAATAGAACCCAAAAGCATAGAAGAAGCTTTGTCTGATGAAAGCTGGATTGAAGCTATGCAAGAAGAGCTCAGACAGTTCAGTGTTAACGAGGTTTGAGAATTAACTCCTAAACCGAAAGGAAAATCTGTTATTGGAGCAAAATGGGTTTTCAGGAACAAGATTGACGAAAGAGGAAAAGTTATAAGGAACAAAGCAAGATTCGTGGCCAAATGATATACACAAGAAGAATGGATAGACTATGATGAGACTTATGCACCAGTAGCAAGGTTAGAAGCAATTAGATTATTACTTGCTTTTGCTTGTTATAAGAATTTTAGGTTATTCCAAATGGACGTTAAAAGCGCATTCCTGAATGGATTTATCCAAGAAGAAGTCTATGTGGAACAACTTCCCGGTTTTGAAGACCCAAAGAAACCAGATTCAATATTCAGACTGAAAAAGGCTTTATATGGTTTAAAGCAAGCACCTCGAGCTTAGTACGACAGGTTAAGTAATTTCCTAACTCAAAATGATTTTGCTAAAGGTAAAGTGGATACAATTCTGTTTATTAAAAGAGAAGGTAAAATTTTTTTGCTTGCTCAAATTTATGTTGATGATATAATTTTTGGCTCTCCTAACGAAAGTCTTTGCAAGAAATTCTCTAAAACTATGTAGGATGAATTTGAAATGAGCATGATGGGTAAATTATCATTCTTTCTCGGTTTACAAGTAAAGCAATTGAAGGAAGGGATTTTCATTCACCAAGAAAAATATGCTAAAGAACTTGTTAAAAAGTTCGGTTTAGAAAATTGCAAAAAGGTTGAAATTCCAATGTCTAGTTCTTTGAAGCTAGATAAAGATGAAGGAGGAAAGAAAGTTGACCAGAAACTTTACAGGGGTATTATTGGTTCACTTCTTTATCTTACCGCTTCTAGACCTGACATTTTGTTTAGTGTTTGCATATGTGCCAGATTTCAATCAAACCCAAAAGAATCTCATCTAAGTGTTGCTAAACGCATAATCAAATACGTTGCAACATCTTCAAAGATAGGTCTATGGTATCCCAAAGAAATAGATTTTACTCTCCTTGGATATTCAAACTCAGATTTAGCAAGTTGCAGAGTTGAAAGGAAGAGTACTTCCGGTACTTGTCAATTTCTCGGTAATATGACAATATCTTGATTTTCAAGGAAACAAAATACATTTGCTCTTTCAACAGCAGAAGTAGAATATGTGGCTCTTGGAAGTTGCTGTTCACAAATTTTATGGATAAAACAACAACTGAGAGATTTTAGAGTCAAAGATTCTTGCACAGAGATTAAGTGTGACAACACTAGCGCTATAAATCTTACCAAGAATCCTATTCTTCATTCAAGAGCAAAGCATATAGAGATTCGACATCATTTTATTAGAAATCACGTTCAGAATGGAGAAGTAATGATCCAGTTCATTGACTCTAAGAATCAACTGATAGACATATTTATAAAGCCTCTGGAGAAAAATCTATTTGAGTCTATTCGTACCAGACTTAATATCATATCTCTTACTCAGCAAAGTCTGGATATTTTCAAGACTCAAAATTAGAAGTCTTTAAATGCTCAGACTCAAAAGATCTCAAGCCTCGACTGTAAGTTGTTTCTAATTTTAATTTTGAAAAGGTAAGTTTATTTATTGGCCATTGGATGATTGATTTGTCTTTCTTAATTTACTCCTTATTTCAAAAAGGCCATTATCGATTTTTAAGGAATTTAGTTAAATTTATAAAGAGAAGTTATTATTTTCTTGAAAAGACATCTTTTTATTTCCTTTTATGACGTTTCATTTACCCCGCTTCACTTACTTTATATACCACCGTGTATCGTCTTCTTCACTTTTACTCCGAAACCCTAGAATACAAAATTCTTATTTTCTTCACTTTCACTCTCGATTCGTTCGAAAGTTCTCATCTTTTCGAACAAGTTGGTTATTCTCTCTATTGCAGTGTCAATGTCTTCAAGAAAGTCTTCGAGGATTGCAAGCAGGGGACCACGTTGCATACCTGAGGGTCCTACCCACTTTGACTTAACCGAAGAAGAAGATTCTCCTATGCGTCCAATTCAGCATCAACCTTCTCAACAACGTCAACCTTCCTCGAATCAACCAGGCGATGAAGTTATAGAATAGGTTGAGCTTGTAAGAACTCTAACTCCAAAAAATGCTTTCAAACTCTACTCAAATTTGAATAAAGGAGGAACACCATTGTCTTTGATTGATGAATTCTTAAAAGATAGAGGGTTCAAGAATAAAACGCTGTTTTTGAGAGAGTTGGAGAGGCTAGGAGTTGTGGAGAAAGGATCAGCTGAGAAAGCATTTAAGAATATTCCAAGTGACCCACAATATAGTACTGCGAATCAATCGCAATCTCTGGATGATGATGAGAGGTTGTTTTCTCACTTTCAACCTAGATCTGGGGTGTCTGCAAACATCACTGATGGTTCGAACCTTTTTAGATCCAAAGATCATAAAAAGGTTTATGCAGGTCTTTTTAAGAGAGGGGTGATGAACTCTAGAACTGTTGATTTCGATTTCCTGGATTCGATAAAAGTTAATTTGAGAGAAAATTTTGCTTTATTACAATTGGAACAATTCTGTTCTGAATCCTCTCATGCATTCCCAGAGCTTACTGCTTACTTTTATTCGAACCTATCTTTCATGGATGCACAAAGCTTTGTCTTCACTGTGAAGGACAGGGAATTTTTGGTGACCACAGACATTTTGGCTGACATAATCGGGGTGGAAAGAACGAGTTTCCAGCCGATTAGTGTGTCCATTGCTCATGCTATTCTGTCTTTGGTGAGAGACAGAGATGTTGAAGGAAAACTTTCTTATACAAGGATGAGTGCCACGAACATTTTGCTGCACAAAATTGTGATTAATTGCATTCGTCCTAAATTGACATCCAAAACAGATGTTTCTCGATCTGAAGCCAAATTGATGTGTGCAATCAATACTGGTTTTAAGTTCTCTCTGCCTCACACCATTCTGTTCCATATGTATCGAACTGTGACGAAGGATAAGGGACAACTTCCTTATTCTGCTCTTATCACTCGACTCTTTAGGCACTTCAAAATTCATATCTCTGCATCATTGAGTCTGAAAGCCATCACTCCGATGGTAATTGGGTTCAAAATGGTGACAAAGATGCGCTTAACGGAGCTGAACAAAGCGCTAGAGCGGATGAAGGAGAAATCTCCTCTCAAGGCAAAGTAAGACTCTGCTGCGGCTAAAAGAAAAGGCAAGGAGCCCATGGTTGCTCCTGTAAAGAAGAAAAGAGCTCTCATTTTGGAAAATGAAGAAGATGAAGATGAGTTTACTATATCTGCCTTGAAAAATCTAAAGACCTATGTCAGTTTTCGTGAGAGAAGAGAAGAGTCAGAGGAAGGAAGAGAGAGAGAGAAGAATCAGAAAAAGAGGAAGAACAGAGGGAAACAGAGGAAAGAAGGGAAGAAGAAGCAGAGGAAGAAGATGAGGAAGTAGAAGAAGAAGTGGAAGAAAGGGAAGAAGAAACAGAGAAAGAGGGAGATCAGGGTGCAGCAGACTCCTTCGAGCCAACCTTGGCTATCTCTCTGTCTAGTCATTCTGAGATAAGAGGAGAAGAATCTGATGGTGCGCATCACTCTGAGGCTGAGAAAGCTTTACCTTCTCCACCTGAGGGCATCAAAACAGGGGGAGCTGATGGACAAAAAAGTACTTCTTCACCCCTTCTTGTTAGTGATGTGAGTCGTTCTGCAGCAGATCAAGAAGAAGTGTATGCCTCACATTATCTAGAAGATAGACCTTCCACTGAGACTCCATCTTTTCTAAATTTCCCTGAGTTTTATTCTGCTGGTCCAAGTGATACAACTGCTCAAACAGCAGACTTTTCAAGACTGCTGGAAATTCTTTTGGATGTGCGGAATCAGCAATATGCTATGAGTTTTGAGATGCTGGATCTCAAGAATGCTGTTAATGCCACTTCAGTGTCTCTTCATGAACAGATAAATTCCCTGAAAAATCAAGTTCAGTCTAACGTGCAAGGTGAAGAATTTCAGGCGCTAAAACAAAGTTTTGACAAGCTTGAAAAGACAGTGCACTCAATGGGAGAATACAAGCTTGTTCGCTTACCTAAGCAGCCTTAACTCTTGATCTTTTCCATCTATCTCTTTTTGATCGGTCTCCACTTTTTGCTGTTGACAAAAAGGGGGAGATGTTTATACAGATTTTTTTTTATGATTGTTTGTTTGAACTTTATCTTGTTTGGTGTGTTTTTCTGTTTTTGGATTGATTTGGATTACTGAGACTTGTTAAGTAACTTAAGCTATTATTGATTATGCTAAAGATAGTTGTGATTGGAGGACTAACATGTTTTATGTGGTTGCAGATTCGCTTCTATCTTTCTCTAATCTTTAATAATATTTGTTCAAGAAAATCTTGGTTTGCTTAAGTGTTGCAGGTTAGAATGTCTAAATCTGCAGGAAAGTTTTGTCACCATAAAAAATTGGGAGATTGTTGGTGAAATCTTCCTTTGATATTTTGAAGCTGACAAAACGTTTCCTAGTTTAAAGACTTCCAGACTCATCTATCAAAGTCTGAAGACTTCCAGACTGAAGATCGCTAGACTCAAGATTTAAAGTCTACTCTTGTTGGCAATTTCTAGATCGTCGAAGTAGTCTTATCCAGATACGAGGTTATCCTTAAGGATTCGATTCGATTGGTCAAAGATTATCTCACGGTTGGAGAAGGAATATAAAGATCTATTATTCGTGTGACAAGTAAATCGAGTAAGACAAATCTGTGGATTGGCGAAGTATACTTGGAAGGTTCTACTTATGGAAACCTAGATCTTGATTGTATGGATGAACATGATTGGTGGACTATCTTCATATTCCTTAAATGACGCGAAATCTCCCTAATTGATTCGGTCCAACGGGTAGATTGGACGAACTCCTTTGGAAGGTGCCAACGGTTATGTAGGCATGAGGGAGTATAAAAGGAAGACGCTCTAGTTGTTCGAGTGAGTGCGAGATGGAAAAATTCCAAAGTCTGAAGTTCCTTACTCTTTGCTAATTCATTTATTAAGCATACATCTGTACTCAAAAAAGAAAATTTAGTGAGACCTCGAGGAAGTGTAGTAGAGTCTCTACACTGTGGAATCGAGGACGTGAGATTGTAACATTTCTTTTGATTTATAGTGAAATCCAGCCGGTGGGCTGTTAGCGTGGGAGAGTGGATGTTGACTTGGTCTAAGCCGAACCACTATAATCTCTGTGTTTCAATTCTCTTTCCTTATCTCTTTACTTAATTCGTAGCATTGTCTATTTGTTTATACTATTTCGCATCCTTGTTCTGAATTAAGTCTTTAAGAAAATAAGAATTTGTTTTTACACCTATTCACCCCCCTCTAGGTGTTTATACTAGCACTTTCACAACTGTGTCTCGTTGCTAGTTTTCTTTTTGGCTTTTGGACTCCATTGTTTTTGGTGCTTTGCCCATAGAAGGAATTTAAAGACTGCCTTCTTGAATGGCGGGATTCATGATAGCCACAAGATTCTTCTAGCCTTTGTCACTATGAAGACTTGAAATGACTTAAAAGTGAGCAAGCGAGGGCCCTGCGCAAAACTCAGTAGATCCTTTCAATGATTACACAAACAAAACAGAACACAAAATTCTTGCTGAAGTTGACATTTTGAATTCAATCCAAAACATTCAAACTGAGATCAAGTTTTGTTTTGACTGCATAAATTTCAAGCATATGGCTCTTTACTCGAAAATTGTGCTACTCAATTTATCTGTCGCTCGAAAATTTCACTGCTCAATTTGTCCGTCGCGGAGAGTGTCATGAAATCAACATGAGTGCAAAAAAACCTTTTGTAAAACAGTGTTTGCTTCAGCTCATATTGTTGGTCAGTTATGTTGGAGAAAACTCCTATAATGTTTTGAAGCTGACAAAACTTATCTAAGTTTTATTGCGAAGAATGCCAGACTTCTGTGTCAAAGTCTATCTCACATTAGAAGTCTATCCATTTTGACAAGTTCCAGACTGAACGCAAGAATGAAGACTTAATCAGACGCGGGATTATTTTTCTTCCTTCAAGGTTTCAGTACGTACAAGATATATGAGGCTTTCTGGTTGGAAATATCACTTACCATTCAGGTTATCTTAATTGGAATCGATTTTGAAGAAGCAAATCAATTTTGGAAGGCAAGCTTATTTGGAAAGAATCTATTTATGGAAACCAAGATCCTGATTGTATGGGCGAACATGATTGACGGGCTTTCATCTCAATCTTCAAACGGCTTGAGATCTCCTTGATTGATTCTGTCCAACGGGTTGATTGGAAGAATTCCTAGATAGAATTCCTCTGGAAAGTGCCAACGGTTGAGAAGGCATTGAGGAGTATTTAAGGAGGTTTTTCAAGTCATTTGAGAGCAGCATGAAAGAAGAATTCTAAAGTCTGAAGCTTCCAAATCACTTGTCCTTCATCATTTAGTACTTAAAATTGTATTCGAAAGAGAGAAACTCTAGAAAGTGATTTTGTGAGAGTAGTAGAATCACCTCACTGAAAAGTCGAGATCACAGGGCTGTAACATTCTATTTCAATTCATAATGGAAACCAGCCAGAAGGCTGTCAGCATGGGAGAGTGGACGTAGGCTTGATCTAAGCCGAACTATTATAAATCTTGTGTTTATTTTTCCTCTTCCTTGAACTCATTTACTTTATTTGTTGCGATATACTTCTATGTTTTGAAATAGTTGTTAAAGTCTGAATTCTTCAGCAAAGTCTGTAGTCAATCAGACTCAGTTTAAAAGTAAAGTATTTTTACTGCATTTCGCAAAAATATGTTTTCACACCTATTCACCCCATCTCTAGGTGTTCTACTAGCCCTTTCAAGTTATACTCTCAATAGGAGATATAATTCGTTTCTTTGCAACTTACCATTTTAGGAACATGTCGGGAGCTGCAGCTTGTCTGTGTCTTATCATCCCAATGAACACCCCACACCCTCATCGAATTGGCTAGGGCCATCATGAATCGTCTATCTATTGAGATGTGGTCGTAGTAGTCCTTTTGTGATAGATAACTTAGAGGATAAATGAAAACTCTAGTCCATTGGCATGACTTCAAGCACCCTTCCGAGTGCTTAACCAATGACCTTAAGCTTTTAGCCCTCACATTGTGAACAAGTATTGAATACTCTTTAAATAATATTCTTTTCGTAGTTTTAAGTGTAATCATCATTTTCGACCAAAAAAAAAAGTGTAATCATCATTATTGATTTATGAAAAAAGACCATCGAGATGAGATGTTGATTTTTTGGCAACTCGAGGCACCATGAGATATTAATTTGAAGGTACATAAAAAATTAATTGCAACTTTTTTTAGTGTTTTATCCTTGGCTTTTCGACAAATCTAATCTGGCGTCAATGAAAGTTTTTTTCGGGTGAATACAGTCCTGGATATGGTTGTGATATGAAGGCACTCTACAAATCAGATAGCGAGGTCATCACATTGACAATGGTTAGAGGAAAGTTTTTTCTTTCCTCAAAATTTTACGTCCCAAAGTTTAGACATAGTAGTTTAAGGACTTGCTAAGGTCCAAACAGTACCATCAATGGAAAGCAAGGGCGAAAGACCAACAATATAAAAGAGTTCACTTTATTTCGGACTATTTTGTTCAACCAAAACAATATTCAATGGGGCACTTCCCATGTATACTCAAGGTCCCACGTGGTGCCATCATTGCTAAAGTAAATCCCGTCATCCCGCATAGACCACTTGCAATTAGGATCACAACGGAATCTATCCCGTTTCTGCGCGAACACATCAAACATCTTGTAATGGCGCTCCCCCCGAGCTACACACCAGAAGTGGGTGAACCTAAAGAAGTGCAACCGGAAAACGATCTCTTGCTCTTGACTTGGCTGGAGGTTTCGGGACCCGAGATCGTCGTCCTCAGATTGACATTGGATCCCGATATCGCTAGGCAAGTTGTTGATGACATGGACATGGTGCTTTGCCCAGATAACACTCAAGAAACGCAAGTTGTTGGCCTGTGATGGTGGAAGAGAGGATATGAAGAAAAGTGACAAGAAAAGGATATGCGTGAATCGACTTAGGGAATTCATTGCTGTGATGTTTTATGATATTAGTGACGTTTGGCATGGAACCTTTTGGCTTAATTTATAATGAACATGGTGGACAGAGAATGTACATCTATGGAATCTCCATTCGTAGGATAAGCTTTGTATTGACTCTACTGGAAAGACAAGGACGATTAGTCCGTAGAGTCCAAATTTAGTAGAAGATTTGGGTCAAGCTGATAAAGAAATAAATAAAATCTTTATTTGCCTTTCTAATAGATATTCATATTTATCCCCCAAAGATGTATTCTTTTTTATGTAAAGTTCCAAATTGAGTAGATGATTGTGGTCAAACTGATAAAGAAGGAAATAAAATCTATATTTGCCTTTCTAATAGATATTCATAATTATGTATTCTATTTAAACACCGAATTGGAGATTTCCATTGTTGACGCTTAAATTTTTGTTAATCATTTAGGAATTAATTACGTAGAAAAATAGGGATAAATCTTTAGTCCCCAATCAAAAAATTTATTGTTAAACTTCATAGCATATAGCTTTTAGAAGTATTCATCACATAATTTAGTTCATTAATTGAATTTGCATTGGATCGACGGTGGTAAATGGATCTAAATTCGTCGAGTGGATTGAGTTTTACCATGTTATTTATGGAAGTAATTTGAAGGTAAAACGCTTACAACTCACACAAGGAAGAGTAGAAGATAGATAGGCCTGTAGATTTATTTCACTTTAACAAAAAACAATTACAAAACTCCCCTATTTATAAACTTGTTACATGACCTTTGCTCTTCCCAATAGATAAAGTTAACGTTCCAAATAAGATCCGGAAACTAACAAAACAATCACCTTATCTCACCTTCTCTCATTATATTTCACAATATCTCTAAAAAGAATCACTATCTTTAAAAACAATCACTACATCTAGAATTACGTAGGCTCTTGAACTTTCGGAAAGCATCGATCTTGAGAGATTTGGTAAAAATGTCTGCTATTTGATCTCCTGTCTTCACATGCAACACTACAACCTCATTCTCTTTAATTTGCTCTCAAATGGAGTGATATCAAACATTGATATATTTGCTTCGTTCATGAAAAAATGGATTTTTCCTCATTGCAATAACAGAAACATTATCAACAAAAATCTCAGTTGTTTTTTTTCTACTCCATAAGAATGTCTTTGAGTAGTCTTCTCAACAAATTGCATGACAAACACATGAGGATGCAATTTCACATTCAATTTCACATGTCGATAGAGTGAAGTAAGGTTGCTTATTTAAAAACTACGTCAAAACAGTGTCACACAAGAAAAACACAAAGCCTGTAATACTCTTTCGATCATTGATATCTCCACCATAATCATTATCCTAAGCTCTAAGTTGGAAGGATTAGGAGCAATAGTAGTGTATGCCATGAGAAGTATTACATTTGATGTACTAAAATATCCTCTTTGCAGCTCCAAGATGAGATGAGTTCGGCTTCTCCATATATTGACTCACAATTCTAATACTGTACATAATATCCGGTCTCATGTAAGTCAAGTATCTCAAACTCCCTATCAAGCATCTATAATATGGCGAATCAACATCAACACCATCATCAAACTTTGAAAACTTAGTTCCGCACTCCATTTGTGTATTGACTGTAGTACGATTCTTCATGTTGAATTTTTCAAGGATATTTTCTACATGTCCTTTTTGGTAAGGGATAAGTGTTGCAGAAGTCCTAAAACTTGTCACGAAAATGCAATTGAGTCATAAAACTTGCAAAAAGTGCAATCAAATCCTAAAACTTGTCAAATTGTTTCAATCGAGTCATAAAGTTAACACTGTTAGCATTTTCCATTAAAATGCTGACATGGCATTTTAAATAATTTTTTATTTTCCACGTGGATTTTTTTAATTATCTTTTATTCATTTAAAAAAATAGATTTAAAAACTAAAAAAAATTAGATTTATTCATTTTATCTTATTTTCACCAAAAACTAAAAAGAAAAGTTAAAAAATATATTTTTAAAAATTGTTTTAAAAAAAATCAGCGGCTCCTTTCCCTCGTCGCCACCGCCCATCATCGGAGGGGCAAGCTCCCATGTTTGATTGTTCTCAATGGCATCAATCTTTTCATTCATGACTTTTCTCCATTTTTCTTCTTTGGCTGCATTGTCATAGACAAGTGCTTCACAATGTGCAAGAAGACATACAAGGTGAATCTCATCGGTAGCTTCATAAATGTCAGACAATCTCCTTGATCTTGGCATTAATGGTTCATCGACACTGTTTGAAGAGGTTGGCGATGATGAACTTGAAGACGATACTAGAGAAGAAGGTGTAGAATGATTCGATATTGGAGAAAAAAGGTATAGAATGATCCTTCAGCTCTGTTTGATCGATATCATTATGAGCATTCGCTTCATCTTTTGGGTTGTCTTACCACGTACCATCTTCATCGAACTTGACATCTCTGCTTACATACACTTTCAAAGCGTTATGATCAAATAATCAATAGGTTTTGGATGATGAGTCATACCCAATAATGATGACATTTTTTATCGTCTTCTAACTTTAATCTTTTCTGGTTCGGGACATGAGCATAGGCAATGCTATAAAAAATTCTCAAGTGTGAAATACTTTGTATTCTCATGTCCATGCTCCTTGAGGAGTTATGCCTTTGAGTCCGAATGTGGGACATCTATTTTGAAGATAGACCACATGTGAAACAACTTCAGCCCAAAGCTCTTTAGACAAATTTTTGTTCTTCAACATGCTTCGAACCATGTCGAGAATGATTCTATTTTTCTGTTCATCTACACCATTTTGTTGAGGAGAACACGTAGCTGTCAAGTAACGCCAAATACCATGATCCTCACATAATTTATTGAATATGGTTGAGGTGAATTCCCCGCCACGATCAGTCCTCATAACTTTATTAAAATAACCACTCTCCTTTTCAGCCAGGTTCTTGAATTGTTTGAACATATCAAACACTTATGTCTTTTCTTTAAAAAAAAAATACACCCAAGTTTTTTGAGTAAAATCTGAGAGTGCTAGTATGAACACCTAGAGAGGGGGTAAATAGGTGTAAAAACAGATTTTGCAAAATATAGTGAAAACTTTTACTTTTAACCTGAGTTTGAAAAACAACAGACTTTTGAAACTGAGTCTGAAGAGCAGCAGACTTTGAGCGAGATCAGATTTTAACAGTTAAATAGAATTAGGAACAAAATAAAAAGATTCAAGGAAGAGAATAAGAACACAAGGTTTATAGTGGTTCGGCTTAATCCAAGCCTACGTCCACTCACCCACACTAACAGCCTTCTTGGCTGGATTCCACTATGCAATCAACAAAAGATTACAACTTTGAGTGCAAACACTTAGTAGTAGATCACACTATCTCACTAAGTCACTCTTTTGGTATTTCTCTCACGATCACAAATGTTTAAGCTCTCAAGAGACAAGTGTATGATCGAAGGTCGCTCAGACTTTGGAATTATAAATTCTATGCTCCGTCTCTTACTTGCTCATCGGTCTTTGATCTCCTTAAATACTCCTCAACTTCCAAACTAGCCGTTGGACAGTATCTTGAGGATCGTCTTCTAATCTACCCATTGGACAGATTTGTATCTAGAAGATTTGGTAGCCGTTGAGTGACAAAAGTAGAATCCCAAATTGATTCCGATCGCCCATACAAACAGAATCTTGGTTTCCATAAGTAGAGCTTCTTCGTATAGAAAGTTATTGTCTTCAATATCCAATCGTCAATCAATTAGATCGAGTCAATCAAAGCAATCTTGATGTAGAATCCAAACCAGATCACTAGCCGTTATATGATTGGGGCTTGTGTTACGTTTTGTCGAATCTGGATGTAAAGTCTGATAGCAATAGACTTTACAATCTGAGTCTGAATATATTATGCTTCTTAACAGATTTAGCTTTTAAGGTCTGAACATAGTCTAAATAAGTTCAGCTTCAGCATAGAGTCTATCTTTTGATTCTCCATTCACGTTCAGTTTGGAATTTGTCAGAGTGAGTAGACTTCTGATGTAGAACATACTTTGACATTAAAGTTTGGCAGTCTTCAAACTTTAATACATAAGTTTGGAAATCTTCAGAATAAACTTTGGACAATATCATTTACATGTTCTATCATCTGCATAGTCTGTTACTCAATAATTAAACACATTAGTAGCCTTTGATTTATTTTGTCATCTTCAAAACATCACAAGGGATTTCCCTAACAAAATCATCAATAAAGGTAACAAAATATTGATGATTACCATATGATTAAGGAATGATTGGGCCACACACATCAGAATGAATCAACTCAAACGGCTTCTTCACTTAATAAGTCGCTTCTTTTGGAAAACTAGTTCCGGAATGCTTACCGATAATACACCCTTCACATAATTGATCAAGATGATCAATATGTGGTAAGCCATAAACCATCTTCTTGCGAGAAAGCAAATTAAGTCCGTCAAAGTTGAGATGGCCAAACCTTAAATGCCACAACCTTGAAGGATCATCCGTGCACACCTTCAGACATCGAGACATATCATTCTTTATATTGAGAGTAAACATCCTTTTTTTTTTGCATCTTTACATTCGCAATCAGTTTATTATTTCTATATCTTAGCATAAGACTAAGATCTTTCATATGAACATTATAGCCTTTCTTCATTAGCTGTCCCAAACTCAAAATATTGCTTGACATTTTCGGGACATAGTATACATTAGTAATAAATTAACATGCACCATTCTTCAAGCGAATCAGAATTGTACCTTTGCTTTAAACAAGAATTTTGGAGTTATTACCGAAAGAGACTTTCCCTTTAATTGTCTCATCTATCTCGGTAAACATCTCTTTTCTCGCACACATGTGATTGCTTGCACAGTATCTTAATACCACATATCAATTTGACCTCCTTCATTTTTTTAGAACGCTGATAATAGAACTTGATTGGCATCATTCATCAAGTTTGCCTTTCGATGTGCTCTGCTACTCTCCTTATTCTAACACTTAGTAGCATAATGGCCAAGTTTATTACAATGATAATATCAAAGATTTATCATACCGCTGGTCCGTCGAGTTCTTTCCTGTCACGACCAAAATTTCGGGTGAATCACCTAAGGTTTGGCTAATGGAATACTAAGCACTTAGCTCGGGCTCTCCCAAGCCCATACTAATTCGCGACTTAGGTTCAAATCTCTTAACGTGCAAATAGATTTTATCTAGGAGTCGCCACTAATCGATTTATGGTAGGTCCATTAGACACCTAAGTAAAATAATGAGATAATTACTTTACTCCTACAAACTAGAGAAATTGGGTACGGAGACTTGGTTACACTAGATTTCTCTAATGCCCTTTCGGTACCACTCTTTTATTTTTAAAAAATGTTTTTTTTTGCAGACAGCTTTGGATTGATTTTAAATCTATTTCCCTAACATGTGAGGTGATCATGCGGGTGCGCAATCCACCAATTTAATACCTAAGAAAACAAATAAGCAAATGTAGGGACTTACCTCGTAATAACAAAAGTATCTGCAGTGTTAAATCAGAATTTACATAAACAATCTTAGATATGATTTCTAATTAAGACGCAATTTCTTCTTCTTTTTTTGTTTTCACTTATTTAATGAGAATCATGCAATGCATGATACTAATCTAACATAAAAAGATATGACATGACAGTATAACTTAAATTATATGAATGAGTAAAATAATTTTTTTGTGTTTTCTTAATGAACATGCAATAACTGAATATGCAATCTAAATTAACCAAAATGACCTAATCTTAATGACGGGTAATATATAATTAAATGAACTTAGCAACAATCACTAATTGATGTGCATTTCATGAACCTAATTCTATATGACGTGCACATGATTTTTATTTTCTTAATAAGCATGCAATCAATTCTAATATGCAATGACGTGCAAAGAATGCCATAATTCTAATTTTTTTCTTTTTCTTTTCTATGAAATTAGAAATTAAAATTGCCACATAATTAAACGGGCAACTTAAATTTAAAAAAGACTAACATCCTAAATGAATGCATTTTTTTTTTGGATTTTTATTTTAGAAATTCGAAATAAAATCTCTATTCTAAATATGCAAGATAACAATAAATATTCTAAAATAAACCTAATCCTAAGTCAAATATCTTTTGGATTTTTCTTTTACAAAAATAAAATTGATTCAACCATCGCCCTCTGCATTAGCTTAGCTCAGGCTCTCTCCCCCTCACGAATGGGAAAAGTTCGAATTCCAAAGGCATCATTAGGATTCTTACCTAGACAACTGTGGTGGTAGGTTTGCTCGCCGACTGTCAACTTACGGGATTCCCTAGGTTACCAAAAAAAAAAAAAAAACATTGATTCAATCGACATGACAGCAAATCAGATAAGATGGGATCGATATCCACAAATTGGCGAACTATATCTCTTGCATGAGATCGGGTTGGCCAATTTTTAAATAAATTGCGAATCGAATCTCGGGCGTGAGATCAGATTGACGATTTTGCAAGCGATTGTGAGTCGGATTTTGGGTGTAAAAATTGGACTGTCAATCCCAAATTTCAGAGGCTATTTCATGTCGGGCATTTCAACCATACATTAAGGCATTAAGGAACAATTCTACTAGAAAAGCAAAATAAAGTAAAATAAAATAATATAAAATAAAGTAAATAGAAAAAACTACCTAATTTGATTTTCTTTTTTTCCTTTTCTTTTTTCACACCAGGTTTGGCAGCTCGTGGTGGGTCGCCAAGGGCGGTGGAGTTGGTCACCGTCGGTCGCCGGTTGCGGTCGTCGTCGTTCGGAGCTCCGGTGAGGACTTGCGGGTCACTGCTGGTCGCAAACAGGAGGGAGTTTGGCTCCGGATGGCGTTGAGCAAAGGCGGAGGCAGTAGTGACTGGTTCGGGGCCTGCTGGCGTCGGGGTCTGCTAGGTCGTAGCTCGGAGAGGGGAACGCCGGGAGTCGGACCAGAGGCGGAGGCGTGCGGCAGTGGTCGGCACGAGATGACGAGCAGGGGCTCGGATGCGCGGCAACGGCAGACGGGGTCGCGAGCAGCAGCGCGAGCTCCTATGGATCGGGCAGAGGTGTAGATCTGGCTCGGGTGACTGCGGAGGTGCGGCGGAGCTGGGTGGCGCGGCGAGGCACAGCGGCGGCGTCCGGTAGAGGAGGAGACGGAGCGTGGGCAGACGGCAGCAACGGCGTCACGGGCAGATCTTGACCGGCAGAGACCGGCGAGGGGGTTCGACAGGCTGAGGCGTGGACGGAGCGGCGAGGTGGCGAGTCGCGGAGGCGGCTGGTGTCATAGTGGCGCGACGAGGCTCAACGACGTGGTGCAGGGGGTCGGCCACAGCGGCGGAACAGAGCAGGCAATGGCGGAGGCAAAGGCGGTCTGCAGCGGCGGCTAGCAGTGGCGTCGCGGGTCACTACTGGGCGGAGCGGAGGCTGCGGCGGCCGGCGCGGAAGAGGCAGGCAGCAACAGACGCCGGAGGGGACTTTCACGAGGAAGATGAACAGTTCATCTTCTTCTTTTTTCTTTTTTTTTTTTCCCCTTCTCACCTGTCGCACGTCTCTGTCTCTTCTTTTCCCTTTCTGCAGAAGCAAAAGAATAGCTTCTGCTGTTGACTTTTCCCCTTCAAGAGTTCTTTTCCTTTTTCTTTTGACGAAGGGAAGCCCCCCTTCCATCGACCTCCGTGCACTCTTTTTATAGGCAAAACAAACGTAATCTTTTGTGAATATTTCTTCTTAGGAAAATTACCTATAACTTCTCGATCACAAAAATCTTTTTAATTTCCTTATCTCCTGAATATTCTCTATTGATTTTATCGCCTAAAGATAATATTGCAACCCGATTTTCTTAAATTTCAAAAATCCACCATAATATCATTTCAAATCTCCATTTAGGTCATTTTTGTCATTAAAAGAAAACGGGCTCGGTCCAATTTGCTTGTTTCATGGGTTTAGTCCGGTTTGCCAAGTTAAAGCTCAGAACCATTAATTTGAACCCATCTACCACCGATCCAATAAAATGCAAAAAATGCAAATTAAAAATAAATGCACCTAAATCTATATGCAATTAATATTTTTTTCATGGATAAAATTAACCCATAATGTTCTATGCAATAAATAAATGACTGGATCGCCAAAATTTAGGTGTCAACATTTCTTCTTTCACGAACACCTCTTTGATACTAGTATCTAGCGTCACTTCGAGCAGCATTTCCTCTACTTCGTCCACGACCACTTCCTTGAAAGTGACCTCGGCCTCAACCACAATCACAATCTTGGTTTGTCCCACAAGTTTGTGTGAGTTCTCTTCTTTGCTCATTCTCATCTCGAGTGGTCAATCACGTTTGGAGAACTTCCTCTACTAGTTCAATATTTTTTCCTCTGAATCTTTCTTCATAGGCTTGTAATGAACCCATAAGCTCATCAATCGTCATGGCATCCAAGTTTTTGGATTCTTCAATTGCAACACCGATGTGGTCATACTTCTTGTCTGAGGACATAAGTATTTTCTCGACAACACGAACATCTGAAACATCTTCTATGTTTCTTTTCATTTGATTGACAATCACCAAAATTCTTGTAAAATATTCAGCAATCAATTCAGATTATTTCACTTCTCAAGGTTTGAAGGCGAATCTTGTAAACTTTCTGTACTCCTTGATGTGTGTTGTGAAGAATCTTCCATGCCTCTTTGACAATGGTGGCGTTTGACACCTTTTCGAACATGAAATCATCTAAAGCTTGATAGATGATAGACAAGGCATATTCATCTTTCGAAGGCATATTCATCTTTCGAACGAACCTTCTCCGAGGTATTCCTCTGGTTCTGGTTCAAGGTAGCTTCATCCTCTAGCTCATCATAGCCAGTGTTGATGAGTTCCCACACACCATAGGTGCCAAGTAGAGCTTTCATTCTAACGGCCCAGTTACCATAATTTTCTTTGATAAGACGAGGGTATTGAAGAGGAAGCTGATTGTTTGTTGACGCTATGATCACAAACCGTAAGTTCCGATACCACTTTGATAGAAGTAATTTGAAGGTGAAACGCTCACAACTCACACAAGGAAGATAAAAGATAGATAAGCCTATAGATTTATTCCACCTTAGCAAAAAACAATTACAAGATTCCCCTATTTATCGAATTGTTACATAACCTTTGCTCTTCTCATTAGATTAAACTAGCGTTTCAGATAAGATCTGGAAACTAACAAAACAATCACCATATCTCATCTTATCTCATCATATTTCACCATATCTCTAAAAACAATCACTACATCTAGAATTACGATTAGACTCACTATAAATAATGACGAATAGACTTATTAAAAATAACACTGTAATTATGACTCCTCTTTAATGCGAATATCAAATAGTTTTCGGTACCAATGAATTTAGTTTAATTTTCTAATAGTTACAATGGTGTTTACCAATGTACATACTCGAGCGTGGCTGACCTCTTAGGTCACGCCTAATTTATTGCCCACAGCCACTCATAATGAAAAAATTACTTATCAAATTCCGAGGCCCAATTGGGCGGGCATTATGCTAAATAGTCTTGTTCAAGCTCCCTTAAAAGTATCCTCCCACACGTGGCTTGAACATGATCAGATTTAAGTTGTAGGGGGAAATGCTCAGTACATGATAAGTAAGGAAACTACTAGTGATGAGAGGAATGAGCTGTGACAATCAAACAAAAATATACGAATGTTAACACATAATTTTTCACAATCTCTTGAAATTTGGATGTTATCTTAAATTTTGCATCAGAAAGCAAAAAGTCGCTCCTTCCTTTTCAAAAATACAAACAAAGAGGCCCTCAATTATAATTGTTCCTAAAAATCCTCAAAACCGTATTCATGCATGGAACCATTCCAATCACACACCCTTTTGCTAAAATTTGGATGTCATCTTAAATTTTGGGGTTAATATCCTAAAAAACTCTAAACTGGTACATCTGTGATAAATTTACCCCAAACTATTTTTTTTACCATGAAAAATCCCAAAGTGGTATACTTATGACAAATTTACTTCAACTGACCATAAATAAAAAATAAATAAAAATAAAAAAAATAAATTTGTACATTTATGACAAAATTACCCCAAACTAATTTATTTGACAGCAAAAAACCCTAAATTGATAAATTTGTGACGAATATACCCTCCGCTAAATTGGATTAATACCACAAAAAAATCACAAAATTGTAAACTGTGACAAACGGAGCGTAAAATCCCAAATTGGTATACTAGTCAACTGTCATGTGTCATTTAATTTAATAATTTGACAGTAAAATTTAACGAAAACTAATAGAGGGTAAGTTTGTCACAAGTATACCAGTTTGAGGTAAGTTTGTCACAAGTATACCAGTTTGGGGTAAGTTTGTCACAAGTATACTAGTTTGGAGTAAATTTGTCACAAGTATAGCAGTTTGGGGTTTTTGGTAGTCAAAAAAATAGTTTGGGGTAAATTTGTCACAGGTATACTAATTTGGGGTTTTTCAAGGTATTAACCCTAAATTTTGTGTCGGAAAGCAAAAAATCGCTTATTCAAAAACACACGAACAAAGAGGCCCTCAATTATAATTGTTCCTAAAAATCCTCAAAACCGTATTCATGCACGGAACACCATTCCAATCACACACCTTTCAGCCATATAGTAAATATTCATGTTCCCTTCCTCTGCATCTTTCGATCATTCAAGACAATATAATGAACACAGCATTTATGTATAGAGACCATACAGTCCCATAAAGTGGAAGGATTTTCAGGGACTATATTACACATGCAAAGTTCCCAAATTAAACATCATAAGTAGACAAAAGGAGCATTACTCTTAATGATATTATACCCTAGATTATAGTACCGAATTGGAATCTTATCGTGGCTGTGGAGCTGACCTACTTGCACTCGTGCAAGACATTTTTTAAAGGTTTCTAATCCCACAAATGAAAAAGAAGAAGAAGAAAAGATTGAAGATTAGGTTGAGACTTCAACGTAGAGGCACCATAAGTGGAAGAGGGTAGGGCTAGCTCTTAAGAAATAGCGAATGGTCTTCGTAGACTCCTTCATGATTGCTGTTATCACTAATCATGGTCTCGAAATCAAAATTAAATCCTGCACACGAGCTAATGGGAGTGTCCTACCTTCCACTGCCCAAATAATTACAGTAGAGAATCATATGAGTATACATGGATTGTTAAGAAAGTGGGTATGCACTCATTCTCCTACACCCTACCTTACAAAAGGCTATACAAACGAAGGCCGGCCATTACTAACGGTTTACTAAGCGCTGCAGATTCTTGATTTTGTCGGGGAAAGCTCAAGGCTCCCATTTCATATTGGAAAGATTCATCTAACGCACATCATCGAACAATGAGTTAGCGCATAGAGATGTATGCATCTTAAAAAATGAGTGTCCATTTAGCCGTCCCCGTCGCCGTTGTCCACTGTCGTTCAATTGTGATTGAACAGCACAAATTGAGCTAATCAAGTGAGTACGATTTGCATTTCGTTCGTGGGGACTCGAGGGTTAGGAGAATTTCGTCCTGTAAACCCACCTAGGATGATTTTAGCGATGAGAAGTGACTGGATGATGGATACAATGCGAAGTAGCTTTCAAGCGCGTCGGAGAAGAACAATGAGTTTTGCTTTCCTTGTAGCTTCGGGATTTGCACTTTAGTGGGCTTTCCAGAGATGTCCCTGTGGCTACAGAGAAAGACCCAAAACCATTTCGTCTTAAGCTTAAAATTGGGCCGCCATTGGGCCATCTCTTTCTGGCCTTGGCCTTAAGTTTCTACGGTAAGCCGGTACAATAACAACCATCGATGGGGGTGAGCACTGAGCACCAGTCCCTCCCGGTTGAACCAGATAACCGGCCGGCTTTCTAGGGAACAAGGCAGGTTCCTGGGTAGAAATTCTGCGGACCAGCTAAGGCCAAACCAGTTTAAATTCCGAATTGGTGGTCTAAAAAAGTTCTACTTGAGAACTAGCTCGGATAGAACCAATTTTGACTTGAATCAATCTTCACTATTATTTAACAAACCACATTATGCATGTTGAAATAATGGGTAGAGTCCATCCTTTCTAAGCTAAGCTAAAGGGGAACTCATAAATCTCATATAGATTGTGCTAACGTAGGGACTTTCATAGAGCATGGTAAGAACCACACGGTTTTGCACAATTTAATTTTAATCCAAGATGCTCCCAGAATGTTTGGTTTTAATAAACACTGTTACATTATACGTCTATTACAAGTTGGCTATCTTTTGTAATGTAAACTTGCAGTAATGGCTATTACATGGACCCATATCTAATTATTATTCCAAAAGTACCATTTTTTTTTCACTGACTCTACAAATATTAGATTATTTTATATCCCCTCTAATTTTTATTTTAGGGGTATTTTGAGAATGTTGATGCTATTTCCCCTTGATACATTTATAATTTATGAAACCAAATAGCGTAACAGACAACACATTACTTAGACCAAACAACATAATATATATTACAGCTCTATTGAATTAAAATGCAATAGCTATTTGCATTATAGCCTTATAGCCTTATTTCTAGAAAAATTGTAAAAATGGACCTAGTACACTTTGCTAATGTAATCTTTCCAGCCAATTTTGGCTAGAAATCTCTAATGTGAGTGCTAGCCATCTTACGTAGTATGATTAGCGCTAACGTAAATAATTTTTTATAATCTTTTTAAAATTTTCTAAATTTTTTAAATAATTTTGTTCTTTTCTTTTTTTTACTCTTTTTTTCTTCTAAGCCTAACGAGGCTGTGAGACCCTCGACGACCCTTGCTTGTGGTCCACGACTGTTGGCTGGCATTTGTTGGATTTGGTGGAAAAAAAAAAAGGAAAAAAGAAAAAGAAAAAAAGTAAAGAAATGAAAATTTTAAAAATTGTAAATATTATTTATGTCAGTGCCAACCATTCTACGTGATTTTTCTCATGTTTACATTAGCGATTTTTAGTCAATTTGACCGAAAGTATTACGTTAACAGATTGTCAAAAGATTTATGATTATATTTATCAAATTAAAAAATTTATAACTTTTTTAGTAAATTACCTACTCTATTTCATCACTGCAATCAAATAACCATCTTTACGTGTAAGATGCCATTCCACAAATTATTGGTGAAAATATCTTATTTGTGTAAGCAACACTAGTTGAACAACAACCGTTCAATGAAGGGCTGATAGGTACAATAACCTACACGCCAATAATCTTGCACGTCACCTGATTAGCAGTTTCCGTGATTTCTTTTGCAATCACCGTTCGTCAAAAGACCTCACTTTCATATTTTGAATATCAAAATCGATAGGACCAGATCCAAACAACCCATCTCAGGAAACTTAATGAAGTCTCGATACCGATCCTGGAGCATTGCAGAAGAAAAAGCAAACACTACGTAAGCCGTTTGATTCGATGCACCGTCTGACCTCAAATGATGAAAAGCAAGACAAAAGAACAAGAAGATTACGTAAGGGCTGATGTGTCGATCCCTCGTTTTGGTTGACGTTGAAATCCGGTTGGTCAAGGATTGAAAAATTCTAACGGTCAAAGCTTCATGTTCGCAAGATTTTCAACTTTAGGACGAAGGTTTCGAACGAGAAGATTCTGGTTCTGAAATTCTCGTTCCTTAAAGTGGTTCGGTTTCAGGGTGGACGAAAGGACGAGGAGGTGTGGCGGCCTCGTGGGGGTTGTCGGTGATTCTCCAAGATGCAACCACCTCGGAGACCTCGGAGCAACCTGTTGAGCAGTGGCAGGACCAGTCAAGCCCCTCCCCTCGTACGTGTCGACGTTCACGCCACTTCCTCTTGATATTTATTTATTTTTACCCTAGCTTCTCTAGTCCCTTTCGATGCCGGCGTTCCCCGCTGTATAATCTCCTTCTCAGCTAACATTTCTGTGACTTTGTGCTCGCGTTTCATGTCCCTTTAGTTCTCTCTCTCTCTCTCTTTCTCTCTCTCTCTCTCTGAAGAGCGAACATGAGTCAGATGGGTGACCGTTCTTGTGATCAACCGGCCAAGAAGATGATCAGAGAGCCGCTCCTGGAGAACCCAACCCCAAAGGGTGGCCTCAGAACCATCCCTTTCATAATTGGTATAGGATTCATACACATATCGTGTACATGTTCGTTCATTGCATGATCATGTCTGTGTATGGTTTCGTTCATTCCAGGATTGGGGGTGTGTTTATATGTGCAGCGAATGAGGCGTTTGAGAAAGTGGCGAGCTTCGGATTGCTGCCCAACATGGTGTTGTACTTGACCCGAGAGTACCACTTAGAGAATGTCGCCGCTGCCAACGTCCTCTTCCTCTGGTCCGCCGCCACCAATTTCCTCCCAATCGTCGGGGCTGTCCTTGCCGACTCCTACTTCGGCCGCTACGCAATGATCGGGTTCGGCTCCATCGCCAGTCTCCTGGTAATAGATTCATTATGTCGGTCAATGCTATTAGAATGAAGTTCTGTTACACAGCATCTGGTTTTTCCAGAAAAATAGGAGTTGCAACGATAACTAATCTATGTGTTCGATTTACCGATGTTGACTAAATCGCCCTACGAAGACCATTCTCTATTTCTTGAAGCTCAATCTCTCCCACTGATTGAACCATAATCTAACCCTCTAATCGCCCTTAGAAAGAGGAGATAATCAAGATTGATGCTTTAGGACACATGAACAGATTCATGAAAGTGATATACAAGATAAAAGTCAACAATGTCAATTTAACAAATATAATTTTGTAAATCAAAAAGTTTCTACGACGGAAAACCTACAATTAACATAATCAATAAGTGAATTTCACGGTACTATAGATTACCTCATTCATTTCGTGAAATTATTGCTTGGATCTTATCTTTTTTTATTTTTTTATTTTTGGGTTTTTTGCCAATGCCATCACCGTTGCTTCTGGATTACTTTTCATCCGCGAATCACCCTCTGTCATTGAGGATGATCACGATAGGCTTTGCACGTCTTCTTTTTGGGTGGGTGGAAAGTGACATGCGAAACAATGAAACAGCACGGGTCCTTATCGAGGATTCATATGATGCCGTGCCTTTTCTGGGCATTTGTCTGATTCGTCTGTTGTTGGAATTCACGTTAACCAGGGTTTAATGAACAAAATAGCCGGCTTCTTAGCTTTTGGCCTCGAGCAAAGTTTGGAGATCCCCTCACTCGTGGCTGTGCAGATTTTAGCAGATGAAATTTATGTTTTAATCCAAACAGGAAAGGTAGAAAAAGGTTTTTGTGCATTTAGTGAATGAAGTCTCAGTTGACTTATCATCTTCCAAGTTCAACACCTTCATTCAAATTAGTGGACCAGAGGGTACTAAATCCAAATACAATTGGTCAGGTGCTCCAAAAGCCTTTGATCGTCCCACCATGGAGTCTAAACCGGGCTCTAAAGGCCTTACCTTAGTCGCTAAGCAAGAGTCAAGGATGTGCCCGCGAGTTGTAACATTTTTGCACCCACAACATCAACTTGTCTGTTGTGTTCACATTTTCTGTACTTTCCTGTAGTATTCTGATTCTGCCTTCTTTCCTTTTGGTTCCTGTAAGACACTGGAAAGTGCATTAGACGTTGTGGATTTTCTGATTTTCATTGCAGGGCCAGTTCTTGTGGATTTTGTGTTCTTGATCTTATGTTGAATAGAAAAGAGCAACATTATATGTTGAATTGCCTTATGTATAGCAGATTTGTGAAATCATGCAAAGTTTGAATAATTTTAGTGACTGGATCAGAATAACCCATGTTTCATATACCAGGGAATGATTCTTCTATGGTTAACAACGGTGTTTCCTCAAGCGAGGCCGCCTTCTTGTGACGAGTTCAGCAAGGACACTTGCGGATCAGCAACCACGGCACAGTTGTTGCTCCTATATTCTTCCTTTGGCCTCATGTCCATAGGAGCCGGAGGCGTAAGATCATCTGCCTTAGCATTTGGCGCTGACCAAGTAAAAACAGGAGCAAACTCCAAGAATTCGGGCAACTTGTTACAGAAGTATTTCAGTTGGTACTATGTTTCGGTCATGGCCTCAGTGATGGTCGCGATGACCTGCATAGTGTACATTCAAGATACCGCAGGGTGGAAAGTTGGTTTTGGAGTCCCCGTTGTGCTCATGTTCATATCGACCTTCTCATTCTTCTTGGCCTCGCCTTTCTACTTCAAACTGAAGGTAGAATCAAGCCTGCTCACAAGGTTCTTCCAAGTCGCTGTAGCTGCCTTCAGAAACAGAAGCATCAAGCTGTCATCCTTGCGACCAGACGAATCATATTATATTGAAAAAGGATCGATGCTTCAAGCGCCGAGCGAAAAATTGAGGTGCTTTTGGGCGTACTTGCAATGTGATTTACCTGGCTATCGCATTTCCAGACTGTATCGTTGAATTTTCTTTACTCAATTCTTCAGGTTTCTGAACAAAGCTTGCGTCGTCAGAGAGACTGACCAACTGCACCTCACAGATGGGAAGGCCCTGGATCCATGGAGTCTCAGCACAGTTGACCAAGTCGAAGAGCTGAAATCACTAATCAACATAATCCCATTATGGTCGACCGGGATCATGTTGGCCGTGGCCAGCAACCAGAACACCTTCTTAGTACTCCTTGTCACCTCCATGGACCGACGCGTCACCCCAAATTTCGAAATCCCCGCAGGCTCCTTCAACAGTTTCGTAGTTCTCTCTTTGCTAGCATTCGTTGCTCTCTACAACCGTGTATTCCTCCGTCTCGCCTCTGCAATCATTGGAAAGCCAGTCTATCCAAGCTTGAAACAGAGGATGGGGTCTGGGCTCGTTATATCCATCTTCGCGACGTCAGTGTTGGCCATCGTGGAATCAGTTAGGCGAAGAGTCGCTACAGAGGAAGAACATTTGGATGGAATGGGGGTGGTAAAAATGTCGGCGATGTGGCTACTTCTGTACTATATTCTGATCGGCATCGCTGAGGGCTTCAATGCGATTGCGCAAAACCAGTTCTATTACTCGGAGTTGCCTAAGACCATGTCTAGCATCGCGGCTACTCTGTTCGGGGTCAGCATGGCGGTGGGGAGCCTGGTGGCCAGCCTCATAATCAGCATAGTCCAGTTGGTTACTGAGAGAGGAGAGATGGAGGGCTGGGTTGGGAGTGATATCAACAAGGGGCACTATGATTACTACTTTTGGGTCATCACTTGTTTTAGCACCCTCAACTTTGTGTTCTTTCTTGCTTGCAGCAAGGCCTATGGGCCCTGCAAAGGAGAAGGTGGTGATGGTGCTTCAAGTAGAGTGGCAGATGAAGAGATCAGTGTCACTTCTTAAATTAGGCAAAGGAAGTGATTTTTTCTTCTTCCTTTGACCATTAGTCAATAGGGCATGTATATTAACTTCTGTCAGCAGTATATTACCACTTTTACATGATTAGAGTCACATATCTGGAATCATGTCTGATATACGGTGACTTATTTGGTATGAATAACAAGACATGAATGGAGATTTTATGTAGTGAATAATGCTTCCTCCTCTCCCATACGAGGACCATAAAGCTCTGCAACATCCAATGTAACAGACAATTTAGCTGGACTCAGAGCAGCAGCAACCCAAAAAAGGTAGTCAAATGACCCCTAATGGTGTAATGAGACACCCAAATCTCTCTACCTCTTCTTATTGTCATATATCATCAACAACACTCACCAACCAAGCAGACAGCCCCATTTGATACAGAGATGATGCAATGCTAGACATGATCTTGGGGAGTCGGGTGTAGTAGAACTCGTTTGGAGCAACCGCATAGATCACCTGGCGCCACGCCACTTGGACAATATCACGGGATCAGCCATGTCGTGGAGATGCTCGCCACTCCTCGTGCATCATCTGAGAAACCTATATCGATTGCAGTCTTCCCCCAGATGCTTTTGACTATGGCGAGTGTTGCCATTTGAAGGCTCGAGAGAGAGAGCCCAATTGCCGTTCTCTCCTTCACCCGGTGATGGGCGGATTGGACTGACATGCGAGATGCAGAGGTGCTGAGAGGCGGTCATGGAGAGACAGACAAAGGATCAGGCTGACGATCACGAATGTGCTGCTCAATGAGCCTGCCGGGATTTCAAAATTGCAAGTAGGGATCGGCAAGAAAAGCCCGAAAACCGGTGCAGAATGTGCAGCAGCAGAGCACAAGTGCAACCCTCTGGTGGCATTGGCGAGATTGAGATTGTGCTCCCTCATCATGTTTGGTCTTATCCCATTGCTCTGCCACCTTCTCCAGCGCTTCATTTTCTGTCAAACCCATTGAAGCTAACAGACGATAAGAAGAGTTAAAGTGGATAATCGCATGGTTTGTATGTCTCAGTCCAATGCCATGCGAATCTCACATGATCCGTCAGTGTATATTGTTCTATTGCGCAGAGATCACATATATGGCGTCGGCTATATAGATGCACCGAATTTCAGGATTTGAATGTTCTCCATTATGTCAGATACTATCTAAATTAGCTCAATCCCGGCTTCATACTAAACTCTCCTCATTTCATGTCCATTGCTCAATGAATCCAGAATATAATATCACTCACGATGGAGTTACTCGACATTTAACATGCCCACAAAATGTAAAACGGATCGAGATGCAATTAAGGAAATGTAGGACTAGTGCCACAATAATTTTATACAAATTGACATTGAGGCACACGCAAAAGGGATTAAAAATAAAAGATATCGTCGACAGCAGGATTCGAACCTGCGCAGGCAAAGCCCAACAGATTTCGAGTCTGTCTCCTTAACCACTCGGACATATCGACGGTTGGTGATGGTATTTCGCAAAACAATATTATTAACTACATAAAATAGTAAATGCCATGATTTCTCTGCCACTCCCGACAAATTAGCAGTGACCATGCAAAACCTTGGAAAGGGTATCCAATGTCAGCCTTGTCTTCCAGATAGTTTGTCCCGATTGCGACATCTCAACAAAATTAGGAGAGATCATTGCCGGTTTCGATTCCATTTTACGTTTGCGAACTTCATTAAAAGCATATGTTCCTTATTTATATCTTAGATATGCTTCTTTAACATCCATGTTACGAGTATTCTTGGTTCGTGTTTGCATAGAACATGTTGCTCAAGTTCTTCAAGGACCAAAGATATATTTATTTAGTCCGTTAGATTGTGAAGATTCGTCGGTTAATACCATCAATGGAATGATAGCACCAGGTAGACCGTAAAAATTCCTCTAAGCTACCAGCTGAAACCGAGAATTCTTACGCTAAAATAAAATCGAATTGGGAAGAGAAATAAGGAACTGGAATCTGGTGAGACTGAACTTGAAGGTGGGCATATAGTGTTGAGATTATATCTTAGCTCGATCTGCTCACGAGTCATTTTCAGACAATCAAAGGTAAGAAGAAGACAGACTCCAGCTGAAAGCAAAGGTTTGAGATTTCAAGCTGCTATGAAAACTCCACTAGGAAAAGAGACACAAGAGATTGGTGCTGCGTTTTCACTAGAAGGAAAGGAAAAGAAATTGAAGTAAATGATGTCGTACTCTCTAGTGCTAAACAAGATTCTCTGGAAGCTTCCAGGAGTACATGTCAAAATTAGAATTGCACTTTTGATAACCATTTTTCTATTATGTGCCTTAGGTATGACAGTGACTAAGAGTAAAAACCAGCAAAGGAATATTCTCTCTAATTATAGGGTTTTCTGTTGATGAGCTATAATTCAAGTATTGGTTGTTTTAGATCTGAGAAGGGGATATAAATTGTAAATGAGTGATGGGGATGATAAGCTCTTAGATTAAACTTTTCTCCTGGGTATCAAAGAAATGACCACGGCAGCAAGAAATCGTTTTCATCTGCCTTGATTTATCTCTTTTTTACTCAGTTTTTCACATATAAAGCAGGCAGAGCTGAATCTAGCTCAATTGAGATTTATCCTTGCTCAAAGAATCCAAGAGGATCCAGAAATAATGAGACTCATATGACTGTACAATTACAAAACCGTAGGAGATGAATACAATGCTACCAAAGCAAAATTCAAACAGTACAGAGAAATCTTTGGCAGATGGTCCTCATTTTGAAATGCCGACCTAGTAGAATCAGATCCCTCTGAAACATGAATCAGCTGCAGCAAAATTGGAATTACTCATGAGATGATTTCTTACCACTGTGATGGCAGAAGAATATAAGCTTATAGAATAGAAGCTGATATGAGCAGGATATCTTGTGATGACATAAGATCTTGTTCATTCAGAACCGCCATCTCATTAGCAAGGTAAAACTGGCCTTTTAAAGTGCGTAAAACAATGGCTTTTTTGCTTGGTCATCACATTGCAACGAAAACTGCAAAATGTAGAGTAGGCGCCTCTTATTTGTACACAACCGGCTTAAAAGCCAAAATTCGTCTCTGCTTAATCACCAAGATAGATCGCAAGGAAAAAATGTAACCATCTTTTTTTACCAGTTCAAATGAAGAGCTCATAAGCATGACTACCATGGCCAGCAGATTTCAGTCCTTTACAATAGTGGGATGTGCTGATCTAACTTTGTCTGCTATAAAAAATTGAAGTTTAGTCTTGTTTAATTGTCAAGAAAAACATCTAATAACTTTATTGGACCCAATCCTATGATGTCTTTTTTCTCCAGAGCAACAATCCACAATTGAATACATCCAGACATATTGTTGAAAAGGTATGCGGAGAATAGAGATAATAGAAACTGCATTACCTTGAAGTATCGATTGAACAACTTCCCCCCACAAACTGCTATGTCAGTGAGGCAGTGGCATTGAGATTACTCTTTGTCAACCAACTCTGTGGATAAAAGTAACTAGATGAATCCACATGAAGATGCCAAACCATCACCCTTGAGCAGTTTTGGAGTAAGCCTTCCATCTGGCTCTCATCCTCCACAATTTGTTCAACTAATGTGCTCACCTAGACATGTACATCATATTGTAAAACCTCAGTCATAGCAGATGAGTCAAGAAAATGCATTCAGGTTATTTCAGTCTTGAAATTTTAATTATAGGGGTCAAGAAAACAGAAGGGGAAGGACAATTACTGGGAATTTGTCTTTTGGTGTGTCAAATTGCCTAATGGGTTCAAGGGTGGGTCTGTGCCATCTGTTGGTATCCCATAGTATTGTGCTATTGAAGGCAAATCCTGATAATTCGGCATAAAATCTTTTGAATCCCCTCTTTGATTCAGTTGTATGCCACCCAAGTACAGTAGTGCCATTACAAATGGGACCCTCCAATACAGCTCTGCTTCTGCTATCCGTCACTTTGGCCACCAGCCAAGTTCCAAAGCGCCTACATTAAGAAAGGAAATAAGGTTTAACTAGAACAGAGCACGGAGAAGGAGATCACGTGACAACATTGTAAAAGAAGGTTTAGCTGAGTTTTAGATAAAAGTAGGACATTGCAAAAGGGAGCATCTCAATAGGAAGATGGAGACAGTTAATCCACCAATTCCAATTGCCATGCTAGTCAATAAATGGAAAGCATTTTATCACGGCCAACTGTATGCATCTAAATGGGGATGAGGTGCAGAAACATTCCAAAAAGAGGTGAGATCTTGATGCTCAAACAACCATTAAAGCTCACTCTTGCATCTCCTGCTAGGCACTTTAGTAGTCCAATTCTAGATTTAGATATACCCATACCACCACAAATTCAGGAGGATCTCCCAGATAGAACCATGAATTACCAAAGTATTGCTGCCGTAAAAGAAAACTGCAGAATTTGTTGTAGATGAGAATAATGAAAAGTACCTAATTTGCCTCATTTGATCAAATATATCGGTTGCGTAGATATTATCCTCATCTGCGAAGAAAACTATTCCATCAAGATGATGTGTTTCAATGTGAGATAACGCCACATTCCTTTGGTGAACTCTTACATCTGTGACCTCGGTCAGATTTTTATTGCACACGAGATGCCGATACACGATACCAGTCTTCCTCAAGGTGTCAGCTGTTTCTGGAGACTGTGAGGTCATCTCCACAACTATCCACAACAAAGGAGGTGGTACCAGCTTCAGTGTATGCGCCAGACGATTAAGATAATAGGCCTGAAGCGGGTGTCTCTGTGTTGGGGTCACGACAATCAGAAGCTTCTGAACTTCCACATGTGCATATTTAGCAGCCGATTCATTATTACTGCTATTTTGAGCAATCGAATCCAACAGCTGCTGATGTGATTGTAGCTGCAGGGCAGAGTCATTCTCATTGCTCATACTGTAAAATGGTGTCGCATTTCTAGCTGCATCATCTTGTAACTGGTTATTCCTGAAAGTTGTGCTCGGCTCAAAGGATATGGCATGGTGCTTCGAAATGAAGTTTATCGATGCATTCATTGAGGCAAATTGGGTAACTCCAATGAACATCCCAATGACAAAACAAATGAAGAAATGAAATAATGCCCTTCTCCAAGTTTGCCCTCTTGGTTTTTGCCTATCGTAAGGCCTAGAGGGTCGTTGAGAGAAAGCTCTGAGTGCAAAAGCCAGAGAATCCAATGAACCCACCAAGATTGACAGTATTCCACCTGATGGTGTTTGACTTGGGGTTGGGGCGCAAGAAGATGACCTCGACAAAGGAGATGAAACTGAACAGGCTTCGCCATTTAGCAGAGTTCCAGGTCGAGGAACTGGGGACAAGGTCCTTCTGATGGATGCCATAGTGAAAATTCGGTCAAAGGTTCAACGGCTTCAATCTCCAGCTTCCTATAGGGGCTAAGTGAACGAGCAAATGCAACCTGACCCTATTTGTATAAACTACTTTGAACCAACAATAAAGTCCTGGCCGTCTTTTTTAAGCGCAAGAATCTTAAATCAACACCTAAGCACCCCAGAATCAATATCCCAAATAGCTCAACCAGATAAACGCACAAATCAACCTGCAGCCCACCGCGCTGGCACGGAAAAAAGGTCAAAGCTTGTGCAATCATGAGGACACCATCCTGAGCCAATTGTGCTCATGCATTTCGTGACCTGCCAATCGAAGCCAACATATAATTGCCTCCGCATTCTCGAATTTCCATTCACTCACACCTCAAGCAAAACTTCTTGAAACCCACTTCACTTCGGAGCGCAGCTCGCGATCAAGGACCAGGAAGTTTTGAGCTTTAACTGACCTCTTAAACCAACTAAAATCACCAAGAACAGCAAGCTCAAAACTCCCAGAAGCAAATCTCGAATCAAAACAAACCCACCAACAAATCCATAAACAAGCACCAAACTCTGCAGTTCAGCAACCGAAAAGATCTACATTCCATAGGTCGTGACGCTTAAACACTTAACAAAACACTCGGGTCACCTCAAGAATCAGCAAGAAAGTGGGCGAAATCCGAAACGGAACAGCACTTGGGAGCAATAGAAACGGCAGTCTCCGGCTCCCGGAGCTCCGGATCTTTCTTCTACGGCCTCGCGGGAAGCTCGCTCCAATGGCTCGAAACGAAACCGAGAGAGAGAGAAGACCGCTGAAAGCGAAAGGTGCTTCCTTTCGAGTCTACAGGCGAGAAAGAATGGTTCTTGAAAGCAGGGGTCGAAAAGCCAGAGAGCATTATTCAGCCAATCACGTTGTGATTCAGACGGTGAGATTACTTTCGTTTCCTATTTTTCTTTTTCTCGTTTTTTGCCTTGTGGGTTCACGTCTGTCTGTTCACGTGGCCAATCGGGATCGGGGGATCTCGAAAAAAAGCAGCTGTTCTTCCCCCTTGCTGGGGGTCAAACATGCCGAGCATTTTCTTGGAAACCAAGGATCAGCTGGCATCGCCGTACCGGATTAAGGAATGTTTCTGTCCCCAAGAGCAGAGGTTGTCATGGTTTTCCATTTGAGCCGAAGCCAATTTGTCGGTTGGCTTAAAGAGAAAGGCCATAATTAGTGCGATTGATTACTGGACGACTGGAATGATTAAGGGAATGTCAGTTTTGATTGAGATGTATGCTGAGAATGCTTGAATTAAACAGTTAATGTCGCCTTGCCAAACTAAATAATATGACAAATCAAGTGGATGACTTTGTAAGTGGGATATGTGTGGGAAAATGGTTGACTTGCTTGACACTCTAACTTGACTTCGTGAAGTTTGGGCTTTTCCAAGGCTATTTTGAGATTTTTTTATCCTTGTGCATGAATTTTTCATGAATTAATTTTATAGACTTTCATCCGATTTGTTTTAATAAAAATGATTAGGCAATACAATCCTTTACGGTTGAAGAAAATATGCATGTTAAAGATAAAAAAAAAAAAATGAATTCCCTTGCTTTAAAAAAGGAAAAAAAATTCCCTAAAATGATTTCCTAATATGCATTTTTTATCATGATTTTTTTTTTAAATCACATTATACTAAACAAATTTAAAACAACGTTACCCAATGGAAAGTATTTGACTGAAAGGACATTCAGACTCAAAGTTGCTATACAAAACTTTTCCTAAATTGATTATATACCTTATCACTTTTCAATATAAGTTATACTTGTCCTTCAATTTCCATATTCGAATGAAGGCCTTTCTAGAGGAGCTTCCTCGACAATTATTACTTTGGTCACATGGAAACTCTAATGTCGAGAACACCATGCCCACCCAACAGTTCATATTGCAATAAAAATCTGAAAGTTTCCGATAACCTGGGGTACATATGTTACCTTTAATACAGTGCGCGAAGAAGAAGAAAGATTACATAAGCCAAAACGTAACCTCATGTCTGGTGCTACTTGGCCTTCGTATGAATGGATTAACCTTAAAAAGGTTTGAGCAATGAATTTGCTCACATAGTGCATATTTGCCCCCTTGACTTTATTTCATGGTAACAGATTGCGGTGCAAGGAAAAATAATAAAACAGTGGAATACAATGAATGAGAAGAAAATGTACAGAATACAAATTATGTGTAATCCATGAGTCTAATGTTGGTCCGTGTATACTAGCTAGTGCTAATCAAACTATTTGTTGAAGATCATCTAACCTGCTACAAAACTCTACTTTCCATCTTGAACTCCCATATAAACAACCATCTGTATCAAGTACTTTCCTCTGCCAACTCTAATCTTAAATGTCTCGTGACCCAACAAAACCTCGAATCAGACGATAGTAATCTGCTTTGTATGCTCTAGGAACGATGCTTCTTTAGTTTTCTTCGCCGGAAACTGCTTACCCTGCGTCAATGAACCGTAATAAGACATCATAAGTTACAAGGAAAGATCTGCCAAAATTAAATCGAAACAAGAGTGATGATCACTTATGACAAGATGCATGATGATAGTAATCATTGGCTGTTGGTGACTGGTGAATAAGGCTCACATGTATAAATGAAAGTTACATCTATACAATTGTTTCCTTTGGAGATGGTACTTAGCAAGAGATTCATATGAAGTAATTCGTACAAACAATCTATGCTCCATGGCTTGTCCAATTATTATGTTAAGGGTCACATTCCATACGTGCCAAATTTAGCTAAATAAAACATTCAAAAATTTACTCACCAATACTGATTATGCAATATGAAAGAGTCTGTTTCCACCTTCTTCCCGTCATCGTTCCGATTCCAATGGTAAAATGCATGAGTCCTGTTCTTGATTTCCAAAGTAGAATGACCATAACTGGCCTCTCGAAATGCAGAATAGTCTGGTTGTGGATCCCTGAACCTGTAATAGTAATGTAACTTCATCATGAAAATGCAATGGGGGAACTTCTTGGAAAATGATCATCAGAATTTCTACCTTTGATGATCTATTAAAAAGAACTGCACATAAGATGTCCAACTCACCTCCCGGCAAGGCCTTCCTGATTACCTCCATCTCCAACAGTTATATATAAAGGTGCGGACTTATCTGGTACAGGGTTACGATCACCACTACTGACATTGTATTGTATATTTGAGATCCGATACTGAAAATCGACAAATCCACTTAAGTCAGTAAAACAGGGAAACACAAGATGTGGTACAGAACCAGTATGACAGAAACATCAACACGCATAAAGTAGGTCTTGTCTTTTTCAAGGACAATAGGTCTTTGCTTTTGTCAAAGACAACACTTGAGATACTTTTGCACGCTCAACTGAGATTATATTGAGTGGCTTCCATTGAACAGGAAACCTAGTATTTCTTCCCATTAAATAGAAGTAGAATGAAATTTCAATATGTCATAGAGAAAGAAATTCAGACTAAAATAAGTATAAGGAGCTATTTTTAATTGAGGGATTTATTTCATTTGATTATTCACCAGAAATTCTACTTATGTGACCATATACGCATCAAGTATACAGCAGTGGACAAGGGAACAAAGATTCGAATTTATCACCAAAACCAAAAGAAACGTCATAGCATAACAGAATATTGTATGGAAAAGTAAATTGTATTATCTCACAACTCGTATAAAACAAGCATTAATCAGCTTTTATTATAAATATAAACACGTCAAGATACATTTGTGTCATTTTGCTTTTGAACAGTGACAAGGCTTTTTACATTTTACTTTACACACGTAACTCTGCCAAAGTCTGTGATTTCCTATTACTACAAGGTTTCATTGGAGGAACAGACAGACCACCTGACCATGATCTGGAGACAGTACAACTAAAGTAAATTTGTTTGTAATTCCATGTGCAACCTCAGATTCTGACAGACAGATCACATGGAGTCCTCAGATTTAAACATTATAAATCATTGTAACAATGCAAATATCTGCAGCATCTGAAAGTAATTGCAACATAAGCATGAATAGATGAACATGCCAGATGAGAACCATACCGATCTTTCATAAGCATGAACATGCCCAGCAAAAACAATATCAACTCTGTTGCGAACAAACCACTTTTCAAACACTGCTCTCATACTTTCGCCCTCCATGAAGTGTACATCATTGCTATCGTACAAAGGAACATGCATCAGCACAATAAGCCAAGGTGTCTTTTTTCTGTCTACCCTTTTAAATTCTTCTCGCAGCCACATCCACTGAAGTGTGTATTTCACTGTTCGCAATCACAATTGATCAGTCCCAACATGCAGAGAAAGGTAGCAATAGAGCAGCATTTGTCAGATGTAGCATTAAACATGGTTTATTAGTTATTAGAGGAACCAGTTTGAATTTTCTATTATCTTGGTTTAATTGGTTCAAATTAGCAGATGTTAACTTCTCTCGCAAAATCTTATTGGTGGTGAAACTCATTATTTTTTTTTCTTTTATGCCTTTTTATTTGCCAAAGTTTCTATTATGCACATTAAAGGACCTCAAATTGCTATATGAGAACGAAGTTAGGTAGGGAATGAAGTGAAAAAGAAGAATTACCAAAGGAAGAGTAGCTTGAAAGCACGATTATGTGGGCAGAAGCTCGTCTGATGGCATACCAAAGAGCACTGGTGCTTTTTGAGGCCAAATAAGGTGTTGGATATCGATGCAGATAGGATTTGAATGGATCAAGCTCCTCCTTTACTTACATAGAAACAGCATGTTAGGACGCAAGAATAGTGAAGAGTAGATTAGTAGCAGAACAAATATACATGTCAACAAAGGTTTCAATTGTTTCGTGTTAAATAAAAATTTGAGGTGTGAGTGCCACGAAATATACAAAAATTTAATAGTTAAAAGTAGAAGTCATCACAAACTGAAAAGCGAAAAACAAAAATGATACATTTAAAAAGCATGTGTGAAGATACTTTACCATGTAAGGCATATATTCTATTTCATGGTTCCCAGCACACCAGATCCATGGCTGAAATGCCGCAGTTTGTTCAATAAAACGACCCCATGTATCCCATCTTAGCCCAATATCATTGTACTTGTATCTATCAGCATAAGAAAGATCCCCCAGAAACAAGACTGCCTGTGCTCCACTCACCATGTAATGCTGAAGAGTGGAAAGCGAATTATAAGTCTGGCCCAGATCACCTGCGACATGCATATCATTGCAAAAAAATATAATCTCGTACTTCCCAATATCTTTTATACAGGCTAGAGATAGCAAAGTACTAGAAAATGTGAACAATTGAGATCGATTAATAGATTTGCACCTACAAGTGGAAGGCAGGTTTAAAATAGAAGAGTGAAAAAAAATTGTGATAAAAAGGAAAATGTTTTTCTTACAAGCAAAAGTTTCTGTAGGATTTTTTAATTAAGTAGGAGTGTCAAATTTGCCGGTCATTTTAACCCCTGCTCCAAACCCTCTCTCCCTTTGGGCTCTCGCAGGTTCTCTCCCAGAGAACTATAAAATTTAAGCTGGCGTAGGAGATACTACCTTAATGCAACACCAAGTGACAATCCACTCTGTGACTAAGAACCTAGACACTGAGCTGTTTTGATTATCAATACTAATCAAGATTCTGACCTTTTGATGAATTGAAACAAGACAAACTCCAAATAAGCCCAAACCAATCTTCCCTCTGTCTATTTCAGCTATTGAAATTCTAAAAAAAAGATGATAGCTCACCAATAATTCCAAACTTGTATGAAGCATCTGGGTCAATTGTTGGTGGTGTTTGAAACCAAAATTCTCGAGAAGAACCACCACTTCCTACTTTGTAATAGTACTCGGTATCATACTGTAGGCAGCAAATAAACAATTTAGAGAGAATATTGATTAGACATTGTCTGCCAACTCGTGAAATAACTGAAATATATTCAAATCTTTGCTGAATCTGCGGTCTATAAAACTTAAAGGATGATCCCACAAATTGTCAATTCACAGATCAATCAAATAGAGGATCACCTCAAGGCCATCAAGCAGGCAGTGATGGATGTAGCCAGATTTATACTTGTAAAAAGAGTAGCTTGTACTTTTTCCTTCAGCAGAATGATCATACTTTCCCGTCGTGGTGCCATACTGTACCTCACTGGATCCTGGTTCATCAGATGTGACCCATGATATAATGACAGCCTTTCCATCATAGTCACCTTGGGTGATATGAACCTGCAAAAGAAGGAAAAGGGTTATGACACAAGAAAGACTGAAATGAACTAAATGAATCCCTAAAAAATTATTTCAAGGTGAATGAAACAAGCTAATGAATTCTTCGCAGGGACATCCTGATAGAACGTAATCTAGTTGAGTGCAAAAATTAATAAAGATGACCCAAGGTGAGTACTTTCTCTTTTTAAATGATAAAATAAGACTTTATTAAGAAGGTACCAAGGAGGTACCACCCCTACACAAAATGGCTTCAAGTAGAAGCCACGCATCTACAAAATTGTGCACAAAAGACTGTTCTTAACATTGCCAACAAACTACATATGTCAAATTAAACTTTTCCACTACACTGAATGTGAAGAGGTGTACGACCAATCATCCCTAAAAGAATCCCAAGAGGATTCAACTCCTTGAAATCCCCTTTCGTTCCTCTCTATCTGAATGAGCCAAATAACAAGGAGAGGACCATCGTAGTAATCTGTTTCTTTCCAACACTCGAACTGAAAGTCCCTCTTCAAGCCCAAAGTTTATGCCACACATTTCCTGAGGTCACCAAATTTACTCCTAAAATTCCAAAAGTAGTAGTCTAAATCTTTCTGGTCCAGCTAAAACTTAAAAGTAAGTGTTTCCCACTCCCTTCTTTAACACGACTTAGGTTTAGACGTAACTTCATCAAATTAAGAATATCTCATAAGTTAGGATAATTCATCTCTCCAGCACAATTCCAGGCATCAATTTATAGATCATGGTAAACAAAAGAATTTACTGAAGGCGAGATGCCCCGAAAGATGCACACAAGGAAAGTATGAGATTTCAATGTACAAAAACAATGTGAACTATTGTCTTGTTGCAAGACTACATCGTTTTTCTGAGGACTACCAAATGTTTAAGGGAAATTACAAACAGAAACTTCCGTGGAAAGTCAAACAGTGTCAAAAGATTGAATGCTCACTTGTTGCGGTGCATTATGACCCTTTGGAACTGCAAAAACTTCATTATCAAGCGGAATATCAACTGATGGCCACTGTGATCGAATGAAAGTACTCGTGATTCCACCAAATGTATTTTCCACATAGCTCAGGAAGATGAAGAATGTTGAAATGAACCAAAGGAAGGACTGCATTTCAGCTTTATTTGATGATTAATTAGCTGACAAGTATGATTCATTGCATCCTAAAGAAGATCCATCAAAGAAAAAGCCCATCAATAATTTTCAAAAGAAAGTTCAAATGAAAGACATGACATTGCAAGCTTGACATGAATGCTGGTTGAAGGATCCAAAGATGCAACATCCCCCCTTCCCGTGCAGGCGAGCGGGAAAAAAAAAAGAAAAAGAAAAGTAATAAACTCAACAATAAGAATAGAGGCTGAAGATAAAAACATCATGTTCAATGTGATAAACCAAGCTGTTATAAAAAACAAACAGCCGATGCCAACACAAGTTAATTTCCTTATGACAGGTAGTGCATTTTATGATTAGCTTACGTCATAAATTGCTTTTATGTACTAAACTCATAATTAGCATACATCTTGACTGAGAAGTCTTCCTCAAAAAATGGAAAAACGCTGGCAACTGGAATACGTGATGTGTACATTTAAATTCATATTACTCACTCATCAAGTTTCCTGGTAGATTGCACCAATTGTTGAAAAGCATATCCACTCCAAAGAAACTAAAAATGAAAAAGAGAGAATACTCATACATTACTTCAACGTTAAATTGTTCTCTCTTTCCTTTCTTTTCCCCTTTCAAAGTGAGTTTGACCAGCATAAGACATTCGGGCCACTCCAGATGAACTAAAAAATAGGTCCACAATGACACATATTGTGATCTCAACCTCGAGCTCTACACCTTTTTTTTATGCATGACAGAAACATGCTTATTGAGAATGAAATTTCTTATTCAATCTACGACGCACAAGTTCGCACGCACATTCACAAGATTTGATTGCACGTTGAATAATTCACATAGGATAACAGACGTTTCATTCTAGCTTTAGAGATTACTTACTCACCCCATACAGGAGAACAAACAGAACCAATAGAAGCCCATCACAACAAAATGAGACAAACGACGACGGCAATGCCCTTCTTCACTAGTGTGGTCAGTAATGGAGATCAATTACGACAGGTAAACACTGCAGCAAGTTTTCAGACAAGAACAACGAGACCTCCCTTCTAACTATATCCCAAAACTATTATCAGCAGCAGCACCCTGTATCCCAAGCAAGCGCACCATTGTGATAGATTCAAGAAAAGAACATAGTCAAATATGACATTCTGTTGCAAGATAATCGAAGAGGAGCCACCGTGTGATGGAGTAACCAGGTCTACTCTTCTTTAGCAGGTTGCCCATCAAATCCCCTCTCTCCCTCTCCATATCCTCGCATCGCTCCGTAAAGGGTCCGCTCGAGGACGTTCAATTCAGCAACGAGAGCACCCACATTCACGTCTTTCCTCCTCCAAGTCCCTCAACGCCTCACAAATCAATCCTCTCACACCAGCAATCGCCTCATATCACAAGTCAATCCAGGCACACTAAGACCCAAGACCAAGACTCGCGTCTTTTCCAAAGTCAAGTCAACAAAACGCACGACCCAATTCCAAACGCCATTCATCCGACCCACGACGCGAAAGAAAACGGAAGCGGGATTCCGATCGTCGGTCGCCGGAATCCGAAATGAAAGAATCGCTTCCGGGGGACGTGCCAATGCGCAGCGAGGGCGAGAGCGGGAGCTTACCTGCGACCGGCGAGAGCTCTCGGCGGGATTGGCGTGCGATGGAATCTGGAGATGCCGATCCTTCTGGGGAGGAACTGGCGGAGGTTGGGAACTTCAACTTTCGCCGGTTGTTGAGAGGGGAGACAGGGACCTCGGAGCTTGAAGGTGGCGTAAGTTAGCGGGGAAGACGAGGTGGCGGCGGCATAAGTTAGTGTTCGGAAACCGTCGCTAGTTGTTTTGGCCGTGTCTGTCCGGTTCGATGACGTGGGCGTACCTAGTACACCCGAAAGATGAGGCGGTCGTCGGGTCACGTGCATCCGGTCACGTGCGAGACTGGATGCACGTGAGCGGTAGTCCCGGCCGAGGATGAGGGCACGCCGGACACCGTAAAACCGTGCCAGTTGTACCTCGCTTTGGGTAACTAGGGGCTGTACGGTAATGTTTTTATTTCTCTCAATTTTTTTCTGAATAAAAAAAAGAATAGAAATCTATTTGATAATGACAATTTATTTTTCTATTCTTTGAAATAAAAAGATAACTGAAGAATAGATTTGGAAAAGAAATAAGAAACAAAAAAAAGTAATTTATTTTTTCTATGAATAATTTCTAAAAATAAGTCAATTTTTTCCTTTCTATTTTCCTTTTATTCTTCTGCCTGCCAACCGTCGGCCACCTCCGGCCACCGCCGCCTAACCGTCGACGACACCGTCGCCGTTGCCCACCACCCACAGCCCATCAGCCACCACTGTCGTTTGACAATTGTCATCGACTGCCGGCAACTTGCCGCTGCCAACTGCTGCCTGTCGCCGCACAACCGCCGCATGACTATCGACCGCCAACGGCTGCCACACGAACCACCACCCACAGCCCACCGCTTGCAATGATGACAATCAACGAATGGTCATGCATTGGTGGGCGACAATCCGTGAGCAAGAAGAAAAAATAATTAAATACAAAAATTTATAAATCATACCAAACATATTAATATTCTATTTATATTTCAAAAATAGAAATTTTATATAGTTAGTAAGAAATTGTTTTCCGGAGTAGTAGCGTTACCATACGGACAGTAGGAAACCCGATCTATCGAATGATATTGCTGAAAAGATAATCATCACTGTTATAGATTCCTAAACATACGTCGACACTACTCACATAATTAATGGAGTCTTTATATCTATATGTCTTTCGTGCTTTTCATTTCTAAGTGATGAAGCATCACTTTCACGCTTGCATCCCTAAAGAAGTATTTGCGTCCTTACTTTAACTCCCAATTTGCATAACGCCATCATCAATGGTCATTCTATCTCTTGCGTTCGTTCTACAATCGTCCCGCTCTCGAGGATCCCAACCCAATGAGTCTTCTTTTTCGGTTGGAAACGTGGCAAGGGATCTTTCATTGCACTTGCCAATACGAAGAAAACCCGGTTATAATATGAACTGTCATGGGGCTGACATAATCTTACACATCGTTTTGCGACCCGTAATGCCATATCATCCTTTTCTTTTTTAAATTTTTTCTTGAGCGTGGCATTGCAAGTCGTATTGTCATGATGACCAATGGTACCATGCATCATTTTGTCGGACATCCAATCCCTCGGGTAAAAACATGCAAATCACTTCAAAACAAAAACTAAATGCCCATGACCTGCCGTGGCTGCATTCAAAGAGCAGCGTCCGCTCTCTACCAGTGCCAATTTTGGCTGATGGGATTTCCCAAAAGAGACCTAAAAAGAAGACTCATTGAAAGAGCAGCATCACAATATTTTGAGCGCGAGCATTCCGCCTTCATTTTCATGACCCAATTTTATTAACCTTCTCGCACTACTCACATTCACCTCGATAGCATGGAGCGTCACTAAGGCACGCATATAATTAGGGAAGAAATTGGACTGTAACGAAATGACAAGATCATATAAGAATTGGTGGTGATATTGCTCTTTGTCGTTAGATATATGGTGCGACTTTTAGGATGTATTTGGTAATCATTCTATTATCAAGAATAATTTTTACTTAGAAATAATTTTTTATCATATTTTTATTATATTTCTCTCTTTTTTTTTTTCTTTTTTTTCTTCTTCTTCTTCCTTCTTTGTGGCTGGTCACTGACCACGGCCATGGTTGGTGACCAACTTTGCGAGGTCTAGTGACCTCGCCGAAGCCTCACCTAACCACCGCAAACATCGATCTTACAAATCTACGCAAGTTTGAGCCTCGCCTGGCCACCAATGAGGCTCCACCTCACCCAAGCGACGCGAAATTGACCTCGCCTTGGCTTGGCAAGGCCCAGCCTCATGCTAGCTAGTGAGGTTAATCCTCACCTAGCGATAATGAGGTTCGACCCGATGAGCCTCACAATGGCTCAAGGTCATCGAGCGCCCGCAATGCTCTAGTGAGGTCACCGGGGGTTGGCGACACTTCGGCGAGGTTGCCGGCCATGATCGAGGCCAACGACCAACCAAAAGGAGGAACAAAAGGAAAGAGAAGAGAAAAGAAGAAAAATTATACTTGATTCTAGGAATTATTCCCACGAATAAGAAGTAAATTTTTTCATTTCTTGATTATGTTCCAAATCTATTCCCGAGAACAAAAAAGAAATGTAATTTTGTTCCCGAAAATAAAACATTTACTACACAGATTTCTATTTTTTTATTCTGGAGAACAAAAAAATAGAGTCGGGCACTATTTGGAGTGTTACTAAACATGCCCTTAGTTGCCATCTACAAAATAGTTCATAATGGACCTGAGCAAATTCTTAAAAAGCTCAAGAGAGAAGAAACAAACGAGAGATCCACCCTAGGATGAGAAACTCTGTAATGTCACTTCCCATGTTCCCACTCACCCGAAAAGAAAAACTTAGGTGGGAACTTATATAATTCATAAGAGGACTTCCGTGAACAAGTGCCTTAAAACACTAATAGCAACCAAATAAACAAAAAATTACGGTTTAAAATGTATTGCCCTCTTGTCATGTGACGTTAATATTTTGAAAATTAAAAACATTTCTTAAATAAGTTTGCTTTGCAAATTGCCTCAACCACACCGATCCGCAATATCTGTCGGTTTACGGTGATATAGCATGACACCCTAGTTAACTTTCCCATGACGGAACTGAGAAAATACGAAGATACTTCATTAACCATGAAATTGAAGTTACATTAGCTCACCGACAGGTGGCTTGTAGTCATCGACGAAGATCAAGAGTTCATGTGTAAAACTATGGAAAATCGAATCAACCAGTAGAGATGGGCCCGGAGCTAACGTAGACTTTCTTTTTCTCAAGAGCAAAAGCAAAAGTTTACGTAGACTTTAATGTCGCTCGAAGACTAGAAAGCAATCAACCTGGCTCCTGTACGCGCAAATCCAATCATGCACGCAGTAGGGTCGAACGTCTTTCTTTGGGAAAACGCCTATTCGGCCGGAGCCAGACAAAATTCAACCGCAAGACGCAAAGAAAATCAACCAGATATCGATGATTCCTCGAACGTGTTTTCGGGTGACGACATGGCGCATCGGAACATACGGTTTTTTTAAGATTCGAATATGCTGAATTGCTGCTGACCGGTTGAGACTCACGTAATCCTCCTGGCAACATCCGATCGGTTGCCGTTTCGTCTACTTTACTGATTTCCAGATGAATGCCTCGGTTGACCACGTAACCTGCGATAAAGATAGGTTCGGTAGAGACCAGCAGCCGTCTTCTTTCGTTCGGGCAGGGCCAATGATGAGCAATCATCCTTGTCCTGAATGCGGAGGGCTACAACATGATTTGTCCCTTAAATTGAGCAGTTGGGTTCTTGTCTTTTCTTCTCCTTTTATAGTTTATTTATAGTTCACTTTTGAACCTTTCATTTGGGTCCAGATCAGTGCGTTTCTATCTTTCGAGGTTCAATTGAATCCTTTGAGGGGACAATGGAGAAAATTAGGTGGGAGAAAACCAGATGGAACAGATGGTGATTTCATATCTTCCCAGTTTCAGCGGTGACTTAAAATGTCATCGTGCAATGATGTTGTGTTCGAGATCTGTATCCTTTCTTATCGACTTGCATCAATGCCTAAAAACCAATGGTCACATCATACCTAAGACTTTATGTAGGTGAAATGTATCCATCATGCCAACCACATGGCATTCTTAAAAAGTATCAAATGTTATGTTACTATTCTTTATTATTATTATTATTATTATTATTATTATTGCCCGAATTACATTTGTTTTTCCTAAGAAGAATGGAGACACTTTGTTTTGAAATTGAAGCACATAAATAAAAAAAGAGTAATTATAACATAACACATTATGTACTTTTTGAAAGTGTCTGAGATAACAGTTTTCTAAATATGGATATTTTCTAGAATTGAATCATCACTATTCTTGATTCACTCTTGCAATAGCTATAGGAAAGTCACCCCGCCTCTCAACTACTTCTAAGATGACACTCATTATACCTCATGCCCTAGCCATGACAAGGGCTGGTGAACTTTACTATGGAGAGATAAGTCACAGGCTCTTTCCATCTCATTTCATTTGCATCACTCACGAGGGTCGGCTAAATCATGCTATCGATGCCAACAAGTGCACAACCCTCACCTTTGTCCTCTTTCTTTGCACAGTTTGCATCGCGCCAACCCCGGTCTTGCCACCATTTGATTGTTGAAGGGAACGATTGCAAAAAATCATATACTGGTGATCAAATCAGAAAACAACAACTTTCAGAGCACCTCATATTAATATATAAAAAAAATCTTTTAAAAAGGCAAAAAAGCAGCATCGGCCATGCATGGCGATTTGCGAAGGCGCGCCCGCGCCTGCGCCCGTTGACTGGTCGTTGAGCCCCGCTCGTTTCCCACTCGAAATTACTCAATCGCCCATCGCATTAAAAACCTCGTTGTTTTCTTCCTCACGTTTCGAGAGAACACACCACCACCACCTTCTTGTCCGAACGACACACGTTCTCTTCCTCTCGCATTCGATTGCGCAGTCTCGAATCTTGATTCTAGAGCGCAGCGCCGCAGCGGCGACGACCATGGAAGACACCAACGATCCGGCGCCGCCGGACGTCCTCAGCGTCCTCGAGGCCCTCAAGAAGGCCTCCCACGACCTCCACTCCGACCCCAAGTCGTCCTCCGCCGCCGCCGCCCCGCCCGACTCCGGCTGCTCCCCCGCCGTCAAGGCCCTCCTCGAGCTCGAGACCGAGTCCGACAGCCTCCTCTCCCGGGACCCCAACCTCTCCGCCCTCTCCCGCCACCTCTCCACCCTCCGCTCCCTCGTCTCCGCCCAGCCCAAGTCCCGCGGCCACGGCCTCGGCTCGTTCTTGGCCCGCCGGGCCTCCGCCCACTCCATCTCCCGCGTCGCCGAGTCGATCGAGTCCGAAATCCAGGCGTGGATCGACCGGGAGACCGTCGAGAAGCTGGTCGCGGGGCTCCGGGGGAAGGGGTGCGGGGACGAGGAGGAGCTGGTGCAGCTGCTGAGTCAGCTCGAGGCCCGAGTCCTGCGAGGGTTCGAAAGGGAACTGCAGGTACAGAGTCCATCGATTCGTGTCGCATCAATTTCAGTGTTTGTTTCGAATTAGCTGTGTTCCTGGCGTAATGGGTTCGAATTCTTGTCGATCAATTCGTGCTGTATTCGAGTCTTGCTCTCTCGCACCGACACGAGTTGACGTTGACGCCCGTGTTTTTTCTTGCAGGACTTGTTGCTGAAGTCGAAGCTCTTTGGGTTGCTGGAGACGGCTCTGTGTAATCAGAATTGCTCGAAGAGGATCAGAGAGCACATCGGTTTCGCAATTGCCGCTCTGATTCGGTTCAACAAGGACGTTTTCGTAGGCCAAGTGCTCATGGGGGCGACAATCCGGGCATTGATTACCATGGCCTCTGCGCACTCCCTGAAGGTGCTCTGTCCCCTCATCAAATCGATCAAGTCCCCGCTCGTCGACGAGATCGAATCGAACGGCCAAATACCGAAAATCATAAATTTCCTCAGCCACGAGGACCTGCAGGTCAAGGTGGTGGCCATGGACTGCATTCTCGAGATTGGGTACTTTGGGCGGAAGGAGGCCATCGAGGCCATGATCGAAGAAGGGCTAGTCAAGAAGCTCGTGGAGTTGCAGAGATCAGAGTTGGGTGGCGATTTGATTGATTTGGGAAGGTTCGAGGAGAGCGAGGTCGAGACCGAGAGCGTGACCAATGCGGGCAAGAGCAAGACCAGGAGGTTCTTGGAGAGCCACCCCTTCGCGAGCTGTGTGGCGAGGTTCGCGGTCCAGCTCGAGGTCGGCGAAGGGCTGAGGCAGAGAGAGAAGAGGGCGTTCAAGCTGGAGATACTGGCGAGAGTGAGGGAGGCGTCGGTGAACGATGCCGAGGCCGCCACCATTGTCGCCGAGGTCTTGTGGGGCTCTTCACCTTGAACACAGGACTAGATGTTTGTGGTGGTGTTCTTGAAGGAGGAGAGCAAGGAAGGTAATTGGGGTGGTGCTCTGTGATTCCATGTTCAGTAGGGGTTATGGCTCTTGTCTTGTGTCTTCGCCGCCGCCGCAGCAATCCCACATCTCCGGGCCACATGCCGGCAGCAGTGGCGGCGGCGGTGTTGTAATTAATGTCTGTGGGTTCAGGTGGTGTATAGGGGAAAGGGAAATAGTTCAATGGATTCAATCTTTAGTTAAAAATTCATACTTGGGGAAAAACCAAGATTTGATTTTTTTAATTCAGGAGCAGTGACAATCTAATTTTCTTAAGGCATCTGATGTGTGGACGAAATGCCATAAAGTTGCGACCTTTGTGGGGATCGGGTTCGGCAAATGATTGTTTAGGTGGGGCGGGGGCGAGATTGTGGGTTCTTTCAAAAATGTTAAAAAAGAGTCGCATGGAGGAGCACTAGATGCCGTGGGGAATCAGCTCTTAGAATATGCTGCTGGAGCGTGTTGCACGAGAGAATCTAAGTCTGATCTGAGGTCATGCTTGCCTCGGGCAAACAGCAAAGTTGTCTGTATCTGAGAAAAAAAATAAAACAGCAGTTCGTAGGCAGTTTTCATGGCGAAAGAATGTCCCACTTATCAACCTCTCCTTGATCAGGGATATTTTCGAATCAGATGATGATTTTTAAGAGATGATTATGATTTGATCAAATGTGTTTGGTAACTTCTGTTAGCTTATATTGATTAGAAATGAACGATTTTGAAAATATTTTCCTAAAAATGATTGTTTATATCGTTTGCAAAAATGAATAAATCAAAATATTTTGTCTATTGGGATATAAAGTGTTGCTGATAATGAAAATATTTTTAATTAATTAATTATTTGAATCAAAATAAGCAATCATTCTTAAAATTCTAAATTGTTCATTTTCACGAAATAAACGGAGCCTAAACTACGAAATTTCAAAACATCTTGTTTAAGCTAGGGTTGATAGGTTCTTCATCCGGTTCGGTCCAATGAAATCGGTTCACAAAATTGGGAATTGGGTACTGGATTAGTTAGTACTACATCGGACCATCGGTTCAGTTTAGTCCAATAGAATCAATCGCTTTTTTTTCCCCACTACCTGATGCCATATGTTATGAAGAAATACCAAAAAAGTTGGTTACTTTCATTTTTTTGAAGAAATTGAAAATATATATATATGTAGCTTGATCGATTCGATCTGATTACCCTTTGGAATCGAAACCAGATCATCTCCCTTGGAATCGAGAACCAAACTGCCCGGATATCGATTCCCTTTTTAGGAATCGGAAATTGGATCGACACTCTCGGGAATCGGACCAAGCCTGCAAATTTGGTCTAATCTGGGCGATCCCCGATTTAGACAGTATGTTTTGCATGCTCCTTACTTAAGCTAAAACAAGAGAACATCCGACCCCTCGTCTTTCTTATGTATGACAAAAACATTAAGAACTCATGAGTGAAAATTATGAATTTCTTTGTGGTTAGTAATTTCAAGAGTTGATATACATTTTAAATGCAATAGTAAGTTTAAGAAATTTGGAATAATTCTACTGGTGCTATGGAAAGAAAAAGAATATCCACTTACCAACCTATCCTCTTTCTAATTTATGGTGGAAATTCTAAAATTTGTCATGAATTGAAAAATTACGGTTACTTCACATTTGCTTGGTAGAGGAGGCCATGACAATATTCAAATATGCTAACAACTTTTGTTTTTTATTAGTGACTTTCTCAATGTGCGAGTAAATTACGCGACTTGCAATCGTCCTACTCAAAGGTACTCTGAGCAAAACTCATCTACTTCGTCTATCTTAATTGTGGAGAAAATTTGAAAATTCATTCCACTTTCAAAATATTCTTGTCTGGTTGGTAATTTTAAAGAATTTAGGTTGACTTTTGAAACGTGTTAGTAATTGAATCCTCGCACATTATGTTATTTCATGATATAACCTTACAAACTTGTGAGTAATATATATATATATAGTATGCCAGTTCTCTTTGGCTTGTTTGAGCTCTCGAGTAACGGGCATGAACGACATAATCACCGAAACTCCTGCGTTACAATTATTGCAAGGCTTGCAAGGATCAAGTGCAGCGGCGGCAAAACAATCGATACCTGGCTGGTTTTCGTGCCATCACTGCGGCAAAATGCCGATACCATCAACCATGTCAATCACTTCTACATCACACAGATTACGATCCAAACCGTTGCCAATCGCATAATGCTCATTGAAGTAGATCCCCTGTCGCATGCATCGACAAAGATATGGGATGTTTTTCATATGTATTCTTCTCACCTGATCCAGCCAATACCTGTGATGGATATGAATATCCCAGCACCTGCCTACGAGCTTAGTGTTTACAATAAATGTCCTTGTTTCTGATTTCGAATGATACTAGAGAGATTCTGAGTCACATAAAGACCTGAACAAGGAAAACACACAAAGGTTATTCATCTAAGATTGCTATACTATTACTCTGCAAGAAATTGAGTATGTTTATTACATTCCCGCCAGAAAAATCTCACTACCATTTGCTGTACAAATGTGGGTAAAGACATCCAGACTGAAGTTACCAAGTGGCGACCGCAATAATTCGAGTGACATGCAGTTAAGACAATGTCATGCTCTGGAAAAATTGATCCACAGTACTCCAAGACACTGCCATGGGTGGCATCCAAAAAGGCTGGGGGGATGAGAGCTTGTAACTACTCCAATCGCCTGCCAACATTTTTTAACATTCTCCTGTGTGAGGCAAAACAAAGGTTGTTGAATAACTGCACTATTAAACCTTGCACTATGGATTGGAACAATCGGAAGAACAAAATGTGCCAAGCGATGCATTCTCATCCACTCTCTAGTGATCCTGTGCCGACGTTTTCAGTAATCTTTCTACGGAAAAGGCCCCTAATAATTGACACCAGTGCGATCAATGCAATCTCCATATGCTCCGAGCTACTTGTTTTAAGAGAAAGCTGTCCCATTTTCCTGCTATTTAGATTCCCATTGATCAGAACTTTGGTATCTCGGCTCAAACGGAACTCAGACTGCAGACCACCACTCAACACCATCTCTTTGTCAAAAGAAAGGGCTGTCATTGACAGACTTATGCTATCTGTCCTCACAGGGTAGTCCCTCCCTCTAACAGTAGCTTCAAAGCTGCCACCATATGCTACTTGTTCAGCAGCCCCTAATCGACCAGCGTTCACTACAAGTTTGACTCTCCGGCCAATGTGCATAGTGTCTTCAATCTTGGCACCAGTATAACACTTATCTCCAAAACGTGTCAAAGAAAGTCCACATTCGGCAATGTTATGCTTCAGATTATTCAGCCTTGTATTGCTGTGCACAGTGTATATAAGATCTTTACCAGCAGATTGAACATCTAGACCTAAAGTATAAGAAGGTCCACTTGTGGTGTTGTAAACTGCAGAACACTCGGAGTGGATACTGAAATCATTCTTTTCTTTGCTCATCTGTCCAGTGACTGAGGCATATACATTGCTTTTCGTTTCAATGGATGTCTCGAGATTAATTCCATCGAAACCAACATCATGGTCCCAACCATGGGGATCTAAAACAGGTCTGACAACGAGCTGCTCACCAGTGACAAGGCCGTGATATCTATGTAGCGGGCAGTCTGAGTCGAAACTTGGAGGTACAGCCATATCTGGTAACAAAAAAGGCTCAGAGGATGTTTCTTGATTGTCAGAACTGTCGTTGTAGTCTGAATTCTCCTTTCTCAAGAGCTTATCCTCTCTGAGCTCTCTCTGGCGCCGCAACTCTTCTCTCAACTGTTTCTTCATATAGAGAGTCTCCCGATAGTCCAACTCATCAAGATAATCCTTCTTCTGCGATTTGGTCAACTTCTCAAACTGGGATCTTGATAAAATTTTTATGGGAGGTAATTGATCATATTCATCTTCTTCCTCCGTGTCCGAAACTATGATATCATCCATCTCATAGTCAGCACTACCGGTACTAGGTGGAGGACGATGTCGCAGAAGGGAGGAGAGAAGGTGAGGCAGAGATGGCTGCCTCTTAGCATTTGGTGGTCCCAGAGCAATGCTGTCTCTAAATTCCAGAAATTTGTTAGCATCACTGAGAACTTTCATACACACACATAGTAGCAAAAAATGAGATTTCCAAACCTGCCCATTTGGAAGAACTTTTTCTCCCAATAAATTTTTTCTGCACTGGGAATGGTTCTCTACCAACAGTACAGGATTCTCAATTTTTGAATCTGACACAGCAAGATGAATGTAGCTTTGAATCAAATTGGCACATTGACCAACATATGATTCATACACGACAGGATAACCATTTGGTCCTTCTGGGAGGGAACAGGAAGCATGTGTCATAACAAGGATTGTGTTGAACCAAATTGCATTGCCAAAAACTTCGCTAAGAAGCTTCAGAAGAGGGAAGTCACTATAGTTCACGTTGATAAGATCGAGGCGTTCAAAAAACAAAACAATATCTGGTGGTGACTTTCTGATATACTTCTTCACAGAGAGCAAAATCTTCCTATTTCTTCTCATGTTAGCGGTAGAAGAAGGACAAAGACCAGGAGTATCAACAAAAGTTATTTTCATCCCACCGACAGTTCCAGTAACCTCTCTAATGGAATCTGTGGCTGGTTGAAATGCATTAGTGACTACCTTTGTCTGATCAAAAATTGAGTTTATTGTTGCACTCTTGCCAACCCCGGTTCTTCCCAGCACAAGTACCTTAAATGAAAAATCTAATTCAGGCACACCAGCAGCCTCTTCTTGTGCTGCTTGTGCTCTAGCCTTATCATGCATATGCTTCAACACTTTTGGATCTGCTTCCCCTGATTGAATCAAGGTTGCTAGTTGAACCCGATACAAGACCTTCGCTGCCAAAAGGTTGTCCTGTTGATGCCCAAGCCGTTGGAGAATCCGCAAAAACTTAATTTGGAGATCATTGATCTTAGACATAGGATTTGACTTTCCTCTATCAGAGCTAGAGTGAGATTGGGAACAATTTTCAACCAGACCTTGCTGTCGAGAGGGATAATGCTGACTCTCTAGAGTTCCATTAGAAGAAGCTGATTGATCAATAGAAGCTTGAGACACTTCCGGAGAATCTGCATGGGCTGAATATCATAGAAAGTGAGATGAATCTTGCCCCTTTCACGAAGCTAAAAAGGAAGTTTGACCATGCTACTTCTTCACTAGAAGGGCCTTGCTAGCAGCCTGCTACTCAAGAAACAACCTTTTTTATGATGCTGTGGTCAACATGCCAGATCTAATCATACTGTAATCCTCACAGACGCTTTACATGAAAACACCCAGAAAGAAGGTAATGCATGAAAGACAAAAAGGTGCGCATATTGACTTCCAGCACTTGATTATGAGTTCCCATATCACAGTGCAAACTGGGAATGGAGATAGTAAAGTAGTCTACTACCAAAACAAACAAATATGTAACTTGTTGAAGGTTGCGACTCAGGAATAGCAGCTAGGAGAGAGTTACCTACACTCAAAACAACATATGGGCAAGCATAGACTCTGATATATACATTAAAAAGATGCCACAATACTTAACACAATCATATGTTTCAGTCTACCCCACCTAGTATCGGAGAAAGCTGTACTGATCTTGCAGTCCTACCTTCCTACAATGATTATACTATGTCAAGTGCGCATGACTAGTCCTCTTACTTTATAGCATTTATTTCCTGAATTGCACAAACTCTTCATATCACATAATAAGTGTCCTTCCCTCCCTTTTGGTATTTTGTCTCAATCCACTTTTTTACCACAATAGCACACTCCATGACAAAAAATTCAGAAACTCTTTGGGCAGGCCATGTTGAGTTCGATGTCTATATCTACAATTCAAACAAAGAGCAAAAAAGAAGATGGACATTAAGCACTCCACTACACTGAAAAAATGCAAGGAATCAGTTTTGGACTGTCTTCAATGCCCAGTGCTTCTTAGCAGATTAGTCAGAGAATAAGGAACATATCTTCCAACTAACACACTCAAACATGCCATGAAAACGCTACTTGGTGTTGCTATGTGAAAACATTACGAGAGAGCCGGACTATCTTTCTTCTTTCGTTATGGGCAGTCCCAAAAATTATTTAAGCCCCAATTTCCATGCCCAGGTCGATAAATTGGGGGTCCAATACCTTGTTCATGAGGCCCCTCGTTTGCTGCCTCGCCGAAAAAGCTGTCGCTGCCAGACAATGGCCTCGATGAGGACAATGAATTGGTCAACAACTGCGAAAAAACCCATTCCCTCACACTCTTCATCCTTGCTGCAGTGAATTAAAATGAAAAGCAATAAACAGTCAATACTTCGACTGCACCAGAGAAGCATATCGATACACAATGTGTCAATAGGCAAGAAACTAATCACCAGCAAATAACACCCAAATAAAAAAAAAAACAAAAAACCCCCTTTTAAAGAATCAAGCAAACTCCATATCGACGACCAATCAAAGCGACGAAAAAAAGAAACAACGACACGATAGCTTCAATCGAAGCACGAGCAAATGAAGAACTTTCTTGCACTCAGCTTCGTACTAACCAAACGGCAGCTGAAAAGTCCTCCCAGCAACTCAAAGGGTACCCGCTTCTCAAATCAAAATCCACAAGCAACGGGCGAATTCTCGAACCAGCCGGCGCGCAATCCAACAAGAAGCCGATTCAATCCGAACCCATCGGCGAATCTTTGACCGACGCCGATTAAACTCGTCGACAAGAACGAGCGGCCGAGGATTCGAAGGGAGGAGGAAGCTCGAGGATCAAGATAAGACTGCCCAAAAGCCGACAAAGAACACGACAACCCACCGAGGTCCTTCGATTCTGCGCCCTAATGATGTCGTCCCAGCAAGAAATTCGATTTCCGGAGAGGCAGAAGATGGATAGGAAAACGAGGAAAATGACGAAGAAAAATCGAGTCTTTGGAGGAGGATTCACGTTGCTCTCGAAAGCGGGCCTCAATGGCATCTGTATGGGCCGGGCCGGGCCCAAATCTCTTGGCCCACGAGGAGCGGCGTCGAGCCTGCGGTCCCATGCGATACGATGTTCGCGCTGGTCCGTCCATGTAAATGGACCTAATTGGAAGTTCTTGAATGTCTCGAAGCTTCCCTAATTGAATTTCCTGGAGAGTTAGGTAAATAATTTCCTCATGTAGGTTAATTTCTTGAATGAGCGCGAGGAGGTTTTTCTTGATCTTTTATAGATACCCGAGGTTCAAAAGCTGAAAAATCAGGCGCCGCCACAAGATAGACTCGCGCTATCCATGATCGGGCCGCGATTACCCCCACGAAGGCATGTAAGATAGACTATTTGTTCTCTCAATCAACGACAATTTCATCGAAATGACTAGAGTTAAGTTGATATGCACGTCTCAAAGAGGCCTGTCAAAGATCAGATCAATCGCAACCGTTGACAAATGCTATGAAAATCTCACTTTTTGAGTTGTCTTGTTTATTTAATAATAATACTTAGGGGGTCGGTCTTAGTGTGTTTATTGCATGTCCCGAAGTGGCACGTAATCGTGACCATTGATTAATGCTATGGAAGTCTTGGCTTTTTGAGTTGTCTCGTATATTTAAAGATAGTACTAATGTGTTCAATTTTCGTGTGATTTCTCAAAGCAGCCTGTTGAAGATCATATCAATTGTGACCATTGACAAATGCTATGGAGATCTCGGTTTTGACTAGTCTCTTATATTTAATGATAGTACTAACATATTTGGTCTTACTATGCTTACTGCACGTGGTTCGTCAAAGATCGGATCAATCGTAACCATTGACAAATGCCATGGAGATCTCGCATTTTGAATTGTCTCATATGTTTAATGATATATTTAACCCGTTTAATTTTAATGTGCTTCCAAGTTGATGCGGTTGGGTGGGAAACGGATGTTTGACTATTGTTCTTGATTCGTCTTGATGCCAGAGATCCAGAATTCAGCATCTTCATGGAGATCCTCGTTTTACAGCCTTACAAATCCAAAATCCCTTCCAATAAAACAAACCAAAGAATCACAACCGAGGACAAGAAACATTACCAGTAAAAAGGAAAAGGGAAGGAGACAGGAGAGTGAGAATCTGTAATAAGCCCTACCCCAGACACTTCACATATGATCTTTTTGTTGTTGTTGTAATTATATAAGTTTATTCCTCACACCGAAGTTTTCATTACCCTAATAACAGGAAGGATTGATTTACATATTATGATAAAGCTGATTAATTTATCAGAAGGATGTACAAATAAGAAAATAGAAATGCAGAGGCTAACCTAATTAGCTAGTGTAAAGAAATATTTGAAGGGCTTGGTCCAGGTACCCGCTGCTCAATGTCGGCATCAACGGAATAACTTCTTGGTATGGTGCGCGATGAACCCCAAGGAATGCCACAACACCATACCCTTGTTCTCTATTACACTATTTCTGCAGTATCAAACCAGCTCAAAATATCAATGATCAAACAATTGATTAATGATCAGTTTTCTAGAAGTTCAAGGCATCACTACGGTGGAGAAACTAGGAGGCATCTTTGGGTTTATGTGGCTAATGTGTCGTCGCCCGGCTCTGATCCGTGTATAATCCATTAGCCCATTTTTTGGGGTTTTATATGCTCTTCATATTCATATACTCTCTTTCCACACTTACTAGCTTAAGTTTTTGGGTTGATTTTCTAACAAAATGTATAGTCTCATATTAGGGGTTGCTTAGCAATGTTAATTAGCTTGATAAAAAACGATAATGCATCTTACAAAGGTGTATCTACTCTCATTATTAAGTGATGTAGGACAATACTTCAACACTCCCTCTTGCATGTAATTCCGTGCAACTCATGTGCAAACCATTTGCAAGTGCAATTCATATGCAAGCCAATTGCAAGCTAGATTATGAACAGCACGTGGAATGGATTTTTCATCACATTCTTTCCATTTAACAAATGAGTTATTAATCAGAGCCTAAATAATTGACACACCATGATGTTGTTTTTAGAATAGTCATTCGGTGATCCTAGTTATATACATTGTTATATTGGTGAACTTAGTGCTCCTATTTTATCTTGCTTTGATTGCCGATCCCATTAGGTAGTACTACAATTTTCTTTCCTTGTCGAGAAAAACGTATAAATCCGAAAAACATCAGTTCCTTTGTCACGATAACTTTTACCAGCTTAACATATCAGCTTGTGTGACGGGGTGTTTTGAAGACTATGAGCAGTCATTTGCAATGACCTATCTTGGGACTTCGCTCTTGGTGTTCTATCTTCTCGTGGCATTCTTCAAGGACTGGTTACTGAAGTCCCTAAAATCCCCCACTACTGAAAGTGGAGATGGTGTGGAGATAGTCGATGCAATCTATGCAGGTCTAGATTATCCTGGCAAAAATAAAGGGAAGCATAGTAATATTGAAATGGAAAGTCAAGAAAAGTTGAGTGTGGTGGATTCAATAGGCAAAGAAGTTCATTTACTTGAAGAGGGAAGCGAACATTTTGGTTTTATGATTAACATTCTTTGCTGTGACTTTACTTTTAATGTCTGATCAAATATTTTCTGATACAAAGCATGTGATTTTCACAACTTCTCGAGTTGGTGTAAGTAACATTGTGAGGCTTACAAGAGAAGTACTAATTTTCTATTACAAAATCATGTCTTTTCTTAGTATAATTTTGCGTAAAATAAGCACTCATCTATTATTCTCTGCTGGAATCAATGGATTCCAATGTTTGGTCTTACTACAATCTTTCTTTGATCTGCATCATCTAAAAACCATGATGGCCTTAATGAGCAATATTGTTGAATACTGAGAGAATGCACTTCCTTTAGATATAGCATAGTATTGAAGGGTGTTATTATCGTTTGCAATATCTCACGAATGCTCACTTGCACGAACAAGCGTTGCTAACACCACCACTTGTTCTTAACATCAGGACTTTTCACCTCTGATTGGTGCATTTCTAGGACCTGACTCATTAAGTGTAGTAAAAGTACTCTCAATCTTTATAAGTATAGCCGAAGTCGCCATGACTACACTAGGGGAGACTTCAAGTACCAATCAATCACAATCCAACACAACCGTGTATGTAGTCTTTGTTTTCCAAATCATTTTACTTCATAATTTTGTTTTCATTCTACTCAATTCCTATTAGAGATCGAACATTCTTTTGAGATAGTTCTTCTCAAAGTCAAATCAAGTTGATGTAATAACGACATAAATGTGTAGTCTTTGCCTATTATCATATTCATATTTAGTTTGTTCCTAGTTCAGTTTTCATTTTAGTCTTAATTCGTACTACATTTTTTATCGTGCTCAATATTTTCCTTCAGACAACATTATTTACTCTCTTCTAGGAAACATTTTCGCGATACTCTTGACTGCAACTGATGGACTATTTGCCAGTATAGCATTCTCTCTTTCTTCAAAATAAATTTCCTTTTCAATTGAAATTTTCAACAGTGATGTAGTAGCTTCTCAACAAGTATGCTGGAGAAGAAGGAGAAAGGGTGGACATGCAAAAGTCATTCGGTTGTATCGGAATATTCTCGCTTCTCGCACTTTGGTCGCTTGGTAAAAACAATCCCTAATTTCAATTTCCTCATGAGCATGTAATGATTTTCAAAATCTTGTACTGAGTCGGTGGAATACTTTCTGCTCTTCAACAATGGATTCTTTATTTAAATAGTAAACCAATGCCTTTGTTTGATAGCTTTAAACTTTTTGAACAATTTATAGTACTTTATAAAATTTTACATAATATCATAACAGAAAATATCTCTCTGTACTGTTCATAATTCGGCTTGCATGTCAATTGCATGTGAGAGAACTTAGTGTCCCATTAGTCAAATCCCATGCTGTTGGTGATCTGGTTTGCATGTGTTCAAATTCCATGTCATTTCAAATTTTGTGGCTGAAAACACAAAAGAATTGCACGGAAACCATAAAAACCAACTTACCATTTTGCAAGGAATGCTAAGTTCGGTGTGATGCCACATGATATCTCTAGTGTATCGCTCAAACATGCAGAACAGTAAATACTTCAGCCAATGGCAAAATTGTAAATTAATGCACCAATGGCAACACGGTAAGTTAATTTAGCCAAATGCATATTCGTAATAACAAGGAAAAGAGAGGGGCAGGAGTGTAAAAATTTGGAAAAGAGGGGGCTGACAGGGGCGCAGCACAGCACGTGCCTGCTTCACCATGGGGCGCGTGCTGTGCACGTGCCTGGCGGTTGCACGTGGTTTCACGCGTTGGTTCGTGGTTTCACGCCTGGCGATTGTGCACGGTTTCACGCGCCTTCTTTGTCCATACACGAACAAAAAGCCTTTTCTCGTCGTTTTTCATCGTTTCACCATGCCTTCGACCGAATGGGTCAGTCCATCTCAAACCAAAATAATTGATAGGTTTTGAGACCACTCCGATGCGACCATATTGATTCAAGTTCCGGCGAAAACAGCCAAGAAATTAGCCTGGATCAAGCAAAAATTAGAAAAAATATCAAAAAAAATCATAAATCTATTACATTGGTATCAATTCAGTCCTAAACTTTTCAATTGGATCAATTCAGTTCTAAACCTTTTAATATTTGTACTAATTCAGTCCATCCGGCCAATTTAGGCCGACCGATCTTGACCGACGACGTGGACATCGGCCAAATGACCGAACACCGACGTGGCAATTTTTATGATTTTTTTTTTTGAAATTTTTTATTAATTTTTATTAATTTTTTTTTTTTTTTTTCTTTTCGTCTTCTTCCGGCGATGGCCGGCGATGGTCGCGAAGCCCTCGCCTACCGTCGGCGAGGGTCGCGGCCCTCGCCCGGCCTTTCCCAGGGCCGCCGGCGAGGCCAGCGTCGCTTGCGGTTGGCGAGGCCATGGCAGCCATTGCCAGGGCGGAGGCGAGGGCCACGAAGCCCTCGCCAGCCGCTAGTGAGGGTTACGGCCCTCGCTCGGCCTTGCCTAGGGCTACCTCGCCCGTGGCTCAGAGTTCTCAACCTCGATTTCCTCCGCTTCGTCGCCGCTGGCTTTTGCTCTTCTTCTCCTTCCATGAGCAGAAAGCTGCGAGCAATCCCACTAGCTGCTCCAATGGCGAAGGCTGGCCTCGCCCAGATTTGGGCTAAGCCGCGGGCGAGGCTGAGCGAGGGTCGCGACCCTCGCCAGCGGCTAGCGAGGGCTTCGCGGCCCTCGCCTCCGCCCTGGCGATGGCCGCCATGGCCTCGCCTAGATCTAGGCGAAGTCGCCTCGCCGGCGGCCCTGGGAGAGGCTGGGCGAGGGCTTTGCGGCCCTTGCCTAGTGGCCGACAAGCCTCCGGTGAGGCTCACCAGCCACCGCCAGGAAGAAGACGAAAAGAAAAGAAAAAAAAATTAATACAAAATTCGAAAAAAAAAATCATAAAAATTGCCACGTCAGCGTCCGGTCACCGGCCGACGTCCACGTTAGCGCCGGTCCGCCAAAATTGGCCGGATGGGACTGAATTTGTACTAATATTAAAAGGTTTAAGATTGAATTGGTCCAATTGAAAAGTTTAGGACTGAATTAATACCAATGCAATAGGTTTAGGACTTTTTTGGTACTTTTCCCACCCCCCAAAACACAAACCTAACTTGCAATTTCCACCACGCAATTGGCCTCCGGCAATCACCATATGCCAAATTAACTTAGGGCTATTCTTCCCCATGGCGGTTGGATGATATTGGTCTGAAGTCGAGCGGTGGGACTCTGGAATTTGGCCAGACTCGGCGATTTCCCTCTTGACCCCAAAATGGCCGAATCACTATTCATCTCAAAAGCCTCAGAAAAAGAAAAAAGAAGAACCAAAATTCAACAAAAACAAGGTAGAGACACTAAATACGCTATGATACCAAATGTTAAACATAAAATAGCGATTTCAATCATGCATTAAATAACAAAATTCAATCATTAATTAGATCATATGCAGAAAAAATGAGATAAAAATTAAAACAGACCTCCAACCATTTTTGACTTTGTGTTCGTTGGAAATTCACAAAGATTCAATGATATTATGGGCATAGTCTACTAACTTAATCCCCTCGCATCTTGATGATATATTTTTAAATGAGAGAGCTTATGTTAGACCTTGTGATTTCCCTTATGAAATGAACAATCATTATTTGTATAAACCGGCTTTCATCAAAGCGGTTACCAAATAGGCGGTTGACACGAAAAAGTGCGAAACGTGAAAAAACCGCACGTGGAAATAACCATTACTTAAAAAGAGAAAACGTGGGTCAAACCCAACATATAAATTTTTATTTCAAGAACTATATCTCTAAATGTGTGATCACATTATAGATAACAACTCAAACATGCTATGCAAATGAATTCAAGCATACTCTACTCAGTGTTGACATGTGCAAACGTTACAAGAGAGCTAGACTATCTTTCTTCTTTCGTTTTGGGCAGTCCCAACGGTTACTCAAGTGTCGATTTCCATGCCCAGGTCCATAGATCGACGGTTCAAGACCTTATTCATGAGGCCCCTCAATTTGTGCCTCGCCGAAAAAACTGTTGCTACCAGACAGTGGCCCAGATGACTTGAGGAGGACAATGAATTGGTCAACGGTCAGCAGCTGCGAAAAAGCCCAATCCCCCACACGCTATTCATCCTTGCCGCAATGAATTACAATGAAAAGCAATAAACAGTCAATATTTGACTGCATCAGAGGAGCTGATAATGAAAAGCATATCGATGCACAATGTGTCAAAAAGTAAAAAACTAACGACCAGCAAACAACCGAAAAGGAAAAACCCTTTTAAAGAATGAAGCGAACTCCATTTTGACAACTAAGCAAAGCAACAACATAAAAAAGAAACACCGTATCACTATTCAATCCGAACCCACTGGCGATCCGAACATGCTTGGCGAATTGATACAGTCTGGGCCTGAGCTGTATCGGTCCGGGCCGGGCCCAACTCTTGAGGCCCACAAGGAGCGGCATCGAAGTTACAGTCCATGTGATCCAATGTTCGGGTCGGTCCATGTAAATGGACCTCATTGAAACTCCTTGAACGTGTTGTTAGGGTTGGTCTCAAATCTTCCCCAATTATATTTTGTGGAGAGTTAAAATTAATTTCCCAAACAACGCGAGGAGGGTTTTCTTGACCTTCTATAAATATCCGAGGGTCAAAAGGTGAAAAAGAGACTAGTGCCACAAAATAGATTCGCACTATATATGATCGAGTTGCAATTACCCCATGAAGACATAAGATGTACTCTATTTTGTTTTTCCTTTTTTTATGATTGAAGGACCGTCGGAGATCATTCTTTGGAGATCACACGACCCTTCAACCGGTGGGGCCTCGCCGCAAGCTGCTATTTAGATATACTCTATTTGTACTATCAATCGGTGACAATTTCGTTTGAAATGACTAGAGTTACGCTGATATGCATGTCTCAAAGTAGCCTATCCAACATCGGATCAGTCACGAGCACCTATGAATGTTATGTAGATCTTGGTTGTCCTAGTGTGCTTCCTAGTTGACGCGGTTGGGTGGGGAACGGATGCTTGACTTGAGAGATCCAGAATTAGCCTAACAAATCCAAAACCCATTCCGATAAAATAAAGTAAAACATCACAAGCGAGGAAAAGGGATACCACCAATAAAAAGAAAAAGGGGAAGAGACAGGAGAGGGAGGTGTAATAAGCCCTACCCCAGATATTTCCTATATGACCCTTTGTTGGTTGTAATTGTATAATTTATTCCTCACAACGAAGCTTCGTGACCCTAATGACAAGCGCGATTCATTTACTTATAGTAATATAGTTGATTAAATTATTAGATAGCTCTCTCTCTCTCTCTCTCTCTCTCTCTCTCTCTCTCTCTCTCTCTCTCTCTCTCTCTCTCATGTCTTCTTTTTTCCCTTAGATTATGTCTTCTTATAGCTCTCAAATCAGACCATTCATTAGACAGAATGACTTTTAGCTTGAAGGTGACCAGTTTCACAACTGAACTGAAGGTTTCTTCATAGTCTAATTCCGGCAACTTGTTCAATTCCCCCTCTCTCTCTCTCTCTCTCTCTCTCTCTCTCTCTCTCTCTCTCTCTCTCTCTCTCTCTCTCTCTCTCTCTCTCTCTCTCTCTCTCTCTCTCTCTCTCTCTCTCTCTCTCTCTCTCTCTCTCTATATATATATATATATATATATATATATATATAGAAAAAAATCTCAAATTATGCCAATTGTAATATGTTTATCTTAGTTTTTTTTTTTAACGTAATAAATCCAAAAGTTGTATTTGTATGACACATTTATCATCTATCAAGGTTTCGTTGATGAGAGCTGTTAAAAATTTACCTCCTTGGAGAATGGAAGATAAATGGTATTGACATGACACCCACCTAGCTTAAATGAAATAAGAACAACAATGTTTTGGCAGAAAAATCATTTTACAGAACTTTAACGAAGGGTAAATGAGTCACGCAGATATAAGTACAAGGCCTTTTAAGTTACAAAAGTTTAGAGTAAATATATCACAATAGATATAGTTTGGAGTTTTTGATATCATGAAAAAAGTTTAGTATAAATGCCTCACAATTGACATAATTTGAGATTTTTTGTGGCTTTTTTCCCATTAAGATAATGGAAACCTAATGGCTATTTTATTTAGCTCATGTAAACAAATATTTGAAGTTCATAATCAACTTGCAAGTTTAGTGAAAAGAATTTTATCATATCAATAAATAAAAAGTTCATGCAATTGATTGCCTTAGTTTCCTAGTAACCTGAAAACTAATCTGCTTGGTTTCTCGTGGTTGAAAATTTACCAGTAATTTTTGTGACACGAATTAATAGTTATTCCAGCTTCACTTATACACCAATGTAAATAGTTAAACTGTATCTAACAATTACACTTGTAATATATCCAATCATATTATAGAATATTACATTTTAGTAATGATACCGCATGCATTTTATTAGTTGACACAGTAGAAATATATATTCAATTTCCTTTGCAACCTATGTGTTAGTATTAAATACTTGTATGTGATAACAAGCACAATTAACTAGTACTTATATTTCCTAGAAATTAAAAATTTGATACTATTTTTTCCCTGTTCAAAAAAAAAATTCATAGACATTTCAACTAAATGCGACAAAAAAATTTCACATTTATCACCTTAGGGTATACTAACGGTGACAAAAGTACCTTAGGGTACGCCAAAGATGACATTAGTTTGCTGTCTTGAATTACAGTTAACGGTGATGAAACTTACTTTTGTCGCTTTTGGGCAGCCACGTTGGTATTCGTTCTCTCCTGTTTCGATACGGTCGAGAGTTCGAATCCCGCGTCGCTATCGCAATTTAAGTGGAGGGCCTTAGCAGTGGTTGCTGGGTCAGCTTCCCCTGAGATATAGTCACCTAAATAGTCTCGGCGAGATCTATCGGTGCCACCGGGCACTGGAGGGCCGTGTGACCCCAACTAGCGTAAGCGAAAGGGGGCTCAGGGCGGATCCATGATAAATTCTGAAGTTTGTTGCCTTAGGTCGACCAAAAGAGAAGGACCCTCAGTCATAGTTGAAGACCGCGAAAAAATGATTTTGTCGCTTTAGGTTTACCTTAAAGCGATGAAATTTTTACTTTTACCACCATAGGTTCGAATCTGCACTCCTCAATGGCGAGAAGGTTTGGATTTTATCACATACTAAACCTAACATAAGGCGACAAAACCATGATTTTGTTGATTGTGGTCTAATAAAAGATGACAAAATTTCATAATTATCCCACCTTTGATTGAATCAATGGCAATACAAGTATAAACTTCGTTGTTTCAATTTGACTTAAGATGATGAAATTTTGATTTTGTCACCTTAAAGGAAATGCTCAGACTAACACCGCTCGGACCGGCTACTTCTAAGCAATTTTTGGGGCATTGGTCTAGTTCCCAGTTTCAAGTTTGGAACCGTCCCCCTAAACTATCTAGACTGGACAGATTTTATATTTTATTTTTTTCGTTTCTTAAAAATCTGTCAAAAAAAGCCCTAATCTATCTCCCATTTAGACTTCACTCACATGCACAGACATACACGAGGTGCATGACTCCCATTTTACTCATGCATGTGAGTAAGATGACAAGAACAAATCAAAACATAATAGTAATTGCTCATTCCAACCAAATTTTGACACAAATAGAAAAAAGCTTTGTGAAACCTACAATATTACACATAATTCACCGATTGCAAAAATTCATTGATTATCACGAACATTTTCAATTTCATCTTGAACATTAACGACAAATCAAACAAAAACAAATTAACATGCCATCGAATCCATTAGTCCACCTGGGAACTGGATCGGACTAGTTGGTTGGATTCTAAGAGGCATTGGATCTGGTTTCCAATTCCAGAAACTAGGAATTGGTCCCTTTGGTCTAGTTCCCGATTCATGAGTGGGAATTGGACAGCTTGGCAACTGATCACCCCTAATCCTAAGGTGACAAATTTAACGATTTGTTGCCTTTGGTTGACCGTAAGGCCACGAATACTATATTTTGTTGCTCTTGGTAATTCAAGGCAACGAAAGTTAATCTTGCTGCAGAAAAATTTGTTGCCAGTAGTGATTTTACCATGAATAATGTAATAATATATGCATTCCAATTTGTTTCGTAAATTGAGCGGACACGCACATATCATATGGCAATGTACAATGTGTTGAAATTGACCGATCTTGCCTATTATATGGTGGTCAAGAAAAGAATGCTACGATTCAATTAGATTTACTAGTATTTGGCTTTAGGGTTTACGTTTTACTGGCAGCTACTACAAAATATTTGGATTCAATGGACCTAACAAAATTCTCACCTTCTTCTCTCTTGTGCTTTGTTCTGCTGATGCTGATGCTGATGCTGAGGTACCCAAGGTGGGTTGGCCAGTACCGGTACTCGATCCAATCTGAGGTATTACTTGACATCCAGCCTACCTCTCCGCACATGCTCCGACAAGACTTATAGACAACTTTAGAAAGAAGACACTAGGGAAATTGATTAAGTACAAAGGTCAAGATTAGCCGCGTTCTTTAGGTTTAGGACTCTTATTCAAACACTTGATTATTGAGCAAATTCCTGGTATTAGGTTTTCCAAAACTTGTACTTTTGCCAAGACACAGAGAATTATGCGGGCATCTAATTCTCCAGGTCTGCTTAATGAATTCCCTTTCTTTTCATGGTTTAGCATGTGGGGTTGGCATGATCACACTGATCTGTAATGTCAAGCACGCCGCATCCATTATACACGTCGCCGTCTGGCCAAAAATAGAAGAAGTAAACTTCTTCGAAGACAAAAAGGGTCTTACTATGATCGATTTCTTTTTGTCTTTTGTGTTATTTTGGTTTGGTTAAATAATTATTACTCAGCCGGAATTTGTGACGAAAATCTGATTGTAGATTGCTTCCCATTAAACACAGTGACAGAAATACATAGATAAGCACCTCGATATCCGCCAAAGAAACTGGTGGGGCGAATGAAGATGATGAGCATCACTCAACTTTCACGATTAGGTCAATGTGAAGGGGAGAAAATAATGCAAAAGGAAACCATAGACAACGATAAAGAAAAGACGATCAGATAAAAACGGGTTAGTGCTCAATTATTAAATTTTGCCGATTGCCCTTTGAAGATGCAGTGTGAAAGAAGATGTACGACTACGTGTTGACTCCTGACGAATGCAATGACATAGGGGAGGAGCCAAAACTCGTTCTACCGCTACTGAATCGGTTCACAACTGTTTTTGTTGACTCGGGGTGGTGCTGTCCGAGCCACAGCAGCCAAGAAATGCTTTGATATTCTCGTAGGAGAAAGGAAAGTCCTGAAGTCCTACAATTTTCAGATTCTTGTGGAGGTCACAGGTTGGTCCCCCTCAGCTGGTGGGGTTTCCTCTACTTGTTGTTCTTTTCGTTCTTCCTCTCCCTTTTTTTGCCTTCCATGAAAAACAGAAAAAAAGAAGAAGAAAAAGAACAATATACAATGACTCGTCCGGAGCCGTCACGAAATTAAATGACATTTGCTAGTGGGAGTGAAACTAGAATGTTCGTTTGCTGGTGGGACTCTACGTCGACAATCCTTTTTGGAAATGGACCGTGTGAAAAATGAGTCAGAATCAACGCAAATGGTATCAAAATAGGATCTCCTTTAGCTTTGGTTGTGTGGTTCGTGGATGGACTAAGCTCGTATCTGATTCAATGAAGGTGAGGAGGGATCATCATGGAAAAATAGTTTAGACAATGTAAAGAGAAAAGAAATATATCTTTGAGTGACAAGGGTTAAAATTTATGAGGATATTAGCTTTTAAATATGGAGGGGTTTCTATCATTCCAAAATTTTACATCAAGTGAGAGGAGTCCTATCAGGCGATATGTAAGTTAACACATATTTCAAATGGTTATGATCTTGTAATTATATCAAGTACTCAATTTAAAATTTGGCTTATGTGAAACGAGTTAAGTCATTACATGAAAAATGTGTGCTTTTCTGAAACTTTATCCTTAAAAAGAGGACATGATACATATGCATTGCTCCACCAAATGATAAAGACCTACACCTCGCTAGAAATACGAAAGTGAGTTTTCATTTAAGGGGAAGCTTTTCTGGAAGGACTGCCGAGAAGTCAAAGGCAAAAATGAATTGGAATTTGTCCATTCGTTTACACCTCTAGTGAGCCAAAAGAAAGAAAGAAATGGCCTTGGCAGTTTTTATATTTGATGCAAACCATGGACCGATCGTCAGGAAGGATGTCATTCCTCTTGAAAGCTTGGCAGTTTTTGTATCCACCATTCCACGGTAACAATGCTTTAACTTTAAGGTAACTTTTCAATATAATGACATTGGGTAACATCGTAATTACCAAGTAGAAGAACAGGGATTTATGGACAAATCTAAAGAGCAAACAGAGAATTACAACAACTAATTACTCGATCAAATTAAACATGCTCATTTCGCAACTTGTCATCTTTATTATTAGAAAAATTGGTGATGTCACGCTGGATAAGCAGTACTTTACATCATGGATGGCACTTATACATCACTAATCTCTTTTAAGGATCAAATAACTATGCACGTTTCGAGTTTTGATAATTGTTTTCACTAATTGAAAAATCGAAATATTCAAGCTTATGCCGAGATTCTTTTACTAAGCACCTAATCATAACCCAACCTCAAGAAGGTATACAAAGAAGGGAATGAATAGCAACCCCCGCCATTAATTAAGCTGTAAAATTAACCCACAAAGTCTCAGTCATTTTATTAAATCGGGTCAAATTACTTCGTCTCACAGCAAGACAGGAGACAGGTAGATTTAGAGTTGGGACCCCGGTGTGGGGCCGAGCGTGGACACGCTGTGGCAACTCGAAGGAAGGGGAGAGGACGCGGTTGACTCTCAGTCGGTGGAAGTAGACAACTGAAACTATCTAATTCATCCACAAGGTGTTCTATACTACCAATAATAATAATAATAATAATAATAATTGCTTATTTCTAATTCGGTGGTTCATGCAAGGGATCTAATCTTCTCTTCTATAAGTACCCATCCCATGCAACCTCAGCGATATCTCTCCTCCTTCCACCGTCACCACATCAACACACACCAGCACTTCACCGTCACCACATCAAGACGAACCAGCACTTCACTCTCTGTCTGTCTGTCTGTCTCTCTCTGCTCTTAAGCGTTTCGTTTTCTTTGGGCGAGGTTCTGTCTTCTTTGTTCTTCTTTGCTTGTGAGCTCATTTCTGTGAAAATTGGCAAAATGAGTTGGAGATACAAAGGTGGGTTGATTCTCATTATTACCGTTGTGATCATGTGGGTCACTTCTGCAGAAGTCACTCAGGTTAGTCTCTCTCTCTCTCCCTCTCTCTCTCTCTCTCTCTGTGTTTGTGCGAAATTCATTATTGCATGCCTTTTATATTTTCTCCTAAATGAAAAAGAAGAAGAAGAAGAGGAGGAAGTAGAAGATATGGCTTCAATCTTTCTTGAGTTATGGCGAGCTTTCTTTTTCTGGGTGCGGCTGAACTTTTTGATTATGTTTTTGTCTCACACATAATCCTCCAATCAAAGGATGTGAATCTGTGGGTTGAGTGGGATTACACAGACGCAGCACTAAGAATAAAAAAATCAGCAAACCATGCTCAATCATTATGATGAAGTGGTGAGATATGCTAATCTGGTCAAGAATCAAAATGCATCTTGATCTTGCAAATGTGTAAATCCTGGAGCTTACCCAGTGGTTTAGAAGTTCTGGGAAAGACGAAAGTTGATCAGATGATCTTCCGTGTCCTTATCTTTCCACATGGGAGTAAATACACCTCATGATGCTTAATCATTTTATAATAAGCTAATTAACGTTGCTAAGCATATATACATCTAAATAGAGCCAACTCAGCATGCGCGGTTCGTTATACTCGCGCAGGTTTCATCATGTGCTTTCCATTTAATAAGTGAGTTATTGATCAGAGCCTAAATAAGTGACACACCTTGATGTTGTTTTCAGAGTTTTATTTAGTGATCCTAATTATTTACATTGTTTAATCGGTGAACCATGCGTCCCTATTTTATCTTGCTTCAATTGCTGATCCTATTAGGCAGTAATTTAATTTTCTTTCCCTGTGGAGAAAATTTTTTGAATACGAAGAACATCAGTTCCTCCATCGCAGTAACTCTTACCAGCATAACATATAAATTTGCAACAGGGTGTTTTCGAGGAGTATGATCAGCCATTCGCAGTGACCTATCTTGGGATTTCGCTCTTGGCGTTCTATCTTCCCATAGCATTCTTCAAGGACTGGTTACTGAAGTCCCTAAGATCCCGCACCAGCGAAAGTGGCGACAGTGCAGAGACAGTCGATGCAATCTCTGCAGGTCCAGATTCTCCAGGCAAAAATAATGGCAAGCAGAGTAATATTGAAATGGAAAATCAAGAAAAGTTGACCATGGTAGATTCAACAGGAAAAGAACTTCATTTACTTGAAGAGGGAAAGGCCTATGTTCCAGAAGAAAAAGATGATGTCATTTTGGAACAAGAGGAGAAGTTGAACGGCAAGCAAATCCTCAAAGTCGCCTGCACCCTTGCGCCTATCTGGTTTGCGTCTGAGGTAAGAGACCATTCTGTTTTTATAATTAACATTCTTTACTGGGAATTTACTTTTAAGTAACTGATCATTTATTTTCTGATACAAAGCATGTGATTTTCACAGCTTCTCAACCCGGCATAAGTATCATTGTGGGGCTTCCAAGAGAATCTCTAATTTAGTATTGCAAAATCATGTCTTTTCTCAGTATAATTTTGCGTAAAATTGGCACTCGTCTATTATCCTCTATTGGAATCAGTTGATTGCAATGTCTGTTCTTACTATGATCTTTTTATGATTTGCATCATCTAAAAACCATGACAGTTTTAATGAGTAATTATGTTGAATACCAAGAGGAAATTGCTCTTTCTTTAGATATAGCATAGTATTGAAGAGTGTTATTATTGTTTGCAGTATTTCATGAATGCTGCACTTGCACGAACGAGCGTTGCCAGCACCACGATATTGTTCTCGACGTCAGGACTTTTCACCCTTCTGATTGGTGCATTTCTAGGACAGGACTCCATAAGTGTAGTAAAAGTAATCTCGGTTTTTATCAGTATAGCCGGAGTTGCCATGACTACACTAGGGAAGACTTCAAGTACCAATCAATCACAATCCAACACAGCTGTGTATGTAGTCTTTGTTTTCCAAATTCATTTTGACTTCATAATTTTGTTTTCTTTCTGCTCGTTTCCTATTAGAGATCCAACATTCTCGTGAGATAGTTCTTTTGGAACTCAAATCAAGCTGATGTAATAACAAAATAAATATGTGTAAATCCTTCCCTATTATTATCCGCCTATTTAGTTTGCTCTTGGGTTCCGCTCATTTTCCTCTTAATTCATACTTTATTAGGCGTATTGACTGAAATTACTTACCAGCAACTAATTAAGTCTTCTTTTTGTGTTCAATCTGTTCTTTCAACAACAGAACCTACTCTCTTCTAGGAAATCTTTTTGCGATTCTCTCGGCTGCAACTGATGGACTATTTGCTGGTAGAGCATTCTCTCTCTCTTCAAAATAAATTCTCTTTCGGTTGAAATTTTCAACAGAGAAGTAGCAGCTAACGATATTATATGAAAAATTTCAGTGCTTCTCAAGAAGTACGCCGGAGAAGAAGGAGAAAGGGTGGACATGCAAAAGTTATTCGGTTGGATCGGACTATTCTCGCTTCTTGCACTTTGGTGGCTTGGTAAGAGCAATCCCCTAATTTCAACTTCCTCATGAGTATAAGTTTTTCGTATGATGGTGTGCTGATTCACTTAATGATTTTCTAAATTTTGTACAGAACCGGTGGCAATAAAACCAAGTACTTTCCTATTCTTCAAACAATGGTGTCTTAACTAATTTTTAATGCTTGGACTTTTTTCAGTTTGGCCTCTCACTGCTTTAGACATAGAACCCAAATTTGCGTTTCCTCAGTCTGCGGCCGTGGGGGGAGTTGTTCTCGCCAACTGCTTCGCTGGAAGTTTCCTCTCCGATTACTTCTGGTTAGTTCAGAGGCTATACCTTGATGAAACGACGACTTCTACCTTCTTGAATCTGATTAATAAGACTTGTAAATTACGAACAGGGCGCTCGGTGTTGTTTGGACCACTCCTCTCGTGGCGTCGCTAGGAGCCTCCCTCACGATACCCGTTGCCATGGTGGAAGACATGCTAATACATGGTCGGCGGTTTTCGCTGATTTACATTCTTGGCTCGGTCCAGGTACGTGACAGAAAATCACCTGCTCTACAAGTTTCGAGCACTGTTTTCCTCGACTAATTTGATCGTGGCTTCTTACTCGCAGGTATTCCTGGGATTCGTATTAGCTAACTTCTCAGATTGGTTCTCACCAAAATTGGCATTGCAATTTTTTCATTCATTGAAATAATTTTGTACATGTGTACATCTGCGATGACACACCGGGTCCAGGATAGATATAGATAAATCCATTGCTCAGTTCTTTTTGCCGCAGCGAGTCATTTGACCCGTTCCACAATATATGGATCTTAACTTTGAACTCGAAAGGCTGTTAACATCTACTTTAAGTAACAAAAACAGAAGTTGGGCTGTTTCGGGCTTAGCAGTAGCTGCAGGCATTGTCCAACGATTGGGAATGAAGATTGTTGGATAACGATAAGTGGATGTTATGCAAATGCTTAAAACGCGCCTAGGCGATGAAGATTCTCAATCTTCAGGAGGAGGAAAAATTGCAATCATGGTTGATCTAACTTAACTATTTTGCTTGCAATGCCTCGACAAATTGGGAATCAGATTTATAGACATCCACAGTCTCAAGCTGTGACATGTCGGAATAAGGTGAACAATGCAAAATAGCTGCTTCAAGAACAGAACCACACTAAAAGGCAGTAACATCTCTTATAAATCAGCTTTCCGCGATGCTGCCCTCGAACTAAAATCCATTATTAAAGAACTCGACTGAGCATATTAGCTGGTAACTATTGGCTACAATGACGATCTGCGATCCAATAGAAGAGACTACAACGAACATCTGTATCGTGAGATCAACTCGGTATTGCACCATAGTGAATATATCTCGATCATGCTGCAGTCATGAGGCGTCCAGGCCAGTTTTAGCGCACCTCGACAAGTCCACCTCGCCAGCTTTTACTCTCCTCTCATCCTCTTTCTTCCCTACAAGAGCAAAGTGTCCAACCCTTCACAAAACACGGCTTGAAATGCCTTCATCATGGCCAATCAGCTGATCTTTCTTCGTTGCCCACCCGCCGATCTTGGATTGTCCATAAACTGAGGAAAGAAATCGAACTTCCTCTAATTCAAAAGGACCAAGTCTAGAAGTTTGAAAAATGATCTGCTACTTCTAAAATCACGTCGGTCACCAACAGGGAATTCAGAGGCATTAAAAAAATGGGTTTGCTGAAGAATCTACGAAGCGAATCGGATATCCTCTGTAACCTCTGTTTTTGGGTATTGCATGGGCTCAAAAGTCATGTTCACGAGATGAGACCGACCGCCTAACCCCACATGTTCCATTCATATCCATACCTAGATGAGAAATATCTACACGAGGAATGGTAGTCAAAATCAAATTTTACACTCACTTATGTGGGCTCTCCATGATTAAGGAACACGTGGCCTTTGTAATCACATGTTTTTACCGGGAACTTGCTAGCTTCCTGTTCTCTAAATTTGAATCCTGGAACTAGGAAGCGTTTGAAATGGTTCTTTCCTTTTGTTTTATTATTTAATTAAGTTTTACAACTTACGTGTTTCAACTTTTTTAATTCAAAATACATGAAGCTTCCACAATATGCAAATGTCTCGACATAAAAATTCACATGTAGTTTTTTTCATGATCGAATGAAATGAATAATATGTTGTAATTTTGTTGCTTTTAATTAAGTCCAAAGAAAAGTGCCCTTAACTAAGTCACGTGATTGAGATAGGGGTGATTAGTTATTCTGGTAGTTCGACTCCCACCCAGGAATCGAGAACTGGACCAAAGAGACAGGTTCCCAATTTCTGGCCGGGAATCAGACCATCTAATTTTGGAACTAGATTGCATTGGGAGCACCACTTCTGCACGATTGCATTCCCATGCTCTCTCCGCTCTGAGCTCGCCGTCCGTCCCTTCCATGTTGCTCTTGGTCTCAGCTCTATTTCTCCCAAAGCTGAAACTCGGTCTCAGCTCCGTCTCTTGAGTCTCCCTCTCTCTATTTCGGGGTTCAATTGGGGAAGAAGGAACGAAGGTAGCCGCGGTGTGTTCAATTAGCGAGGGAAGCGAACAATTCCTTGTCGGAGCAGGGCAACGCGATAGATTCATTGAGCGTGGCTGAGAAGATTGGCAGAGGAGGAGGCATGAGTAAGAGTGATTAGAGTTTTGTTTGAAATTTGGGAAAGACTATAGAAAGGAACTGTGAAAATATTAGAGATTTTTCACATTTGTAATAAATAAAAAATATATTTTCAAAAAAAAAAAAAAACTGTTCGATTCATATGAATGGTTCTACGTTTGAGAACTAAATCGAAACTCATTGGTTTCAATTGCATGGAACCAAGAATCAAATTGATGCCTCGAGAACTAGAGCAGTGCCGCGGGAAATTGCCTATAATTGATTGGTTCGATTTGATTCGGGCTGTTTTTTTTACTCACTCCTGAATTGAGGTCATCAAAATAGAGATGAAGAGCGAGAAGGAAGGCAGCATTGCCACCGTCACCGAGGGCGGCAAGGGTAGCGCAGCATCTCTGCCTCCTCCCCTCTCTGATCCGTGGCCACCGGAGTCTCTCTTTTTTATTCTTTTTCTTTAAATTTGCAATTTCATTGTTCTTGCTCTTTCAAGCTCAAAATCCAATCGCTCGGGAGCGAAGAACCGAAGACCGGCAACAACAGGTTTCCGGTAGAGCAACCGCCGACAGCAGACTCGTGAGCCTGTTTCTAACATAAATATTATACAGCCAGCTCGGCTTACAAGTGTGAACAAGGCTCCAAAAGAACGTCACGAGCCGAAACACGACAAAAGAAATTCAGCCCTCCCTTTCTTCACTGTGCTCTCTCTATCCCTCTCTCTCCCTCTCTCCCTCTCTCTCTCTCTCTCTCTCTCTTCTTTGTGAATCAGTGCCTCGAAGCAAAAACGAAGCTCCCCGGTTTCAGCGCTTCTCTCAGGCCGGCCATGACGATGGTTAGCCCGCAGCCATCGAAGTTAGTTCTTGTCATAACTCTTATTCCCCTGTTTGTCCTCTGCTTTTCTGGCGTCCCAGCCCGTGCCCTCAATGTCGGCGTTCAGGCCGCAGACGCTGCGATTTCTGTCGTGAGTTCAAATCTTTCTAATTACCCTGATTTGAAGCTATCGAAAGAGAAGTAAAGAGAAGGAAACCCACAGTGGTTTTTACGTGAATGGATAATTTTCGCAGGGAAAAGACTGTAGCAGAAAATGCGAGTCCGAGTTCTGCTCAGGTATCTACTGATGCTTGCGCTTCTCTGGGAAAAAAAAAATTTCTTCTTGTGCAGTGTGATGAAGGATTGTCGATTAATTTGCAGCTTTTCTTTTCTTTTTTTGGTTGATTAATTAGCGCTGACATAAAACGAAAATATTATTGAAAATGACACAGTGCCTCCATTTCTGAGATATGGCAAGTATTGTGGGCTTCTGTACAGTGGATGTCCCGGGGAGAGACCCTGCGACGGCCTTGACGCTTGCTGCATGAAGCACGACGCCTGCGTTCAAGCCAAAAACAGTGAGTTTCGACATCGATATTTTCAACTTTTCTTCATTCAATCGATTGATATAACTAGTCGTTCGCCTGCACATTTGCATAGACATAATCTTATGAGATGATGCGGAAGCATTTTCATTGCTGAACAATAGCTTTACTTGTCTATACGTGCATGGACTCACGTTTGTGAAAAAGTATATTATGGAGTGGATATAGAGAAAGTGGTGTAAGGGACTAAAAGAGACATGAGTAAGATCAATGTGCCTGCGAGGGCTCTGTTCTTCCACAATGTCACTAAATCATCTCTTCATTCATGAGCCAACTTCAGTCACTGTTATGAGGTCTGGGGGAGGAGATGCACTCACGTTGGCAATAACATCAACATTTGCTTTTATTAAAAAAAAAAAGTGCTATGTCTAGATTTTCTCTTTCTCGTGGGCTGATCCGGGACAATAACTTCCACAAATACTCTGGCTTGTCAAATGTTGCGTTTGGATGTGATGGTGACATCATATTGTGTGATTGTTCAATTTACTCTCACTCATAGAGCATGTCATGTCGTCCATCTAGATATATCGGAGTTGTGACACTGAAACCTGGCGGGGTGTAATGCAGATGACTATTTGAGCCAGGAGTGCAGCCAAAACTTACTGAACTGCATGAGCAACTTCAAGAACTTGGGAGGCCGAACGTTTACAGGAAGCAAATGCCAAGTTGAGGATGTCATCGACGTCCTCTCTGTTGTCATTGAAGCTGCTTTGCTTGCCGGGAGATACCTCCACAAGCCCTGAATCTCTGCCCACGTTCAACGGATATATCAACTCGGATCCCTTCATTCACTTCATGATCATCCCTTTCTTCTTTGAATCTCTTTTTTTTCTTCTAGCTGTTTGTCCGTGTCTGTTCTTGTTCTATTTCAACAAATGGGAAAAAGTAAAGAGAAAACTGTAAAGTGCCTCTTTTATCCTTTCCTGTAGAATTGGAAGAGTAATGGACACTGACTATGGAGTTCAATTTTAATTGCAGAGACAAGAACCTGAAGTGGCCATGGAGTTCAAAACCAAAGATCCGCGTACAAATTTAGAATGCCAAGTAATGCGGATGAACATACTAGTCTATACTTCTGTACTTAATTAACTAAGGCTAACAATCTCATGATTAGGGCGAACGAATTTGATTTTACTATGAGGACGACGAGAAAAGACATTTGAATCGATGACAAACAGCTTTTTGACATCTAGTCAGCAACTGTACTAGCTATCAAAATACATTATCTCAGGAGCGAAAGAACTTCAAATCATTGAATATGGACTTAGTTTATGCCAAATCCTGAAACTCTGCAAGTGCGCCCTCTGTTTCTAGTATTATGATGTTCAATCTTCCGCGTAATGTACCAGTGAGGAATCTCCATCTTTCCAGAGTTGTCTTGACACCAAAACTCTCTCAAAGCAATTACAACATCTAGCTCTGCCTACATTTACACAGTCACTCCATTCTTAATCTCAAATTCAGAACCAACTCCACATATGGTATCTTATATTTCCATGTCCCAAATAAGAAAGAACGTCGTTGCTTTTATCATATATAGCATGATATGGTACATCATGCTATTTCAAAGGTCCATTTCGAGTTTCAAAGGAATGAATCCACCGTGCATAGGGTAAAAATTCTAATGCTTGAATGAATATTACACAAGATCAAAGATTTTTCCAGATAAGATGAATTTGATCGACATTCCACCCTTGGTCAAAATTCAACACGTAAGTTTGATCAGTGAATCCAAAATGGCCAGGGAATTTTGTGAAGAAATTCTAGAACTTGATGAGTAGGCAAAATTCCAGCCAATGAACTTGTAGTAGAGTCGGTGGATAGAGGCTTACATAGTCTCAATGGCTCAAACATCCGATGCCGTGCTAACACATGCATGCCTTTTATTACAGTAGCTTAAAGAGCCGTGCGGTTCCTCTTAACTCTACTTTTCCGGGGCGGATACAGTTACTTATAAGCAATAAATACTACCACAAACTGGACATAGAAAGTTATAAAAAACATCACATGCTAAAGGCAAAAAACCTATTATCGGATGAGAAAAGTAAGGCCTCCTACTATGATTTGTACATAAGATATGGTGTCCCCATCATCAATTCGTTATCAGGACGAAGGTACCAAGGAATCTACAGGGTACCCTTTGAGGCAGAGTGATTTTGGCTACTGGCTCGCCTTCAAACTTCTGCGCATCAATCACATGAACCTGCAATTTCACAATCATCATATCGAACGTAGTTACCAGTAGGCAAAGCTACATGATGATTGCATTGAAACTCTTAAACCTAACCTGGGACACAACTATTTCTTCATTATGCATCCAAGAGACAATCCAACCCCTGTCCACTGTGGCACCGTCTTTCTTAAGGACAGAAACACACCCATCGCAGAAGCTGTCCTTTTCGAAATTATGGTACTCGACCTTCATCAAGTTCTCGTGATTGAGTTTCTTCTCATTAGCTGAAACAATTAACCAATCTCAGCACTCGTAGTCTTATCCTTAATGCTTATTGTAGAATGCGACAATGTCATGAAATCAAGATAGAGCGAGTTACCAGATATAACGCCCATATCATAGTAAGGTCTCGCAGCATTTATTCCCATTGTGACCAGCTCCCCCAATTCAGGCGCTCTCTGTCATACAACGTTGCAAATCAATGAAATTAGATCAATCATATAAATGTCATGGCATACTGTACATAGCGAAAGATCATTACCTTTGGGTGACTAGTGAAAGGTCGATCCCAATCCCCATCGAAGTTCCAATTGCCATGAGCTTCCAACGTGGCGATGCACGTAATTCTCCGCAATCACAAATGTTTTCCCTGCGTGCTCTTAAACATTAGCGTTGCTCATGTATCTATTCACTGCTCCATACCTAAGCTGCTAAGGTGATATAATTCAACTTATGCTGTAGGTAGAGCTATACAATCAAACGGTCACATTTGGAGAATAATATAGTTCAAATGAAGGGAAGAATAGTAATACAGTGTTCAGGAGATAAGCAGCCACAAAAGCCCCAGAATCCCTTTCAATAGCCGGAAGAAAAGACGGCCTGTTTCGTGGAGCTCTGTGGTCTCCGCAAGTTCATGCGAAAATGACTCCCATCATTCCATTAAATCTTCGAAATTAAACAGAAGTGGGCGATTTGCCGAGGCCTTGCTGTTGAATCCCTCATTTTACCGTCTTTGCACATATGCGATTTTCTCCAAGCCCTTAACATTATGAAGCTTCCAACAATGCCCAATGAATAAACTTTTCAGCTTATCCAAGCACGAGAGGTCTGGTAATGTTTCAATGGATTTGCACCCATGGATATCCAATTCTTCCAAGTTTATTAATCCCTCGAGCCCTTTAAGTTTGACTAGATTGTGGCATTCGCTAGCAATTAATCCCTTCAGATGTGTTAATTGCAAATGGTCTGGTCCTACAAGGACGGGGTAAGTACACTATCAGTACCAAAACTTGTGTATAACGCTCACTTTGGTGCCAAAACTTTTTTTTGGATCACTTAAGTGCCAAATCAAAGGAAAAACGATTACTTTGATGCCACGGGCGAGAAATTCCGGCCAAAATGATTACGTGGCTTTTATATTTAAAAAAATAATAATAATTCGACGTGGCAAAAATTGAAGAAAACTGTCTACGTGGAATGGTATAAAACAACGCCATTTTCCTTTCTTCATAAGAAACGACGTCGTTTTATGCCATTCCACGTGTACTCGGTTATAAAATGACGCCGCATTGCTTTATGGCCAAAACGGCGTCGTTGAAGAGGGAGTAAATTAGGGTTCCTACCATACAAACTACGATTCTCGCTCGACGCCGCCGTAGCTCGCTCACCCACCATCGTTTGCTTGCTCGCCGTTGCTCACCCGCTATCGCTCGGCCACCGCCGTAGTTGCGCCGTCATTCACGGTCGTTCGCTGGCTATCTCCCCAACTCTCGCTCACTCAGGTTCGTCATGTTCTCTACGCAGGTCAATTTAGTGAAAAATTTAGGGTTCCTTTGTATTTGATTGAAGGAAATTGACAATCATACCTTTTATAGATATCAGTGTTATGAGTATCACATACATACAAACTTTACTAGAATTAAATATGGGTGGTGTCAATATTCGTTGCCCATGAATCGGTGGCTTCGCATGAATAGTAGGAAATATGTCCCACCGCATGGTAATCCATGTTGTAAGTATTTTGATGCATGGAGAGGGAGCCTCTAAGGAGTTGACATGTGCCCTCTCCTGTCTCCTCTATTAAAACTGATAGTGCTTGATAGATGTAGTAGGAATAGGAAGTAACGCCGCGAAATATGTGGATCCAATTGAACGACTTAAGCACCTACGAGTGTTCTCCAATTATTTTGGCTGCAAGTCCATCTGCTTGTATGGTTTTACCATCCACTTCTTTTAGCAATTGTGAGTCTTTGCTTAAGTATTTCTTGCATGTCTGGATATAGATGAGAGCGAGTTATGGCAACGATCGAATCCCCAACTCTGATGCAAAATAATAAAAAAAATATAAATTATTAGGGTGAAAAGAGGTCTTGGTCTTTCTATGTTATTTCTTCATCAGGTTCATAGGCAGTAAAGCCTGTACCTTCTTTTCTTTTCTTTTGTCCTCGCTTTTATATAAATAATAGTAATGTCGTAGAACCAAGATTAACCTTGTGGCCAGACAATTCAACAACATAAACATCAAACGGCTCTTCCATGGGTAGGAGCCAATTAAATTCCTAGCACGTAAATGATAAATGGGAAAATTGTAAATTTTGTTGTAAAGAATTGTACGGATTTCAATTCAGTCACAAATCGTTCAATCAATCATGTGTGATCCTAGACCTTTGAATGAAAATGTAATCAAATCACATATTAAGACCCTTATTTGGAATTTTCCCATATTAAGAATTGATCATGATATTTATACTTCTGCTACCACTATATCTCCCTTTGTCTTGAAAATAAACAATCCTCAAATTAATTTAAAAACTATTCTTACCAAAACACACTTATACCAAAATATGGTATAGGTATGATGCCCAAATAAAGTATTATCTCACACAACTATGACACATACTATTTGTGCGTAAAAGCTCAATCACTTTTACAATCTATTTTCTCACATCATTAATACAAACACAGAGTATATCTTAAAATATATCTTGAGTTTGAACTCGATTCAATATACAAGTGCTAGTGGAAATCTGACAGGAATTTTTGGCCTACTCGGATGTGGCGTAAATTAGCAAAGTCCATATTGATCGTTTCTTGGACTCAGACTTTTGGTCAGAAAATAAGAGAAGGAAATTAAATTATAATTGAAGTCGGTACAACAAGGAAAGCAAGGGGAAATTAAAGGAATTTTATATCCAGAAGGCTTCATCCAAGATTCTCCACCACATGAATATATACGTGTTCTCTTGGGTTTTATTAGTTAAGCCATTTTGTGGAGCAGAGGATGCACTGCTCGTTAATTCCACCAAGATCAAATCGAAGACTGTTTTTGCGGAAAAATTAGGTATTGAGATTTTGTGTATTTGTCAGCGAGATTGAAAAATTATTTCGTAAGAAATTATGAGATTAAATACAGTTTGAATTATTGAGTATACTTGAGGGCTGAGAAACATTGAGAGTGTTCGAGTTAATCGATTGTCATCGTAATCTCCGTTGTATCTCTTGATTTATAGTGAAATTCTTTTTTGCTATCCCCGTGAACATAGGTTACATCAACCAAATCACGAAAATCTACTATCCAATTTATTTTCTGATTCCATTTATTCTTTTACTGTTCGATCGATTGTTTCCCCAACACCCACTCATACAAACACACACTCAACTCTTTCATTTCTCTCCCTCGCCGACGGCCCTCTTTTCTCTCTGTTTGTTAAGCTTTCTCAGCTTAAAGTCTGAGGCTTTCCAATGCCCTGTTTATAACCTCTAATCTAGAGCTCAAACGGAAACTATCGGTGCTCCATTGGCGGCTTCTAAGTCAAATGTGCGGCCGAAATTCTTTAACAAAAATTCGCACGTTCAGCCACAAAATTTGAGCCCACAAAAATCCACATGTTTCGTTCTCGCATAAAACCCTTGGTTCTCTGCTAGTTCAATTGCTGATTGATGGTCACTAAGCAGTCTCACGCGCATTCTTAAAAAAAAATTGGTGCTATGTTTTAGCTAATTTTAGGACGATATAGGTGAAGAAGAAATAGTGTTCCTTATGTTAAAATAAGTTGACTAAATCCATTAAAAAGAAAATGAATTGGCTAAACTACCGATTTTGGATAGTTTAATGGTTAGCTAAATTTGTGATATTCTCTTTCTTTGTCCTTTTGGGTTAAACAAAGTGAGTGGAAACTTGATTCATACGGATTTGCCTTTGTTGGGAAAATTAATTTGAGGATTGTTTATTATCAGGACAAAGGGAGATATAGTGGTGGCAGAAGTATAAATATCATGATCAGTTCTTAATATTACGGTCTAATTGTAACTTTAGGTACTCTGTGGCCAAGAAACTAACAGTACTGAGAACGGATCTTTTCTCGGCTTATCCGAGTCTCTATATTATGCTATTTGAAGGACTTAAGGATTGAATGGGACTATTTACAAAACTACGAGAACCAAAAGTGTAACTTATCTTAGAAACTTGAACACATTCACCGCAGATCGATTTACCGATCCAGCATACTTTGTTAATATTTTGATGAAAAACAAAATTTTGTCCTTCAATTACCGATGGAGATAAGTTACGAAAATAAATGTATGTCGAGATATGGTTCAAGGACCAGCATTGAATTCGAATAACAGTGCAACAATGGTTTTGTAAGAGGTCCACGTTTTTCAGGCAAAACCTCCTTTAGCTCTCTATTACACTTTCGATGGGGCACTCCGCTTCGTCATTGCCAAGGAGCCATTTTACAAGTGCAGTGTCCTTCGAGGAGGCATCCTCCCTAATCTCCCCTTTCTCGTGCCACTGTTTCAGTTTTTCCTTCAACTCCAAAGCTTTCTGCCGTTTTTCATTAGCAGACGCAAGGTTGAGCTCTTCCACCTCAGCCCAGAAGCAGGATTCACCACATGAACCTTTCGGCAACCGCTTAGCGTGTTCTCGCCATCTTTGAGTATATTTGTACCGACTTGGCCTTCCTTTTCCCATGTAAGGACCTGCCACATCATCTTTAGAGTGTCGATAGTAGTTGGCTATGTCTATTGGCTCCACAAGTCTGCGAAACCTCGTGCCGAGAGCCTCCCATTCTTCTGCTGCCTCAAATATATCTGGGAGCTCCTCTTCTCTTAGCATTTCAATAATCTCGTCCCAAATATCTGCCAGTTCAAGTCTCTTTACGTTAGCCCTGAAGTCTTCCTCCTCCTTTTGCAATTTGAAAGCATCATAATATCCCCCCTTGCTGTAAATTTCTAATGCATCTAGGGCTTTATTTATGGCACCCATCTTGTCTTCTATTTTTTGCAGGTTATCCAGTTTCTTCTTCTCCGACTCTCCAGCAGCACAGAGGCACAGCCTTGCCGACGTGCCCTATAATCAGAAAATCATATATTTGTGAAATATTCAATCATCTTTTCTAAAAAAGTTAAGAGATTATCAGGGAACTAGAGTTCATTCTTCATATAAAATCCTGGGTCCAAATGAAATATCGACTATACCAGGTTAAGGTCGTTTAGTGTGTCATCATTTGAGCTGAGAGGTAATTCTTGGAGGTCCAACGAAACTACAGAGGGCTTAGCCAAGCTTTTATCTAATGCATCTTTATATCTCCAACATGCCTTTAAGCTTTCCTCTGCTATCTTCTTAAGCTCTGGATCAAACTTGATGTGTAAAGAGTAAAACAACAGTTGAAGAACAGCATCCGGGTTTTCCACAACCACCAACACGTGGGTCTCAGTGCAAAAGGCATACTTCCCACACGGTCTGTAAGGGCTTGGCTTGATGAATTTAGACATGGTGTCAAACAACGTATGTTTGCTTCCCGTTAGTGCACAAGCTGCACGGTTTGCAACGCATGATGCGTTCTTCCTCACATTCACAAAAGAAGAAATCAAGCCTTCTAAAATGGGTTTGTGATGCGGGTTCTTGAAATTGTGAATTTCTTTTAGCAACCCCTCCACAGAGGAGGAAGGAGCGAGTAGAATCCTGGGAATGATGTCGAGTTTCATAACGAAGTGGACAAAGTAATCAGACCAACCCTCACGCCCGATGGCGTGGCAAAAGGTGTGGTCAGTGGTTAGTGGGGATGCGAATGTTAAACAGAAAACACGGGGAGTCTCCTTTTTCAGTGATCTTTTATGCTCCTCAAGGAACCAAACAGTTGCAAAAATCGCGATTGGACCGCCGGATGAATGGCCTGTAAATATCATCTGCTTATTCTCGTTCTTTGCCTTTTCTACCTGAATATCAAAGAAAAATTCGGGTTTATTTCTGACTGTTTAGTTTTTGCTTCAATGATGCTCGGTCAATGATGTACATCTTTACTGCTAATGATAGGCTGAGAGAGATTTAAACTCAACCTTCTATATTATAGTTATTGTCTTATAGACTTGGAGAGAGTGTTCCTCGAATTCCAATTAATGGAGACTACATGTATAAAAAAGTCTGCACAAACCCCACATAACCATATATGATTACCGACGGGAGATTAACTTTTACAATGTAAAAGCTGATGACCACGTACGGTAAATAGCAAACTGAAGCAAACCCAATCGCGCTTGTTATGCGATCTAAATGCCTAAATCTTCATCACATACTATGACTTGAGGAAATTAGAGAACTTGATGAGAGTTTCAATGGTAGAGGGTGTGGCTGTGAGCAAATGAGTGCGCAAGCTCTAGTTGCCGACCCATTGTGTTCCAGTGAGAGTTTGTATGGACTGAACTGGACATAGGAAGGCACGCCTTGAAGGCACTACTTAAGTTTTCTAAGCTTCAACACGAAACTTAAAAATGCTCTGAGAAATACTATGACTCTTCGACACATGTAAACAACTGAGGAAACAGAGCATCATTCGAGATTCAAGAATACCTCCTTGCGTAAAGTTCGACTACTGTCCTCCAGAATCCGAACGAATCGTGCCATGAATGCTCCGTTGACTGTGGCGACCTCATCTTTGCCGATCCTCCTGAGAGAAGGGAACTTCACAGGGTCGATCTGGGTCTCTCCGAAAGGCTTGGCTTTGCTGTCTTTACAGGACCAGTCCTCCGGAGACCATGATTCAGGGAAGGCCACGATAACCTGCGAAGAGCTGCTGCGAATATTTAGCTTCTCTGGTTTCTCACGAGCTTCGATGGATACAGACAAGGCGTCCTTTATCACTGCCTTCATGATGCCGAAATCGCTTTCCATCATGGTCTGTGTAAACGCGGACGTTCTTCTATGCGAGCTCCTCTCGGCAAAATGCTCTTGTTGACGGTTTGGATGGGAAAGGGTAGATATAGGCCAAATGGAGTTGGTCTAAGTTTACTAAAATATCCCTTCGATGACCGCTCGGTGGGGGCAATGGAACACAAGCCTAAATGATCACAATCGTCAATCACGTGGGTCCCCAATGAGTCTTAACATCGAGCGGCTGTGATTGGTGGAATAAGGAGTGATGCCGGTGATGGGCGTTTTGGGCAATTGAGCGCGCTAGGTGACTCGAATTATTATTGACCTGTCTTGGATAGTGGTTGAGTCAATGGATAAAAAACAAGCATATTCTTTTGTTTTTCATTAGTAAATACAAGTTGGATAAAGAAATAGGGGAAAGCTATCTAAAATTTTTTTTTTTTTTTTGGTAAAAGGTAAAAATGAAAGCTATCTAAAAAGTTTTAAATCTATTAAACCAAAAATTCTTTAATATATTGAATTTTTATCAATTTAGTCTTAAATTTTTTAATGGTGCCAATTGAGTCCCAAAACTTTTACGTTTTGCTAATTAAATTCATTCGGGCAATTTTTGCTGGAAATCACTGATGTTGACATCAATTGTCTTATGTAACACAATTAACATTAACATAAACATAGATAATTTTTTATTATATTTTAAAAAATTATTTTTTTTATTTATTTTCCCTTTTTTGTCTTCTCTTTTCATTCTTTACATTTTTTTTTTCCTTTTCTAGTTAGGTTGGTGAGGGCTATGATGCATGAACATGTTCTAGGAGCTTTTGTGTCGTGTCGAATATCCCAACATGTGTTCGACATGCTCGGACACGTTCAGACACGCGGTCAACTCTTTCCGACACTTCGTGTGTTCGGAAATTGTGAGAAGCATAGTGGCTTCAAGGGCGGGTCTACAAGTGTGAAGGTAGAGAAAATTATTAAAGAAGGTGATGGAAGGTGGATGCAAGGGTGAGGGAGTAGAGGCGATGGCATGGCCACGACTACAAGGAGGAGGGCTGCGACTGCAATGCGCAATGGAGGATCGAAGGCTGCAGCTGCGAAGGATGGAGGGTCGCAGGCGCGGCGGCAAGCGATTGCGATGAAGTGATCGAGAGAGAGTAGAGATCAAGATGAAGAGAATCAGGCGAGGAGGAGGAACATGAGGCCGTGGAGGAGGGTTTTGACTTTTAACAAGAATAGTAGATGAAAAAAAAATATTAAAATGGGGATTATGGTGAGGAGGGATGGCTGAGAGAATGATTTTAATTTTTAAGGGAAATGACAGCTTTGATGGGTGATGGGGAAAGAAACGAGGGGAGAAACCGGGGGGTTTGGTGGTGTGGCGGGATGGCGGTTTTTGTGTGTGGGGGAGGGGGTTTTGGGGGGATGGTGGTTTATGTGAGGGGGTTTTTGTGTGTGGGGGAGGGGGTTTTGGAGGGATGGCGGTTTCTGTGCGGGGGTTTTGGAGGGATGGCGGTTTTTGTGTGAGGGAGGGGGTTTTGGGGATGGCAGTTTTTGTATAGGGGCTTTGGTGCGCGGGGGAGAGGGGTTTTTGGGGGTGGGGGGTGGTGGTTTTTTTTTTTTGGGAACTTCTTTTTGTTAGAAAAAAAGTTATTTTGAAAAATTAAAAGACTGAATATTAAATAATAATAAATTTTAATAGTTATGAAATATAATAGATTTATATAGATAAATTGATTTTAATCTTTTGTTAGTCGTTAGTTTCATTAATAATTTTTATTAAAATTAGAAACATGTTTTCAAATATGAGTACACATTAACTATAAATATATCTTTCGAATTTCCTATAAATATATTTATTAAAATTATTAGTGTAAATTCATTATAAGCGCTTTTTTATTATTTATTTATTTGTGAATTCGAATCAAATTAATTAAAAATATAAAATATTTATTTAATATATAACGTGTCACAACGTATCAGAATTATTTATTTTTGAAAAATGACGTGTCGACATGTCGTGTCTCGTATCCGTATCACGTGTTGGTGCTACTTAAGGTGAGGGTAGTCGGTTTGCCAATCTAGGCTTGTGACGTTCCAGTCCATCACTTTCTAGACCTGGATTTTATTTAATTAGAGTTATCACTCAAGCGAAAATCTTTTATAAAGGTTAGTATTTATAACATGAATTGAACACGCGCAAGAGAAGATGGCATAACCCTTACTTGCATTTCTCATTTCCATCATCAGCTTACGTACATGGGAAAATTTACATTTGCATTTTTTATTCACATAACCATAAATCCAAGGGGTATGCACCAAAACGCCTGGGAATGGCCAAAATGGTTGCCTATCTCCTCTGCTTGACGATTCCCCGTCTATACCAAAAAAAAACTACTAACTACCACCCCAGCGCTTCAACTCCTAGGCGCCAGCTGCCCCAGAATCCAGTCCGTCACCTCCAAAACGGATCAGTCCGAAGAGCTCACCCTCATGGTTGAGAAACCATGAGATGAAGCGCATATGGATCCACTCCAAGCGTCCATCGTCCATCCAAAGAATGGTTTCGTAACGAGTGAAGAACAAGCTCGTATCCAGGTCTGGCACATCCTGGAACAAAACCTCTATATAGGCAATCGCTCTGTATCGTGCCACCAGAGACATCCATCTCAGCGATCTGGAAAAATGTAAGGTGTGAGCAACGCCCAATAAGAGAAGCAACTAGGCCATAGACTACACGATCCGCCCACCGCTTGTGGAAAACATAGTCCAAGAACAAGCAACCCGATTCATGCAATATGCATAAACTAGAAAACAAATAAACCAATTCATCCAATATTTATTAGCAAAGCATATCGCACTCATATGAATCAGACAAGGCAAGCAGACTATGTCGGATACACGCACACGATCCCTACTCATATTTCAAGCACGACACCGTGCAATTTACACACGAACTCATACATCTCGTGGATTTAGTTTTTCATGTGATCATTTTTCCGCCCTTAATTTGGATTTACACCGGGACACTTGTCTGCTCGAGTCACTTTCAAGACGCTGGCCGGACTTCCGTGGGACGCTGGCCGGACTTCCAAGGGTCGCTGGCCTTGGACATTCCGATGCCCCCAAGAGCATTATTGATATCATTCAGCCGATGGGGATCTCTTAAATTGGGTTCATTTCACACAGTTCACGCTTCAAGCTCTTGAATTACACCACACAACACTCAAAGCCAGAACCCATAAAATCTACCACACGTGATTTCCACGTGCACAGTACATTAGCTCACGCCATGCGCGCCATATTGAACACGTATGACTTCCATCACTATGGCATGGACATCACCCGCACATTCGACACTCGGGGATTCACCATTAATACTAAGCCAACATTCACAGCATCCAGACGCATGGCAATTCATTCATTAACATTTACAGCACATAAACTTGAAGATTCCAGAACATAACATCATGAATTTACCCATGAAAGGCTTGGATTTCGGATCATCCACCAAAACTGACCCACTACAAACAGTTTCTGAACTCAATTGCAAAACCTCCGTGAACAAACTTGAAAAATTCTAAAAATTCAGTATGTCATAGAAAATCCCTGACTAACGTTTTTCATGAACGGAGTTAAGTCTAGATCCTTATGTATAAATGGTAGTAATTCTTGAAACATGACCTTCAAACTGTTCAGTCAAAGTAGAATCACCGCTCCTAAAAGTAAGTCCATTTAGGGGAAAAGTGTCGAAAAAGTCATAAACCTTTTGTCTTTGTGCCGATTTAATCCTAAACCTTTTTTTGGTGCCGATGTAGTCCTAAACCTTTTTACGTTGTGCCAATTTAGTTATTTCCGGCCAATTTTGGCCGGATTTTGCTGACCGGACGCTGGTCGGTTGACGTGGTCTCATCGACGCTGGCCGGTTGATGTGGCCTCATCAGCGTTGACTGGTGCCGGCATCCAGTCAGCAAAATCTGGTCAAAATTGGCCGGAAAGGACTAAATTGGCATAATGTAAAAATATTTAGGACTAAATTGGCACCAAAAAAAGGTTTAGGACTAAATCGACACAAAAATAAAAGGTTTAGGACTTTTCGACACTTTTCCCGTCCATTTAGACATCAAGAACTTTATCAATTGCCCTGAAATTTTAATTTATTCTACATCGGGATGTGTTTAACAACTTTCAAGAAAGCAAGCATGTAAATGTTCGAACTAGAAAAATTTATAAAAATTCGCGAAGTCTCGGGGGTCATGAAAACTGCAGTTCTGGACAGTTCATTATTGGTAGGAAGATGGGTCCATGAGTTGATCTTCCTAACCCGAAAAATTCTGAGATAAATATATGCTGTAGGCCTAAGTGTTTAACAACTTTCATGAAGAAATTTCTCACAGAATCGAACCACAACAGGCACAATAAAATCAACAAATGCAGAGGGTCGGTACAAACAGTTTCGACAACAACAACAACCATCCATCCGTTCTTGCATTACTCAAGTTCAAAGGTCAAGAACACCTCAAAAACTTACATGCATGGACCAAGATCTATCTAGGATCCATTGGTAACTTTTTTATTCCAAGAAGCAATTTCTTTTTAGAAATTGTCTTTTTCTATTTTTATTTCCTGAAACAATTTCTAAGTAAAAGAACGGATTTGATAACTATACAAAATTTCTATTCTCAAAATAAAAAAAAGAAGAAGAAAAGAACAAGAATGCATTTAGTACGAATCATAATTTTTTATATCGTAGTATTTCTTTTAATTTTTTAATATTTTTTTAAGAATTATTTTTATTTTGTTCTTTTCTACGCTACCGCCGCCGCCACGCCCCCCCCCGCTTGCCACCCGCCAGTGGCTGTGGCGGACAGTGACGGGTGGCCGCGAGCGGCAAGGAAGAAGAAGAAAAGAAAAAAAGAATAGAAAAAATAAACTTATTTCTAAAAATTGTTCTCAGGATAAGAAGTTATTTCTTTTTATATTTCTCGTTTCTATTGCAAATCTATTCCCCGGCTTCTTTTCTATTTCGGGGAATAGTTGGCATTACCAAAAAGATTTCTATTCTTTGTTTGTTCTGGGGAAACAAAAGCATAGAAAAATAAAGAGACAGAAACGTTAACAAATAGGCTCCTAGTCTCCTATCTATGGCCTAAAGGAAACTCGCACGTAAACCATGCAAACCGCTGAACAACGAGAAGATCGAGGAACCTAGCACCCAGTGCTTTCACTTACTTGGAAGCTGTCCTAATGAATTCTTGCCTCACCACCCTTGCTGATTCATAAGCTCTTGAAGCTCTCCTTAGGCAAAGACCAAGAGAAAATGGAGAGGAAGAAATGAGAAAGGTTCAGGTGAGAGAGGAGCAAGGAGAGCAAAGGCTGCCGGTTTTTCTTAAGAGGAAGAGAGGGAGAAGCTTGAATGATTTGAAGTTGGGGTGTCTTGCAAGTTTCCTAACTAGCATGAAATTTCATTGGATGGTGGGGGCGTGAAACCGAAGAGGGCGGGGAGATCAAGGGAAATTCATTAGGTTGTGCCTGAAACTTGATTGGTCAACGGCTTAATCTTGTTACTAATCATAAAATCAAGGTCTTAATAAGTGATTTGGATGGTTTCCGTGGCATTTCCCCTAACGCACCATCATGAACTCTACTCCCCATCATTAACCCCTACTAAAATGTCCTAATGCCCATTTTGTCCCTATATTTTTCGGCCGCAAAAAGGAATTATAGGGTGCTCAATTGATAAATTCTTAGTTAGTGTCCACAGTAGTGTTACAAGTAAGAAAATATTTGCTATATGTACCCCTATAGGATTCGGCTACTATAAAGAAATGGTAGTCTAGTCCACTAGGATTTATTTAGGTTACCTATGAAATTTGCACTTATAATGTGCTCTCTAATTTATCTAAGGTCATATGGTCTTTAATAATGCTACACATCACATTGAACGTAACAAATGCTAATTGAATGATCGAAGAACTTGTTTCGATCCTAACACATAGCCATAACCCTAGTAACCATGAACTAGTGTCATGCTTTGCAGGTTGCAATTTGACCTAACCTTGGTCATGAACTCATTTGCCTTGTTTGTACCTTTCACAAAGATGGTCCTATTCGAATCCTTTACTTATCATTAGAAACAAGGATCTCTAGACTCTATTGATGATTCTAGGATCAAGAAATTCAGGGTGTCACAAGACTTGGGGGTCCCTTATTAGAGGCCGGCGAGGGCAACCCTTCCCCGAGATCGGCGACCTTCGCTGGCCATTGACGAAGCTCCGCGATGGCCAGGGAGGGAAAAATGGAAAAAGGAAACAGAAAAAAAAAAGGGAAAGAAGAAAAAAGGGAATAAAAGCAAAAAAAAAAAGTAAAGAAGGAAAGGAGAAAAAAAAAAGGGAAAAATATAAAATTTATCTACATCTGTGGTAAGATTAAAAGGTTTATGATTAAATTTAAAATTTTTTAGACAAGTTTATTAAGCAATAATGTAATAGGAGCTAAGTTATCTCTTGGGTAGGCATGAGACACATTGGGTTCTGGTTGGAGACATCAAAGTGGGGTCACGTGGGAGCGTGGGATTACCTATTTTAAAAAGTTGGGGATCGCCTTTCTTTTTTAACTTGATAACTAATATACCAAAAAATAACAAAAAAACGCATATGATTTTATACAAGTTTAGGTGTTCGGCTTTTGATAAAGTCATGTTCCAAAATTTTCAAAAATAAAAAAGCAATGTACTTCCAAATCAAAACATTAGAAGGTATTTTACGAGATAGAGATATCACATTATGGTGGCATGTGATGCAATCGACCAATCAAGAATAAAGTGTCTACATGCATAACTTCAAATAGAATAAGCTTCATAGCATTCGAGCAATGATGATCATTGAGTTACACAAGGTCATTAATGTCGTGTGATGTAATTCATCACGCTAAATGTTTTCTCTAGACATGAGATAATTGGTGTTATGCTCAGAGACATTGAAGCTGGGTCATGTGAGACTAGGTGATCACTTATTGTTAATTAATATTCATTGTTTTACTCTTTAACAAAAAAAAAATGAAAATGAAAATGTTGGGGATCGTGTCACGCTCTGATCCTCCGAGCGTGTGCCTATCCCTCGGTGGTCGATTAAATAGCGACGTCCCAGGACTCGTCGCCGACCCATTCATTTTAATGCGCATGTGGAAGCGAATTACTAATCCCTTGACAATAACAAATGTGGGATAGGAAAGTAGGACAACAAATTTCAAATCAACACATTATTAAAAACCACAATCCGGTTTACAAACAGAGGTCAACTCTAGGGTCTAAGTACAGAAAGTCTATCTTCAAAAGAACTTCTGAGCCACCCATGCTCTTGATCCTTCTACCTCAAGCTCCGGGTTTTTCACCCTAGGGACCTGAAAATGTTATCCCACAACGGGGTGAAACAATGTCTCAGCAAGTTCACTCCATAAGCCCCAACTATGAAGAAAATAGGCCCAAAGGGTTGTCTAAGCACAAGCACAGGTCAGAGGACTTACTTTTGCCTCAGATTCTTCATGCAAATCAGTATAATTCAAATACTCACGAATCACACCAATCAATCACATCAAATCAAGTCATCGATCAATCGATTCAGTCGATTTCATGTCATCACGATATTCTCTCAGTCAGCCCATTCAGTACTATCTATAAAGTCCGATTATATCAAGACTGCTCTCTCTAAACTGAAAATAGATAATATAACTCACTCTAAGCTGATAAGTAATATAGCTCGCTCTAAGCTGATAAGATATACTGCTCACTTTAAGCTGATATATCAGAGCCCGCAGGTTGATATAGTATACTGGTATACTGGTCGTTCTAAGCTAACATATTAGAGTCCATAGGTTGATATAGTATACCATCCTGACCATTTAACAAATTCACCATTTTTATCATACTCGATAAAAATAATCGTGTGTGGATACACAGTCGGCTTTAGCCAAAATACAATATTTTCCCATTTGAAGTCCCATTAATTTCAACAGTCCACAAATTTATTTTTGGCGTTATAAATCGACGCCCAGTGATTTTCTAATTAATTATTGAAATTATTAAATTTTTGGATAAATACCTAAAATTACAACACTCTAATTTCCGAAAAATAAATAAATAATTAAATAATTACGAAAATTAATTATTAAATATTAAAAATGCACACTTAGGCCCGTAATGCCTAATTAAAAGTCGAGACGGGTTCGGAAAATTTCCAAACTACTCTAGATAAATACTAGAGCTTGTCTAAGCTCTAATTACACTATTCTAACCACTTAACAAGCAATAACAATTAATTAAATTGCTAATCTATTCTAATTATTCACATAATCTATACTTAGTTTAAACTAATCAACGCTTAAACATCATTAACTTACTTAGCAAGGATTAGTGAGTTAAACTCACTGGATTAGCGATCCAACGGAACCACGACGGCGAGCAATAAACTCCAAAGCGGCGGCACCAACGGGGGTTCGGATCGGGCTGAAATCGGCCACGCAAGTCTCAGCCATGAACTAGAAAAACTGGTTCTGTTCTAGCTTGATTCCAGAGCTGCTGGTCAGCTCGGCTTGGGCTGGTCTCGACCCGGTTACGGGCTGGGTTGAGCGGCTTCGACGCGGCTGATCGGTGGTGGACGCGGGATGGGCTGGACCGACCGTGAGGAAATCCAGCGAAGGAGTTGCTGGCTTGGACTGCTGCAGGGGCAAAATGAGAGCTGCGACACTGAATGGAATGGGGCGGTGGTGCTGTCAAGACTGTTGGCCACGCAAGGGAACCGGAGGGGCTGCTTTCGTTAACGCCAGAGCCTCGCTGCTGGGAGGGTTGAATGGTGAGGGCTGAATCGTGGACGTGTGGCCATGAGCTGGAGATTCGGTGGAAGTGGGTTGACATGGCTGCGAGAGAGAGACGGAGTGGAGAGGATCGTGGGTGCTGTCGGTGGAGCTGAAGTCAACGCCCAAAGATGAGCTCCGCTTCGTTGACTAGACAAGAACGCACGAATGAAGGGGAATCGGTGGGGGCGCGCGAAGTGGAGGGGGCAGAGAATACGCGGGGGAAACTGAAAGCGAATGAGAAGAAGCCAAGGGGGAAGGGATGTTGATGAAGCTGCGTGGGCTAGACAGAGATAGAAAGAGAGACCGTAAGGGAGGGAAACAACTGGCGAAATGGAAGATATAAGGAGGGGCAGAGGGTCGACGGTCAAAGGAGCAAAAGCAGAAACAAGGTCTGATGCGGCGGCGCCGGGGGGGGGGTGGGGGGGTGTAGAAAATTAAAAGGAAATATCCTATATTCAAAATTCTTGGTCTCACTTGATCTCGTTCGATCTAATTTGGTCCCCAAAAATCCCCATGCTAAAATACTTGATCATCACTTGCTTTCTTGCACCATAATTCTCCCAAAATAACAATTCTTAGGTAGAAAAAATGGTCATTTCCTTCAATTTCGAATTCTATTTCCTTTTTCCTCAGAATCTGATTTCATAACAATTCTCTCCGATTGATGTCCAATTTTGTTGAAGAAAAAACCCACATAATTTTCTTTCACCAAGTAGCTCACACCGGAGGCCAAAAATATCTTCAATTTGGCCCATCTGAATTTTCCGTTCTTTTCCGAATCGTACGTATTGATTTTTCGTAAAAATCCCGAACTCACCGAAAATTCCTTGAAATATGAGTAAACGTTCCTAAAATAGATCGTGACATAAAAGAACTTTCAATTTCTGAAATCGGGTTCAAATTCGTGGTTAATTTCAATCTGACACGATTTTAGCGTGACCTAACCTACCGGGTAGCTTTTAGGAATTTTTGGTTCAATTGACCTGTGGTCAATTTTCTTTAAGCCACACATATCTCTTCGACACATTGACGACTCTCGGTTGTCGTAAAAACCTCAAGGTTTTAAATACGGATACAGGACACCAAAACGACATAAAAATCAGTTTAGTGCCGATCGACGAGAATTTTGCAAATTAGTGGAATCACCCACGTTTAGCCACACATCTCAGTCGAACCGACCTATCTCTGATCTCTGATCGATTTTTAAGTGTGTCGTAATGACCCTTGCAGACTAATACGGTCGAACAGTCGATTCCTAGTCAAAGTCTCAAGTCTATTGCGTTTAAAATCCCTTAACGGCTTTATCTGATAGGCTAATTATCTCGTGAGTGGCCATCTCAGAGAAAAGTGCTATAGTCGTATCGATGAAATACCCGACTCATTCAATTGAAAACACAACTGAATTTTCAGGATGTCACAGATTGCCTTTCTTTTATTACTAGAAATACCGAATAATATTCGTATACTTTCGAAAACTTTAAAGCGTTTGATTTTTTATGATTAGCTGTGTTTCAACTTTCCATTAAATAACCACTGCCCGCAACGGCGCAGCTGACTTGGGCTCTCTCCCCCTCATGAATGGGAGAAGTTCGAATCCTAGAGGCGTCGTTAGAGATTCTTACCTGGAGTACTGTGGTGGTGGGTCCCACAGTCACTCCTCCAGGGTTTGCTCGCCGGTTGTTGGCTTACGGGGTTCCCTGGGTTACCAAAAAAAAAAAAACTTTCCATTAAATAAAAAAAATGAAAAGTAAATATGAAGTTTTTTTTAATACTAATTATGTTGGGTCTAAAACCTAGATGGAACTTTCGCTTGCTGAAACATATAATACTGATAATGTCTCGATGATGAGGAAATTACCCGTTAAGATGAGCCTACTCGTCTCATGTTAACTCACAATGTGCTCAAGAATGTCATGTCTCCTGTTGCAAGCTGTTGTCGTGGTTTGCCTTTGGTTAGTGGTGTAAAGACTTCAGTGTGGGTGATTCCACCTAATTGCAAAATTCGCGTTGAACGACACTAAATCAATTTTTCTATCGATTCTGTACCCGGTGCCCATAATTGAAACTTTGATATTTTTATGACGACCGAGAGCTGCCTATGAGTTGGAGATGCACATTGTGGATCGAAAATAATCGACCATGGGTCAAACGTGTTAAAAAATTCGAAAAGCTACCTAATAGGTTAGGTTATGCTAAAATCGCGTCCGTTTGAAATTAATCACGAAATTGAACCCGATTTCAGGAATCGAAAGTTCTAGTGTGTTACGATTTATTTTAGGAATGTCAACTCATCCTTTGAAGAATTTTCGGCAAGCCTAGGATTTTTGGCGAAAAATCAAAATTCGGCAAAATTGGATTAGGAAATTCGGATGGCCATCTTTGGGTGGATTTTTTTGCCTTCAAGTTGGATTGTTTGGTGAAGGAAACGGTGGAAGTTGGTCTAGGCTGCCCCCTTGGCATTATTGGCTATTGAATTGAAGTTACTTGGTGTGAAATTGAGTTGATTTGGAGGGGAAATTGGTGAAATTCGTAGGCTAGGGGTGTCATGCCCCGATCCTCCGAGCACGTGCTCATTCCTCGGTGGTCGATTAAATTGCAACGTCCCAGGATGCGTCTTCGACCCATTCATTCTAATGCACATGCGGAAGCGAATAATAAATCCCCAGACAACAGAAATATGTGATAGAAAAACAGGGCCGCAAATTTTTAAAACCACAACACACTTATATACATATCAAACTAAGTCATATACAATATTAGCCGATATATACAAGGTCTACAAAAAGGGGTAGAGGGCTACAGATCCTCTAAGCGTTCGAGTCTTCAACGAAATACTCCGGGGACTCTGGATCCGAAAGATTCGGGTCCACCACCGAACCACCAGGAGGATCAGTCGTACCCTCGCCAAAAGCGATCTCCAGTACCGACCTAGGAATCTCAGACTTTGGAAGGGAGCCTTCTTTTGATCCATTCCGCCTGTGACAATACCACAATATGCATTTATGGGGTATATTATGGGGTAGACTCGCATCAACCCAGACAGTGGATCTGACAAGTTCGTAGATCCAAGCTCCTTGGCTCCCAGGGAGGGGAATCTAAAAGTGCTGTTTGGTGACCTTCTTCGGTTGGCCAAAACGTTCGGGGGGTATAGCCATTTAAGGACCTGTAAATGTTATCCCACAACGGGGTGAGGCGAAATTTCAGCAAGTTCACATCCTAAGCTCCGACTAGGAAGGAAGTACACCTAAAAGCTGCCTAAGCACACACGAGATATTGGAGATTAGTGAGTAAACTCACCGATTTTGAAATTCGATGAGTTCACGGCAACGGCGAGGTGGAGACGGGCAACAAACTCTGAAGCGGGGGCATCCTATGAGGCCGAGAAGGGCTTGGAAACAGGCCTCGAAGCCCACAGCTTCTTGATGGACTTTGATTCTGGTCGGTGGGCTGAAGGAGGCTGGACAAAGGCTGGCTGGGCTGGAAACGGCATGGGACAGGTGGACGGGCTGTAGCAGGTCGGGCGAAGGCGGACGGCGATGTACGGTGGCCCAAGCGGTGGGAACGGCTTGCGATGGTGGCTGGGTAGGTTCGGGGGATGGGTTGGATGCGGAAAGAGGCGAAACGGCGCATGGGATTGGCATGATTTGCGCGGGGCTCGCGGTGGCAGCAATGAGCGTTCGACGGCTCCGGCGGGCTGCTCGACGGCAAGAGGGCTCTCCTCCGGTTTTCTTTTGCAACTTTGGAGTTCTCTCTGGTCTGGAAATGGAGAAGTCGACCAAATTGAGAAGAAGGGGGACAGCAGCCTTTGGAGGGGGCCACCTTGACCTCAAACTATCCTCTTGTCCACTTGACCAAGACCCACCATGGCTGACTTGCTTCCTTAGCCACTTGCAGCCACATAGTTTCCTTAAGAAGCCAAAGGAAATGGTCTAAAAGTGTGGAGGATCATTGGGCTACGAATTTTAAAGCATTCCTCCTCCAATTGAACCAAATCCTAATTAATTTAAGCCAAATTCGGTCCTATAAAATCCACCAAGGTGTTCGTGATCAAATTGACATTTTTCCTCGCCAATAAAACTAACTTGCATCCCAAAAACGCAATAAAAAACGGTCCCCTGAATTTTCCGGTCGAAAACGGCCTTAAATTGAGTTTCTGCCAAAAATCTCGGTTTGCAAAAAAATCTTTGGAGGATGAGTCGACATTCCTAAAATGACTCGTGACATGACAGAACTTTCAATTTCTGAAATCGGATTCAAATCTGCGGTTAATTTCAATTTGGCGTAATTTTAGTGTGACCTAGTCTATCGAGCAGTTTTTAGAAATTTTTGGTGCAATTGACCTGTGGTTGATTATTTTCAAGCCATAACATACATTTTCGACACATTAGCAACTCTTGGTGGCCGTGAAAATCTCAAGGTTTCAAATGCTGACACATGGTACCAAAATGACAGAAAAATCAGTCTAGTGCCGATCGACGAGAATTTTGCAATTTGGTGGAATCACCCATACTTAATCACATTTTTTAGTCGAATCAACCTATCTTCAATTTCTAATCAATTTTTAACTATGCCGTAATGATCTCTGCAGATGAGCACGGTCGAGTAGTCGATTCTTAATCGAATTCTCAAGTCTATTGCATTAAAATTCTTTAATGGTTTCTCCAGATAGTCTAGTTATCTCATGAGTGATCGGCTCAGAGAATAGCACTATAGGCGCGTTGATGAAAGACTCGATTTATTTAATTGAAAATAGGACTAAAATTTCAGGATGTCACAAGGGGGGCTGCAACTTTTGGCCATCAACTTGGCTTGTTGGAGAAGATTGGGAAGGGAATTGGCTGTGGATCAAGGCTGAAGACTTTGGGGCTTATTACTCAAGTATTTAGGATATTTTGGTGGACTTTTAAGGCTCTCGTTCCATCCTTCCCCAGTAGTAGCTTCTTCTTCACTTACACTAGCAGAAACCTCCATTTCCATAGCTTCCAAGCCACCTCCAGCACCTTACCAAACCAGCAGCAGCCCGCAAGCCACCGCTTGGCCCCCTCGCCGTCCGTCCGAGCTGCCTGTCTCCGCCCACGATCCTATCTCGTGCAACCGCCGTGTTCCGCGTCCCTAGCCCACGCCAACCCACGACACTTGGTCCCCCGTAACAATTCCCGAGCTACCATCGCAACCGCTGCCGTCGCTGCTCCAGCACCCTTGCCCATTCTCATGCCAGTCCAGCCCGTTCCAGCCCTCTACTCCCTTCGGTCCAGCCCAAAACAGAAGCAAACCTTAGCTGTGGGCTAAGGCTTGCTTGGCCGTTTTTGGGCCCTCCCGGACCTCCTTAGGTGTCGCCGTAGGCTTGAGTCTTGCTTGCCTTCGCGTCGTTGTCGCCGTGAACCAGTTTATTTGCTAATCCTATGAGTTTATGTCCTAAACTCTAATTAGGGTGCTAGTCATGCTTAAATGTGGATTAGTAGTTTAATTATAGATTAGTGGTAATTAGTGGTAATTAGTTATATGCCTAAGTTAGTAGGATTGGTTAGTTAGTCTAATTAGCTATTAGGTGGTTAGATTAGATTAGTTAGCTTAGCAGATTAGTTAATTAGTTATTAGGTGGTTATATTAGTATAAATAGATTAATTAGTAGTTTAATTTAATTATTTTGCAATTTATTTAATTAAATGTAATTTATTTAATTATTTATTATTTTTCGTAAATTATACCGGGATAGTTGGTTGTCAGAATTTCGTGTTGATCGTCGTGGTGTAGTTGGTTTGTGCAATTGAGTGTTAAATTATGCAATTGGATGCTAATTGATGATTTTGATTTATTATTTCAAAAATATGAAATTTTGGTATTTAATCAGAAAAATACCGGGTGTCGGGTTTTGACGCCAAAACAATGTTTTTAAGTACTATATAAAATCGTGAGATTTTTAAAAGTGAGGATATCGCGTTTTATGATTCAATCTGATCATGTGACCATGCACACTTATTTTACAAGGTATTTTTAATATAAAGAAAATAGGCCAAGTTCAGTATTTGAAATTGAGACATTTGAGTGCAAAGTACGATGTCCTTGGCTGGGATTGGATGTGCGTGTGATCGTTATGAGAACCCGTCACGAGCGTTTACGCCGGACGATGCTCCTTCAGGAATGTCCCTTGTCAACGGATGCCGGTCGTAGTGGAGGCTGAGCCGATGCTCCTTTGGGAATGCCATTTAGATGTAGACGTTGCTATGCTCGATGGGGCGAGATAACGCCCAATTATGCCAAATGACCGCCGACTATTGAGTTGGTCATGGCCGTTGGGTCGTAATTAATTGGAACGCTTGATTGAGTGAGATATAACTACGCCTGATTATGGGACGAAATTGTGTGGCACGAAATGGGAAGTGTCATAATGATTTGGCCTTATAATCCGGACTCCTGTAATTGATTGACATATGAGTTGAAGTGTTCTAATTACTGAGTACATTTACTATATGCATACGTATATGAGTTGTACTAATGTGTAGGGAGATGCTGAGGCGAGGTAAGTCTCATCTGATGTGTGCTTAGGTGTATTATCGTCCTAATCGAGGTTTAGGGTATAGACTCACTGAGACATCGTCTCACCCCGTCATGGTTTACAATTTTATAGGTCCTTAAATGGAGGTGCGGCAGTTCATTTTCGGTAGCCGCGAGAGGCCGATACCGAGCGTACCGTCTTCCCTGTCCCCAAGAATCCCTGGACCCGCGAGCTCGTCGTGACCACAATCTAGGTCGATGAGGGCCAACCTCAGTTGGTACCTCATCGATTCAAAGCGTGGTTTCGTCATGGGGTTGGCGGGGTTAGGGAGGGTCCTGTGGATGCTTTCGACGGACTTATCATTGAGGGTGAGGGTGATGTGGTACTTGACCCTATCGTGGACGCCGATATTATTACAAATATCGCGGAGAACCAGTTGCCTGAGGATGAGCAGGAGCCCAAAGTAGAGGAGGTAGCTGACCCACTAGACATCGACATTCGTGACGGTGTCATAGTGGACCCGGATCCCAAGTAGGAGGGTCCGGGGTAGGGTTAGTTTGGTAGTTCTTTTGGATCTTGACCTCCTGTATATAACTTTGTAGGGCTGACTTAGTTTGTTTATAAAGTATGTTTGTTTAAATTGGTTGTCCTGCTTTTCTATCCCATGTTGATTATTGTCTAGGGATTGTTATTTCGCTTCCGCATGTACAAGAATCGATTGGGTTGGCAATGCATCTTGGGAACGTCACTATTTGATCGACCACCGAGAGATGTGCGCGTGCTCGAGGTTCGGGGCGTGACACCGGATGACTGTGAACCTTCGGGTTGGCCTTGGGTCCTGAGCAGCAATAATAATTTGAAAGCTTGATCTCAAGAGTTGCATGGTAGTATGGGATGTCATGCGATTCTCAAGACGCCATGTGTATAAAGTACATGAATATTATTTCTCCTTTTGACTAAAGTCTGAAGATGGTCAGACTTAGGACTTCAAGAAGCTACTGCAGTTGAGAAAATCTCGAATCCAGGTATTTTATTTTTGGTATGAAAAGGTATGATTATTTGAATCACCGCTTGCCTATTTTATTTTTGGAAATTACTGTTTTATTGGTAATTTTCGGATTTCAAATCTTTAGCAGTTACCTTTTTAAAATGTGTTTTGAAAAGGCATTTTTCCTTCTTATGACGTTTCGTATACCCCCTTTTGATGTGACGTTTCATTTTCGTTAAAACACCTTCTAGTATTTCTTTCGATCACATCTTCTCAAAACCCTAGGATATCGATTCACTCTTACTCTTGTTCTTACTCTCAAAACCCTTCTGCAAGTTTCCATCTTTTTCACTCGAACACGTCTTCAAAATCTTCAAAGTCTGGATCTATGTCGTTCCAAAGGAAATCCTCTCAGATTGCTAGTCAAGGTTCGAGAAGCATGCCAGAAGGACCAGTGCATTTTGATCTCACTGAAGAAGACTCTCCACAACAATCTCCACAAAAACTCTTTGAAGAACTTTACACAGAATCCTCCATGCCAACCATTGGAAGAGGAAGTTGAGCAAGATGCAGTTCCTCTCCGAACTTTGACACCCCAGGTTCTTTATAAGCATTACAATTATCTGAAGCAGGGCGGTTCTCCCATGACTTTTATTACTAATTTCCTAAGAGGACACGGGCATAGGAACGAGACTGTGTTCTTAAGAACGATGGAATAGTTGGGTATAGCGCCAAAAGGATTGGCAGACAAAGCCTTTTGTTTATTTTCCTTCTGACCCTAGGCTCAATTTTGAGCATCCTAAAAACAAGGATGATGATGAGCGGTTTTATTCAAATTTCAAACCCAGAATGGGTGTTGCTGCTAATGTTCCTGGAGAGAACGAGATTGTTTCGTTCTAAGGAGCACAAAAGAGTTTATACCTAGATGTTGAAGAGAGGGGTCATAAACCCTCAAACAGTGGATTTCGATTTCCTGAACTCAATCAACGTTGATTTAAGGGTAAAGTTGGCAGCTCTTCAACTTGAAAAAAATTTTGTTCTGAAACTACGGTGGCCTATCCTGAGTTGATACTCCAATCTGTCTTTTCTTGACCAAACTCACATTCAGTTTATTGTCTGTGATAAAGCTTTTATTGTGGATGTTGATACTCTCGCTGACATTTTGGGAGTAGAAAGAAATGGCTTTCAACCGATCCAAATCTCAATCGGTCAAGCAACACATTACTTGGTGAAGGATAGGATGCCTACTAGGAGTATCACTTACTCTCGACTGCCATCATCTAACGTTCGATTGCACAAGGTTGTGATCAACTGCATTAGACCCAAGGCAGCCTCCAAGACTGACGTGTCCAGATTCAAAGCAAAGATAATGTGGGCCATCTGCAATGGCATTGCTTTTTCTCTACCGCACACTATTTTCCTGCACATGTATAGGACAATCTTGAAAGAAAAAGGGCAATTGCCTTACTCGGCTTTCATCACCAAGTTGTTTCGCCATTTCAAGATCCAATTCCCCTCTCCGCTTTGCACAAGAACCATTAGTCCTGTGGTGATAGGACTGAAGATGATCTCGAAGATGAGGTTGAAAGATTTAACCAAGGCGATTGAGCGTCTGAAGAAGGAATCAACCAGCAAAACCAAGGCAGAATCAACCTCTGCAAAGAAAAGAAAAGGGAAGAGTGTTGCCCAAGCAACTCCAAAGAAGCAGAAGAGGCGTGTCCTCTTGTTGAATGAAGAAGAGGAGGATGACCTGACCATCTCTGCTCTTGCCTTGAGGAATCTTCAAGGAATTGATTCTGAAGAAACAGAGGAAGAAGAAGTTGAAGCAGAACCAAAAATGGAAGCAGAAACAGAAGAGGAAGAACAAGGAGAAGAAGAACGGGTAGAAGGAGAAGAATATGTTGAGCCTAAAAAATCAATCGAGAAGGACCATGCAGGAGAAGACTTAGATGGAGCGAGTGGTGCCATACCCCTTTCAGATGAGACTGAGAAAGGAGTTTTAGAAGAAGAAAGAGGAGATGCTGCTTCCAAAGATGAAGAAAATCCACAAGGGAAGGGATCCAGTGTTGAGAAAGAAAAGGCTGCAGAAGGAGAAGTCTCATCTTAACCTGAAGGCAACAAGTCAAGGGGAGATCTCGAGAAAATTCCTACTACTAGTGATGGCATTCCTACTGCTAGTGACGGCATTGGCAGATCCCCTGCAGATCTAGAAGAAATCTTTGCATCTCACTTTCCTAAAACTGAGATTGAAGAAGAGACTCCAAATCATGACAAGCAACAAGAAGCCCGTATTCACGTCGATGTTCCTCAATCTCTTGATACTCCTCAAACTAACTTCGCTGAAGCCAATGTGTGACATCCCAAATTTCATCGACCTTCATTAGTGTAATTAGATCATTAGGAACTTAGATTAATTAGATTGGGCCAGAAAGTGAACCCGATGGATCATGAGAAATGTGTGGGCTTGAGAAATGAGTGGGCCACACGAATTGGACTTGAGAAATCTAATGAGTGATTATGGGCTTGGACTTGGCTTGAAGCGGGCCAATGTTCGGAATTATTAGATTTGTAGATTTAGTTTAGTGGGCCGGGATTGTTATAGATTAAGCCTATTGGGCCAGAGATGAATATTTAGGCCCGAATGATTTTATTTTATAGATTATAGTTATGATAACTTAATTAATGTTTACAATGCTAATATAAATTTCTAACTTTAGCATTTTGTGATGAATTCTTTATATACTAACATTGACTAGTCGATATGTTATGTCATGACTTTGTATAATCACAAAAGGATTGAAATCAAGTTGAAACAAAAGGGAATAAATGGAAAAATATTAGAAATCAATGAACCGACTAATGACTCGGATTAGAGACTAATTAATTTTGAGTGACAAATTAAACTTGAGAGAATAAACTTAGAGGCCACGACACCTCTCTTCTCTCTTTGTTTTTCTTCACCCACGGTTTTGATTCCCACGAACCGAGACATGTAAACTTCAAGGAAAACAATCATTAGCAAATTTCATCATTACTCTAGCCTAGGGATTAGTTTGTAGACCTATTTTCCCCCTTAAGTTTCGTACCCTCTCTCTCTCTCTCCATATAAAACCCAGCAACCCATCTTCATCTTCTTCTTTCTTTTCTCTCGGCTGAGCGGTAGAACCAGAAACAAACCAGAAGCAAACCAGTGATTTCTTCTTCTTGCATGCGGTATTTTGGTGCTGATCTTGAAGCATCTTTGTGTTGTCTAACAGCTGAACAAGGTAAGGAAAGATATAGCTCTAAATTGAAAGTTATCCATTGCTTTGTCAAGAAAGCTTGCGGGTCAATCCAAACAGTGAAGGATTTAGTTTGTAGTTGCTGTTTTGTGGTTAATCTAAGCTGAGTAAGTGTTAGATTAGAGTTAGAAGCCATTGCATGTTGTTTTTGAGGACTGCATGTTTCGAAATCCTTGTGTGAGTATGCTGTTTTGTTGAGTGAAGTGATGAAATGGATGCCGAGTGGATGGATATGGTGTTTACTGTGATGAGTGAACTCACGGATGCGTTTATACTTCGAGCCGAGTTGTGGATTGATTATTTGTTAGAGAAAGACATGCCGAAGGTGTCTTAAGTTACTGAGATTAGGCATTGAAGTATTGTAGAAGAAGTTTGTGGAAAGATAAGTGGTTTAGTTGGGTTAGAAGTAAAGGAAATCGTGTATACCTATTCTGTTCTAGGTGAAAAATGGTTATGGAGTCTTCTTTTCTGTGTTATTTTCTTTATGTATGTTAATGGAAATAAGAAATAAACCATTCTACATGATAGAAAATCTATAAGATCAAGTTATACATGTAGCTATAACCATATGAATATAGAAAACGTAGAGATGGAATTGAACTTAGTAAAACCAGTAAACTGTTCTTGTGAGAAACGGTTTGACCTTTACTGATTATACGAATTTTCTGTATTTACCTAGTTAGATTTGGACTTTGAATCCTTAATGAAAATTGTAGAACACATCTTAAGGAATGACGTGTCAAAATTTGAGATTAAATCGATAAGATTTGGCTAGTGAAACAATTTTCTTTGTAGATAAAGAATCTGGACGTCGGTACAGGGTACTAGTAAAGATTATGGCAATTGTTACTCTTAATACAGTGAGAATTAGACTTAAGTTTCTTCACGGGAATTGTTAGTCTATGTCTTAAATATAACATACTAAAATTTGGTAGTATTTGATATACCTTCTGTGTCCGAAACCGAAACTGTACATTTAGTTAGTAAACTGTCTGGACCCGAGAACATATACTAGATGTTGTGTCTTTTATATTAGGTCTTCGTGATGTACATAGAGCCTAATAAACCTCATAATAGATGTTAGTCATATAAGAGTAAGCTTCATATATCATTTGAGATATAAGTGCATATAGAATCATGTGTGTGCAATGAGTGCGGTGCATAGTGTTTGATTATGGGATAAATATCTGTTCGCCATGGAATGGGACATGACGTAATGGGTTTTATCTTATAATTTGGACATGCACGTGTGCTAGGTTCATGAGAGTTAGCTAGATACTTTAGAGTCTTTTCTTTTGCATACGATAAATGCATTAATCAAAGGTGTGGTGGTGTGAAACGTGTGCTTAAGATGAAGGAACCCATCGGTACCGAGATACCGGTGATGCCCCCGGAAGTTTGGGATGCCCTTGCTGCGTGGTCTTGGATGCCTCGGTAGAGAGATACTGAGATGCCTCGGAGTGAGATGCCCTTGTGTGTGATCAAGGATGCCTTGGTTGTGTGATACTGAGATGCCTTGGAGTGAGATGCCCCTTGCTGTGTGGTCTTGGGAGGACCTCGGTTGTGTGATACCGGGATGCCTCGGAGTGAGATGCCCATGATAGAAATATTGTGGAAGTCCGGATAAGATAACTTTCGGAAGTGACTCGATCGGGCCGGTTGAATTCCGGTTAGTGATTGATCGAGGGTGGATTATGTGCACACTAAATATAATTCTATTTGGCGAGTGAGTCCATTTATCATTGTTGCATTGCATCTTGATATGAGATTGAGTTTGAGAAAGGTAAGCATAGAAATGGATGCTCATAAGGTGATTATGTACATAGTGTGTTAATATCCAATTGTTTATGCTTGTGATATATTTCCTTTAGCATCCTAAATTGTTTGATGATTCTCTTGCAATATTGATGACTGTGGATTGTTTAAGTTAGAGTTTTATCATTCTTTACTGGGCAAGGTTGTTTGCTCATACCTTACATTTTCAGATTAATAGCATGGATGTACCGCCAATAGCTCGATATAGGGCGGTAGTGCATCTTGATGTTTCTCTTCATGATGTGTATGATCCCGACATTGACATGATTTTCTCCAAGTATAAGGCGACTTTATGGATGGATGATGGTAGGGATGAGTTGATACCGATGACGTTCGTTGCATGGTTTATCAACCATGAAGGGGAGATGTTCGGACCTTTACCTTTTGGAGCAGGAGGACCTGGAGCGGGGATGGACGGTGCCTAGACGGCTTGGATCGTGTAGAGGCTAACTAACTTTTGTTTTTTGTTAGATTCGGGCTGGTATGGGAACTCATGGAGTAGATACCCTCACCCCTTTATCCCTGGCTTGTGTTACGCCTCACTTTTGTAATGTATATGTTGTATATATAGGCGATGAACGTGGAAAGAGTCCAGGTTGATAAATTTTGTAAGCCCCGATGATGAAAAGAAGTAATGAAGTTTCTTGTGTTCTTGTTTATGTGCATGAATGATTTGGCCAATACTTGAATTGAAGGTAGAGTGAATTGCAGGATAACCTCATAATATAAACTTGAGATTTTAAATAATCCATGTTATACATGCTAACCTTCAATGGTAAACACTATGGGTTATCTAAAGGAGATTGCAAGCTAGACAAGAAGATAATAATACTTATAATTCCGCTTGCGCTTAGTACGTGACGCTCTAGGACGTCACAGCTGCTCGTTACACAATGTCCAAACTGAAAATGATCCCAACTATGCAAGGTTGGTTGAGCTCCTTTTGGAGGTGAAGGCTCAACAATATGCCATGGAGTATGAGATTCAGAATCTCTACATTGCCCAACAGTCTTCCACAAACTCTCTCGATGGACTTCATAGTAAGGTACAATCTCTTGATGCTAAAGTTGAGACCTTGAATCAATAGACATCCCAGGTTGTAGATAAAGTGGAAGAGGTAGTGCAGTCGCTTGAGGATTTCCGACTGGTTCAAGCCCCCAGACACACCTGATTTCATCTTTTCAATTCCATCTTTTTGAAATTCTTTCTCTTTTTGCCGTTGACAAAAAGGGGGAGAAAGTGTACAGATTTGAATTTTGAATAGATTTGAACTTTGAATTATTTGTTTGCAGATTTGAACCTTGAACTGGAACTGGTTATGCGTTTGAACACTTATATTCTGCAATTAACCTTTTTGTGGTTGTGATTATAATTATGGATATGGATGATTGAATCTTGTTTAAGATTAACGAATTTTCTGTGGTTGCAGAATCGATATTATCCAAATCCTCAATCTGCTTTATAAGTTATCATGTACTGCTAAAGTGTTGTTTTGCAGGATATAGTTTTTTAAATATGCAGGAAAGTTTTGTCACCATAAAAAATGGGGAGATTGTTAGAGAAAACTCCTATGTTGTTTTGAAGCTGACAAAACTTATCTAAAATCTATTCTGAAGATCACCAGACTTTTGTGTTAAAGTCTATCTTACAACAGAAGTCTGCCCACTCTGACAAACTCCAGACTGAAAGCAAGAGAAGAATTAAAACTTATCCAGATGAGAGATTATTTTTCTTTCTTCAAGGGTTCGGTTCGTATAGGATATATATGACCTTCTGGTTGGAAATATCACCTACGAGATTAATTATCTTTATTGGAATCAATTTAGACACATCAAATCTTTTCGGATAACAAGTTAATTTGGAAATAATCTACTTATGGAAACCAATATCCTGATTGTATGGGCAAACATGATTGACGGGCTTTCATCAGAATCTTCAAATGGCTTGAAGATCTCCTTGATTAATTCTGTCCAACGGGTTAATTGGAAGAATTCCTTTGAAAAGTACTAACGGTCGAGAAGGCATGAAGGAGTATTTAAGGAAGATTCTCTAGTTGTTCGATAGGGTGCATGAAAGAAGAATTCCAAAGTCTGAAGCTTTCCACTCACTTATTATTCTTTACACTGTGCTCAAATTTGTACTTAAAAGATAGAGAGACTTACACTGAGACTTTGTGAGAGTAGTAGAGACTTTTCACTGTGAAGTCGAGATCACAAGATTGTAAATTCTCTTTTGATTCTTAATGGAAACCAGCCAGAAGGCTGTCAGCGTGGAAGAGTCAACGTAGGCTTGATTTAAGTCGAACCACTATAAATTATGTGCTCTTTTTCTCGTCCCTAAACTCCTTTATTTTATTCGTACTTTAATTTTGTAGTTAAAGTCTGAACTCTTTTAAAATCTGATGATCATCAAACTTAGTTTCAAAAGCAAAATATTCCTACTGTTCTTTGCAAAAATTGTCTTCACATCTATTCACCCTCTTTAGGTGTTCATACTAGCCCTTTCAGTAGGGGTGAGCGTGGTTCCCGGGTAGAACCGGGAACCGAAGAACCGAACCGTTCTAAATGGACCGGTTCCGGTTCCCGGTTCCCTTTTTCTGGGAACCGGCGGTTCCCAATTCCGGTTCCGGTTAGGGTTCCAAAGCCCCAAATCAAAAAAGCCTCAACTCAAACCTTCAGTTCATTTCACGCTTTCATGGTTCTCTCAGTCTCTCCCGTCCTCTGCCTCTGCCTGTCGCCGATGCTGCTCGCCCTCGACGCCACCGCCGAACGTTGCTCGCCCTCGATGCCGCCGCCGGACTCTGCTAACCCTCGATGCCGCCGCTGGACACCGTTGGACGCCAGTCGCCTCGCGCTCGCCTTGCCCTTGCCTCCCTCGACCCCGTCACCCCTCGTTCGCCTTGCTGCTCAGCCTCCGCCAGATGCCGGTCGTCCCGCTGCTGGACGCCAGTCAGCCCGCGCTCGCGCCGTCCTTGATTTCAGATGCGAATGCAACAGAAATAGCGAGAGAGAGAGAGAGAGAGAGAGAGAGAGAGAGAGAGAGAGAGAGAGAGAGAGAGAGAGAGAGAGAGAGAGAGAGAGAGAGAGAGAGAGAGAGAGAGAGAGAGAGTTGCAAAACTTTCCTAAGAAAAAAACATGGTGGTGTAAGAGACGGTGAAATCTACGGTAGTGGCGGCGGCTGCGACTGCGGACGACCAGAAGAACCCTGTCGCCGCGAACCCTAACCCTAATTCGAAGGGCATTGCAAGCAGTGGCGACCTGGAGCTATAGGAGGGAGAGATTGTGGGCGAAGAGGACTTAGCCGAGCAGTTGGCGAAGGAGGAGCCCAAGGCGGGCTAGCCGCATCCCCTTGAGCACTCGTGGACTTTATGGTTCGATAACCTTGCCACAAAATCAAAGCAGATGGCTTGGGGTGTCTCCATGCGCCCGATCTACACTTTCTCTACCATCGAAGAATTCTGGAGGTGAAAATTTTTTACGTTTTTCTCTCGAATTTTAGGAACCCAACTCTAAAATCGATTGAGTTGTGGTTGGGTTATTCTCTTTTCTGGGTGATTCTTGTTATCATCGTGTTATGGCTGATGGGTTTGATGGTGTTCCAATTTTGTTCTCGCTGAATGCAAAGTTTTATGGTTAGGGAGAATTAGTTGCTCTGCCATTATGGTTTTGAGGAGTGTCTGTAGAGGACTGTGGCTGATTCTGAATGCACCGACCTCTGATAGAGAATCCACGTTTCATTGTACAATATATTTGTTCATGTGTCCATCGATGTCTTGTCTTCTTCGTGATCAACATGAACAATGGAAGCGACCTACAGTAAATGCATCTTGAAGGTACTTTTAATTGTCTTAATTCAGCAAGTCATGTTTCAATTTATTATTTGTGCACTTGTCTTAATCTAATTTGTCTCATTCTTTTGGCCCTCTGGTGGTCTGGTGGTGTTCAAGTGTGAAATTTTTTCGTTGGCAATTGCCTCGTGACAATTCCTAATACTTAAGTGAACCGCCACGACATGATGGGAGTGATAAACCTTTAGAGAGTGAAGGTAGCTTTTTATGTCTTTTCCTAGTCAGTTATGTTCTGATTTTTGTCTTTGGAAGTGGATGGAATACTTTATGACAGTGCACATACATTTGAGCAGATGAATATGCTATCCTCTGTTTTTTTTTTTATCAGTTTATACTTTATGACAGTGCACGTACAATGACTTGGTTCTGTTGTTGTCTTTAAGGGCCTAATTTCAAAGACTGAACTCATAGATGGGCTTTTGACTACTTGTTTTGTTGTGTTAGTCTCTCAGTAATTATGGTATTAATCCTTCTCTTTTTGGCCAAAATGTATTGTTGTTATGCAGCTCCACTTTGTAACTGGTGTGGAACATGGAAAGGAGATAAAATTTGTGGTAGCTGCAGAGAAGCACGATACTGCTCTGAAAAATATCAGGTTCTAGGTTATTCAACTCCTTATACACATTCCCCGTCAGTCTGATCTTTTCCGTGACACTTTTTGTTTTTCACCTGCAGGCCATGCATTGGCGCTCAGGTGTGCCAAAATAGTAGTAGAAATGCAGGAAACTCATCAGCAGAAGACCACAAATGTGAGCAACTATTTTAGACTTTGGATAAAGTATACCAGTATTGTAGGGGAGGTGCTGGTATATGTGCCTCTTAGGTCTCATGAATTTTCCTTTTTCACATGCGCAGCTCTGTTCTTTCTGTCATGTTGGCATGGTAGAGGTCCTATAGGAGTATTTTGAACATGCTTTAGTAAGTACGCTGCCAGAGATATATGTAGTCATTTAGCTGTGATGATTTCAGTCTGTGGTCTTATGCTTGAAGTTGCAATTCTGTCCTTTCTGTCATGTTGGTATAGTAGAGGTCCTTTCAAAGTAATTTAAACATGTCGTAGTACGTAGACTGCCAGAGATATATGTAGTCATTTATCTCTGATGATTTCGGTCTGTAGTCTTATGCTTGAAGTTGAAATTGAACTTGGCATCATGTGTTAAATTCCGGTATTTTTTTTTTCTGTACTTTTAAATGTTAACTTCTCTATGTTGTAATTCTGCAAATAGTTGCAAGCAGGAGTCTATGGCCCAAACACAAGATCGTCAATGAGGATGAGGCTAAATATGATGTCGACGTGTCTGTTGATTTGGATAATACCAATTGTCTGGTATCCAGAAACCAGATGGATGACTCAATAAATTCACTTATTGAGAGTTTCCAGGCCTTGATTGCAATCATTGCTAGCTTGGAAATCATCCGCCATGGGATTTGGAATTTTTTTAGGTATGTTGTGTTTTTTTTCCCTACTCTAACCTTTGTACCATGAAAGCAGAAGAATCCAATGACATACTTGATGGAACATTGCTGATCTTTTACAGGCAGAAAGGGTTCCTGATGGATTCGTGCTCGATGTTGTGCGAAGGGAGGACTTGGCATCGCCAAATAGAAGTGGGGACTACAGCTGTGAAGTCCCCAAATGCTTGCAACTGGATTCGCCGGAGAAGGAGATAGATGTGAGTTTGACATTCGAATTTTTTTAGTTATGCTGTTGGTACCTTTTTTTTTTTTCAATTTGATATAGCAAAACTAAGTTTGCTTGTAAACTTAAGAGTGGTTTGGAATATCACGATGATGGCTTATAACATTAGATACAGCTTTTCCTTATGATCTTACCCAATGGCGGGACTGAGCAATTGTTGCATACTTTACCTTGAAAATGAAACAAAAAAAAATGAGACCAAAAAAAAAAAAAAAAAAAAGAACCTGTAGGAACCTGGAACCAACCCCGGAACCTGTGATAGGGTAGGTTCCAGGTTCTTGGTTCTGACGGGTAGGTTCCAGGTTCCAAAAAATGAGGAACCTATACCCGATGGTAGGTTCCAGGTTCCAAACGGAACCTGTAAAGAACCGGGAACCGCTCACCCCTAGGCAAAAGATACCCGATGGTAGGTTCCAGGTTCCAAACGGAACCTGTAAAGAACGGGGAACCGCTCACCCCTAGGCAAAAGTGCACAGCTTTCTGAATGAGTCTAGATGGATGTGAACATGAAATGGTTGACTAGTTGTTCCGAGAGGCCCACGCACATTACAGCTTATTAAGCGATTAACTAATGATTCATTGACTGATAGCAGTACAATCTAATGCTTTCTATTGTCTTTGCCTTCTTGGAATCAAATAATGCTTACGCACCCATTGCCCCCTTGGTCTGATGTCATTGCGTTCCTCTATAGCATTTTAATCTTTTCCAAGCCAAAAGTAATACTAGGATTTCTTTTTGGTCAGAATATACTCCTGATTTAGCACATAAAGAAAGAGACTAATTCTCGACTTGTAGCCTGGACAACTACTTGAGGCAATTAAAATAGTGAGCGGTTTTGTGTTGTGTCACACCGCACATTTAACTTATTCGAGATATTGTCCACTTTGACCCATCTCATACAAATCCTCACACTTTTGTCCTTTGGTGTGCAAGTGGACATTTTCCTAGAAGGTCATCCATTCCGATAGCACTTCTATTTAAGCACACTTGCCGTTATGTCGAAAGGGGCATGCATTCCCCCCGATCGGTAGGTAATTCTATTCATTGCAAACTCACCAGCTTCCGCGTGGTCGGTCCTTGAACCATACACCAACTGGAGGATACTATGTTGTGACATCTTGAATTCAACTCACTCGAAGTACTTTTTTAAAAGGTCATCCATCCTGGTAGTGCTCTCACTTAAGCATGTTTAACTTTAGAGTTCCAAAACTAGGCATTATCTTTATTTAAAAGGTGTTTGTGTAATTCAATCCATTCCCACTTTTTTCGCCATCTTAGACGCTTACTAAGAGTCATTCATTATCTAGGCCCTCACGCCACATTGATCACTCCCTGCCCTCATCGAACCTAGTTGTTACAGGTTGTGTTCACTGAGTTGAACTAGCCTGAGCTGGTTTTATTCTCAATTATTATCGTACAACAAATTTCTGAATCAAGCCATGACCCAAAAAAGCTGTAGTCCAATCAATTTTGCCCCCGAATTTCAAATTAAAAAAGCCTATGTACATGAAAAAAAAAAGTAGGGTGCAAAGGTAAAATTTCATTATTGTCCCACGAAATTCACTTTGATTGCAGTGCAGTTGCATCTAGAGATGCTCTTTATTTGTCATGTCTCTGTAATTTATACTGAGCTGTTATGTTCCTGTGTTTGCTAATTGTTTTCTTGTGACCGCCGAAGTCATGGTAATCATTCGAACGAAACTGATATTGGGAAGGGAAAGCGGTAATTGCAAACTGGATCAGTTTGATGAATAGTTTGCTAATGATGAAGTTTCGTAACTGGATGTGATGAACATTCTGCCATCAATGAAACTCGGCCAGTGAAAAACTTAATAAAGAGACCAAAAAATTTGCAGTATATCAAAGTTCACACTTAGACACTTTAGCATAAGTTCCGTCCAGAAGAAAAAAAACAATTTAGAATGAGAACATCCAGAACCTACGAACTGGGACATTCCATTAACAAGTGCATGAGGAATATCGATGCTATGGAATTTCCTGCTAAAAGTATTTAATAGGGAATTGATCCCATGTCAAATGCATTGACTATACATAAAAGAAGTCGGTTCGTTAGAAATTGTAAGGCATTCATGATTTGGTTAATTGATCAGTGCCTTAAAAGTTTAAAATCACTCTTTAAAGACAGAAATACTTTGTAAAATCACTGTTGGGGATTGTTACTGTTTCGTCCGAATTGTATCGTTCCTTTCTTTCTTTCTTTCTTTTTTTTTTTTTTGCTTAAGCCATATTCCAGTTTCAGTTCCTATAATTATTTTATCCCAGAATTAGAGAAATCGAGGATTATATCAAATTTTTGTCTTTTCCAGGTACTATTGCTGATGAGAAAACCAATTCCAATTGAAGAATTACTTAAGAAAAGAATAATGCGGAAAAAAAAAATTGAGCAATTTCTATATATTCAATAAAGAAGAGTACATGGGCATGTTTATAAACTTTAAAAAAATGACTATTTGTAGTAACAGAATATTGCAATATCAATCACAATTAATCGGGATTAATGAAAATTTCGTTTGTTTCGTGGAAAATAATGATTTGGAAAGACATTTCCTAAAAATGATTACTTATATCGTTTACAAAAATGAATTATTGAAAAAAATTTCATTGTCTACGAAAATATATAAACATCAATTATTGTTGAAAATGAAAAAGCGATCAGTTTTAGGAAAAAGAATTTCAAATAATTTATCTTCTGTGAAATAAATTAAGCCTAGGAGAAATAATGCACAATCTTAAGAGAAATGCATATTGACGTAATTAGAAAAAAAAAACTGGTCAATTGACTAAAACATTCCTCAGTCGTTGATAACATAATTGACGTAATTAGAAAAATAAACTAATCGATTGACCTGGACTTTGGCAAAGTCTATGGGTCGTTGTCTTATTAGCTGTAATCCTTTGAATGATCCTTCCTAATGGGCCCCTCCGTTTCACTTATAGTAGTCTTACTCTCCACGTGCTCGCCGGCCACCTCCTTCCTTTCTGGGGTAAGGAGCCCCTTCATGTGGTGATAGTCCCCCCATTTAAGGGGGTCGCCCAGAGCATTGATCCGGGTTGGGAGCCCTTTCCCCGTAAAGGGGTTTTTGGCCGGGTCTCCCAGTGGGGTTGTTTTTATCGAGGTATCACCTCCCTCTATCCTCCTTTCCTTCAAGGGGGCCCCAGAGGAGGGAGAAGCAGTTTAAAGCCATGCTTAGGGCTAGTGCTTGATGGCTGCCTTTCAGGGATTATCCCGTGATCTTGGCGCCGAATGGAGTCAATATGCACGGGAGGATTGTTTAACGTTTATGTCGTTGTCCTTTTGGACGTTTGAAGAAATAATATAAAAAGACCAAGACCATCTTTGAGCCTAATTTTCTTTGTTTTATGCATCGGAGTTTGCCATCCCACCGTCGCCATAAGTAGCTCTCATCTATATTCAATCTAACACAAGTTCTTTAAAAAAGACTCGTTAGTGCTGAAAGAAGTCGATGATAAAACCATTTGAGTAGATAAACATTTCTCATGCTGGGCGTCGCATATCAGCCGCCCACTTTACATATATTTGACATGAGAGATTTACTGTATCTATTTAATATCTATGCATGAGACATATTTGATTTTATAAGCTTAATTCTAAGCTCTAAAAGTTTTTGCTTTTTTTTTTGTACAACCACATCAACAATCTACTCCTTATTAACCAATGAACTTTAATGAGCAAAAAAAAAAAAAAAAAAAAAAAAAAAAGGTAATAACTATATTGTCACCATAATAATATTACCATTATACTAGCCTCTAGACCGTGCAATGTACCAATGAAGAACTAATATGAAAAGAATCCCTTGCAATTTGCATGTGCAGCTAGGTGAAAAACTAATATAAAAAGATCAAGACCTCCTTTGAGCCTATTTTTTTTTCCTTCATAAGAGCTAGTTATTCGATCATGGCCCCAAGTTGCTCTCACTTGTATTCGACTCAACACTAAATACTTTAAAAAAGAGTCACTATTGCTTAAAGTCGGGATAATTACCAAAAAAGTCATAAATCTTTTACAATTGTGTCAATTCAGTCATAAACTTATTTTATTAGCCAATTGAGTCCTAAACCTTTTACAGTTGTGCTAGCTTAGTCCTTATGGCTAAAATTGACTAGCTAGCGCTAACGTGGCCACCGATCAACGCTAGTCACAAATTTTTTAATAATATTTTGTTTTTTTTTTCAAATTATTTTATTAATTTTTTAATCCTTTTTTACCTTTGCTTCTCTTTTTCTTTTTTTTCCTCCCTTCTTCTTCCTTTGGCTTCAATGACTGCCCAACCCTCATCGGTCACCGGACTAAGGTGGCTGGGCGAGCCCCCGCCGGATCCAGCGAGGGCTCGCCTCACCAAACGCAGGGACGGCGAGGGGTAAGGACTCCCTTGTTGTCGTTGGGCGAGGGCGACCTCGCCTAGCAACAGGCAAGGCGAGCCCCCATCGGATCTGGCGAGGGCTCACCTCACCATCGCTAGGCAAGGGGCGAGGACTCCCTCGCCGTCGCTGGGCGAGGCTGACCTCGCCCGACCGCCTCAATCTAATGACCAGTGAGGACTAGTTGGTCGTTGAAGCCAAAGGAAAAAGGAGGGAGGAGGAGGGAGGGAAAAAGAGAGAGAGAGAGAGAGGTAAAAAGATTTAAAAATTAATAAAATTATTCGGAAAAATAAAATAATATTAAAAAATTAGTTGCCAGCGTCGACCAGCTAATTTTGGCTGGAAGGACTGAACTGGACTGAATTGGCACAGTTGTAAAAGGTTTAGAACTCAATTGGTCAAAAAAATATATTTATGACTAAATTGACACAATTGCAAAAGGTTTAAGACTTTTTTTGGTAATTTCCCCGCTTAAAGTTAATGACAAAACCATAGAAGCAGATAATCTTGCAGCCAAAATAATTGGAAAATATTGTTAGCTTGTTAAGTTGTTCATTTACATATTCCATGGCATTAGTTCTCTCATTGGCTACATCTATCTAACCTTCACATATTATCTATGGAAATGGGTAAAAGGAATCGGGCGAAAAAGCCATCCCTGACAAAGACCATACGTACTAGTTGATTTCTATAATCATGACAAAAGGCGATCCAGTTGTATGACAGGGCTAATTTTTGCTTATTTTAAATTTCTTTTTGAGATAAGAAAACGAAAAGAAAAAATAGAAAAAAAAAATTGAGAACCTAGCTTCATGAAATTCTTTTGAGTTAACCAATCCCCAACACTAATAGATGTTATTTGGGGGGCCACTTGTTTAACCTAGCTTCATGTAAGCAAATTCCAAATAAAATAAGTTAAAATAAACTATCTTGGCAAATTGTTAAAAAGCTCAGAATTAAATTAGCCTACTTGAAAATATTATAACTAAATTGGTATCCGTACAATATATTCAATATATTCAGAACTTTAGATAATAATCCCTCACTGAAAGTCACTGCCCATTTGGCCTTCTTTGAACTCAAAGGCTTGATCTCTAAAATTAGAATAAATCATATTAACGGGTTAATTTCGCTCGCATCTTCAAATTATGCATACGCGCATCCCACAATTCATTTCAACCTTCCACAAAGGGCTGGGCACGTCTTTCTACGTGCCCCATCGATGCAACAAGTCTACCAAGGTCCTATGCAATCCAACACTCGGAGATCTCACTGTCCCTTCCACAGATCAACCTCAAGATGGGGGAGATCCCTGGCCTCGTCGACGGCCCCTTCCCATTGCGCCGTGCCATCTTGGCCTTGTTCAGTGGTCAAGAAGCCACCACAATTTTTCAGAATGACCATTTATCTCAAGAACAATATTATCTAAAATTGTATGGACTTTAGTCGATGACCATTTCTGTTAAGAATAAAATTATCTAGAATAATTTTCTTCCAAGATGCCATCGCAATTTTTTTTAACTCTTGACTGATGATAAGTATGCATGCAGCAGCTGCGGCAGTTAAATGTTAAATGCATCATATAACCTGTTGACAGTCAACCGCTACTTGAGACATTTGTAATGGTGGCACTCTTATTTTGTTGTCGAGAGTCGACCCGACCATTTGACACCTAAATTTTAGGGGTGAGCGGTTCGCGCTTCCGGTTCGGTTCTGTCTGGAATCTACCCTCGGGTACAGGTTTTCATTTTTTGGAACTTGGAACCTACCCATCAGAACCAAGAACTTAGAACCTACCCCGTCACAGGTTCCAGGGTCGGTTTCAGGGTAGGTTTCAAGTTCCAACAGGTTCTTTTTTCTTTTTCTTTTTCAGCTTTGAACTATAACGAAAAAGGAAAAACATAAAGAAATGAATTTCAGGCCTTTGCACCTGTAATGTAATCCAGTGAAACTCATCATCAAAATCCAACAATCATTTGCAGCAAAGCAACGTGACATGAAACTTCTTAAAAGACAGAAAGAAATGAATTTCAGTGCTAATGGCATAGTAAAATATACAAAGTCAAACAGTTAGAAGTAACAAAACCAGTAATAGGCATTATCATAAAAGAGAACAATGTACAGAAGGACAAAGTAGAATGTTCAGTAACCATAGAGGTAGATGTTGAATTTGAAGTTATATCATCTCCCAAAAAGAAATGCTACATCATGTATGCTTCTCAGGAAAATGAATATAAACAACTTCATGGCAAAGATGCCATGGGTAGATAAATATATTTATCTTGCATGACTACTGCTCCTAAAGCAATGAAATAAAATCCAAGAACTTCATCAATATCTGCTACAGCAGAAATGTGAAAACAAGATGGGCCTGCAAGTCTCAATTTTTCTCAATAATGTAGAGCTGTAGATGTCAGTGATGAAAAAGCAGTTCACAGCATGGAAGATAACCTTAATTGCAACATCCTCTCCAGTATCACGTAATGTAGCTCTATAAACTTGACCCAAGCTGGCCGCTGCTATCGTCTGAGATGAAATTTTGCTGAACACAGCTTCAAGAGGCCGCCCCAACTCCTCCTCTATGATGTTGAAAGCAACCTAATTGTCATATTGATAAGAATCATATCCTATAACATCCAAGATAGTGTGAAAAAGCTTATTAAACTCTTAAATTAGAATGTTTATTTCTCTGTTAAATTATGCCATTCACCTGATTTGGGAAGGAAGGAACATCGTGTTGTAGAATGCAGAGTTCATTCATGTAGTCTTCTCTAATAATATTCGGTTTGAAGAACCTGTCAACAACGGAACAGAAATTCAGGGAAAAAGGGGATCAGACCACCAAACACGTACGCATCATCAAGAACATATTTTGCAGTAGAAATACAATGAACCAACCTTGGCAAATCTTCACCTTTTACTTCCTTCTGGAATTGAACCATCATTGTCTTGGATTTTCCTTTTAAATACCGTCTCTGACCACGAATTGAACACAAAACCCACGCCACAGAGAAAGAGAGAGCACTGCGGCAGAGCCGAATCGAATGCTACGGAGGACGCCCCGAGGGCGGCAAGCGGGGGGGTGAGCGGCAAGCGGCGGGGCGTCGTCGTCGAGGGTGTCGTCGGGGGGTGAGCAGTGTCCAGCGGGGGGGGGGGGGGGGCGAGTGGTGTCCAGCAGCGAGGCAAGCGGGGGGGCGAGCGGCATCGACTTCAAGGGCGGCAAGCGGCGGGGTGTCGTCGTCAACGGCGTCGTCCGGGGGCGAGCGGTGTCCAGCGTTGGGGCGAGCGGAGTCGTCGAGGGAGGGCGTCGTCGAGGGATTCAAGGTAGGGGTATGGAGGAGTCGGGGGACGGGGGTTTGGGCGGAGGTTCACAAACCATTCAGGTTTTGGGCGGAAGTTCAAAAATCATTGGAGGGCCTTTTGTTTATTCACATTTGGGATGCCGCCAGATCAAAATATTTAGGGTTTTTAGGTTTGCCTTTTTTTTTTTTTTTTTTTGGGGTAAGGAAATTTTGCCTATTTATTTAGGCCTTAACCGCAAGAAAATTGGGAATCCAAGAGAGAGACAGAGAGACAGACTCGCCGAGAGAGAGAGAGAGAGAAGAGTCTTGGCCAAGCGTGAACCCCAGTCCGACGAGCTCTTCCGGTCGAAGTCCTCAGGCTGAACCGGTAAGCTCCTTTGTCTACCCTGTTCGGACCCTGTCTTGGGCACGCCACGAGTCCGGCCCCGCCGGTTCTCCGTTGAACTGCTATGTGTTTTGGTTTGCTTGTCGAAAGTTCCGGTCCGGATTTGAGTCTCGGTCGAGCCGAAATCTCTCGTTCCTCTAGCGTATTCCACCTGTTCGATAGAATGCTTAAGTGAGATCTGATTTTCGTCCTCCCTTTTGGCCGAAATCGAGTCGTCCGTGCGCGTCGTGTTCTATTGGGATGTTCCAGTGGGGTTGGGCGACCTTAGGCGTCGGCCGTGTAGCCGTTCGCCACGTTCCCATCATCGCCGTAGTTTGTTCGGTGTTTGGCCGTGGTATGGCTCTCGGCCGGCGGCGGGGAGGTCGGCCTACGAGTGGTGTTCGGAGTGGACGACGCCGGTTGGTGACTCGGTGGTGGCCTGAGCGCCGGCGAAGGCTCGTCTAAAAAGGGGATTGCTGTTTCGGTGAGGGAGTTGCTGGGAGGGGAAGCGTCGGTGAAGGAGGGGTGTCGCATAGAAGAAGAAATAAAAGAAAAAGAATTAAAAAAAAAAGATTTTAAAAATTAGGTTTTAATCTGAAGCGGGTCGGATTCCGGTTAGCAGGTCGGACCGGGCTCGGTCCGAACCCCTTTTCCCGACTATTAAGAGCATTAAAACATTAAAATGCTGAAATATTTTTGAAATTCAGAAAACTTATGAAAAATTATAAAAATAGAAAAATTTCAAAAAAAAATTGGAAAATTCAGCAAAAATTCAGAAAAAATCAGAAATCTTTTAAAAAATCTTTAAAATTAATTTTTTAAGTAGTTCTCTCTTAGAATATGTGAAAATCTTTGATAAAAAATCATGCTAAAATATTGAACAAATTCTTGAAACTTTGTCTAAATAAGACCGACACGTACAATACATACTGACGTAAGACGTCGAAACGTCATTTTTTAAAAATAAAAAATTCCGACATATTCGCGACACATTATATATTAAATGAATTTTTTTATTGTTAATTATTTTAATTCAAATTCAGTATTTTTATTTTTAGAAATTATTTTTTAATCTCATTTATTTACTTTTTCGATTAAAATAAATCCCCACTAGGGTCCACCCCACTTTCTTCTTTCCATCATCCATCCTCCCCAAATTTATTTTTCTTTCCTTACTACCATTGTCCATTCGCCCACCCCACAAAATTTATTTTTCTTTCCCTCCCCTCCATCGTCCATTTCCCCCCACCCCTTTCCCTCCCCACCACTAACAGACAGGCTATCCCAGTCACTTCCCCTCCCTCCAAAATACGTGTTGGCCCATCAGAGTCCCCCTTTTTTTTTTTAATTATTTTTGAGTAACCTATCAAAAACCCTAGCTCCTTTACCTCATTCTCCTTGCCGCTCGTCGCATGACCCTTCCTTTTCTCCTCTTCCTCTCGCCTTTGGCCCTTTCTCCCTCGCAGCTATAGTCTCGTTGGATCTATCGTAGCATCACAGTGGCGGCCCTCGCGGGCCTCGTCTTAGTCTATGCTCTTTCTTTGGCCATCTCTTGCTATTGTGGGCTCGTGACCTCGTCTCTGCTCTCTCGCCGTTGCTTCCACCCTCCATCGTCTTCCGAACACGCGTGTCAATACGTGTTGGGCAAAAGTTGATCACGTGTCGAAAAATTTGACACGCGTTGACCGCGTGTCAATGTGTCCAACACACTCCGACGCGTGTCGGACACAACACGGAAGAACGGACAACGTGTCTGTGCTTTATAGGCTTTGTCATAGGGTTCTAATGCTTCCTCTTTTAAGACGAATTATCAATTGATTGAGCACTTTTATTATATCGATTGTGTTGAGTTAGAATGGGTATTTTTCTTAGCGTTAGACCTTGCTTTGCCTCGCAATGTTTTTAAAGCTTTCATTGGTTACTAATTACGCACCTGCATAATTACCTCACATATTAGTAGATAAATTTAAAAATAATCGGGATTGTTTGATTTTTTTAAATAAACAAGATTAAGTATTAAAAGAGCACTAATTGATTAATTAATGTAACTAAGTCCCCGATAGATTCTCTAGTTGTGTAGGAACTAAAATATACTTACATGCCTCACTTGATTTCTAAGTGACTCAAATAAGCTAATGGCGACTCTTCATTAAAAAAATTCTTAGAGTGTTAATTTTAATACCTAATGTCACGCAAGCTATGGAGAGTCCGCACCTAAACAAGAGCAATAGGCCCACATTTTAGATAATACCCCTAAACCTATGTCTTGCCCCTCTTCCGGACGAATGGAAAAGGTAGGTTGCGACATCGACATGAGCTGATTTGTTATTATTTATACTAGCCTGTAAAACCGTGCTTTGCGCAGGAAAAAGACTTGTGAAAAACATTACATGAAATAATAATTCTAAAAGTCTTGATCATCATGAGAATAAGAGATTTTGCACGATATTAGAAGTGCTTATATGCCCCTTGAACCAAAAGGGAAGAACTTTAGTTTAGTTAAGGTGAAAAAATTAAAGGAAATATTTTCGAAAGAAAATTAAGATAGATATCACTTATGGAGAGTGCAGAATGTCAACCGCCTATCAAAAGTGCTTCGGAGTAACACTTCACGTTTATCTAAAAGGATTAATTCGCTGTATGTATTTTAGAACTATACATGAGACATATTTAATTTTATAAGGTTAATTCTAGGCTTTAAGAAATTATTCTCTTCTTTTAGATTAATTTCCTTTTTATCAAATTATAAACTTTAATAAAGAACGAAAACAAGACACTCGTGTTCTTACTTCTTTTCTTCAAATCTTTAGAGGCTCCCTCTCCATGCACCAAAAAACTTATATTATAGATTACTACATCCATGTTTCTCTTTATCAATGCTATGTCTCTAATTGGTGATTATAAACATGGTCATCACCCATGGTAAGTTTGCATGTGGATGGTATCCATAATTTGAAGATAAATAAATATATAATTGGAGGAAGTTCTCCAACCAGGTATAGAGTAAAATATTGCCTGTGATCAAATGCAACCACATTGCTTAAGAACAAGGAAACTAGGCCAAAATAGATAAATTATGATGACACATTTACGACCCATGCACTTGAAAGTAGAATATAATACATCATTCTTTTATTTAAGGGAAAATATTATTATACCCTCCATGACTTTGAAGTGCGTGCATGTCAGACCTCGAAGTTCAAACAATTGCATCATCCCTCCCCAACCCCAAACTTGCGTTTTGGTATGCTCAATAACACCATTAATCTTTTCCATTAATATGTATCCTGCACGTGCTTTTGAGGGTAAATAAGTTAATCTTTGGATAGCAAGAACACATCATAGTTGAAATTTCCAGTCAAGGTGGCGGACGAACTAGACGTGCTATCTGCTTTTCAACATGAGCTCTTGTTGTTGTTCTTGAAAAAACTGTATGCGAGCATAGAGTGAACAATCGGTGCAACCAACACTGCAAAGAACACGGAAGGCTAGATCACGTTTCATTTTTACTCAAATAATAACTATTGCACTGTATTCCTTTGATAGTATGAAAGAATAAAATGCCTATATTTTGGTTGCCCAAGAAGATGGCCATTCAGAGCTGAGTTTGTTGCAATTTCTACTTGCAATTTCTACTTGAAAATGCACGGAAAAAATAGACAAGTCAATTTAAAAAAAAAAGGATCACTAGATGAGGATAAGGATACCACACATGGCATAATTTTCATATGATACATACTTAAATACCTTAACTCTTTTTTTCGATTAGTTGATTGTCATCATTTATTAAAAAAAATATTCACTTGAGTATTATAATTTTCGATTGATCACTTGAATGACATAATTTTTTGAAATGATTACTAAGTATTGGAAATTCGATGTGGCATGACACTTACAATGAACATTTTAAAAAAAAAAAACTCATGGCATTCAAATAGTTGATTGAAAAGTTATATAGCACTCAAGTAATCAGAAAAAAAAAGTTATAACATTTAAGTAAGCACAATATACAAATTATGACATTCAAGTGATCATAAAAAAAGCTATGACACTCAAAAGCGCCATATGCAAGTTATGTCATTTGTAGTGTCATTTTCTTGATTGGATTGAGTTGATGTGCAAGAAGGCTTGACTGGTGAAGTGGGCATCATTGTGAACTAACCACGCCCTTTCTTAAAATACCATGTCTTGTCTATGTATATGAAGATGATGCTTAGCACAAGTAAAATACTTATTCGTTAGTTACAGCCAAGAAATATCGATGATTTCTTATTTAAGGAGAGAGGGCCTACTTAGCCGTTGCTTCGTTGCAAGACTGACAGAGACGCGTCGCCTGAATTGGAAGACACCAAGTCAACGTTCTCAAAAATGAGTATAGCAAGACGACATTCTAATTCTACAGCAAAGCATTCTGTGAGTGACAAAAATAAAAGGAAAGGGCATAACACCTGTTGTCTATATCGTTTAGGCTGACATTAATTCTTGCCGTTGTGTTATTTCCTCACCTTTTGTGCTAGAACTTTTCAATTTGAATAAGATGGCAGACGGAGAAATATGGCTTGTGTATTAAGAAGGGCCATGATTTCCTCTCGTCAGTCTTCTGATTAATGGGTTACCAAGATGGACATCACCAGAATTTTTCATGGATAAGTTTAGACGTGGGCTGATGTCTCTCTAAGTATCTGGACTAGTCAATATTCCTTTTGCCCAGATAAGTTACTACTTTCCCTATTTCGTTACTAGCTTTAATGTTCAAAATGTGTTTTTAATGGCTAATTTATGAACAACTTAAAAACGTGCTATTGAATTAGACATGAGTAAAGTCCCAAGTTGTTGGGTATTTACTACGATGGTAGTGGAACTATGTTGGTATTTAAATTATAAATTCAGTTTGTTCATAATGGGAAATTACTTACTTTACTGGTAATTACTTGTAAGCGGATTTATGCAGGAAAGCTACTAATTCCACTGCCGAGTTTTCTTTTGAGTGGTAAATTTCTACGTAACTGGCAATTTACATTCTAATTGAAGTTGTTAAGTTCCATACTTCGTCAATAACTTTGTCAGTAAATTTATTAATTTCATTTTGTTTTGAGTGATAAATTTCTTCATAAATAGATAACTTACATTTTCAGGGAAAAGTACCAAAAAATTCTTAAAACTATTGCATTGATATCAATTCAGTCTTATACATTTCAATTGGATTAATTTAGCCCTAAATTTATTCACGTTTTACTAATTGAGTTTGTTCAACCAATTTAGATTGGAAATTGCTGACATGAACGCTAATCATCCTACGTGGTTCGATCGCACCGATGTGAAATTTTTTTAAATTTTTTGATTTTTTATAATTTTTCTTTTTTCCTTTCTTTTTTTTAAAAATTTTCCTTTTCTTTTTGCCATTGGCCAATTACCAGCCAAAGGCTATGGCCTGTGACGACAAGCGCCAATGAGCCAGCCATGGCTTGTGGTCGGCGACTAGCCACTAGCAAAAATAAAAGAGAAAGAAAAAAAAAAGCGAGGAAAAAGGGGAAAAAGATAAAATTTATTAAAAAAAGATCATTAAAAATTTTCACAAGTTGGATGCATCCACGTCAACCCAAATGGACTTAATTGGTAAAACATGAAAATGTTTAGGACTAACTTAGTCTAATTAAAATGTTCATGACTAAATTGATATTAATGCAATAGGTTTATGATTTTTTTGGTAATTTTCCCTTATATTTTACATAGAATTGATCAATTTTCTTGCTCTGCTTACTACAATAAAATTGGATCTTGGCTGGTAAATCGTTAATTTCACTTGTAACTTGCTATCTTCACTGCTAATTTCTCGTTTTAGAGGTAAATTTTTAAAGATGTTGATAATTTACTAACATCATTTAACTTTTGTAAATTATGACATTGTTCGTAAATTACCATCACCATACTTGAACAACAGGTTGCCAGTTACATGATTTTACTTGTATTAATTAGAATTTAATGATCTTGTTATAAATTTACCGTATAATGGACCAAGTTCAGATTTTGGCAAACGGAACATTAGAATTTTGCCTAGGTAGCCATCAATCAGAGATCTAGTTGGAGTGAACAAATTGATCTACACCGATAAATTTAAGGTGATTTTATTATGGTTTGTATCGGCCGGGTCGGGTCGAAGCATGTGTAGTTCGGGTTGCCTTGTTGTAGTCCCTATAAAATGCCAAGGGGAAACGCAAAGAATAGTTTATTTCTGCCATCTGCTACATTTATAATATGTATTAATATCACGAAAAACCCAAAACTAGTTAACTTGTGACAAATTTACCCAAAACTAATTTTTATATCACCAAAAACTCCAAATCAATACACTTTTGATAAATTTATCATAAATTGATATACTTGTAACAAATTTACCCTCTGTTAGTTTCCGTTAAATTTGAGTATCAAATTACTAAATTGGATGATATGTAACAATTGACTAGTATACTAGTTTGAGATTCATTTTCCGTTTGTCACAATTGTACTAGTTTTGTGATTTTTTCTACTATTAATCCAATTTAACAGAGAGTATATTTGTCACAAATGTACAATTCGAGGTGTTTTAGGGTAAAAAAATTAGTCAATGGTAAATTTGTCACATGTATACTAGTTTAGGATTTTTTGTGGTCATTTAGGATAAATTTGTCACAAATGTATTCATTTAGAGTTTTTAGTGGTCAAAAAATTAGTTTGGAGTAAATTTATCTATAGTTTGGAGTTTTTCGTGATATTAACCCTTAAAACATTATGTGTTCTCGCTAGGGTATGCAAATTAATCGGGAACCACCCAGACGGCTGGAATAGGACCGGATTGGACTAGAACCGACGGTTCCCATGGTGCTCGATCTAGTTCCCAATTATAGGCATGGAACCGTCCACTCACCCACTTAGCCTAGACCGAAATCTATATATATTTATTAAAAAAAAGAAGAAATTTCATCTCAATTACTTAATTATTTTGTAGTTATTGGATATTATTAACTAATTTCATCTCTTGTTAACAGGATTAACCCTCTACTTTTTTTTTTCTTTTTTTTTTTCATTCTAATAACCATGTACTTGCTTTCTCAACCACAACAAAATAAACAAATTGGAGGAAAGAGAGGACCAATTAGACATGTCCATAAATATTGCAGTGCTTTGTTATCATGTATAAGATTAAGAGCCAACAGCTCATTTTAAGAGCATAAATAGAAACTAGGTGCACCATAATATAAATTGATGAATGCAATTTGAAGGGATTGGGGACCAATTCAATGGACCCACTAGACTGCCAATTTGGTCCGATTTTTGGGTGGATCTATGGAAACAATAAGCGGTTCTGGATTCCAATTTTTCGGAACTAGTCCGTAGTGGGTGGTTCCTAGTTCTAAAGTGGGAACCCCTTACCCAAACCATGCTCATCCATAGGCCCTCTCTAATTGTTTATTGCCTGTTGGTCCTTCATATCTAGTGGTTAGGGCCCTAGAGAAGAAAAGGAAAAGAAATGACTTTTCATTTTGGTTTTTCCCCAATGGATGAAGACCTTGGAATTGAAAAATCGGGTTGAAGACACTGAACGTGAACGTATGATTCTTACAGGAAGTTTTCATCACATCTAAATCTCAGCCAAGCCAGCTGGGTGATTTGGGAGATTTATCAAGCAAACGGGCACTCGCATTATTTGTCTCTGGAATGAGGTTAAAAATGGAGGCACGATGGTAAATTGCCGCGTCTGCGCAGACCCAACGAAGCTCTGAGAATGGACCAAGATAAAGATTCGCTGTGCGTAAAGAAATTCTCTTTCTTTTGCCTTTTGTTCTGAAACAGAATCCTAGGTTCGGCAATTGGTGAAGAGACAATGCATTTTGCATAGACTTTACTGCTAATCCACGTTCTTGACAAGTAGTATGTTGTTTTCTTGATCTGCAGATTTAGCAATGGACTGTATCTGGCAAACTTGGCTGTGTCATCAAATCTTCTTCAGCATTCATGGGATGCCATACCCAAACTTGAGCAGCGAATCAATGAACACTGCCTCTTGCGTTGTGTAAAGAGTGTGTTTCAAGACCCTGTAATAATCAAAGAAGTTTGCCACCTGAACTACAATATCATTGCCTTTGTCACCTCACCAGTTACTACAGGCCGTCTTGAAGAGGAAAGAGATTTGGTTCCTTCATTCAAGATCCCCAACTTTAAGTTCCTATGCTCCGAAAGCAGTCCAACTTTTCATATAAACAAAGCTGCAATTTCTCTGTTTAACTCTCTTCGAGATGAGCTCTCTCAACTCAAAGAAAAGGTGGCAATTTTATATATTCTCTCAAGTTATCCATTCTAGTTATCACTATTATCAGCTGTGAGATAATAAGTACGCATGTATCTAGGAATTGCTGCTTACAGAAATCGTTGCTGAAGTAGACATGCTAATTATTGCTCCAATTGAGGAATTTCGAGTTGTTTACCACTTATCATTAAGCCTATTAGATGAGAAGTGAAGCACTGTTCTGCTATGGAAATGATTTTTTTCTCATTGTTTTGAGCATAGTTGCGAAAATCCCTTTAAATTGAATCTTTCATTGAACTTAGTCATATGATTGCGTAGAGTTTCATTTCATTTATTAACTGTGCATATTTATCTCATCTGAAAGATGGTATATGGCATCTATAAGTTGAGAATATAAATTGATGCTTATTCTGCTTCAATGCAGATTGTAGCTTCAGCCAAGTCTGAGGACTCTGTTCCCTATATTATTACAGGACACTGTTTGGGTGGATCCATCGCCTCCCTTTTCGTGTTAGAGCTTCTAAACACACTCGATACAACAAAGGGAACACTCCCCCTCTGTATCACTTTCGGTTCACCACTCCTCGGGGACAATGCCTTCCAACAAGCTGTATCGCAATATTTAAAATGGAATTCTTGCTTTTTGCATGTAGTTCATAAGGATGATTATTTTCCTAGACTATTCCTTCACCCTTCCACCACTAACCCAAGTCAATACAAACCTTTTGGTACCTTCCTTTTGTGTTCCGAATCAGGTGGTGCCTGTTTTGAAGCCCCTAAGTCCATCATGGAGCTGCTCATGTCGGAAATTGCTTTTGGAAACCAAGAGTCCCAGAGTGTCAATTATAATACTGTCATCCAACGGCTAGAGCAAAGATTAATTCGCAATGATTGGTCATGGTTGAATGGGCAAGAAGCAGATTCGTATAAAGCTGGGGTTACTACTCAAGTCATAGCGGTCAGCCTCGAGGCAAGACAGGTATCTGAACTTGGCCTTCTTCTCATGGTTACATTCCATCAAGGGCAAGTTTGCCTTTTAGCAGATAGTTGTGTTGCTTGTAACAACACAGATATTTCACGTAGTTGTGTTGCTTGGAACCACACAGATATCCCACTTTTGCCATGTTGACCATGTTTTACCAAAATAAAATGCGGATCGATTAATTCAGAATTTTAGCGGGATAAAAGGAAAACTTGCTGAAGGTGGAAGCTTCTAAATGTTATGAATGTTTATAAATTTTGACTGAGTGGATTCTCATTGCAATGACAGCAGCTGAATGAGGGCGGTACTCTGATAGATGAAATAATAGAGTGTGAACGAGACGTCATAAGACAACGAAGAGAGGCATTTGATCCTGCCAAGCAGTTGGGCCAAATGAAAGTGTACCTGACTTTCTTGGAGTGGTACATGAAGGTATGCAAAGCAAACGGCCAGGGTCCTGGTTACTATGACAGCTTCAAAAATGCACGAGAAAGGCGTGACAATGGAGTTGATAAGTACAAGACAATCCTCTCGGATTACTGGGAGCGTGTGGTCAAAGAAGCGGAGAAGAAGCCTCAAATATGGGGCACGCCCCTGCGGCGCCGTTGGCTCTTTGGAGGGACAAATTACTGCAGGATAGTGGAACCACTGGACATAGCGGAATATTACAAAAGGGGCCGAAAGGATTACATTAATCGAGGAAGATCAAAACACTACAAGCTGCTAGAGGATTGGCTGGGCGATCATCTGAAAAAAAATCCCCAGGACGAGGCTGGTCTTTCGAATTCGAAATTGAAAAACATTGAGTCGATTGTGACCGAGGATTCGTGCTTTTGGGCACGCGTGGAGGAGGCCATCCGGTTGAGCAGATTGCTGGAAAGCGGAGGATCATCAAACAGGTCCAAAATAGCGAATCTAATGGAGTTTGAGGAATATGTTATGGGTCTGATCAAGGAGTACAAGGTTTCGCCTGACATATTTTTGGAGAAAAGCAGCTATATGCAATGGTGGAGGGAGTATGTGCAGATCCTGGAGAAGCAAATGATGGGTGATTCTCACAATTCACAGCTTGTTGCTTTCATGAGGGAGGGGCGCTACAAAAATTATGCTGAAGGCTCCCCAAGCATGTTTCAAGAAGGAGCCAAAATCTCTCCATTTCCTCCCCGTTGTCTTACCCTTTCCCTGCTCCTTTTCCTTTCCCTCTGCATTTGCCTTTACCTTTTCCATTTCTCTAAGTAAATCCTCAAAAGGACACCTGTACTGATGTCCTCGGCAATTCTAGGCACGCAGACTTCGATCTCAACATTGAACTTTTGGATGTGATATATATGCCTACTGTATTCTTTATATGCAAACTTGTGAGGAAACGTCACTTTGTAGTTTTGTAGTACCATCTATTGGAATAATTAAATATTAAATCACATCTTGGTTTAACAATTTAAACTTTTAGAATAATTAGCAATGGTCTTACAAAAATCTTACATGATATCAGAGTTGGAAATCCTAAATTTGAATCCTTTCAGGCCCCATTTGCCTCCCCAATTGAATTTCCATGCTTAATACTAGACAAAAGGACCATATTAAGTGTGAGGAGGGTCATGTTTGAATAATTAATTATTAAACCGTGCCATCATCTAACAATTTTAAATTTTTAAATAGTTGACAGTGGTCCCACCAAATTCTCACATGGTATCAGAGCTAGAGATCCTGAGTTTTAATCTCTCTAGGTCCCATTTGCCTCCTTCAATTAAATATGTCCATAATTAGCACTAGACAAAAAGACCAAACTAAATGTGTGAAGGTCCCAAGTTCGAATCTCTCCAAGTTCCATTTGCCTCTTCAATTAAATATGAAATCAGATTAAGCATGAGATGGAGTGGTCATATAATTAAATATTAAATCCTACATTTGTTTAACAGCCTAACCTTTTAAAACAGTTGGTAGTAATCTAACAAAAATTTCACATGGTATAAAAGTTGGAGGTCCTGAGTTCAAATCCTTCTAGGCTTCATTTGCCTCCCCAATCAAAATGACTAGACTAAACGCGGGGGGTTCATGTTGGAATAATTAATTAATAAATCGCGCTATTATTTAACATCTTAAGTTTTTAGAAAGGTTGGCAGTAGTCCTATCAAATTCTCACATGACATCAGAGCTGGATGTCCTGACTTCAAATCTCTCCAATTCGTATTTGCCTCTCCAATTAAATATATCTACTCTTAGTACTATGCAAAAAGACCAAAGTAAGTGTGTGAAGGTCTTGAATTCAAATCTCTCGAGGCCTCATTTGCCTTCCTAATTAAATATGTCTACGCTTAGTATTCGGTAAAAAACTATACTAAACGTGAGGGGGAGTGATGGAAAGTACTAGGCCAAAAAACTAGACCAAGCATGTAGAGGTCTTGAATTCAAATCTCTCGAGACATCATTTGCCTTCCTAATTAACTATGTATATGCTTAGTACTAGGCCAAAAAACCATACTAAACGTGAAGGCGAGTGATGGCATAATTAATTATTAAACCACACATTCATCTAACAATTTACATTTTAAGAATAGTTATTAGTGGTCCCACAAAATTTCACACCATTTAAAGACGACAATTTTCGATGCGATGAGGAATAAAGTAAAGTGCAAGCTAAAATAGTTAGGTCAAAGTAAATTGCTAGCTGAAAAGGGGTCCTTCTAATGTTATTCAAGCAAATATTAGATAGCTACAATTTCTTGTTATAACAATAAGAGAAAATTCTAAATAAGGGTTTGAAATACTCTCATTTTTTTTTTCAACTAAGAATCTGACGTAAACCTTGTTTTAAATAAAAACCTGAAGTGGCTATATTAGTCTTAAAGAAGGGCTTGGAATGGTTATGGTTATTTTAAATAAGTGCATAATCTTGCTAGTTAACAAAATATTCCGGCCAATTGAGGATGTTTTCGTCAAAACACAAGTTAAACTAAAATTAAATTAGCTTTAAAAAAAAATAAAAGAAAAAAGGAAAAAAAAAAAACAAGTGGGAGGGGCATCACCCTATCGTCAGTTGGTGAAGGCTAGAGGGTGGTTGACGCCTGGGCAAAGGCTAGCAACCCTCGTTGGCTAGAGGTGAGGGCCAGCAGGCCCTCCCCCCGAAGCAAGAGAGGATGTTGACACCCTCCCAGATTTGGGTGAGGGTCACCTTACCTACCCTCGCATCATCCTAGGTGAGGGTCATCGGTCCTCGTGCAGGCTTGGCGACCCTTGCCTAGATCTAGAAAATGGTTGTTGCCCTCTCCCACTTCAGGCAAGGGCTTGCTGGCCCTCACCTCTTTCCAACAAGAGTCATCAGCCCTCGCCTATCACCACTGCCCCACCAGTGATGGGGGCAACAGCCACTCCCTATCACTTGTGTGTGTGTGTGTGTGTTTTTTTTTTTTTTTAATAAAAGAAACAAACAGAAAGAAGAAAGAAGAAAATTAAAAATTTTGAAAGACAAAATTGTCTTTTACATCTGATGAATTCAGACCCTTATTTGAGATTGATATACGCATTTTAGGCCGTTATTTGAAACAACGTCAACTTCAAGCCTTTATTTGAAATAATATCTACTTCAATTTCTTATTTAAGAAAATGAGGGTACTTTGGCCTTTATTTGAAATTTTTCTCTAACAATAGATATAAATTGTAATTCCATGACTTAATGCATCCAACATATGAAATAATATTGGCCCTAGAGGTAATCTGATGCATAAGATTATCGTGATAAGAGTAACATGCTTCACAATTATATTGGCCGAAAAAGAAGTTTTTTTTTTCTTTTTTTCTTTTTAAGCGAAAATGAAATAAACTAGAGCAGTAAAACGTAAGGAAAAGGGAGGCCGTTTCTAGTGTTTTACTAAGATTTAATATAATCATATAAGCAAAAGGAATTTAGCTATAAAGTACAACTTGTTCAATTAACTTTTTTGTTGTATTGTGAAATTCATTGAGATATAGAAAAGAAAAGATATATTGTTTCTTTATTTTAAACCATCTTTTATTTTATAAATAATGTATTGTGATATTTCCACAATATTTAATTTGGGTTAATTTTCTTTTAATAGTTAGATACATTAATGGGGGCAAATGCAATTTATTTTAATAAAATTTAGATTAGTTCTGTTGAGGGCAACATTTTAAATCAGATGTGTCAGACGATTTTTTGGCCACAATTTACGAGTTGAATTAGAATAGATGCCTTTTTAGCTTAAAATTGAAAATTATATCGGCCGGTGTCCACCCGTGTCAATCGCTCATGCTATTCAACATCACTTTAGAATGTTTGGATTGTGCTTTCTAACTGACCATCTTCCAGAGGTCTAAAAGCGCAGTACTAAAGTGCATGGTAGTTTCCCAAAGCTTTATCCGTGTAACCCTTCTAAAATGTAAAATCTCAGTTACGAATTCCATGAATTTTTTTATCATCTGGTCAATATAATTTTGGCCTATTGGCCAGAAATGAGCAGATTTCGTTAAGTTTATATCATCTGTAGCCCAGATTGATAAATTATTGCTACTGCAAGAGGAAGTGTTCTTGAAGACTCGCCGCGGATCCAATGGACAACGTGCTTCTTATTCCATTCATAGATCGATGAGGCTGTAGGAAGAGGCCTTTGTTGCTCCATTTTATTAATTTTGAAAAGAATATATCTTTTTAGTGCAACTAGAACCCTCGAATAAATTCAGCAGGAACAAAATAGTAAACAGCTCTAAACTAAACAATAAATTACAGGCTCAACCTGACCCGACCCGACCAAGAACATAGGAAACTGGTCCAAACATGGTTAACCCTCAAGGACAGCGGCAAGGGGCTGCACGATTCTCTGCTTGCAATTATGGAGGGTCATGGCACCCTTTGCAAATTCCGGGAAATGTAGGCAGAGGGCTGATGGCTCTCTTCGCTTCTTCTTCTTCTTCTTCTTCTTCTTCTTCTTCTTTTTCCCAATGTTCTTAAGCTTTTTTCTTTGTGCTCACATGGTGCCGAAGCTGGACACCATGCCGGCACCGCACATCTGCCATGTCAGTGTTTGGATCAAGAATTGGCCAGTTTCCTATCAAAGTGCATCGATTCCAAAAGAAAATGACTTAAAGTTCAGCGCATTCGACGTTTGAAATCAAAGTTCATCTATCAGATTGTGCGCACCTTCTAAATTTAGTGACCATGAATTGATGAAATTTATCCCAAAATATGGCAATGTACCTATCTCCACCACATCAGTAATCATAGCATTGCACGGGTTTGTGACTCTTGTGGATGGCCAAAGGAAACAATTATGAAAAATCAAACTTGCGACGTAACCCTCTTGATGGAGCCAAGTACCTTATCATTTGCACCAACGGAGTTCTCGTCAACACGAGGCATTCCTTCCTTATTTCCTACATTGGCCATTGCTTTCCTACTCATTCCGTGTGGGCCCTATTTAGCTTAAAGAAGTACATCTTTGGTAACGGATTCATGCTGGGTACTTACAATCTTTTCATGGACTCTTCAATTCAGCAATGAGATGGATTTGATGTCTTGCCCAGCGCTTTCCTTTTCAATGCTGTCGCGTACGCAAAGCTGACCGCAAAAACGAGAAATATAATCACGGAGAAATCACACTTTCCTAGGGTGAAAATATGGGCGAAGGATGAATACAGCGAATTTTTGTAAATAGGTTGTCCTGGTTTTGCGGGCAAGAGTTCAGGATGATTATGGTAACGAAATAATGTCTTTCTTTAACCCCCAGTAAGATCTTGTTGAAAGAAAGCAAGCAAGGGTCAACGGAAATGAAGGTAACCATTAGCAGTTTTTTGTGATTCCCATCAGTATGATAAACTCACTGCCCGGAGAGCTCGCTGCCCTGGTTTGACAACCTTCGCATCAAAATGCTTTTTGGGTCAGTGGAAGGCCTTGCCAAAACTCTCTTTCAGGTACCGCACATGTGAGGGATTGACTTTGTAAAACATCGGTAAGACTTTCCTCTGTTTCTCTACTCCGTCATTTGAATGAGCTTGCAAAGACACTATTTATTGGAAGCATAATTGGGAGAGATAATTGGTATCTTGATCTTAGATTGCATGATTGAACTGGGAAGCTCTGACCCAGACTCCTTGCTGATTTGGAGGTCTTTATCATCCTCGAACACGAGCTGGCACAGTGCTGAAAATGCTAGTACAAACATCTAGAATGATGTGAATAGGTGTTTAAAAGAAATATTGATAAATAAATGCGAAATAAAATAAATTACAAGTAAAGTCTGGTAAATATTCAAAATTTGTTATGCAATGGAATTGATTTCTAAAATAACCTGTAAGTGTGCAATATATTTAAATAAGAAGAGTTAATAAAAGAGACAATTGAACACGAGATTTATAGTGGTTCGGCTTAATTAAAACTTATGTCCATTCTCCCACGCTAATAACCTTCTGGCTGGATTGTACTATATGATCAACAAGAGATTATAACTTCGAGTGCAAACACTTATCACACTATCTCACTAAGTCACTTTTTTGGTGTTTCTCTCATAATCACAAATGTTTAAACTCGTGAAAGACAAGTGTCTGAGCGAAATCACAAATGTTTAAGCTCGCGAAAGACAAGTATTTGAGTGAAATCACAAATGTTTAAGCTTGCGAAAGACAAGTGTCTGATCGAAGTTCGCTCAGATTTTGTAATTATAAATTTTACACTCCGTCTCTTACTTGCTTCTCCATCCTTAGTCTTCTTAAATACTCCCTCACTTCCAAACTAACCGTTGGATAGTATCTAGAGGATCGTATTTCAATATATCCATTAGATAGATCTATATCAAAAAGATTTAGTAGTCGTTGAGTGACAGAAGCAAAATCTCAAATTGATTATGATCGTCCATACAAATAGAATCTTGATTTCCATATGTAAAGTTTCTTCGTTTAGAAAGTTTTTGTCTTCAATATCCAATTATCAATCAATTAGATTAAGTCAATCAAATCTATCTTGATATAAAATCCAAACCAGATCACTAGCCGTTATATATTTGCAACTTGTGTTACGTTTTGTTGAGTTGTCTTATTCTAAACATGCTTCATTCTGAATCTGCTACGTTCTGAACTTGTGATTCTGAACCTTATCACATTCTGATCTTGTATTTTGTTCTGAACCTTGTCACGTTCTAGACTTGTGTCTTGTTTTGTATATAAAGTCTGAGAGTGTTCTGTTGGAAGTAAAGTCTGAGTATCTTCTGTCTGAAGTAGAGTTCGAGTGTCTTTCGTCTAAAATAGACTTTACAATCTGAACGTAAATCTGAACATATTCTGCTTCTGAACATATTTAGGATTTGGACAAAGTCTGAATAAGTTCAGCTTCAGCATAGAGTTTATCTTTTGATTCTTTCAAGTATAGACTTTGACAATATCATTTACATGTTCTATCATCTGCATAGTTTATTACTCAACTATTAAACACATTAGTAACCTTTGATTTATTTTGTCATCTTTAAAACATCATATGAGATTTTCCCTAATAAGAGTCTGCATCGACAAGTCTGTTGTAGAAGTGATTTGTGAATCCTGTGCGAGCATAGCACTTTGTTGCGGTCATTTCCCACACCACTTGGAGAGATGAACGGAGAAGTGGATGCTCCCACAGTGCCCGAATTGCTGGCACCAGCACCATCGCTTACGCTTTTTCTCTTCTTGTTGAGAAAATTGTAAGCTAGAACAGATAGAAGATCTCTAATAAATGAACTGAAAGTGGAGCATATGCTTTACGGGGTAAAGTGCACATCTTTCTGAACAAGTTTGGACCCATGAGAACGTGAGATCTTTAATAAACCGGATGCAGGTGGCAATTAGAGTTAACAGTAATTTATAGCCTCAGAAGCAGTTTATTTGTCTTCCCCTCGAGTCAATGCAAGATTTGGAATGGTCCATTCAGACAGAAATGATCATCTCTAAAAAATTTCTGCAGATATGTAGTGAACTTCTCGTGCTACGTCGCATATCAGAGGATGCAAAATATTCAGTTCCACTCCAATTGCTTCTTTCTCAATCCAGAATGGTCGGAGTCACTTTTGCCAATTGCAAGTCAGCAATTGGAGAATCACGAGTTAATAGCATCTACTGTCTTAGAAAGACATTTTCTTGCCATAACTGGTTTCCAATAGCCGGCACACAATACCAGTGGCTATGTTGGAAGACGTCCTTCGACAAGGCAGCTAGCTTTCCATATGCTCTGGGGAGTCTCCTGGTTCCTTGAACTAATCTGGGCAACCAGGAAGAGAGAGAGAGAGAGAGAGAAGGCAAATCAGTGCATAGTTTTGCTTCTTGGTGTCTTACTGGTCAATTCATGGCGACTGATACATGAGTAAGTAAATAAATCTCGTTCTCTTACATCGTGAACTTACACGGGCTAACTACCAAAGACGGCAACGTTTGACAAGCGAATACACGGACTAGATACAACGCAACTTTCACTCTCTCGGTTGATGCCATCACGATTTATTTCCTTCTTCCCACAACCACAAATCATATAATTCTCAGCTTTTAAATGGAGAGGCTGGCTGACACACATTTTGGAGAAGGATCACTCCCAGAAAAGAAGCCCCAAAGGAAGCAAACTAAAACCACGAGCATAAGTAGCGATCAAGCAGCTGCCCTAGTTATTAACTCGATTTAGAACAGTCTTTAGCCCTTGCTCATTTACGTGGAATATGTAGGAAGTATCGAGATAAAATAAAGAATAGGTTCACCAGGCGTGGGTGTTCCTGCAAGTAGTGTCACTGTTACTGCATAATGAAAAAGAACTCTAGTTCTTCGTTCAAAACTGATTGCATAATGGTCCAATAACGAAATCGAGGAATGTTCTCAGGCATAATATTATCATGAAAGGAAAAGGAGGAAAGCTCCTTAATCATATTTAGGAGAAAACACCGGTTCCTCAGTGAAAGTCGAATGAAGCTTTGCTTGTTGCACTTCAATATAGCCAGGAATATTAATTCTTTGAGATTCATCTCTCCTATAAACTCAGGAATTTCCAAGCTCCAAGCTGGAGAGGTGTTCCAAAATTTGGCAATGTCTAAGTTCTTCCACAGAAAGCTGCAATATGTAGTCAATCCAAACAAATTATAGATAGAGCCCCTATAAACTGCATGAATCCTGCTAACAATTCAAGACATGGAATGTCAGATAAGGTAATTTTCATAACGAGGCAAGTGATAGCAGATATACATCAACAAATCTGACATAAAAATTCATCAGAAGATGTTCTACTTTAGTCACCTGTTCCCTGTGTTAGTGAAACAAACAGGATATATCAGGTATCCAAGCAAATTAACCTCCAAAGTCTCTGCACATGCACATCACTAATCAGTCTCATGTTGAAGATTAAGAACTGGAGTTGTCAACCCACAATGATATCAAACGCACTTAGACAAGGTTTCCAACTGGGTGCAGAGTTCCACTCTAGAAATAAACAATTGCCAGGGCATCAACTTCTTTCCGTTGCTTGAACTATGCAGGGGAAAGAAAAGATAATAGAAAAAGCCATGAAGGAAAAATCACTTCTTGATACAGATAACACTATTAAAAGACAGGAAATGGATGTCAACAGGGCATGGGTGATCACCTTCTTTGTACTCTCTCGACTTTGACATGGCAGTAGAACTATGTGCAGCCTATCGGCTGAAAGTGATAGTCCCACACAAGGGATGGAGCATAGGTTCGCCATAATTCTGCATGATGTGTGCTCCAGGTAATTCTGGTATATTTTTCAGTGACTTGCATCCAGAAGTATCCACTTGCCACAGCACGTCCAAGTCTCCAAGTCCCATAAGCTCAATAAGTTTCTTGCAGTCTCTTACAACTAAACATTTCAAGTTCTTGCACATCGACATATCTGGCAGATGCTCAATGGACTTGCATCTTGACATATCTATAAATTCTAATGATCTCAACTCTTTGAGCTCTGACATATCCAGAAGTTCATGACAATCTTTCACTATCAACTCTATCAAACCTTCAAATTTTGAAAGGTTTGGCAGTTTCTCTAGGGACTTGCATCCATCAATGCAGAGCCATTGGCAGGATGAGAATTTCTCCAGGGTCTGAATATCACATAGTTTCTCGCAGTGGTTGATGTTCAGAAACTTCAGGGTGTTGTAGAATAAAAGGTCTGGTAATATTTCAATCGATGTGCACCCAGAGATGTCCACCCATTCCAAGCACTCCAAGACATCAAGGCCTTGGACTTTAGATAAATTCTTGCATTTGGAAGCCCAAAAATATCTCAGAAACTTCAATTTTGCAATATCCAGTCTCTTAATGGATGTGCACTGACAGATATCCAACCTTTCCAAGTATACCAAGCTGTCAAGGCCTCTAATTTCGACTAGATTCTTGCATTTCCTAACACTTGCTTTCCTTAAAAGCTTCAAAGTTGAAAGGTCCAGTCTTTCCATAGACATGCAATCAGTGAGATCCAAAACTTCCAAGCAAATGAAGCTATTAAGAACTTCAATTCCAACTTGATTCTTGCAACTTGGAAGCACCTTTAAATTACTCAGTTCCGAACGATCCATCAACCTCTCTAATGCTTCCGACGGTCCGATCTTTAAGCACCTCAGAGACATCAAACATTCTACCTTGCCAAGCCTAGATAACTTTGGGCACTTCAACACATCCAACATTGTGAGTGATACTAATCCTTCCAGACCTTTAACTTCTCTCAGTTCAGAGCAAACCGTCAGACTCAATTCTGAAAGATGCTTCTAGGTTGACAAATCTGGCAACTTTCTCAACATTTGGCATCCTATAAAGGAAAGCTTTGACAGTTTGGAGGGAAGCTCTGGGAGGCATTCAAGTGTAGTGCATTTCAGGACAGTGAGTTCCTTTAGATGTGTCAGGTTGGAGAGGATTGGCAATGTAGGACTCTGACAAGTGAGACCTAGAGTTCTCAAGCCAGAGGGTAGGTTTGGCAGCAATTGAAGCTTGTTGCACCCTCGTAAATTGAGGTCTTGCAGACAAGAAAGCTTACAAATGCTTTCTGGCAAGCCACAAATGTCTGTCCCCAACAATCGGAGGGCCTTCAATGAAGACAATTCCCCAATATCACTACAAACTTCTGCCAGGATTTCGCAATTTGTGGCATCTAATATGGTGAGCTTCTCCAACATTCCAATACCCCTGGGTAACCTTGTTACATATGACCGCACCATTTGCAGAACTTCAAAATTACACAAGTCTCCAATGGATTTGGGTAACTCCGTAAATCCTGTGCACGATATGTCCAGTTCAGTTAAACATTCCAACTTGCCAATTGAGTTGGGGATCCCTCTCAACGAGCTACATTCCTTTAATGATAAGCACTGCAGTTTCTGAAGGCACCCTAAGGATTCTGGAAGTTCAGCAAGCTTGTTGCATCCCGTAAAATCAAGGGTTGACAAAGACGCTAGATGGCTTAACGAGCTGGGTATTCAAGCCAATGATTCACAATACTGGGCACTAAGAGTCCTAAGCTTCTTCATTGAACCTTTAGATATGGGAATTTCTTCCATCCGAGTTCTATCTATAAAAAGCTCCTCTAATTCTTGTAGCTGACCCACTTCTATTGGTAGTTCCTTGAGTCTGAAACAGTCTCTCACATCCAAGGAAATTAGGATGCTGATGCTTACGATAGAAGGGTGCAATTTTTTAGATCTTCACATTTTCCAAAAATTAAAATCTCTAGATTTTGAAATGCTGTGAGATCAGGAGATGGCTTCAAGTCACAGCAATTAGTAGTGTTGAGAACTTTCAGATTACTTGCCACCTGTAAGAAAGAAAACTGGGAGACATGAGCCACTGAGAGTAAGTGATCATTTTCCGAAAGGAAAATGTACTCTTTTCATCTTACATCCATATGTTTCCATCCTTCCCAATGCTCTGTGACTTACTGTGACTTTGCTCCTTGATAAGTCAAGTATGACTAATTTCTTCGCGTGAAAATTAGTTGCTACAAAATTTGATGGACAATTTTTTCAGTAAAGCCATTGTAATTCAGAAAGAACGTACTTAAAATCTCCAGAGAGGATGAAATTATTCATCTCAAGGAACCTTAAGTTTGGTAGTTTTTCAAATGGTACATTGCTGTACACCCTGCCTAAGCCACTCTTGTTAAGACAGAGGGCCTCTATCTTTTTAGTTCCCTGAAAGTAAGAATGCCAAGGATCAGAAATAAGGCATCATGAAAACTAAACTATGATATGTTGTTTCATAATAATTCCTGTGCTCTGCTGCTTTGAACTAAAAAAGTTTACAACATCGTTGCTACTAAACTCATTGGATGGTATCTTTCAACAATTTTATCATACACAATTCACCAGAGAGCTAATATATAAAATGCTCAACACTACTACAATTAAGTTTGCTAACATGTCCTAAGGTTGCTGACTTTTCAATTTAAATGGAGTTAAACTCCATAAGATAGCTGAGAACCTCTGATTATCAAAGATGAGCAACCTCTAAGGATATTACTCCTATGAATTACCAACTTGCATCATGCAATGACTACCAAAATGTTGAAAATATCATGAAAAGGCCTTCTTCAACTAGGGTCAGACTTCCGACCAAAAAAAAAAAAAACTAGGGTCAGACTAATTCAATGTACTAACTTCTTTTTCCTCTTCATGGTAGGTAACAAAACATTTACTAAGTGCGTAAAAGTAAATCAAAGAAAACTCTCACCTTATTCTCCTCTAGAACACGTAAGGCCTCCTTGTGAATCCTTAATCGACTATGTTTCCAAGGCTCCTTGTAGTTTTCCTGCTGGACAAATTCCCTACCAAGATCTCTCAGTTGGTCATGCATTAAAAGCCTATGGTCATTTCCCACTTTTATCAAGGGCATCACACTCAATGCTTCAATTCCCATCCCTGGGAAAAATTCACAGTCATGTGACATATAGGATGCAATTCTTCCATCAGTTCTAGCGAAAAAACTGGCAATATCCAAAAATATCTGTTTTTTCTCATATTCTAATGCTTCATAACTTACCCCTAAACGTCTCTTGCATTTCCTTATCTGGTATTTGCCTTAACTTCTTCAGCGTATCTTTCCACACTACTAGGCGTTTTCCGCACAAGAATGAACCTATAACCTCGAGTGCTAAAGGAAGCCCTCCTGTAGTGGACACAATATCACGCGATAGATCCCCAAATTCAGGCAAAGGGAAGTCCCTTCTGAATGCACATCTACTAAAAAGAAGCAAAAAGTTGTTAGGATCCAATCCACTAAGTACATACGAGTTGTCCACCCGAGCCTCATAAAAAAAACTCACTTTTCTTGCCATAATAATGATCTTACTTCCTAAACCAAACCAGTCACGTTTTCCAGCCAAACAGTTCAATTAAGAAACATCATCCACATCATCAACAAGAATGAGGACTTTCTTATGCCTAAATCTAGTATTGATTATTCTAAGTCCTTCATCAACATTGGAGACGTCATTGTGTTTTCCTTTTAGAATATCAGAGATTAGTTGGTTCTGCAAATGGTGGGCACCCTTGTCTTTTGCTGTTTCTCGCACATCTGCCAAGAAGCTACAGTGATCGAATTGACTGGAGAGTTTATTGTAGATGAACTTGGCCAGAGTTGTCTTACCAACACCACCATTCCATGGATTCCAACAATTCGAGTATCTCTCACATCAGTACTTAAAATTCTCATAATTTCCTCTACATGAGCACTAGTCCCGACCAAGTTCTCTGAAGGTCTTTGGTTGTCTGTTCTATGCCACCATAATAGGACATAAGGATAAGATGGGTCCTTGTGCTTGCCGTGGCATATTTATGGGATATCCCAATTTACAAAAGGGGTACCGGATATTTGATCATTCTACGGGAGAATTTTTCGTTAGCACAGATGTTTTATTCCAGGAAGACATCTTTCCTTTTGCTACCCAGGAATTAGGCGCAGATAGCAGGGAACGTCCCTATACTCCTCATGTTGAGGAATCCACCGAAGAACCAGGATATGTTTTACTTCCATCTTTAGAAAATACAGGGAATGCTCCTGCATCAACTACGGAACTGACACCCTTAATGGCTGTCACAGATCAAAGCCTGGATAATGGAGTTGCTCTCGAATCAGCTCCTATGGAATCAACTCCTGTGGAAACCCGAGCAAATAATTTGTCCCCTGAGAATAATCCGCCAAGATGCTCCGAACGAGCCACACGTCCACCTACCTAGACCAAAGACTACATATGTGATGTCAGAAACTCACCAGGTATTCTTTTTCCCATCTCTTCTTATGTTTCCTTCGATCGATTATCTGCGGAGCATAGATGTTGTACCGCTCGCATTTCTAAAGAGCGAGAACCATCCAACTATGATGAGGTGAGCACTAATCCACGATAGCAGAAAGCTATGAAAGAAGAATTGCAGGCTCTGGTAAATAATCAAACATGGGAAGTTGTTACTCTACCTCCGCATCACAAGGCAATTGGATGCAAATGGGTATACAAGATCAAATATCAAGCAGATGGGTCGATTGAAAGTCACAAAGCTCGATTAGTAGCTAAGGGTTTCACATAGCGGGAAGGTTTTGATTATCACGAAACCTTCTCTCCCGTAGCCATAGATGTTATAGTCCGCTCTTTTCTCTCAGTAGCAGCTTATCAGGACTGGTCATTGCATCAGATGGATGTCCACAATGCCTTCCTACATGGAGATTTAGACGAAAAGATTTATATGGACGTTCCACAGGGTTTACGGAGATAGGGGGAGAATAAAGTATGTCATCTCCACAAATTTCTGTATGGGCTTAAGCAAGCTTCCAGACAATGGTACGCAAAGTTTTCTGAGTCCTTGATGGCTGCTGGTTTTCAACAGTCCAGATTTGATTATGTTGTTTTTACTTGGACTAAAGTTACGCCATCTATATACTTGATGATATATGTAGATGATATACTTATTATGGGCAATGATGAAATAGTTATCAAAGGTTTCAAGGAATACTTGCACTCTACTTTCCATATAAAAGACTTAGGGTCACCAAAATATTTTCTTGGAATCGAGATTGCGCGATCAGACCAAGGAATCTCCCTCAGCCAGAGGAAGTTTGCATTAGAAATCATATCAGAAGCAGGTTTATCAGGATGTAAACCAGCTGCAATTCCAATTGAACAAAATGTCAAGCTAACCACAGCAGAATATGATGCTGGAGTATCCTAAGAAGTCGATCTTGTATTCAGAGATCCATTGAGTTATCAGAAACTTGTTGGGAAGCTCATATATTTCACTATGACTAGGCCAGACATCAGTTATGCTGTACAGACTCTCAGTCAGTTCATGCACAAGCCGAAACAGTCCCACATGAATGCTGCACTGAAAGTGGTGAAGTATTTGAAGAAATGTCTGGACTTGAGATTCTTCTCTCCAGGAAATGTGATATGAGAATGACTGCATATTGTGATGTAGATTTTGCGACCTGTCCAATGAGCAGAAGATCCATAACAGGTTTCTGTATTAAATTGGGGGATTCCTTACTTTCATGGAAGACAAAGAAGCAACCAACTGTTTCATTATCCTTAGCAGAGGCAAAATATCGAGCCATGGCGAAAACCACATGTGAGATAGTGTGGTTACGAGGATTACTTCGAGATCTTGGGGTGCAAGTTGAAGGACCAACCAAATTATTTTGCGACAACGATGTAGCACTCAAACTTGCATCAAACCCGATTGTTCATGAAAGAACAAAGCATATAGAAGTGGACTGCCATTTCACTCGAGAGAAAATCCAGCAAGGAATAATCGAGACACAAAGGATTTGAACAGAAGAACAACCAGCGGACATCTTCACCAAGCCTTTGTGTCAAAGTCAGCATGCGTATCTTTTGAGCAAGCTAGGCGTCTTGGATATCTATAAGCCACTAGCTTGAGGGGGAGTGTTGGAAGATACACAAATCTTCTAAATATTATTCCATATCATTCAGAGATCAATTAGTATCAGATTAGTATCGGATCTTGATTAATTAGTATCGGATCTAATTTGTAAATTATTTACTTGCTTTTTTCTGTACATGCTTTGTATTATATCATTGATCCTATACATTGAATAGAGTGAATAAACTGAAAATTCCTACAGATCTCTTTCTTTGACCTCTTCCTTTTTGTCTTCTTTCACAGGGCCCAGCAACCTTGGCCGATCGACGACGAGGGCCTATGAGCCCTTGCCCAGATCTAGGGTAAGGGTCGCGGCCCTCCCCCAAATCCGGCGAGCGTTGGCGGCCCTCCTTCGGTCGGGCCAAAGGCCATTGCCGTTGGGGTTGCCTCAAATTTGGGCAAGGGCTCACAGGCCTTTGTCGCTAATTGGCCGGGGTCATCGAGCCCTGATTTTTTTAAATATAAATATTTTAATTTAATTAATATTTATATTAAAATTATAAAAAAAAAAGAAGACAAAACGACGTCATTTTGATTCTTTGTTATTGACTCAACTCTCCATGCGTGCCATGTAAGTGAGTTATATTATTAAAAAATTGCCATGTAGGATTTCCAGCCACCTTCGTCGGACTTAGAACTCCATATATTCTTTTGCCGAAAAAAAGACTATGAAATAATATCTAATTTATGACATGAACCGAAGTCTCTCTATGTTAAATAGGATAATTTATAGGCTAAGCAATTGAATCAAGCCCATCATCACACTAATTGAAATTCTCATTCGCATTTCTACTGTCAACAGGACCCTTTCATCTGTTCCAATTCGTCTTCAAATGTTCTTTGATTAATTTGGCAAGAGCTGTCAAGCTAGTAGTACAGTCATTCAGAAAGAATAATAGTGTCTTTTTTACCACAAAGTGCCATTGATGTGCAATTGGCAACCGGGACCACAAAGATTCTCCCTCTCTCTTTCTCTCTACATATTTTGCTTTTAGTGCCTTGTGGATGATAGAGAATAAGGGCGAGCATGACAACATTTCTATTTCTCGATTTCTTTATTTTTTGTTCCCCAGAACAGGTTTGGAATAGAAATCAATTGGTAACGCAATTTAATTTTTCTATTTTTGAATCAAATTTCTATTATAGAAATAGATCTGGAGTAGAAATCAGAAGTTAAATTTTTTAGCTTTTCTATTTCTGGAACAGAAATGAGAAATCAAAATTTTTCTCATCGTTTACTCTTGTTACCGCCCATTGCCCACTAGCCGCTTGTGGGACGTTGGACACCTGCCACTTGCCACCGCTTGCTGATCGCCTGCCACCGGCTGCCCGCCGGTGACTGCCGGCCATCGGACTTTGGCCACCCATCGTCGATCATTGACCGTCGGATGCTTGTTGGTCGTTGGCCACTCATCGCCAAACGCTGGACATTGGAGGCCCACTGCTGATCACTGGACGTTCGCCATCGACTACCCGTCGCTTGCCATTGGCCGTTGGATTGGCCGCCCGCCGCCGCCTGCCGGACTTTGGGCATTGGTCACTGGCCGCCAACCGCCGACTGTTGGACTTCGAACATTGAATGCTAGACTCCGGATGTTGGACGCCGGTCGCCGGCTAGTCGGACGCTAGACGATGAACTTCGGACGTCGGATGCCAAATGCCGGCTGCCTACCACTAGATGCTGGACTCCGGACTCTGGCCACTCGCCACGGATTGCTGGACGTCGGACTTCGGCCATTGGATGCTGGTTGTCGTGCTCTTAGAAATAGAAATTTTATTCTTTTACCAAACAAAATTTTATTCTAGAAATAGAAATTTTGAATCATTATCAAACACATTTCTTTGCTCAGAAACTCATCCATGGAATAGAAATTGAGAAATTAATTTTCGGCTAGAAATTGATTTCTGTTCTAAAAATTTTGTTAGGCGCGCCCTGAATAACTAAAGAAAAATTGGTAAATCAAGTTGACCGGTTTCCCTTGCAATATGTGTGGTGGTGAATATACTGTCACCTTCCTTGTGAATAATAGCAACATTAGTGTCATGCCCCGAGCCTTGGGCACGCGCACATCTCTCGGTGGTCGACTAAATGGCGACATTTCCAAGACGCATCGCTGACCCAATCGATTCATGCATATGCGGAAGCGAAATAGTAATCTCCAAACAATAACCAACATGGGATAGAAAAGCAGGACAACAAATTTATACAAAACATATTTTATAAGCAAACCGGGTCAGTCCCACAAAGTTATATACATAACCAGTCAGTACTACCAGTCTATATACAGTAGTTTAACTCAAAAAGGGCTTACTGAGCCATCTAGGCACTAAATCTTCAGTCATGGGCTCTGGGTCCTCAACGACACCATCAGGGGTGTCGATATCCATAGGATGCCCTACTTCCCACTCTCCGGTCCCAACGGGAGGCTCATCAAAACCCTATAGGGGAGCCTCCCGACACCCTTGAGGAAAGTTAATGAACCACGCTATGAATCAGTGATGAACCAATTGAGGTAGGCCCTCCTCGACCCATACCGTGGATTCCACTAACTCATGGGTTAGGGTGGTCCCGAGAATAGGGAAGTAGGTGTGCTCAAAGTCCATCACCTGTAGGACCCAGTATCGTACATGACACACCTCCATTTAGGGACCTGTAAGATTATAAACCACGACGGAGTGAGACAATGTCTCAGTGAGTCTACACCTTAAACCTCGATTAGGAAGATAATTCACCTAGAGGTAGCCTAAACAAGCACCATAGATGACTTACCTTGCCTTAGCACCTCCCTGCATGTCAGTACGGCTCATATAACAGATGCATACAATAAATGCACTCAATAATTTGAACACTTCACTTTCCACATATCAATCAATCATAGGGGTCCCGATTATAAGGCCAAATTGTTATAACACGTCCCATTTCGTGCCACACAATTTTGTCCCATAATTAGGCGCGGCTAATTCACTCATTCAAGTGTTCCAATTAATTATGGCTTAATGGCCACGGCCAACTCAACAGTTAGTGGTCATCGGGCATAACCGAGTGTTGTCCCGCTTTATCGGGCACGTCAACATTTACATTTAGACGGCATTCCCGAAGGAGCATTGGCCCAGCTTCCATAGCGACCGACATCCGTTGACATGGGGCATTCCTGAAAGAGAATCGTTTGGCGTAAACACATCGTGATGGATTCCAATAGTGATCACATGCACATCCAATCTCGACCAAGGACATCGTGCTTTGCACTCAAATGCCATCATTTCAAATAATGTACTTGGCCTATTTTCTTCATATTAAAAACACCCGATAAAATAATTGGGTGTGGTCCCACGATCATATTGAACCATAAAAGGTGGTATACTCTCTTTTAAAAATTTCACAATTTTATATAGTACTTAAAATATTTTTGGTGTCCAAACCCGACACCCGGTATTTTTTTAATTTAATACCAAAAATCCATATTTTTGAAATAATAACTGCAAATCATCATCCAACACTCAATTGCATAAATTAGCAAAAAATTGCACAAACTAACACTTCCATGACGATCAGCACGAAATTCTGACAATCGGCTATTTCGGTATAATTTCCACTAAATAATAAATAATTAAATAAATTGCATTTAATTAAATAAATTACAAAATATTTAAATTAAAACACTTAATTAAATTAACATAAGCTAGTCTAACCACCTAAGTGCACTAAATAAATTAATCTACTAAGCTTAACTAATTTAATCTAATTAAACTAACTATATTAATCTAATTGAACTACTAACTAACCTAACTAACCCTTAGCTCATCTAGTTAGCCTAACTACTAATCCTAACTAACTAGTCATAGGAACTAACTACACTAATCCCTAATTAACCCAACTAATCCACCCTATTAGCCTCCTAATTAGGGATTATAACATAAAATCACCGATTTAGTGCGAAAATCGGTTCACGGCGATGGCGGCGTGATGGCAAACCACAACTTGGGTCTGTGGCGACACTAAAGGAGGCCGGGAAATGGCTGAAAAAGCCCTGCTAAGCTCACGGCTAAGTTGGAAAAACCGGTTCTACTTGTTGGACCCGGTTTGGTCTTGGGGAGCTGCTAGTTGCGGCTTGGCTTGGTGGGGTGAGAAGGGATCGGTAGCAGACTAGCTGGACGTCGGGCTGGACACGGCGTGAGGTGGCGGCTACTCAACGGCTTGGTCGAGACAGCAAGTAGGCAGATGGCTCGGGCGGTCGGCAGGGGTGCAGACACAGGCTGGAGGCAGACGGGCGGTGGACGGTCGAGTAGTGCAAGGAGCGGGCTGGCAGTGGCTTGCGGTTGGCTTGGTTGGGTTTGTAGCTTCAACAATGGAGGAATAAAGGAGGATAAGAGCTAAAGAAGATGATGATGTAGTAAGGGGGGCGGTCGAGCAAGCTAAGGGGGAAGAATGGAGGGAGAGAGGGGGAACCAAGGGGAGACAAGAGCCTTGAAAGTCTTGTGAGCAACCAATGAGCTTCCATGCATAATATCTAGCCACTTGAGTGCTGAGGCACCAAAGTCTTCAGCCAAGCTATCCAAGCTTCCTCCATAAGCCAATTTCCCTTCAAATCTTCCACAAACCAAGCCGAATTGAAGTCCAAATGTTGCAGCCCTCATAGCCCTACGAATTTCACTAACTTCCATCTTCAATTCACACTAAACAACTTCAATTTAATGGCCACACATGCCATGGTAGCAGCCCACACAAATTCCTTGCATTTCCCTCACCAAATAGTTCACTTTGGAGGCCAAAAATCCACCCAATTTTGCTCCTCCGAATTTCTTGAATTTAAATTGCCCAATTTTGATTTTCCGCCAAAATTCTGGGCTCGCCGAAAATTCTTCAAAGGATGCAACAATGTCCTAAAAATAAATTATGATACGCTCGAACTTTCGATTCTTGAAATTGAGTTCAATTTTGTGGTTAATTTCGATCGGGCGTGATTTTATCGTGACCTAACATATCGGGTAGCTTTTAGGGATTTTATCGCATTTGATCTGTGGTTGATAAATTTCAATTCACTTTTGTGCATCTTTGACTCATCGGCGACTCTCGGTTGTTGTAAAAATCTCAAGGTCTCAATTACGAGCACAGGGTACATAATCGACAGAAAAATCGGTTTAGTGCCGTTCGACGTGAATTTTGCAATCATGTAGAATCACCCACAACTTAATTACATGTCCTTATTGAATCGACCTATCTCCGGTCTCTAATCGATTATAACGGTGCCATATTGACCCTTGCTGGTTAGCACGGTTGAGCAGTCGTTTTCTGATCAAATTATCAAGTCTGTCACGTTTATATCCCTTAACGGCTTCACCTGATAAATTAGTTATCTCGTGAGTGGCCATCTTAGAGAAAAAGGACCAAAGGCGCGTCGATGAAAAGCCCATTTCATTAAGTCGGGACAGGGTTGAAAAATCAGGATGTCATAGTTAGCTTATCATTTTCCTAAGTTGGATTCCTTTCTCTCATGTCACGACCCGAACCTCGAGCGCATGCACATCGCTCGGTGGTCGATAACATTTGCGATGTCTCAGGAAGTGTCGTCGACCCATTCAGTTTGTGGCACACACGGAAACATAATAATAATCTCCACACAACATAAAAGTGGGATAGAGACGTAGGATGATATTCTCACAAAACACACTTATAATACATCAACGTTTATATATAGAAAAGTCTAACATCACATGGATCTATTTCAAAAAGAAGAGCTTCTAGGCTATCTACGCTCTGAGCTCGTCGTCCATGGGACCAGAGTCCCTTCTGATCCTGTCAAACTTCTCGATAACAAAAGGGTGAACTATCACCCACTGTCCAAATTAGACGGAAGACCCGTCGACATTTGGCAGGGACTAATGAAAAACTTAGACTTCACTTCTTGCAAACCCCTGCACCTCACTTGACACTCCTTTATCTAGGGACCTGAAAATGGTTATACAATAACTAGTGAGACAATGTCTCAGCGAGTCCATTCCCTAAATCCCGATTATGAGAAAAGTACACCCACATGCATTCTAACCATATCTCCTCAAAACTCATGTAACACTAGTGGTTGTCCTGCATGTCAGTACCATTCAATTTGCATATAATCATATTGAAACCACGCATCATTGGGACATCTCGACATGTATACACATACAATTATATATCATCACCGATTCACAGGCCCCAATTACCAGACCAAATCGTTATGGTACGTCCCATACCGTAGCACACAATTCTGTCTCCTAATCAGGCCCCTCAATCTCAATCATTCACGTGTCTCAATTGATTATGACACCCTGGTCACGGTCAACTCAACAGTCAGTGGTCTTCCGGCTTAACCGGGCTTTCTCTCGCACCATCGAGCACGGCAACGTCTACATCTAGACGGCATTCCTTAAGAGAACATTGGCCCAGCATCCACTGCGACCAGCATCCGTTGACTTGGGGCATTCCCGAAGGAGCATCGTCCGGCCCCAAAGGCTCGTGACGGCATCTCATAACATTCATGCATTCATTCAATTTTGGCCCAGGACACCGTGCATTGCACTCAAATGCCTCCATTAAATTGGTGATTTTGGCTTATTTTCTTCATATTAGAAATACATGGTAAAGTAATCGTGTGTGGGGACACGGTCAGATCGAATCAGAAAATTTGTATCATTTCTTTTAAAATCCCACAGTTTGATATAGTACTTAAAAACACTTTTGGTGTCCAAAACCTGACACCCGGTATTTTCTAATTAAATACCAAAATTCTGCCATTTTGAATTAAATATTCACAATTAACAACCATCCCTCAATTGCACAATTTAACAGTCAATGGCATAAATGGAACATACAACTGAAATTAGCATGAAATTCGGGTCACCGGCTATCCCGGTATGATTTCTGAAAAATATTAAATGATTAATTAAATTATAATTAAATCATTTAAATCAATTATTTAATTAATTACCGATTATAAAATTCCACTACCAACTAAAATTGATCACAACTTGATCCACTTATTAAAATGTCTAGCTACATTAATGCCTAATAATAACCTCCTAGGCTAACTATTTAATTAAATACTCAAATCCCTAACTAAATAGTCTAATTACCTTAACTAACTTGTCTAACTACCTAGTTCTCCCAACTAATTTAGCTAACTAATATTTACCCTAACAAAACTAGTTGCTAATCTTAAGTAAGCCTAATCTAACACTTAATAAGTGTAATCAACTCCTAATCAACAATTAGGAAACTAACTCACCTAAATTAAAAGCTAATGACTTCCAGCAGCGGCAGAGCGATGGCAACTAGGCTTTGGCCTCCGGGGGTGCTAGAGGGGGTCTGGTCGGCCCAGCATAGGCCTGCAAGACCCTCGGCTTATTGCTGGGGAGCTGTCTTCTCGGCTGGTTCAGGCCGAGCAATGGTGGCGTGAGCTTCGTGGGGGCGAAGTAGCAGCACAACGGCGTTGACTGGCCGGTTGGCAAGCTGGTTCGGTGCCGATGAAGTCCCAGCGGTTGGACGACAGCATAGGCAGAGAGGCGGGGACTTCTTGTGAGGGTGATGAGTCTAGATCGAGGAGGGATGAGCGGTGGAAACGCTGCAGCACCCATATGCAGCGGTGCTGAGCTTCCGGCGGAGGGATGCGGAAATCTCGCCAGTTTTTGTGGACTACCAGACTACTGATGAGGAGGGTTGAGAGGCGATTAAGGGCCAAACAAAAGAGAAATGGAACATGAGGGCAGCTTGGTCAGTGATTATGCTAGTCTAGAAATGGGCAGCTCGAAAACAGAGCTCTCCTTTGTTTTTGGCTGCTGTATTGTCGGCAAAGGAGAAACAGGGGAGGCCGAACACTTAAAGAAGAACAGGACAAAGAAATTTTCAGCAGGGAAAAAGAGGGGAAAAGGAAAGAAAGAGAAAGGGAGAGAGAGAGAGAGAGAAGCGGTCGCATGGCACAAGGGGGAGGGAGGATTCGCACGGATGGGGAGAGGGAAGAGAGAAAAAGAGAACCATGGAGGGTCCCCCTCCCCAAATTCCACACCCATGGTCCTTATTCCATGGAATCTTTGGCCATTTCACTTTCATAGGGCCTACCATTCCAAAGCAAGTCTATCCTTTCCAAATGAAATTCAAATGATGGTGGATTTTCCCCTTGGTGTGCCTACATCCGAATTTTGCAGCCTTTTCATTAGTTTTTCCCTTTTACATTTTACCATTTCATAACCTTAGTTAATAAGGATAAAGCCTCATTTAAATCCTTATAATTCCCATCTCCAAAGGTTCCACATTGAAGACTAAAATCCATTTAAATTAAGGCCTTTTCCATATTCACTTAACTTGCTGCAATTTGAATTTCCCACCAAAACTTCAAGTTTGTCAAAAGATCTTGAGAGGATGCACCGACGTTCATAGAATTAATTATGACACGGTAGAATTCTCAATTTCTGAAATCGGATTAAATTTCATGGTTAATTTCAATCTGACGTCAATTTAGCATGACCTAAACTACCGGGCAATTTTTAGTAATTTTTGGTGCAATTGACCCGTGGTTGATTGTTTTCAAGCCACAATGTACATCTTCGACTCATTGGCGACTCTCGGTTGTCGTGAAAATCTCGAGGTTTCAATTACGGGCACAGGGTACCAAAACGACAGAAAAATCGGTTTAGTGCCGATCGACGAGACTTTTGCAATTAGGTGGAATCAGCCATGCCTAATTACATACCTTAGTCAAATCGACCTATCTTCAGTCTCCGATAGATTTTTGATTGTGCTGTAATGACCCTTGCAGACTAACACGGTCGGGCAGATGATTCCTGGTCGAATTCTCAAGCCTGTTGCATTAAAATCCCTTAGTGACTTCCCCAAATAGTCTAGTTATCTCATGAGTGATCGGCTCAGAGAATATCACTATAGACATGTCGATCAAAAGCCCAATTTATTCAATTGAAAACAGACGTGGAAAATCATACTATCACATCTCATCATTCCAGCATATCGGGGATATGCACTTCCTTTATCATAATGCTTCAAAATGGTGACATCTCAGTGCTTGCATGACGTTGTTCTTAGAAGTATCTATCTGGTGGACCACCTTTGTCTAACATACATCATGTTAACAAGCAGACATAACACAACATTAAACTTCAAGGTAGTCTTTAAAAGCTTTAACCGAATGAGATCCAATAACTGAATGAGATCATCGCTGAAAGAGTCGTAAAAGAAATCCTTGGAAACACTTGTAATCTATCCCGAGTCGTCAAGACCCATAAAACTGAAACCCTTCCATTCGCCCACTTGGCTTGCTAAACCTCCCTATTTCCTATGGTAGATTTTATGTCTTAATCTTGGAAACTCTTGTAATCCATCCTTTGGATAGTAATGAAAGTCGTGTCTTTTTGAATGAAAAAAAAAATTTTAAAAAAATACTTTTTCCAATCTAATAACAAATTTCTGATCTCTATATGAGCAACTAACCCAAAATTCCATGTTGTCAATATAGAGATTAGCCTTTCTATACCATAAGTAACAAAATAAGATCATCGACAACATGTTTTGTGGTAAGTTTATTGAGTGTCTCCTGATTTGAATTCTTGCAGCTAAAAGTGTTCTCGAGGACTCGATATCGAGCCAATGATAATGTGCTCCAATTTATATTCATGAATCAAAAGAGGTTGTAGCTTCCTACATGTTCAAATTTGATCAATTAACAACATATATACACAGTGCATGCACATGCTTGTGCAACTACAACACTCAAATAAATTCAGCAAGAATAAAATAGTAAGTAATTCGAAATTTGAACAACGAACTGTAAACTCAACCCAACCGAAACATAGAAGAAATTGGTCCAGAAAAAAAAAGCATGGTAAAGCAACTGAATTGAGGTCACTAGGTTTTGAACTGAAGTAACCTTCAAGGGAATAATACATTACGAACTTAATCGCTCCATCCTGTCATGAGTCATGGACTATCAATTCGGAGGCTACGGGTACACATGCATAGTTATCTGTATCTTATTTCTCACCATTTTCCCATCGCTTCGCATGCTCCTCAGCACCGGTGTCCTCTTTTGACTATCTTGAAAATCGCGGCGTAACTTTTCCCTCTCCTCCGCACCACGATTTTCTTCCACGAGGTGTGTTGACTCACGGTGATAATCCTCTTTCAGTCTTGCTATCACCTTCGCTTCCATGGAATAGGTGAGATGATGGGCTTCCTCTAACTCGCGACAAACCTGCTTAACTGCCATCTCAAGCATCTCTGTTTCCTGCTTGTCAAAGAACAATAAAGTCAAGTCCGGAAACTAGAACCTTGTTGTTTTATGAATTAATACCACAAAAAACCTAAAACTGCTATATATGTGACAAATTTATCTCAAATTAATTTTTTAACCATTAGAAACCTCAAACCGATACATTTATGATAAATATACTTTACGTTTAGTCACAAACATAGGGTTATTCATAAAAAAGTTAGTTTAAGGTAAATTTGTCACAAGCGTACCGGTTTGAGTTTTTTTTTTTTTAATTAAGGGAATTTTCGTGGTATTAACCTTTTTAATGGCTGGAAAAATAGTTGTGTTGCTCATGGCATAAGTATTGATTAATCAACAATATCCTCATTACTTAAGTAACTTATTACTCATTTAAACTTAAAAACAAATCATTTTGCACATCTTTCATGAATCTCGATTATTCAAGAAATCTGAGAATATGAAACTGGACTATATATGGGGTCGCGTTTATGTAATCACTCTTCCTTGTGTGATAAAAAGGGGAAAAAAGAAAGTAAAAAACACATGTGAGGCTGGTTCGATGACAAGGCAAAGAGAAACATGAAAAAGATGCGGAGAGATGATATTTCATTTTTGTCAACGGATATGATAATGATAATGAAAGTTTTTGTTTTTTCCAATAATAATGAAGATACTTTTTACGAATTTTTTTTCTAAATTATTAATTTTTGGTGAAATAAACGAAACAAAAATCATTGATGGCAGTAAACAAGGTATTGTGTCGCCAAAAGAAAAACAAAGGATATTGTGAATATAAAAGAGGTAAACAAGGTAAGTTTAGAAACAAGATGTACCCTCTCCTAGATTCATATCCTAATATGGAATCCACTTCTCCAAGCGCTTGCTTCCATTCCTCCACAACCTATTCATTGAATTGCCTCGTACCAGCTCAGAACCTCTCCCCGAAAATCCCAGCCTCGTGCCGCACGTGTGCTGGCTTCACCCCATAAAATACAGGCACCACCACATACCTTTCATTGTTTCTCTTGCACTCCATCATTTGTGTGAGCTTGCCAAGACACCATTCTCTTGAGCCATAGTTTTCCGAGAGGATTGGGATCAATATCCCAGAGCGCGTAATCGCTTTAAGAAGCTCTGGGTCGAACATCTTGCCTGCATGGGGCTAGTTGTCGTCTACAAAGACGTAGACTTCCACTTCGACCAGGCTCCTGTAAAGGTTGTCAGTCAGGTCAGTACTCTCCCCCACAAAAGCTTAGGAACACTTCGAGTAATCTTCTTCTTCTTCCTCAGCTCGGGAATCTCGGGAATGATCGCTCCTTCTTGGCATTTTTTTTGTCGAGAAAACCACAATGTAAATGCACAATAGCGATGAAAAGAGAGGTGTGTTTGAAAAGAGAAGTTTGTAAATGTATTTATAATGAATGAAAGAGAGTAAGTCTTCCCAAGAGGGTACTAATACTATTATTGTTTGCTTTCTCGTTCATTGTGCTGGAGAAAACTCCTATTAGGTTTTGAAGTTGACAAAACTTTTCTAAGTTTTATTTTCATTTTCATTCTGAGGAACATGAGACTTCTGTGAAATTCTTTCAAAGTCTATTTTACATCAGAAGTTTGCCTCACTTTGACAAAGATCCAGACTGAACGCAAATGAAGAATGAAGATATAATCAGACTCAGGATTATTTTTCTTCCTTCAAGGCTTCAGTACGAACATGATAAATATATGGCTTTCTGGTTAGAAATCTCACTTACCTTTTTTATTATCTTTATTAAAATCAATCACGGAATGGAAAAATCATTTTTGGAAGGCAAGTTTATTTGGAAAAAATCTACTTATGGAATCCAAGATTATGATTGTATGGGCGACCAGGATCATCAGGCTTTCATCTCAATCTTCAAACAACTTCAAATCTCCTTAATTGATTCTGTCTAACGGGTTGATTGGAAGAATTTCTCTAGAAAGTACCAATGGTCGAAAAGGCATAGATGAGTATTTAAGGAGGTTTTTCAAGTCATTTGATATACAGTGTGAAAGCAGAATCCCAAAGTCTAAAGCTTCCAAATCACTTGTTCTTCATCATATAGTGCTTAAACTTGTAGTTGAAAGAGAGAGAAACATTGAAGAGTGACTTTGTGAGAGCGTAGAAACTCTCCACTGAGAAGTCAAGATTATAATGCTGTCAGCGTGGGAGAGTGGACGTAGGCTTAATCTAAGCCGAACCACTATAAATCTTATGTTCTTTTTTCTCTTCATTGAACTCCTTTACCTTATTTGTTGTGATATCTTTCTATGTTTCGAAATAGTTGTTAAAGTCTGAATTTTTTTTCAAAGTCTGTTGTTTATCAGACTCAATTCAAAAGTAAAGTAATTTTACTGCATTTTGCAAAATTTGTTTTCACACTTATTTACCCCCCTCTAGGTGTTTATACTAGCACTTTCAATTGGTATCAGAGCTAGTGTGCTTATTTTGTTGAAGTGTTTTTACTTCTAAGCTAAAGATCTTCTATGGCTAGTATTTTAGCTCTAGGATTGGTTGAGGGACAAAGCAACACTAGACCTCCTTATTTCGATTGAAAGGAGTACAATGTGTGGACGAACAAAATGACAGCATTTCTTAGATCTAGAAATCCTTTGGAGTGAGATGTTGTTGAAAAATGAATCAATCCAAAGGCAACATTAAGTTCAAACAAAAGAAAAGAAGTGATTGAGAAAGATGCTGATGAATCCACACAGGTTGAAATTATTGAGAGACAGGCTCTTGATGCAAAAGCAATTTATTCTTTATACTGTGCTTTGTCTCCCACTGAATATAATTGAATTTCTTCTTGTGAAATAGCAAAAGAAGTTTGGGACAGACACTCTTTGAAGCTGGAGTTTAAGTTCTTCTGGAGATGCAAGCCCACGAGCCTTTCGCATCTTTTCTTTGCGGATGACGTTTTCTTGTTTTCGGAGGTGGATTTGCCCACTATAGCTCTCCTTAAAGAAGGCCTTCAAACTTTCTCTACTTGGAGTGGCTTGTTCCCAAATCCAAATAAGAGTGAAATCTTCCTTGCTGGAGGCACGCCATCCTTAAGGAACCAGATTATCTCTGAGTTGGGTTTTCACGAAGGTAACTTGTCGGCTCGCTATTTGGGGGTTCCTATCATTACCTCGAGGCTCACTAAGGCTGATTGTTGCACTCTCATCAACCGCATCACGGCGAGGGTTCAATCTTGGACTCATCGCTTCCTTTCTCTGGCTGGCTATTTGCAGCTCATCAAGTTAATTCTTCAAGCTATCCAAGCCTATTGGGCAAGTGTTTTTGTTTTACTTGTAGCTGTTCTGGATTAGATTGAGAAAATCCTCAGACAATTCATTTGGAAAGGCCCAGAGTTAGGTAGAGGGGGTGCCAAGGTTGCCTGGGAGGATGTGTGCCTTCAAAAGAAGGAAGGAGGGCTTGGTATTTGGAGGCTTAAAGATTGCAACAAGGCTACCATGTCGAAACATATATGGCTCTTGTTCTCAAATAAAGAGGCTTTGTGGTGCAAGTGGGTTCATTCCACGTTTTTAAAGGACATGAACTTTTGGGTCGCTAGGAAGCTAACCTTTTGTTCTTGGGCCTGGAAGAAGCTTCTAAGTCTCAGGAGCGAATTTCGGAACGCCTTCTTTTGGAGGATTGGGGACGGCCGTTCAGTCTCTCTTTGGTTCGACAACTGGCACCCTAGGGGACCGTTGAATTTAATCTTCTCAAACTCGCTTATCTACAGCTCAGGTTTATCTAGACAGGCCTCAGTTGCAAATCTATTCTCTGATGCTGGCCAGGCTCTCAAAATAGTCCTTGAGTCGTGGGATTATCCTCTTTTGACCCCTACTCAGGTAGCATATTGTTGTTGCTGGAGGAAAACCCCTCGAGTCGGTTCACGGTAGCGACTGCTTAGGAACCATCAAGCGCAAGTGAAACATCGTCTTTTGGCATGATTTCATCTAGGATAATGCAATCATGCCAAGGTATCAGCTTAACCTTTGGCTTATGGCCAAGAGTAGATTGCCCACACAATCTCTGTTATTGTCTCATGATAGAATAGAGAGGGGATCTATGCGTTCTGCAATAGGTTGCCTGATTCCATCGATCACTTGTTTTTTGATTGCTCTGTCACGGCCGGTGTTGCTTTCTTTTGGGCGGCGAGATGTAATTTGCCTTGGCAAAATAGGTCTTGGGGAGAGAATCTCCGTTGGGCCACCTCTTTCTTGAAGGGTAAGGACTTCTTTAAATGCATTGCTTGCTTTTCCTTTGGGGCTCTTTGTCACATTATTTGGAAAAATAAGAATAACATCCTATTCAGAGAACAACCCCTTACCGTCCTGGCTATGAAGAACCATCTCTTTAAGGTGGTTAGGGATAGAGCTAGCACCTTCAGAAACAAAAGGTTGCAAAGGAGTTGGGGCATCGATCCCATTATTTTTTCGGGGGACCCATAATTGACCCTAGTTTTGGCCGACGCTTTAAGGAATTGCTGGTGCTTTGGAGCCGACGTCTCTCTCCTCCTTCACTGAGGTGTTTGTTTTGCCGATTGTTCATGCCGTGCCTTTCTAGTTGGTGTTTGCCTTCTTTTGGGCGCTGCCTTGTGTTTTACATCATGGCATCCTTCCACTCATTATGATTGTTCATCTTGAGTGCAAGTTTTTGGTGCCATGTTCTTTTGTACTTTAACCTTTCCTCTTTATATTATTACCTTTTACCCAAAAAAAAAAAAGTTTGGGATAGACTACATGTTACCTATGAAGGGACTGACCATGTGAAGGAAACAAAAATAAATATTTTGCTTGAACAATATGAAGCCTTCAGAATGAAGCATTGAGAATCTATTTCTAATATGTTCAATCGCTTTATAAAAATTGTGAATGGCCTGGCTTATCAAGGTCAACCAATTTCTGGACCAATGAAAGTTAACAAACTACTGCGTTGACTTTCAAAGGACTGGAATCATGTGAAGACTTCAATCAGAGAAATTCAGAGGATCATGCCTCTATCAGTTGACGAACTGATAGGCACACTTCAATCATACAAAGTGGAGCAGATCAATGATGAAGAAGATCCTAAAGGTAAGAAATCAATTGCTTTAAAGTCTAATGTTGATTTTGATGATACAGATTCGGATGATGATATGGACGATGAGGAGCTAGCCCTTATGATAAAGAAATTTAGAAAACTGAATAAAAATGGTAGAAGATTAAATTGAAAGAAGCAAAGCACGCATAATTCCCAGAAGAGACCAATGGAGGACATTGAAACTAACAAGAATGTTTTTTTTTTTTTTTGGTGACCTGGGAATCGCCGTACAGCCGGCAGTTGACGACGTAAACCCGGGGCGACCCGTAGGGACCCACCTCTCACGGGCCGCAGGTGAGTCGCGCAATGGGAGCGAGAAGTTTCGAACCTTTTCCCTACCGGTTGAGGGGCAAGGCGCGAACCATCTTGTCCACCGCAGGGTGGGTTGAAACTAACAAGGATGTTATATGCTTGGAGTATAAGAAAAAGGGGCATATCAGACCAAATTGTCCTCTGTTGAAAAAGAAGAAAGGAAAATCTAAGAAGTACAAGAAGGTCCCTAAAGTAGAAACCTAGAGTGACACCGAATGTGAAGAAAGCGAAGAAGAATTTGCGAACATATGTTTGATGGCTCATTCAGAGTCAGACTCAGAAATAGAGATAGACACTAATTCAAATTCTGACAAAGAAATCGAGGTTAGTCACTCAAAAACTCCTGTTAAAGTTTCTATGTATATAGATGAACTTTGCCTCAATTTAAATCTTCTCTTAAAAGGATTTTTGAACTGAAAAAGGAAAATTCTAAGCTTAGGCAACAGGAAGTTTGTTAGAAATAAAAGTTTGAAAGTCCGAAAAGAAGCTTCGATGATTTGAAAGAAAACTCTGATTCTCTTTCAAAAGAAAATGTTGTTTTGAAAAAGGAAATTTCAGATATTACAAAAAGGTTTTCCAAGGGATCAGAAAAATTAGAGAAAATTCTTACAGCTCAAATACCCTATTTTAATAAATCTTGTTTAGGTATGAATGATGAAACTATTCCTTTAATTGATTTTCCTAAAGTAAAAGAGAGACTTCGACAAAGACCTGCAAAGACATTTTACAAAAATCATTTTCAAAAAGTGTTTGTAAAACCTGTTGGTGGAAGTACTCTTAGATGTTCTAAGTGTAACAGCTCATAACATTTTGAGAATGAATTTCCCAAAGTTTAGAGACCAGTTAAGAGAGATTGGGCAAAAACTGTTTTTAACACTAACACTCTTGGACCCAAGAAAATCTGGGTACCAAAGAAAGTTTGAGTTTTTGTTCTGATTGCAGGTCACTATTAAAAGAAAAGTTAAATGGTACTTGGATAGTGGCTGTTCTAGGCATATGACATGAGACTCTAGTTGCTTCGAGAAGCTTTAAAGACTAAAAGGAGGAAAAGTTTCTTTTGGTAGAAACAGCAAAGGGAAGATTAAAGGATATGGAACAGTGAAGATTGGAAGTCTGACTATCAACAATGTCTTCATGGTGAAAGGTTTAAATTACAACCTTCTGAGTATAAGTCATCTTTATGATACAGGGTTTAGAATCAACTTTCAAGAAGGCCTTTGTTATGGAATTAGTCAAGATTTCTCTCAATCCTTTACTGGGCAAAGGCATGGCAACATATACCTTCTAGACGTAAATCCAGAAAATTGACAGTGCTTTATTCTATTCAAGATGAAGCAAGTCTCTGGCATCGAAAGCTTAGTCATGTAAATATGAAGTAGATTGTCAAAATTTCTTCTAAGAAGCTAGTTCGAGGGCTTCCTAATTTGGCTTATTAGAAGTCTGAGTTATGTACTCCTTGTGTCTTAGGAAAACAGGTCAGAAGTTCTTTTAAACCAGTAAATCAGGTTTCTATAAATCACGTTTTGCAGCTTCTCCATATGGATCTTTTTGAGCTAACAAGAACTCAGAGTCTTGGTGGAACGAAGTATTGTCTAGTAATCGTGGATGATTATTCATGTTTCACTTAGGTATTCTCTTTTGGCAAACAAGTCTAAAACCTTTTCATATTTTTCAAAGTTTGCCAAGAAAGTTCAGAATGAGAAAGGTTATGCTATTTCAAACATAAGAACAGATCATGGAGGTGAATTTGAAAATCAAGATTTTGCAGACTTCTGTGATGAATCTGGTTTTCAACATGTTTTCTCTTCTCCATACACTTTAGAACAAAATGGGGTTGTGGAAAGGAAAAATAGATCTTTACAGGAGATGGCTAGAACTCTCTTAATAGAGAGCAATATATCCTTTCAATTTTGGGCAGAAGCAGTTTCTACTGCTTGTTATATAATTAACATAGTGTTTTTAAGGCCTATCTTTGGCTGTAAGTGCTTTATTATGAAGAATGCAAATGATCAAGCTGGCAAGTTCGAGGAAAAATCAGATGAAGGAATTTTTCTTGGCTATTCGATGTCAAGTAAAGCTTATAGGGTCTTTAACAAGAAGACTTAATCTGTAGAAGAATCTATGAATGTCAAGTTTCAGGATTATGTTCATAATCAACTAGATCAGATTCAACTTGAAGAGTCTGAACCAGTTCTAGACTTAACAAAGTCTATTTCCCTTGAAGAGGTTCAATCTTCTGGTGTACAACAACAAGCAGAACAAGAAGATTCAAAAGGAATAGAGGATCAATAAATTTTCAAATCAAATAGTAATTGGAAGCACAAATCAAGTCATCCCAAGGAACTTATCATTGGTAAAATTGATGAAGGAATCTGCACTAGATCCAAAGGAAAAGAAGACTCTAGTGCATTAGCACTTGTTTCTAAGATAGAATCAAAATGAGTAGAAGAAGCATTGTTTGATGAAAGATGGATAGAAGTTATGCAGGAAGAACTCAAACAATTTAGCATTAATGATGTGTGGGAGCTCATTCCAAAACCCAAAGGCAAATCGGTGATTGGAACAAATGGGTTTTTAGAAACAAGATGGATGAGAAAGGAAAAGTAATCAGAAACAAAGCAAGGCTTGTGGCAAAAGGATACACACAGGAAGAAGGAATAGACTATAACGAGACCTATGCACCAGTAGCAAGGTTAGAAGCAATTAGATTATTACTTACTTTTGCCTATTCTCAAAATTTTAGGTTATTCCAGATGGATGTCAAAAGTGCTTTCCTTAATGGATTCATTCAAGAAGAAGTCTATGTGGAACAACCACCAGGATTTGAAGATCCAAGAAAACCAGACTTTGTCTCCAGACTAAAAAAGGCATTGTATGGTTTGAAGCAGGCACCACGAGCTTAGTATGAAAGGTTGAGTAAGTTTCTAACAGAGAATGGCTTTGAGAAAGGAAAATTTGATACTACTCTGTTTATAAAAAGAGAAGGAAAAGATTTTCTGCTTGTACAGATTCATGTAGATAATATAATATTTGGTTCTCCTAACGAAAATCTCTACAAGAAATTTTCAAAATCTTTGCAGGATGAATTTGAAATGAGTATGATGGGTGAATTGACTTTCTTTTTGGGATTGCAAGTCAGACAATCAAAGAAAGGTATATTCATTCACCAGGATAAATATGCCAAAGATCTTATCAAGAAATTTGGATTGGAAAATTGCAAGAGAATAGAAACTCCTATGTCAAGCTCATCAAAACTAGACAATGATGAAGGAGGAAAGAAAGTAGATCAGAAACTATACAAAAGCATGATCGGTTCTCTTCTTTATCTCACTGCCTCTAGACCAGATATTTTGTTCAGTGTGTGTATATGTGCTAGATTTCAGTCTGATCCAAAAGAATCTCATCTAAGTGCTGTTAAACGCATCATCATATATATTGCAACTTTTCCAAAGCTGGGTCTATGGTATCCAAAAGAAAGAGACTTTACCCTACTTGGTTATTCTAACGCTGATTTAGCTAGTTGTAGAGTCGACAAAAGAGCACATCTGGCACGTGTCAACTATTGGGACAAATGCTGGTAACTTGGTTCTCAAGGAAATAAGGTACAATGGCATTATCTACAGTAGAAGTAGAATATGTTGCTCTTGGGAGTTGTTGTTTTCAAATTTTATGGATAAGACAACAACTAAGAGACTTTGGAATAGAAGAATCCTACACAGAGATCAAATGTGACAACACTAGTGCTATCAACCTTACAAGAAACCCAATTCTTTATTATCGAGATTCGTCATCATTTTATAAGAGATCATGTCCCAAATGGCGAGATTATGGTTCAATTTATCGATTCAAAGAATCAACTGGCAGACATCTTCACAAAACCTTTGGAGAAGAGCATATTTGAGTCGATTCGCAGCAAGGTAAATATCATCTCTTCTCTCGATTAAAGTCTGAAGTTGATTAGACTCAAAACTTCAAGATGCTACTTCAGTATGAGAATTTCTCGAATCTAGGTATTTTATTTTTAGTATGAACAGGTATGATTATATTTGAATCGTCGGTTGCCTTTTTATTTTTAGAAATTACTATTTTATTGCTAATTTTTCAGATTTCAAATTTTTAGCAGTTACCTTTTTAAATTTGTTCTGAAAAGGCATTTTTCCTTGTGATGTTTCATTTACCTCTTTTCAATTTCTTTAAATACCTCAAAATATTTCTTTCGAGCACAGCACTTCCAAACCCTAATACCAAATCTCTCTCTCCCTCGATTTTTTCTCCCAAAATCTCTCTGCAAATTTCTTTCTTTCACTTGAACATGTCTGCGAAGTCCTCCAAGTATGCAACTATGTCATACTAGAGGAAATCCTCTCGCATTGCAAGTCAAGGTCCTCGGAACATGCTTGAAGGACCAACTCACTTCGATCTTACCGGTGAAGATTCTCCATAGAGCTCTCCTCGTCAATCTGTAGATGAGGAAGTTGAACAAGAAGCGATTCCTATCAGAGTAATAAGGCCTAAGGTACTCATCAATCATTACACTTTTTTGAAGCAGGGTGGAAGTCCAATGACCTTTATCACTGATTTTCTGAAAGATAATGGGTATGGCAACGAAACCTTGTTTTTGAGAACAATGGAAAGACTAGGAATAACGCCTAGAGGAACAGCAGAAAAGGCGTTTGTGAATTTTCCTTCTGATCCTCGTTTTGGGTCAAAAAGTCAGCCTGAAAACAAAGATGATGATGAGAGAATTTTTACGAATTTCCAACCTCGGATGGGTGTAGCTGCTGATATTCCTGGAGAAAGAATGAATCTTTTTTCATTCCAAAGAGCATAAAAGGGTTTATGTTCAAATGCTGAATAGAGGGGTGATAAACCCTTGCACAGTCAACTTTGACTTCCTTGACTCTACAAAGGTTAACTTGAGGGAAAGGTTAGACAATCTTCAACTTGAAAAATTTTGTGTTGAGAAAGTAGAAGCTTATCCTGAGTTGACAGCGTATTTTTACTCCAATCTGTCTTTCCTGGATCAAACTCACATTCAGTTCACTGTTTGTGACAAAGTGTTTGTTGTGGATGTGGATATTCTGGCTGATATTTTGGGTGTTAAATGAAGTGGTTTTCTACCCATTAATGTTTCCATCAGTCAAGCTACTCGATTTCTGGTGAAGGACAGACTGCCAAGTGGGAGCATCACTTCCTCTCACATGCCAGGATCAAATATTTTGCTACACAAGATTGTCATCAATTACATCAAACCCAAGGCTGCCTCCAAGACTGATGTCTCGAGATTTGAGGCGAAGATAATGTGGGCTATTTGCAATGGAATTCCTTTTTCTTTGCCGCATACTATTTTCTTGCATATGTACATGACTGTGATGAAAGAAAAAGGACAACTACCCTACTTTGCCTTGATTACAAGATTGTTCAAACATTTTCAGATCTAGTTGCCGTCTTTACTTCGAGCAAGAACTCTCACTCCTATGGAGATATGAATGAAGATGATTTCAAAAATGAGGCTAAAAGATTTGTCTAAAGCCTTGGATCTTTTGAAGAAGGAATCATCTAGCAGAATGAAGGAAGGATCTACTACTGCAAGGAAGCGAAAAGAAAAAGATGTTGTCTAAAAGACTTCCAAGAAAAAGAAGTCTATCCTCCTGATGGACGAAGAAGAGGAGGATGATCTGACAATTTCTACGCTCGCCTTGCGAAATCTTCAAGGCTCTCATGATTCTAAAGAGACAGAAGAAGAAGAAGTTGAACTAGAAGAAGAAGAAAGGTGAACAAGTAGAGGAAGAAGAACAAGAAGATGAAGAAGAAGGTGATGCCAAAAAATTAGTAGAGAAGGAGAATGAAGATGAAGATTCTGAAGGAGACACTGGTCCAATACCAGTATCGGATGACACTGAAGAAAACAGGGAAAATGCTGCATCTGAAAGAGAGGACAATGAACAAGAAAAGAGATCTAGCGTTGGAAAGGAAAAAGAATAAGAATGAGAAGTCTCTTCCCAACCTGAAGGCAACAAAACAGGGGGAGACCATGAGAAAAATCCCGCACCTACTACTAGTGATGGCATTAGTCGATCTCCTGCAGATGCTGAAGATGTGTTTGCATCACATTTCCCTGAAGTTGATGTTGAAGAGGAAACTCCAAGTCAGGACAAGCAACAAGCTGCAAGCGTTCAAGTCGATGTTCCTTCAATTCTGGATACTCCACAAGTTCACTTTGTTGAAGCTAGTGCCCAAACTGACCTCGATGCAAACTATCTAAGGATAATAGAACTCCTTTTGAAGATAAAGGCATAGCAATATGCCATGGAGGTTGAAATTCAGAAGCTCCGTACTGCCTTAAGGTCTACCTCAGATTTTTTAACTAGTATGGTACAGTCTCTTGATACTCAAGTTCATACGCTGAATTAATAGGTTTCGCAGACTGTAGCCAAAGTAGAGAATGTCTATCATCAGTGCTAAGAGAAGCTTAAGGAGACTATGTAGTCTCTGGAGGATTTTCGACTTGTTCACATTTCAAGACAACCCTGAATGACTCATTCTTTTTATATCATTCTTTTTATTCACATTTTTGATTGTCTCTTTCTTTTTGCCATTGACAAAAATGGGGAGAATAAGAGCATATTTAAAAGTTGATGTTTCTTTGAACTTAGTTGTTTGAATTTGGTTGTGTAAACCTAAACCTTTATGTTTTGCAGTTAATTTTTGTGGTTGTGGATAATTTTTTTTGTAGTTCTTGAACTCTTGAACCCTACATTGTTATGTTATTACAGAACTGTCAAGACTAATGTGTTTTTTTTAATGCAGAATCAATGTCATTCAATTCTATAATAATCCATTCTTATTATAAGTTATCATGTGCTGCTAAAGTGTTGTTTTGTAGGATACATGTTTTAAATCTGCATGAAAGTTTTGTCATCATCAAAAAAGGGGGAGATTGTTGGAGAAAACTCCTATTAGGTTTTGAAGCTGACAAAACTTTTCTAAGTTCTATTCTCATTTTCATTATGAGGAACACGAGACTTCTGTGAAATTCTTTCAAAGTCTATTTTACATCAAAAGTCTGCCCCACTTTAACGAAGATCCAGTCTAAACGCAAGTGAAGAATGAATATATAATCAGACTCGGGATTATTTTTCTTCCTTCAAGGCTTCAGTACGAACAGGATATATATATGGCTTTTTGGTTAGAAATCTCACTTACCTTTTTTATTATCTTTATTGGAATCAATCACAGAACGGAAAAATCATTTTTGGAAGGCAAGTTTATTTGGAAAGAATATACTTATGGAATCCAAGATTTTGATTGTATGGGCGACCGGGATCATCGAGCTTTTATCTCAATCTTCAAATAGCTCGAGATCTCCTTAATTGATTCTGTTCAACGGGTTGATTAGAATAATTCCTCTGGAAAGTGCCAACGGTTGAAAAGGCATAGAGGAGTATTTAATGAGGTTTTTCAAGTCATTCGATAGAGAGTGTGAAAGAAGAATCCCAAAGTCTGAAGCTTCCGAATCGCTTGTTCTTCTTCATATAGTGCTTAAACTTGTATTCAAAAGAGAGAGAAACACTAAAGAGTGACTTTGTGAGAGCAGTAGAAGCTCTTTACTGAGAAGTCAAGATTATAAGGTTGTCAGCATGGGAGAGTGGACGTAGGCTTAATCTAAGCCGAACCACTATAAATCTTGTGTTCTTTTTCTCTTCCTTGAACTCCTTTAACTTATTTGTTGTGATATCTTTCTATGTTTCAAAATAGTTGTTAAAGTTTGAATTCTTTTTCAAAGTCTGTTGTTTATCAGACTCAGTTCAAAAGTAAATTAATTTTACTGCATTTTGCAAAATTTGTTTTCACACCTATTCACTCTCCTGTAGGTGTTTATACTAGCACTTTCACAATGCACCCAAGAAAAGCTGGTTCAACTTTCCAGTCCTACGCTGCAAAAACAACTCTTTCCTTAAGTCTACTTGTTATTGGGAATCTTGGACCTCATCAACCCAAGGTTTTAGTCTCCCCACTTCTCAAAATAGCAGATGTTCAGCCTCAATTGACAAAGTCAAGCGAGTCCCTCGTTAAAGCTCCATTTGTTTCGCGTAAAATAAATAATTTAAAAAATATTTTCATAAAAAAGATAACTTGTATTACTTACAAAAATAAATGAACGAAAAAATATTTTCATCATCTACGAAAATATTTATATATAAATTCTTGATAATAAAAATATTTTTTATTGACTAATTATTTTGAGTGATTGCTTTTAGGAGTATATGTTTTAAATAATTTATTTTTTACGAAGCAAATGGAGCGCAAATATGAAGATGAATTCCCCAGGGCCTCACTAAACATAAAGAGGCATTTGCAATGCAATCACTGGGCTGTAGTTTCAATCACTAAATGCACTGAAATTTCAAATTCCTTTTCTATCTCTTTTTGCAATTGATGTACTTAACACTTGGGAATGGCGACAGGAAACATTTACAAAAAATCCAACTTGGAACCCGTTTGGCTCGGCTTTGGAGGAATGTTTTTGAGAAAATGCAAATATCTTTGGATGAAGGGAGTTTTCCAAAATACAAATAGGGTTTTGTGAATTGAAATTTTAAAGTGTATTGAGAAATAACTTTGGCTAAAATACCGTTTGGTAAAAATTGCATTTGTAAAGAACTTTTGCTTAATTTAAAAAAAAGATTTTTGTAATTTTTTTTGGAAGTCCAACCACTGACCGACCAAATCGAGTTGTTGGACAGTAGGATTTGGCCCTTGGACGGCCAGATCTAGCCCCTGGATGGCCTCGCCAGATGTCTTTGGCCTCAGGCGGCCGTCGCTTGGGGTTGCTTGAGCTAATGTGATAGTCGCCTAGGTCACGCAATTCAAGCCATCAATTGCTTGGGTCGCGTGACCCAAGCATCGGCTGAGGCTTAGTGACGGTCGCCAGGGTCAGCGACCCTCAAGTAGCGATCACCGGCACACGTGACCCCTTGGCTGGCAATCGTTAGCCTCCATTTGGCTTTTCCGTGCAGCGATCTTTGGCGAAGATGAATAGTAACTGAGGCCAAGACTTGCATTCCGAAAATGTAACTTCCTAAAGTATCTTGAGACCTGTTTTGGACTAAAGGCTCTTAGAGTCCTTTGGAGATGCAATTTTATTTTTCCAAATTTGAGAAAAAATACAAACAAAACGTGTTTGCATTTGGCCAAGAGACTTTAGAGTCCCAAAGCCCATTGCAAATGCTGAATGAAATGGGCCTTGGCTTATCATTTGCGCCAAAGGAGTTCTCGTCAAGTCAATGTTTTCCTAACCTATTTCCCACATCGGCCATCTAATTGCCTATTTAGTACGGGAAGACCTTATCTGATAAATAAATCTTTGGTAAATAAATCCATGTTTGGTACTTATATCATTTTCATAGACTCTTCAAGTTTCTGCAATCTGATGAATAATAAAATGTCTTGCCCCGCGCTTTCCCTATCAATGCTGTCCCATATGCAAAGCTGACTGGAAAGTGAGACAAATATAATCACAAAGAAAAATTATATACAATTTCCCATGCCACATAGATGCAAGAACTTTTGCTCACAAATCAAATAATTTCTGCAGTTCTAAAAACCTTCGTCTTGTATAAGTTTTCATGGCTTTAGGCATCATCTGACTTTTGACCTTTTCCTTCTTCAAATTGTGGGACTATGATAGGTTGATTTGTATGTATAGCGAAATACCCGAAACCTTCGCGAAATTTTCAAATGTTGACATATGATATCATTTACAATTCCACTACAAATTTATAGAACTCAAAACAATTTGTTTGCACCTAAATTTTAACTATTTTTATTTTTATTTGTTTACATTAGGGTAACAATAATATTTAACTTATCTTTTAAAAGTTGTTAAAAAATATTTTGTTGAGGAAGGAGATTTTGAAAGATTTTGGATAATGAAGCCATATCAAAAGTTGAGTGAATTATCTTAAAAAAATCTTCATAAAGAATTTGGGGCTATTTTCTTCATGGTGTCTGAGTTTCGTAACCAAATGGCCAGTACGTACGTCGAAAGCTTCAATCAGCTTATTCCTGTAGCGGAACAAATCGAGATGGGGATAAGGGAAGGATGGTTTACTGAGCCATCTAGTAAAAGATTCATTGCCAAGAAGGAGAAGGAAGCGGCTGTGGATGTGAATGTGGCTTATAGCCAAGAAAATGTCAAATGTGCCCCGGCTGTCCAAATGAATCCAAGGCAGCCACAAACCTATGGCCGTCAATCATTTGCTCAAGCGAACAATAGAAGACAATTCTCTCCTCTCCCTGGGTCTCCATCCCAAGTGCTGACAATCCTCCGAAAGAAAGATTTGCTTACTAGTGAACCAAAGCGTCCTAACCATGAAAGCAATCGCGGTTAAGACCCGACAAAGAAGTGTGACTATCATAACGGTGAACTGGGACATTCAACTGATGAATGTTTCACCCTCAAGCACCGGATCCAGAGCCTCTTGTCATTTCAAACTGCTTAGCCAAATGTCCAGAAAAATCCGCTACCGAAGCATGAGGGTAGGGTGAATGCTATCCTGGAATCTGAAGTCGGTCGAATCAAAAACTCGAGGGTGCACGTGAAGGATGCCTACAATGGATTGGTGAGAGCTGGATATTATCCAGATTATGAGGATATTCCCACACCATTGATGAAAGAAAGAGTTGCCAAAATGGTGGATGATGGCATCATTGTGTATGCCGACCATAACTGCATAGTTTCCACTATTTCCCATATTGTTATCGATTGGGGGGAGGAACAGGCTGCGCTTGATGCTGATAAGGAAGAAATGGATCCCTCGCTCATGGACATGCCCCCACTAGAAGATGCGTCCAATGAGGAGATAGTGATTGAGATACCTTAGCCTTATGAGTATGTCAACAATAAGGTAGTGCCTTGGTCTTATCACTTAGATGTTGACCTTGTTACAAGGTCTGGTCGAACTTATGCTCAAACCAATGCTCAACCTGCAAAGCCTGTCACTGACGAAGAGGCTAAGGAATTTCTGACTGTGATTAGAGCAAGTGAGTATAATGTGGTCGATCAGTTGCGAAAGATGCCTGCTCAGATCTCTTTGCTCGAACTCCTGCTAACATCCCCTGTGCATCAAAAGTCACTAATGAAGGTGCTAAGTGAAATTCGTGTACCAGAAACGATTGAGGCGGATAAACTGGAGGATTTTGTCGGATCAGTCTTTCTCAAGGACATGATTGCTTTTTCTGATGATGAATTCCCTCTTGAGGGTAGGGGGCATAACAAAGCACTCTACATATCTGTCAAGCACAAGGCTTCTCATGTGTTCTGAGTGCTCATTGATAATGGGTCTGCCCTAAACATATGTCCGCTAGCCACTCAACATCGCCTCAAGGTAGACCCGTCCAAAATACAGGCTGCAAAAACTTCTGTACGAGCTTTTGATGGCACAAAGAAGGAGGTGCTTGGAGAGATTCACCTTGATGTGCAAATAGGACCAGTTGTTTTCAATGTCCCATTCCAAGTAATGGATATCCCTACTGCCTTTAATTTTCTACTGGGTCGTCCTTGGATTCACACTACTGGGGCGGTGCCTTCAAGTCTACATCAAGCTGTGAAATTTGTGATCAAAAGGAAGTTGGTCACTGTGTATGGTGAGGAAGACCATCGGATTTATCATGAAACGGCTATCCCTTATGTGGAGCCAGATTCGGAGTTCGAATCAAGTTACCACTCATTTGAGTTGGTGTCCACCATTCATGCTTCTCGGGGTTCATCCCCGCCTACTCTTAAAGTTTCAGATGCTGCCCTCATGATAGGAAGAGTGATGGTTGGGAATGGTTTTGTTCCTGGCAATGGTCTTGGAAGGAATGGTCAGGGCATTTGAAGCCCTATTGAAGCCCCTCAAAGGTCCCGTTCTGCTGGATTTGGGTACCATGGAAGAGGTAGGGAAAGTTCTGGAGGACGAAGACAAGGAAGACAAAATCCACTACTCCCAAACATTCACGAAACATTCCCCGGTCCTCCAAGAATGATGCAGGATGAAGTGGAAGTGATAGACACTTTGGGGCAGCCTAGTGGCAAGTTCGATTACCTGGTGAACTATTCGGCCCCTCCCAGCTTTTATAATCCTCGCAAGATAGTCCCAGATGGATGGGGTGGCATGGATGATCCGACACTCCCAAAGACAGAGAACCCTGATGATATGTTGGAAGGAGTTACAAGTCTATTCGATGACCTCTTCATTGGAGCCATTGATGGAGAATCTCTGGAAGAAACGAGCCCTGGCCCATAAGAGTAACCCATTTATCACTTTTGCCCATTCCCCTGCGCGGGCATTTTTATTGCTTTCTAGGAATTGTTTTCAATTTTCTTCTTTTTCACTTTCTTCTTAGGACTTGAATTGCATTTTCCATTCAATAAATTGTAAATTGATTGATGAATTTCAATGAAATTACAAGCTTTATTTTGAGGGCATGAGGAGGTACACCAAACCAGCCCGGTGATGATATCCAGCCGATAAAAGAAAAGAAAAATCCAAGGAGAATTATGAGGCCTGGGCTTCATCATTGCTTCCTCGTGTCAAAATGTTTCAAAAAAATGTTTTTGCCAAAGAACTTCAAAAAAAAAAAGAAGAAGATAAACAAGGAAAATTTAGCTTACCCTATTTGTCTTTCTGATTCATCTACTTCCTGTTTCAGGAACAATATTGTAACATGCAAGGGCGTGGAAATGGTCCAATCCAATGCAACAAGTGATGATAATGATGACCCTGAAGATTCAATCGAAGATTCCATTGAGGTGCATCGAAGTTGGGAACAACATGAAAAAGCCAAGGCTCTCACATCCGGGCAGACCATCACTATTAATTTAAGTGACACTGAAGAAGCCAAGGAGGTGAAAATAGGGGCGAATCTCCCCAAAGACAAGGCTGAGCGCCTAATTCAGTTATTGAAGGAATATTAGGACATCTTCGCATGGTCCTACGCCGACATGCCTGGGTTAGACCCGTCAATCGTGGAGCATTGTTTGCCTACTAACCCGGACGTGCCTCCTAAGAAGCAAAGGCTGCGGAGAACTAAGCCCGAGCTCTCGAAGAAGATAGAGGAAGAGGTGATGAAACTTTTGAAGGTGGGATTCATTGAAGTCTCATAGTACCCCGAGTGGGTGGCTAATATCGTGCCGGTGATGAAGAAGGACGGTCGAGTTCGAGTTTGTGTTGACTATCGAGATTTGAACAAGGCTAGCCCAAAGGATGATTTCCCGTTACCACACATAGACGTCCTTGTGGATAGTACCGCTGGTTTTGAACTATTCTCATTTATGGATGGTTTTTCCAGGTACAACCAGATGAGAATGAAGGATAAAAACAAGGAGAAGACTGCATTTATCACCCCGTGGGGAACCTTTCATTATAAGGTCATGCCCTTTGGACTCAAGAATGCAGGGGCAACCTACTAGCGAGCCATGGTCGTATTATTTCATGACATGATGCACTAGGAGATTGAGGTCTATGTTGATGATATGATTGCAAAGACCCGACTAGGAAAGAGCCACATTGAAACCTTGAAGAAGTTGTTCAATCGACTCCGTAAGTTCAGGCTTCATTTAAATCCCGCTAAATGCGTGTTCGGAGCAACATTCGGTAAATTACTCGGATTTATTGTGAGCAGTAAAGGAATTGAGATCGATCCATCCAAGGCTAAAGCCATATGTGAGTTACAGTCTCCATCAACGGTGAAAGAAGTCCGGAGCCTCTTGGGGAGGCTGAATTACATAGCTCGATTCATTTCTCAACTCTCTGAAACTGCCAAACCATTCTTCAAGCTTCTAAAAAAGAATGCACGAGTCAGCTGGGATGATGAGTGTCGAGAAGCATTCAACAAGCTGAAGTAGTACTTGATGAATCCACCTGTTCTTGTCCCACCCATGATAGGGCGTCCTTTGATTCTCTACCTCACTATTCATAGTGAGTCATTGGGTGCAATATTAGCTCAGGAAAGTCCCATTGACAGAAGAGAACGAGCCATTTATTACCTAACCAAAAAGTTCATTGTATCAGAGCTGAAATATTCTAATACTGAAAAGACCTGTGTTGCGCTAGTGTGGGTATTGCATAGATTGCGACAGTACACGCTGCATTACCAGACATTCCTCGTGATTGAGAATGATCCTATCAAGTATTTACTTGACTGGCCAGCTTTGGTGGGTAAGTTAGCTAAATGGAAAATTTTGATCTCGGAATTTGATGTGCAATTCATGCCACAAAAGTCGGTTAAGGGTCAAGTGATTGCCGATCTATTGGCCGAGAATTTAGGAGTTTCGAATAATGATGACAGTTTCATAGATGACCATGTCTTGAATGTAAATGAAGATTCATGGACAATGTTCTTTGATGGAGCTGTATATCTATATGGTTCTGGTACTGGGGTAGTTCTGATATCTCCAGATGGACAACACCATCCGGTAGCTGCAAAATTGATATTCCCATGCACTAACAATGTGGCCGAGTATGAAGCTTGCATTCTTGGGCTTCAGGCCGCAATGGAGATGGGTGTGGCTAAACTAAAAGTGTTCGGAGATTCCGCACTAGTCATACTACAAACCGTAGGTGAATGGAAGACCAAGGATGCCAAGTTGCTCACATACCACGAATATTTAGAAGATCTGGTAAAGGAGTTCGACGAAATTTCATTTGAATACTTGCCAAGGTCTCATAATCAATTTGTGGACGCACTCGCAACTTTGTCTTCTATGTTGCAAGTCACTGATGGCTTAGAGGTCGAGCCTTTGAAAATAGAGATTTTGCCAAAGCCGGCCTATTGTATGATTGTAACTGAAGAGTTTGATGGAAAACCATGGTATTACGATATCATGAATTACATTCGAAAACAGGAATTTCTCGAAGGAAGCACTCCGGCTGATAGGAAGTATATCACGAAGATGGCATCGAAATTCTTCGTCAGCGGCAAGAATTTGTACAGGAGGTCTTATGATTCAATCTTGTTGCGGTGTGTAGATGCAACTAAAGCCACTCGAATCATGCAGGAAGTGCACGAAGGAGTATGCGGCCCTCATATGAATGGGCACATGTTGGCTAAGAAGATTATGAGATTAGGTTACTATTGGCTCACGCTGGAAGGTGACTGTATTCAACACGTTCGAAGTTGTCATTGTTGCCAGATCCATGGTGATAAGATAAATGTTCCTCCAATTGAGTTGCACCAATTTTATGAGCCATGGCCTTTCTCGATGTGGGGCATTGATGTGATCGGTCCAATAAATCCAAAGGCTTCAAATGGGCATCGTTTCATCTTGGTGGCGATAGACTATTTCTCTAAGTGGATTGAAGCTATGTCCTTTGCAAGTGTCACTGCCCGCAATGTTGCGAAGTCCATCAAACGTGACATAATTGCTCGCTATGGTGTCCCTGAAACAATTATCACTGACAACGGGACAAATTTGAACAACAAGCTTGTTGATGGGTTGTTCAACGAGTTTAAGATCAAACATTTGAGTTCGTCTCCTTACCGCTCTCAAATGAACGGGGCTGTTGAAGCGGCCAATAAGAACATTAAGAAGATCTTGGCTAAGACAGCTGAGAATTATTAAGATAGGCTTGACAGGTTACCCTTCGCACTGATGGCTTACCGGACATCAATCCGCACTTCCACTGGGGCAACTCCTTTTGCTCTAGTGTATGGCATGGAAGCAGTTCTGCCTGTGGAAGTGGAAATTCCTTCTCTAAGAATTTTATCCCAAATGGAGTTGTCTGAGGCTGAGTGGATGCAACAAAGACTTGAACAGTTAAATTTGATTGATGAAAGAAGACTGAAGGCCCTTTGCCATGGTCAAACCTTTGCCATGGTCAAACTTATCAGCAGAGGGTGGCTAGATCCTTCAATCGAAAGGTGCGACCGAGACATTTCGAGATAAATGACCTTGTTCTAAGGAAGCTGTTGCCGTTTTTTCCGGATCCTGGTGGCAAGTTTGCTCCGAATTACAGTGGACCATATATAGTGAAGAAGGTACTTCCTGGAGGTGCTTTGATTCTGGCAGAAATGGATGGTCGTGAGTTTTCCACTCCAATTAATTCTGATGCTGTCAAAAAGTATTATCCATGATAAAATTTGACATGTCTTGTTTTGATCTGCAAGTATTTCTAAAATGCCTCAATGAAATGTTCAAACTTGTCGCAAATCTTGCATTTTCTTCATTGATGAATTATGTGAGATAAATTGAATGTGTCAAATGGAATACTTTGGAACGATGAAAGGCAAGCCCTGTTCCATACAATGTTTCATACACTAACACCCCTAGTGAGTTGTGTGAAAAAATTCCATGCTTACGAGGAAAAGGGTGATCTCGCAAAGGGTACGTCAACCGACGTGATGAGAGGCAGTTTCTTCTGCTACCAAAAACACTACAGGTATATCCATTGTTCAGCCCTTTGAGCCCACACACATGAAGAGTTCTTTAAGTTATCCCTATCAACGATCATCCCATACTGGGACAAAATTTGAAATGAATGATAGGAATTTTCTTACTCACACTTGCATCAATCTTCGAGTATTGTTTTCGCAGTGTAACTTGTACGATAATTTAAAGTGCCTTAGGACGACGAACATCAGTTCTTTCTCTATCCTATACACTTTATCTATTGCATAGCCCCCTTGAGCCTATGAATTCGTTTCACATTAAACCTAGTTGGTGATGATCCCCCACACTGGGGCAAGGCAAAAGACAGATGAAGACTCTTGAAAGTTCGAGTTTCATCCAAAGTGTAATTCCTTGACGCATGCACTATGTGCAAAAATTGAAATCAAAATAGAACTAAGGGGCATGAAAAAGCAATGTGCCTGGTAAAAGCAAGGCCAATGCCCAAAAAAAAAAAGAAAAAAGAAAAATCAAGCACTCGATGTAGTGAGTTGTATCCCCAACAAGGCGATACTAAAAAACTCCAATGTTGAAATGCTACAATCAATTGAGTTGTGATGTGAAGAAAATCTTCAACATTGAAAAATTGGTGGAAATGCCAAGATGATCACCAACTTTGACCCCCTAAACACTTTTTGAGCCTGATCATCTTTTTGTTGAACTTAGCCTACGTTACGTCCCTCACAAAGTCTCTTCAGATTAGGGCACTTGAATTAACGTAAAAGTTCATATGTTTGAAAGCATCGCTTGAAGAAGTGTGAGTAAGATAATTTCTACTTCATTTCTCATGTTTCTTGACTTGTAAATCCCAAGATGATTGCGAAATATCACTCATTTTCAATAGCATCGACTCAGAGAGTCCCCTTTGTTAAGCCATTGACCAAGCCAGCATTACTGTCCCTATTAAAGACCTCTCAGATTGGTAAGTTCGTACCACTTGCGAGATTGCTCGAACCCTTGTTTGGTATGACAATGGTGAGATAGAGTGATTGTCAAATCCTGCATCAAAGGTTAGGATAAAATGGCCCTTTTAATGAGGATAGGTGAAAAGTCCTTTCAGACCAAGAGGTCCCCCATTTGACACATCCATGACACTGATATGTTTAGATTGGAACATTCTTTTTGAAATCCTTCCCAATGGAAATTAGGTGATGCAAGCTTGATATAAATCATTGCGCATGAACCTCCCTTAAATTAATGCATGTTTGTGATCACAAATGCATATTGCTTCTCCTATGACCATGTTTTGCAGAAGACATTTCCCCCAGGAACAGAGATGATACCAGGTAAGTATATCTCTATCCATACCTTAAATACTTGTCATTTTGCATGTATTTCCTTTTGAAAACACCGACACTCGATCGAGCTGTCCCCCAAAGATTTTTCTCCAAATTCAGACTGATTAAGGCAACCGAAGAAAGGTTCGGGTCCTGGTCAAATAATCTATGCTGCAATGTTAGGCGACTGAAGAAAGGTTCGGGTCCTAGCTAAGCAATTACCTCAGTTCAGGCGACTGTAGAAAGGTACGGGCCCTGGAAAATGATTCCCTATTTAGGTGACCATAGAAAGGTACGGGTCCTGGAAAGCGAATCCCCGTTTAGGCGACCGTAGAAAGGTATGGGTCTTCGACAACATTTATTGCTCTAACGGGCGACCGTAGAAAGGTACGGGTCCTGGAAAAGCAATTTCCCCATTCAGGCGACCGTAGAAAGGTTCAGGTCTTGAAAAATCAATTTTTTTTTCGTCAACGCGACCGTAGAAAGGTACGGGTCCTAGACACAACCAAACACTGCCATACTAGGCAATCGTAGAAAGGTACGGGTCCTAGGAAAGCATTTTCCTTACAAAACCTTGCTGCCCTACTAGGCGGCTGTAGAAAAGTACGGGTCCTAGGAAAGTAGTCTCGTCATAAAGTCTCGTTACTATTTTAGGCGACCGTAGAAAGGTACGGGTCCTGAATGTGTAACACCAACTATCTTGAATCACTCTACCCTTCTTGAAGGTAAGTTATTCCAGGTAAGTTCCTTTATTGTTTGCATTAGCATTTCCATGCATCATATAAATTGCAAAATGGGATTCATTTTCTAAAAAAAAAAAAAATCATTTAGTATATGTGTATAGTCAAAATTTAGGTCTCAATTTGTCTTTGAAGGCAACCTCTACGAACTCACCTTCAAAGAGGGGTAGCTGTTGACACCTAAATTTTAACTATTTTTATTTTTATTTGTTTACATTAGGGTAACAATAATATTTAACTTATCTTTTAAAAGTTGTTAAAAAATATTTTGTTGAGGAAGGAGATTTTGAAAGATTTTGGATAATGAAGCCATATCAAAAGTTGAGTGAATTATCTTAAAAAAATCTTCATAAAGAATTTGGGGCTATTTTCTTGTTGAGCTCATCTCTCCGTTTCGAAGGATGATCCTTAGTGATTGGGTCAATATATGCAAATCTTTGTAGGTAGAACAAACTAGGTTTTCACTCTATAAATAGGGGGGAGCAAGGCTTCAGAAAGGGGGTCGAAAGAAAAGAGGAAAAAACAGAAGTCAGAAGTAAAAAGTGAAAAGTGAAAAGAGAGAGAAAGGAGAACTGTTCATCGTCTTCTTCGAGTCCCTCCTTGCTGCGCCGGTTTTAGCCACGCCACCACACTCCTGTGCTATCGCCTCCGCCTATAGACACCAGACGGCCTCGCCTCCGGTCTGACGCCTCAACCTTCCACCGGTCCCCGAGTCCTCAGCCCCTGCACGCCGCTCAGACCCTCTGCCCAGATCTGCTTGAGCTCGAAGCCAGTCACTGCACCTCGTCAATCGAGCGACTGACCGTCGCGCACACACCACCGCCCTCACTAATGTCGCCACGCCGATCTCCCTCGCCGAGCCTCAGTGGCTGATTGCCCTGCTCCGCGACTCCCTGCCCTCACCATGCGACGACCACGATGCCGCACCGATCTAGCCGCCGGACGCCTCGCCGCTCCACCCCACCGACACCGTGTCGACCCAGCCGCTGGACGCCTGCCGAGCCTCCACGAACAGCTGCGGCAACGCCTGACGCCTGACGCCGTTGCCTTGAAGACCGGCAACCAATGGCCTTGATCTCGACGCCTTGCTGCTCGAAGCTGAAGCCCTACGACCTGCCTCTACCGTTGCTGCCCTCGCCGGAGTTCCCCCTGCCAGACCTCTGATCCGCCGCCCCTCACTGGAATCGGAGACCAGCCGCACAAGCAAACACTATTTGAAAAAAGAAGGAAAAAAAAAAGAAAAAACAAATTAGGTAGTTTTTTTCTATTCATTTTATTTATAGTTTTAAGTACTATTATACCAATTGGAATATTAGGAATTGATTTTCGTTTTATTGTAGGCATTATCCGTAGGAGTTATCCCTAAAATTATTGTAATTATTAATTTGACCCGTAAGATGTCGGGTCATTTTTTTAATTATATTAATTATTGGGGTTTGTTGATAGTATTTTAATTGCTGAATCAATATGATTATTAATTTGATCCGTAAGATTTCGGATTAGATTTTTAATTATTTTGAACCCTTCGTTGTGATCTTTAGGGTTAAAATAATCGTTAATTTAATCCGTGAGACCACAAATTATTTTTTCGGTTATTTTAATCATTTATTTGTTGAATTGTCTTGATTAGTTTAAATATAATGTTTATTTGATAATTGCTTGTTTTGGAAAACCACTAAAAAATCCAAAAAAATATTTGAATTAGGATTCAGTTTATTTTGGAATATTTCTTGTTATCTTGCATATCTAGAATAAGGATTTTATTTCGAATTAAATATATATATAACAAAAGTGCATTCATTTAGGTTTTTAGTTTTTTTCTTTCATTTGAATTGCATGTTTGATTATGTGTTAGTTCTAATTTCGAATTTCATAAGGAAAAACACAAAAAAAATCATTGTGCATATTAGGTCAGAATTGCATGTTTCATTTAGATCACCTTTTTAGATAAATTGCATTTTAGATTAAGATAATGTCTTACTTTAAGTTAGGATTTAATATGACTTAATCCTTAGTTTAAATTAGATAGAATCTTAATCTAGCTAGATCATTTTTTTTCTTAAATTTCGAATTTCATGAAAATATAAAATAATAAAATTCGTCTCTGGATAAGTTAGACTCAATTTTAGAATAGATTGCATTTTTAAGAATAGAGATATCAAATGCACGTCATTTAGTTTTTATTAGGTTAATTTAATTAGAACTTCCTCGTCATTAGACTAGGTCATTTAATAAATGTCGCGTGACATATAGCTCGCATATGAAATTGCATGATGCATGTCATTTTAGTTGAAATAATTTTGTATGTCATTGCATCGCATTGCACGTCATTAGAATTAGGTCATTTAGATTGCATTTAATTATTGCATTTCTTCATGTCATATAGTTTAGGTCGTGTTGCCATGTCATATTAGATTATTAGCATGCATCGCATGATTCTCATTAAATAAAGTGAAAGCAAAAATTGAAGTGATTGCGTATTAATTAGAAATCATATCTAGGGTTGTTGATGTGGATTCTAATTTAGCATTGCATGTGCTTTCATTGCTTTAAGGTAAGTCCTGCATTATTTTATTCGCTTTCTTGGGTGTTAAATTAATGGTTTGTGCACTCGCATGATCGCCTCACACGTTACGAAAGTGAATTAAAATCAAATCAAGCTGCCTGCAAAAAAAAAAAGTTTGAAAATTAGAAAAAAAGAAATGGTATCGAAAGGGCATTAGAGAAATCTAGTGTAACCAAGTCTCCGTACCCTTAGTCTCTGGTTCGTAGGAGTAAAATAATGCTCCCATTATTTTACTTAGGTGTCTAATCGACCTACCGAAAACTGATTAGTGGCGACTCCTAGAAAATAATCATTTGCATGTTAAAACTTTAAGTCGCGATTTGGTATGGGCTTGGGAGAGCCCGAGCTAAGCTTAAAGACTTAGTAGTCCATTAACCTAGTTTTAGGTGGTGCACCCGAAATTTTAGGTCGCGACAAAATTTTAATTCTTTTTTTGAAATTTAGGAAAACAAAGCCATAACTAGAGGTCGTGAGTAAAATAAACCGATCGGTTGGATACATATTTCAAGAACATTTCCTTGACTTCTACAGGAGTGGTTAATTAAATGCATGAAAACCATTTGGCATATTAACTAAAAAGCTAGTAACATCGGTTTTTCTTGGTTAGGGTTTACTTTCTAAGATTAATTGTTCTAGTGTAAGCATCGATTTGGATTCCGAACGAAGAAATACTTCCTTTCTGAAAGGAACTTTAGGCCTTTTGAACACCGAGTAAATTTGCGTGTATTTAATTTGTTCCTAGTTCATGTACGTTTTCATGCTACTCATGTTTTTACTTATTGACCTTTTTTTTTTTGTAAAAGGTAATAAATATATTGAGGAAATGCCAAATGTATAAAAGATCACGGCACCAAAAAGCTTGCACTCAAGATGAGAAAATCATTATGAGTGGAAGGATGCCATGATGTAAAAGCCACAAATGCGACACCCAACAACAAGGACAAAGACTCACAACAGACTAAAGCACACACGGCATGAACAATGGCTGCACGATGCAAACACCTCAGTGAATGAGGAGAAAGTCCAGCAGCTCCCTCAAGCGTCAGCTGAAAAATTGGGCCAATCAAGGATCCCCCGTGAAGATAATGGGATTAATGCCCCAGCTCCTCTACAACCTTTTGTTCCTGAAGTTATCGTCAATGTTTCTGAAGGTACTAGCCCTATCTCTCACTACCTTAAAAAGATGGTTCTTCAAAGCCGGAACGCTAAGGGGTTGATCTCTGAAGAGGATGTTATTCCTATTTTTCCAACTAATATGGCAAAGAGCACTAAAGGAAAAGCAAACAATGCTTTTAAAGAAATCCTTGCCCATCAAGAAGGATGTGGCCCAACGGAGGTTTTCTCCCTAGGATCTATTTTGCCAAGGCAAATTGCATCTAGCTGCCCAAAAGAAAGCAGTATCGGCCGTGACAGAGCAATCAAAAAATAGGTGATCTATGGAATCAGGCATACCATTGCAAAACGCACAGGATCCCCTCTCAATTCTACCATGGGACAATAATAGAGCTTGGGTGGGCAACCTGCGCTTGGCAATAAGCCAAAGGTTAAGCTGGTACCTTGGCGTGATTGCATTGTTCCAGATGAAGGCATGCCAATAGACAATGGTCTGCTTCCGCCTGATGGCTTCCCAAGCAGTCGCAATCGTGAACTTGCCCGACGGCTCTTCCCTCCAGCAACAACGGTCCACATCCTGTGATAGGATCGGAAGGGGGTGATGCCACGACTCAAGGACTATCTTAAGAGCCTGCCCAACATCAGAGAAAAGATCTGCAATCTAAGCCTGCCTAGATAGCCTTGAGCTGTAGATAAGCGAATATAAGAAGATTAAATTCAGAGGTCCTCTAGGGTGCCAGTTGTCAAACCAAAGCGAGACCGAGCGGCCATCCCCAATCCCCCAGACAGAAGGCATTCCGAAACTCGCTTCTAAGACTTAAGAGTTTCTTCCAAGCCTAGGAGCAATAGGTTGGCTTCCTAGTTACCCAAAAGCTCCTATCTTTTAAAAACGTGGAATGAATCCACTTGCACCACCAGGCCTCCTTATTCGAGAACAAGAGCCAAATATACTTCAGCATGGCAGCCCTGTTGCAATCACGGAGTCTCCTGATACCAAGGCCTCCTTCCTTCTTAGGAAGGCACACATCCACCCAGGCCACCTTGGCACCTCCTCTACCAAATTACGGACCTTTCCACAGGAATTGCTTGAGGATTTTCTCAATCTGGTCCAAAACAGCTATAGGTAGAATAAAAACACTCGCCCAATAAGCTTGGATAGCATGAAGAACTGACTTGATAAGTTGTAGATGGCTAGCCAAAGACAGGAAACGATGAGTCCAAGATTGAACCCTCGCTATGATTCGGTTGATAAGAATGCAACATTCGACCATCTTGAGCCTTGATGTAATAATAGGAACTCCTAGAAATGAATCGGCAAGTTACCTTCAAGAAACCCAAGGTCAGAGAGAATCTGATTTCTTAAAGAAGACATGCCTTCAACAAGGAAGATTTCACTCTTATTTGGATTTGGCCGCAGACCACTCCAAGAGGAGAAGGTTTGGAGGCCTTCTTTGAGGAGAGCCATGTAAGGCAAGTCAGCCTCACAAAACAAGAAGACGTAGTCCGCAAAGAACAGGTGTGAGAGATTCGTCAACTTGCATCTCTAGAAGAACTTAAACTCCGGCTTTGAAGAGCACCTGAATAAGATCCCTGAATGCACCTCCATAACCAAAGTAAATAAATAGGGAGAGATGGGATTACCTTAATGCAGGCCGCGACCACTCACAAATAATCCATGAAGCTCCCCATTTAGTGCAATTGAAAATTTGGGAGTGCGCACACAAGTCATAATAAGACAAATCACAAACTCGAGAAACCCAAAAGCCATGAGAACTCCCTCAAGGAAGCCCCCATCAATCGTGTCGTAGGCTTTCCTGAAATCCACCTTAATTGCACACTTAGACAAGTATGGTCGAAGATGGAAGCTGGAGAAAAGCTCCTGGGCTAGTAAGATATTATCCCTAATTCGCTTGCCCTTCACAAACGCTCTTTGATAAGGGCTAACCGTACTCTTCAATACTGATGCAACCCAATTGGCCAATACCTTGGTAATGCACTTATAGATAATGTTGCAGTAGGCAATGAGCCTATAATCATCCACGGAGGTCGCGTTAAGAACTTTTGGCACCAACACCAAGATGGTGTTATTTATCTCCCTCAAAAGCCTACTGGTGATGAAGAAGTTCATCTCTGCTGCATTAACCAAATTCCCAACCATGTCCCAATTTTCCTGGAAGAATTTGACCGAAAAGCCATCCAGTCTAGGAGCCTTACCCCTAGCTAAAGAGAATAAGGTATCCTGAATCTCCAATTCCGTGACCGGTCGGGCTAGGAACCTAACATGTTCAGCTGACAGAGGATGCTGGATGACCTCCCGAATCTCCTCAATCAAAGGCCTTCTGAGCTCACCTTGTGGCATCCAAGAATTTCAACGAATCCCCTAATAGGTGACGGTCATGACCAATAGATAGAAGTGTCATCAAACTATGGCATTGGTATCAATTACGGGCAGTCATCTGTATTTGTTTATTTGTTGGATTGATATGGTATGTTTAGGAATGGACCGATGAACCATGCAACAAGAGAAAATCTTTGGACTATGATTGAGTAATATTTTTATCATTTTTTTTAGAACCGAAAGGATGGAATTCGGTCATGCGTGAGGAACATGCATGCTGAAATTTAAGAATAAAATTTTGAGGAGTTAGACTGCATGCAAGAATTTCGGCTATACATTTGTTCTTGAAGCAATTGAATTATGGGAATATAAATTGATTCATTTAGAAAACAAAGTGCTTCATAATTATCGGCTTATATTTTAAAGACCATGGGCCTTTGAGTTTGGACTTTTGGCCTCAAATTTTTTGGGCCCAAGCAGGCCCAAGGAGCCTCCAAAGCTGTCGACTGAAAAGGGGGGGGGGGAAGGAGAGAACCGGACAAGGGGGGGAAAGGCCACTCACCATTTGTCCATGGTTGCCTCACCCATTCTTCCACTTGTCCTTTCCTTGAAGCCATTTGTCACCTGCATGCAAAATTAACAAAATAATTAAACAAAGAAAGCAAAAGCTTTTGGTTTGAGCAAGAGAGAGTGAGGCCGAGAGAGTGAGCGGGCGAGCAAGTGAGAGAGAGAGAGAGAGTTCGAATGAGAGTTCGAGAGAGAGGGTGTACAGTGAGCGGTCCGAGCATGTGAGGGCAGAGAAGGAGGCCACCCTCCGCCCGTGCCGTGTCCAAGCTGCCGCCGTCGACGCTGCCGATCCCCGTCGCCGATTGAGCCAAGCCGAGATCCCCGAATCCCTGTTTTTGGCTAGCAACCGAGTAGGAAGACTTGAGGCAAGTAGAAGTTCATTGATCTATGTTTTGCTTGCTGTTATTATCTAGTGAGAGGTTGGTAGATGTGAGAAAATGTGGAATTGAAAGCTGCATGTTGATTTTGGACAAATAAGATGGAACTAGATCAAGAAACTAAGTGGAAAACAGAGTATGTTTTGATGGATTTCGTTTTTTGAATTGAAATGAGAAATCAAGGATCTAGCTATGATTGATTTTTGGAAGTGAAGAGGCTGTGTTGTGGTGTAATACACTTGTAAACACTTGGCTGTGGACGTTGGATGCTGAGATTCAAAGAGTAGGAGTAGTTCTCTTTAGGACAGTGAACTGTTTTTGTAGAAGACAGTATGACCTTCAGTGATTTCATGATTTTTCTGTAATTATCTAGCCAAAATTTGACTTTGAATCCTTACTGAAAGTTGTAGGGCACATTTTCAGGAACAACATATCAAAATTTAGAATAAATGAACAAGGTATGACCGCCGAAACGATTTTTCTATGAAAATGCTGAAGCTGGAAGTTATTACAGAATGTTAGCAAGGAATATGGAAATTATTACTCTTGATACATAAGGAATTTGACTTGGTGTTCTTCATGAAACTTTTTCCTTTAGGCCTTATTGATAACATGTAAAAATTTCATAATTTTCTGAGTTCATTTGGGAATTATTCCGAAATTTTTACCAGAACTGTGCATTTTAATGATCAAGCTGTTTTGTTTAGAATTTGCACAAATTGTCCCAAGGGTGAATATATCTTGAATTGTTATGTGACATGATGATACTGGCATTGGCATATTATGCAATATTGATATTTGATGAAGGATTCTTGGGACATCTTGTTATTGCATTTGAAAGTATTTTTGGAAATTAAGATGTTAATTGTTGCCATTGGACCCTCGGGTCAACGATGCCCCGGGAGTCGGGATGCCCAAAGGATCAAATGAGTTGATGCCTTGTGGATGCCCGATGGCCCTAAGTGGCTGAATGCCGGAAGTTTTTCCTCGGGAGCTTCGGGATGCCCGATTGTATGCTAGTCGGTATGTAAATCTGGAGGGCTGGGGTAACCATTCTTATGATGAGCCTTGGAGGGTTTCCTCGTGATGCCAAGTGGGGTACGAGATGCCTGGAGGCGTGATATGCACCAGATGCCTAGTGGCCCTAGTGGCTGAATGCTGGAGGCTTTCGTGATGCTAGGGTGGATGCGAATGCCCGGAGGGACGTAAACATTGGTCCTCCGTGGGATGAAACCTTTTGAATGATAAAATGGATGATTCTACTATGTGTGTGGGTGGTCTAATTATGGGACTAAATTGTATGGCATGGAATGGGATGTGTCATTACAGTTTGGTTCTATAATCGGGACTTGTGTAACTGGACATGATGCATTTTGATCATTTGAAACTGCATTTGCCATTGCATTGAAGAATTTCATGACTTTGATGCATACTTATCCTTTGATTACATGTTTTTGTCTATCTTGCATGAATCTAGATATTGATGGTACTACTTCATATAGTTTGATGAATCTTTTACTGCTGAGTGGCTGTACTCACCTCGTTTGGGGACTAACATTTCAGATTAAAAGATGCCTCTGTTGCCTGTCACTCGCGGTACTTTTTACGGTGTCCTAGTCAACGTTGAGTGCATGTGTTCAGAGCACACTCATGTAGGGATTCAATGATTGGTTTTCATCCGAGTACGGGTTCTAGTCATGTATGACATCAGTTTACCTGATGGCCCCGTGGTTCAGGAGTTTCTGTCGGTGCACATTCGTCATGATGGGATCATGCTAGGGATGTTGCCGCCACCACCAGCCGATGGATCAGGCTGGGTGTGATCGTGTGTGACGAGTAGCAGATGAAACTTTTTGGACTGCCGGCACTGTCTGGTATAGGGCTGAATGGAAAGGAAAGCCAGGGGAAGGTCGGGTTATCTTTTGTTATGTAGCCGGGTATAGAAAACCATGACAAATTTTGGTGTACCGACTTATGATGTCTATCAAGCTTATGTAAATAAAAGTGTCCGGCTTAACTTATAAAACTGTCTAGTGGGTGTGCATCATTTCAAAATTTTTGGGATAGGGAGATGTGATTTTCGCTTCCGCTATACATTTATAAACTGCGTAGGGACCGATCTAAAAGTTTATAAACCCCCAAGATTTATAGACCTTCAGGTCATGTAAGAGAGAGATAAGCGAACTGTGACGACCTAAACAAATTGGGGGCCGTTCAAGGGGTGCCACACACCTTGTGGCGCCAGGAGGTCTTGAAAGTACTCAACAAATCTCTATTGCATTAAGAACGGCTCAATGACAAGGTTCCCCGTGGAGTCCTAGACTGAGAGGATTATATTCCTCAAATGTCTCTTGTTGACATACTGATGGAAGAACTTTGTATTTCGGTCTCCCTCTTTGAGCCACCTGAGTCTCGACTTCTGCCTAAAAAAGGACTCCTCTATGGATCGTAGGCTAGCGATAACACACCAATATTCCTTCTCCAACTCAGCAAGATACTCTAAGGCAGGATCCTGCTGCAAGTCCGCCTACGTGGCCTCTAAAGCCACCCTCGCTTTAGCCGTCCTGGCTCAGTTGCTTTAGCCGGTATTTGAGAGCCTTGAGTTTGCAGACAAGTTTGAACATAAGTACTCCTTCCCCTGGAGCCTCCCAAACTTGAGTGACAATAGCATTGAATTTCGAATGCTTCATCTAGAAGTCAAAAAACTTGAAAGGCTTCCTCCTAGGAATCGAATAAGCACCTCGACCACCATAGTCGTGTGATTCGAAATGCTCGGAGCTAGAAAAGAGGCTTCCAAGTAAGAGAAAAGAATGCTCCAACAACAGTTCACTGGGACTATCAATTTTCCTCGCTTTCCTAGCAGAACCCAAGGAAGTTGTCCAAGTGTACCTAAAGCCGACATACCTCAAGTCCTAAAGCTCCACTTGAGCCAAGCACTGGCCAAACTAGTCAAAGCATGAAATCCAAGCATCCAATCCGCCCACCCGGTCAGAAGGGTTTTTGTGACATCCTGAATTTCAACCCCGTCCCGAATATATATGAAATGGGTATTTTGCCAACATGCCTATAGTCCTTTTTCTTGGAGCTGATCACTCTCAAGTTGACTGATCTATCAGGTGAAGCCGTTAAGGGATATAAATGCAATAGACTGGAGAATTCGACTCGGAATCGACTTCTCGATCGTGTTAATCTGAAAGGGTCATTACGGCACAGTCAAAATTGATCAGAGACTGGAGATAGGTTGATTTGATAGAGGTATGTGATTAGTGTGTGGGTGATTCCACCTAATTGGAAAATTTCTGTCAGACGGCACTAGACCGATTTTTCTATCATTTTCGTACCCTGTGTCCGTATTTGAAATCTCAAGATTTTCACGACAACCAAGAGTTGCCAATGTATCAAAGATGTATGTTATGGCTCGAAAATAATTGACCACAGGTCAAATGCGCTAAAATCGTGTCCGGTCGATTTTAACCACGAAATTGAATTCGATTTCGGGAATCGGATGTTCAAGCATGTCACAATTGATTTATAGGATGTCATCTCGTCTTTCAGAAAAATTCCATCGAGTTCGGGATTTTTACGAAAAATCAATTCGGACGATTTGAAAAAGAATGGAAATTCGGATGGGCCAAATCGAAGGGATTTTTGGCCTCCTTAGTGAGCTATTTGGTGAAGGGGACTTGCAGAAATTGTGTGGGCTTCTTCTTTAGCAAAATTGGATATCAAATTGGGGAATTTGGTGAAGAAATGAAAGTCTAAGTGAGAAAATTCGGAGCTTGGCACGGGGGCTGCAACTTCTAGCTTCAACTTGAGGCTTTGTGGAATTAAAATGCAAGAAAGTATTAAGGGACCAAGTACATAGGCTTGTGGACTTTTGTGGGCTAAGTAATGATGAATTTTGTTATTTTAATTTGACTTTTGTCCCCCTCTTCTTTGGCTTCTCCAGCACGCCCAGTTGCTCCCCTTCCCCTTCGCTGCCTCTCTTTCATTTCCTTCGAACAGCTCATCTCCACGTCTTTCTCTCTCTCACCCAGCAGAGACCGAATCCCTCCATTTCTCATTTCCTCTGCTAGCCGTCCCTCACAAAGACAACCTGCTCCATCGTGGTCTACGTCTCCATAGATTCTCTGTAGCTGCTCCACCATCGAATTCCTCTCCATCCCCACGTGCCTCCACCAATTCCCTCGCTCCAGTTCTGTGCCCTATCTCCCTTCGTCGAAGTCCCAGGCATTGATGCCAGCGAAGCTTCCCATTCTCATTGAAGCCAGCAACTCATTCATCTGCTTCTCTTGCCTCAACCAACGCTCGGCCCATCCCCAACTCCACCGAATCAAGTTCACTTAAACTCACGTCCATTTGGCCCGCTTGTGCTCCAACTCCCTCAAGACCGAACCACCACCAACTTTGGCTGTGGATTGTGGGGTTTTTTCGACTCAATCTGAGCCTCTGTTGGCGTCGTCGTAAGCCCAAGTTTCGGCCGTCGTCGCACTACCGTCACGGTGAACCGATTTTTGCACTAAACCGGTGAGTTTATGCACTAAATTCTACATAGTAGGCTAATGACGTTTAAAGGGGTGTTTGGTTTAAGTTTATTAGGGATTAGGTGGTTAGTTAGATTAAATTAGCGATTTAATTAGTTAATTATGCATGTTAGGTGGATAGAGTAACATAAGTAGAGACTAGATAAGTTGTAGTATTTATCTAGATTGGTTCGGGAATTTTCCGAGCCCGTTTCGGTATTTAATTAGGCATTTCCGGTCTAAGTTAGCATTTTTGGTATTTAAAATGAATTATTTAATTAATTTTGGAAATTATTTAATTATTTATTATTTTTTGGAAATTAGACCGGGAGAGCTGGTGACCGGAATTTTGTGTTGATTGTAATGATGTGTTCAATTTATGCAATTAGGTGTTATTTTGTGCAAATTGAATGCTGATTGGAATTTTAGTTAATTATTCCAAAATTTGTGAATTTTGATATTTATTCAAAAAATCCCGGGTGTCGGGTTTTAACACTTAAAATAGTTTTATATATTATATAAAACAATGGGATTTTAAATTGGTGGATATCAATTTATCTGGTTCAATCTGACTGTATACCCACACACGACTATTGTCACCAGGTGTTTATAATACGAGGAAAATGAGTCAAGTGCATTATTTTAATTGAGACATTTGAATGCAATGCACAATGTCCTTGTCCATAATTCAGTGATCATGTGTTGGTTAAGAGAACCCGTCCCGGGCTATTAAGCTGGACGGTAACCCTTATATGGGATGCCCCTAGACAACGGGAAGCCGGTTGTAGTAGATTCTGGATCTATGCTCATTCGGGAAAGCCGTCTGATAGAGATGTAGCCGTGCTCAATGGGGTGAGATGACGCCTGACAATGCCAGAACACCGTCGAACAGAGAGTAGGCCGTGCTATAAGTCGAGATTAAGAACTAGGAATGCATGATTAATTGAGTTGAATGCACCGGATTATGGGACAAAATTGTGTCACACGATATGAGACGTGTCATAATGATTTGACCTTATAATCAGGACCCCTATGATTGTTTGAGATTGAGTGTTGCGTTCCAATTGATTGAGCTTGAGTACTACTTTTGTCTATGATATGAATTGTGCTGACCTGTAGGGAGGATCTGAGACGAGATAAGTCTCTGTGGTTATATGGTTATGTGGTTAGGATGCCTTTAGGCGTATTACCCTCTTAATCAGGGTTTAGAGTGTGAACTCGCTAAAATTTATATTTCACCCTATCGTGGGCTCAATTTATTTTCAAGGCCGTAGAGTGGTGGATCTGGAGCTGAGCTGAGGTGATATGAGGTGTAGGTCAGATAGGACAGCCTCTTTTGAGAACTAGTCTTTCGAAGTCTTTTGGTTATAGGCTTTTGTATATGACTCAGTATGTTTATAAAAGCATGGTTTATTTGTGAATCTGTTTCCTACTTTTATATCCCAAGCTGTTTACTGTCAGGAGATATTTATTCACTTTCGCATGTGCAATAAAATGAATGGGTCGGCAACGCGTCCTGAGACGTCGTAAAATTTGATCGACCATCGAGGGATAGGCACGCGCTCGAGGATCGAGGTGTGACAGTTTTTTATAGCATTAGAGTCCCCATCACTAACCAAGCTGAATTTTGCAAAACAACACTTCTAAGAATAAGATCCTCCCATAGAGGCCTCCGAAGGGTAAAAGTGTGCTCGCCATAAACAATAGATACGCAACAAACCACTCTAGAGTCTAACCATTTGAGGTTCCCATGCACTACTTGACTTGAAAAAGAGAAAGCCTTACAATTAACCCATAAGGGATCCCAACCAACCCAAATCCTCTTTAAAGGCTTGGAAACCGATTTATAGAGACCAGGTTACGAACCTTAGCCTGCCTAGTGGGGTCAACAAGGCCCTTAACATTCCAACCACCTATGTACATATATATAAAGTAGGGAAGAGACCAAGGCTTACCTCCTCTTTAAAGGCTTGCGCCTAGAGGTAGGCGGAGCAGCACAAACTGAGGGAGGGGCGAATTAGGAGCGAGAGCCAAAAGCTTGTCCTGAATAGACTCGACACCCATAGCAACAGGAGGAGCTTTTGGAGATGGGTAAGGGGATAGCAAGTCCTCATCTGAGGTTCCAATTCGTTCGACCAAATCATCCGCCTCCTCGGCAGAGCTAACCAGCTCTATTATTAAAGCTTCAGCGGGGCTAATGGACTCCTCTTCAGCGGTGGGAACGGACGTATCCGTCCTAGTAAGGATCCTCAATCCTCTTTGAGCATTACGCGTTGAAGTAGAAGGCAAGCTTCTCTCGACCACAGCAACCTTTTGCTTGAGAGCACAGCCCTTATCTCCAGAACTACCTGGAAGGGCCGAGACAAATTCACTCGGCCGGGGGGGGGGGGGGCTTCTTTTTCTTCCCATTGACTTGATTCCATTCCCTTTCCACCTCCTGAGGACCATTCGCCACCATAGGAGCAGAGGCAGGGAGATGGGCCGTAGCTGGAGGGGCGGGAATAGACTGGCCTTGTTGTGATGCTACCACCGGAGTTGGGACGGCAGGAGAATCAACACAACAATGTCCGAACGAGCCACACTTGAGGCACTCAAGTGGTTTCCGTTCATAATCGATAGCAATCAATCAAACTACCTCATGCAAGGTCACATTCATTAAAGATACCCTCGGCTGGTTGGCTTGGATCTCAACACACACCCTCGCAAAAGAAATCATTCGCATTTGTTCCGTGCGTTGGTCCACGTAAAGGGGCTTGCCAACGGCACTTGCGATGGCACTAATCGTCGGCGTCGACCAAAGATCAAAAGGGAGGTTCTTCAATCTTATCCAAACCGGCACCAAGGTTTGCTTATCTTTCTTTAGCTCTAACAATGGCTTCCATCATTGCAAAATAAGCGGCACCCTTGCCACAGTTAGAGGCCCATCCTCCAAGATCTTTCTCCGGAAAACCGAATCGGGAATATGGAAGAAATAAAAGCTCTGATCATTGGCCATAACCTCCATAAGTTTCTGACCCCAGCTATTCTTGAGAGAGTTCTCCGTAAGCTGAAATGGGAGCCTCCTCCCCACATAGTACCCAACAAGGCATTCATGACATTTGGGATCCATCGCCTTAAGCAGTTCATCAGCAAGATTGACAGCCGGGACGTTATCCACAAAGGAATGAGGTACATACGACAGCTTGTATCCCTTGGCAGCAAGGTGTGCTACGTTCACCTAAGAGCAACCCTGAGGGGGCTTTGAGCTCCTCGATTGCTTTTGAGAAGGCTGAGGTGGCTTGGAATTAGACCTCACATGGCTTCGACCCCTAGACTGACCAGCACGGCCTGGAGCCTTAGTGGTTGGTAATCTCAAGAATTAGAGATAAGTGTGGACTATTCCTACATTTAACTTGCATAGATAATTTTCGCATATTTCTAATTTCGAATTTCATGGAAATACCAAGAAAATTGTCTTAGAATAAATCAATTTCATTCTTTATGATAGACTGCATGCTTATATTTTATTTCCATCATATAGTTTAAGTCATATTGTCATGTCATATCACTTCATGTTAGATTAGTAACATTCCATCGCATAAAGCATGATTCTCATTAAATAAGTGAAAAAAAAAAAGTAATTGCGTGTTCATTACAAATCATATTTAGGACTATTAATGTGAATTCTAATTTAACATTGCAGATGCTTTCGATGTCATGAGGTAAGTCCTGCAATTTATTCACTGCTTTATCTGGGTGTTAAATTAGTGGTTTGCGCACCCGTATGATAATCTCATATGTTAGGGAAGTAAATTAAAATCAATTCAAGTTGCCTGCAAAACATTTTTTTTGAAATAAAAGAGAAAGGTACCGAAAGGGCGTTAGAGAAATCTAACGTAACCAAGTCCCCGAACTCACAATCTCCGGTTCACAGGAGTAAAGTAAATCTCCTATTACTTTACTTGGGTTTTTAATCGACCTACCAAAAATAGATTAATGGCGACTCCTAATTAAAAATCAATTGCATGTTAAGAACTTGAACCTAAGTCGTGAATTGGTATGGGTTTGGGAGAGCCAAAGCTAAGTTTAAGCTTAGTAATCCATTAGCCAAACCCTAGATGGTTCACACGAAATTTTGGTCGCGATAGATTATATGTGAGTTATGAAGATATGAAGGCCCAGTTAAAATGAGTCCTTAAGACCCATTTTTTGATTTAATAGGTAACCTTAAAAACAAAAAATTTCCTTAGCTACCCTTCATTGGCCACCTCCTTTCCCACCTCCGTGCCGCCTTCGCCGCTTGCCTATGAGACCCCTCTGCCACTCACCTCCGTGGCTCACCTTTGCCGCTACCCCAAAGGTTGACGAGCTCCAGCCTTACCCCATGAAAATCCAGCTCTCATGTGTCGATATTTGCCTCAACAGCACTCCTCGATGGCGTGAGTCCAGACCGTACCCTTTTACCTTCCCGGGTTGCTCGTGCGTCGTGCCATTAGCCTTGTTGACGCATGCTTTGTTTTGTACAGTTGAATGGCTAGATGGGCGATAGGCTTTGAGTGCTTCGCTTCTCCCGTTCTCTCTTGCTCTGCTTGACCATTTTTGTTTGATATGTTTTTTGATGTTCATGTCGTCCTTTGTTGAAGTTTTCTTTTGGCCATGTGGTGTTGTTAGTTAAGCAGGATGCAATAGGTTTCTAGGGCTCCACTAGGCTCTCACGTTTTCATGGTCTTTCAATGAGACTGTTAATGACACTGAGAGTCTTCGTTGAAGATATGAGACTTGGTTTTGCTCTTTGTTGTTTGTGGGTTAGTCGATTCTGCTACTGCTGAGAGATGCCTAACTTTGAAACACTTTTGAGGAAAACACCTGTTGTGCCCTTTTAACGTACCTTCTGTTGCGAAATACTCAATGCTCAAATCACTTTTTAGAGCTCTACTATAAGGGTGTGGTCTATCTTTATGGAAAAATCTTGCCTTACATCTATAGAAAATGGACCTTTAAGCCTTGGTAAACAGCTAATGTGAAGCTTTCTGATCAGTTAAACCTTTTGTTAATTTTTTGTTGTCCCCACCGTGGGGATATCAATAACCATGGTATTTTGCAACTTTTTGTGTTCAGGAAAAAAGTCTCTTGGACTTTCTTTCATTTATATTGATTATGTTTCTGTTTCTACAGATTTTTCCAATAATATCGGGTCAAACCTAGCACCTAAATATTGTTCCCACTGTCACAATGCTCGGAGTTATGAAAGCTTGCCTTGTTGGCATTATAAGAGGCCATGCTCTGCTCAAGAAGAAGAGCGATGCTTTAACTGTGCAGTTTCATCAAATCCTTAAGAAAATTGTCTCTACAAAAGCATCAGTGGGAGAGATCATAAAGTGTTAAACTATTATGGCCATTAAAAAAGTGCACAACAGGTGACATGAACAGAATGCAAGTACAAGTTTTTTCTATGCTGTTTTTTTTTTTTTTTTGTCATTGGGTTTTGGTGAGTGTTAAACTGTTGTGGCCATAAAAAGTAAGAAGAAAGAAGTGTTAAATTATTTATTATATTGCCACAATGAATGAGTAAATTAGGTCTTTGTGACATGAATGGAATGCGAGTGCAAGTTTTTTATGCAGATGATTCTTGGTTTGCCTATTCTGATTCATGTAAATTTGCGAGTATGGAGCAAAGTTATTCATGATTCAATCATATTCTAAGTACCCCTTTTCTATTATGGCAGGGCTACTCCTCTCTAGGTCTCTAAGTCAATTTAGAAGATAGGATGGTTACTGGTTAATCATGTAATCTATGTGGGTTATGTTTTCTTACTGAAGTGTGAGAATATGTCATGAGACGGAGAATGGCAAATCTACTTGATGCTTCTCTAAATGAATTGCTCTCAATTTTAGGCAAGAAGAATTTGAGGAGTCCATTGCTAGAAGAATTTCAAGTTAGCAGGAGCCAAATTTCTCATCCATATGCTAGCATTACGTTAGTAAAGCAGCTCATGATAGAGTGCGATAGATGATCTTTCAGGGGCTGTGTGTCACCTTGATGATGCAATTGAATTAAGCACCTTTCTCTGCATTGGGATGAGACGATAATGTCGCGTTGTCTATCCATTACATTGAAGAAGGTGTGTAGGTCTTCTTCCTTTGTTTATGTATCTATAGGAGAATTTGACAATGCAGGTGGCGTCTGTAGAAAAAATCTAACTCAAATATTGGAAGTTGGAAATTTACTCCCATCTCAATTCCTGCCTTTTTTAGGTTTGAGATTTCACCTTGTATTGTATAATGTAGTTGTAGGAGTTTGCTTTGTAGATGTCAGGCTCACTTGATTCATTCATGAGATCTTGTAAGTAGTACAATTCTTAATTTTTAAGTTTCTGTTAAATGTGTTTTGAATGAATCTTTTTTATGGTGATTGTTGTTTGCTGAGGTGTGGTATGAGATGGTGTGTGACTGTGCATTTGAGAGAAAAGGAGGGAATTCTCACTCCTAACTGATATTTTTGCAATGTTGGGCTTGTGATAGTACCATGCAGACTAGGGTTTTTGAAATCTATCACTTGATTGTTATTGCCTGTCTGATTTCATGTTTTCTCTTATGTACTCTACTCTTAAAGGGGAATGAAAGTTGGAGATGTTTTCTTTTAGTGTTAAATAGAAACATAACATGTCATGTTCTCTTTGAGTAAATAATTTATTCTAATTCACGTTTTCTCTAACTAATTAGTTGACATGTCCAAATCTAACGAGAATCAAGAAGAATATTCAACTACAATAGGGTCCAAGAGCCGGCCTTTAGTATTGGAGGATGCATCCTAAATAAATATCGTAGTTCCCTTTTGCCTAAAAATGTGGAGGCTGAGCTGTACACCAGAGATTGGTTATTTAGAGTTCCACCTGAGGAAGATCTTAATGACGAGTCTTTCATTGTCGACTTCCAAGGCTATTTTCATTAGGTACTTTCTTTTATCTGTAAAGTTCATGATTAAATTATCTCTTTTGTCTCCAAATTCAGACTAGCATGATTAAAATGGTTTTTCTTCTGGTCTTGCAATGTTGTAGGTTCTTAACGATCAATATGTTGAGTTGATATCTATGGAAGTTCTTACATAAACTCAACCATAACGATAATGTGTAGTGACTATTGAGATTATTGTGGTCTTCACTGAATGTAGAGGCATTCTGGAACACATTACTTTGGCACTCTTCAAATGTAAGAGCCTTTCTCTTAGGTTGAATTGATCCTAACTTGTAATAGTGTTAAAGTTTGTTGCGCCCCCCTCCCCCTCATCTCTATTTGCCAGACGATGATATTTCATGACTTATATACACATTCATCTCCAGTACAATTGATTAATATTAACATCTAGAGAAGAGCCACATATTCCATCTCATAATTCAAACCTATTCTGTGACATCCTAATTTTCAGGTTCTGTTTTCGATTGAATAAATTGGGCTTTTTATCGACGCGCCTATAGTTATTTTCTCTAAGTCGGCCACTCATGAGATAACTAGCCTATCAGGTGAAGCCGTTAAGGAATTTAAATGCAATAGACTTGAGAATTCGACCAGGAATCAACTGCTCGACCATGTCAGTTTGCAAGGGTCATTACGACACTATCGAAATTGATCAGAGACCGGAGATAGGTTGATTCGACTGAGATAGGTGATCAAAGTGTAGGTGATTCCACCTGATTGCAAAATTCTCGTCGATATGTACTTGACCGATTTTTCTGTCGTTTTGGTACCCTATATCTATATTTAAAAACTCGAGACTTTCACGACAACCGAGAGTCACCAATGTGTCGAAGAGGTACATTGTGGCTCGAAAATAATCGACCACGGGTTAATTGCGCTAAAAATTCCTAAAAGCTACCCGGTAGGTTAGGTCGCGCTAAAATTGCCTCAGATTGAAATTAATTGTGAATTTGAACCCGATTTCATAAATTGAAAGTTCTGTCGTGTTACGATTTATTTTAGGACCGTTGACTCATCCTTCAAAGAATTTTTGGCGAGCCTGGGATTTTTACAGAAAATCAATTCGGACGATTCGGAAACGAAAGGAAATTTGGAGGGGCCAAAGTAAGTAGATTTTTGGCCTTCAAAAATGGACTAGTTTGTGAGGACAAGTGTGGAAATTGTGTAGGCTTCCTTCGCAGCAAATTTGGACATCAATTTGGAGAGATTTGTTAAGAAATCAGATTTCGGATAAATCGGAAAACAAAAGTAAATTCGGATGGGTGAGGGAAATGGCCATTTTTGTTGTCCAAAACTTGTTATTTGTGGGAGTTTGTATGCAAGAAAGTAAGTGGGGACCGAGGATATTAACATGGAGATTTTTGGGGACCAAACTGGATTGAAATTGAAGTCCAATTGTGAAATTCGGAGGTTGGTGTGGGGGCTGCAACATTTGGCACCAAATTGGGTTATTTGTGATATGTTATGCAAGAAAGAATTATGGGGGACATAGGGGATGAACATGAAGGCTTAGGAGACCAAGCATTGATTAATTTGAGATATTTTGTTTGACTTTAGCCCCCCCTTCAATCTTCTCGTGCACGCCTTAGCCGCCCTTCTTCTTCGTGTGATCCTGCTTTCCATCGAAGCCTCTTGCCTTACTGATGATAGCTGCTTCGTTCTTCTCTTCCTCACGCACACTAGCCCAACCTCCACTGCCCGCCCCGATTTCTCCTTCATTCGCCAACTCACCCCACATTCGTCTCCACTATTCAACCCAGCAAAGCCCAACGTTGACTCCTCTTCACCGAGTCTACCGCTCCACCGATTTCTTCCTCTACCAACGTCTCCACCAAAACAGCCTCATGCCCATTTAGCCCATTCAAGCTCCAACCTAGCAAAGTGACGCCTGCAGCCCAACTTCCATCCCATAACCGTCCGAAGCATCACCCACGTATCCTCCACCAAAGTCAATTCCCCTTGCAGCAAAGCTGACGTTGACCCCTTGCTCGCTGCTCCACCATTCATCCCTTGCAGCTGTCATGAAAACGCCGCTAGTGCTCCAACCGATTGTTGACCGCTAGACTTCAACGTTCTAGCAGCATCCAAGCTTTGACCTCCACCGAATCTGCTGCTCCATAATCCCTCACGGATCCAGCCCTTCTTCAGCCCCCATCTCAGCCTCGAACCAAGCCAAGGTCAGCCCGCTCAGACCGACCAGCAGCCTCTGCAGAAGCTAGGGCCAAAGCTTAGCCTTAGTTAAGCCGTCTTAGGCCGTTTTCGGCCCGGTCCGGACTCCTGTTGGCGCCGTCGTAAGTCCGAGTTTTGGCCGTCGTCGTGGACTCATCGGCTCCCTAATCTAGAAAGTTTACTCATTAAACTTTGCTTAGGGATTTAATGATGCTTAAGGGTTGATTAGTTTAGGCTAAGTATGGTTTAGGTGGTTAGTTAGAACAGATTAGAGATTTAATTATTTGTTTATGCATGTTAGGTGGTTAGAGTAGTGTAATTAGAGACTAGATAAGCTGTAGTATTTATCTAGATAGGTTCGGAATTTTTTCGAGCCCGTTTCAATAGTTAATTAGGCTTTTCCGGCCTAAGTTGCATTTATTTGTATTTATTAATTAATTTTGTTAATTAATTAATTAATTATTATTTTCTGAAAATTGGACCGAGATAGCCGGTGATCGGAATTTCATGCTGATTGCAATGGTGTGGTTGATTTATTTAATTGAGTGCTGGTTTGTGCAATTTGAGTGTGAATTATAATTTTGGGGTATTTATCCCAAAATTTAATAATTTCGGTATTTAATTAGAAAATGCCGATCATTGATTTACAACGACAAAAATGTGTTTGTGGACTATTGGAATTAGTGGGATTTTCAAAAGGAAAAATATTGGGTTTTTGACTCAGGCCGACCGTGTACCCATACATGATTATTTTTATCGGGTATTTTTAACACGAAGAAAATAGGCCAAGACATTATTTTAATTGAGGAATTTAAGTGCGAAGCATAATATCCTTAGCCGTGAGTGAATAATAGGGTGATGGTTTATAGTCAGGGCATGTTGACTATTGAAAGTTAAGGTGATATGTGTCGTGTTGAGGGAACCTAATGGGTTGTGAGTAGGTAAAGGACTAAGTGTTACATGAGGATGAAACTCGTGTGAGACGCCTCTAGCGCCTTATACTGTTACTTATTGTAATCAAGGGCTAAGTGTTACATGATGACTTGAGTCGCATGGGAATTATCTCTAGTGCCTTGCAGTATTATCATGCATAGTAAATGGCTAAGTACTACATGATGATGAGACTTCATGTGAGTCACCTCTAGTGCCTTATACTACTGTCTAGTGCAATAAAGGACTAAGTACTATATGATAACGAGACTTCGTGTGAGTCGCCTCTAGTGCCTTATATTATTATTTGTTGTAATCAAGGACTAAGTGTTACATGGCGACCTGAGTCACATGGAAAGTATCTCTAGAGCCTTGAGTTTGATCTTGAGTCTAGTATTAAGTAATGAGATTGAAATTGAGTATTGATTATAGAATTTGAATATTGACAGTGAATATCGGGTGTGGATTAAACCACCAATATGAATTGTCCGCGTCTGATTATGGGACTCTTGTGGATTGTTTGATTAAATGATGAATTAATTGTGTTGATTCAATTGATTGATTGATTGATTGACTAAGATTGAATGAGATGTTCCAATGCTCGGGTGTTGTTACTGCACTTATGTGATCTATGAATTGTAATAACACACAGGAGGGAACTGAGGTGAGGTAAGTCTTATATATTGTATATATAGAATGCCTCTAGGCGTACTTCCTTCCTAGTCGGGGTTTAGGGGGTGAGCTTGATGAGACATTGTCTCACTCCGTCGTGGGCTTAACTTTTCAGGTCCCTAGTGTGAAGAACCCGGAGTTTGAGGCAGAAGAGTCAGAATCATGGATGGCTTAGAAGTTCTTTTTGAAGATAGACTTCCTATACTTAGACCCTAGAGTTGGCTTTTATTTTTATTTTTATTTTTATTTTTGGTAAGGTAAGATATATAATATAATAAAAGGGGAAGGAACTATACAACCCTCGGCTTCAAGTCACCTACACTCTCAATGAACATGCTCATAGAGAGTGGAAGGAAGCCAATAGAAAAAAGCCAAGCGACAAGCAAAGGACCAAAGCCAGTACAAGAGGCGTTAGCACACCTAAAAATACCAAGGACCTAACTATCCAGAGTACAAGCAGCAGAGGAGAAGATGGAAGGATCTAACTCCCAGTATCGATGTAGTCTTCTATTTCTAGTGGAGTCGTCCACATTCCTGTAGGTAAGTGCTTTATCTTGAACGACTTTGAGAAGGTGCTTCTTCATGGTCAAGGTAGAAACGGGCTCACCCCTAAAAAGGATATCATTCCTATTCTTCCATATGATGTGACAGAGCGCACCAAAGGAAAAACGGGCAATACATTTATGGAACTCCTTGCCCGCAAGGAAGGTAGTGGCCCAAGTTAGCATATCCTCCTAAGGCTTGTTACTCCAAGGGAGTCCGCATTTGGTCGCCCAAAAGAAGGCAATACGCGACGTAATGCGACATCCAAAAAATAAATGATCGATAGAGTCAGGCTCCTCTTCACAGAAATGGCAGGATGCATCATCAATCCTACCATGAGCCATGAGAAGGGATTGAGTAGGCAGCCTTCACTTGGTAATGAGCCAAAGGTTAAACTGATATTGAGGTAGGATGGCATTGTTCCAGATGAAACCATTCCAACTAACTCGATCCTTCTTACGCCTTATGAGCTCCCAAGCCGAGGCCACCGAGAACACTCCCGAGGAATTCCCCCTCCAACAAAATCAATCTTTAGCACATTCAAAGAAGGGAGCGGCGAACCCCAAGTTGCAATCACTGACCGTATAGAGTGGCCGTCCTTAGAAAAAAAGTCAGCCACCGAAGACTATCTTGAAAGACCAAATCTATAGATAAGTGAGTCTGTGAATATTAAATTCGAAGGACCCCTGGGGTGCTAATTGTCAAACCAAAGCGAAGTGTCGAGACCATTGCCTATCCTCCAATGGAAGTGGAGCCGGAATTCTGTCCTGAGTTGTAGAATTTTCTTCCAAGCCCAAGACCACAAAGTCGGCTTCATTCCCACCCAGAAATTCCTCCTTTTTAAGAAGGTCGAGTGAATCCATCTGCACCATAAAGATTCTTTATCAGAGAAAAGAATCCATAGGTGTTTAAGCATAGCCGCCTTATTGCATTCACGCAATCTCCGGATACCTAGGCCCCCCTCCACCTTAGGAAGGCAGACGTCCTCCCAGGAGACTTTGGCACCCCCTTTCCCCAAGTGGGGTCCTTTCCACAGGAATTGTCTAAGAATCAGCTCTATCTCATCCAGCACTGCTACGGGAACAATGAAAACACTAGCCCAGTAGGCCTGAATGGCATGGAGAACTGACCTAATCAATTGAAGGCAACCAACGAAGGATAGAAAGCATATAGTCCAGGAATGCACTCTGGATGTGATACGCCTAACCAGAACGGCACAATCCACTTTCCTAAGCCTTGAAGTGATGATTGGAACACCCAAGTACCGAACTGGAAGTGAACCCTCCTGGAAACCAAGTTCATTCAAGATATGGACCCGAAGAGATGGAAGGCCACCAGAGAAGAACACTTTGCTTTTTCTCGAATTTTGGAGGAGGCCACTCCACCCCGAAAACTGCTGCAGACCCTTCTTAAGAAGTTTGATCGAAGGTATGTGGCCTTTAGAGAAAATAAATACATCATCAATGAAGAATAGGTGTGAAAGGGTAGTAGACTTACACCTCCAGAAGAATCTGAACTCGGACTGAAGCGAGCACCTCTCCAGAACCCCGGAAAGCACCTCCATTACCAGCGTGAACAAGTAAGGAGATATGGGATCCCCTTGACGAAGGCCCCGCCAACTAAGAAAGAAGCCATGAAGTTCTCCATTAAGCGCAATGGAAAACCGAGGCGTCCTGACACAAGTCATTATGAGTTGAACCAACCGATTAGGAAACCTAAAGGCAAATAGAGTATTCTCAAGGAATTGCCAATTCACGGTATCATATGCCTTCCTGAAATCAACCTTGATAGTACACTTTGGGGTACGAGACTCAACATGAAAACCAGCGAAAAGTTCCTGCATCAAGAGGATATTATCCCTGATTCACCACCCCTTGACGAATGCACTTTGGTAAGGGCTCACCAGATCTTTGAGCACAGTAGACACCCTCTTCGCCAACACTTTGGAAATGATCTTGTATACCGTATTGCAGCAAGCTATGGGCCTATAATCATCAACCGTAGTTGCATTGGGAACCTTGGGAACTAGCACCAGGATGGTGTTATTGATTTCCTTAAGAAGCCTCCTCGAAATTAAAAAAATCCTTCACGGCTTCTGTGACTAGTTGACCCACCGTATCCCAATTCTTCTTGAAGAACTCCACCGTGAAGCCATTTGGTCCGGGCGCTTTCCCACGGTCGAGGGAGAAGAGGGTGTCTCGCACCTCAAGATCTGAGACCGGCCGATCGAGGAGGAGGACCTGGTCATCATTCAACTGGGTTCTAATGACATCCCGAATCTCCGACACCGCTGGGGTAATTTGATCCTCCCTAGGCGAGAGAAGGTCGCGAAAGAATTCCACAAAATGCTGCTGGACAAAATGAAGGTCAGTGATTTGGCTGCCTGCGTCATCCACCACCAAGATAATTCTATTCCTCAGTTGTCTTTTACTAACATAATGATGAAAGAACTTGGTATTTCGATCACCCTCCTTGAGCCATCTGATACGAGTTTTCTGCCTGAAGAAGGACTCCTCCTGAGACCGAAGTTCTAAAAAAGCCCAGCGCTGAACCCTTTCTAGGTCCGCGAGAACTACACTAGTAGGATCTTGAAGTAGGTCCACTTGAGTCTGGTTTAAGGCTTCTCTCGCATCGGTCGTTCTAAGAGAGATGTTGGCAAATGACTCCTTATTCAACTGCTTAAGACGACCTTTGAGGGCCTTCAGTTTACTCACAAGCCTAAACATAGGCAGCCCCAACACCGGAGTCTCCCACACCTGTTTCACGATCGAGTCAAAGTCCGGGTGCTGCATCCAAAACTCAAAGAACTTAAACGGCCTTTTCCGAAGCACCGGATTCTCCATCTTGACCACCATAGGCGAATGATCTGAAATCCCAGGAGCAAGAAAGGAAGCCTTCGAGTAGGAGAACACCTGGCTTCAGCACGAGTTCACCAAAACTCTATCGATCTTCCTCATCTTGCGTGTGGGACCTGAAGAAGTGGACCACGTGAAACGGAAACCCACACACCTGAGGTCCTCTAGCTTCGCCTGATCAAGACACTGCCGAAACTCGTCAAAGGATGGCAACCAAAGGTCAGAGCCACCCACCCTATCCGAGGGATCCTTAATCGCATTAAAGTCTCCCATGACAATCCACGACACATCCTGAAGGGAAGAGCTCCTCATCACCGGGTCCTCCCACAACAGACGCCGAGACGTAAAAGAATGCTTAGCATAAATAATAGAGACAACATAGGTCACACTAGAATCCACCCACCGAACTTTCCCTTGAAACGCCTGATCCGAGGTCAAAAGAGGCTCCACAGAAACCGCGACAGGATTCCAGCCTATCCAAATCTTGCCTCTATCAGAGAAATCCGAGTTGACGTGCCAGCACCAGTTCACCATTAACTTGCCAGTAATAACATTAAAGAGATGATGAGGAACTCTAGTCTCTACTAACCTGACCAAGGATAGATGGTTCATTAAGATAAAGTTCCTCACTTCCGCTTGTTTAAGAGGGGCAACAAGCCCTCGAGAATTCCAACACCCTATATACATATTTACAAGGAGATGGGAGAGGGATTACCTCTTTTTAGAGGAGCTTCGCCTAGTAACAGGTGGGGAAGGCCGTGCCTCCGAAGTGGGATCCGGAGCTAAGGCAAGCGGCTGGTCTTGCATCAAGGAAGGGGGTGGGTCTGGAGCAAGGGCAAGCCTCCTATCCTCAGCCGTCTTCGGAGAGGTGCAAGGAGAAAGGATGTCATCATCCAAGGAAGAGATGTGGTCGGAGGCCTTAGCCCCCTCACTCGAACCATCCAAAGCAGGGACATCATGCTCCGATAGAAGGTCATCATCATCCAAAGAAGGTGCATCTTCATTCGGCTTAGATATGATCAACTGGCCTCTATGGCCCTTCCAAGAGTAGGAAATAGGTTGTCTCTTCTCAACCGCTATTGTCTTCATCTTCAAGGACCTCCCATCATCAACCGGGGCAGACGATGTATCAAGAAGCAGAGGTACGGATTTCTTCTTCTTGCTTTTAACCTTTTCCCAGCCCTGTTCAAGGGCACCAGGCACTGCCGATTCAGAGGTGGAAGGTCAAGCCGTCTCCAAAGCAAGAGGGGCACGGTGATGATTCATCGGGGACGAAGGGGGTCGAGCAGGGGCAGGGGCAGCACACTTGTGCCCAAAAACTCCACACTTTTGGCACTCCACTAGCTTCCACTCTAATTCAATTGCAATGACCCTAGGAACACCATCGACATTTACTACCACCGAAAAGACCCTTGGTTGGTTTGCTTGAATCTCAACACATACACAAGCAAAAGAGATCATCTTCTTCTCCTCGGTGCGTTGATCCACAAAAAGGGGTTTCCCCACAGAGCTAGCAATAGCACTAATCACTGGAGCTGACCAAAGGTCAAGGGGCAAGTTCTTGAGCCTTACCCAAACCGGGACAGCGGACTATTTGTCCTTCTTCAGTACCATTAAAGGCTTCCATTGTTCCAAAAAAAGCGGAACTCTAGCAACAGTGAGAGGACCCTCTTCTAGTATCTTTCTACGAACGAACGGGTCCGGAATATGAAAATAATAGAAACCTTGGTCGTCAGCTAGTACATCAACCAGCCTCGGACCCCAAGTCTTCTTTAAAGTTTGCTCTATAAGCTGAAATGGGAGCCTTTTCCCAACAAAGAATCCAACTATGAATTCGTTCCATTTAGGATCCACAGCTTGGAGGACCTCCTTCGTCAAGTTGACAACCGGTTTCCCATCCACAAGAGTCGGCTGAACATAAGAGAGTTCAAAGCCCTTTGCTGCCAATCCAGCAACGTTGGCCCATGTTTGGGGTTGGGGTGGCTTGGATGACCGACTAAGCCTGCTTGGGGCCCGATTGGAAGGGGCCCTCAGCCGACTCCTACCCCTTAACCTATCAGCCCGAGGAGGTCTAGAGAGATGACCCCCCTCGGCTCTTACACCCTTAGGTGCACTCCCCCCTGATCGGGGAACTTGAGTCTTCCCATTCAATGGCCTACAACATTGAGAGGAGAGGAGCTGAGGACCTTCCCACTTCTAGAGCCAACAGCCTTCTCAACCGAAGAAGACATCATGACACTAGTAGCTTCTCTGTCTTCTATGGTGTAGTCGAGAGGGAAGACTCCATACCAGTCCAGCCAGTAGGAAAGAGGATGGTGGACAACCCTTACCCCCTTTAGGCCGAAGCTACACCCCAGGCGTCGCTTAAGCAGGCCCACAACAGCCGATTCTCGCGGTTCAGCAACCAGCGCTCGGAAGGGCGAGCTGGTTCTCCACCAAGCAGTAGATTCAGGCCGAACCGTTCGATGAGGAGCAAGATTGGTGGGAAAAGAGGAATCCCTCTAAAAATTGGAGCATATGGACACCTGAAGCTCCTGGGCCGAACGTACCCAAGATTCAATGAACAGTACCCGGATCGCCCCCTTCGAGAGAGACGATGAACAGTACCACTTACACTTCCCAATGGTCACCCCCTTTTCTCAATTGGCCTTTATTTGTAAACTAGAATGTGGTTTTAATACTTAATGTGTTGGTTTGAAGTTTGTTGTCCTGCTTTTCTATCCCATGTTTGTTATTATCAGGGGATTAGTAATTTGCCTCCACATGTACATTAAAATGAATGGGTCGGCAATGTGTCCCGGGACGTCACAAATTTTATCGACCACCAAGGGATAGGCAGGTGATCGAGGATCGAGGCGTGACATGCCTATTTAGTGGTATTAGAGCAGATCGGTAGTTAGAGTGATAAGGTGCGATAAGTTATGGGATAGTTAGTAGGAATGACCCTTTATTTCATGATGGTGCATGTCTGTGATAGTTGATTGATAGATTGTTTGTTTGTGATCACTCGACTTCTAATTTGGTGTGGAATTGGAAGGCAGGTTTAGTAGAAAACTTGCATCATGAGTGATCAGAACTAGAGGACTCCTAGGAAGAGGAGAATCGGACCTGTTACTCGAGGTAGGACGTCAACGAGGGTCGGTACTCAAGGAGGTCGTGGTCGAGCGCCAGCTCAGGCTAGCGCCAATGGAGTAGCACCATCTCCTGTTGGTGCTGGGGTAGCAACCCCTGGTGATCCCAGGTTCGAAGGGATCATGCAGGCGCTTGAAGAAATGAGAGATCTGATAGGGCAGCAAGCCCAAAATAAAGCCGCCGCCACTGTAGCCGCCACTCAAGCTACTGCTACTGCTGCCATTGTCGTCGCTACTGTTGCCATAGCTGCACCTGCCAAAGTTCTAGTTGGGAACGTGGTTGCTGGGAAGCCTATTCACAAGTTGGTGGAATAGTTCTTGAAGCTGAACCCGCTGAGGTTCAGCGGAGAAGGAGATCCAGAAGCTGCATGGCTCTGAATCCAAGATCTGGAGAAAGCCTTTGCACTTCTGATGTGCAATGAGGAGGAAAAGGTTGTCCTGGTAGTATATCAGCTACAGGGTAATGTAAATACATGGTGGAGGGCCACCAGAGGCATGGTTTTCCCCGAAGGCGTGATTCCAGTGTGGAATGCTTTCCTCAGAGCCTTCAATAGTAAGTATTTTTTGGGTAGCGCCCGAGAACAGAAGATGGAGGAATTTCAGCACCTCCGCCAAGGGATGATGACCGTTGACCAATATGAGGTCAAGTTCGCAGAACCATCTTAGTTTGCTCCAAGACTGGTGGAGGATCTCGAAGATAAAGCTCGGTGGTTCAGGAACGGCTTTTGACTAGAACTGAAGAACCTACTGGTGCCACTTGATCTGGAGGACTATAATGAGGTGTATAATCGAGCCCAACTAATAGAGAGAAGTTTAAGTGAGCAAGCCACCGAGTCTGGGTTAAGGTTCGGGTCAAGTAGGGATGGAAATAGATTTGGGAAGAAACCTATGATTGAAGGAAAGTATCCCATTCTGCTCAACAAAAAGGATGGGATTGGAAAGTCAACACCCAACTTGAACGACATGTGTCATTTCTGTAGGAAAAGGCATGGGTTTGCCCCGTCTTTTAAAAGGACAGGAGTTTGTTTTAAATGTGGCCAGCAAGGCCACAAATTTAAGGATTGTCCGCACAGGCAGATAGGACCACAGCTACTACTACCGCCGCCACCGATGGGACAAAATAGAGGGAATGCACCGCAGACAGAATGCCACTAGGATGGCAAAGGGGACAAGAATAAACTAAACCATGCACCGATCAGAGAAAGAATGTTTTTAGGATGATTTTATTAGAGTAGCGTAGCGAAACTTTGGTTAAGCTGATAGAATTTTAGTTTGTTGTAATAAAGCCATAGAAAGGAGAATCATTGGCTAGAGTTGTACTTAACTTTTTCGTTTATGTATAAATTTGACATTTTATATGAAAATAGTTGCTTTAAGGACCATCTTGTTGTAATGAATTGTTGTCGTAAGTAATCCAGTTTAAATCATTAACAGATGAGATTTTCAAGTTTATTGAGAGTTGAGGAGGACTCTTGATTACCTTAATCTAGTCACTTAAGGCAATCGGTTTCTGGATGTAGGTTGCCAACATTATTTGGCAACTGTAGTGGATACAACAGTTGAGGAATCAAAGATGGAGAACATAGCTGTGGTACGAGAGTTTTCTAAGGTGTTTCCTGAAGGATTACCCAGTCTACCCTCAGAAAAGAAGATTGAGTTTATGGTTGAGTTGGCCCCTAGGACAAAGCCAATCTCTAAGGCCCCTTACCATATACCACTGTCGGAATTGAAGGAACGAAAGTTACAGATGCGTTGAATCGAAAGTCATCGATTGTGTAGATGGTGATTCAGGCGTGGATTTTACTCGAAGGAACTAGAGATTCGGTTTTTAAATTTGAGGTGGGCCACCTTTAAAATATTATGACCATCCTCAGAATTGAACCGAAGCACAGCTAAGGATTGAGACGTTACAGTTGATAGACCTAGAAATTTAGAAGATCCTGCAAGAGGAGACCGAAAAAAGAAAGGCTGATTTTCATATTTCTGATGATGGAACACTAAGGTTTCGTGGACGATTATGTGTACCTACCAATGTAGAGCTTAAAGAAGAGATCTTGTTAGAAGCTCATTGTAGCAATTACAATATTCATCCTAGTAGTATGAAGATGTATTAGAATCTGTGTCAACATTATTAGTGGACCGGTATGAAGGCTGACATCGCCAAGCATGTCGCCTAGTGTCTGAAGTGTTAATAAGTGAAGGCACATCATTGTAAGCCGGGAGGACTTCTGCAACCTCTCGAGATTTTTGACTGGAAATGGGAACACATCACAATGGATTTTGTGACAGGCTTACCAAGGAGTCAGAGATGTAATGACTCTATTTGGGTAGTGGTCGACAGATTGACGAAGTCGGCTCACTTCATCGCCATACGAAAGGACCTTGATTTGGACAGGCACTCAAAGCTGTACTTGTGTCAGATTGTTCGTTTGCATGGAGTGTCGATGACGATTACCTCAAACTGAGACCCGAGGTTTATAGCTGCCTTTTGGAAAAGTTTGTAAACCACTTAAGGAACGAATCTGCAGTACAATACGACCTATCATCCTCAGACAGATGGTCAATCTGAAAGGATGATTCAGACTCTCAAGGACATGTTGAGAGCATGTGTGATAGATTTCAAGGGAAGTTGAGAGGAAAAGCTTTAGCTTGTCGAGTTTGCCTACAACAACAGCTACCAGCAAAGCATTCAAATGGCTCCTTTTGAAGTGTTGTATGACAGAGTGTGCAGATCGTCAGTGTGTTGAGAGGAGGTTGGAGAATGAAAGATCACAGGCCCAGAGTTAGTCCAGCAGTCAGTGGATGCAATTGCCGTCTTCAGGGATAGATTAAAGACCGCTAAGAGCCGCCAGAAAAGCTACGCTGACAAGCTTCGGAGACCATTGGAATTCCAAGTTAGTGATCACGCCTTTATGAAGGTGTCACCAATGAAGGGTACTTCGCGCTTCGGTAGGAAGGAAAAGCTAAGTCCAAGGTACGTAGGTCCCTTTGAGATTCTAGAAAGAATCGGGATCCTAGTGTATCGTCTTGCATTGTCACCGAGGTTGGCACAATTGCATGACATCTTTTACGTGTCGATGTTGAGGACATATGAGCCTGACTCAACACACATGCTAAATCTTGAAGAATTAGACGTGGACGACAGAGTGTCGTACGTGGAAAGCCCAGTTCAGATTGTGGATTGGAAAGAACAGATTCTGCACACCAAGACGAACCCCTTGGTCAAAATGGTCTAGCAACACCATGGGACAAAAGGAGTAACCTGAGAAAGTAAAGACTTGATGAGACGACGATACCCCCACCTTTTTGTTTAGAGATTTGTAAAGGTTTAAATTTCGAGGAAGAAATTTTTATAAGAGGGGAAGAGTTGTGACATCCTGATTATCAAGTTCTGTTTTCGATTGAATAAGTTGGGCTTTTCATCGACGCGCCTATATTTCTTCTCTCTGAGTTGGCTACTCACAAGATAACTAGCTTATCAGGTGAAGCTGCTAAGGAATTTAAATGCAATAGACTTGAGAATTCGACCAGGAATCGACTGCTCGACCGTGTCAGTTTGTAAGGGTCATTATGACAATGTTGAAATCGATCAGAGATCGGAGATAGGTCGATTTGACTGAGATAGGTGATCAAAGTGTGGGTGATTCCACCTGATTGCAAAGTTCTTGTCGATCAGCACTACACCGATTTTTCTGTCGTTTTGGTACCTTGTGTCCGTATTTGAAACCTCGAGATTTTCACAACAATTGAGAGTCGCCAATGTGTCAAAGAGGTACATTGTGGCTCGAAAATAATCGACCACAGGTCAATTACGCTAAAAATTCCTAAAAGCTACCTGGTAGGTTAGGTCACGCTAAAATCACGTTAGATTGAAATTAACCACGAATTTGAACCCGATTTCAAAAATTGAAAGTTCTGTCGTGTCATGATTTATTTTAAGACCGTCGACTCATCCTTCGAAGAATTTTCGGCAAGCCTAGGATTTTTACAAAAAATCAATTCAGACGATTCGGAAACGAAAGGAAATTTGAAAGGGCCAAAGCAAGTGGATTTTTGGCCTTCAAAAAGGGACTAGTTTGTGAGGACACGTGTGGAAATTGTGTAGGATTCCTCCGCAGCAAATTTGAACATCAATTTGGAGAGATTTGTTAAGAAATCGGATTTCAGATAAATCGGAAAACGAAAGTAAATTCGGATGAGTGAGGGAAATGGCCATTTTTGCTGTCTAAAACTTGTTATTTGTGGGAGTTTGTATGCAAGAAAGTAAGTGGGGACCGAGGATATTAGCATGGAGATTTTTGGGGACCAAATTGGATTGAAATTGAAGTCCAATTGTGAAATTCCAAGGCTGGTGTGGGGGCTGCAACATTTGGCACCAAATTGGGTTATTTGTGATATATTATGCAAGAAAGAATTATGGGGGACATAGGGGATGAACATGAAGACTTAGGGGACCAAGCATTGATTAATTTGAGATATTTTGTTTGACTTTGGTCCCCCTTCTTCAATCTTCTCGTGCACACCTCAGCCGCCCTTCTTCTTCGTGCGATCCTGCTTTCCACCGAAGCCTCATGCCTTATTGATGACAGCTAATTCAGTCTTCTCTTCTTCGTGCTCACCAGCCCAACCTCCACCAACTGCCCTAATTTCTCCTTCGTCCGCCAGCTCACCCCACATCCATCTCCACCATTCAACCCAGCAAAGCCCAACATTGACTCATCTTCACCGAGTTTGTCGCTCCACGGATTTCTTCCTCTACTTGCTTTGAGGATGAATTGCGGGCTAGACTAGAGGCGAGGAGGGTTACTCGATTTGGTACTAGGCTTAGCCGAATTGCTGAAGCGTGGGACGGCGCAAGATGGGCTAGACATTGCTGTGAAGTCGCTGGAATTGGCGTGGAGACACGACCGGGTGGGTTAACCATGGAGTCGCCGGGGGGGGTTTGTGTGGCGCCGACTTGGTGCATGAGATGGTGGCATCTTCATGAGGGACAACTAGTAGTGAGTTGGGGAAAAAATGGAAGAGAAACGAACAAAGGAGGGGGACGAACAGGCGAGTGGCGGCATGAAGGAGATCGTGGGTTGCTTCGGTGGAGTGAGACATGTGAAGATGGAAATGGAGGGGGAAAGATGGTGGACTGGCGAAGGAGTTGACTCGGTGGAGTTTACGGTGGCATCAAAATAGAGGGGAACGAAGGGGGTGAGCTAGAGGTGGCAGCATAATTTAAAGGGGGGGAGCTGAGTTCGAAGAGAAGAAAACGAAAGCAAAGCAGAAAACCGAAGGGGTCGAGGGAAGCAGACGCTCGAAGGGAGAAAGAGGGAAGGGATGAGGGAGAGAGAACCAAGCTTCAAAAGTCAAAGATAAATATCCAAAATTCATCATTCTTGGTCCCCAAAAGTCTTCATGCCTATCCTCATGATCCCTCATTACTTTCTTGGATTTTATTTCCACAAATAACCAAGTTGATGTCTAATTGTTGCAGCCCCCATACCAGCCTACGAATTTCACCAATAGAGCTTCAATTTCTTCATCAATTTCCCCAATTTGATTACTAATTTTGCTAAGGAGGAAGCCCGCACAATTTCCACAATTTCCCTTCACCAAATAACTGACTTTGGAGGCCAAAAATCCCCTCAATTTGGCTCTGAATTTCCTTTCTTTTCCGAATCGTCCGAATTGATTTTCCGTAAAAATCTCGGGCTCGCCGAAAATTCTTTGGAGGAAGAGTTGACGTTCCTAAAATAAATCGTGACATGATAGAACTTTCAATTTCTAAAATTGGGTTCAATTTCGTGGTTAATTTCAATTTAACGCGATTTTAGTATGACCTAACCTACCGGGTAGCTTTTAGGAATTTTAAATGCAATTGACTTGTGGTCGATTATTTTCGAGCCACATTGTACATCTTCGACACATTGGCGACTCTCGGTTGTCATGAAAATCTCGAGGTTTCAAATACGGGTATAAGGTACAAAAATGACAGAAAAATTGGTCTAGTGCCGTTGGACAGAAATTTTGCAATTAGGTGGAATCACCCACACACTAATCACATACCTCTATCAAATCGACCTATCGCCAATCTCTGATCGATTTTGACGGTGTCGTAATGACCGTTGCAGATTAGCACGGTCGAGTAGTCGATTCCTAGTCGAATTCTCAACTCTATTGCGTTAAAATCCCTTAACGGCTTCACCTAATAGGTTAGTTATCTCGTGAATGGCCAACTCAGAGAAAGGAACCATAGGCGCGTCAATGAAAAGCCCAACTTATTCAATTGAAAACAAAACCTGAAATTCAGGATGTCACAATGCTTCCCCTCTTATAAAATTTCGTCCTCGAAATTTAAACCATTACCAATCTTTAAACAAAAAGGTAAGGGTATCAACGCCTCATCGAGTCTTCACTTTCCCAGGTTGCTCCTTCAGTCCCATGGTGTTGCCAGACCACTTTGACCAAGGGGATCATCTTGGTACACAAAACCTATTCCTTCTTATCCACACTCTGAACCGGTATTTCCACATACGACACTCTGTCGTCCACGTCTAACTATTCAAAATTTAGCATGTGGGTCAAGTCAGGCTCATACGTCCTAAACATCAACAAGTGAAAGACGTCATGCACTTGTACCAAGCTCAGCGGCAATGCAAGATGATACGCTAAAATCCCTATTCTTTCTAGAATTTCAAAGGGACCAACATATCTCGGACTCAGTTTTCCTTTTTGCCGAAGCACGAAGTACCCCTCATCGGTGACACCTTCAGAAAGATGTGCTCACCAACTTAGAAGTCTAATGGCCTTCCACGCTTATCAGCGTAACTTTTCGGGGTGCTCTAAGCGGTCTTTAATCTATCCTTGATGACGGCAATTGCATCCACTAACTGCTGAACTAACTCTGGGCCCAAGATCTTCCGTTCTCCGACTTCATCCCAATAGGCTGAGTTCTACACACTCGGCCATACAATGCTTCAAAAGGAGCCATTTGAATGCTCTGCTAACAGCTATTGTTGTATGTGAACTCGACAAGATGAAGCTGTTCCTCCCAGCTTCCTCTGAAGTCTAGTACATAAGCTCTCAGCATGTCCTCGAGGCTTTGAATCGTCCTTTTAGACTGGCCATCTGTTTACAGATGGTAAGCCGTACTGTACTGCAGCTTTGTTCTCAAGACAGTTTGCAAAGTTTTCCGGAAGGCTGCCGTGAACTTTGGGTCTCTATTAGATGTAATCATCACTAGCACTCCATGCAGTCAAACTATTTGGCGCACATACAACTCAGCATATCTGCCCAATGCAAAGTCCTTTCGTACAGCTACGAAGTGAGCCAACTTCATCAGTCTGTCGACTATTACCCAAATAGAATCATTACCCCTCTGACTCCTTGGTAAGTCCGTCACAATGTCCATTGTGATGTGTTCCCACTTCCACTCAGGAATCTCGAGAGGTTGCAGAAGTCCTCCCAGCTTACAGTGTTGCGCCTTCACTTGCTGACACATCAGACATATGGTGACATGCTTGATGATGTCCGCCTTCATACCAATCCACCAAAAGTGTTAACGCAGGTTCTGATACATCTTCGTATTGTCTGGATGAATGTTGTATCTGCTATGGTGAGATTCTAACAAGATCTCTTCTTTAGGCTCCACATCGTCCGATACACATAATCGTCCTCGGGACTTTAGTGTCCCGTCATCAGAAATTTGAAAATCAGCCTTCCTCTTTTCTGTATCTTCCTGTAGAATCTTTTAGATCTCTGGACCTGTCAACTGCAACGTCTTGATTCTTATATGTATTTCCGGTTCAATGATGAGGGTGGCCATAAGACTTGAAAGGTGGCCTACCTCAAATTTGAAAACCGAATCTCGAGCTCATTCGAGTAGGATCCACCCTTGAATCACCATCTGCGTGATCGAAGACTTTCGACTAAAGCATCTGTAACTTTATTAGCTTTTCCTGGGTGATATAGGATGTTGCAATCAAAATCTTTGAGAAGTACCATCCAACGACATTCTCTCATGTTTAACTCTTTCTTAATCCTCAATTGATGATAACCCATCTCCAGGTCAACCCGCGAGAATATCGACGCTACCTGTAACCGACCAAACAGATCGTCAATCCTTGATAACGAACACTTGTTCTTGATCATCACCCAGTTGAGTTGACAATAGTCGATGCATAGGCATAACGACTCATCATTCTTCCTCACAAACAAAACTGGTACTCCCCAAGGTGATGCACTAGGGCGTACAAATTCCTTGTCTAATAACCCCTGCATCTGTACCTTCAGTCCCTTCAATTCGGACAATGCCACATGGTAAGGAGTCTTAGAGATTGGCTCCGTCCTAGGGGCCAACTCAATCACGAACTCCATCTCCCTTTCGGGCGGCAGACTCGGTAATTCTTTAGGACACACCTCAGTAAACTCCCGTACCACGGCTATGTTCTCCATCTTCGATTCCCCAACTGTCCCATCCACTACAGTTGCCAAATAACCTTGGCAACCCCTATCTAACAAACGGGTTGCCTCAAGCGACGAGATAAAATGGATTAAGGGTCCTCTTCGACTTCCGATAAATTTGAAACTTTCATCTGTCAATGGTTCAAACAGTATTACCTTACGACAACAATTCATTATAACAAAAAGCTCCTCGAACCAAACCTTTTTTTGTATGATATCAAAGTTATACATATGCAAAATAGTTGAGTACAACTCTAGTTAGCGATTCTCCTTTCTATGACTTTATTACAACAAACTAAAGTTCTACAAGCTTAACCAAAATTCCTCTGTGCCACTCTGATAAAATTATCCCAAAACATTCTTCCCCTAATCGGTGCATGACTCGATTCATTCCTGTCCCCTTCGCCATCCTAGTGGCGTTCTATCTACGATGTCTTCCCTCTATTCTGTCTCATTGTTGGCGGCGGTAGCAGCTGCTATGATCCCATTTGCCTATGCAGACAATGCTTAAACTAGTGTCCTTGCTGGCCACATTTAAAACAGGCTCCCAATCTGAGATGACATGGAACTAAACCATGTCTTTTCATACAGAAACGACATACGTCTTTCGAGTTGAGTGCTGACTTTCCAATCCCATCCTTTTTGTTTGGTGGAATGGGATATCTTCCTTCAGATATCGGCTTTTTCCCAAACCTATTAGCATCTCTAATGGACTTGAACCGCAACTCAGATGCAGCTACTTGTTTGATCAAGTTCCTTTCTATCAACTAGGCCCGACCATATAGCTCGTTGTAATCTTTCAGATCGAACGGCACCAATGGACTCTTCAGCTCCTTGATGGAGGCCATTCCTAAACCTCTTAGCTCTGTCAGCTAGATCCTCTATTAGCCTGGGGGCATACTGTGATAGCTTTGCAAACTTGTCCTCGTACTGGTCCATAGTAATTGAACCCTAACAGAGGCGCTAAAATTCCTCCGTTTTCTATTTTCTGGCACAATCAGAGAAGTACTTTCTATTAAAAGCTTCAAAGAAGGCGTTCCACACCAGAACCATGCCTCCTGGAAAGACTATTCCTCTGGTGGCCCTCCACCAAGTGCTTACGTTACCATGTAATTGATAAGCCACAAGGACCACCTTATCTTCCTCCGAACACCTCAGCAACTCGAAGGCCTTTTCTAATTCTTGGACCCAGAGGGTTGCAGTCTCAAGATCACTTGCTCCTGTGAACTTTAGTGGTTGCAACTTGAAAAACTACTTAACTAACTTGTGCATCGGTCTCTCCCTTATCACAACCCTAGGTTGGACTTTAGCAGGTGTGGCTGCAGTAGCGACATCGGCAGCTTGATTCTGAACTTGATGCTCCATCAAATTACCCAAGGTCTCCAGCGCCTGAACGATCCCATCGATTCTGGGATCGCTAGGTGCTGCTACACCAGCACCGGCCTGCGGCGGTACTCTCTTAACTAGCGATGGCCTGAGCCTACGCTCTACCACGACCACCTCAGGTAGCGACCCTGGTCGGCGTCCCTCGAGAGGCTGACGCAACACTCCTCTTCTAAGGTGTCCTCGGCTCTGGATCGCTCATCTTACAGGATCTCTATAGAACCTGCTTTCCAATTCCTCACAGAATTAGGAAAACTGAGCGACCCACATGAACAATCAATCAGTCAATCACAAGCGTCTGCATAAAATAGAGGCCACTCCTACTAACTATCCCATAACCTATCGCACCTTATCATTCCAACTATCGACCAGCTCTGATACCACTTCAAGCGGGGATGTCACGCCTCGATCCTTAAGCGTGTGCCCATCCCTTGGTGGTTGATAAAATTTGCGACGTCCCAGAATGCATCGCCAACCCATTCATTTTAATGCACATGCGGAAGCGTATAAATTAATCCCCTGACAACAACCAACACGCATGGGATAGAAAAGTAGGACAACAAATTTTAAATTAAACACATTATTAAAAACCACAATCTGGTTTACAAACAGAGGCAAACTCTAGGGTCAAAGTATAGGAGGTCTATCTCCAAAAAGAACTTCTGAGCCACCCATGCTCCTGACCCTTCTACCTCAAGCTCCGAGTTCTTCACTCTAAGGACCTGAAAAGTTAAGCCCATGACGGGGTGAGACAATGTCTCATCAAGTTCACCCCATAAATCCCGACTAGGAATGAAATATGCCTAGAGGCAGTCTATGCACATAATACAAAAGACTTACCTCGCCTTAGTTCCCTCCTGCATGTTAGCACAATTCAAATTTCACGTAAGTGTAGTAACAACACTCGAGCATTTGGAACGTCTCATTTCAATCCTAGTCAATCAATTAATCAAATGAATCATTACAATCGATCCGTCATTCAATCAAACAATCACTCATAGGGGTCCTAATATTCACTCTCAATATTCAAATTGCCAATCCAACCTCAACATCCTCACTCAATATTCCGACTCAATACTCAATACTAGGCTCAAGGTTCTAGAGGTGCCCTCTCCCCACGAAGTTCCGACATCGCGTGGCACTTAGTCCCTGACCACAATCAGTCATGGTACGAGGTATTAGAGGTGGCTCCCATGAATTCACACTATCGTAGCACTTAGTTCTCAACTATACTAAACAATAGCTCAAGGTACTAGAGGTGGCTCCCACAAAATCATGTTGTCGTGTAGCACTTAGTTCTTGACTATAAAAAGCACTAGTACAAGATTCTAGAGGTAACTCACATGACATCTCATTATGGTGTAGCACTTAGCCTAGTTACTATGCATGACAATACTGCAAGGCTTCTAGAGGTGGCTCCTATGTGACTTAAGTCACCATGTAGCACTTAGTCCTCGACTTACAATAAACAACGATACAAGGTACTAGAGGTGGCTCACAGAAAGTTCCATTATCATGTAGCACTTAGTTCTTTACTGACTCACAACCCATTGGGTTCCCTCAACACAACATATGTCACTTCATCTCTCACTAGTCACCTTGCCATGACAATAACCATCACACGATCGTCCAATACCAGCCAAGGATATTGTGCTTTGCACACAAATTCCTTAATTAAAATAACGAACTTGGCCTATTTTCATCATGTTAAAAATACCCGATAAAAATAATCATGTGTGGGTACACAGTCAATCTGAGCCAAAATACTATGTCTTTCTTTTAAAAAATTCCACTATTTATATAGTGTCTGAAAACATTTTTGGTGTTAAAAACCGACGCCCCGGTATTTTTTAATTAAATACCAAAATTACTCAACTTTGGAATAAATACCCAAAATTACAATCATCACTCAATTTGCACAATATAACATTCAATTGCATAAACTAAGCATACCATTACAATCAGCACGAAATTCCGGTCACCGGCTATCCCAGTATAATTTTCGAAAAATAATAAATAATTAAATAAATACCAAAAATAATTAAATAAATGTAATTAATCACCAAAAATACTAACTTATGCCGGAAATGCTTAATTAACCGCCCAAATGGGCCGGGAAAATTTCTAAATCTATCTAGATAAATAACACGATCTATCTAGTCCTTAATTAAGCCGTTCTAACCACCTAACATGCAAAATCGAATAATTAAATCACTAATCCGTTCTAACTAACCACCTAATATATGCTTAACCTAAACTAATCACCCCTTAAGTGTTATTAACTTCCTAAGTAGAGTTTAGTGAGTAAACTCACTGGTTTAGCGTGAAAACTAGTTCACGGCGACGGTGGCGCAACGGCGATCGAAACTTGGGCCTACGGCGGTGCCAAAGGAAGCTTGGACCAGGCTAAAAACGGCCCAAGATGGCTCAGCTAAGGCTGAGCTTCGGCCCTAGCTTCTGCAAAGGTTGCTGGTCAGTCCAAGCGGGCTGGCTTCTACTTGCTTTGAGGCTAAATTGTGGGCTGGACTGGAGACGAGGAGGGCTGCTTGATTCGGTGTTGGGCTTGGCCAAATTGCTGAAGCGTCAGACAGTGTGAGATGGGTTGGACGTTGCTATGAAGTCGCTGGAATTGGTGTGGAGACACGAGCAGGTGGGTTGACCAAGGAGTCGCTGGTGGGAGGGTTTGTGCAGCGTTGACTTGGTGCATGGGACGATGGCGTCTTCGTGAAGGACGGTTGGCAGCGAGCTCGGGAAAAAATGGAAGAGAAACAAACAAAGGAGGGGGACGAATGAGCGAGTGGCATCGTTAAGGAGATTATGGGTTGCTTTGGTGGAGTGAGACACGTGAAGATGGAAGTGGAGGGGGAAAGATGGTGGACTGGCGAAGGAGTTGACTCGGTGGGGTTTACGGTGGCATCGAAATGGAGGGGAACGAAGGGGGTGAGTTAAAGGCAGCAGTAGAATTCGAACGGGGGGGAGCTAAGTACGAAAAGAAGCAAACAAAAGCAAAGCAAAAAACCAAAGGGGTCGGGGGAAGCAGATTGCTTGAAGGGAGAAAGAGGGAAGGGATGAGGGAGAGAGAACCAAGCTTTAAAAGTCAAAGATAAATATCCAAAATTCATCATTCTTGGTCCCCAAAAGTCCTCATGCCTATCCTCATGATCCCCCCATTACTTTCTTGCATTTTATTTCCGCAAATAACCAAGTTAATGTCCAATTGTTGTAGCCCCCATACCAACCTACAAATTTCACCAATAGAGCTTCAATTTCTTCATTAATTTCCCCTATTTGATGAGTAATTTTATTAAGGAGGAAGCCCACACAATTTCCACAATTTTCCTTCACCAAATAGCTCACTTTGGAGGCTAAAAATCCCCTCAATTTGGCTCCTCCGAATTTCCTTTCTTTTCCGAATCGTCCGAATTAATTTTCCGTAAAAATCCCAGACTCACCGAAAATTCTTCAGGGGATGAGTCAATGTTCCTAAAATAAATCGTGACATGACAAAACTTTCAATTTCTTAAATCGGGTACAATTTCGTGGTTAATTTCAACCTGATGCGATTTTAGCGTGACCTAACCTACCGGGTAGATTTTATGAATTTTTAATGCAATTGACTCGTGCTCGATTATTTTCAAGCCATATTGTACATCTTCGACACATTGGCGACTCTCGATTGTCGTGAAAATCTTGAGGCTTCGAATACGGGCACAGGGTACATAAATGACAATAAAATCGGTCTAGTGTAGTTCGATAGAAATTTTGCAATTAGGTGGAATCACCCACACACTAATCACATACCTCTGTCAAATCGACCTATTTCCGATCTCTGATCAATTTTGATGGTGCCATAATGACCTTTGCAAATTAGCACGGTCGAGCACGGTCGAGCAATCGATTGCTAGTCGAATTCTCAAGTTTGTTGCGTTAAAATCCCTTAACGGCTTCACCTAATAGGCTAGTTATCTCGTGAGTAACCAACTCATAGAAAAGAACTATAGGCACGTCGATGAAAAGCCCAACTTATTCAATTGAAAACAAAACCTGAAATTCAAGATGTCACAGCTGGCAATCGAGAGTAAGTGATACCTCCATTTGGTAGTTTGTCCTTTACCAGTAATCTAGTGGCTTGACCAATGGAGATGTTGATTGGTTGAAAACCACATCTTTCCACTTCTAGAATATCGGCCAGAATGTCAACATCTACAACAAAAGCTTGATCACAGACAGTAAACTAAATGTGATTCTAGTCAAGGAAAGACAGATTTGAGTAGAAGCATGCTCTCAATTCTGGATAAGCCACAGCTGTCTCAACACAGAATTTCTCGAGTTGAAGAAAGGTTAACTTTTTCCTCAAGTTAACCTTTATCCAATCCAAAATGTCAAAATCTACTATTCGAGGGTTTATCACCCCTCTGTTCGACATCTGGGCATAAACCCTTTTATGCTCCTTAGAACGAAACAACTTCGTTATTTCACCAGGCACATCAGCAGCCACACCCATCCTAGGTTGAAAATTCGAAAACATCCGCTCATCATCATCCTTATTTTCAGGCCAATTCTCATAACTAAATCTAAGATCATAAGGAAAATGAAGAAAAGCTTTTTCTGTCGATCATTTCAGCACCACAACCGACTAGATTAGCATCAGAATAATTAAGAAGAGTAAAATCTCCTTCTTTTGGATACCATAGACCCAGCTTTGGAAAAGTCACAACATATTTTATTATGCGTTTAACAGCACTGAGATGAGATTCCTTTAGATCAGACTGAAATCTAGCACATATACACACACTAAATAAAATATCAGGTCTAAAGGCAATGAGATAAAGAAGAGAGCTGATCATGCTTCTTGTCGCAACGTAAATTTCGAGTGCACTACCTAAGTTTAGACTAATGGACTACTAAGTCTTTAAACTTAGCTCGGGCTCTCCCAAGCCCATACCAATTCGCGACTTAAGGTTTCAAATAATTAATATGCAAATGATTATTATCTAGGAGTCGCCACTAATCAGTTTATGGTAGGTTGATTAGACACCTAAGTAAAATAATGGGAGAGAGTTATTTCACTCCTACGAACCAGAGACTAAGGGTACGGGGACTTGGTTACACTAGATTTCTCTAATACCCTTTCGGCACCATTTCTTTTTAATTTTCAAAAATGTTTTTGCAGGTAGCTTGGATTTATTTTAATCTAAATTACTATCATGCAATGGGGGTGATCACACAAATGCTCAATCATTATTAAACATTGAATAAAATAAATTGCACCAAATGAATTCCACACACTAAAGCAAGTATCCTTTTTGGATTTTTCTTTTAACTAGAACTTTATCATAAATCATGCATTTAAACTATACGACCTAATTTTACTAACAAGCTATTTCTAATTAAATGAACCTAACATTAAACTAATTGACATGCACCTAATATTTTTGTATTTTTCTTATTAAAATTCGGAATTAATAAAAACCTTAATTAAACTATCTAAAATGAATAATTTTTAATATGTTTTAGGGATTAATTTGACTTAAACCCTATCCTATCTTAGAAAACTACTTTTTAAGAAAAATGAGATCATCTAAATGTGCAAACATTATTTAAAAAAAAATCAATCCTAATTTATTCCGAAACATCTAAAAATGCAATCCTAAAAAAATGCAATCCTAATTTACTAACACACTCCGATGCAAGATTTGATTTTTTCTTGTTTTTATGTTTTTTTTTTTTTAGTGTTTTTCCAAGACATGCAATTATCAAATAAACATTACATCTAAACAATCAAGATATCTAACAAATAAAGGATTAAAATAATCGAAAAAATAACCTGTTGTCTCACAGATTAAATTAATGATTACTCTAACCATAAACATCACGATATATAAAAAAAATGTTCAAAAGAATTAAAAATTTGATCCGAAGTCTTGCGGATCAAATTAATTATTATAATGAGTTAACGATTAAAATATTATCAAAATGCCCAAAAATTAATATAATTAAAAAAATGATCCAATGTCTTACGGATCAAATTAATAATTACAATAATTTTGGACAAACCCCCTATAGATAATATCATAAAATGGACATCAAAATCCAATGTTCCAATTTGTACAATAATAACAAACTTAATAAAATAAAATAAATGAAAAATAAGAATTAAAAAAAAAAAACTACCTAAGGGGAACTTGGAAAAGGGTAGGGACAGCGATGCATGATGGCTTCGGCGAGCGGTTGAAGCACGAGCGGAGCAGAAGCAACGTGAGCTAATGTGCGACTTGCTGCTGGCGGGTGCTGAATGAGCAGGGACAGCGTTTGCGGTGGTTGCAGGTCGCACGAACTTCGCAGGCGAGGGGGAGCTCATAGGTTGCTGCGGCGTCGCGAGTGCCAATGGCTGGCGCGGTGGAGCAGTGGCGTCTGGCAGAGAGACAGCAGCAGTGGCGGAGACTGGGCGATGGTGGCACAGCCAGCAAAGGGCTCGGGCTTTCGTTGTGGAGCTGCAGACGAGAGCAGCGCTCGACCGCGGCGTCAGAGGTTGACTGAGGCACAGCGGAGGCTGAGCGTCGGGTTGCAGCGGTGTTGGGTTGCAGCACGTGGCGAAGGCTCGATTGGCCACTCAGGCGAGAGGTCTCTGAGCAGCGGCGACTAGCGGGTGCTCGAGGCAACGGTGATGCTGTTGGTGTCGGGCACTGGGCGCGGCGAGCTGCTCGTTGATTGCAGGCGATGAGGCTCGAGTAGCGGTGGCACGGTGCTCACAGACAAGCGACGCGGGTGCAGCGATTAGCGGCTACGCAAGTGTCGGCGTTGGCGAAGTGATGGTGATCAACGAGGCGGGGTGTGAGATCTGCAAGTTGCAGGTGAGGTGGAGGCGTGGCAAGCGATGGCTGGTGCGGAGGGCGGCAGGCGCGGGCTGGCGTCGGGTGAGCAGAGGCGCAGTGAGGAAGACGACCGGAGCTAGGTTGCAAATCACGGGCAGAGCAGTGAGGCAACAACAGTGGGACGGAGCTTTGGACGGCTACAGGGGCGGCAGAGACCGGTGAAGAATCAGACCGCAAGCAGCAGCGTGGCGGACGGAGGTCAGCAGGGCGCGGGGCTACCCGCACGAAGAAGATGCCTTGTAGTTTTTTTCTTTTTTTCTCACCTATCCCCTCACATCTCTCTCCCTGCCATTCCCTCTGCCATGCTTCAGCAAAAGGACAACTCTCTATTGACCTTTTCCATTTTCTCTGTAGTTTTTGAGGAAAAGAAAAGATAAGTGGCTCTTTTTGTTAACCGAATATGGACGAAGGTTCCTTTTTTTAACGAAATTCTTTCTCTCAAATTTTTTGTTCGCTTTGCTTTTTTTTTTTCGAATTCCCTCCTGCGCCCCCTTTGTCACAAAAATTGTGGCCCTTTTATAGTGTTTCCAAATGACCGCTTTCTATGGTATTTTCCGAGTTTCCATCTCTTGTTGCATTGATTTGTAGCTACAAATCGAACCTGATTTTGCAATTAGTTCAATTTTGCTACGATTCCTTCCATTTTATTGAAATCTTTGCCCTTTGTTCACCTGATCTCCTAATTACTTCTGCATTTATCAAAATCTGAATATTCATCAGAATTTCAAATTTCCATGCATAATCAATCAGACTGATTTTCCCCATTTTTTCCTTTTTCTTGTTTTGACGAGATTTTTATTTTATTTTCTTAGGGTCGTCAAATTTTAGGTGTCAACACTTCTGTATAGTTTTTGGTCTACTTTCTTCCCTCCTTCATCCTTGTCTAGTTTTGATGAACTTAACATAGGAGTTTCTATCCTCTTGCAGTTTTCCAATCCAAATTTCTTGATGAGATCTTTGGCAGATTTCTCCTGGTGAATGAATATACATTTCCTTGATTGTCTTACTTGCAATCCCAGAAAGAATGTCAATTCACTCATCATGCTCATTTCGAATTCATCCTGCATAGATTTTGAAAATTTCTTGCATAGACTTTCGTTAGGAGAACTAAAGATTATTTCATCTACATAAATTTGTACAAGTAGAAAATCCTTTCCTTCCCTTTTTATAAACAGAGTAGTATCAACCTTTCCTTTTTCAAAACCATTCTAAGTTAGAAACTTACTCAACCTTTCATACCAGGCTCGTGGAGCCTACTTCAGACCATACAATGCCTTTTTCAATCTGTAGACTGAGTCTGGTTTTCTAGGATCTTTAAATCTTGGTGGTTGTTCCACATAGACTTCTTCTTGAATGAATCCATTGAGGAAGACACTTTTGACATCCATCTGGAATAACCTGAAATTTTGGAAACAAGCAAAAGCAAGCAATAATCTAATTGCTTTTAACCTTGCTACTGGTGTATAGGTCTCGTCATAGTCAATCCCTTCTTCCTGTGTGTATCCTTTCGCCACGAGTCTTGCTTTATTTTTGACCACTTTTCCTTTCTCATTCATCTTGTTTTTGAAAACCCATTTCGTTCCAATAACATATTTGCCTTTGGGTTTTGGAATAAGCTCTCACACGACATTGATGCTGAATTGTCTGAGTTCTTCTTGCATAGCTTCTATCCAACTTTCATCTGATAATGCCTCTTCTACACCTTTTGATTCTATTTCAGAAACAAGTGCTAAAGCACTAGAGTCTTCGCTTGCTTTGGATCTGGTGTGAACTCCTTCATCAATATTGCCAATGATGAGTTCTTTAGGATGATTTGACTTGTGCTTCAAGTTGCTATTTGGCCTAAGAGTCTGTTGATCCTCTGTACCGTTTGAATTTTCTTGTTCTGCTTGTTGTTGTACTCCAAAAGTTGGAACTTTATTGGGGGAGACAGACTTTGTTAAGTCTGGAACTGGTTCAGATTCTTCAAGTTGAAGCTGATTTGGTTGAATCTGCATATTTTCCTTAAATCTGACATTCATAGATTCTTCCATAAATTGAGTTTTCTTGTTAAAGATCCTATAAGCTTTTCTTCAAGTTGAATAGCCAAGAAAAATTCCTTCATCTGATTTTTCTTCAAACTTTCTAGATTGATCATTTGCATTCTTCAAAATAAAGCATTTACAGCCAAAGACATGAAAATAGGAAACATTTGGCTTCTTCCCTTTATATACTTCATAGGGAGTCTTCTCTAAGATAGGCCTTAAAAACACCATGTTTAATATAACATGCAGTAGAAACTGCTTCTGCCAAAAAACGAGAGGGTATTTTGCTTTCTATCAAAAGAGTTATGGCCATCTTCTATAGAGATCTGTTTTTCCTTTCCACAACCCCATTTTGTTCTGGAGTGTATGGAGAGGAGAAAACATGCCGAAAACCAAATTCATTATAGAAGTCTGCAAAATCTTGATTCTCAAATTCACCTCCATGATCTGTTCTTATGCTTGAAATAGCATATCATTTCTTGTTATGAACTTTCTTGGCAAAGTTTGAAAAGTATGCAAAAGTCTCAAACTTATTTGCTAAAAAGAACACCCAAGTGAAATGAGAATAATCATCCACGATTACCAGATAATATTTCTTTCCACCAAGACTCTGAGTTCTTGTTGGCCCAAAGAGATCCATATGAAGCTGCAACACTCGAGTGGTAGAAACTTGATTTACTGGTTTGAAAGAACTTCTAACCTGTTTTCCCAAGACACAGAGAGTGCATAACTCAGCCTTTTGATAACCTAGATTAGGAAGTCCTCAAACCAGATTCTTAGAGGCAACCTTGGCAATCTGCTTCATATTTACATGACCAAGCTTCCGATGCCAGAGACTTGCTTCATCTTAAATGGAAAGAAGACACTGCGAACTTTCTGGATTTACATCTAGAAGGTATATATTGTCATGCTTTCGCCTAATAAAAGATTGAGAGAAATCTTGAGTTATTCCATAACAAATGCCTTCTTGGAAGTTTATTCTGAAACCAGTATCACAAAGCTGACTTATGCTGAGAATATTGTAGTTTAAGCCTTTTACCAGGGAAACATTGTTGATGGTCAGACTTCCAATCTTCACAATTCCACCGCCTATAATGTTTCCTTTGTTGTTTCCTCCAAAAGAAACTTTTCCTCCTTTTAGCATGTCAAGCTTTTTGAAACAGCTTGAGTCTCTTGTCATATGCCTTGAGTAGCCACTATCCAAATACCATTTAATTTTTCTGTTGATAGTGACTTGCAATCAGAAGAAAAACTAAAACTTTCTTTGGTACCCAGATTTTTTTGGGTCCAGGAGTGTTAGTATTAAAAATAGTTCTTGCCCAATCTTTCTTAACTGGTCTCCAAACCTTGAGACAATCCTTCTCGAAATATTCTAAGCTGTAACACTTAGAACATCTTAGTGCACTTCGGCTAACAGGTTTTACAAACACTCTTTGAAAATGATTTTTGTAAAAGGTCTTTGCAGGCCTTTGCTTAAGTCTCTTTTTTACTTTAGGAAAATCAATTGAGGGAACAGTCTCATTACTCATACCCAGACCAGACTTGTTAAAATAGGGTATTTGAGTTGTAAGAATTTTCTCTAATTTTTCTGATCCATTTGAAAACCTTTTTGAAATATTTGAAATCTCCCTTTTTGAAACAACATTTTCTTTTGAGAGAGAATCAGAATTTTGCTTCAAATCATCGAAACTTCTTTTCAAATTTTCAAACTTTTCTTTCCAAGAAACTTCCTGTTGCCTAAACTTAGAGTTCTCCTTCTTCAATTCAGAGATCCTTTTAAGAGAGGATTTAAGATTAAGACAAAGTTCATCTATATACATAGAGACTTTAACAGGAATTTCAAAGTTACTAACCTCAATTTCTTTGTCAAAGTCTGAATCAGTGTCTGTCTCTGATTCTGAGTCTAACTCTAAGTGAGCCATTAGACATATGTTTGTGAATTCTTCTTCGCTTTCTTCACATTCGGTGTTACTCCAAGTTTCTGCTTTGAGAGCCTTTTTGTATTTCTTAGTCTTCCCTTTCTTCTTTTTCAATAGGGGACAATTTGGTCTGATATGCCCCTTTTTTTCTTGCACTCGAAGCATATTACATCCTTGCTTGTTTTAGTTTCTTCTATAGATTTCTTCTGGGAATTCTGCGAGCCTTGCTTCTTCTAATTGAACCTTCAACCTTTTCTGTTCAGTCTTCTGAATTTCTTTATCATGAGGGCCAGTTCTTCATCATTCATATCATCTTCCGAATATGTATCATCAGAATCAATGTTAGATTTTACAGCAATTGACTTCTTACCTTTTGGATCTTCCTCATCGTTGATTTGCTCCACTTCATACGACTGAAGTGTGCCTATTAATACATCTACTGATATAGGCATAATCCTTTGAGTCTCTCTGATTGAGGTCTTCACATGATTCTAGTCCGTTGAAAGTCCACGTAGTAGTTTGTTGACTTTCATTGATCTAGAAATTGGTTGGCCTTGATAAGCCAGGCCATTCACAATCTCTATAAAGTGACTGAACATATCAGAGATAGATTATCCAGGCTTCAGTCTAAATGCTTAATATTGTCCAAGCAGAATGTTTATTTTTGTTTCCTTCACACGGTCAACCCCCTCATAGGTAACATGGAGTCCGTCCCAAACTTCTTTTGTTGTTTCATAAGAAGAAATTCGGTTATATTCAGTAGGAGACAAAGCACAGTATGGAGAATAGATTGCTTTTGCATCACGAGCCTATCTCTTGGTAATTTCAGCTAGTGTTGATTCATCAGCATCAATCACTTCTTTCCCTTTGTCTGAAGCTGATGTTGCTTTAAGATTGATTCCTTTTTAACAACATCCCACTCCAGGGGATCTCTGGATCTGAGAAATGCATTCATCTTGTTTTTCCATACGTTGTACTCATTTCCATCGAAATAAGGAGGTCTAGTGTTGCTCTGTCCCTCAACCAATCATAGAGCTAGAATACTAGCCATAGAAGATCTTTAGCTTTAGAAGTAAAAACACTTCAACAAAGTAAGCACACAAGCTCTGATATCAATTGAAAGAGCTAGTAGAACACCTAAAGGGGGGTGAATATGTTCGAAAATAGATTTTTGTGAAATGCAGTAAAAATACTTTACTTTTGATCTGAGTCTGATTGACTACAGACTTTGCAGAAGGATTCAAACTTTAACAACTATCTCAAAGCACAGAAGTAAATCACAGCAAATAAAGTAAAGGAGCTTAGGGAAGAGAAAAATAAACACAATGTTTATAGTAGTTAAGCTTAGAACAAGCCTACATCCACTATCCCATGCTGATAGCCTTTTGGCTGGTTTCCACTATGAATCGAAAGAGAATATTACAACCCTGTGATCTCAACTTCTCAGTGAGGAGTATATACTGTTCTCACAAGATCACTCTCTAGAGTCTCACTTTTGAATACAAGTTTAAGCACTAAATGATGAAAGACAAGAGATTTGGAAGCTTCAAACTTTGGAATTCCTTTTTCACACTCTTTTCGAATGACTTGAAAAATCATCTTAAATACTCCTCCATGCCTTGTTGACCGTTGGCACTTTCCAGAGGAATTCTTCCAATCAACCCGTTGGACAGAATCAATCAAGGAGATCTCGAACCGTTTGAAGATTGAGATGAAAGCCCGCAATCCTGTTCGCCCATACAATCAGGATCTTGGTTTCCATAAGTAGATTCTTTCCAAATAAGCTTGCCTTCCAAAATAATTCACTTCTTTGAAATCGATTCCAATTAAGATAACTAATATGGTAAGTGACATTTCCATTTAGAAAGCCTGATGTATCTGGTATGTGCTAAAGCCTTGAAGAAAATAATCCTGAGTTTGATTAAGTCTTCATTATTGCATTCAGTCTGGAACTTGTCAGAGTGGGCAGACTTCTGATGTAAGATAAACTTTGATATAGAATTCTGGCATTCTTCAGAATAGAACATAGATAAGTTTTGTCAGCTTCAAAACAACATAGGAGTTTTCTCCAACAAAGGGAAGGGCACTGAGATGAATGGGTACTAGAGGGAGAGCGTCATCTCAAACTAGTACTAAGGGAAGAGTATCGCCTTAGGCTGGTGCTGAAAGAGGAGTACCAAGCGATCCTAGGTTGGATGGGATCGTGCAAGCTCTAGAGACTCTGAGGAACATGATCAGTCAACAGGCTCAGAACCAAGCTGCTGCTACTGCCGCCGCCACTACTGCCGCCAACGCTATTTCTGCTATTGCCGTCGCACCTACTGAAGTCCCACCAGGAAATCGGAATGATGATCGGCTGATGCATAAACTGGTGGAGCAGTTCTTGAACTAAAACCGCTAAGGTTCACTGAAGTGGGTGATCCGGAGGCCATAACCTTCTGGATCCAAGAACTAGAGAAAGTCTTCGCACTGCTGAGGTGCTCTGAAGAGGACAAGGTTGTCTTGGTTGTCTACTAGTTGCACGGTAATGCGAGTACTTGGTGGGAAGCCACCAAAGGGAGAGTGTTTCCCAAAGGTACGGACCTGGAGTGGGATGCCTTCGTTAAGGCCTTCTACGGGAAGTATTTTTCGAACCCCGCGAGGGAGCATAAAATGGCCAAGTTCCAATGTCTCAGTCAGAATCAGATGTCCATGGACCAATATGAGGCGAAGTTTACTGAGCTGTCCAAGTATGCACCAAGGTTAATTAAGGACCCGGTGGACAGGGCGAGGAGGTTCAGAGATGGTTTGAGACCAAAGATCAAAGACCCGCTGGTACTACTGTATCTCAAAGATTATGATGAGTTGTACGAGAGGGCCCAACTGATAAAGAGGAATCTGAATGAATGGGCTGCCACATCTGGGTCGTGGTTTGTGCACAACAGAGACAATAATCGGTTTGAGAAGAGACTGATGACTAGAGGAAAGTATCCCATCCCTCCCAATAGAAAAGGTGGTATTGGAAAGTTGGCAGCCAATGCAAATGGTGTGTGTCGATTTTGTGGAAGGAAGCATGGACCAACCCCGTGTCTTGCTAGAACAGGAGCATGCTATGGATGTAGCTAGCATGGCCACCAAGTGAAGAACTGTCCGCATAGGCCCATGGGAGCACAATCGCCACTGCTATAGATAGGGCAATCAAGAAGGAGTGCATCACAGAATGCACAGCAGGGCATTCTGAGCAGGCCTCCAATGCAAGAGAGGGTGTATGCTGTCACCCGAAGGGAGGCGGAGGACTCATAGGACATGATTACAGGTACGGTCTCGTTGAACAACCATGCTGCTTATGCTTTATTTGACCCTAGAGCTACCCATTCATTTATTGCTGAACAATACGTTAAGTTAGTGAAAATAAGTCGAAAACTGTTGGAAGCAGTCATTAGCATATCCACCCTGTTAAAGGATAAAGTGTTGTCTGAAATAGAGTTAGAGTGTCTTGGTTGCAAGTTAGCGATTGGTGATCAAGAGGAAATGATAGATTTGATTGTGCTGGCCATGTTTGATTTTGATGTGATTATTGGTATGGATTGGCTCACCAAGCAACGAGCTACTGTAAACTGTTATCGTAAATCGATTTAGTTTAACCCATTAACGGGTGAAAGTTTTGAGTTTATCGGAAGTTGAGGAGCACCCTTGATTACCTTAATCTCGTCGCTTGAGGCAACCCGATTGTTAGAGGTGGGTTGCCAAGGTTATTTGGTAACCGTAGTTGATACGTCATTTGAAGAACCAAGAATGGAGGACATCGTCGTGGTGCAGGAGTTTTCTAACGTGTATCCTGAGGAATTGCTCGATTTGCCCCCAGAAAGGGAGATCGAGTTCATGATTGAGTTGGCCCCTAGGACGGAGCCAATTTCTAAGGCTCCTTATCGCATGGCGCTATCAAAATTAGAGCTAAAGGTGCAGATGCATGAGTTGTTGGACAAAGGATTTATTAGTTCTAGTGCATCGCCTTGAGGAGCGCCAGTTTTGTTTGTAAGGAAGAAGGATGGTTCGTTACGCCTTTGCATTGACTATCGGCAACTCAACCAGGTAACGATCAAGAACAAGTATCCGTTGCCAAGGATTGATGACTTGTTTGATCAGCTGCAGGGAGCTTCGATATTTTCTAAGATTGACTTGAGGACAGGTTACCATCAGTTGAGGATTAAGAAGGAGGATATATCGAAGACGGCTTTTCATATGCGGTACGGCTATTATGAATTCACCGTAATGCCGTTCGGTCTGATCAATGTCCTAGCTGCTTTCATGGATTTGATGAATCGAGTGTTCAAAGAATATCTGGACTAGTTCGTGATTGTGATTATCGACGACATCTTAGTGTATTCAAGTAGTCTAGAGGAGCATGAAAGACACTTAAGGATGGTTCTTCAGACCCTGTGAGAACACGAGTTGTACGCCAAGTTCAGTAAGTGTGAATTTTGGCTAACTCGTGTAGCTTTCTTGGGTCACATGATTTCTAGTGAAGGGATTTCCATGAACCCGACCAAGATTGAAGCTGTTATAAACTGGCCGAAACCAATAATGGTGACGGAGATCTGAAATTTCATGGGATTGGCAGGTTATTATAGATGATTCGTGGAAGGATTCTCTACGATAGCCATGCCCTTGACACAATTGCTGAAAAAGGAAGAGAAGTTCGAATGGACGAATAAGTGCGAGTGTAGTTTCCAAGAGCTCAAGCAAAAACTGACTACTGCACCCGTGTTGACGCTTCCGTCTGGACCTGGAGGATATGAGATTTATAGCGATGAGTCGTACAGAGGACTGGGCTGCATTTTAATGCAACATGGGAGAGTTGTTACATACGCATCCCGTCAGCTGAGGCTTCATGAGTTGAATTATCCGACGCATGACTTGGAACTAGCAGCGATCATCTTTGCCCTGAAGATTTGGAGACATTACTTATGTGGATAAAAGTTCCAGATTTTTACGGACCATCAAAGCCCAAAATATTTATTCTCTCAGAAGGAATTGAACATGAGGCAACGTCGTTGGATGGAGCTTCTCTCAAAGACTATGACTGCGACATCTTGTATCATCCCGGAAAGGCTAATAACGTTGCGGATGCATTAAGTCGAAAGTCGTCGATTGCACAGATGATGGTTCAAGAGTGGATCCTACTCGAAGGAGTTCGAGATTTGGATTTTAAGTTTGAGGTAGGCCACCTTTCAAGTCTCATGGCTACCCTCAAAATTGAACCAGAAGTGCAGATAAAGATTAAGACGTTATAGTAGAAGTACCCTCAAATCCATAAAGTTCTGCAGGAGGATGCGGAAAAGAGGAAAGCTGACTTTCAAGTTATTGAGGACGCAGTACTAAAGTTTCGGGGGCAATTGTGCTTACCCGACGATGTGGAGCTTAAGGAGGAGATATTGTTAGAAGCTCATCGTAGTAGTTACAGCATTCATCCGGGCAGCACAAAGATGTATTAGAATCTACGCCAACACTATTAGTGGACCGGTATGAAGGCGAATATCACTAGACATGTTACCAAGTGTCTGACATGCCAACAAGTGAAACCGCAACATTTCAAGCCTGGAGGACTTTTGCAACCTCTCGAGATTCTTGAGTGGAAGTGGGAACATATCACAATGGATTTTGTGATGGGATTGCCGAAAAGTCAGCGAGGTAACCATTCCATATGGGCTGTAGTAGATAGGTTGACGAAGTCTGCTCATTTCATCACCATGCGAAAGGACTTTGCATTAGACAGATATGCTGAATTGTACGTGCGACAGATAGTTTGTCTTCATGGAGTGCCAGTGACAATCACGAATAATCGAGACCCGAAGTTTACGGCAGCTTTTTGGAAAAGCTTGCAAACTGCGCTAGAAACAAAGCTGCAGTACAGCACGACGTATCATCCACAAACAGATGGTCAGTCTGAGAGGACTATTCAAACCCTCGAGGATATGCTGTGACCTTACGTATTGGACTTCAAAGGAAGCTAGGAGGAACAGCTTCATCTAGTTGAGTTCACCTACAACAACAGCTATCGGCAGAGTATTAGGATGGCACCGTTTGAAGCATTGTATGGCAAGGCTTGCAGGACTCCTATTTGCTGGGACGAAATTGGAGAACGTAAGATTACGAGCCCTGAGTTGGTTCAACAGTCAGTCGACGCCATCAAAGTCATTCAAGATAGACTCAAGACGGCCCAAAGTTGTCAGAAGAGCTATGAAGATAAGCGGCGTAGACCATTAGAGTTCCAAGTGTCACCGATAAGGGCTACTTCGTGCTTTGGCAAGAAAGGGAAGCTAAGCCCTAGATACGTCGATCCCTTTGAAATTTTAGAGCAAATTGGGACTTTGGCATATCGTCTCGCGTTGCTGCCGAGACTTGCTCAAGTGCATGACATTTTCCACGTGTCGATGTTAAGAAAGTATGAACTTGATCCAACCCACATGCTGAATTTCGAGGAAATAGACATGGACGAGAGAATGTCGTACGTGGAGAGACCGATTCGGATAGTGGATCGAAAAGAGCAAGTACTATGCAGCAAGACGATTCCTTTGATTAAATTGGTTTGGCAACACCATGGAACGGAGGGAGCCACGTGGGAAAGCAAAGAGTCGATGACACGTCAATACCCTCACCTTTTTATAGAAGGGTTGTAATGGTTCAAATTTCGAGGACGAAATTTTTATGACGAAATTTTTATAAGAGGGGAAGAGTTGTGACATCCCGAAATTTGACCCATGTTTCCAATATATGAAATGGTTGTCTCATCGACGCGCTTATGGTCGTTTACTCGGAACTAATCACTCCCGAGATAACTAATCTATTAGGTGAGGCTGTAAAGGCTTATAAACGCGACCGACTGGAGAATTCGATCAAAAACCGACCGCTCGACCATAATAATCGACAAGGGTCAATACCACACTGTTATAAATCGATTAGCGAACGAATACAAGTCGATTCTATGGAAGTACGTAATCAAATTGCGGGTGGTTCCGCATGATTATGATATTCGAGTCAAATGGCAATAAACCGATTTTCCTATCAATATTATATTCTAGATATGTAATTGAACCATCGTGATTACATCACAACCGAAGGTCATCTATGATTTGAAGATTTACAAACGTGGATTGAAAATTATCGACCACGGGTCAAATGCACCAAAACCCCTAAAACCTACTCGATAGATTATGTTGTACTAAAGTTGCATTCGATCGATTTTAACCACGAAATTTAATTCGGTTTTGGGAATCGAACGTTCAAGTGTGTCACGATTTATTTATTGGATGTCATCTCATATTTTGTCAATTTTCTATGAGTCCGAAATTTTGCAGAAAAATGATTTTCGGACAAAAAGAAAACGGAAATGAAATTAGGATGGGGATGAAAATTGGAATTTTTCTACCCCGAAAAGCTTTAATTTTGGGAAATTAGAATTAAATTTTGATTGGGGGAGTGAGGATGAGCATAGAAGACTTTGAGGTATGTGTGATGATGGAAAATTTGATATATTTTCCTAAGCCCCCCCCCCCCTCCGCTAAAGCAGCCCACTTCCCCATTTATCTCTCTTTTTCTTCCTTTGCTTTCAATTATCCCCTTCCCTTCATCCATTTCCTTTCCTTTCTCTGCCGCCAGCCCCACTTTCCTTCCACCAGTTCTGTTCTTTTTCATTTTTGTTGCTGCTGCACGCCTGCCACCACTCCTCATGCCAGCTTCATCCCATCTTCACACCACCACATCATCCATCATCTTCATCATCTCCACCCGCCAACTCCACCACCAGTGACTCATTACACCAGCACCTTGCGTCCAGCCACCACCGCACGCAGCTCCACCCACCATTCATACCCAGTAACCACCAGCAACTCCATCCCCACCACCTACAGCTCCACCTCCACGTCCAACACCACCCAGCGGCCACCGCTACCACCAACTTCACTCACCAGCACCACCACAACCCCACCACCTTGGCCGCGCCGTCTGTCGCCTCCACCCATAAGTTGAGCCAGGCCGAAACCCCTATGTGGCCGAAAGTTTGAAGGGCTGCTACCGCCACCATCGAGCCCCATTTGATCCACAAGTGGCACGTCCTCGACGCGGTCGCTGTCGCCGTCGCAGCGAGCCCACTGCTGTCGAAAACCGTGAGTTAACTTCTTAATCTTTGATTAGGCCGTTAATTGCGTTTAAGGGGTGGTTAGATTAGTGTTAATGGTAATTAGCTTTAGTTAAGCTTAGTTTACTCTTAATTGAGATTAACGGTAGATTAGATTAAGTTTAATTGTGATTAGTGTAAATAATTTTGATTAGTCTAATTAATCATGGTTAGATTAATTAATTGAGTTTAATTTAATTAATCATAACTTACTTAATTTAATCGTCATTTATTTAATTAATCGCAATTAGCATAATTAGTGACGGATTAGTCGTTATGTAGAATTTTACGCTCATTTTCTTGGATGAGATTATGCATGATTTTGAGTGTTTGTACGTACGATATTATGAGTTTGATTGCTCTATGATAGGTTCCGATTTTTATTACAAAAGATGGTTTTATGGACAATAAAATAGAGAAATGTGAGGTGTCGGGTTTGGATGCCAAATTTTATGTGCTCAATAAAACAATGGGGTTTTGAAATAGAAGTGTGCAAAGTTTGACGGGTTGATTTCAAATACGTGACCCTATACGAATTTCCTTTCGAAGAGTTTTAAAGGAAAAAAAAAGAGGTTGGCCAAGTTTATTATTTGAAGGTGAAATATTGTGTTCTTGGCTAATTGTGGCAATTAAAGTGGGCTTGATTGATGATGTGCGTGAATGGTCACTTAATTGAACCCGTCACCCAACGGGAGTTTGGGGATGATGCCCAGGTTTATCGGATGCCTAGTGGGGGTCCGGATGCCGAGTCGTGGTTGAGGCTGAACCGAAGCTCCTTTATGGAATGCCGTTTAGGCAGGAGTCCTAGATGATGCCATGCCCGACAGGGCAGGACGTTACCCGGTTACACGGGAAGATCACCAACACTTGTGTTGACCATGGCCCAAGGGGTCGTAATAATTGGAACACGTGTGTTGTTAATGCGTGTGAAATTCTTGTATGTATTCTAATTGTTATTTATGCATGTTATACTATTATTGATGTGCGAAACATGCTAATATGCAGGGATGTGCCAAGGCGCAGTGAGCTTTTGTTTGGCGCGTGCTTAGGCCGCCTTCGAGGCGAATTTGCATCCTAATCGAGGTTTAGGGATTTTAACTTGCTGAGATTTTATCTCACCCTATCGTTGTCAAAATATTTTCAGGTCCGTAGAATGGAGATTCACCTAGTCCGTTTTGGGGTTCCCTGGGATATGGAGTGTCGCGACCTATTTTTCGGGTGTGAACCACCTAGGATTTGGCTAATAGATTGTTAAGCCTAGACCTAACTCGGGCTCTCTCAAGCCCATACCAATTCGCGACTTGGGTTCAGATTCTTAACATGCAGATGGATTTTATTTAGGAGTCGCCACTAATCTATTTTTTGGTGAGTCGATTAGAAACCCAAGTAAAGTAATGGGAGTTTTACTTTCCTCCTACGAACCAGAGATTTTGGGTACGGGGACTTGGTCACACTAGATTTTTCTAATGCCATTTCGGTACCATTTCTTTTATTTTCAAAAATGCTTTTTGCAGGCAGCTTAAATTGATTTTAAATCTATTTCCCTAACATGTGAGATGATCATGTGGGTGCGCAAACCATCAATTTAACACCAAAGTAAGGCAGTAAATAAATTGCAAGACTTATCTCATAGCAACGAAAGCATCTGCGTTGTTAAATAAGAATTCATATAAGCAATCTTAGATATGATTTCTAATTAACACGCCCTCACTCAATTTTTGTTTTCGCTTTTTAAACACGAATATAGTCCATATGCAATGCAATGCAATGCTTCTAACCCAATATGAAATAATATGGCATGGCACAATGTCTTAAACTATATGAATGATTAAAAAATTTTGTGATTTTTTTAATGAACATGCAATAATTAAATATGCAATCTAAATTAGCCAAAATGACCTAATCTTAATGACAGGCAATTTCTAATTAAATGAACCTAATAACAATCACTAAAATGACGTGCATTTGATATCTCTATTCTTAAAAAATGCAATCTATTCTAAAAATTGCGTCTAATTTATGAAGAGACAAATTTCTTTTTTCATTTTTCATCAAATTCGAAATTTAAGAAAAAATGCAAAAATGATCTAGCTAGATTAAGATTCTATCTAATTTAAACTAAGGATTAAGTCATATTAAATCCTAATTTAAACTAAGACATTATCTTAATCTAAAATGCAATTTATCTAAAAAGATGATCTAAATTTAAAATGAAACGTGCAATTCTAACCTAATATGCACAATGATTTTTTTCGTGTTTTTCTTTATGAAATTTGAAATTAAAACTAACACATAATTATACGTGCAAACTAACGTCCTAAATGAACACATTTTTAGGATTTTTTATTTAAAAGTTTGAAATAAAATTGCAATTTTAGATATCCCTAAAACAAGAAATATTCTAAGCAAATCTAATCCTAACTTAGATATTTTTTGGATTTTTTTTTACGAAAATAAAACTGACTCAAACACCACGGCATCAAATCAAACAAGATAATGTTAATATCCAAAAATTGGCGAACCATATCTCGCGTATGAGATCGGGTTGACCAATTTTAAAATTAAATCGCGAATCGAATCTCGGGCTTGAGATTGGATTGTCGATTTTTTGCAAGGGATTGTGAGTCGGATTTCGGGCGCGAAAATCGGACTGTCAATCCCTAATTTGAGGGACTATTTCAAGTTGGCATCTCAACCATATGTTAAGGAACAATTTCACTAAAAAACAAGCTATAAAAGAAAATAATAAAAATAATAAATAAATAAGAAAACTACCTAATATATTTCCCTTTTGTTTTTTTTTTCTTTTCCAAGCCTTGTGCTTGATCACCAAGGAGACTGATCGTTGGTTCGGCGAGGAGAACTCCGCCAAGGGCGGACGAGTAGGAACGAGGCGGCACCTGGGCAGCAGGGACAACCGAGGGAACTGGGGCGTCGCGGTCGAAGCTACCGGCGTTCAAACTCCGGCACAGGGCGTCGTGGGCAGAGAGCTGCAGATTCGGCTCAAGTGGTCGCTCGGGTGTTATTGGACGTGAGCAGGGATCGGCGCCGCGTCCGGCGGGGCAGCAAACTAGCGATGTGGGCTTCGGCGGCGTCGGGCAGCAGCGGCTTTGCTGCTAGAATCGCAAGGGCTGTAGTGGCCGGCGCAAGGGCTCGGGTGGCAGCAGGCCGTCGGGATCGCGAGATTTGGACAGTGGGCCATGGGCAAAGGACTCCGGAGCTGGATCGGGCTCGAACGGAGCAGCAACAACGTCGGTGCAGGGACGCGGGCTCGCAGGTGAGAACACGACGGTGCTAGGTTGAGCTGCTGCAGGGAGTCGCGATTTTGGGGCACAGAACAGCAGTGCTCGGAGCGGGGCACACGGGCTCGAGTCGCAGCACGGCTGGGTTGCGGTGCGGCAAGGCGGTGGGCGGACGCTAGTGTCGCTAGGGCTCGAAGGGCTGGTGCTCGGGCGGTCGGCGCAGATGGTGCGGCAGTGAAGGAGTCGAACACCAGGGACGTGTTGCTGAAGAAGATGAACATGAACAATTTTCCTTCTTTTTTACTTTTTCCTTTTTTTCTCTCCTCTGCAGCCGCACACTCTCCTCTGCCTTCGTACTCTCTCTCTTTGTTTTTTCACTTTTCACTTTTTGCATAAGACTTTTTTCACTCTTCTCAACCGGAGGAGGAATTTCTTCAATTTTTTTTTACTTCACCCTCGAGAAAAGAAGCCCCCCCGCACGGCTTTTTATAAGGGGAAAGAGATAGGTTTTCAATTTCCCCTTCGAATCCACATCCGTAATCTTTTGCACAAAATTCATCCCATACCGATAAGAATTCGAGATTAAGATGAACTTTTTCTCTAAATTCAAATCTTTCAAAGCCAAATCGCAATATTTTTTTACCCACCTGCCCTATCCGAAAAAAAATTCATTTCTCATAAAAATTTCAAAATTTCTATCTTCCCTATCTCGATGAATATTCTCTCATGATTTCATCATCTATTGCTAAAGATAAGATTGCAATGCGGTTTTCTCAATTTAAAAAAAAAATCATCATAATATCGCATCAAATCTTAATTTTTCACAAGATAATTGATTAAAAAAAAAAACAACGGGCTTGGGCTAATTTGCTCCTTTTGTGGGCCTAGTCCGACTTGTCAATTTAAGCTCAAAAACATTAATTCGAACCCGTCCACCACCAGTCCAATAAATAAAATGCAAAATATGCAAACTAAAAATAAATGTACCTAAATTTATATGCTATGCAATTAATATTTTTTCAGGGATAAAATTAACCCTTAATTTTTATGCAATAAATTAATTACCAAATCACCAAAATTTAGGTGACAACAGCTGCCCCTCTTTGAAGGTGAACTCGTAGAGATTGCCTTCAAAGATAAATTGAAACCTAAATTTTGACCATGCATATGCACTGAATGATTTTTTTTTTTTTTTTTTTTTGGGAAATGAATCCCATTTTAAAATGCAATTTATATGATGCACGGAAATGCTAATACAAATGATAAATGAACCTACCTGGAATAACTTACCTTCAAGGAGGGTAGAGTAACTCAAGATAGTTGGTGTTACATGTCGAGGACCCGTACCATTCTACAATCGCCTAGAATAGTAACGATGCTTTGTAAGAAGACCGCTTTCCTAGGACCCGTACCTTTCTACGGTCGCCCAGTATGGCGGCAAAATTTTGTAAGGAAACTGCTTTCCTAGAACCCGTACCTTTCTACGGTCGCCTAGTATGGCAGTGTTTGGGTTGTGTCTAGGACCCGTACCATTCTACGGTCGCCTAAACGGGGGTTTACCTTCCAGGACCCGTACCATTCTACGGTTGCCTGAATAGGGAAATAGGTGTTGTCTAGGACCCGTACCATTCTACGGTCGCCTAAACGGGGGTTTACCTTCCAGGACCCGTACCATTCTACGGTCGCCTGAATAGGGAAATAGGTTTTGTCTAGGACCCGTACCATTCTACGGTCGCCTAAACGGGGGTTTACCTTCCAAGACCTGTACCATTCTACGGTCGCCTGAATAGGGAAATAGGTTTTGTCTAGGACCCGTACCATTCTACGATCGCCTAAACGAGTTGAATCTGGAGAAATATCTTTGGGGGACAACTTGACTGAATCAAGTGTCAATACTCTTGAGAGAGAATACCTGCACAATGACAAGTATTCAAAGTATGGGTAGAGATATACTTACCTGGTGACATCTCTGTTCCTAGGGAAATGTCTCCTGCAAAACATGGTCATAGGAGAAGCAACATGCATTTGTAATCGCAAACATGCATTAATTCAATGGAGGCTCATGATGATTTCTATCAATCTCGCATCACCTAATTCCAATAGGAATGATTTCAAAAGAAGATTCCAATCTGAACACATGAGTATCATGGATGTGTCAAATGAGGGATCATTAAGTCTGAAAGGACTTTTTACTCATCCTCATTAAAATAACCATTTCATCCTAACCTTTGATGCAGGATTTCGACAATCGCTCTATCTCACCATCGTCATGCCAAATAAAGGTTTGAGCAATCTCGCAAGTGGTACGACCTAACCAATCTGAGAGGTCTTTAACAGGGACCGTAATGTGGGCTTGGTCAACGGCTTAGCAAAGGAGACTCTTTGAGTCAAGGCTATTGAAAAATGAGTGATATTTCACAATCATCTTGGGGTTTACAAGTCAAGAAACATGAGAAATGAAGTAGAAATTATCTTACTCGCACTTCTTCAAGCGATGCCTTCAAACATATGAACTTTCACGTTAATTCAAGTGCCCTAATCTGAAGAGACTTTGTGAAGGACGTAATGTGGGCTAAGTTCATGGGTTGAGAAACAAAAAGATGATTAGGCTCAAAAAGTGTTTAGGGGGTCAAAGTTGGTGATCATCTTGACATTTCCACCAATTTTTCAATGTTGAAGATTTTCTTCACATCACAACTCAATTGATTGTAGCATTTCAACATTTGAGTTTTTTTTAGTATCGCCTTGTTGGGGATACGACTCACTACATTGAGTGCTTGATTTTTCTCTTTTTGGGCATTGGCCTTGCTTTTACCAGGCACACTGCTTTTTCATGCCCCTCATTCTCATTCATTTTTTTCACTTCTTTTTCGTGGGCATTGGCCTTACTTTTGCATGCGTCAATGAATTACACTTTGGATGACACTCGAACTTTCAAGGGTCTTCATCTATCTTTTGCCTTCCTCCAGTGTGGGTAATGATCACCAACTGGGTTTAATGTGAAACAAATTCGAAGACTCAAAGGGGCTATGCAATGGATAAAGTGTATAGGATAGAGAAAGAAATGCTCTTCGGCGTCTTAAGGCACTTTAAATTATCATACAAGTTACACTGTGAAAACAATACTCGAAGATTGATGCAAGTGTAAGTAAGAGAATTCCTATCATTCATTTCAAATTTTGTCCCAGTATGGGATGATTCTTGATAGGGATAACTTAAAAAGCTCTTCATGTGTGTGGGCTCAAAGGGCTGAATAATGGATATACATGTAGTGATTTGGGGAGCAGAAGAAACTACCTCTCATCACCTCGGTTGACGTACACTTTGCGAGATTACCCTTTTCCTCGTAGGCATGGAATTTTTCCACATAACTCACTAGGGGCTAGTGTATGAAATAGTGTATGGAATAGGGTTTGCCTTTCATCGTTCCAAAGTATCCCATTTTACACATTCAATCTATCTCACACAATTCATCAAGGAAAACATGCATGATTTGTAATAAATTTGAACGATTGAATTTGCAACTCATTGAAGCAATTTATTCATCATAAAAATGCTTGCAGTTCAAAACATGATATGGCAAATTCAATCATGGATAATACTTCTTGACAGCATCAGAATTAATTGGAGTAGAAAACTCATGACCACCCATTTATGCTAGGACGGCACCCTCTGGAAGTACCTTCCTTACCACATATAAGCTGTAATTTGGAGCAAACTTGCCCCCAGGATCTTCCACCGGAGAATGATGGTTCTCTTTTACTTGCCTCAAATCTTTTTTCATTGCAAGTGTGCTCTAAACCTGTTAATCACAAGTCGAGTTTATGACCATTTAGCATGCCATAGGAAACCCTTGGAAGTTGGTTTTTTCATGAAAGCTAGCCACCTAGAATAATGGCAATTCAGTGCATTTTTTTTGTTGTTCTCAAATCTCACAACAGGGTGATTAGAATTGCTAATATCATATATAGTCATTAAACCACCAAATCCTTTTATATGAGAAAGAAACCAGATTTGTAAAAGTTCAGGAGAGGAATGGAGAGTCTTATCACCACCTCCTTTGAATCGAGTGAGAGAAAGAAAAGTTTCAGTCAGGACAGTGTTTACAAAATTTTTTCCTTCCAACACTTGCCTAACTAATTGAGCAATCAAAGGGTTAATAGCATTCTTGCAGTAAAGAAATACTATAATCCCAAAGAAAGCTAAGAGGAAAATCCTACACATTTGAAATGAGGTGCCTTTTTCAAAACATTCTTTCAGAAAAGATAGAGGACATGCATTGCGGTGAGCCTTTAAAACCTTTCTTATGTCATCTTCTTTAATTCTCAGAAAATCATATAAGGCCGTAACAGGATCTATTCCGATAGGCGGACTAATCAATTCAGCTTTCAAGGATTTCCCTATGGCAATGCTATACTCTTCCAAGGTGGGAGTGAGTTCATGCTTACCGCCGAAAATAAAGGTAGAAGTCTCAGGGCACCAATAGCGGGCGAGTGCTTGGACGAGGCCGCCATGGATGTTGATGCACAGCAGTGGAAGCAATCGACCAATATGTGACTCTACGAACCGATGGCTATCTTGATCTAACTTGTCCCACCAAGTGCTATGCTCTTCCTTTGGAGGGAGAATAATTCGAATGTTCGGTGTCCCCATTGTATATTGATCAAAACTCAGGACAATCCTAATTGGACCGACAAAATAATGTGATAAAGTAAGTAAATTGCAAAGGCAAAAAATTTAGATAACTTACTTTACTAATGATTGGCAATCACATAGACATGCGCATGGTAAGTGGCTCGATTTCTAATCTATAAGGCTTATCAAGGTGGAGCCACAAGGATGATCAGACTAGCCACGGGCTTGTGGACTATGTCGGGTCCTTATGACTCTGGCTTGGTCAAAGAGCCGACCCGGGTCGCGGGCATGCGGACCGAGGTGGGTACTCTTGACACCATGAAAGAAGTTTCGAGATCGAGATGGGCGACTCATACCGCGGGCGTGCGGTCAGAGTGGTATCCATCTCGATACCATCCTAAATAATCCTATGCGGCTCAGGTCCGACGGCAGGTTGTGTGTGCAAAAGTGTAGTGATAAATGCAAAGCATGCTCAGCAGTTTAAATCAAACAACACTCCAATAAAAAATAAACCATACATCCCTAACTCCAACCCGCAAGGCAAGGGTTAGCAATCACTTCCCCTTATACCTCCCAATCTGCAAAAACATTTAACACCTAAATATTAGGGACGTACTTGGGATCCTCGCTACCAAGCAAAAACATTTTTTCAAAAATTGGCCTAAGTCCACTAAGAGTATTAACTCATTTCCCCAGCGGAGTCGCCAAGCTGTCGCGACCTATTTTTCGGGTGTGAACCACCTAGGATTTGGCTAATGGATTGTTAAGCCTAGACCTAACTCGGGCTCTTACAAGCCCATACCAATTCGCGACTTGGGTTCAGATTCTTAACATGCAGATGGATTTTATTTAGGAGTCGCCACTAATCTATTTTTTGGTGAGTCGATTAGAAACCCAAGTAAAGTAACGGGAGTTTTACTTTACTCCTACGAACCAGAGATTTTGGGTACGGGGACTTGGTGACACTAGATTTTTCTAATGCCCTTTCGGTACCATTTCTTTTATTTTCAAAAATGCTTTTCGCAGGCAGCTTAAATTGATTTTAAATTTATTTCCCTAACATGTGAGATGATCATGTGGGTGCGCAAACCATCAATTTAACACCAAAGTAAGGCAGTAAATAAATTGCAAGACTTATCTCATAGCAACGAAAGCATCTGCGTTGTTAAATAAGAATTCATATAACCAATCTTAGATATGATTTATAATTAATACGCCATCACTCAATTTTTTTTTTCGCTTTTTAAACCAGAATATAGTCCATATGCAATGCAATGCAATGCTTCTAACCTAATATGAAATAATATGGCATGGCAAAATGTCTTAAACTATATGAATGATTAAAAAAATTTGTGATTTTTTAATGAACATGCAATAATTAAATATGCAATCTAAATTAGCCAAAATGACCTAATCTTAATGACAGGCAATTTCTAATTAAATGAACCTAATAACAATCACTTAAATGACATGCATTTGATATCTCTATTCTTAAAAATGCAATCTATTCTAAAAATTGAGTCTAATTTACGCGGAGACAAATTTTTATTTTTTCATTTTTTCATCAAATTCGAAATTTAAGAAAAAAATGCAAAAATGATCTAGCTAGATTAAGATTCTGTCTAATTTAAACTAAGGATTAAGTCATATTAAATCCTAATTTAAACTAAGACATTATCTTAATCTAAAATGCAATTTATCTAAAAAGATGATCTAAATTTAAAATGAAACGTGCAATTCTAACCTAATATGCACAATGATTTTTTCGTGTTTTTCTTTATGAAATTCGAAATTAAAACTAACACATAATTAAACGTGCAAACTAACATCCTAAATGAACACAATTTTTGGATTTTTTATTTAAAAATTCGAAATAAGATTGCAATTTTAGATAACCCTAAAACAAGAAATATTCTAAGCAAATCTAATCCTAACTCAGATATTTTTTGGATTTTTTTTTATGAAAATAAAACTGACTCAAACACCACGACATCAAATCAAACAGGATAATGTTAATATCCAAAAATTGGCGAACCATATCTCGCGCATGAGATCGGGTTGACCAATTTTAAAATTAATCGCGAATCGAATCTTCGGCTTGAGATTGGATTGTCGATTTTGCAGAAGATTGCGAGTCGGATTTGGGACAAAAATCGGACTGTCAATCCCTAATTTGAGGGACTATTTCAAGTTGGCATCTCAACCATATGTTAAGGAACAATTTCACTAAAAAACAAGCTATAAAAGAAAATAATAAAAATATAACAAATAAATAAGAAAACTACCTAATATATTTCCCTTTTCTTTTTTTTTTTCTTTTTTTCTTTTCCAAGCCTTGTGCTCAATCACCAAGGAGACTGATCGTTGGTTCGGCGAGGAGAACTCCGCCAAGGGCGGACGGGTAGGAACGAGGTGGCACCCGGGCAGCAGGGACAACCGGCGGAACAGGGGCGTCGCGGTCGAAGCTACCGGCGTTCAAACTCCGGCACAGGGCGTCGCGGGCAAAGAGCTGCAGATCCGGCTTAGGTGGTCGCTCGGGTGTTATTGGACGTGAGCAGGGATCGGCGCCGCATCCGGCGAGGCAGCAAACCGGCGATGTGGGCTTCGGTGGCGTCGGGCAGCAGCGGCTTCGCTGCTAGAATCGCAAGGGCTGCAGTGGCCGGCGCAAGGGCTCAGGTGGCAGCAGGCCGCTGGGATCGCGAGATCTAGACAGTGGGCCACGAGCAGAGGACTCCGGAGCTGGATCGGGCTCGAACGAAGCAACAACAACGTCGGTGCAGGGACGCGGGCTCGCGGGTGAGAACACAACGGTGCTAGATTGAGCTGCTGCAGGGAGTCGCGATTTTGGGGCACAGAACAGCAGCGCTCAGAGCGGGGCACACGGGCTTGGGTCGTGGCACGGCTGGGTTGCGGTGCGGTAAGGCAGTGGGCGGACGCTGGTGTCACTAGGGCTCGAAGGGCTGGTGCTCGGGCGATCGGCGCAGATGGTGCGGCGGTGAAGGAGTTGAACACCAGGGACGTGTTGCTGAAGAAGATGAACAGGAACAATTTTCCTTCTTTTTTACCTTTTCCTTTTTTTCTCTCCTCTGCAGCCGCACACTCTCCTCTGCCTTTGTACTCTCTCTCTTTGCTTTTTCACTTTTCACTTTTTGCAGAAGACTTTTTTCACTCTTCTCAACCGGAGGAGGAATTTCTTCAATTTTTTTTTACTTCACCCTCGAGAAAAGAAGCCCCCCGCACGGCTTTTTATAGGGGGAAAGAGATAAGTTTTCAATTTCCCCTTCGAATCCACATCCGTAATCTTTTACACAAAATTCATCCCAGACTAATAAGGATTCGAGATTAAGATGAACTTTTTCTCTAAATTTAAATCTTTCAAAGCCAAATCACAATATTTTTTTACCCACCTGCCCTATCCGAAAAAAAATTCATATCTCAGAAAAATTTCAAAATTTCTATCTTCCCTATCTGATGAATATTCTCTCATGATTTCATCATCTATTGCTAAAGATAAGATTGCAATGCGGTTTTCTCAATTTTTAAAAAAAAAAAAATCATCATAATATCGCATGAAATCTTAATTTTTCACAAGATAATTGATTAAAAAAAAAAACAACGGGCTTGGGCTAATTTGCTCCTTTTGTGGGCCTAGTCCGACTTGTCAATTTAAGCTCAGAAACATTAATTCGAACCCGTCCACCACCTGTCCAATAAATAAAATGCAAAATATGCAAACTAAAAATAAATGTACCTAAATTTATATGCTATGCAATTAATATTTTTTCAAGGATAAAATTAACCCCTAATTTTTATGCAATAAATAAATTACCAAATTGCCAAAATTTAGGTGACAACATGCAGGTGGAGACTACCCTCTACCCTATCCCCAGGACCAACTGGTTCCGCGAGTTGGTAGTGACGACGGTGTGGGTAGATGAGGGTTGTGTGAATGTGGTGCCCCACCGCTTCAAAGCGTTCTTTATTACGGAGCCGAACGGCGATCAAGAGGGTCCACTACACGGTTTTGATGGGCCACCTGTAGGAAATGAGGTTGAGCAAGACACTGACCCCATGGATATTGATATCCCTGACAGTGTCGTAGTAGACCCAGATTCCGAGCCGGAAGGGCCTAGGGAGCTGTGCTCACCTGACGTCGTGCCCGAATTCCTGGCTGGGCCTGGGTTCGGGTACCAGAGCGGATGTTGTAGTTTGTCTAGTTGGAAGTTAACCCCGACCTTGATCTTTTTTGTTAGTAGGTCGCATAGGAGTCCCTTTTGCAGTAGGCTTGTATATATTAAACTCCTTAGGTTAACCTGTTGGTATATAAATCGTATTTTGTGAAAACTCGTAGTTGTGTTTTTACTATCCCTATTATTGTTGATTGACTGGGTGTTTAATTTAATTCATTTCCGCATGCGTATAATCGAAAGATAAAAAGAAATGGGTTGGCGACGTGTCCTGGGGTGTCACAGTTTTAATCGACCACTGAGGGATGTTCATGTACTCGGGGTTCGGGCCGTGACAGGCATAATGTATCCGAGTGTTTCTCAAATATAGAGAAAAAGTGAGAGTTGGCTCATTCGTCAAGTGTGCATTTGTCTGAGCTTATTTGCTCTACGTGCTTTTGTGTGTCGTGTCAGAAAAGCAATTGTAATGGTAGTAAGGGTGAGCTTTTCCTATTTATAAATCATGTGTGCAATAGTTTAGGTGGCGGATATTTTATTAATGTGCTGTACCTCATTTTTCACATATGGATGTTCCAAATCGCCAAGCAACATTGAATTATAAGTGATGTATACTTTTCAAACGAATATAACTCTAACGAAACCATTAACGACCTCATTTTATAATGTGCAATGCTCATTGCTCAATCCCAATGTTTCATTGACTATAAGTTAAGCCATTTCTGAAACCTTTTCAGTCCATGGGCGAGAGCATTGCTCGACTCACCCTATGCTTTCTATCCACTTCAGCTATTTTTCTGGGAAAATGCCCTCGTGTCGAGCCCGGGAGTATTTTCGTGTATGGGCGATCTAAGATTTGCCATGAGGTTCAGGCATTGAGCAAGGTTATTCATCTCGAGCTCCATCGCATGATCATTTTGAGGGAAGCGTCATGTGAGATTTTTACAGGGGCCCGACTCTATGATAATGACATATATCTCCTTAATGAAATCGAGTGCTCAATATTTTTTTATTGTTAAGATGGGACGTTCGAAACTCTTCAAGCACTTGATAAGTTGTCATTTGGATAGCAATGTCCACGCCCCGCGTGTACGGTTTGATTTCCAAGCCAACGAATCCATTGCAACAATTACAAAGCTTCATCCTGCTCCGCTCCAGCGAGAGTTCTTCGATCCTAAAGCGGTTAGCTCCAAATGTGTGCTCTACAAATCTCTCTGCCTTCCCCTGCATCTATTGAGTTTTTGGACTTTAGAACAGAGCACGCGAGACTCATGAAAATGAGCAGGTTGATTAATTTATTGACCGTATATAAGGAAAGAGTAGCTTCCAATGCCACTTTCACCTTCACCAACTCCCACTTTCTACTCCCTCTTTCAGTTTCTTTTTTTCTTTTAAGTAATTTTCCCTTAATATTTACACTGAAAATACTTAGTTCTCATGTACATGGCAATGATCGGCAGAAGGAAAAGGATTATTGTGCTTAAGAATGACGACGTGCTAATGATAGGTATCATTGGGTATATATATGGCTGATGGAGGAGTACTAGGATCTTAAGGGAAAACTTTTAACCAGTAGGTATTGTTAGTCTTACTTACATTAGAGTAATTGCAACTCTATATGAATGTTTATAAATAAAATTAAGTGCAATTTAAGAGCCAAAATCATGATTTTATAAAAAAAAAATTATTAGTAACATAACCAAATTTTGGAGGAAAATTAGCATCCTTGAAAAAAAAAAAGAAAAAAAAAGAAAGAGAAGTTACTAAATATCATTACGCCCGAAATAGTAGACATTTGTAGCTGGGACTGTACTTGGTCATTTCCGTGGTCCTCTCTTACTTACTACCAATTCTGTTCTGCCTGGTGGCATCTGTAACAAAGTATTCTGATATGATTAAGTAATAGTTCAAGAAAAGATGGACATTCCTGCGTTCGGATTAGCTCTCAAACGTCCCAGGAATGAAGTAAAGCATATGTTTTCATTACTATGACGGACAACTCCTGTTCATAAAGCATGACGTAATGCAACCAACTTAAAGAACGTCCCTATAGCATTCATATCCCTAATATTTGGTTCAGATCTCACATCATTGCTGAAATGACAGTGCATCTCCCGGTCATTTAAAGCATCAGGGGCATGAGAAATTGTCACCACCAAGTGAAGAACGAATAGAAGGATGCAAATTCGACACGTAAAGACATTGAGTGACGGTATGAACATGTGAGATGGATATAGGCATAACAAAAGACAAGAAAGAGCGCAGCATGATTCTTACCAGTTTTTCCACCGTACAGGATGTTACTTTTGACAGGATCAAGGCCATAAATCCATCATCAGATTGAGAAACCTATGTATTACCATCTCAATAGACAAACAAAGTAGAATATAGATCCATGGAATTTCATCATCTCAACATCAGTGTCCTGGATATGGGAAAAGTAAAATTCTTAGATGGTGCCTCTAGTGGCTTAACAATCCATGACAGAATAAGTGGACATAAGCTACTAAAAATGCAATCAAAACTACATAGACATGAGTAGTTGTCATGATCAATCAATCGTTAGAAGTGTTACTCCACATTGGTTGAATAAAGGGTTTCAGCAGGGGTTATATATATTGAGTCTTCCCATAACTAATAGTTTAAGCTTTTGGATAGGACTTTGGCTAATAATGAATGAAGTTCTATTTTACTATACATGAATAAATGAAAGAATCACATAATAAACATCCTATGCTTTAGGAAACCAACTTTAATAGAACTTGGAAAAAGGTATATGTCACGCTCCTTTTACTTGGAGGTCGAGTTACTAGTTATTTTGCGACATCCCAGGCTTTGTTGCTGTCCTAAATTCATTTGTCTCTTATTTATGCACATGTGAAAAATGTGAACACCAAAAGAGAGCTTGGGGTATCCGTATCTCTGCTATTGTGGTTACTAGCCAAAATCGGGAACCCTTGTTCTACTACTTAGGCCAATACACATAAGCTTAGTTCCAGTCTTCGAATGGACCATCATTATCATCAAGATTCAAGTTCAGGTTGTCAAACCCTCGAAGAGGCCCTATCCACATGTCCTCGTACCACCTAAACCAAGTTTCAAAATGTATCGGAACAAGTTCATCAAATCCCTTTTCTATCCACACGATGGACGACACTTTACAATAAGTAATATTGGTCTCTACATCTATTATATATGACATGGTGATATAAGTCTTTATGGGACAACCAACATACACAGTGGCCATAATTCTAAGTACCTGTAAAACAAACATGGGTGAATACTTGGAATACTCAGTAAGTATAGCTCATAACCTTCGAATAGAACATCGCTTCATCATCAACACTAGTCAAAACATCTCATGCAAACCGTGTCAGAGACAAATCAATTGCAAGGATGCTACCGTGCTTCTTGCACTTGTAAATGACAACTCTTGCAACCATTCATAAACGTGATACGTGCCATGATCTTATGTGCTTCTAGTCTTTCTTTCTTACTCATGCATGCCATGCTTATTAAGCTTTCTCTTATGCTCGGGACTCAAACCCAAGTCTTTTCCCAAAGCCGTCTTGGGACTTGAACCCAATTCAATTCAGGCTTTTATTTGGGCTTCTGGCTTTTTGCTGGCTTTTAGGACTCAAACCCAGTTAATATGCTCGGGACTCGAACCCAAGTTTCTTGCCAGCCTTTGGGACTCGAACCCAGTTCTTGCCAGGATTTCGAGGACTCAAACCCCATTCTTATATTTTCTCATCTTGCTCAAGCACTAATCCCCTTTTAAGGGCATACTCAAGCCTCATGCACGTGCCATGAATTATGCATTTTATGCTCAAACATAATGCACGTGCCATGAATTTATGAATTTCCTCATCAACAACTTCACAAACAAGTCTAAGCCCAAGGCCCCACTCGAGTAACAAGTATGAAGGAACCCTGCACCAACTCAAGATGTGACCTCGGTACACCTCAATACCAAATCACATCTTATGGCTATAGGCGAACCTCGACTTGTACCGAACAAAATCGATGAACCATGACTTCATTCCGGTCACACAAGAAAACTTAAGTACATGAACAAAGTCATAGAGTACATCAACACATATAAACATCAATCAATCAACCTACCCTCGGCATGTTCGAGAGAGAATTTCCTAGGGTTGAAGACGTCACGAATGTTATGAGAGAAAGAAAGAAACTACACTTACCTGGATAAACCTCGAACTAAGACACGAACTACAAAGGAAGGATAGCTTGTTTGAAAGCTGAAGAGGAGAGAGAGAGAGAGGCGTGAGGAGGAGGAGGGGTGTCCAAGAAGAAGAGGAAGGAGAAAGTGGATGGCAAGGGTAAGAAATGAGGAGGGGTCCTACTATTTATACTCATTGGTGCCATTATTACCGGGCCAAATGGTCCATTCTAAATTTTCCAAGTGGCCCGCCTATGGTCCTTGTGTGGCAAGCCTACTTGTCTAATGATTGCACCTAAAGAATGAGTTGGTACGGCTAAAAAGGTCTCGCTTGGCAATCTAGCCTATAAGCGTCATCAACAATGGCCCGCTTTTTGCTTTTTCATTGGACCACTTGTAGCTTGCACTTATGGGCATATAATGAAGTTTGCAGATGATGGCATCAAAGTTGCCAACTCGGCATCTAGATTCCTTAGGTTATTAATGAGGGATTTAGGTATCGCTTTCCAATTGGGCCACGTGTGTGCATCCTTTTCTTGACCGTCAAAGATATTTTTTACCTCTTCATGGCTTTTGAAAATTCAAAGGACACTTCATCCCCTTCATTTAATGATGGTGTTCTAGAGTCTTATTTAGTTTGTTTTTTTCTTCCTCAAGAATGCGGTAAGGAGAAATCCGTTCTCTAAGTTGGTTTCAGGGCCGAAAAAGGGATCATTAGTATACCTCGAAAAATTGAATCACATGCACTTGAGGTTCGGCCATTGTGCCCCATGCTCGCCCAAACCATTTCCTTGAACGGTTGGTCAACCTAAAGGGTTGGCCCATTGGTCAACACCTTAACCGGCCCTATGGTTAGCACAATTGCATTCGTCCAGGTCTAGGACTGGCGCTCAGGTTGGTCCTTAGCCTATCGCCACCACCCCGAGCACCAAGCCTTCCATGACCAATTCTCTTATTTTCGGTCCTTGGTCCTTCGATCAGTTCAAGGCCAATCCAAAGGCTATCCCAAGGCTCATTCCGATTGACACCCGATCCATCTGTATGGTTTATGGCCAGTGCATTACCGATCCACGATCAGAGATCACCCATTCAAAATTCCTTTCCGATCACTAAGAATTAAAATAGGGAATGATGCATTTTTGTTGGAAGACGATCAGATTCGACTAAGTCAGATCGTTCGTGTATCGGTGCATAGTTGAACGGAATCACTCGTGGTCGGGCACTATGACCGGTTGGATTGATCCATGACCATCCGCCAATCCAAAATCATCCTATGACCAATCCTCATAATCCAAAAGTCATCTTATGAGCTGGTGATCCGATCCCATTGGTATGGTCGGTAGACAATTTACGGCCAACACCTCGGCCAGTTCGTGGTCAGTTCGTCGGTCAGATCATGACTGATCCTTGATTCCTTGCTGATCGAATCAATCGATCCCATGGCCAATGGCCCATGGTCGATCAATTCATGACCTTATGGCCTATTCTCACGGGGTTGGAATCGAGGGTGTTACAATTCTCCCTCATTTAAGAATTTTGTCCTTGAAATTTTATAACGTATCTAAGCACTAAAAATAGGTGTGGGTACTTGCACCTCATGATTTCTTCACTTTCCCAAGTAGCCTCTTCTAGTCCATGGTGCTTCCATTGGACCTTGACTAAAGAAATGGTCCTATTTCTAGTTACTCGCTTGTGTCTGTCCACGCTCCATACTGGCTCCTTAATATATGACCCTTGGTCATCTACCTCGATCTCTTCAAAGTTGAGCACATGTGCCAGATTTGGCTCGTACTTTCTTAACATATATACATGAAATGCATTGTGTACCTAAGCAAGTTTCAATGGCAATGCCAACCGATAGGCCATATTCCCTATCCTTTCTAGGATTTCAAAGGGTCCTATGTACCGTGGGCTTAACTTACCTTTCTCACCAAAACGAGACATACCTTTCAATGGAGACACCTTGAGGAACACGTGGTCTCCTACTTGGAATTCTAGAAGCTTTCGTCTCTTGTCTGCATAACTCTTTTGCTTACTTTGGGTAGCTCTAAGTCTCTTACTAAGTACTTGCACTACCTCGGTAGTAAGTTGCACCAACTCAGGGCCAGTAAGCTTCTTCTCCCCGACCTCGTTCCAACAAGTTGGAGTTTTGCAAATCCGACCATATAATGCCTCAAATGGAGCCATACCAATGCTTTGCTAATAACTATTATTATGAGCAAATTTGACAATATGCAGGTACTCGTCCCAGCTTCTTTTAAAATCAATTGCACAAACTCTTAGCATATCTTCCAATGTCTAGATAGTTCTTTCTATATGGCCATCAGTTTGCGGGTGAAAGGTCGTACTGTACTGTAGTTTCATTCCTAATGCAGCTTGAAGACTTCGCCAAAATACCGGTGTGAATTTAGGGTGTTGATCGAAAGTAATTGTTACCAGTACTCCATGTAGACGTACTATCTGTCATACATACAAGTGCACATAATCTTCCGATGAGAAATCTCTCTTCATAGCTAAGAAATGAGCCCATTTTGTCAATTGATCGACTATCACCCAAAACGAGTCATTTCCTCTTTGACTACTTGGTAGTCCCAAAAAAAAAAAAATCCATGGTAATATGTTCGTATTTCCATTTGGGAATCTCAAGTGGTTGTAATAATCCACCAGGTTCGCAACATTGAGCTTTCACTTGTTGACATGATAAGCATTTGGTAACATGTTTAGCAACATCCGCCTTCATGCCATTTCACCAGTAGTTTTGTCGAAGGTTCTGGTACATTTTTGCATAACTAGGGTGGATACTATAATTAGTCCAGTGTGCTTTCACTAGAATTTCTTCCTTGAGTTTATTGTCATTTGGTACGCACCAACACTCATGGAATTTCAACGTTCCGTCTTCCATAATGCAGAAATCACTTCCTTTCTTGTCCATGGCTTGTTTCCGAAGCTTTTGAATCTCCAAGTCAATATGCTGTAATGCTTTAAATCTTCTATATTATTTCTGGCTCAATTCTAAGTGTAGCCAGTAAACTCGTAAGTTGTCCTATCCCAAACTTGAATTTAGAATCTTGGACTTCCTCTAAAAGATTCCATTCTTGAGCCATCATTTGTGCAAGAGAAGACTTACAGATAAAAGCGTCAGCAACTCGATTTGCCTTGCCAGGATGTTATAATATTTCACAATCATAATCCTTCAAAAGTTCCATCCATCGCCTTTGCCGTATATTCAACTCTTTTTGGGAGAACAAATACTTCAGGCTTTGATGGTCAATGTATATCACGAAATTTTCTCCGTAAAGGTAGTGCCACCAAATTTTCAAGGCGAAAATAATTGCAGCTAGCTCCTGGTCATGCATTGGATAATTCAATTCGTAGAGCTTCAATTGCCTAGATGCATATGCCACAACTTTACCATGCTGCATTAACACTCAACTAAGTCCCTTATGCGAGGCATCACTATATATTTCAAAACCTCCTGATCCAAACAGTATTGTGAGTAAAGAGCTGTTGTAAGTCTCCATTTTAACTCTTGAAAACTATGTTCACATTTATCTGTCCATTCAAATTTCACATCCTTCCTTAGTAATTGAGTGAGGGGAGCAGTAATACTAGAGAATCGTTCTACGAATCTCTTGTACTATCCAGCCAAACTAAGGAAACTCCGAACTTCAGTAACTGTAGTTGGTCTTGGCAAATTTATTAATGTTTCCACTTTGATAAAGTCTATTGATATCCCTTCACCAATCACCACATAGCCTAGAAATACCACGTGGTTTAGCTAGAACTCACACTTACTGAATTTTGCATATAGTGCGTGTTCTCAAAACGTCTGCAGCAACATTCTTAAGTGTCATTCATGTTCTGTCATATTCTTTGAATATACTAGAATATCATCAATAAATACTATGATGAAGTGGTCCAAATATGGTTTGAATACTTAGTTCATGAGGTCCATGAAAGCTGCCGGTGCATTCGTCAAACCAAACGGCATAACGGTAAATTCATAATGCCTATATCGATTTTTTAGCTGTCTTCGGAATATCTTCTTTCTTGATTCTCAACTGGTGATATCCCGAACGTAAATCTTTCTTGATTCTCAACTGGTGATATCCCAAACGTAAATCAATCTTAGAAAATACCGTCTCTCTTTGAAGTTGATCAAATAAATCATTGATCTGTGGCAGCGGATACTTGTTCTTGACGGTAACTTGATTTAACTTGTCAGTAGTCAATACATAGATGTAACAACCCTTTTTCTTCTATACAAACAGAACTAGCGCATCCCAAGGTGATGCGCTAGGGCATATAAAACGCTTGTCAAATAACTCTTGTAATTGTATCTTCAATTCCTTGAGTTTTGCCAAAGACATTTGGTATGGCACTTTAGAAATAGGTTCCATTCCAAGAACTAGCTCAATAGTGAACTCTATTTCTCTTTCAGGCGGTAATCCTGGTAATTCCTTAGGGAATACATCAAGAAACTCTTGCACTATAAGGATATCTTCTAACTTTGGTTCGTCAACCAATTTATTCTCTACGATTGCTAAATAACCTCAACAACCCTTCTTATGGAGTCGTATTGCTTTCATTATGGAAATTAGAGGTGTTGAAGGTCCTCCCCCATTTCCGATGCATTGATAGTCGATTCCATTAGGTGGCCTAAACTGGATTATCTTGCTAAAGCAGTCCACTTTGGCTTGTTGTTTACAAAGCCAATACATTCCAATGATAGCATCGAAATCACACATATCCAAAACTGCTAAATCTATCCTTCCCTCTTGTCCATTTATGACAATTTTACACTCCTTACATCCCATAGTGGACTACATTTCATGTTTCATTAGGGTGGATATACTAAGAATCATTGTAAGGGGTTTGGGTTTCAATTCTACTATACGTACGAACCTTTCTAATACGAAAGAATGTGTTGCACCCATATCAAATAAAACAAAGGCTAGATGATCGTGTAAAGATACCATACATGTGATAACGGTCTTGGAGTTCTATGCTTCTTCTTGCGTCACTGCGTACACCTGTCCTTGAGCTGGAGGACGATTATCTTGAGAAGAAACTCCACTGGGTAACATCGGTTGCTATTGTGATGGCAGCAAGGTTTGTTGCCTTTGAGGCAATCCCTCAGCATATGGCCAAGTTGTCCACAACCATAACATACTCCTTTCCCAGCTAAACAATGAGCGTTACCATGCCGTTTCTCGCAATTACGGCATACTTCAAACAACACCGCATTTGCCTTCTGCTTCTTATCATTTTTTAACACACGCTTTCCTCCCGATGCAAATCTTTTTCCTTGTCGTTGATTAGGAGGGAAGGCTGAATGAGAAGGTCTCCCTTGGAAATTCGACATAGCAACACGTTCTTGCAAATTCTTCTTAATCAACTAAGTCTGCTTATATATTTCATTATAATCTTTAAGGTTCAAGGGCATCGGCTAACTTCGAATGTCAGGTCTAAAGCCATCTCTAAATCTTTAAGCTTGATCAATCGAATCCTTGATCAATCGAGGAGCATATCCTCGATAATTTAGTAAATTTTGCCTCATACTGATCCATCATTATATTTCGTTGCTAAAAGTGTAGAAAAGTAATCTTCTTATCTTGAACACTTTCAAAGAAGTACTTGTTGTTAAAAGCTTGCACAAAGGCATCCCAAGTCATAGGAGTGCCTTTAGGAAATATTATCATCTTGGTGGCTTTCCACCAATGACTGGCGTTACCCTATAATCGATACACTGCCAAAGTCACTCTATCCTCATTGGAACACCTCAAGAGATCAAAGATCTTTTCGAGCTCTTCAATCCAAGACTCAGTGTCACACCCCGATCCTTAAGCATGTGCCCATCCCTTAGTGGTCGATAAAATTTTGCGACTTCCTAGGACGAGTTGCCGACCCTTCATTTTATTGCACATGCGGAAGCGAATAACAAATCCCCTGACAGTAACCATCTCGGGATAGAAAAGCAGGACATGAGATTTTCAAACAAAACATGCTTTTAAATACACACCGAGTCAAATACAAAAATCTACAGTCACAAGACTTCAAATGATTGACTCTTAAAAAGAAACTATCCTACCTGACCTACACTTTAGGTCCCCTCAACTCGGCTCCAGGTCTTCCACCCTACGATCCTGAAAAATAAAGCCCACGACGGGGTGAGATATAAATCTCAACGAGTTCACACTCTAAACCCTAATTAGGAGGGTAATACGCCTAAGACGTCTTAATCACATGATCATACAATCACAGAGGCTTACCTTGGCCTCAGTTCCTTCCTACAGGTCAACACAGTTCATATCACAATCATGTGTATATAACAAATTCACACACCAATTTGGAACGTCTAAACCAATCATTACTCACACGAGCAAAAATTACAATTTAATCACTGCTCACACGAGCAAGAATTACCGATACACATCAAAGCAAGAATTATAATTAAATCATTGCTCACACAAGCAAGAACTACCTACAGACATCAAAGCAAGAATTCTAATTAAGTCACTACTCACACGAGCAAGAACTCCCAATACACATCAAAGCAAGAATTTTCGACACACGTCGACTCATCAATTCAACTCAACATGCGTTCTAATTAATTAGCTATTACTACCCACACGAGCAGTTTTATCCAACACACGCCGGGGAAAAATAATAACTACCGATACACGCCGGGGAATGATAAAAACTACCGACACACGCCAGGGAAAGATGATAACTACTGACACACGCTGGGGAAAGATAATAATTACCGACACACGCCGGGAACGACTAGTAACTACCAACACACGCTGGGAAAGGGTAAAATCCACCGACACACGCCGAGGAAGAATAATAATTATTAACGTCCACCAACACACGTTGGGGACGTGTTCTCTTAACTATTAACGTCCACCAACACACACTTGGGACGGATTCTTCTAACTATTAACATCCACCAACACACGCTGGGGACGGATTCTCTTAACTTTCACACGATCATCAAGCATAAACTTTAGGCATATCACAAACCAACCATATATCATCAAATGTGCAATTTCCAGCAATCAAAGCCTCAAGAATCATCACAAACTCATAACAGGCCCTAACCGACAGAATAGGCCCACTCGCACGTCTCCAAGTTTAAATGCAGAAACCTAATCGAACGAGTTTGGAAAATTCCCAAATTTTAGTATATTGTAAAGGACACATAAATGAACATTTTTCATGCAGACACCTTAACCCATATTCTTCTAGATTCGGCCCAGTAAATCGCTCAATCCAGCACCAAAACTAGGTCTATTTCTAGAAAGTCTGTTTTCCAAAATCAGTTTGATTCAAGGTCCAAAACATGTCCATTTGATCTGAAATTTGACTATGTTAAACTAGAAGATATGAAAACAGCTTTTGTAAAGAAACCATTTTGAAATTAGAACCCTAAAAGTTGATAAAAACCCCTAGAATCCTAAAAGGTCACCAGTTCCAGCGAAAACTGAGGTTCTATTTGAAAATGATGGAGCTGCTATCTCCTTCTTTTAAATTCCTAAAAATCTTGAAAAAAAAAGAAATATATATATGTTGTAGCTGAGAATGTCTAAAAAACTTGCTTAAGAGGACATCAACCTCAAATTCGTAGTAAATTTTGGTCCTCAAAAATGGCAAACCGAGAGGGTCCAGAAATCCGAACTGCAGGAATTCCACTAGATTCGACTAATCTATTATCAATTGTACAAATCTCACTAATTAAGTTAACACTAATCCATTCTAAGGCTAATCTATCCATCCTAGCTTATCACTAATCCATACTTAAGCTAATCTAAACAACCCTTAAGCATAATTAACCTACTAAGTAAGGTTTAGTGAGCAAACTCACCGGTTTAGCAGTCTGGTGAGTCCACGGCGATGGCCACGCAATGGTGAGCGAAAGACAAGCCCACGGCGACACCAAGTGAGGCCCAGAAGGGCCCCAAAATGCTCCACGAAGCCTCACGGCTTGCTAGTCCTTCAGCTTCTGTTCTGGAACTGCAAAGGCTGAACCGGTAGCTCGACTTGTTGGAAACGGAGAGAAAGGGCTATAGCGGGTCAAGCGGCTAAGGCGGAGCTCCACGGTGATCGGAGGTGACTGAACAGGCTCCGTCTGAGCCTCACGTGGGCTGAGGGATGCTGGACGACCAAGGACAGCGAGCTGGGCGCAGCAGGGGCAAAAGGGGCACGTGCGAGCGCGAGGGTTGTCCGGCAGTGGCATGCGGTGTCGACGAGAGGAGAAGGACTTCAGCTAGCTTCCTTTGAGCTTGCTGGAGGTTTCGAATAGCAAAGGGAAGGGGAAAATGGAGGGGGTTGACCAGTGCAAGTGGGAGAGGAGAGAAGGAGGGGGCAAAGGGGGGACCACTTGGCTTCTATCCTCATCTCTTTGTTCCCTTGACGATTACCCACCACTAGCTGGCTTCCTTGGCCAACAATCAGCCACTAATGCTCTTCTAGAAGACTTAGAAATGGTCCATAAGTCATAGGCAAGGGGGCCATACGAATTTGTGCAAGTTTTCCTCCAATTGGACTTTGATTCCTCTTTGAATCCATCCAATTTGGCTCTTAAAAATTCCAATGTCGAGTCAATAATCAAATTGATATTTCCTTACCAATTGAACCCACTTGCCTCTCAATTGCGCGATCAAAAATGGTCCCTAACATTTTCTGGACAAAAACGGCCCTACGTTGACTTTTTCCCAAAAAGTCTCAGTTTGCAGAAAAATCTTCGGAGATTGAGTCGACGTTCTTAAAATAACTTGTGACGTGATAGAACTCTATCGTTTTGGTACCCTGTGTTCGTATTTGAATCCTCGAGATTTTCACGACAACCGAGAGTCGCCAATGTGTCAAACAAGTTCATTGTGGCTCAAAGAAAATCAACCACGGGTCATTTGCACTAAAAATTTCTGAAAGCTACCCGATAGCCTAGGTCACGCTAAAATCGCACCAAATTGAAATTAACTGCGAATTTGAATCCGATTTTAGAAATTTGAAGTTCTGTCATGTCACGAGTCATTTTAGGAACGTCAACTCAGTCTTCGAAGATTTTTCTGCAAACCGAAACTTTTTGGGAAAAAGTCAAGGTAGGGTCATTTTTGTCAAGAAAATGCAGAGGATCGTTTTTTATCGCGCAATTGGGAAGTAAGTGGGTTCAATTGGCGAGGAAAAATGCCAATTTGATTGTTGTTATGTTGGGTGAATTTTTTAAAGCCAATTGGTGTTGATTCAAAGAGGAATTGAAGTCTAATTGAAGCAAAATCAAGTAAAATTCATAGCACCCCATTGGACCCAACAATTGGACCTCCTCAAGCCTTCTAGAAGGGGCATTTTGGTCTGGAAAAAGGGCTGTGGAAGCCAGCTGGGCTTGGTGGGCCAAGCATAGGGGACAAAGGGATAAGAGAGAGAGTGAAATGGTCCCCTCCAGCAACAGTCGGTCTCCCTCTTCTCCCATGCTTCCGTCGACCTCTCCATCTTCTTCTTCTTCTTCTTCACGCTTTCAATCCAGCAAAACCAAAGAACCGTCATGCTGTAGCCCCACCAGGTCGCCGAGTCGCCACCCCACGCTGTTGCCACCATCACACTCGCTCGCTGCCCCCGCTTGCTCGCTGGCTTGCCGCACGTTACCGCCGTCTCAACCGCGCCATCCCACCCTGCTTGTGTGTCCAAGAGCTCAACAAACTAGCTCAAGTCACCGTCCAAACCTCCTCCACTGCCATGAAGTGTCGCCATTGCCCGCTTGGACCCGCGATCAGCCCCGCTGTCCATTTCGGCCCCAACCGATCGCTGAGCAACCCTTTCTCGGCCAAGATCAGAACCTCAATGAGTGGGTCTCCGCAGCACTATTCAACCCGTTTTCAAGGCTCTCCCGACCCCAGTTGGCAAGCCCACTTTGGAGTTTGTCGAGCTCCTCTGCGCCCCCATCGTTTCGATCCGAGCGGATCGTTTAACAAGTGAGTTTAACTCACTAATCCGTGCTTAGTAGGTTAATGACACTTAAGGGTTGTTTAGTTTAGACTAAGTATGGATTAGATAGATAGTTAGAATAGATTAGCAATTTAATTAATTGTTATTGCATGTTAGGTGGTTAGAGTAGTGTAGTTAGAGCTAGACAAGCTCTAGTATTTATCTAGAGTAGTTCGGAAATTTTCTGGGCCCATCTTGATTTTTAATTAGGCTTTTCCGGCCTAAGTTGCTATTTTTAGTATTTAATAATTAATTTCCATAATTATTTAATTAATCATTTATTTTCTAAAAATTAGACCAGGATATTCAGTGACCGGAATTTTATGTTGATTGCAGTGGTGTGATCTGTTTATCTATTTGGCTATTATTTTGTGCAAATCAAGTGTGTTTGGTGATTGTCAGTAATTATCCCAAAAATTTATAATTTTGGTAGTTAATTGAAAAATTACCGAGCGTCGGTCTACAACGCCAAAAATCTATTTTTGGAACTGCTGAAATTAATAGAATGTTCAAAAGTGAAAATGTTGTATTTTGGCTAAGGCCAACCGTGTACCCACACATGAGTATTTTTATCGGGTATGACAAAAATGATGAATTAAATAGATGGTCAGGGTAGTATACTATATCAGCCTATGGGTGATATGTCAGCTTAGATTGCGAGTAATATACCTTATCAGCTTAAAGCGAGCAATATTATTATCAGCTTGGAGTGAACTATATTACTATCAGCTTAGAGTGAGCATTATTAGTATACTATATCAACCTATGGACTCTGATATGTCAGCTTAGATTGCAAGCTGTATACTATTTATCAGCTTAGTGCGAGCTATACTATCTATTATCAGCTTAGAGGGAGCAATCCTGATATGATCGGACTTATTAGATAGTATTGATATGGCCGACCGGGGGAATGTCGTGATGACATGTAATCGACTGAATCAATTGATCGATAGTTCAATCTGATTGATTAAATTGATTTGGTTATTGTGATTTGCGTATCCATGAAATAGACTGACTTGCAGGAAGAGACTGAGGCTAAGGTAAGTCCTTTAACTCGTGTTTGTGCGTAGGTAGCCCTTAGGGTGTATTTTCTTCCTAGTTAGATCTTAAGGGGCAGAACTTGATGAGACGTCATCCCACCCTGTTGTGGGATAACATTTCAGGTCCTTAGATGGCAACTCATGAGTTTTTTGGATGAGCCTAAGAAGGTTATCGAGCAAACATCTTATATTCTGTTGCATGGGAGCCCTAGGGGCTAGACCTATGAGCTGGTGAGGTCCATAGTCTGGGTCGACGTGGGTCTCACCCACAAGGTGCCCCATCGATATAGGTCATGGTATCGCCAGGCTCAGGATGGCCAGAGAGAGGGTCCCATCCTAGAGTCTGAGATACCTCGGTATGTTCTAGAGGTCGCTTTTGGAAAGGGTACTACAAATCCTCCCCAAGGCTCGGTCGTGGACGTAGTGGACCCAATTTTTGAAGTACCAGAGTCCCCGGTATAGTCTGCTGAAGGCTCTAGTTGGAGTGTGGAGGATGATGGAGAGGAGGACGAGGACCCTTAGTTTTTCTGAAACCCCTACCCCTGTTTTGTAGAACTCATATATATATATATATATATATGTCAGTTTGTATTGTATATAACTGATAGTGATATGTATATATAAGTGTGATGTTGGTTTTCAAAATTATGGCCCTATTTTTTTATCCCATCTGATTATTGTCTAGGGATTATATATCTGCTTCCGCATGCGTATTTAAAATTAATGGGTCGGTGATGCGTCCTGGGACGTCACTATTAATCGATCACAAAGAGATGGGCACGCGCTCAAAGGATCGTGACGTAACATACTCAATGCACTCATCAATTGGAACATCTCATTATCAAACCAATCAAACACAGGAGTCTCGTTTATAAGACCAAATCGTTATGACATGTCTCATACCGTGTCACACAATTTCGTCCCATAATCAGGCACGGGTAACTCATATCGGTGGTTCAATCCACACCCGATATTCACTCTCAATAATCAAATTCCCAATTCAAGCCCAACATCCCCACTCAATATTCCAACTCCACATTCCAACTCAATACTCAATACTAGACTCAAGGTTCTAGAGGTGCCCCCTCCCCACAAAGTTCCGATGTCATGTGGCATTTAGTCCCTGATCACAATAAGCAATAGCTCGAGGTACTAGATGTGGCTCCCACGAAGTCACACTGTCGTGTAGTACTTAGTTCTCGACTATCATAAGCAATAGCTCAAGGTACTAAAGGTGGCTTTCACGAAGTCAAGCTATCGTGTAGCACTTAGTTCTTGGCCACAAAAAGCATTAGTACAAGGTTCTAGAGATAACTCATACAAAGTTTCGCTATCGTGTAGCACTTAGTTATTGACTATGCCTGACAGTACTGCAAGGCTTCTAGAGGTGGCTCCCATGTGACTCAACTCACCACGTAGCATTAGACCTTGACTACAATAAGCAACAATACAAGGTACTAGAGGTGGCTCATACGAAATTTCATTATCGTGTAGCACTTAGTTCTTTACCGGCTCACAACCCATCAGGTTCCCTCAACACAACACGTCACCTCAACTTTCAATAGTCATCTTGCCATGACTATAAACCATCACACAATCACTTAATCACAGCCAAGGGTATTGTACTTTGCATTTAAATGCCTTAATTAATAGCGAACTTGGCCTATTTTCTTCCTACTAAAAACACTCGATAAAATAATCATGTGTGGGTACACCATCAGTTTGAACTAGAAAATTTATATCCTTCCTTTTAAAAATCCCACTATTTTATATAGTACTTAAAAACATTTTCAGTGTCAAAACCCGACACCCGGTATTTTCTAATTAAATACTAAAATTTCATAATTTTGAATTAACTAACCAAAGTCACAATCACCACTCAATTTGCACAAATTAACATTCAATTGCATAAACTAAATATACCACTGAAATCAGCACGAAATTCCGGTCACTGGGCTATCCTAGTATAATTTCCGAAAAATAATAAATAATTAAATAACCAAAAATAATTAAATAATTCAATTTAAATGCAATAATTATCAACTTACGCCGGAAATGCTAAATTAACCACCTAAACGGGCCTACAAAATTTCCGAACCTATCTAGATAAATAATACAATCTAATTAGCCCCTAATTAAATCGTTATAACCACCTAACATGCACAATTGAATTATTAAATCATTAATCCATTATAACTAACCACATAAACCCTAATTAGCCTAAACTAATCACACATTAAGCATCATTAACACCCTAATGAGAGTTTAGTACATAAACTCACTGGTTTAGCGTAAAAACCGGTTCACGGCGACGGCAGCCGAAACTTGGGCCTACGGCAGTGCTAAAGGAGACCAAACCGAGGCCGAAAAAGCCTTCAAGGGTCACAGCCAAGGGCTGCTCACGGTTCAATTCCAAAGGGGCTAGTCACACAGAGAAGTTGATGTGGCGGTGGTGGCGCTATGGAGAGGGCGAGCTGCGGCTACGAATCATGAGGGCGTGAGGCACAGTTAAGGGCGCTAGAGTTGGGCAATGGTGTCACTGCTAGAGGGGAAGACGAAGTGGTGATGGCGAGCTGTGGCTTGCGAGTTAACTTCAGGGCTTCACTGGAACGCTGGAGTTGACTCGATGGGGAGGGAGACAAACGTGTGGCAGCATGAGTGAAGGGTCGGTGGAGACCAAAGATGGTGGAGGGGCAAAATCAAAATGGAGAGGTGAAGCTACGAACGAAAAGAAAAATGGAAGAAGGTAGAAGCGATCCGTTCAAGGAGGAGGAGTCAAGCTTCGTAAGGAGGAAAGAGAAGACAGCGAGGGAGCAGTTAGCGTGCGAGAGAGAAGCTGACGATGGGGGTAAAGAGAGTCAACAAAAAATATCTACACAATTAATGTTTGGTCCCACAATTCTTTTTTGCATGCTTATCCCATAAATAACTCAAATTGGATAGCGAAGTAGCCATTTCCCTCTCCCATCTGAATTTCTTTCCTTTTTCCAGAATGCCTGAAATTCAATTTCTTAACAAATCTATCCAATTTGATGGCCAAATTGTTGAGGAGGGTGCCCATGTCAATTTTCACACTTGTCTTCACAAACTAGTCCTTTTGGAAGGCCAAAAATCCACTTGAAAATGGCCAACCGAATTTCCTTTCTTTTCCGAATCGCCCGAAGTTGATTTTCCGTAAAATTCTCGGGCTCACCGAAAATTCTTTGGAGGATGAGTCGACGCTCCTAAAATAAATCGTGACATGACAGAACTTTTGATTCCTGAAACCAGGTTCAATTTCGTGGTTAATTTCAATCGGATGCGATTTTAGCGTGACCTAACCTATCGGGTAGCTTTTAGGAATTTTTAGCGCAATTAACCCGTGGTCGATTATTTTCAAACCACATGTACATCTTTGATACATTGGTGACTCTCAGTTGTCATGAATGTCTCGCGATTTCAAATGCGGACACAGGGTACCAAAACGACAGAAAAATCGATCTAGTGCCAATCGACAAGAATTTTGCAATTAGGTGGAATCACCCACACCTAATCACATAGTTCTGTCGAATCGACCTATCTCTGGTCTCTAATTGATTTTTAACTGTCTCGTAGTGACCCTTGTAGATTAACATGGTCAAGTAGTCGGTTCCTGGTCGAATTCTCAAGTCGGTTGCATTTATATTCCTTAACAGTTTCACTTGATAAGTTGGTTATCTCGTGAGTGGCCAACTCAGAGAAAAGAACTATAGGCGCATCGATGAAAAGCCCATTTCATTTAGTCGAAAGCAGGGTTTGAAAATCAGGATGTCACACAGCCTCATCAAGGTTTCTAGTTCCAACAAACTTTGGAGTCTTTAATTTTAAGAACTGTTCGACCAACCACATTTTGGACGATCTCCATTTCCATTTCAATTTCCAGATATTGAGGCGTTAGTGGAAATAGAAGCGTGCTGCTATTGAACTTGTTGTTTTATTAAGCTCCTAACATTAGTCAGAACTTGTAGAATTCCATCAAGTCGAGGGTCTTATCTTGATTTTCCTTTCGAAGCATTTGAGTCTTGAGCTTATTTTCCATGGGCAATCTGTCACGCCACGAAGCCTGAGCACGTGCCCATCACTCTCTGGTCAATAAAATTTTGTGACTTCCCAGGACGAGTCGCCGACCCATTGATTTTTAAGCACATGCGAAAGCGAAAATAAACCCCCCGACAATAATCATCTCGGGATAAAAAAAGCAGGACATCAATTCATAAAAGCACACTTCTATAAACAACGAGATTCAAGCACAAAACGAGTTTAGTCGAAAGCCTACAAAAAGGTTGACTCTCACAAAAGGCTGTCCTACGACATACTGATAAGACATATCCACTTATCCTCCATACTCCTCCTCCTCAGACTTCGAGACCTTGGTCTTCGACGACCACCTTCTAAGGACCTGAAAATGTTTATTCAATAAACAGTGAGATAATGTCTCAGCAAGTCCACCTACTAAACCCATATTAGGAGGGAAATACGCTTCAGGGCGCTCTAGTCACACAACCACACAATTAGAACAGGGAACTTACCTCACCTCAGTTCCTTCCTACAAGTCAGTACAGTTCATATCGCAATGCATATAATTAATGCACATAACAACTGGAACACCTCATTAATTCAATTAATCACCAGGAACTCGTTCCATGCCACACAATTTTTGTCTCATAATCAGGTGCATCAAACTCAACCATCATGTGTTCCAATTGTTAATTACACCCCTTAAGGGTACGGCCAACTATAAATATAGCGGTCTTCTGGCATTGCCAGGCGTCGTCTCACCTCCTTTGAGCACGGCGACGTCTCTTAATTAGACAGCTTCCCCGAAGGGGCGTAGGTCCAGAATCTACTGCGACCCGAGTACAACCTACTCATAAGTTCGGTGTCTTCTGGCATAGCTAGGCTTCGTCTCCCACCATGAGCACGGTGACGTCTCTTAATTAGACGGCTTCCCCGAAGGGGCGTAAGTCCAGAATTTACTGCGACCCAAGTCCCAATGAATAGGTAACGTCCGGCTTAACAGCCCAGGACGATTTCTCTTAACCAACACATGACCAATCAATCTCGGCCCAGGACACTATGCATTGCACTCAAATGTCTCAATTAAAATAGTGAACCTGACCTATTTTCTTCGTATTAGAAATACACGGTAAAATAGTCGTGTGTGGGTATACGGTCAAATTGAACCCAGAAAATTCATAATCTCCATTTTAAAATCCCACTGTTTTATATAGTATATAAAACCATTTTCGGTGTTAAAATCCGATAGCCGGGATTTTCTGAATAAATATCAAATTTCACAAATTTTGGAATTAAATACTCAAAATTCCAATCAGCACTCAATTTGCACAAATTAACACTCAATTGCAGAAATTAACCACACCATTGCAATCAGCACGAAATTCCGGTCACCGGCTACCCCGGCCTAAATTCCGGCAAAATAATTAATAATTAATTAATTTCTAAAATTAATTAAATAAATCAATTTAAATACTAAAATGCCAACCTAGACCAAAATCACTAAATTAAATACCAATACGAACCCAGAAAATTCCCGAACCCTTCTAGATAAATAACACAATTTATCTAAGTCTCACTTAATCTAATCTAACCACCTAACATGCATAATTGCATAATTAAATCACTAAATTAATCTAACTAACCACCTAATTCCTAATTAAATAAATCTAAACACCCCTTAGACATCATTAGCCTACTAAGAAGAGTTTAGTAAATAAACTCACCGGTTAATTGCGAAAATCGGTTCACCGCGAGGACGACGTGACGGCGGCCGAAATCCGAATTTTCGGCAACGTCGACGGACACTCGGACCGGGCCCAAAAGCCCACAGCAAATTGCTGGGCTTGGTCTGGGCTTGGGCTGCTTTGCGGGCCTCAAAAATCATGGGCTTTTGATTCTGCTGGGCTTCTAAAAGGCATGGGCTTACTACTGGGCCAAGACTTGGGCTAAACTGAATTCACTTGGGCTGCTGAAAAATGGGCTGAATTCTGCAAGCCGATGGGCCAAACACTGCTGGAGATGCTGGCCAAACTTGGAAGTGGGCTGGCGATCTGCTTGATCAGCTTCACGCGGCCCAATTGAGACAGAAACAGCGAAGGAATCGCTGAAGCTACAGGCGCTGGATTCGTTGGCGTTGAGCTGCGGGCGATGCTTCGAGCGAGGAGATGGGGCAGACTCGGTGGGTTGGGCTGCTTCGATTATTGCTGGACAAAACCACGAAACAGAAGCGATCAAAGATGGGGGCTTCACGGCGACGGCTGACTGAGCAAGGAAATCATGGCCAAAATGAGAAGCCGATGGTGGAGATGGACGGCTTGCTCGTTGGTTGGTTCGGTGGAAGAGAAGCTGCAGATGAGATCGTCGGTCTCCAACGGGCTCTGGGCCGCACAAATGAGGGCCAACGAATGGAGCGGGTTCAAGTTCGCGATTAATTTCAATCCGGCGCACTTTTAGCGTGACCTAGTCTACCGTGTAACTTTTATGAATTTTTGGTGCAATTGACCCGTGATCGATTTATCTCGAGTCACATTGTACATCTTCGACATATTAACGACTCTTGATTGTCGTGAAAATCTCGAGGTATCAATACGGGCACCGGGTACCAAAATGATAGAAAAATCAGTCTAGTGCCGATCAACGAGTATTTTGTAATTAGGTGGAATCACCCACACTCTAATCACATATCTCAATCGAATTGACCTATCTCCGGTCTCTGATCGATTTCTGACAATGCCGTAATGACCCTTGCAGATCAACACGGTCGAACAGTCGATTCCTGGTCGAATTATCAAGTCTATTGCGTTAAAATCCCTTAATGGTTTCACCCGATAGGCTAGTTATCTCATGAGGGGCCCTCTCAGAGAATAAGGCCATAAGCGCGTCGATGAAAAGCCCATTTCATCTCATCAAAATCAGATTCGAAAATCAGGATGTCACACAATCGTTGGGTCTTGGGAACTCATACTAGCTGCTAAGGAATATAGTTACAAAGTTCTAGATGAATTGTCTACGATACAATCAAAGTTAGTAATCACTAAGGGTGTCAAAAACCGAACTGAAAATCGAACCAAATCGAACTAAATTGAAAATTTCAATTCTTCTTCGGTCCGATTCTTATTTGGTTCGGTTCTCATTAAAAACCAAAAATTTTTTAACCAATTTGGTTTTCGTCGATTCGGTTAACCGAACTAAACTGACAAAATCTAAAGTTTTTCCTTTTTTTATTTTTTTAAAAATCAATTTTCTTTTTCTTTTTCTTTTTCTTTTTTCTTCTTCTTTTTCTTCATTGGCCGATCGCGGCCACGGTGGCTGCCAGCGACCGGCCAAAGGTGAGCTCGACCCTCGCCATAAGCCAATGAACCAAACTGGGATTTATAGAAAGGAGTGTATGTAGGAAAAAAAAACAAACACAAAAGTAAAAACTAAAAAACTGAACCAAACTGAACCGAACCGAGCCGGGATTTTGGTTCAGATTGGATTTTGGTCCGGTTCAACCAACCACACATTGTCTAACCAAATCCAATTCTCTCTCTCCTTATTGGTTCATTTTGGTTCCTTTTTCGAAAAAACTAAACCGAACCGAACTATTTACACCCCTAGTAATCACCACTTTCATAAAGAAAGAACAATCAAACAAACAATCACATGCATGATATGTTCTTTCTAATTTTCTATCCCACAATTCCTAGCGCACCTTATGACTCCCAGTAATAAACCTTTGCTCTGATACCAAAAACGTTGTCACGCCCCTTTTACTTGGAGGTTGAGCTATGGGTTATTTTGCGACATCATAGGCTTTGTCGCCATCTCGAATTCATTTCTCTTATTTATGCGCATGCGGAAAACGTGAACATACAATCCCCAACACAAATACCATGGGAACGTGAGATATAAATGTCACTAACACGCTTTATACATTACATAAGTAGTGACGATTACAAGCCTAATCCCTAACCCCACACATTTTATAAACTTCAAAGCTCTATTTCACATACGCCAAACAAGAGCTTGGAGTATCCCCATCTCTGCTATGGCAATTACTAGCCAAAATCGAGAACCCTTGTTCTACTACTTAGGCCGATACACGTAAGCTTAGTCCAAGTCTTTGGACAGATCATCATTATCATCAAGATTTGGGTTCGAGTTGTCAAAACCTCAAAAGGACCCTATCCACATGTCCTTGTACCACATAAACCAAGCTTCAAAATGTATCGGAACAAGTTCGTCCAAACCCTTTTTTATCTACACGATGGACAACACTTTACGATAAGTAATATTGGTCTCTACATCTACTATGTCCGACGTGGTGATATGAGTCTTTACAGAACAACCAAAATACACTGTGGCCTAAGTACCTGTAAAAGAAACAGGGGTGAGTATTTGGAATACTCAGTAGGTATAGCCTCTAACCTTCGACTAGAACATCGCTTCATTATCAACACTAGTCAAGACAGCTCATGCAAATCGTGTCAAAGGCAAATCAATTGCAAGGATGTGACCATGCTTCTTGCAAATGTAAATGGCAACTCTTGCAACCATTCATGAACATGATGCGTGCCATGAGCTTATGCGCTCCTAGTCTTTCTTTCTTACTCATGCATGCTATACTTATTAAGCTTTCTCTTATGCTCGGGACTCGAATCTAAGTCTTCCAAGAGCCGTCTAGGGACTCGAACCCAAGTCAATTCGGGCTTTTATTCGGGCTTCTGGCTTTTTGCCGACTTCCGGGACTCAAACCCAATTAATATGCTTGAGACTTGAATCCAAGTCTCTTGCCAGCCTCTAGGACTCAAACCCAATTCTTGCCAGGATTTTGAGGACTCGAACCCCGTTCTTATCTTTTCTCATCTTGCTCGAGCACTAATCCCCTTTTGAGGGCATACTTAAGCCTCATGCACATGCCATGAATTATGCATTTTGTGCTCAAACATAATACATGTGCCATGAAATCATGAATTTCTTCATCAACAACTTCATAAACGAGTCTAAGCCCAAGGCCCTACTCGAGTAACAAGCATAAAAGAACCCCACAACAATTCAAGATGTGAACTCAGTATGCCTCAATACCGAATCAAATCTTATGGCTATGGGCGAACCTCGACTTGTACCGAACAAAAGCAATAAATCATGACTTCATTCTGGTCATGCAAGAAAACTCAAGTACATGAACAAAGTCATAGAATACATCAACGTATACAAACATAAATCAACCTGCCCTCGGCTTGTTCAAGAGAGAATTTCCTAGGGTTGAAGACATCACGAATATTACTAGAGAAAGGAAGAAACTACACTTATCTGGAAAAACCTTGAACTAAGACACAAACTACAAAGGAAGGGTGGCTTGCTTGAAGGCCAAAGAAGAGAGAGAGAGAGAGAGGCATGAGGAGGAGGAGGGGCATCCAAGAGGAGAAGGAATGAGAAAGTGGATGGTAAGGGTGAGAAATGAGGAGGGTTTCTCCTATTTATACTCCTTGTTGCCATCATTAGTGGGTCAAATGGTCCATTCTAAATTTGTCAAGTGACCCACCTATGGTCCTTGGGTGGCAAGCCTACTTGTCCAATGATTACGCCTAAAGAATTAGTTGATACGATTAAAAGGGTCTCGCTTAGCAATCTAGTCTATAGATGTCATCATCGCCTTTTCATTGGACCACTTGTACCACTCATTTATGGGCATTTAATGAAGTTTGAAGATTATGGCATCAAAGTTGTCAACTCGGCATCTAGATTCCTTAGGTTATTAACGAGGGATTCGAGTATTGCTTTTCGATTGGGCCACATGCATGCAGTCCTTTTCTTGACTGTCAAAGATATTTTTGACCTCATAATGACTTTTGAAAATTCAAAAGACACTTTATCCCCTTCATTTAATGATAATGTTCTAGAGTCTTCTTTAGTTTGTCTTTTTCTTCCTCAAGAAGGTGGTCCAAAGAAATCCGTTGTCTAAGTTGGTTCCGGGATTGGAAAATTGATCATTAGGTACATCTCGAATAACCAAATCACATGCACCCGAGGTTTGGCCATTGTGCCCCACGCTTGCCCAAACCGCTCCCTTAGACGATCGTTTGGCCTAGAGGGTTGGCCCACTAGTCGGCACCTTGGTTGGCCCCGTGGTCGGCACGGTTACGTCCATCCAGGTCTAGGACTAGCCCTCGGGCCAGTCCCGGGCCTATCCCCAAGCCTGCCACAACTAATTCTCTTATTTTCGATCGGTTCAAGGCTAATCCTAAGGCTATCCATGGCCTAGTACTAAGCCATGGCACTCATGGACCTTAGAATTAGTGACTGAATAGTCGGGTCTATCCTAGGGCTTGTTCCGATTGGCACCCAATCCATCCCTATGGTTCATGGTCGATGCATTACCAATTCACGATCAGACATCACCCATTCAAGATTCATTTTCGATCACTAAGAATTAAATAAGGAATGATGCATTTTTGGTTGGGAGACAATCACATTTGATCGAGTAGGATCGTCCATGTATTGGTGCATAGTCGAGCGGAATCACCCGCGGCTGGGCACTATGATCGGTCCGATCGACTCATGACTATCCGCCAATCCAAAATCATCCCATTATCAATTCTCGTGATCCAAAAGTCATCTTATGAGCGGAATCACCCGCGGCTGGGCATCAAACTATTGTGCAAATGATAATAAAAGAAAATGACATTTATCTTCCAAGTCAATTTACACTCCTAATATTGCCAATGAGCTATCCCCATGTCAAGATTACAGTTGTAGTTGGAAGTCCTCGCTTTTGATGCAGTACCAAATAAGCTCTCAACAAAATTAAAAATCATATGTACAGCTCCTCCCACTTCATTTCAGTGCCATAAGCAGTTGGGTGATACCCGAACTCCGAAGATTTTTTCTCCCCGCTATCAGCCTAGCTAAAAATGGTACACATTTCTGGCTGAAACCACAGTTATTGTAAGAGTGGCTTCAGCGGCAGCTGTAACAAAACATTCTGATTTGAGCTGTAGTTCAAGAAAAGATCACATTAAGAGATCTACATCAGCTTTCAAACATTAAAGGACTTAAGCAAATCACCTTTCTAGCCACCCATTGATGACTTGTCATGTTTACCCCAAAAACATGGAAGCAATACGGTTGATTTAAGGACTTCATACTTCTGGTTGGATCTTACACTGTTATCCACAATACAGTGAAAATTCTATGTTCTTTTAAAGCCTCTCAGGTGTAGACATCGTCATCACCAAACAATGACCGAACTGAAGTAAGAAATTGCAAAAGATGTTAAGGTACGAATTAGCAAGATGATAATCAAAGGCATGAAGAAAAACAAGGAAAGAGTGGCTACATGATTTTTATTGTGTTTCGACCGTTGATGACAATACTTTCACCCTGATCAAGGCCATGCATCTGCCTTCAGAGAGAGCAATCTTCACTTTGGCATATTAAGCGACAAACAAAGTTTGATACAGATCCATGGAGATTCATCATCTTGCCATTAGTGCCCTGGCTTTGAGAAAATGTAGAACGTGTTTATGGTACCTTCACTGCCTGCTTCCATGACGAAATAACGAGTTAATAAAATGCAATCAAGATCACATATGCGTGAGCAGTTTCCAGAATCCATCAGATAGTGAGTTTCTCTACTTCATAGACGTTGGAGAGAAGTATTACTTTATTTACACAAGCGCAGATTGATACCACGTCGAGAATGAAGAATCTCATACTATTTGACTGAAGACATCAAATATCCTTTTGTAGGCATTCTGACCTTTTTTATTCATATCATGATCACGAGCCAGATAACACTGAAGCATTACGCTTACTTTGCTCAAACAACTTCCTCCAGTGGCTGGAATTAAGACAGGAAATAATAACATGTCAAAGAAAAGCCCCGTCCAAACTGAAAATACTAATGGAAGAAGGTAATCTCCATAGAAAAACGGCACTATACCTGCTATATTTAGTAGGAGACGTCAGCGATCTCCAGAATCAGATCTTTGTCATGCTGCCACAAAATTGACTCTTCTTCGTAATTCTGTCACGCAAAGCAGGGTTCTGAAGTCAATCTTTTTGGTGTTGTTCGCATCGAATTGTATCCAGTACTATCAAACGTTGGATCCAACAATAGCCCACAAACCTCAGTCAGCTTCTTGATTTTTCTTCCCTAAAAAATCATTGTTTGCCGTGTGGTAAATAGTCTGGGAATTTCTTGAGTGACTCGCACCCATCACAAGCAAAGTCCTCCAGGAATTTACTATGGCAGCAAATTTCAACTAAGCTTTTGCAATTCTTAACAGTCAACACCTTCAGATGCTCAGACTTTGAAAGGTCCAGTTTTTGAATATGCTCGAGCCCAAAGATATCCAACACTTCTAGGGATCCCAATTTTTCAAGGCCTTGTATCGCATGGAGATTATCTACCTTTTCATTATGGCTTTGCGGGTCCAAGTATCTCAACGACTCTAAAACTTCAAAGTCGTTGAGGTTGGACAACTCTGTGCTTGTGGATAAGTCCAACTTTCTTAGGCAATCTAAAGCTTCCACATCCAATCTCTCCAGCCTATAGCATTGCCAGAGCTCTAATTCCAACAAGAATTTCAACTCGTGAAGATTTGACAACTTTTTCAATTCGGGACATTTCTGAACGCGGAGTTCTTGTATGCGGGAGGGAAGCTTTGGGATGCTTCGAAGAGACATGCAAGAGTGGAGGGTGAGCTTCTTCAGATGACTTAGGTGAGAGAGCGATGGAAGCTTTTTGCTCAGACAGGTGAGCTGCAGGGATAATAAGCCGGAAGGAGGTTCTGGCAATGACTGAAGCTCAGTACAGTAAAGTAAATCGAGATGTTCGAGAGCAGAAAGCTCACGAAGTTTGAGAGTAGAACGCTCATGAGAGTCATCTAGCAAGCAAGAAATTTTTGCACTACCTAAACGAAGAGTGCTTAGGGAAGGCAATCCACCTTTATCAAGAAGAAGTTGTCCTGTCAGTTTCTGGCAGCCTGAGGCATCTAACTCTTGGAGGCTTGTCAATTTTCCAATAGCGCTTGGTAACTTTTCTATCTCGGTATGAGAAATCCTCAGAATTTTCAATTTCGTCAGTTCCCCAATGGAGTCAGGTAATTCCTCAATTCTCGTAGATGACAAGTCCAGCTCAACCAACTGTCCCATCTTTTCAATTGAGGGAGGGATCTTTCTCAATATGTAGCAATGCTCTAACGACAAGCGCTGCAATTGCCCAAGGGCCTCGAAGGAATTCGGAAGTTCTTCTAATTTTTTGCAGGTGTTCAAGTTCAGGGTCGACAAACTTGCCAAACGGCTTATTGAGCTGTGAACTCGAGTCAGTAGACGACAACCCACGGCACTAAGCATCTTCAGCTTCTCCAGAGATCCTATATTTGCAGGTATATCTCGTATATCAGTCTCGTCCATGAAAAGTTCCTCCAAATTTTCTAGTTCATCCAGTTGTTCAGGTAACTTCTCGAGACTCCCACAGTACCTCAAGTTCAACGAAACAAGGCGCTTGACATCTCCAATTGAAGGGTGGAATTCCTTCAAATTCTCGCAACGTTCCAAGATTAGCATCTCTAAACTTCTAAACCCAGAGAGATTGGGGGTGCTCTGTAAACGTGAGCACCCCGAAAGATTGAGAACTTTCAACTTTGCCACCTACAAGAGAGAAACATGTTTCAAAATTAGCCGTTGGAATAGAATGATTTATTATCGAATTTAATCAAAGAGAAAACATTTATTCTTTTTACCTTGATTGAACTCCATCCTTGCCAATTTTCACTAATAAAACCCCCTGATAAATCGAGTATTAGTAATTTCTGTAAAGGAACATTTGTTGCCTCGGAAGAGTCGGAACACATCTTCCACTCTAGCCATCTTAATTCAGAGAGTGAATCCTTGAAATTTCCACCAAAATTCACTTTATTCAAACGAAGGTATTTCAGGTAAGGCATTCTTTTAAAGCTCTCTCGCTTAATGAACATGCTTGAGCCATTTTCATCCAGTCGTAGTGCCTCAATATTTCTATTTTCCTCCTACAAAAAAAAAATTTGAGGATAGTAAATATCAGAACATGGCATTCCCCAGTCCCGACATGAATAAAGTGTCATTAAACAAGGAATAGCATATCGCCCAACCGCCACTTGTTAGCCTACATCTGCATGTTATTGTGACCAATGCATTATCTCTGCATCATAAATACACAATAATGTACCATATCAATTTTCACTTGTATGCCACAAATTTTAATTATCTCATGTAAAAATCCTACATGAAAGTAGTGTCGGTTTCTTATAAGTTTTGAGATTAAATTCTGTAACACCCGGAGCATTGACTACCAAATACTCCCTCCACCAAACTACATATGGTGTCCCCTTGAAATATGTGAGAACCGTTGCACTTTTGGACCAAAAAAGAGTACCTAATCGGGTTTGTTACTAGCATTTGTGCATTCATAAAACATCACAACTTATTTCCTCCCCGTTCATGAAATATTGTTCATTTTGGCATATGGCTGAATGGAAACAAGAGTGTTTGGTCGTTTTTTCTCTAGAAGGGCAACTCTTTGTGTATTTTTTTCATTTTCAGTAGATGATTTTTGTGCAATTCAAGCAGTGTCTTTTCGTTTCATTGAAAAAAGAATAAGACTTTCCATAATTGACAAAAACTCTCTCTCTGAAAAGTGGTTATTAGTTATAAAAAAAAAAAACACACATTGCCGCCAATAAAAATACACATTATTTAGTGCACAAAAGCCTATAAAAATAGGATAACAAAAAGTTGCTATTACTCAAGCACTTAATGATGTGCATCTATATTGGGAATTTCATTAGTCTTTCTTTTTATCTTTAGGCATTGTCCTTTCTTTATGTACCCTTTTACGATTCCATATGGGTGTCTCTCTCTTTCCGCAATTAACCCTTTGTTTGCATATTGCGTGACAAAAAGTTTCCCGATTTCCCAGATTGCTAGAGTAGAAAGACATTGAGGAAGGGAAATTGAACTTGACTTCTAAATTTTGGATCCTCAAGCTCGAAAAGGTCAACACTAATCCTAAGATGAGAGTAATACTCAGTCGGCCATCCATCATTCAATTTGCGCCAATTGAATGATATCAAGCAGGTAGTCTTCTATCTATTAGAGTTTCTATTTTCATCCCAACAGTTTTACTCTTTTTTACTTACATCGTATTATCATTTGAAATTTCACATCATTTGCAAAGAGCTGATAATGAAAAAGATTGACTGCTTCTTTCGAATTTTTGCATGCGATATAGCATAGGGAGTTTCAGTACGCACGATTGCAAAACCAAAATTATTGTCTCATGGAATTGAGTGAGATTAAAATTAAATAATCCTGTCGATCTAATACTTTAATAAACGTCAATTATCTTCATGTATTTGCTTTGTTCTTTGATTTGTTCAACTTTGCTATAGTGGAAGAAAATGCTTTTGGTGACGGATTGCCATGAGAATCAAGATATAATTCAGCCTGATCTTAAGAATTTGTTTATGCATTTGTGCATTCTTCCATTATAGAAAAATCTATGAATTGGTATCTGTTTTTTCCTCCGCTCCTATAATCATATCAAATCGAACATCCAATATATTACGATAGTATTTTTTTTCTATCTTCTCTTTGTCCATGTGTGTGCCCGTAAAAGGTTCTATTAATCCTTATGAAGAAATGCTCGCTCGCTATAGAATAGAGGTGGATATTGAATTAAATTAAATGCAGATAAATTGGAGAAGAGTAGTATAGTTTCCTTCACCTTTCCCTACTCCATCACTTACTTCCTTCCAGTCTTTTTTTTTAAAACAATTTTGATCTTTACTTTTCAATTCTTCATCGAAAATTAATTTGTATAAACATGTGCACAATCATGTTTCAGATTTTACTTAGTTTATTTTGGTCGTCATTTTACGTTGTTTGATTTTGCACAACAATCATTAATTCTGGATTACGTGCTCAAGGTACCTAAGACTAGATCTGTGCACAACACGGGTACAAACAACAGTACACAATATGAAAGCAGGGTAGAAATGCCTTATGTTGTTGCATCACGTGTCGAAATACTGTGAGTTCTCACCTTTCATATGAATAAACATGATATATCCATGTACACATGCAAAGCTCATAATTAAACCAAAAATCTTAACCATGCCACTTACTCAATAATTAATGTATCTTGAACAGTCTTCCTATATATTATGAAATTTGTTAACTATAACTTGGTCTAAGTGACAATAAAAGATAAGCCAAATTCGCAATTGAAAATTTGAATTTGAATTTTTAGGTGTATCATTCCTATAAGTGACAAGATGGATAAGAATTTCCCATTAATAACAGGGTGAGATTCATCCAAATTATGTAGCTGTTTCAAGTTAGCAACTAAGCAATCAAATTAAGAACATAATTACACATTGTTAGATTATTCTTTAGATTATTCAAAAAAAAATTGACAGATTTCAATGTGCTTCTTCAACTAAGATAATAATATTCCCCGGGTAATACGATTAAAACCAATCTTTTTAATTTTCTTTCTATCATGCATTTACATTATCATATTGCATTCCCGTTGTACACATGCATAAGAAATACTAGATAACCAATTTCAAAAAATTATTTATACATATAGAATCACTACATAAGATTTTGTTACTTCAAACTGAACAAATTCCTAAGTCGACAGCGAATAGTTATTAGGTGCAAATAATTTAACTGGAGTCTTTCCTTTCCTTTCCTTTTTTTTCCTTTTTCCATAAAGTAGAAGGTGCATATACTCGGTGATGATCAATGGTGTAGTTTTTGTTATTTGGTCGAAAATATAAATTAATCGGCATGAAATTATAGAAATTTTTTATGCATTTTTTTTTAGTATTTTACAATATTTTCTTACTTAAATGATATTTGGATAAGTAGATTTTCGAAACTAGGCGACGCTAGGATCTTCGACTTGCAATATAGTAAGAAGCAGTACCAAAACTGCTAGAAAATGATGTTACGACAGCAACATATCAATACAGATAGAGCCAATAATATACAGTTTTCAGTACCCCTTTTCTGAGCCTCTTAATTATGTATCAAGAGATTACCTGTGGAATAGCCACGAGGGCAAACTTTTCATGAACTAAAGGTCAAAATTGGATGTAGCTTTTACCAAGAAAATGCCAACTACATGTTAACACTACTCAAAGATTTAGATTAAAAGAACAATAAGAATAATAATATGAGGGACTACCATTAGAGAACATAGGAGAGGCCAAAAGTAGACACGATTGTTACCTTGCTTTGTTGAACTGTTATGGCTTCCTCACCCCATTGTCTGCTACAATCCCAAGGCTTCTTATCTGCTGAACGGGCGATAGCTCTACCTAAATCTCTTAATTGATCATGCATTAGCAACTTATTGTTATCATCAACATTTATTAAGGAACGGTCAATCAGCACTCTCAATCCGAAATTTGGTAAAAAATTGAGATCATCCCATAGGTAGGTGGCAATTCTTTTGTCAACTCCAATGAAAAAACATGCTATGTCCAAAAACATTTGTTGTTCCTTATATCCTAATGAATCGTAACTTACCCTCAAAATTTTTTGAACATCCTCACTAGGCACGTTCCTCAATTTTTCCAGTTTCTCTATCCATATGCTCTTAGATTTTCCCTTGAGAAGTGAACCTACAACCACAAGGGCTAAGGGAAGCCCTCCCGTGGTTTCAACAATATCACTAGAAAGAGCCACCAATTCTGTTGAAGGTTGTTTCCCTTCAAATGCATATCTGTTAAAGAGAAGCAAAGAGTCTTTGAGATTCATTTTTTTGAGATGATATCCTTCATATTCTGACTTCAAGAGAGCCTTATCTCGACATGTAATAACGATTCTACTTCCCAACCCAAACTTACAACCTCCGATCAATTTATCAAGGTGGTCTTGACACCCCACATCATCAAGAAGAATAAGTACCTTCTTTTTTTGACAACTAAATTTGATCATGTCAATCCCTCTCTGAGAATCACGTATTGAACCGGTAGGACATTTTGTTATATCTGAGGTTAGTAGAGATTGAACGTGCTCTATGCCCTTGCTTTGAATTGTTTCTCTAATATCCTTGAGATAGCTGCGGCACTCAAAATTGTCCAAGAGCCTTTTATAGATGAACGTAGCTAGAATTGTTTTACCAATGCCGCCAATTCCATGAATTACAATAGTTCGAATTTCAGAAGGAGCAGTACTCACCAATCTCATAACCCCAATCATATGATTGTCAAATCCAACCAAGTCCCCGGGAAGAGGTGGTGGAAAATCATGTTGCATCTTGCGCATTATTTCGTCTATGAGTTTATTTACTAATTCCGCTTCATGCCTATCAAACAACATAACATATGAGAACTTATTAATGACTCCACAAAACTAGGATTAAGGATGATAAATATAAATATTCTTCTTCCGACAAGGATCTGTTAAAAGAAGGTAAACCACGTACCCACTAGCAAATTTGTCTGATTCGAATATTCTAGATTCAACTGCTTCTTTGAGCGCTTCCAGCCATTTTTCCTTGACAATCTCCTCCTGAAAAGGATGCTCACGGGATTTGAAGGCCTCTCCAAACTTCCCCTGTAGTTCTCGCACCTCAAAGGGTTTCACCTTGTAAAGCACGGGCAAGACTACTTGTCCACCGGTTTTCTTGCACTCCATTATCTCAATGAGCTCGCGGAGGCAATATTCACTAGCAGCATAAGTTTCCGAGATGATGGGGATTGAAACCTTAGAGTGCTTGATTGCACTAATGAGATTTTCTTTAATGTTCTCGCCAAAGGTGAGGTCGTTATCATCTCGGAACACGAAGTTTGGATGGAACGGCAGGCCCACATCTCGGAGTTTATGGTAGAGGTGATCAACGAAGCCATTGCGACAATCAGGGCCTCTGAAGCTCAAGAACACGTAGTAATTGTTTCCTCTTGCAGAGGTGGACCAAGCAGATGACTCAGAATCACTTCGTTCTGCTGAGGTCGAGGAAGGGACGGTCCTCTTCTTTGTACCAATGAAAGTAATCAGCCACAAAGACAAGAACGGTGTGAATTAATGCCAGGAAAGTCTCATTTTGCTCTTTCAAGGTGAGCGAAAGTACTGTAGTTTCCTCGTCACCAGAAAGATTATTCGACTACCAAAGAGAGGTCTGAGCAAGAAATGATTACTGGACCCTCTCTGCGCCCCGTTTATAGCGTCGTTGGTAAAGAGGTAGAAGGGAAAGCAAGAGGCAAAGCATGATTACTTGGCTAATAAGCTCCATTCATTTTGCTGAAAATGTTACGTTTTCGAAAATAATTTCAAGAAAAATAACAATATTTTTCAATATTCACCAAAAACTGAAAATAAACTAGAAAATATTTTTCGCTGCTTGACATGGAAAATTAAATTTGATTTTTCTTAGTACTCCTTTTAATATTTTTTTATTTTTATTTTATTTGTTTAAAAATAAAATATTTAATTTCCCTTCTACTTTTTCTTTTTTTCCTTTTATTTTTTCTTTTCCTCCTTCTTCAATTGGCTGCTAGCCATAGCAACGATCGATAACCAGCCAAAGGCGAGCTCGAGACTCAACAAAGGCTCGCACTCACTGATTGGGCGACCCTCAAGCGCCTTTGGCTCACTAGCCTTTGGCCTGGCTAGATCAGCGAGCTAAAGGCTCACACTCATCGATCTAGCAAATGGCCAGCTCAAGCTAGAGCTCACCAACTATCAACAAGCCTCAAGTGGCCAGTCTAGCTTGAGCTCGCCTGCCACTAGTCACCGGCGATGGGCCCGTAAAGAAGGAAAAAAAATAATAAGAAAAAAGAGAAAGAAGAAAAAGAAATATGATTAAAATTTTGAATTTAAAAAAAAAGGAAAAAAAGAAAGAAGAGGAGGGTATCAAGGATCTGTGATAAGAGAGAGTAGGTGAGGAAAATGTTTTCCCCTACTTGGAAAGCGGAAAACATTTTTTCCTACTATAGAAGACTTTTTTCCCCTAAAGGAAAATGTTTTCCCCAACATGTTCAATTTCTGTGAAATGAATGCTAAAGTCATAAAAACATTTTCTTGGAAATTGTTTTCAGCAAAATGAATTGAGCCTTATAGTGCATTTGTTTGGGAAAAAGTGTTTTCCAAGAATTGATTTTCCAGACTTACACCCATTTCATCTGTAAAAAATGACTAATCAACCGAAAACATGTTTGGTCAACGAAAATTTACATGCATAAATTTAGGAAAATGAATCCTTAAATCGAAAAAGGTAAAAACACTTTCCAGAATTGCTCCTCTTTAATTTTTTAATATTTTCTTCTCTTTTTTTCTTTTTTTTCGTTCTTTTTTTTTCTTTTACTTCTCCCTCCTCCATCGATCACCAACCTTGAGTGAGGTCCGACCTCACCATGTCCAGCGAGCTTGGAGCTTGCCCAAGGCCGTCATCGAGCTAGTCTCGAGCTCGCCTTTGGCAATTGTCAATTGATTGCAACAAAGGACGGAGGAAAATGAAAAGGAAAGAAAAAGAAAAAGAAAATTTATAAAAAAAACTAAAAATTAGAATTTTTCAAAAAGAAAATAGATGAATTTAAAAAAATTACTAAAAAATCGATTTCTTTTGCCAAAGATAAAATAAAGATATTGAAATTATTTTCCAATGAGAGCATAACATCAGAAAACATTTTCAATCTTGTATCACCAAACGAAGGAAAATTAACTGTATTTTAAAAAAAAAAATCCCTTTGTTATTGAGTTTTTCGCGAAACAAACGAACTCTTAAGCGTATTTTAATCTCACAAAGCACGTTGGTCGTTTCATGTATTTCATGTGTTCACACTTGGAATCTGGAGAAGCCTTCAAATTGAGTAAAAACAACTCAAGTCCTTGCCTATTATTTCTAATGGCTCTCAGGATTCGCCATTTCTTTATTGTGAAGTAATTACAGCGAACTCATATAATTGACCTGGACTTATCAAAGTGCTAAGTCGTTTTTTTTCTAGGCATAATCCGGTGAATGATCATTCCATTTACTGGCTCCAAGTTGGCCGTTTCTTTTGCTTTCCTTGTCAACCAGGAAGATTACTCAACTATTATGTATAATTAATCTCCCAAAACGAGCTTAATTTAGTAAAAAATGTGGCAAAATGGCCAGAACTCTCTCTCTCTCTCTCTCTCTCTCTCTCTCTCTCTCTCTCTCGTGAACATGCACAGACAATGAATTACACAAGGGGGGAGAGAGAGAGAGCTCCCGCTCGAAATTCACCTGTTTTAAGAAGATGTTGAACGCCTTCTTCATAACGTTGACAGAAGCAGATGGCCCACAATAGGCTCCAGGATCTTCGTGCTGTTGGACAGAAGTTGAAGGTTGGTGCAACATGCTCCTAGTCTTCTTGCCAAAGATGTACCCATCCACAAAGAAAAGAATGGGTGTGAAATAAAGACAGAAAAGTCTCATTTTGCTCTTTCAAGGCCGCGGGGGGGGGGGGGGTGGGAATTACAGTGGTTTGCTTGTCAACAAGGAAGATTGAACTATTATGTAATTTTTCATCTCTCAAAGCAACCTTAATTTGGCAGCGGAGGGGGCAAAATGGCCAGAATTCTCTCTCTCTCCCCTTGTGTAAATGTTATCTGTGCGTTCACGAGAGAGAGAGAGAGAGAGAGAGAGCCGCTCGAAATTCACCTGTTGCTGTTGATCGGACGTCTCCTGCCCAGTGCCGTCGGAAGCAGATGGCCCGGAATCACTCATTTTGATCTTTCGGGGGAAGGTACAATGGTTTCCTTGTCAACCAGGAAGATCACTCGACTATCGTGGATAGTTTTGAGCACGAAATGATTACACTCTGCACCACATTTATAGGAAAGTCGCTAGGAACGAGACCAAAGGGAAAGTAAGAGGCAAGGCGTGAAGATGAAGACCCTAAGATAAAATATTGTTCATATTGGAAATCTAGAGATGCCTTGACATTTTGAGGACTCTAAGACGCGGAGTTGTGTCATGCACGTGCTTGTTAATTGACTCAAATTAATTCTTCAGTCATTGCCTTTTTGTGGGCCTTACACCTCGGGCCTCGACCTTGAAGCGTGCTCCCTAGTGGCCTTAACTCTTGGGAATCACCATTTCTTTATTGAGACGTAAGTACGATGAACTAATATAATTGAAGTAATTAGAAAATAAACTGGTTAATTGACTTGGACTTAGCAAAGTCGTTGCCTTCTAGGCATTATCCAGTGAATGATCATTCAATTCACTGCTCCAAGTGGGCCTTTCCTTTTCACTTTCTATTAGTCTTCCTCTGCGCATTCTTAACCGTTGCCTTCTAGGCATCATCTTCCGTAGTTTGTGCATCAAGAAGAAGCAAGTCTTTATGCATCTGGTCCATATGAGCCCCTTTCACCACAACCATCATATCATATGAGTGTCCATATAATTTATCGGCCGAAATGAAGTAGGTTGACATGTTTCAAGTACATACAAGAATTTTAGTACTAATCCTTGGCAACAACTTCAGGCAAATACAGCTGGTGGCAGTTCTTCCTCTGTGTTTTAATCGGAAGCTATCGGTATTTGGAGAGTACTCTCGCTCTTTAATTGGGCAAGGCGTGAAGATGAAGACCCTAAGATAAAATATTGTTCATATTGGAAATCTAGAGATGCCTTGACATTTTGAGGACTCTAAGACTCGGAGTTGTGTCATGCACGTGCTTGTTAATTGAAATTAATTCTTCAGTCATTGCCTTTTTGTGGTCCTTACACCTCGGGCCTCGACCTTGAAGCGTGCTTCCTAGTGGCCTTAACTCTTGGGAATCACCATTTCTTTATTGAGACATAAGTACAATGAACTAATATAATTGAAGTAATTAGAAAATAAACTGGTAAATTGACTTGGACTTAGCAAAGTCGTGCCTAGAACCATTCAATTCACTGCTCCAAGTGGGCCTTTCCTTTTCACTTTCTATTAGTCTTCCTCTGCGCATTCTTAACCGTTGCCTTCTAGGCATCATCTTCGGTAGTTTGTGCATCAAGAAGAAGCAAGTCTTTATGCATCTGGTCCATATGAGCCCCTTTCACCACAACCATCATATCATATGAGTGTCCATATAATTTATCGGCCGAAATGAAGTAGGTTGACATGTTTCAAGTACATACAAGAATTTTAGTACTAATCCTTGGCAACAACTTCAGGCAAATACAGCTGGTGGCAGTTCTTCCTCTGTGTTTTAATCGGAAGCTATCGGTATTTGGAGAGTACTCTCGCTCTTTAATTGGGCAAGGCGTGAAGATGAAGACCCTAAGATAAAATATTGTTCATATTGGAAATCTAGAGATGCCTTGACATTTTGAGGACTCTAAGACGCGGAGTTGTGTCATGCACGTGCTTGTTAATTGACTAAAATTAATTCTTCAGTCATTGCCTTTTTGTGGTCCTTACACCTCGGGCCTCGACCTTGAAGCGTGCTTCCTAGTGGCCTTAACTCTTGGGAATCACCATTTCTTTATTGAGACGTAAGTACAATGAACTAATATAATTGAAGTAATTAGAAAATAAACTGGTTAATTGACTTGGACTTAGCAAAGTCGCTGCCTTCTAGGCATTATCCAGTGAATGATCATTCAATTCACTGCTCCAAGTGGGCCTTTCCTTTTCACTTTCTATTAGTCTTCCTCTGCGCATTCTTAACCGTTGCCTTCTAGGCATCATCTTCGGTAGTTTGTGCATCAAGAAGAAGCAAGTCTTTATGCATCTGGTCCATATGAGCCCCTTTCACCTCAACCATCATATCATATGAGTGTCCATATAATTTATCGGCCGAAATGAAGTAGGTTGACATGTTTCAAGTACATACAAGAATTTTAGTCCTAATCCTTGGCAACTACTTCAGGCAAATACAGCTGGTGGCAGTTCTTCCTCTGTGTTTTAATCGGAAGCTATCGGTATTTGGAGAGTACTCTCGCTGTTTAATTGGGAAAGACCATGAAGAAGCCTTCTTGTTGCCCGAGGAGGGGAAAAAAAAGCCAAGTTGAGCTGGAATTACTTACCAGATTGCCAAACTTTTTGATACATGAACGGTTTGATTAATTTTTCCGAGAGGCCTCTGCTCGGGAGAGCGTGCGGAGTGATTAGCCAGAAAGTAATATTAATTTCACGCTTAGAAGTCTTTGCCTTCTCGTGGACCTCGGCCCTCAATTTGCAGTGAACAAATGCACGTCTATCAAGAGGAGAAAAATGGAAAAATTAATTAAAAATTGAGTAGATTCAGTCATAGCGTAAGAGGCTCGACTGGTGAAGTGGAAACCCTTGCGATTCAACCATGTCCTTTCTTAAAATACTCTTATCTTGTCTAGTTATATGGAGATGCTTGGTACCGGTAAATTAATCAGTTCTTACTACAGCCAAAAAAGATCAATGATTTATTGTTCCAGCAGAGAGCACCTGCTTTTGCATTCCTGGAAGACTGAAAGAGACTTGTCACCTAATTTAGATGGCACCGAGTCGACGTTCTGAAAAATGCGCATCGCAGGAAGAGCTGCTGAATCTACGGCAAAGCAGTCTGTAAGTGACACAAATAAGAAGGAAAGGGCTTAATACGAGGACAAGAATCAACATTAGCCTAAACAATAAATACAACAATTGTTGTTCCTTATTGAAGAAAAGCTATCGGTAGCTACTTTGGTATTTCCTCTTGACTAAAGTTTTGATGGTTAATGGACTCAAACTTATTCCTACCGGCTCTCAGGAGTCAGCGTGATTAGTCCTTGCCTTCTATCTTGGCGCTGACTGCAGTCAATACGCATGGGAGGATGGTTCAACCCTTATATTCTAGTCTTTTTGGTCCACGGCATTGATTCTTATATCTAAGAGCAAGGAAAAGAAACAAAGAAACAAAGTGACAGCTATCCTGCCTATGGACCCATGCCATGCACGCGTGAAGAACTAATATAAAAAGACCAAGACCTCCTTTAAACCTAATTTGTTTTTGTTGAACCTTGCGGAAACGTGGTACAAATATAATTTACAAAATATAACTTTCACTATTACAGTATTTTCTCACACGACATACAATACTCAGACAACTCTACACAATTTCTCTCGCTCACGTGCATACATAGCACACTCTACTCAACACACTCTCAAGACCCCTACCCACACACCCACACACCCCCTTGGACTTCTTACTCACACACTCTTAGTTGGACACTCAAATGAGGAGCAAGTTGCTCCTATTTATAGGATGGAAAGTTGGTGACTTTCCTAGCTTTCTACACTATTCTAGAAGTATTATTATTATTTTATTATAGCCTCACAACTAGATTTCTTTGGAGAAGTCTAGAAGTGGTGCAGCTTTTCTTGATGGATTTTGCTAGAACATTCTAGAGAAGAGAAAAATCTAGAGCAATAGAGAGAGAGAAATCTGGAGAAATCCAGAGAGAGATATGGAGAACTCTAGAGAAAGATCTAGAGAACTCCAGGAGAGAGAGAGAGGCGGTGATCTTCAACACTCCCCCTCACCGACTACTCTCTCTCGATATAGTAGCCGTGCTGATATAGTAGCCGTGTTGAAGATCACCGCCTCTCTCTCTCTCTCTCTGAAGTTCTCCAGACCTCTCTCACTCTCCACTTCTCTAGATTTTTCTCTCTAGATAATTCTTCAGCTTCAGCCGCAATTATTGACCCAACAACTTGCAATAAAATAATAGGAAGATGGTGTGGGAAGTCGGTGGATGTGCCGACTTTACACCCTATAAATAGGGGACTTGCCTCTTGTGTGCGTGTGTAAGGAGGGTGTGTGTAGAGTGTAGTGAGTGTAGAGTGTAGGGGGTCTTGTGCAAGAGTGTTGTGTGGTGTGATGTGTGGTGTGCGGCGTGAGTAAAAGAAATAAAGAAGAAAAGAGACTAGTCCATCCGTGAGGGTGAGAAAGAGAAAGTTGTAGGAGTTAGTGTACTCCGAGTATTATAGGAGCTAATTTGCTCCGAGTATTATATGTGATGTGAAAAAATATTGTAATAGTGAAAGTTATATTTTGTGAGTTATATTCACGTTTCCGCAAGGTTCAACAATTGGTATCAGAGCAGGTCGTCGGAGGCCGTGCGAAGACAGTGGTCAAGGACCATTGTAAGTGAGTAGGCGGTCAGGGATCGTCGAGCGAAGAAGCGAAGGACGTCGGAGTTCTGCCAGTGCACAATCTGGGATTGTGAAGTCGGTTGGTCCGGGACCAGGCTTACTTGGTATAGTGCAGGGCATTATACTCAAGTCACAATGGCGGATTTCTCAAGCTCGATGAACGGGATGGAGAAGCTCAACGACTTTAATTATAATAATTGGAGTACCCGCATGCAATATTACTTGCTAGGTCAAGATTTGTGGGATATCGTTGGCGGGAGCAACACCACACCACCCACGAATGATAGCGAATTAAGAAAATGGAACATTAAATCAGGTAAGGCTCTTTATGTTCTTGCCGTGACTGTTGAAGATGAATTATTGCAACACATAAAGAGTGCGAAGACCCCGAAGGAGGCCTGGGATAACTTGGCGACGCTGTTTGCGAGGACAAACGATGCCAAGTTACAATGCCTGGAGAACGAGCTCCTCTCAGTCTCGCAACAAAGTATGACGGTAAGTCAATACTTTTCTAAAGTTCAATCTATTTGCGAAGAAATTTCAAAATTAGATCCTGAGAATGTCATCTCTGAGACAAGAATGAGAAGAATAATAATTCACGGGTTAAGGCCGGAATATAATGGTATTGTTACGGCCACCCGTGGATGGGCAAATGAGCCAACTCTAACAGAGTTGGAAAATATATTGGCCAATCAAGAGGCCTTAGATAAACAAATCCCTAAGGTCACAGTTAAGGAGGATGAAAGTGCCCTCTTTAGTAATAAAAGAGGGTTCAAAGACCAAAATAGAAATAGAGCGGGCGCAAGAGATGGCAAACCATGGAAAAATGATGGAGATTGGCGAAGGCAACCAAGCGAGAAGGGTTATCAGCCAGGGGGAGCTCGTCAAGATTGCGATGATGACGATGATGAAGATAAGAGCAACAAAAGGCGTAGCAAACGGTGCTACGTTTGTGGCAAGGTAGGACATATTGCCAGATTTTGTTGGTATAGGCGGGAAGAAGGAAATGTCGTCACTTCCTGCAAGAAGGAGATTGAAAGTGAAGAAGAATGGGACTTTCAAGCGCCCGTTGCAATGAAAGAACGAGAAGAGCTTGCAACTGCTTGTATAATTGAGTTGGATAATTCGATAGGTTCTATCACGACCCCGAATAAGAGCAAGCCAAGAGAGAACTTGAAGAAGCAACAAGCAGTCGTGAAAAGAAACTGCAAGAGATGCAGGAGATGATAAAGAAACTAAAAATTGAGAAGGCAAAGATGGAGAATATGTTGAAGAAAAGGGATGAGATGATAAGGCAGAAGGATCGAGAGCTCAAGGCAAAAGAAAGGGAGCTAGAGAAGTTCCGATGTCAGTTTAAGAAGCTACAGAAGCTTCAGGGCCTCAAGCCCACTATGACGTTCCGAATTAATCATGTCGGAAGAGACAACGAACAAATGAAGGAGAAAAAGAAAGTTTTCTTTGAGAAAAGGAGGCCATCTACACCCTACATCCCGAGGTGTAAGGATCGTTGGAATAAGATCAAGGGGAAGAAATTTTATGAGAATAAGGATCAAGATATCTCCACTAAAGTGCTTTGGATGGGATTGAATCGGTTGAAGTATGAAATGAAAGTCACAAATGAGAGGATTGACCAGATGAGTTCCAATCTCAAAATTCTTATAGGAGATATGTCGAATACGAAGACCGAATTGAGTGAGAAGAAAGGAAAGGAGACTAAAGGGCAAAATGAATTGGCATTGCAAAAATTCAAAGATCACAAAACTCAATGGAAAGTCGCAGCAAGAGAAGCAATTGAAGATGGAGACATAGAGCCATCCACGTGCAAGGAAGCTTCGCAATATGCTGAATGGAGGAAGGCAGTTGAAGAGTCCAAAAGCAATATCGGCATAGCTACTGTATCAAAAGAGAGAGCAGTCGGTGAGGGGGAGTGTTGAAGATCACCGCCTCTCTCTCTCTCTCTCTCTGGAGTTCTCCAGACCTCTCTCACTCTCCACTTCTCCAGATTTTTCTCTCTAGATAATTCTTCAGCTTCAGCCGCAATTGTTGACCCAACAACTTGCAATAAAATAATAGGAAGATGGTGTGGGAAGTCGGTGGATGTGCCGACTTTACACCCTATAAATAGGGGACTTGCCTCTTGTGTGCGTGTGTAAGGAGGGTGTGTGTAGAGTGTAGTGAGTGTAGAGTGTAGGGGGTCTTGTGCAAGAGTGTTGTGTGGTGTGATGTGTGGTGTGCGGCGTGAGTAAAAGAAATAAAGAAGAAAAGAGAGTAGTCCATCCGTGAGGGTGAGAAAGAGAAAGTTGTAGGAGTTAGTGTACTCCGAGTATTATAGGAGCTAATTTGCTCCGAGTATTATATGTGATGTGAGAAAATATTGTAATAGTGAAAGTTATATTTTGTGAGTTATATTTGTACCACGTTTCCGCAAGGTTCAACAGTTTTCATTTTTGCATCCGAGTTAGTCATTCCATTATCGCCGTAACTTACTTTCATCTTTATTCAACCGTGTAGGGAATGCTTTGAAAATGACTCACTGTTTGCTGAAATTAGTTAATGATAAAGCCATCCGAGCAAAAAGATATTTCTCATCGAGAATGCCCCATACCGACCACCCACTGAAAGTGCTTTACAGCGCCACTTTACATTTATCTAACAAGAGAAATTCATTGAATCTATTCTAGACTGCATGAGACGTGTTTGATTTTATAAGCTTAATTCTAAGTCCTGGATAGTCTTCAGCGAGCAATTTATGATAGTCATCACCGGCCGTACCATATAAAACAATCGGTTTTCACGTTAGCTATTTTTGATCAAAATTGGTCAGATGGACTATGCTAACAAATTATGAAAATGTTAATGACTCAATTGATCAAATTGAAAGGTTTACGATCGAAATGGCACAAGTAAAACAAGTTCTAGATTTTTGTGCTAATTTTCTCAATTATTAAATGACTTGGTACAGCATTAATCGTGTGCTTAGTGTCACATCCCCACCCCACCTCTGGCACAAGAGCATGACCCGGCGGGTTAGTATCAATACCCCAAGCAACGTCGAACGTCCCAAAAGTCTTTTATCTTTAGTTAAGCACATGTGGAAGCGATCATAAATAATCCACGTACAAACAAATACGAAAGCCGGGCAAGACATATGCAAGCCAAGCAAATAAAAGTAACATATATTCATATACATATTCACATATCAAAAGCTATTTTGATTACATGCCCATCCTAATCCTGGACTACTTATTTTTGTTTTCATACATAGTTAATCAAAAGGCTGGGGTAGCCTAGCTCCTCTACTGAGCTGCTCCCAAAAGCGGCCCCCATGCTAGGTTCATTCCTTTCTTGGACCCTGGTTCACCCATCACACACCTGAAATGGTGAGAATAACAAGAGTGAGTCAATGACTCAGTAAGTAGAATCCATAATTCTCCTATAAGAGGACATCTCGTCGTCGATCGTCGGATACAAGGTCACCACCCACTTGTCAATAGCAAATCAATAGCAAGGTTCGTATCTTGCCTTGCTTATGCATATGAAAGGCTCTCAACCGTCTATGTGCTTTCAAGAATTAAAGACAAGGAGTTTGTGCATATGAACAAGCTTTCCAAAGATCCATCACTTATTATTATTTCGATCACAAAAAGGGATACATGCATCTCATGAAACTCATTTAAGCACCAAGTGACTCAATTCAAACATATACTCAAATTGATGCAAGGATTTAACAATGCATATCAAATAAACCCAACTTTTGCAAGCATCACACATGTGTTAGTCATGAACCACACGTGGACTTTCATTTTTTTTCCTTTTTTGTATCATATTAGTCGAACTTAATCGACTCTTGCGATAACAACCAGGCATCAATCCTCCCCCTTGGCAATCGGCATCGTCCCGATCTCATTATCAAGATGGCATCTAGGGCGACCCCCAAGCATCGATCTCACCCAAGCTAGCATCATCCATGATCTCAATATCAGGACGGCATCTGGGGCTTTACCCCAGGCAATGACCCAGCATCTCCCAGCATCGGCATATAGGTCCATCGCGTGTCCATGCATTTCAAGCATCAACCGATTCATGTCATGTTTAAACTCTTAACTGTCACGCCTCGAACTCCAGGCACGCGCACATCCCTCGGCGGTCGATTAAAAAATGCGACGTTCCTAGAACACATCGCCGACCCATTCTTTTTATATTTCAATTAAACACATGCAGAAGTGAATCAAATAAACACCCGGTCAATCATCAAAGACAGGGATAGTAAAAAAAACATGCTAACGCTTTTTTCACAAACCACACTTTATATTCATGTCAAGTTAAACCTATAGGTCTATACACATAAGTCTCTCCCAAAAGAAACTATCAAAAAACCTACAATCTTAATCCCTTCTGTTGACACCTAAATTTTGGCAACCCATTTATTCATTAAAAAATTAGGGATTAATTTTAACTCCTAAATAAATATATATATTAGTTAATTAATTAATTGCATAGCATATAGATTTAGGTGCATTTGCATTTTTTGCATTTATTGGACTGGTGGCGAATGTATTTGAATTAGTGGTTCTGAGGTCGGACTAAGCCCACGAAGTTAGCAAATTGGCCCAAGCCCTTTTTTTTTATGATCGGAAATTATCTTGTGAAAATAAGAATTTGAAATTTTTCGAGGTATGATGGAATTTTTCGGATAGAGCAAGTGGAAAAACGAATATTGCGTTCAGCAAAACGAATATTGCATTTGGAAAAAGAATCTTTGTGAATACCGATTTGGAAAGATTAAAAACCCTAATACGCGACCTATAAATAGGTTAAAACATATAGGGTTCAGAAGGCCACACAATAAAAATACACGGCCACATTGAGGGGTTTTTATTTTTCACGTCAAAGGGGGCTTCTCTTCATTCGAGGTCAGAAAAGAACACAATAAAAAGAGAGAAAAGAGTTTCGGTTCCGGGAAAAAGGGGAAAAGGGAGCAGGCATGGATCTGAACATTTTCTGAAGAAACTACAGAAAGGAATAGAGGCCCTAAAGAAGTGGAGCAAGCAGAAGTTCTCTATGTTAATAGTCAAATCAATTGCTTGAATAGGGAGCTTTAGGAGTCAACAAATGAGCTGAGCTTGCATCATGACAGGGACAAAATGCAGAAACTGAAAATACAACTGAAGATTGTCGCGACCAAATTTTCGGGTGAACCACCTAAGGTTTGGCTAATAGATTGTTAAGCCTAGACTTAACTCGGGCTCTCCCAAGCGCATACCAATTCGCGACTTAAGTTTAAATTTCTTAACATGCAGATGATTTTTTAACTAGGAGCCGCCACTAATCTATTTTTGGTGGGTCGATTAGAAACCCAAGTAAAGCAATGGGAGACTTACTTTACTCCTACGAATCAGAGATTCATGAGTTCGGGGACTTGGTTACGCTAGATTTTCTAACGCTCTTTCAGTACCTTTCTCTTTTATTTTGAAAAATGTTTAGCAAGCAGCTTGAATTGATTTTAATTTATCTCCCTAACATGTGAGGTGATCGGGTGCGCAAACCACCAATTTAACACCAAGATAAATAATGAATAAATTACGAAACTTACCTCAAAGCAACGAAAGCATCTGCCATGTTAAATTAAAATCCACATCAACAACCCTAGGTATAGTTTCTAATTAACATGCAATTTCTTTTTTTGTTTTCACTTAATTAATGAAAATCATGCAATATGCAATGCGATATTAACTAAATGACCTAATTCTAATGACATGTAATTTCTAATTAAATGGACCTAGCAAAAATACTAAATGACATGCATCTCAGTGAATGTAACCCTAATGACGTGCATATGACATATTTTCTTTTTCCTAAAAGAATGCATTTTGTCCTAAATAATAAAACTAATTTAACCTATGACATTTTTTGTATTTTTCATGTAATTCGAAATTTGGGGAAATGTGAAAATTACCTAATTAGATTAAGATCCTATTTAATTTATAATAGGAATTAGGTTGAGCCAAATCCTAATTTAAACTAAAACATTATCATAACCTAAATAATCCTAAAATGCAATATATCTAAAAAATATCTAAACTTATAATAATTTTTTTTAAAAAAATTATCTAAAATTAAACTAAGTGCAATTTAACCCTAATATGTAATGACGTACAAAATATGCTCTAATTCTACATGATATATGCATGATGATTTTTTGTTGTTTTTTTGGGATAAATAAAGCAATTAGAGCAAGATAAGTGCCAAATCACTCGAGATCATATATTATCCAATCAATGCGAATAAGGAAATAATATCCAAAATTCTTGAAATTTCGCGAATAAAACCGATGGATTGATCTTAAGCCTTAAAGATCAAAACATCAATTTCAAAGATTCCCGCGGAATCAATAATTCCATCTAAAGCCTTATAGATGGAATCAAAGATTATATGCGGTTGCGAGTTAGGAAATATATCCCAATGAATATTATACCTCTTACCCAATTAGATATCAATCTCATCAATCTAGGCAATATGGTGTTTAAATCAAGGTGAGATTTTTTACCTAATTGCCGAATATACTTCCAAATTCGGACTTCGAACGGCTACTCGCGGCGCGATATGGTGATGCTCGGCGAAGCTCGGGTCCTTGCGACTCACGGACGAACAGGATGGTTCAGCATCGGTGCCTCGCTGGAAAATCTAATTTACGGATATGCCTCCAAATCAGAATTTGCCCACGGACGGCTCACGAACGGTGGTTGCGACGCGACGCACTTGCGGGGGAACCGCTCACGATAAGGTGGCTCGCCAAAGGAGATCGTAGTGAAGTAATATTTGGTCTTTTAGTCAGACCAAATAATCTCCACCGAGAGCTCTAAAGTCACTACCTTTTTGTCTTCAATCTCACGTATGCTTCTTTCTCAAGAACTCACGGTTAAGTTTCCAGATTTCACCATGCAATAAGAGACAAATTCCACCGCTTCGGCCAAAAATCAAAACAACCCGCAATCTTTGAAGATGTGCTCGTACGATGAATTCATGGCTGGGGACTTCTAGCTGCAACAAGGAAAGAAACTCAAATGTGGTAGGTTAGCTTTCTTGCCGTAAGTGTTGCGATGGTGCGGCGAGCAACTCGTCGTTGAGTGGCGCCAGCAATATGGAGTCACAAGAGCAAGACAGCAACCTCCCTGGCATGGCTTCGTGAGCTAGTTGACGGCGGTGAAAGTTCGAGGAAAGGATGGCAACGGCTCATCGGGTTTGCCGAAGGACAAATATTGCTCGGAGATTCAATGGGATTGTCGGGACGGTGACTGGATTTGGTCAAGAAAGACCTGCACTAATAAAAATTCAAACGAAAGCAAAATAACTGGATTGGTGGAAGTCTCGGGCATGTCAAGGACTGCTGTGTTCACCGAAAAACCTGCGAAAATTCAACCAAGAATACAAAACCGGCATTGGCTGCTCATTATAGACTCTGGAAATCACCGGGCGCCCTGGATGTAGAGCTTGGGCGTAGCCAGGAAAGCCGCACGGCACCGGGACCACTGCTGAGCGAGGAACAGGGACTGAAGGAAGTCCCCACCAACTGCTGAATTCCGTAGACAAGTCACGGTCTGGGAGCCGTGCCAGATCTTGTGTTTCTCTCTATCTCTCCACGTTGAGAAATCGTGAATTTTTTATTCTTAGATCGAATCCCCCGTCCGCTCCCTGTTCTTTCACGTGTCACTTGCGAATCACACTGATGCACGGCAATAGCTTCTCAGCTTCGTTGGGCAGCAGCAGATGGCAGCAAGGACACCGACGGCGGCGACGAAGATCGGTGAAAGCGTGGCCGTGAGGATGTATGACTGACCGTAGCCTCCCTCTCTATTCACGGGTATTCTCTTGGCTGTGTTTTGAAATTCTGACTTGCTGGCCTCCACGATTTCTCCTCTTGGCTTTTTTTTCTCTAAAGCTCTCTATGTGCCGTGTATTCAAAGTCCTCCTCTTTTCAGAATTGTGGCTGTATGTATCGATTGTGTGACCCCCCTATCATGAAAAATGAGCCTCTCTTTTATAGTGATTCGAAACGGTCTCTTTACATGACATTTCCCGAGTTACCATTTCTTGTCACATTAAATTCAATCTGTATGATTTGACAATCAGCTTAATTCTTGCCCATTTTTCACTTGATTTCAAAAATTGTTGCTGCATTTAACAAAATCCGGACATCCATCAGAATTCCATATTTCCTTGCATAATTCAATCAAATCAATTTCCCCCATTTTTTCATTTTTTCCTTTTATTTGTTCCAATGTAATTTTTATTTTCTTTATTTTCCTAGATTTGCCAAAATTAGGTGTCAACAAAGATCTGTGGAAACAAGGAGAAACGTACGAGGGTATGCGCTCAAGAATATACTGGCTGAATAGGGTGATGGAAATGCTGAGGAAGCGCAATGGAATGAACACAACATGCTGTTCTCTCGTTTTGATGAGCATTTAGTAAATGATATTCTAGCTATCCCACTCTTAACGCCGATGAAGACTAGCTAGCCTGGACACGCAACCAAGCAGGAGGCTTTGCTGTTAAAAGTGGCTACAAACAAGGACATTGAGACTAAGCATGAAGCAAATCAAGCCTCATCGTCCTACCAAACTCCAAAAGCCCTTTGGACTAAGGCATGGAATCTAAAGACTCAACCCAAAGTAAGGGTGTTTATGTGAAGTGTGTGCCGAAATGCCCTACCACAAGAGAAAACCTATTCAGAAGGAAGATTGTACCTGAGTCGACATGCCCTCTTTACGAAAAGGAACCTGAAACTGTCAAACATCTGTTCCTTCTTTGTCAAAGGACGAAACAGACAAGGTTGGCCTCTGAGATCGGCATTCAGATTTGAAATCAGGAAGTTATTTGAATTGAAGGATGGCCATTGAAGATTGGTAACCACCTCAAAGACCCCGTCTTTCGAACTGATCACGGTCACTTTTTGGCACATTTGGACATAAAGATATTTCTCCATTTTCAAGCATCACTTACCAGATCATGCAACAACAATGGTGTCTATCATGGCTATGCATATGAATCTCTCCAAATGGAATGGCCGAGAATCAAAGAATAGAAACAACCCAGGACTCTTACCCATAAGATGGAAACAACCGAGTCCTCAAGCCAAACATCGACAGAACTTTCCACGAAGGATCTTCCAAAGGTGCAATGGTGTGCGTCTGCCATGATTTTGAGGGGAAACTAATTGATGGGTCCACAGTAAACTAATTGATGCCTTTTCTCACGTAATTGGGCCAGTACTTGGTGAATGAAAAGCTTGCTTATGACCAAAAAGAATTTGTTAACACTAACTATAGAAAATTTTCAGTTGATAAAAATAAAGTCCATAATGAAAGAAGTTACAAACTTACTAATTTATTGACATATTTGTAAATTTGTCAGAGTGCTACACTTGTAAATTTTGAGAAAAAGTTGGTTGCTAACTTATCCATTGGAATGTTGGTAAAATCATTTTAAGGTTTGTAAATTTGATGAGGCACTGTGACCCATCTTAACGCCTTCCATGATCCAGAGCATGACTACCCCTGAAGCATTGTGTCGACTTACTTTGCTGGCTGGTGTTAGTGACCTTTGAGCTTGTGCCATAGGCAAAACTTTGCTTGCATTGCTTACAGCACACCCTTCTGCATCCAGGACTCACAATTTCTATTGTGAAGTGTTCCCAGATGATGGACTTCTCGTTTCTCCACTTGTTGGGCTGTGTTTCAAGAGTTTTCACATTGTTGTTTTCTTCTGGGGTTGCCATCTTCTATCTAAAATCAAGCTCCTGCCTAATAAAGTCAGAGATAAAACAACAAAAGAAAAAAGACAGGTATGAAAGAGAAGGAGATTTAGAATATTTCGACAGCATGAGGCAAGATATATTAAAAAAATCACTGATGAATGGACTTGAACCAAATATTAGAGTAAGATGTACAGAAGATCAGTACAAGGATTAAAAATCTTTTAAAAAAATTGAACAATGGTGGCCAATCATAGGGAATTGATAAATTAGCTTTGAATATGATGATGAGAGTTTAGAGACCTTAAGTTAGCAACAAAACATCATTTTCCTCTTTGTATTGCATTACGTAGCTCAGGGATCCAAACTATGGCAAATGTTCCTGCATAAAGTCCACACCAAAAGCACTCCAAAAACCAGAAGGCAGACCACACAGGTACCTGCATTTTATACGCAGGAAACACAATCTAGTAGTAGCTTTAACATTTGATACCTCATCTCTCAGATCCAACACGAGTTATCTTGGTCGGTGGTTTTGGTGATCTATGTGTCAAGAAAGAACCAACTTTTGTTGGCCTGTCATAGTTATAGAATTCTAATCCTTGATCTAGCTGAAAAGTGCAAACAACAGTAGGCGAATGAATCTTTTTCACAAGCCAATTCAACTTCTCATAGTCAACTTACAATCATCAAGTGCAGCCAAAGAACTTACATCTGAATGAAAAGAAAGGGAACTACACAAATCACCTCAGTCTCCTAGATACATCGGACACGAAAAAGCATCCAAGCAGAAAGTAAAGTATCGAACAAAGGGAAAGCTCGAAGCACATCCCAATTACAGAGAACTAACAGAGACAAAAAAAAAATGCCGTGATCGCTAATGCCCTTTTTTCAGTCGTTGAAAATGAAGTAAAAGCTTTAAGGCATCCACTGGCATTAGACTTGCACATACCACTTTCCATTTTGCAGTCAATTAAAAAATTTCAGAACGTACCACACAAAATCCATTACAAAGTCCGCCAGCATGCACTACGAATTGAGCGAGAGGTGGTTGTTCTTTAGAAATCCTCCATAACTCATGGAACAAGCAGACACACATGTTGTGATTCCTCTCCACCAATAAGTGTATCCCAAAAAAACAAGCATAAAGAGAGCAAAATTTAACTGATCGATGGAGTACCGACTAATTCCCGATGCCCATTTCGAAAGACTCGAATTTTTTTGTAAGAATAGGGTCCAAAGCTATCAATCCTCCATCGAGCAAGTCACACAGCGTCTCCATCTTCGAATCAGCCACGGTTGGGTTGGTGGTCGGAGCTTTCTTCCGGGTTGCAGAGCCGCCGTCCGGTCGCACGCTGCCGGCGCCACCAGACCTCGGCCCGATCACGGAGGTCAAACGAAAGACACAATCGAAACAATTTTTGAACCGGGGGCGAAGGCTTTGCGTGAGCCGGAGTTTTTGCTTTTAGTTTCTTTCAGAATCCTTCGCCTTTCAACCCTCATCGCTGCCGCCGCTCCTTTTGTTGGATGAATGCTGCTGCTGCTGTTGAAGATGGAGCAAATTGGAGCTCCTTCTGGGGGATGAGAATGCACCATTCTCTCGTTCTCGAGCTTGGCTCTCTCCGTCTGGGTTCCATCAACGAATCTTCAGTTCCCAAATGCCTCCGAAGATCACGCCACCTAAGCCATCGGGTTCCATCAAAAGACATATTTTTATCTTCAGTTCGCCGCTATTAATCTTCCTTCCCTCTCAGAAATGAATCTCCTATTCTCGATTTTGTCAATAAAGACACTTTTTTTTTTTACCTGGCCAAATGCCCCGAACCAGACTTTTTTCCCCTGTAATGAAAAAGCAGAGGCATTCCCACGCAGCCCTACAGATAAAAAGGACATACCTAAGTCAGTCAAATCTCAAGAAATCCCGAAAATGCAACACCAAGTTCCCGAAAAGCCTCATCCATGCAGTGCGAGATTCCTCTTTTTTTTTTTTTTTTTAAAAAAAAAATCAGTTCAGGATATATAGCGAGCATGGCAACTGGTTTAGAGAAGGGATGTTTTCTTATGGGAGCTGACAAAAAAACCTGCCCGTGGTTTTGAGGAGAAGTCACACCCATCTTTGGAAGCCAAGACACGAGAAAAGAAGGAAGAGAGTGCATTCATACGCAAGAGGGGGAGAGAGGGAGTGAAAATTTAACCAACTTATTTTGATTGTATTTTCAGCAATTGCTCGGACGGTGGGGCACTTGTTGAGAGTTCTGAGGTTATGAAGCTTGTTAATGACCTTGTGAAAGCTCCTGAAATGGCTGTTACCAAGTTACATTTCCTGTGTCAGTTGATTCTGTATCAGTTGATGTGATTTTATAATATGCATGATGCACTCTCTCCTATGGGGGTTTTGTCAATTGTGTATTTGCATATTAATATTCCTTTTGTTGTCAACATTCATATTCAGAATGACGAATGATGCTTACATTCAAGCTTTTTTTGATAGTATGTGGCTGTTGAGAGACAATGGAAACTTTGTCTCCTTTTCGGCTTTATCATTTTCAGATTATGCTGATAGTTTGAACCTTCATGAGTGGATGAGAAATAAGATAATGAAATAAACGACTATGTAAACATGACCTTATAGTGCACAATTCAGGGACATTATCTTGAGCAATTTGGGAATGTTAGTTCTCCATTTCTTGCTCACTTGCTGGAATATGGCTTGCGAAGTGGAAAAAAGTTGGAAGTGCAAATTGTGAAATATTTTTGTTACTTCTCATGTAAAGTTGTGAAAACAATGGGTTGTGAAGTAGCCTGCATCTTGCGGCATACAAATAGCAAAGGTATATAGGTTGGTTTGATAGAAGAATTTGTGAATGACGCAGTTGACACAGCTCTCAACACGGAGGACATAGAAGAGGAGATAGATGAAGACAGCCATAGCCAGTGAGACAACTGCTCAACTTCCAGAGGCAGTGGGGAAGCAAAAGGTGAAGCAATCTGCTCAACCAATCAACCTACTGCAGAAGAGGTATATCTGCTAGTTCCCTTACTGATGGAACTTATTTTCGGTCATTCTTTTATTTCCCTAGTAGGAAGCTAATTGAGAAAAAATCAATGCTGCATTCTTACTTTTTTCATGTATTAATGAATTTGGAATTTGTAGGACGAGGTGGTAGCTGAGGGTGTTGATTAGGGGTGAGCATGGTCCGGGTTGGGCCGGTTCACCCCTTAACCTTAGGACCAACCTGCACAGTGCTGGTCTTTTTTTGTACTCCTTAAAAAAGCGATTGAGGACCGGACTGACCTAATGGGATCAGTCCGGTTTCAAGGTCAATTGAGGACTAACCAATAATTTTTTATTTCATTTTTTTGCACTCCTTGAAAGGGCAACCGAGGACCGTACCAACCCAATAGGTTCGATGATGAGCGAGGTCAGCTAAGAAAGGCAAGCGGTGATGGTCATGTGGGGTGAACGTTGAACAGAATGAGCATCGAATGTCGAGTGGGGAACAACAAGCCAAGCGAGCATCGAGCGGCGAGTGACACGAGTGATCCAAAGCGAGCAAGACGAGTGTCGAGTGGCGAGCGGAGAAGTTTCTTTTGATTTTGGCAAATTGAAGACTAAGAGGACAAATAAGACATAAAAGAGCGAATACTAGAGGAGGATGCCATAAGAAGTTGTTTATACTTTTTTAGACACCGTGAGGACTCTTCACAAAAACATTTTCCTTATTTGTAAATTATGAGTATTGACGCTATAAAAGACATTAAAAATCTAAATTATTAAAGAACAATGTAAAATTACTTGAACTCCTCATTAAAGAGCTGTTTAATGTTGATGCCGTTTATTTTATGGTTTTCTCTATATAAAAAAATTATAAATAATATATTAGATATATATGTTCAGGGTTGGTTCGGATTGGATCGACCCATAATTCTCAGGATCGAGAACCGACCCGCACAGTGCTGGTCCAAAAATTCTACGACCAAGGACGAACCTAGTCTCCCTGGAAACCGGACCAGGACCGGCAGGGTTGGGCTGATCTAGGGTCAGTTCAAGGTTAACCCTAGACCGATGCTCACCCCTAATGTTGATGACGAGGAAGAACTAGAAGAAATAAGAGCTCGACTTGCAGAAGTTAGGCCTTTAGTTCCAATGTTTCTACTATTCCACACTTTGACAGCCCAAGAGGCAGGGAAAGGAGGGGCAAACTCTATTTAGCCTAACGTGGGAGGAATGCAGGTCCCCTTTACCGTGTTCTGATTGATGTAGAGAAAATCCTATATAACACTTAACATCGATGAAACATGGTGTAATGGTGTATAAATATGCGAGTTATGTATAAACTTGAGCTCGTGGTGAATATTGGGTATGTGGGTCGACAAATTTACCAATATTGTGCAACACTCGAGCCAGAGCTTCCATTCTTTCAATACAGGAAATGACAGGAGTAGAGATGGAGCAAGCGTTGTGCGATGGCAGGAAGTGGCCACTTGACGAAAGCCGCAGCAGCAATAACAAGCGTGGCGTAGCAAATGAGTGCGAAAGTAGAGATTCAAAATTTGAAAGCCTTCGCTTGCTTGAGAGAATGGCTTCTTTTCTTCTTAGAAGGAAAGAATGAAGAAGAGAGTTGAGAAAATATAATAAATGTGCACAGAACCCTTGCAAAGGAGAGAGAGAGAGAGAGAGAGAGAGATGATTATTTTTTATGCAGAAATTCCATCTTGGCGAGCTGGCCCAATAGTGCCATGTCGGTCCACGTGGTGCTTCATGATTAGTTCGGAATCACGCTGACTAGTGCTCCGGGACCAACTAATATTTTCTCATGAGAAAATACACCCAACAACATATGAATTTAATGCCTGTTGTTACTTGATGTGCGTCGTTTGGTGGGACTTTTACTCTATCTAATTAAGGTAGCGAAAATTGTCTAAAATGCCTTAAATTTATGCACTCTTATCAATTCAATTCTAAATATTTTGAATCACACAATAATCACACAATAGAAGGTAAACAATACCCTCTCGTCATGGAAAATGATTAAGTTCAACCTAATTATTTTATACAAAGGGAAAGTAGACAAAAAGAAAATTTCTGTAGCCATTTCCCTATTTCATCAATAAATGTAAAAAAAAAAAAAAATGGATATTAAGCATTTTTCGGCCCTAAATGAAAAACACCCAAAAAGAAAAGAACTGGCATACCAAATTGAAGTTGGTTTATAAAAGGGTTTTAGTTTTCCTTTTCAATGTAAAGGAAAAATAAAAGATTCTTCCTTACCAAAAAAAATAAATAAATAAATAAAAGATCATTTCTCCTTTTTTTTCCTCTTGAAAATCTGTTTGGTTGGTAAAAGAACTTCGGATAGGAAACAAAATTTGAACATGTTTGTTGTGTCTTTGCAATCCATCATTTTGTACTTTCTTTGAATTAATAATCCATCTTTTCATTTGGTGATTACGAAGTACCGTAGCCGGCTATCAAGAAAAATCGTCTTAGGAAGTAGGAGATGCTGATGAAATTGGCAATACATCTCTACAATGAATAATGCGACCTGTTTTATTTACCTTTGAAAGGAAACTATTAAAATATCCATTTTCAAGAAGCATCTAAACCTCTCCTCTCTGTGCATGCAACAAAAATCTTGGATACAGTCAAAGAGCCTCTGAATTACTTGAGTGCTCTAGAACTTGATGAGCAGGCAAAATTCCAGCCAATGGCCTTATGGTGAGTCTCTGGATAGACATGCTTGACTTTTATTGGGTGCAGTAGCTAAAAGAACGATGCGGTTCGAGGTAGCCAGTCTCTTAGCTCTCTACTTCTTCGGGGCGGATGAAGTTTACTGATAAGCAGGAAATGTTAGCACAAAACTAGACTAAGAAAGTTAGAACATCACATACTAAAGGCAAAAAACCTATCATCTGACGAGAAAAGTAAGGCCTTGTACATGAGATCTGGTGTCCCTGATCATCGATTCGGGAAACGAAGGTACCATGGAATCCACAGGGTGCCCTTTGAGGCGGAGTGATTTTTTCCATTGCTCGCCTTTAGACTTCTGCGCTTCTATCACAAGAACCTGCAGATTTCACGATTTCAAAATCACATCAAACGTCGGTGACGTCGTTACCGGTAGGCAAACCTACATGATGATTGCATTGAAACTCTTAAACTTAACCTGGGACACAGCTGTTTCTTAATTATGTACCCAAGAGACGATCCAACCACTGTCCTCTCCAGGACATCTTTCGCAGGGACAAGAACACACCTGCCGCAGAAGCTGTCCTTTTTGAAATTATGGTAGCCGACCTTCATCAACTTCTTGTGATATCTTCCTCTCTAATTCAAGGCCGCAGTGAGGTACCTTTTGACGTGTACAATGGATAATTAGAATGACTCAAAAAAACTTTAAATAATACCTCAGAGTCAGACAACCCAGGACCAGGTTCGTCAAAGCATAATTTCACAAGACCTCCATATTTAGCCATTCCTGAATCGAATGAGTGACACGTAAACAATAGGAACCAATCTCATGCACTACTTTGGGCAAGTGGACATGGACTCGAGAGTAGAGACTGGCATTGCATTACCACTTTCAGAGCTTGTTCTGAATTGGTGACTTGAGCATAACCATACCTGTTACGCAAGCCAGTGAATTCGGCATTTATGAAAGGGAAGTCCATAGAGAATTCAGTGCCCATAAAATTCGACTCCTGAATTTCCCAAATTCCATGTTCAATCTCCACCCATAGGCACAGGTAAACAGATAGCCTTCATGTTTGTTAGCATTTTTATCCACCGGTTCTCTAGAGTTGAATCCTCTCGAAAACCACTTGAACTTGTTCATACCCCAATCAGGACACGGAAACACCAACGTAAGAGATCTGCATCTTCTCACCACAACCTGCATTGTTGGGCAATATCATTAAAATTGAGGCTTAGTCTAAGAGGATTTTAACCTCCAAATTAGGCTTCTAGGAAAATAATACCTCATAACCGTCCCGAAAGCACTTGAATATGTGAAATATGCAGCTTGATTCTATATAAAACCATTGGACTGAACTCGTGTCTCCATAACGTAGCATCACCCCTATCCTTACATATCTTCCTTGTCATACTTCAGTAACCTACATTCCAAGAAAACAATTAGCTGCTTCAACAAACTGAAAAACTATCACTAAGAAAGGCATTACCAAATGAACGCTACAACATGAGATCAACTAGTTATCCGCTGAATCAATTAGTACCGAATCATGCTGTAATGTGCCAGCGAGGGATCTCCATCTTTCCAGAGCAGTCTTGACACCAAAACTCTCACAAAGCAATTACAACGTCCAGCTCTGCCTACATTCCTGATCCAAAACAAATGGTCCATTTACACAGGCACTTCACTCCTAATCTCACAACAGAACCACCTCCACATATAGTTCCCTTTGGGTTTCATCTCCCATATCAAAATGATATCGTTTCTTTTATCGTGTATAGCACGTTATATTATATCTTACTATTCTGAACGTCCATAATGAGCATCAATGGAACAAATCCACCTTGCACAGGATAAAAATTCTAATGCTTAAATGATTATAGGACAAAATCAGAAGATGATTTTTCCAGACGGGATGAATTTAATTGACAGTCTGCCCTTGGTCAAATCTGACACGTAAATCTGATCATTGAATACAAAATGGCCAGAGAATCTTGTGAAGAAAATATAGCAGTGCATCAGAACAAGCTAATTATTTACCACGAAAAAGAATGGTTAAGGGACTGAGATAACTGGAGTTAAGGGATTTCCTGAAGAGTACATATGGCTTATTTGGAGCAATTGATCTTCCAATTGAGCATCCTCATGGAAAATATGAAATCGAAAGTATCTGCACAAGCGAACAAACATAACCACATAGATTTCAAGGGAGAAGCCAATCATTCTTCAAAAGTAGTACTTCGAAAAATCACTCTTTGAAGTATTTGCAGCCGTTAAGAATATTTTCATATCAGGAAAAATCAATCCTGACTTAAATAGAACCCAGATTACTCTAGTTCCAAAAATTACTAACCCAGAAACTCTGGATCGATTTCGCCCCATTAGTTTGTGCAATTTTGCCAATAAAATCATATCCAAGGTAATGGTGAATAGACTCAAACCTTGGTTATCAAAATTGATAGCTCAAGAGCAAAGTGCATTTGTGACAGGGAGACTTATCCAAGACAATATCATGATAGTGCAGGAAGTGTTGCATCAACTAAGAGCAAAGAAGAGGAGGAAAAAATTCCTAGCATTTTTTAAACTTGATATGAAAAAGGCGTATGACAAAGTAGAATGGGACTTGTTGGAGGCATACTTAAGAAAACTGGGCTTTGATAAAAAGTGGATCACATGGGTTATGCAATGTGTATCTTCAGTCTCATTCAGTGTTAAATATAATCGGAATCCTCTCCCTTACTTCCAACCTTCCATAGGACTTTGGCAAGGTGATCCTTTATCCCCTCATCTCTATATTTCTGTAGCAAATATATTATCTCTTATGATGAAGAAAGCAGTGGAGGATGGCAGTATAAAGGTATTAAGCTCAACTTTTTTCCCCTACCATATCAAATCTCCTATTTGTGGATGATTCCATCTTCTTTTTAGATGGGGGAATTCAAGAATGCCAATCTATATAAGATGTAACATTAGTATTGTTTTGCTACTGGATAGGAGATAAACCTAAACAAATCAGGAATACTCTTTAGCTCAGGGTGTCCACAGACCATAAGAGCCATTATGGCTTATGAATGGCGTGTCCCTGAACTGGATAAAACAGGAAAATACCTTGGAATTCCTTTGGATTGGGGAGAGTCTAAGAAGAATATGTTTTGCTTGGATACTTGGAAGGGTCCACAAAAAATTGGAAGGTTGGAAGGAATCTTTAACTTCTAAAGCAGGACAGGAGATATTAGTAATAATCAGTGGCCTAGGCTCTTCCTCAACATGCAATGTCAATTTTCAAGATTCCCGTTTTCATATGTAAAGCGATTGAACACAGAATGGCAGCATTTTAGTGGAAAAGCAGAGAATCTCACTCCGGTATTCATTGGAAGAGTTGGGATTTCTCGAAGCAAAGGAAAGACAATGGAGGCATTGGATTCAAAGATTTACTTTCTCTTAACAAAGCTTTCTTAGGAAAGCAAGCCTAGAGATTAATGCACCAGTCTTGCTGTTTATGGGGTCAAACTTTTAAAAGGATTTACTTCACAAAAAGGAGATTCTAGGCATGCTGGGAAAGGGCACAGACCCTCTTGGGGCTGGCAAAGCTTATTAGAGGGAAGAGACTCAATCTTAGAACCTTCAACGTGGACAGTGGAAACAGGAGAAGCACTCGATATCATGGAGGACAGATGGTTCAAAAGAGGTATAATTGGAGGGCCGGCAAACGAAAATGACCCACAACAGGTAGTAGAGGTTATAAACCACAAAGAAAATTCCTAGAGTGAAACTCTTCTTCGAAATATTTTCGAAGAGGACATCGTGAAGGAAATTTTGGCTATTCCTCCAACAACCCACTCTATTCAAGACAAACTGGTATGGAGATATTCATCAACAGGAAATTACCCAGTAAAGAGTGGCTACTACTACATAAGACTTACCGAGAATATCCGGAAAGCTCCAATGGCTTCCTCATCTTTCTTGGCTCCTCGGGCAATATGGAATGAGACCTGGAAAATGCAAACAATTCCTAAAATTAAGTTCTTCGAATGGAATCTATGTCAGAATAGTCTACCTACGACAGAGAACTTACACGAGCGAAAAATAGTATCGGATCCTTACTGCTCACTGTGTAAAGACCAGGTGGAATCCTGAGAGCGTCTCCTTCTCCTTAGTCCTTGGACGCGAGACATATGGGCTCAACCATCCCTAAACGTTCAGGTTTCTTCCCAGGGGTCAAGCAGAATAGAGATATGGCTAACGCAATTCCTTAAAAGCACAGAAAACCCACCTTCTCCGGCGCTTGCAGCAACCATCTTTTGGCTTATTTGGACTTCCCGTAACGACTTCAAGCAACCACAGGGAGCTCTAACTTCTCTTGGCAATTACAGGAGATGCAATTCAAAGCAGAAAATCGGACCTAGACGTTCCCACCTCTTCTGAGAACTGGAAACCGCCAAAAGTCGGATCTTTAAAGGTCAATATTGATGGATCCCTTCGTTGAAAGCTCCATGGAAGGAGCAATCACCTGCATTATTCGAAACTTAGAAGGGACGCTTGTGGATGCACACGCAATTATCTCCCAATGCCTTGTTCTGTCATCTAGCTTCCCACAGCTGCGTGTCACCCATCGCCATCGTGAAACCAACTCCATTGCGGAGGGACTGGATTTCTTCCCCTCCCCAAATCTTGTTGGATTTACTTTGTAAGGATGCCCAGTTCATGGGCCCTGCGTTTTCAAATTGAATAAAAGTTGATCAATCAATGACCCAACAAAAAAGAAAAAGTAGGAAATGTCGATGAAAATTGCGATACATCTCGACAATGAATAGTGTGACCTGCTTTGTTTACCTTTGAAAGGACATGTGAATCGTTTCCACTTGTGGCCAAAGCGCTCTGACTGATCGGAGTTGTTTCTCTGCTGCAGTAGCGCAATGAACGATATTCCAACAAGTTGCATCGCCGAACGGCTTTCAGAATTTTGACGCCGCGATTCCTGGAGCTCTGTGATTTCCAAAAGTTCATCCGAAATTGGCCCCCCATCATTCCGTAAGACCTCCGAACAGGTGTGGACAATTTGTTGAGGCCTTGCAGTTGATCCCTCATTTTAGCTTCTACACACATTTTTTACTTTCTCCAGGCCCTGAACATCGCCAAGCTTCGGACAATGTTCAAGTCTCACGAAGTCGAGGTTATCGAAGAACGAGAGGCGTGGTAATGTTTCGATGGAATCGCACCGGTTGGTAAACAAAGTTTTCAAATTTTTCAACCTCTCAAGGCATTTAATGTCGACTAAATTTTTGCAGCCATAGACAACTATGGACATAAGATGTGTTAATTGCGAAATGTCGAGTCTTTCAAGGGAGTGACAGGAATTAATACGCAGTATTTCCAAGTTTTTCAATCTGCCAAGACATTGAACTTGAAATGGATCATCATTCATGAATGAAGCATCTGACTCTGTTATGTCCAATCTTCTCAAAGACTCTAAATGTTCAAGGCCCTTGAGGTTGGACAACTTATTGCATCCACCTATAGATAGGTTTCCTAAAGATTTTAATCCTCCTAGACCCTTGATTTCTATCAGCTCACTGCACCCTTGGATACTTAATTTCAGCAAGAGTTTCAAACTCGACAAACTTGGCAACTCTTCCAACTTGCAACACCAGGAGACACCAAGCTTCAAGATTCCTGAAGGAAGCATTGGGATGGATTCAAGCAATTCGCAGAACTGAATACTGAGCTCTTTTAGATGGATTAAATGAGAAAGTTGAGGTAATGTGTGATTCTGACAGGTGACTTCCAAAACTAATAAGCTGGCAGGAAGATCACAATTAGATAAATCAAGGTGTTGTCGAGAAGACGGGCTAGTGACGCTATCCAGGCATTCAATAACTTCCTCAACTTCCTCGCGCATGGCCCAAATATCTTCGATATAAGAAAGCTTCCCCAATCGAAGGATCTTCAACGAAGACAACCCATTTATAGGGACTTCCCCTCCCAAACTTTTGCAACCTGAGGCATCTAATTCTTCAAGATTGCCCAACTTGCTAATAGTACTGGGTAAACTACTCAATTTTGTACACCCAGCAATATTCAAAATTTTCAAAATTTTTAAGTCTCCAATGGATTCAGGTAATTCCGAAATTTTTGCACTTGTCAAATGTAGTTCAGTCAATAATTCTAACTTCCCAATTGAATGGGGGATATGATTTAAACGATACTCATAACCCCAATACCAATGAGTCTCCAAATTACCACATTCTTTACGTCGATACTCATCGCCTAATAATAGGCATTGTAATTTCACAAGGGATCCAATGCTCCCTGGAAATCCTTCAAAACTAGGGCAAAATCTCAAGTCGAGGGTCAATAAATTTACCAGATGGCTAATTGAGTCGGGAAGTCCAACCAATGAGTCGCATGCATGGGCACTAAGTATCTGCAGCTTCTTCAGAGAACTTATCCATGGAGGAATTTCCTCTATACAAACTTTATCTATTATAAGTTCCTTCAGTTCTTCCAATTGACTCATTTCTTTAGGCAGCTCTTGGAGTTGCTTACATGTTGACAAGTTTAAGGAAACGAGGTTCCTCAAGTTACCCAATTGTGAGGGCAACTCCCTAAGATGCCCACAGTCACTCAAGTTCAAGGAAACGAGGCACTTAACATCTCCAATTGAAGAGTCGATTTCCTCCAAATTATGACATTTTTCCAGAATTAGTATCTCTAAACTTTTAAGCACAGAGAGATTAGGGGTTCTCCTTAAATGAAGGCAGTGAAAAAGATTGAGAACTTTCAACCTCTCCATCTACAAGAAAGAAACATGTTCTAAGATTAGTTGTTTGAGATAGAATGATTTATCATTGAAATGTAACAAAAGAGAAAGCATTTCTCATCTTTACCTTGATCGAACTCCATCCTCCCCAACATTCGCTAATATTACCATCCGATAAATCAAGCATGACTAATTTCTCCAAATGAACATTAATCGCCTCGAAAGAGTTAGGACATTCCTCCCACTCTAGCCATCTTAATTCAGAAAGTGAATCCTCAAAATCTCCAACAAAATTCACTTTACTTAGACGAAGGAACTTTAGGTAAGGCATTCTTTTAAAGTTCCATCGCTTCATGAACATGTTTGAACCATATTCGTCCAAACATAGTGCCTCAATATTTTTATTTTCTTCCTAAAAAAAAAAAGAGGATAGTAAATATCAGTACAGGGCATTCCCTGATCTTGAAATGAAGAAAAAGTGTCATTAAACAAGGAATGGCATACTGTTTATTAGCATACGTCCACATGCTATTTTGGCCGATGCATTCTCTCTCCACTTACAGAGTCTATGTGATCTTTTTATAACTACACAATCGTGTTGAATGTCAATTTTCACTTGCACGCCACAAATTTTAGTGATCTTACGTAAAATTCCTCCATGAAAATAGTCTATGTTTCTTATAAGTGGGACCAAGTATTGGGTAACACTCGTAGCATTGACTACCAAGTATTCCCTCCACCGGAGCACACATGGTGTCCCTTTGCAATTGTGAGAACCGTTGCACTTTTGGACAAGAAAAAGTACCCAATCGGATTTATTACAAGCATTTCTGCATTCGTAAAGCATGACAACTTACTTCCCTTCCATTCATGAAATATTGTTCATTTTGGCATATGGCTAATGGAAATGAGAGTGTTTGGTCTTTTTTTTTTCTCTAGAAGCGCAACTCTTTGTGTATTTATTTCTTTTTCAATAGACAATTTTTGTGCAATTGAAGCAGTATCTTTTCGTTTCATCGAAAAAGGAATAGACTTTCAAATTAAAACGCAACTAAGAGAAGAATAAATGACAGAACCTCTATTTTTAAAAATTGGTTATAAATTTAAAAAACACATTACGGCCAATAAAAATACCATCATTTAGTGCACAAAGACCTATAAAAGTAGGTTAACAAAAGTTCCAATTACGCAATCACATTAATGACGTGCATCTATATTGGGAATTTCATTAGTCTTTCTTTTTACCTTTAGGTATTGTCCTTTCATTATATACCCTTTTACAATTCCATAGGGATGTCTCTCTCTTTCCCCAATTATCTCTTTATTTGCATGTTGCGCGACCAAAACTTTCCAAAAATCCACAGATTGCTAGAGAAGAAAAAAATTGAGCTTGACGTTTCAATTTTGGAGATTCAAGCTCGAAAAGATCAACACTAATCCTAAGATGAGCGCTGAGCGCACTGGTCAATCGGCCATCCTTCCATTTGCGCCAATTGAATGATATCAATTATCGAGCAGGTAGTCTTCTATCTATTAGAGTTTCTATTTTTATCCCAACAGTTTTACTTTTCTCACTTATATCATAGCGTCATTTGAATTTTTACACCAATTGCAAAGAGCAGACAATGAAAAAGACTGATTGCTTCTTTCACATTTTTGCATGCGCAATAACATAGCGAGTTTTACTACGCATGATTGCAAAACCAAAGTTATTGTCTCATGGAAATGAGTGAGATTAAAATTAAATAATCCTGACGACCTAATACTTTAACAAATTATCTTCGTGCATTTCCTTTGTTCTTTGATTTGGTCAATCTTTGCTATAGTGAAAAAAGATGCTTTTGGTACCGGTTTGCGATGAGAATCAAGATACCAATCAGCCTGATCTTACGAATTTGTAAGCGCATTTGTGCATTCACCTGTGCATGTAAAAATCTCTGAATTGGTATACCAGGTTGGCGATCGTTACTATTATTTTCCTATTTTTCCATTCTCTCATTTTTTTTTTTTTAAAAATTTTCTTCTCTTGTTATCCTCTTTTATGAATTAAGGTTCCCTTTGTTTTGCAAAAATAAATGATTTGAAAAATATTTTCTTAAAAATAATCACTTGTATCGCTTACAAAAATAAATGAACAAAATATATTATCATTATCCGCAAAAATATTTAGACATAAATTATTGTCTAAAAAAAATTTTTATTGACAAATTATATCAAGCAATAAAAGTGATTATTTTTTAGGAAGATATTTTCCAAATAATTAATTTTTTGTGAAACAAGCGAAGCCTAAATATTGATTTTTTTTCTTTGCTCCTATAATCCTATCAAATCCAACTTCTAATATCTAACAACGGTATTTTATTTTTCAATCTTCTTCTTGTCCATGTGTGGGCGCCTGAAAGGCTCTATAAGTCCTTCTGAAGAAAGGCTCGCTCATTACACAATAAAGGTGGATATTGAACTACACTAAGTGCAGATAAATTGAAAACCAGTAAGATATAGTTTCTTTCACCTTTCACCAGTCCGTCACTTACTTCCTTCAGTCATTTATTTTCTTAATTTTGATCTTTACTTTTCATATTTTCATTGAAAATTACTTTGTATAAACACGTGCAAAATCATGTTTGAATTGTTACTTCTCTTTTTTTTTTAGCCGTAATTTACTGTTTTTGATTTTGCACAATATTCATTAATGCTGAATTACGTGCTCAAAATAGCCATGTTTAGATCCGTGCACAACACGGGTACAAACACCAGCATAATATACGAAAGCAGGGTAAAGTAGCCTTATGTTATTGCATCACGAGTGGAAATACTATTAGTTCTCACCTTTCGTATGAATAAACATGATCGATCCACGAACACATGCAAAGCTCATAAATAAACCAAATACCTTAATTATGCCACTTAGTCTTCCAACATTATATTATTTAATTTGTTAATTTAACTATAACTTGGTCTAAATGACAATAAATCAAAATCTAAATTTGCAATTTTAATTTTAATTTTAATTTTTAAGGTGTATTAGTCCTATAAGTGACAAAATTAATTCTTATTTTCCATTAATTATAGAGTGAGAGTAATCCAACTTTGTAGTGCTGTTTCAAGTTAGCAACTAAGCAATTATGTTAATAACATATTTATACGTTTCTAGATTATTAAAAAAATTGATAGATTTCAAGGTGCTTCTTCAATTACGATGATAACATTACCTGGGTGATACAATTAAAACCATTTTTTTTTCTATCTTACATTTACATTATCATATTTCATTTCCTTTGTAAACATGCACAAGAAATTATAGAAAACAAATTGTATAAATTATTTATACATATAAAATCACTACATAAGATCTTAGTACTTTGACTTGAATAAATTCCTGAGTCGAAGCCAATAATTATTAGGTGCAGATAATTTTACTGAAATCCTTACATTTTGTTCTTATTCTTTTTGTCATAAAGTAGAACCTGCATATATTCGATGATGATCAATGACGAAGTTCCTGTTATTTGGTCAAAAAATATAAATTAATTGGCATAAACTTATAAAAAAAACTTATATGTATTTTATAGTATTTTCCGATATTATCTTACTTAAATGATATTTGAATAAGTAAATCTCCAAACCAGGGTGACGCTAGGATCTTCAACTTGTAGGGTAGTAAGAAGCACTGAAGCAGTACAAAACTGCTAGAAAATGGTGTTAAGACAGCAAAAGAGCAATATAGACGGAGCTAATAATACCCAATTCTAATACCACTCTTCAGAGCCTTTTTTATGCATCAAGAGATGAGCCGTGGAATAGTCACGACTGCAAACTTTTCATGAAGTAAATGCCAAAATTGGATGTAGCTTTGCCCATGAAAAAGCTAACAACATGTTGACACTAGTCAAAGATGTAGAATAAAAGAACAATAAGAATGATAACATGAGGGATTACCGTTATAGAACATGGGAGTGGCCAAAAGTAGACATGATTGTTACCTTGCTTCGTTGAACTATTATGGCTTTCTCGTCCCATAGTCTGCTACATTTCCAAGGCTTCTTACTTGCTGGACAGGCAATAGCTCTACCTAAATCTCTCAAGTGATCATGCATTCTCAACTTGTCGTTATCATCAATTTTCATTAACGAAAGTTCAATCATTCTTTCCAATCCGGAATTTGGGTAATATTGGAGATCCTCCCATAGGTAGGTGGCAAATCTTTTGTTGATTCCAATAAAGAAGCATGCTATGTCTAGAAACATCTGTTGTTGCTCATATTCTAATGAATCATAACTTATCCTCAACTTTTGTTGTACATCCGTATCAGGCACCTTCCTCAATTTCTCCAATGTCTCTTTCCATATGATTTGACCTTTTCCTTTGAGAAATGAACCCATAATCACGAGAGCTAAGGGAAGCCCTCCTGTGGTGGCAACAATATGATTAGAAAGAGCCGCAAGTTTTGTTGGAGGTTGTTGCCCTTCAAATGCATATCTACTGAACAGAAGCAAAGAGTCTTTGAGATTCATTTCTTCAAGTTCATACTCTTTATATTCAGACTTCAAGAGGGCCTTATCTCGACATGTAATAATGATCCAACTTCCCGACTTGAAATTACAACCTCCAATCAAATTATCAAGATGGTCTCGACGATCCACATCATCAAGTAAAACAAGTACCTTCTTTTTGTCACAAGTAAATCGGATCGTTTCAATCCCAGAGTCATGCTCACTATGGCCACTTTTTTTTGTTAAATTTGATATATGTAGAGATTGGACATGCTTCATACCCTTGCTTTTAATTGTTTCTCTAATATCATTAAGAAAGCTACGGTACTCAAATTGGTTAGAAAGCTTTTTATAGATAGTCGTAGCGAAAGTTGTCTTACCGATGCCACCGATTCCATAAATCACAATAACTTGAGCTTCGGAAGAAGCAGTATTGGCCGATTTCATAGTTCCACTATCTGCCAAATTCATAACCCTAGCCACATGTTCATCAATACCAACCAAGTCCTGAGGAAGAGATGGTAGAAAATCATGTAGATGGTTGCTCATTATTTTCTGTACGAGCTCTATCACTAATTTTCCTTCATGCCTGTCAAACAACACAACATGTGAGAACCCATTAATGGCTCCACGAAATAAGGATTAAGAATGATAAATAGAAAATTTGTTCTTCCGACAAGGATACGTTAAAACAAGGTAAACGACGTACCCATTATAATCTTTCTCTGATTGGATTACTTTAGAATTGACTAATTCTCTGAGAGCTACCCGCCCTTTTCTCTTGATCTCTTCGTCAAATTTACTGTTGTTGAAGGCATCTCCAAATTTCCCCTTCTTGTCTCGCACATCACCGGGTGTCACCTTGTAAAGCACCGGATAGACTTTTTGCTCTCCACTTTTCACGCACTCCATTATCTGAATGATCTCGCGGAGGCACCATTCGCTAGCAGCATAATTTTCTGAGATAACTGGGATTGAAACTTTAGAGCACTTGATTGCACTGAGAATCATTTCAATTGGCTCGCCAAGGTCGAGGCTCTCATCATCTCTGAACACGAAATTTGGAAGGTGCAGGCCCACTTGTACAAGTTCATGGTAGAGGTAATCAACCAAGCCTTTACGAGTATCAGGACCTCTAAAACTCAAGAATACATAATAATTGTTTCCAATCACATCGGCGTACGAAGCAGGAGGATCAGAATTCGCTTCGGACTCTGACGACTCATTGATCTTCTCGCGCTCATCCAATGATCTTCGTCGCTTCGAATTGGTCGAGCTCGAAGCTTCAGCATCTGACTTGCGTTTCCTATCTTCCATTGCAGTTCACGCTCTCTCTCTCTCTCTCAGAGACGCGACTATTATGGAAGGGTTTGAGCAGGGAATAATTTCTGGGCTATCTCTGCGTCACACTTATAGCGGGGCAAGAAAAGAGGAAGAAGGGAAAGCAGGAGGCAAGGCATGATTACTCGACTATTATGTATATTTTAATCTCTCACGGTAGGTTGGTCGTTTCATGTATTTCATACGTTCACACGTCGACTATGGAGATAACTTCAAATTTGACTAAAAGGAACTCACTCCTTGCCTTCTTGTGGTCCTCAGTACCATTGGCCTTGACAACCTTCCCCATTGTTCCCATTGACTCTCAGGAGTCTCCAATTTTGTCGCGAGTTGAGAATTGCGCTCGAATCGATCCTCCAACTCATGAATTATGTCCCGAATTGGACGTTACACTTCATATACGTGCCTCTCCCAATATTGTTAGGATTTCTTCAGTGACCGCAGTAAGTCTACTTGCTAAGCAATCAATCGAGAGAAAGAAATTTACATTTCCTATTAACTGTTCATATGTAGTGCAGAATCTTATTTGGTCATCGCAGCATTTGTACTTTTGTGTTAAATGGATAGAGATGCAACATGCTCTTATAAGAGTAGGATTTTTACTTAGTTAATGAACCTTCATCACTCATGTGCCTTCCAAAAAGATAAGATAAAACAGGCCTTTTATATCATTGGCAGGGAATACAATTAAATTTCTTCAACCCGCCATAGAATAAAACCAGTTCCTTGCATTATCACATGAAAGATGTGTCCATCAGTATTTAATATTTGGACAAATTTGAGTCATACGTCGCGGTTTTATGTCAATTTACAGGATTTTTCTTTTCTTTTTCTTTTTAACATTTGTATTCTCTATTTAACATAGAATTTATTATGTACAAAAATTATGATTTACCCTCACCCTTTTTAAGGATGTTCATCTAGAATTTATTAAATGCGTCTCGAACTATGCATTCAAAATCAAACTCGGGCTTGTTGGAAGATATGCGATCATGTGAATTTGTACAATATTCTTTAGGATTTAGATTGATATGGCAAATCAATTAATATCAGTCTAATATCAGATTTGACTTGTAATATTCTTTATTTTCATTTTCTTGTACATGCCTAGTGCTATAATTGTAGAGCATTGTACATTATCGATAGACGGAATAGAATATACAAAACTTTCTCTACATTTTCCTTGTTCCTCCTTGCATTCTTTCATGGTATCAGAGCGGGCTTCGATTCTGATTCAGCTTCCGCACCTCTCCTCCTTGATTGCCTGCCGGTAAATTTGAAGAACACGCTAACCTGCAAAACAACGTTAGCACTCCGGCGTAGGAATCGGTTTCTGAGGAAAAAGAGCAAGTGAAGAAAAGGAACATCTTACCGTCACCATGGCTAAAGATCAACCAGCATCTACTGGAATGCGTATCACAGAAGAAGAAAATTCTACTATGAACTTACCTATTGAAGCCGTCGGAATCCAACCAAATGCGGGTTTTTTCCATGGCAGCCTAGTTTGGGGCAACCTATTCTAGGCCAATTCACATCGGGTCCGACCATGGCGGGTCAACCATACCAGTGGGTACCCATTCCCGTTCAGCCCAACCCATGGTACTACAGGCCAAGCCCAAGTACTCCATGGCTCGAAGCTCAAATTTCCGAAGTCAATACCCAGCCCGATAATGGCTCGCCAACCATAGGCGGGGCAAGCACAGATACCAAGTCTGGAAATCAAGATGCGGGATTATCCAGTGGGTCGCTTAACTCGGGTACGGGTTTGATAAGACCCGGATTTTTGCCATACCCATTTTCAGTTGTTTCTAGTTGGCTGGAACTCGGTGACCCATTGTACGTATCTACCGCCGATGGACAAAAGATAAGACTTATCAGTCAATAACTAAAGGGATCTGAGAACTACTCAATCTGGGCTCAAGAATTCCGTCGAGCCCTTGTTAGTAAAGATAAAGAGGGATTTATCGACGGATCTGTTCCCGTTCCGACAGACGAAAGGATGGCGAGACAATGGAAGAAATGTAATCAACTAGTGAGAACGTGGATTGGGAACTACATCAGTCCAGAAATTGCAGCCTGACTTCCACCCACAGAAGATTCGAAGAGGATATGGGACAATATACGGGAAATGTATGGAAAATTAGACCGTGCAAAATTTTTTTCCTTGACTCAAACACTTTCCGAACTCAAATAGGGTAATATGAGCATCACAACCGTTTTTAACAAATTATCAGCCTTCTAGAATGAGCTGGAGGCAGCAAAGGAAAAACTTGAAGGGCCCGAGACCACTTTGCAGTAGTACAAGGCGATACGGGACATAGAAATGGTTACTCGATTCTTGCTCATTTTAAACAACTCTTACCTGACATTTAGATCTCAGCTCTTAGCCATGGAACCCATGCCATCGCTTGGTTGCATTTTCCAGTTGGCCGTTCAAGAAGAGAGTCAGAGACTCACGGCAACAGAGCATGCGAGAGGAGCAGAGACGCTGGCCTTGGTTGCTCACGGGACGCTAGCTGCTCGCTGTGAGAAGGACCGAAACCAGAAGACTCCATAAGAGGGGATGCTGTCACGCCATGATCCTCCGAGCACGTGCTCATCTCTCCGTGGTCGATTAAATAGCGACGTCCCAGGACGTGTCGCTGACCTATTCATTTTAATGTGCATGCGGAAGCGAATAATTAATCCCTAGACAACAACAAGGTGGAATAAAAAAGTAGAGCCACAATTTTTCGAAAATCACATCACACTTATATACATATCAAACTAGGTCATATACAATATTAGTCGATATATACAAGGTCTGCAAAAATGGGAGGGCTATAGACCCTCTAAGCATTCGAGTCTTCAACTGAATACTCCGGGGACTTTGGATCCGAAAGATTCGGGTCTATCACTGAACCACCAGGAGGATCAGTTGTGCCTTTGCCAAAAGTGATCTCCAGTACCGACCTAGGAATCTCATACTCTGAAAGGGAGCCTTCTCTGGGTCCATCTCGCCCGTGATGATACCACGATCTGAATTGATGAGGTACCTTATGGGGTAGACCCTCGTCAACCCAGACAACAGATCGCACAAGTTCGTAGACCCAGGCTCCTTGGCTCCCAAGGAGGGGAATCTGAGAATGCTGCTCGGTAACATTCTTCGGTTGGCCAAAACGCTCGGGAGGTACATCCATCTAAGGACCTGTAAATGTTATCCCACAACAAGGTGTGACGATGTCTCAGCAAGTTCACCGCCTAAACTTTGATTAGGAAAGAAATACGCCTAAAGGCTACCTATGTACACAAGAGATATGTGACTTATCTTTGCCTTAATTCCTTCCTGCAAGTTAGTACGATTCATATATTTAACAAATCATTTCAATTCAAAACAAATTGAGTCATCGATCAATCAATCCAGTCGATTCCATACCATCAAGACCATCTCTTGGTCAACCCATTCAATATTATCTATAAAGTCCGATCACATCCAAGACTGCTCACCCTAAGCTAACGATAAATAGTATAGCTCGCCAAAAACTGATAATTAATATATCTCACCAAAAGCTTATAACAGAGTATATTGCTCACGAAAAGCTGACATATCAAGGCCCGTAAGCTAATATAGTATATTGATAATGTTCACCAGAAGCTGTTAAGGTATACTGCTCACTAAAAGCTGATATATCAAAGCTCTTAGGCTGATATAGTATATCGATAATGCTCACTGTAAGCTGATAAAGTGTACCGCTCACCAAAAACTGACATATCAAGGCCTGTAGGCCGATATAGTCTACTATTCTCACCAACTGAGAATTTTACCATTTTTATCATTCTCGATAAAAATAATCGTGTGTGGGCACATGGTCGGCCTTAGCCAACATACAATATTTTCCTTTTAAAAAATCCTACCATTTAATATGGTACACCAAAATATTTTTGGCGTTATAAACCGATGCCCGGTGTTTCTCGATTAAAAACTGAAAATACTTAATTTTGGGATAAATTCCCAAAATTACAAATTCCACTCAATTAGCACAAAATAGCAGTTAATTAAATAAACCAATCACACTATTGAAATTAGCATGAAATTCCGGTCACTGACTATCTCGGTCTAATTTCTAGAAAATAATAATTAATTAAATAATTATGAAAATTAATTAAATAAATACCAATAAATGCCAAAAATACAAACTTAGGCTAGAAAAGCATAATTAAATACCGAAACGGGCCCAGAAAATTTTCGAACCTATCTAGATAAGTAATACAACCTATCTACTTGCTAATTGCACTACTCTAACCATCTAACATGCCATATCGAACGATTAATTTGCTAATCCATTCTAACTAACCACCTAATCCAAGCTTAACCTAAACTAATCAACCCCTAAGCATAATTAAATCTCTAAGCAGAGTTTAGTGAGTAAACTCACCGGTTTTAAAATCCAATGGGTTCACGAGGACAGCGAGGCAAAGACGGGCCACAAACTCCAAAGCGGCGGCACCAAATGAGGCCGAGAAGGGCCTGGAAAAGCCTCCCAAAGCTCACAAATGGGTTGTGAGTTCAGTTTCTACCCTTGGACAGCAAGGGCTGAACCGGCGGCTTGGACTGGCTGGAACGACAAAGGATGGACAACGGCGGTCCAGGCGGTGGTTTCGACTAGTTGGGGGTGACGTACGACGATTCACGGCGGCCGTGGATGTCAGGTGGAGCTGTGGCACAGCTGGACGATGCCTCAAGGGATGCACGGCGAAGGAGGACGCACAGCTGGACTCGCGCAGGTGAATGAGCAGCGCAACTGGCTCTGGCGGCATGCGGCTGCTTCGGATGAGGCCAGGGGTGGTCGGACGGCAAGGAGAGCTGCTGGTCAACTTCTTCTGGATTTTTAGAACTCCAAGGTGATGGAAATTGAGAAAGCAAGGGCCAAGGAAGGGGACAGCCAAGCTTTGGAGGGGCCCAATTTGCTTCTTCCTATCCCTTTTGTCTCCTTGAAGAGGCCCCACTGGTTTTCTAGCTTCCTCAACACTCTTGCAGCCCACAAAACTTCCTTTAAAAGCTATTGAGATGGTCCAAAGGTGGTGGACCAAGGGGGCTACGAATTTGAAGTATTTTCCCCTCAATTTGGACTAATCTCTCTCCAATTGAAGTCAATTTCGGCCCTATAAAATTCACCATGGTGTCCTCGATCAAATTGACATTTTTTTCATGCCAATAGAACCAACTTGCATCCCAAAGACGCAATAAAAAATGGTCCCCTGAATTTTCCGATAAAAAACGGCCTCACTTTGAAATTTTGCCGAAAATCTCGATTTGCAGAAAAATTTTTGGAGGATAAGTCAACATTCCGAAAATGACTCGTGACATGACAAAACTTTCAATTTCTAAAATCGGATTCAAATATGCGGTTAATTTCAATCTGGTGCGATTTTAGCGTGACCTAGCCTATCGGGTAGCTTTTAGAAATTTTTTGTGCAATTGACCCGTGGTTGATTTTCTTTGAACCACAACGTACATTTTCGACACATTGGCGACTCTCAGTGGTCATAAAAATCTCGAGATTTCAAATACGGACACATGGTACCAAAACGACAGAAAAACTAGTTTAGTACCAATCAATGATAATTTTGCAATTTGGTGGAATCACCCACGTTTAGCCACACATCTCAGTCGAACCGACTTATCTCTGATCTCTAATCGATTTTTAATTGTGCCATAATGATCTCTGTAGATGAGCACGGTCGAGTAGTCGATTCCTAGTCGAATTCTCAAGTTTATTACATTAAAATCCTTCAATGACTTCTCTAGATAGTCTAGTTATCTCCTGAGTGATCAGCTCAGAGAACAGAGAATAACACTATAGGCGCGTTGATGAAATGCCCAATTTTTTCAATTGAAAAAATGGTTGAAATTTCAGGATGTAACAACTCTTCCCCTCTTATAAAAATTTCGTCCCCGAAATTTAAATCATTACAATTCTTCAAAGAAAAAGGTGGGGGTACAATCGTCTCATCGACTCTTCACTCTCTCCCAGGTTGCTCCTTCAGTATCGTAATATTGTCAGACTACTTTGACCAACGGGATGGTTTGTGTACGCAGAATTTGTTCCTTTCGATCCACAATCTGAACCGGGCTTTCCACGTATGACACTCTATCGTCCACGTCCAATTCCTCAAAATTAAGCACGTGGGTCGGGTCAGGCTCGTACTTCCTCAACATCGACACGTGAAAGACATCGTGCACTTGCGCTAGTCTCGGCGACAATGCAAGATGATACGTTAGGATCCTGATTCTCTTTAGAATCTCAAAGGGATCTACGTACCTCGAACTCAGTTTTCCCTTCTTGCCAAAGTACGAAGTACCCCTCATCGGTGACAGAAAAACGTGATCACCAACTTGGAATTCCAATGATCTCCAGCGCTTATCTGCGTAACTTTTCTGACGACTTTAAGCGGTCTTTAGTCTATTCTTGATGACTGCAATTGCATCCACTGATTGCTAAACCAATTCTGGGCTTGTAATCTTTCTCTCCCCAACTTCATCCCAACATACGGGCGTTCTGCACTTTCTTCCATACAACGCTTCGAAAGGAGCCATCTGGATGCTCTATTGGTAGCTGTTATTGTAGGCAAACTCGACAAGATGAAGCTGTTCTTCCTAGCTTCCTTTGAAATCCAACACGCAAGCTCACAGCATGTCTTCGAGGGTTTGAATCGTCCTCTCAAATTGGCCATCCGTTTGAGGATGATATGCCGTACTATACTATAACTTCGTCCCTAAGGTAGCCTACAAACTCTTCCAAAAAGCAACTGTGAATCTCGGGTCTTGGTCTGAAGTAACTGTCACTGGCACTCCATGCAGACGAACAATTTGATGCACGTACAACTCTGTGTGTCTGTCCAAATCAAGATCCTTTCGTACTACAATGAAGTGAGCTGACTTCGTCAGTCTGTCGACCACTAGCCAAATGGAATCATTACCCCTCTGACTTCTCGGTAAGCTTGTCACAAAGTCCATCGTGATGTGCTCCCATTTCCACTATGGAATCTCGAGAGGTTGTAGAAGTCCTCCTGGCTTACAATGCTGTGCCTTCACTTGCTGACACGTCAAGCACTTGACAACATGCTTGGCGATGTCCGCCTTCATATTGGACCACCAGTAGTGTTGATGCAGATTTCGATATATCTTCGTACTTCCAGGATGAATGCTGTAACTGCTACGATGAGCTTCTGATAAAATCTCTTCTCTAAGCTTTGCATCGTCAGGTACACATAATCATCCTCGGAACCTCAGTGTTCAATCCTTAGAAATCTGAAAGTCAGCTTTTCTCTTATCGGTATCCTCTTGCAGAATCTTCTGAACATCTGGGTCTATTGGCTGAAGTGCCTTGATTCTGATTTGAACATCCGGCTTAATTTTGAGGGTGGCCATGAGATGTGAAAGGTGGCCTACCTCAAACCGAATCTCGAGCTCTCTCGAGTAAAACCCATTCCTTACCCATTATCTGTGAAACTGAAGACTTTCGACTCAAAGCGTCGGTGACCTTATTTGCCTTCCCAAGGTGATACAAAATATCACAATCGTAGTCCTTCAGAAGTTCCATCCAACGACGTTGTCTCATATTCAACTCCTTCTAAGAGAATAAATACTTGAGAGTTTGATGGTTAGTGAAGATCTGGAATCTTTCTCCACACAAGTAATGTCTCCAAATCTTCAGAGCGAATATGATTGCTGCAAGTTCTAAGTCATGCGTTGGGTAATTCAGCTTATGAGATCTCAACTGACGAGAGGCGTATGCAACAACCCTACTATGTTGCATCAGTATGCAACCCAATCCTAAACGACGCATCATTATAAATCTCGTATCCTCCAGGACCAAAACATATGGTCAGTACATGTGCAGTAGTCAGTTTCTGCTTAAGCTCTTGGAAACTATGCTCACACTTGTCTGTCCATACGAACTTTTCTTCTTTCTTCAGGAGTCGAGTCAACGGCGATGCTAAGGCTGAAAATCCTTCCACGAACCTTCTGTAGTAGCCTACCAAACCTAAAAAGCTTTTGATCTCTGTCACGGTTGTCGGTCTTGACCAGTTGATTACTGCTTCAATCTTGACTGGGTCCACGGAGATCCCTTCGCCTAAAATCACGCGACCTAGGAACGCGACATGATTCAACCAAAACTTGCACTTGCTAAACTTAGCGTACAACTGATGAATCCTCAGGGTCTGAAGTACCATTCGCAGATGACTCTCATGCTCCTTAGCACTTCTCGAATACACCAGAATATCGTCGATGAACATGATCACGAACTGGTCCAGGTATTCCTTAAACACTCGGTTCATCAAATCCATGAAAGTAGCTGGAGCGTTCGTCAATCTGAATGGTATTACAGTAAACTCATAATAGCCGTTAGTACAATTCATAAACCCTAACAATTGATCTAATCAATTTTATATCCTAAAGAGTAGGTACTGAAGTTACGTATGACCGACTGAAGTCTTTGTTTAATGTTTTCTTTTGGGCTAACTTCCAAGAGTAAGTCCTCATCATATATATTAATCGTGACGACGAAGAAAAATTGCAGAGTTGGCACGAAAAGGACTTTCTAGCGATATCAAATTAACGTCTATCAATTTTATATCCTAAAGAGTAGGTATTGAAGTTATGTATGATCATGACCAATTGGAGTATTTCTTTAATGTTTTCTTTTGGGCTAACTTCCATGAGTAGGTTCTTATCTCGTATGTTAATCAAGACGACGAAGAAAAATTACAGAGTTGGCACGAAACGGACTTCCCAGCGACATCAAATTGACGTCCATCAATTTTGTATCCTAAACAGTAGGTACTGAATTTATGTATGACCATGACTAATTGACGTCTTTCTTTAATGTTTTCGTTCGGGCTGACTTCCAAGTGACGTTCGGTGGCCATTAAATAATTACCAAGTAGAAGAATGGCATCTTTCTAGGAATTCGCATTGTTATTATTTGTGCTTCTGTTGACTGATTCGATCGATCCCATTTATTCCAGCAAACCCGGGCTAGCTCCCAGCAGGGTCATTTCCTTTTTGACATCTCTCTTCCTCCCGCAAATCTCACTTTAAAATGTTCAATTTAACATGGCTCTTTTCTCTAGCAAAATTGTATCTCTAACCGATACGTGGAATATATAATATCGCCCCGATTAACCGTTGAAGTATCGTCTCATTATAATTAACTGAGGAAGAATGAAGTTGCCGTTACGTCTACTCAGTAATCTATTGAGTTGGGTAAATTCGGCATTTAGTCAAAACAAATAGTAAAAATAGAAGTGTTCCAAGATTTTGTTAAAAATGAAGCATGAATATAGAGTTTCAGAAGGGACAATTTCAAAATGGGTCCCTATAGTCATGATGAAAGTAAAATTCTTCAATTTGAATCGGATCAATTTAATTTCTCAGTCGTTGTCATCTTGTGATCCTCAGTCCGCTCCCTCGACGTCTGCTCTCTACTGGATTATCTGGCGGCGGTTCTATCTTGGTGCTAAATGCAGCCAAACCACATGAGCTGATCGTGTGGGTTGGCAAGGCAGGAGCGTTTAACGTTCCTATTGTTGTCTTTTAGGAAAATTAAACGGTCTATACTTGTATTACTATACTAGCCTATAGATCCGTGCTACACATGGGAAAAAGACTTGTGAAATAGATTATTGGAAATAATTATCCTACAAGTACATGGAATCAACGTGAGAATAAGAGATACTTGTAATATTAAAAGTGATTATTCTAGGAAAATTATGGTTCAATTAAAGTAGAAAAATGAAAGAAATTTTTTTCAAAAGAAAGTTAAAATAGATGTTACTCATGGAAAGTGGTTCGTGACAGTCGCCATTGAAAGTCTTTTGGAAAAACCCCTTTACATACAAGATAGATATATTATATCTATCATTATATTTATACGCAAGAAATACTTGATTTTATAAGCTACATTCTAAGCTCTAAGTAATTAAGGTTTCTATTTTTGTGTAAGCACACCAACAATTTGCATTTTATTAACTTATGAACTTTAATAAAGAACATATATAACAAAGTAAATTTCGGGACGTTCACGTTGCTACTTCATTTCTTTAACTTTTGGCAGAAATGTTTATTATTGGTTTTGCAATTGGTAAATCGAGCAACTTATAATAATGAAAAGGTTTAATTATGTTCCTTAATCCTCACTCTATGGCACATAATTCTTCTGAGTGTGCCCAACCTGCTAATAGTGATAGTAAATTAGTCATTTTCTCACTTTCAGCGATGTTCAAAATTATCAAGTTTTTCAAATCCTCAATAAATTCAGGTAATTTTCAATTGGCGTGTCCATAACAAGTTCAATTTAGTCAACCATTCCAACTTTCTCAATTTAATCGGGGATATGATAGAGACATAATCAACTCAGGCATAACCAATAGCATTTGGAAATCTCATTCTGCCTAACGACATGCCGTGCAATTTTGCGAGGTATCCGACTCTCTTAAAGTCTATATGAGTTGAAGCAATCTCTCAAGTTAAGGGTAGACAAATTTACCATATGGCTAATTGATTTAGAAAGTCCAATCAATATTTGGAACCATTAGGCATCAATCATCTCCACCTTCTTCAATAAAGCTTTTTCCGCTATCTTTTTCTTAACATAATCAGTGGACTTATTGGTCCAGCCTAAAGACCTTAAACAAAGGCCGGGGTTATCGGAGTCATCTCTCCTCGTCACAAAAGAGAAATGATAAACCGCCGGGGGACCTAACGGTGAATTAACCCACCTACCCCCAGGCCTGAGGAAGCTCTACTTCCCCACCATTAGGCATCAATCATCTCCACCTTCTTCAATAAAGCTTTTTCCGCTATCTTTTTCTTAACATAATCAGTGGACTTATAAAAAGGTAAGGTGACGCGTAACGTGATTTCCCCATCTACAGTTGATTTTTGTAGGTTCCATATTTTCCCAGAATTTTCATCACTAATGTTTTTTTCCCCTTTTTTTTCCTGACATTGACAAAAGAATATGCAATTCTTTATGCATAATATATGCTGGCGACGGTGACATCCTACACATTTTTTCGTTGGCCTTACTGACATTTTTGTTAAAAATCCATCTACTTGAGTTTTAAAAGATAAAATCAAATAAATAAGAAAACAAAACAAAAAAGAAAAGATGCATGTACAGAAATTTCATGGTTTGGTAATCTTCAGTGGACCAAGCAACAAAAAAAGATATCATAAACAAAATCGATCTAGCAGATATAAATAAGTACATGTCAGCTTGAAGGGGGAAAATATAAAGAGATAATTGATCTGTGTGATGCAGATTATGCTAACGACTACGATATACATAGATCAATATTTTCAGGAAGGGACTTATCGGGATCCAAGTTTGTAGAATTTGGAAAATAGTTTGGCATCTCAAGCAGGATGAAGGTAGCAGAAGTTGAAGGAGAGCGTTACAAATCAAAGTTGGATACTCACACTGATCCCCTGATTTGTAATAGTACCAATTCCACATAGTGGTAAGCTTGCAATGGAGTTTTCTTTGGCCAAATTGAGAAAAGAAAAATCATGGTATCAACTATTATAGCTATTTTTCACAGGTTTTTGAAACAGGACGCTTCGATAGCTACAATTACAAGAACGCCCCGATGTCACGAGCACTTGCAGAGAATTACTATCTCATTCTCTTATAACAAGTTATCTACTGGCAACTCTTTGAGTATTCCCAAAGGTATGAGCATTTGAGGAAAATTACAATCTCTCTAGAAACGCAACTATTTGTGTATTTATTTCTTTTTCACTAAAAGAGTTATGAGTAACCCAAGCAGTCTCTTTTTTGTTTCATTAAAAAAAAAAGAATTGTCTCTCGTATTATGACGCAACTAACATGTAAAAGAATAACTGCCAAAAAGTCTCTTTAATAAAAATAGATTATGACCAAAATAAACACATTACGGCCTAAACAAATTACACATTATTAATGCAGAAAAAGCCATGAAAGTAGGCATAGAAAAATTACTATTACTTAAGCACATTAATGATGTGGCTGTATATATTATCCGAATTGGAGCTAAGTTAGTAATATTCGACCTCCATCAAAAAGCAAACTATTGATGCTATGACTATTAGAGAGAATTCGTTGGTGAACACTTACTTATAGTTAAACCTATCAAACGGATGGATTGGGTCAATTTGAGGTAAGTCGAAAATGTTTCTAATTCAAATTGACTCATTCAATCCATATTAATCTATTTTATCTAACACAGCTTTCGCAACCCATACTTGATTCAACTCATATACCAAACCTAACTCAGGTTCCAACTCTTACCAATTTTTCTCCTTACAAATGGAAAATAGCACACTGAAAAGAAAAAAAGAAAAAAAAAAAAGAAGCTAACCAAATAAAAAACAAATTACACATGTAAAATTTAACAAATAACAAATTACTAAAAAACTTAACGAATCAAGTTATTAGAATACATTCCTTGTTTTATCTCTTGGTTCTAGAAATTCGATCTAATTTAACGGAAGAGATTGTGTCTGAAAAAATATATATGGCATAAAGTTAATACGATATTCATCACTATTAACACATGCAATTGATGATTACATAAAGTTTGTTTCCGGCCATCGTAGTCTCCTCGCCATGAAATTGTACTTGTACTTTATTTAATTGACAATTATACAAAGTTATGTCTTTCAAGGGGTAAAATTGAAATGAATCTTTTATGTATGTCTTCCAATCTTTTATGTATGTCATTCACACACGAAATCTTGTGCGCTTGTATTTTAATGCAAGGTTGTCATATTTTTATCAGAATTAACAAAAGTTGTCATACTTTTATCACGACGACGAAGACAAAATGCAAGGTTGGCACCGAAAGGACTTCTTGGCGACATCAAATTGATGTTCATCAATATTTTATTCAGCTAAACTTACCTCATATTGCCGTCCATCAATTTTTTATCGCAAAGAGTCGGTACTAAATTATGCATGACCATGACCGGTTGAAGTCTTTGTTTAATGCTTTCTTTTGGGCTAACTTCCAAGCTGTCACTCGGTGGCAATTAGATAAATACGAGGAGAAAGAACGGTATTTCTCCAAGATTTCGAATCGTTATTAATTGTGTTTTTATTGACTGATTCGATCAATCACATTTGTATCCTGAAAACCCAGGTAGCACTTAGCATGGTTATTTTCCTTTTTGACATCTCTCATCCTCTCGCATAATCTCACTTGGAAATCTTCAATTTAATATATCTCTCCCTCCTGAAATAGTATCTCAATTCGATATAAAGAAAATACAATATTGCTTTGATTGATTGTTGAAGTATAACCTCGATATAATTAACTGTCGAAGAATGAAGTGAACGAAGTGACTATTATGTCTAATTAGATCTACTTAGTAATTTATGTTTGGGAGCAAGTTGAATTAGGCGAACTCGGCATTTAGTAAAAACAAGAGCAAAATAGAAGCGTTTAAATATTTTCTTAGAAATAGACCAATATATATATTCTTAGGAAAAAAATCTTAAAAATAATGGATGCATATGACGTATAGCAAGGGGGCAATTTTAAAGTTGGTTCCCAGTACTCTTCAATCTGATTGCTAAACTTTAATTTTGTTTAACTTGGCTTTTTTTTTTTTTTTTTTGTTGGAAAAGCGATTTACTTCAGTCAATAAAGTTCAAAGGATAACATAAGTTATGGGTTTTTGCATCTAAAAGATCCCATAGAGGTGATGATGGCACTATAAGCCAATTGTGAGGAAGAGCCTTCTTGCTATGGGTTTTGGCGAGCCAATTTGCAACTTGGTTTGATTCCCTTGGGGCGGATGCCGATTCCACCAAACTGGATCGGGCGAGCATCTCTTTACAGTCTTCAATAATCGGCCTCAGCTCCCATGGGCTTGGGCTTTGTCCCACTATCATCTTCACAAGTGATAAATTATCCGACACTATCTCCAAGTGCAGATCTTGTCTCCACTACAGACCCCTTTCTGCTTTTGCTTCCAAGTAGTTCAACACAGAGCGCAGGGCACGGGCTTGCACTTCAAGTACAGTCGTCGCGGCCACTCTCTCAGCATAACCAGCGACCACTTTCCCAACTGAGTCACAGCCTATTCCGGCCACCGCACCCTCCTTCTCCCCTTCGACTATCGATCCATCTATGTTGAACTTTAAAGCTCCGATTTTTGGGGGAATCCACGAATCAGGTGAGTTTCCTTTTCGTCCCTCTTGTTTGCTTGGTTTGGGGTTCCATCGCTTAAAGTTCTTGTCTATGGTACATGCTTCGTCGACAATCGAGCTCGGATCTGGAGTGTGATGTTGGAAGATAGTGCCGTTGCGAGCCAGCCATATTTTCCACATCACCGTGGCAGTTAGCTCGCCTGAAGGTAAGCAATTTCCCTGAACCATAATCTCGATAAGCCACTTGTCTATTCTCGAGATACCATGTCTGGATGTCCGAATTTGCAATCAATGATCTGACCACACTGCTTTTGTCTAGTCGCACAGTAACAATATGTGCTTTATGGTTTCTGGGAATTGACGACATACCGAGCAAAGAGGGTCGGGCGTGATTGATCTTTGGCATAGGTTATCGCGGGTAGGTAAAAGCTATTCTGGCACACACTCCAGATGAAAATTTTAACTTTCGGCATGATGTTGAGCTTCCAAACGTTTTGCCACAAGACTTTTGGAAATCTGATAGGAGGAGGAGGTCTGCTTGGAGTTCTGTGGCTGTTCTAGCTGATGCATGCTGTTGTAGGCTTCTTTCACTGTGTACTTGCCAATGTTGTTCCCAGTCCATACCATTTCATCTTCTTTTAGGATAGTTCTCAGTGGGATTGCCAAGATTGCTTCTACTGTTTGCTCACTGAACAGAGAATTAATTTTCTGTTCATCCCATCGATGTTCATCATTAGCAAAAAGCTCTTCCACTCTTTGAGGATCCCCCAAGTTAGCTAGCCCTCCAATGATTCCCTAAGGTAGCCATCTGTCTTCTCGAATAAGGATTGATTTCCAACCTTCTAGTTTCATGTTGACCCTAGCCAGTATCCATGCAAACATTTCCTTCTTAGAGTTACCCTAATCCGACGGAACGCCTAGATACTTCCCTGTCTTTTCTATCACTAGTACTCTCAATTCTTTCGCCATGTTCTTCTGTAGGTTTGGTGGGCAACCGCTACCGAAATAAAACCCTGATTTGTTCAAATTTATGGCTTGTCCCGTCGCGAAACAATATTGGTTCAATACACCAGCTAAATTCTGACATTCACTGATTTTTCCTTCTAGAAAAAAATGGCATCATCCACGAACAACAAATGTGAGAGTGTCCAACAGAAAATGTTCAATTTTATTCCTTTTAAGTTGCTATCTTCTATGGCTTTGTTTATAAGATGGGATAGGGCATTAGCCATGATAATAAAGAGGTAGGGAGATCGAGAATCACCTTGTCTAATACCTCGAGTAAGTTGGAAGTGCTGCTGGGGTACTCCATTAAACTTTACACTGAACGTAATGGAGGAGATGCAGTTCCTGATCATTGCCACCCATTTCCCACTGAAACCCATTTTCAACATCCACGCCCCCAAAAAAATCCCATTCCACTTGATCGTACGCCTTCTGCATGTCGAGTTTTAACACCGTTTGGAACTTCTTTCTCCTCCTTCTGATTCTCAATTGGTGTAGGACTCCCTAGACTATTAATATATTGTCTTGGATTTGACGTCCACTGACAAATGCACTTTGTTCAGCAGAAATGAGTCTAGGTAGCCACGGTTTCAAGTGGTTGGTTAAAACTTTAGAGATGATTTTATAGCTGACATTACAAAGGCTTATGGGTCTATATTGGCTCATATTTTCTGGGTAAGGGATTTTGGGAATGAGAGTAATGTGGGTTCTGTTGAGTTTTGGGTCGAACGTGTTAGCTTAAAGAAACCCCTGACCATTTGAAAATATTATACTGGATGACCTCCCAATGGTGTTGGTAGAATTGGCCATTAAGGCCATCGGGTCCTGGAGCTTTCGTAGGGGCTATTTGAAAAGCAGCACTTCTTACTTCCTCCATTGTTACTGGTGCCAATAGAGCATTCATTATCTCATTAACTACACAGGGGCATTGATCCAACACTGGTTGGAAATTTCTTTCTCCTACCGTGGTATAGAGCAAATGATAGAAGTCAGTCACGTGTTTCTTCAGCTTGCCTTCCTCACTGCGCCAATTAAATTCATCAACTTTCAGCATAGATATTTTGTTGCGCTGCCTACGCTGCACCGTAGTTGCATATAAAAACTGTGTTTCTGTCTCCCCATTTCAGTCAATTGACACGCGATCTCAAACTCCTCCTGCCTCCACAATGTTTCAATTTTCCCTCGAATAGTGTGAGATAGCTCCTTGTTTGCTGCCCCTAATCTTCTATTTCTGAGTTCTACGAACTGTCTTTTGAGAGCTTCAATTTGGCGATGTGCATTGGAGAATTTATGGTGGCTCCACATCGAGAGTGCCTTAGTTACTTTTTCTGGCCTATTCGCCATTGCCCCCTGCTGAAGCTTTGGGTCCATCCAAGCTTTGGTCACGATCTCATTATATTAAGTATCTTCTACCCAGAAAGCTTCCCACTTAAACTCTTTCCTTCTTGTTTTTTGATTTGGGTACAGCGACAGGAGAATTGGACTATGATCTGAACCTATAGCCGGCAATGCATAGACTTCCGCATTTGGGAAGAACACTCTCCATTCAAAGTCACTAAGAACCCGGTCTAGTCTTTTTTTGACCAGATTTTCTCCTTCCCTATTGTTTGACCATGTGAATGCACACCCTTTGCTTTGGATATCCATTAATGAACAATCATTGAGAAAATCTTGAAAGGCTACTAGCCTGTAATGGTCTGTTCCCTCCTCGCCACTTTCTCCCAATGGTATAATGTCTCATTGAAATCACCTATACAAATCCATGGTAGATAGTTGGAGGATTGAATGTCCCTGAGTTGCTGCCAAAGTTTCAGTCTCTTGGAAATTCATCGAGGCATGAAGAAAGGTGATTCTCATAAGTCTCCCACTGCTTGGCTCTTTGCAAGTTACAGCTATTATCTCAGTTGTACTAGCTACGAAACATGGGGCTACTTCATTGTTCCATAAAAGTGCTAGGCCCCTAGCTATACCCATTGGATCCACTACTTTTAAGTGCTGAAATTGGAGTCATCTACGAATACAATCCACCATGACCTCTTTATTTTTAGTTTCCATCAAAAACACCACGACGGGATTTTCTTGAGCTACAATAGCTCTTAATGACTGGAATGTCAAAGGTGTGCCCAACCCTCGACAATTCCAGCTCAAAAGCTTCATTTAATCCTCGGTGGCTTATTAAGGCTAGCCACCACAGCCCATTTGAGTCTGTCTTCAGCCATGTGAATGGGGGTTTCCAATAACAAAGATTCATCCAGCAGGTTGGAGTTGTTCCACCCAGATCATAGGGATTATACATTTTCTGTTTCTTTGCAGAGGGAATATTTTCCTCAGATTTTCCCTTCTGGCGCAGCCCCTCTTCTACTTCCATGTTGGTATCCATCTCTTGAATGTCCCGGAGTAGTAGTTGAGTGCGTTTTTCAGGTTGTTGCTGAACTTTTAGAGTTTGGGCAAATTCAGTGTGTTTTCCTGCTTGCATTTCCCTGATTTCAATGCCTTTCCCTTTAACAATGATGCTTAAAGGGGTAGGATCTTGGATAGGGGTTTGGGGAACCCTTTCGTCTTCCTGCAAAATTGGTAATTGGTCTCCACAGAATAGCTCCCAATACGGACTATATTCCCGAACTTCCACTTTCAGCCATTGTCCAAATTTGCTTTTGATGTTTTCCGCCAAACCCGATTCTTTGTAGGGCACAATTTTGCAATAAGATGCATGATGTCCGATTCTTCCACAGGAGTAGCAAAAATGAGGTAAGCGTTCATATTTGAAGTCCACCCAGATTTGAGGGGCAGCCAGTTCTATTTCCACCCTAGCTTTCCCTAATTTGAGGAAACTATTATTTCTTGCATCTAGCCTTACTTCCTGCACCGTTCCCAGCTTTGAAGCCATGTTACTAACAACTTCTTCTGTAACTCTTTCTGCAGGGAGGCCGAGAAAGTGGACCCAAAAGGCACATTTGGAGAAGTCATAGCAATGCACCAGAGTGTTTGGTTCCCATTGTTTGAGAAAGCACCACGAGCCCACCTCTATCACCTTTTGTTTCTCTGTCTCTGAGCTAAACATGAAGGAGAAAAACCCCGGCTCGATTTGAGCACATATAACATCTTCTGTCTTCCACGCCTTCTTCATTGTGCTCTGGAGAGCTTGGAAGTTAACATTGGGCTTTGAGAAAGCACCACGAGCCCACCTCTATCACCTTTTGTTTCTCTGTCTCTGAGCTAAACATGAAAGAGAAAAATTCGGCTCGATTTTAAGCACATATAACATCTTCTGTCTTCCACACCTTCTTCATTGTGCTTTGGAGAGCTTGGAAGTTAACATTGGGCTTTGAATAGAGCTTTCCAAATAAGGTGAGTTTGCATTCCTTGAATTTATCTCCCAGGATTTCTTCCTCTACCTCCACTTCATCGTTTTCTGCCCAAAGGTCTCCCAATCTTCTTATAAGAGCTGCTACTCTCTGCTCGTTCTCAGCCAATCCCTCCATTTCCTTTTTGTTAACAGAATACCCCAGCGACAATAGCACGACAGACCAAATCCCTACCAAAGCTCGGTTCCTTCATCAACTTACTGCCTAAGAATCATGTAACCTCCTACTAAAGACACCCCAGGTTGCCTACTATGGGAGGCCGTTTTGAGTTACATGAAGATTCTGTGTAGCTCACTTTGCTCAGCTGGAAGGAGGATCGACTTGGATTGCCCCGGCTTGTGAGTCCTTCAAGGCGAGAATCGGAGCTGTAGCAGTGACCAGTCTGAATGTCGAAGGTGCTAGCACACTGGAGGTTATTACTACGAGGGTTTGGAAGATATTTGATTTAAGCATGTTAGGGCGAAGGTTGAAGAGAGCTCTATTTTAGATAATGGTGGAGGATGAAAAGGGAGAGTTTGTTTGGGTTAGGGCTTGGTGATGACAGGTGGATAAGTGCATAAGGCAATGGGGTTTAGATTTTTGGGTTCTGGGGGTTGATGGGATCAATGCTGGTGAAGAAGAGACACGTGAAGCAAGAGGAAGATAGCCATTGAAGTTGATGTTTGGAATAGTGGTAGAAGATGTATGAGTTTTTTTTTTTTTCCCTAGGTTTTCGAGTGTTTGGGGTTTAAAGATTCAGAGCTGGGATGTTGAGGTAAGCCGTGAATGCAGCGGGGTATCATTGTAGCTGGTGATGTTTGGCGTGGAAATGGCTATGGCTGTGTGGATTTAGGGTTTTGGATGTTTGGTTTTTGGGTTAGCTATCACCATTGGGATAGAGAGAAAGCTCTTCAAAAGAAGAGAGAGGAATGGCTTTCCTACTTCCGTGCCACCGGCCAGCTAGGCCTTAAAATTACCTAAACCTCTTATTTGACAGCATATGATTTCATACACTAGACGAATAAAGGTAAGATGTAAATTTACACTTCGAATTTTAGAAATAAGGATTATATTGCACTTGTTCCCACTAAAGGAAACAACGTCAAAACCATCAACTCCATCTTTCTTCTCCATCTCTTCTGCGGCGTTGCCATGTCCCAGTCATAGCCATGCCAACGTCATCACGCTCCAACCACCGTATAGTTGACAAACGGATCTATAAGTGGTGTCACTGACATCGTCAGCCTTGGCCCCGACAACGGACATTACTCTCTCTCACACACACACAAATTATCAATTTGTTATTTGGGTGAACATTGACCGATTCTTCTCTCTTGCCTTTATTCTCTATTTTGTTGTATTTATGCACCTAATCCAAGCGACATGAAATTGGGGGAGAAGTATACTAAAAGTGTCTTAACTTGTGTACGATGCTTGTTTTAGTGCTACAATTTTTCACAAGCTCACTGAAGTATCACTTAAAAAAAAAAAACGATAATTTAAGTACCAATTTTGATTTAAGTTGTCGAAATCTAATGTGATAATATTTTATTATTTTTCAATCTTACGTGGCTTGTCGACATAGCTAGTAAACATATAATCGTTAAACAATGTCATGTAGCAAGTTAAAAAAGTGATTACTTTAGTGACAATCCTCGTAAAAAAATGATCACTTCAATGTTAATTGTTATTAAAAGTGATCATTCAATGCCAATCTTAATGAAATAGTAATTAGTTCAATACCAAAAAAATCCATAAATGATGTCATATAGTAAGTTAAGAAGTGATCACTTCCAGATACTGTAAAATAATGATCACTTTAGTGTCAATCTTAAAGAAAAAGTTATCACTTCAATGCTAAAAAATGCCACATTAGATTAAATTTTTACTTATAAAAGCCAATTTTTTGCCGGAGGCATTTAAGTGATTGTTTTTCTTTGATTTTGATACTTAAGTAAGCCGGTGAAAAGTTATGGTATTAAAGTAAGCGGCATACATAGGTTAAGGCATTTTAGTGTACTTTTCCTTAAAACTGGAGAGACTTATCTATTCATTTATGCTTTTATTCATTACATTAGACTGAAAGAGACCTGTCACCTAATTTGGGGGACACAAAGTCAGCGTTCATAAAAATGAGCATATCAGTAGGACCTTCGAATTCTACAGTAAGGCATTCAGTGAGTGACAAAAATAATAGGAAAGGGCATAATACAAGGACAAGAATCAATATTAGCCTAAACGATATAGACAACAGTTGTTATTTCCCCTTACTTTTTATGCTTTACATTTTCGGTTTGCATCTCTCCAATTACTTTGGCTCAAGTTAAGACGGCAACCGGAGAAGTATCACCGAATGTTTCTATTTGGAAGGTTCGTGTTTTCCTTCAATCAGTCTTTTTATTGATGGGTTACCTAGATCAACATCACTTGAATATTTTATAGTCAAGTTTAGATGTGGGCTGCTATCTCTCTAAATAGGGAGACAAGTCTAATTTTCTGTTTGCCCAAGAAGGCGGAACTTGATTTCGTGATTGTAAAATTGAAAAAACTCCAGTAAATCTCTAGTATTATTGGGAAGCAAAATTTGATTGTCGACTTTGTTATCCGGTTAACTATTTGTAATTCACCAATGAGATATCAATATTGCCATTTTAAAACATAGTATTTTATAGTAGATCACCAAGTACTTTTCAAATTTGACAAGCTGGCATGTCAATTACATCAAAGATAATGAATTTAACCCCCTCATATATAGCAGTAGTTTACTGACTTTATGATATTTACAAATAGTATGTCAATCAAAGAGTATTTCACCAACAAGGTGATGATATTTTATCATCCTAAAATATAGTATCCAATAGTCAATAACAAAGTCTTGTAGAATTTTACAATTGGGACTGTCAAGTAGTTTCTAATGTAACAACGATATAATCAATTTGCCAACTTGCTAATATTACTGACTAAATTACGCAATTTCTATCTTTCAGCAATGTTCAAAATTTTCAACTTTTTCAATTCACCAATAGATTTAGGTAACTCCCAATCATCTGTACTGAGAAGTTCAGTTCAGTTGAATTCCAACCTCCTGCTTGATTAGGGAATATGACAAAGATGAGAATCAACTCAGGCATGATCAATTGCTTAATGATAGGTGCGGCAATTTTACAAGGGATTTGGTGCTTTCTGGAAATCTATATGAACTGAAGCAATCTCACAAGTGACAAATTTACCAAACGGTTTTTTGAGTCGTGAATTCCAATGAACGATTCACATGTTTTTGGGCAAAACTTTATTTGCACCATAAGCATCAAGCATCCCGAGCTTCTTCAAAGATCCTTTTTTCTCTCTTTCTTTACTCCAGAACAAATTGACCTATACAAAATATATTGGCGACAATGACATCCTAACTATTTTTCGGTTGGCCTTACTGATTTCGTGAAAAGTCCATCCACTACTATTTTGAAAATAGAAAAACTATAAACAAGAAAAGAAAATAAAAAATGGGAGGATGCGTGTACAGAAATTTCATTGATTGATAATCTTCAGCGGACCAAGCAACAGAAGAAGATATCATAAACAAAGCAAGCCACTTAAGCCGACGTTATCCTCCCTCACCCCTTCTTTTTTCTTTTTCAGCATAACGTGAGAAGAGAGAGCATGCCCAAACATGATCGAAGCTCACCATGCCAGAACATCAACAACGGGATCCCTTCACATCAAAGCATCAGAGGGGCACACGAAATTTGAGAAAGTTTAATTAAGACAGAAAACTGAAGCGCTAGAACACGAGCGTCAAGCTTCACAATGAATGAATCAATATATGCCCATCGCCGGCCAGCCGATTAACACCCATACACCCATAGCAAATCGGCAACCAACGTCCCACGTCCCGGTCGGCCTCCACCTCGACTCACCGTTGGCCAGTCATCGCATTCGATGGAAAAGACACGATCCGCACGTAGAAAAGACGCATCAAGCAACGAATCAAAGAAAAACTACGAGCCGCGTCTAAGGACCAACAAACGCCCACAATCAACCCAAAATCACAGGACGCCTAAGCGAAATTTGGTTCGAGCATTTCTTCGAACACATGGCGCGCAGCGAGTTGGGGAGCAAATATTGACCTGTTCGGAGCTGGAGCGCCCGCCCAAACTCAAAAGTAATCAACGAGCAACGCTCGGAATCAACAAAAAAACAACTCATTCAAGTCCGGCACGAGCAAGAACTAATGCGATCAAGTTGACTCTCACCTCACTCAAGACAGGACAGAACAATCTTATAACTCAGATTTGCTTGGGATAGTCATTGATAGCTTCTCCAGGATCAACAATCTTACCTGATGATGGCTCATGAGATTTGATGTATTTAGAAGGCATTCTGATCACCGTTGGCATTATCAATAGAATGATTTCTCTGAAGCATCACGTCAGACTCTGGGATCGGCTTCCCCGTTCTTGGACTAGCTTCCTGTTCCTGTTGTCATTGAATATGATTAAATTTGATCTGATTATTTTATGTAAAAGGAAAGGAGATTAAAAGAAAAATTTAATCGACCTTTTCCTCCCCTCTTTCATCAGAAAATTTGAAAATTTGGATATTAATTATTACAGACCCAAAATAAAATATAAGGAAAATCTCAAATAAGGGCCTGGAGTGGGTAATTTTCTCAAAAAAGGATCCAAAGTGGACACTGTATCAAATAATGACCCAAAGTGGCTAATTTTGTCTCAAATAAGGACCCAAACATTCAATCTTATTTACAGCTTGGGGTAGTTTTGTCCAAAAACATTTTTTTCTTAAATTTTTTTTTTCTTCATCTTCCTCACAGCACCTCCTTCGCTCTACATTGCCTCCTTCTTCAACACCATAATCAGGGCCCTTACCAGCGACCTCGTGAGCTTCATGTCATCACGTAGTTGGTCATAGTGACAAGAAGTCGGATTGGAGTTATTTGCTACTGGCCACCTTCTCGGATGCTAAAATCCTCAGTTCCTCAAGATGCATCAAATCTCGGCTTGCTTGTGCTTAGCCTAAAGCTCGGATTAACCTCCATCTGACGATGACGATGCTGGATTTTCTATCAGGGGCAGTGGTCGATGAGGTCAAGAGCTCGAATAGGACTTGTCAATGGCAGCAATGGGGCAACGAAGTACAATAGTTTCTACAGTTAATGATCTCAGATACGACTAATGATCAATCTCAAGATGGGGTATCGGTTGAGAAGAAGAGCTGTGTTGATGAGAATGGCAAGAGTGTGAGTGGGTGTCTCCAGACTAGGGATTATTGAAAGGAACCATTGGCATTGCAAAGGGGAAGGGGGATCTCTGAAAGATTGAATTTACGCAAGAGAGGCAAACCCAAATTTGAAATTGATGAGGCAAACTCTTGCTGAGGTTGAAATAGTCGCCAGCTGCAACAAAATTGTTCTTTGGCCTGAAATTGTTGATCACCAAGTGTTAATTGAATAGAGGCATACGTTAGTCAAACAAGATGATCTGGCGATGCTTGGACTCTGTTGTTGGCAAGCAAGACCGAAAACAACACAAAAAATTGCAGTTGCTGGGTTAGCGGAAGGCCCGGAATAAGTGCAGTTTGATGCACTCTCGAGGTGAGAGAAATACGTCGCCAAAGGGATTAGTTGCATAGCTTGGGAGTTGGACAAGAAGTTGAGTCTCAGCAAAAGCAAATTCATATTATGGCTTTGAGATCAGAATTTCCGATGAATGTTGGAATAAAAAGAACTTATTTTTGAAAGCTCATTTCGGCTTCGTGGAATTGTCTACAAACCATTTTGAGGAGCGAAATTTAAAATTTTCAACTAGTTAAACTACGTTGTAATGGCTCGTGTTAAAGAAAACCCAATCTTGGTCATACAACGAGATGACACAAAAAGCGATGGAGGGGCTGATAATGGAGGTGATGTAGAGAGTGAGAAAGATGAAGAAAGAAAAAAGAAGAAAGAGAGAGACAAAAAATAAACAACAGTTCTTGGACAAAAGTACCTTGGTTGTGAATAAAATTAGAAGTTCAGGTCTTTAATTAAGAGTAAAGTAGCCACTCCGGGCCCTTATTTGAGACAGTGTCCACTTTAGATCCTTTTTTGAGAAAATGGCTTCACTTCAGGTCCTATTTGAGATTTTCCCTAAAATATATAGATTAAAGACAAGAATTAGCAAACCCGGTTAATTGAAAAAGTTTCAAAGTAAATGAAAATATTTCCCTTTTGTTTTGTTGAAAATATGCATGCTTGTAAAACTAAGGTTTTTAATCCATCATTTTGTATGTTTTTTCAATTAATAATCCATCTTTCTATTCATTGATAAAATATTAAACCTCCTCTTGCGTATGTTGCTCATATCAAATTGTCAATACACTAACAATAGAAAATTTTCTGTTGACGAAAATATATTTCACGATGAAAGAATTTCGTAACTTACTAATTTCATTAACATTTCTGTAAATATATTTTAGTGCAACACCTATGAAATTTGAGAAAAGTTGATCCCTAACTAATTTATGGGGACATTGGTAAAAATCATTTTAAGCTTTATATTTTACTAATCACACTTGTTAAAGTTGAAAAATATCGGTGATTTACTAATTTATTAAAACGTTGCTAGCGTCTCCAATCCTTGGAAATACTCAAAGACAAAAGTACAATAATTTGTCCAATAGTTTATGTGACAGATATTTTATTAATGTGTTATATTTATACCTCATTTTTCATATATGTATATCCCAAATCGCCTATTATAATTTTCTCAAGTCATCACCACTATACGTTTCGAACGAATTTAACTCCAATGGAACCATTAACGACCTCATTTTACAATGCGCAATGCTCATTGCTCAATCACAATGCTTCATTGACTATAAGTTAAGCCATTTCTGAAACTTTTTCAGCCCATGGGCGAAAGCATTGCCCGACTCAGCCTCTGCTTTCTATCCACTTTAACTATTTTTCCAGGAAAATGCCATTGTGTTGTGCTGGGGAGTATTTTTCGTGTATTGGTGACATCATGCGTTTTAATGATGATGTAGGATTCGACCCGAGTTCGGGCACGGGCAGAGTTATTCATCTTGAGCTTCCTCGCACAATCTATTTGAGGAAAGCGCCATGTGAGATTTTGCAGGGGTCCGACTCTATAGTATCGACATTTATCTCCTTACTGAAGTCAAGTGCTCGAAATGCATTTATTGTTAAGATAGGATGGTCAAGACTCTTTAAGCACTTGATATGTTGTCATTTAGATAGCAATGTCCATGTCCCGTGCATACCGGTTGATTTCCAAGCAAACAAATAATCCATTGCAACAATTACAAAGTTTCATTCTTGATGAGTTAAAGCCATTTTCTAGAAAGTCTCAGCTACTCCAATGAGAGTGCTTTGATCTTGAAGCGGTTAACTCCAAGTGGTGTGCTCTGCAAATCTCTCTGCCTTCTCCCGCATCTATCGAGTTTTTGGACTTCAGAACACAGCGCACGAGACTCATGGAAATGAGTAGGTTGATTGATATATTGACCTTACACAAGGCAGAGTAGCTTCCAATGCCACTTTCACCTTCACCTACTCCACTTTCTACTCCCTCTTTCGTTTTCTTTTTTACTTTTTTACGTAATTTTCCCTTAATATTTACACTGAAAATACTTACTTCTTATGTACATGGCAACGATCGGCAAAATAAAAAGGATTATTGTGCTTAAGAATGAGGAGGTGCTAATGATAGGTATCGTTGGGTACATATGGCTGACTGAGGAGAACTAGGATCTTAAGAGACAACTCCTAACGGGTAATTCTTAGTTGTACAAGAGATTAATTGCAATCTTTATATGAATGTTTATAAATAAAATTAAGTACAATTTAAGAGCCAAAATCATGATATTGATGAAAAATCTATAAGTAACACAACCAGATTTTGAGGAAAAATACTGTTCTTCAAAAAAGTTAAAAAAAAAGAGAGAAGTTACCAAGTTCAAGAAAAATAGGCATTCATGGATCCAGATCAGTTCCCAAACCTTTTGGGAGTAAGTAAAGCACCTGTTTTCATTATATGACGGACAGCTCCCGTTCATTAAGCACAACACGATGCAATCAGCTTAAAAAATTTCCTTGTTGCATCCATATCCCAGATATTTGGTTCGGATCTCACATCATTGCCAAAATTACAGTGAAGCTCTTGGTCATTTAAAGCATCAGGGGCATGAGAAATTGTCATCACCAAATGAAGAACGAACAGATGGATGCAAATTCGATACATAAAGACACTGACTGACAGTCCGAACATGTGAGATGGATATAGGCATGATGAAAAACAAGAGAGAGCACAACATGATTCCTACCAGTTTTTCCACCGTACAGGATGTTAATTTTTGACGGGATCAAGGCCATGAATCCATCATTTGATTGAGCAACTATGCATTATCACTTCAATTGACAAACAAATTGGAATATAGATCCATGGATATTGGTCATCTCAACATTGGTGTCCTGAATTTGAGAAAAGTAATAATCTTATGATGGTGCCTCTAGTGGCTTATTAATCCATGACAGAATAAGTGGACATAAGCTACTAAAAATGCCATCGAAACCACATAAACATGAGTAGTTGCTATGATCAATCAATCCTCTGAAGTGTTATTCCACATTGGTTGAATAAAGGGTATCGATAGGGGTTATATACATGCAGTCCACCTCCAACTAATACTTTAAGCTTTTGGGTTGAACTTTTGCTAACAATGAATGAAGTTATGTTTTATTTTGCATGAATGAATGAATGAATGAAAGAATCACATAATAGACATCATATGCTCTAGGAAAGCAACTTTAATAGAACTTGGAAAAAGGTAATACTCTCTGTTCAAATAAGAACATATTCATGTCATGTCAAGAATGAAGAGTCTTACTCTGTGACTGATGACGTGTAATGACAGGCAATGTGCTTCAAAGGCATTCCTATCTATTTTCATTCCTACCAGGATCACAAGCCAGACGATGCTGAAGCATTGCATTCACTTAGTCAACCCCGAGATTACTTCAAATAAGACAGGAAACAACAAGACATCGACACAACCCCATGCCAAACTGCAATTAGTGATGTGAAGTAGGTACCCTTAACTGAATATGATACTTTACCTGCTATATTCACAATTACTAGGAAACACAGATGATCTCCAGAACCTGCTCTCTGTCGTGCTGCTGTCATGCAAATATTCTTCATGATTCTACATGGGGAATATGTGTTCTCCATCATTCTGGAGTTCTTTTTGTGTGAATGATAATGAAAGAACATGATTTCTTTCATCAGGATTCAGAGACATGCATCACACTGTTGTGAAAATGATAATAAAAGAACATGACTAGTATCTTCCAAGTCAATTTGCACTTCTAATATTGCCAATGAGCTATTCCAATGTCAAGATTACAGTTATAGTTGGCAGTCCTCGGTTCTGATGTCGTACCAATGAAGCTGTCCCCGAAATTAACGATCATATGTACAGCTCCTCCCACTTCCTTTCGGTGCCATAAACAGCTGGGTAATACCTGAGCTCTGTTTCCTCTGTTTCAAGCAAATCAAACTTTGAATACGAGACTAGGAAAGTTGTTGCATCTGCACATGCCAGTCATGGCTATCTTGAGTGACAACAGCGAACAGCTCAAATTCTGAGGAGCTCGTTTGATGCATCAGGTTCATCCCCATCAAAAGGGAAAATCCTGTTCCCAAATCTTCTCCTCAAAATGGAAGAAGAGAGGTAAGGGGCCATGTCCAGTGAAAATGGAAAATGCAGATATCGGTCGATCTTCCTCGACATCTTCCATATGGAAGAATGTCAAAATCTTTTGATGTGAAAGCAAGAAACCAATGGGAGCTTCCTTATGGACATCTGTTTGAGAGACTCCTGCCTCACCTGACACTGTTGGCAGAATAACTTCTGGTCTGAACCAAGCCTCTCGGGTCTTGTGAATCGGTCCAAGCAGCCCATCAAGGTCGGTATCCCAGAGTTCTGGCTTCAATTCATGCACTCTGCCTCACCATTGCAGGAGTGATGTGACTTAGTTGATGTCGCCTTCACAGAACCACGTTGGTTTTGTTCCAGATCCAAAGAAATATCCAAGCAAGGGTCACATGTTGTAGATGTGAAACCACAAGCCATACACATGACATCGGAGCGTAAGATGCCAGAGAATACTCTGTGAGCAATACAGCAATCTCCACTCCCTGTAATAATTCATTAGTGTAGTTCTAAAGATATCTGAGAATCCACAATTTGTAAAAATTAAAGTTCCTCAACAGCATCACAAGTCACAACACGACGTATTTTATAGTACAAACACACAACCGTCAGACACAACACAAAAGAGCGCACTTGCACAGGAAAGCAGTTGTTTGCAGAGATTATAGATGCATTAAATTACCATGTGATGGAACAAATAATAAGTTCCACTGTGATATAACTTGAAAGAAAAGTTGAAACTAGAGGCTAACACTTGCCAAATATAAAGGCCCACAGATATTAGTTGACAGAGTTGAATCTCCTAACTGATCCAAGAAAGAATGACACCAGAACAAAATGAAACTTCCCAAGGGACTCAGAGGTATTAGGGCTGGGACATGCTAGAAAGGTAATAACCCACAAGTGTGATCCTATATCAGTTCAAAAATTCATTTACATGACTATACAAACAAACAAGCCCACTTGAACCACTGACCCAAGAGAAAATGTTAATAACGATAGATCACTGTCCTCAGCACCAGCAGACTCCAGATACTGCCCGTAAAAAATGGAGACCGGATGAAACAGATTTAATGCGATGCCTGTAAAATTTACCTTGGCTCTGCAGCCGGCGTCGATCCTTATCCACTTTCTCATGGATCCCATCAAGCATGGAAATGAAAAACTCATGAGCGTCCTGCTGCTCATAACTTGCCAAGTTAGCCGCATGTTGCCACCAACTGTGGGATAACCAAATCAATTAGAAAAAAAGAAATGTATAAAGCACATTTCCCTCTAAGTCAATTAGATAGAACAGTTAAGAAAGTCTCAGTCCAACATTGATGGTCAACAAGGAACTTGACAAAAGCATGCATCATTAGAATAAGGAAAAGATGCCTATCCATTATGTCCACAGCCATTTTCAGAAAAGCCAGTAGAGAAAAGTACTTAATCAAAGAAGATAATTTCCAGAGGCCTTGTTAACAAATGCCCCAAGGGCACTTGTTAAATTTAGCAAAATCAGAAATGATGCTTTCCAAGACACTTAAAATAATGAAAGAAATACACATTTTAACTAAGGCAATACGTCCAATGGTAAATTTGAAATTTCGAGAGCACATCTGATAAGGGACAAAGCCATAGTCCCCACATGGCACGGTGCCCTAACAATCTTTTACCGTTGGATTGAAATGCAATTGATCTCAGCTATTCAACACACCTCAACCAAGATGGTTGTATTTTTTACTCTCCAAACCATGACAAGTGCAAAGGGGCACTCTCTAACATTTGCCAATTTCCATTTGCCAAAAAAAAGAAAAAAAAAAAAAGATGGAGCAGCTAAGCTACGATACGAATGAGGTCAAAGCGTAATTGTAAATTAGGTAATGTTTATCATACTAACAATATAGCAGAACATGCACTGATCAAACAACTTCCATATCTTCACAGCCACTGGGTCACAACAGCAAATTTACAGAGCCTCTTGGACAATTTCCAACCTCCATGTGCTTCTAAAAACCAACAAAAACCATCAAGCATCCACATTTATCCAAAAAAATTCATAGAAGAGCAATTTCCTCCACATCCACAGACCTGTACAGGAACTTCGCCGGACTATAAGGCATCCGCTCCCCCGAAAACACCGCCGAGAACATGGCGTCCATGTCACAGGCCAAACAGAAGCTGCCATTCTTGCTCCCATGGCCTCCATCAAGAGCACCATCTACATTCCTTTTACTCACATTTCCACTAACCCCATTCTTCTTCTGACAAAAGTACCTATTGTGCCTGTCGCTCAAGAAGTAGTTCCTCAAAGGAGGAGTGTGCAACAATGCCTGCAACACCGAATTCATAAAGTAGGTGTTCCCCAAGTTATTGAGTCCCCGCAAGCCCCGCGGCAAATCCGGGGTCGCAACGGACTCGAGAGGGCTCGAACAGCTCCCCATCAGGGCGCGCTCGCGCGGGTCCGGCGGCCACGGCCGGTAATCAACCCTCCGCCGCTTCCGCAGGTTCTCCGGGGCCACCACCGCCCGGAAGCCGCCGGAGGAGGTGGCGGAAGCCGGCGGAGTGGAGGCCGCGGTCTGGGCCGGCACCGGGGGGCATGGCCTCGCCGTGCGCGGCCGCGTGGTAGGGGCCGGGGGGCGCGTGGCAGGAGACGGCAATCTGATGAATGCTGTCAATGCTTTTACGTTAGGCAAAGCTGACTGGAAAGCGAGACAAATATAATCACAAAGAAAAATTAAGTGCAATTTTCCGTGGCTCCATATACAGATGCAAGAAATTTTGTTCACAAATCAAATAATTTCTGCAGTTCTAATCACATTCGTCCTACTGGAGTTTTCATGGCTTTAGGTCTCGTTTGACTTTGGACCTTTTCCTTCTTCAAATTGTGGGACTATGATTGGTTGATCTGTATTTATAGCGAAATACCCCAAAACCTTTGCAAAATTTTAAATGTTGACATATGAAATCATTTATAATTCCTTTATAAATTTATAGAACTCGAAACAATTTTAAGTCTTTTTTTTAAAATTGAGGAAAACAATGCCATAGCTAGACGTCTGAGTAAAATATACCAATCGGTTGGATACATATTTCAAGAACACTTGACTTCCACAGGAGTGGCTAATTAAATGCATAAAAGCCATTTCGCAGATTAATTAAGGAGCTGGTAAAATCGGTTTGTCTTGGCCAGGGTTACTTTATAAGCTTAATCGTTCTAGTGTAAGCATCAATTTGGATTCTAACGAAGAAATACTTCCTTTCTGAAAGGAACTTTAGGCCTTTTGAACACCGGCTAAATCTTCATACTTCCAATGGAAGTTAGACTTTGGAGATTATGGAGTTAATTCAAAGCTGCATCACTTATGTCAAGGTGATTCAGAGATTTGTATATGGACTAGCTATGTACGAACTAGTGAAGCAGACTATGCAGCTAATGCTCAATGATTATATATAGCTATTTGATCTCACTGCTATGAGGTCACATCGATTTTCGGCATGTGCCAAAGTATAGCTTATTGAGTTTGAAACTGTCATTACTCGCAACGTAACTGCTTAAAGGAGCCATCCTGCCTACAATATGCGATGTGTCGAGTCTCCTCGCGCATGTATGAAAGGAACCTAGGCAAATGGACTTAGTAATTTAGAGCAAGACCGGCATTGACCTCTAACTAAGCAAAATGATATCTCGCCGTTTGTCAGCAATTGACAATTATAGGCGATTGACGGGGAACTTATGTGATGCTTATTTGCAATTCGAAATGGCCACATTGGCTAATTACAGTCGATGATCGAGATACGATGGACAGCAGGGAAAAAAACAAATGAAGACAGGAGCACAAATGATAAGGATGTTGTTTCTCCATCTTTTATAGGCTATATGCTGAGAAACATCTGTTTATCAGAATTTGGCACTGCCAACCTTCTTCGCAAAAGATGATAGACAGAAAGAAGCTGCATGGATCTGGCACAACAGGAGGCAACGAGGTTTGCATTAACAAGACATCAAAGTTCCAATTCACATAATGTAACATCTTTTATCCCTTTTTTCCTGTGAGTCGTAGAACTTAGGAGGCCCTTCAGCCACCCCATTGTTCTTGGTATATAGAGGATTGACAGGTTTCTCAAAGTCAACTGCCAGCCGTTGTTGGAGCAGAGCACAAATCCAATCATCCCACTAATGGAATAAACAGTCGAAAATTCATTATCCTCATTGTAAACTTGAAAAAAGGAGATTGCATAAACACTCCGTAAGAGTTTGATTTGATACCTCGAGTAGGAAGGAATTGAACACCAAACATACCACACTGAGGCCTTGAAGATTTGGCGACATTCGGCAATAGTATCTTCCGGTGTGAAGTTGTCCAGCCAAAAGCTGTCTGCTGGAGCAGACATGAGGCCTGCACGACAGAGCGTCTAAGCCACCGATTCCAAGAACTCTTTATTTGCTAGTTCAATTGCAGTAGCTCCTCAATTTTTTTTACGCATGATTAGCAAGTACTCTTTTTCTTGGAGGTGTTTGAATGTTGTGAATTATTTTAATTAAGTAGATGTATGACCTACCGACCCTATGAGATATCTGTTATTCTGCTCAGTTATTCAATTAATTGGAGGCATACTAAATTTCTAAGAGAGTGGAAAGGTTATAGGCACTCGACAATACCCATACACTCAAATGCATCCAAAAAGATCACATCAAAAGTTCCTTCAGGAACAGCCTTCAAGAAAGCAACTCCTGCGATGTTGAAATTAAAGTATGTTAATTAAATAACCTCTCGCAACTTATTTGTACTCATCAATGAGTAAGAACTATAGAAGAAACGCATGCCATCGTTAATGTAGACATTCACTCGCGGATCCTCGTACCCAACTGCTATTTCAGGGAAGAATTGCTTGGAAACCTGCAACAGGACACAAGACGTGTATGGATATTCTATGGTCCTCCTGAACCTTAGGATTTGATGAGCAATGAGAGGCCCAAGCTTGAAACTCTGGAAGGTTTTTGAATTTTAATTTCACTTACATCAATCACCATTTGGTCGAGTTCACATATATCAATTTGTTCCATGGACAAGTGACAAAATATTTCCCTCGAAATGCCTCCGTCTCCCCCACCAACAAGCAGCACCTGTAAAAATATCAGGTGAGCACTTTAACAGCATAAAAACTTGAAAGATGAAAGCAGTTGGAAAGAAATAAAGAGAGAGACCACCTTCTTCGGGTTCGGGATTAAGCAGAGGGGAAGACGTGTGAGCATCTCTTGGTAAACAAACTCATCCTTCTCCATCAGTTGGATTTAACCATCCAGAATTGCCACTTTGCCATGCTTCGCTGGCTATGAACAAAGCGATTATATATCAAGAGCCACAAGATATCTCTCTACTCGTCGCGAGTAAAAATACCATCCAAGATGCTGTCAACTCAACTGACTGCTTGTTGAAATAGTTTCTTGGGTAGGGGAAGTATCAGACCGAAGTCGATCTGATGTTTCATGTGATCTACTTTCTGATTTTGGAAATTTAATGATTTGCTAAAACAATATTCCCCAAGAAAATCTTATTTGAGGTGGTGGCATATATGCAGAGTTTGTGTAAGCTCATCGATCTTCATGATTCATCAGGATCCAATCCATATCCTAAATACTAATGGCGTAGCCATTGCTTTGTCATATGTACTTCTGGTGTAAAATTGGAGAGTGATCATGGAAGGTAAGAAATCACCTGGAAAACAAGAAGCTCCTGATATTTGGACTTCCCATGAAACAACACCCTGTTCGCCTCATAGAAGCGTAGCTCGCCTTCAAAATGAAAAATCACGAATATCATACTTTGACTGCGTCGTAAATATTCATCTTTGATTCATGTCATTAGTCTTGATGTGTGATGATATTATTTAAGCAGTCCACGTGTGAGTTTTATTAACTAAAGGAACCAGTCTCTGGTGATGGGTTATACTTCTTTTCTCCCCTAGGTAGGGCGAGATTACATTTCAATCCAGACGTCTACCATCAAACAATTGGCAGTTACCTCCTACAATGCAGCAATGTACATGCAAATTGAAATAAGTCGTAAGATTGTATCTCCAAGGTTTTATCGAGTACCGGGTAACTTGACCAATGTCAAGAAGAGAGAGAAAAAATGCTGAAATCGATTTAGAGTGGTGAATCGCATGCCCAAGGTAGATGCTAAGTTCCATCTCCAATCCCAAATCGGGACCATATGTTTCCACTAGACCTCCAAAGCTAAAAGACTACATAACGGTATATATCATGTGATATCTCGACTCAACTATCGCAACATACCTGGCCATTCAGTTGAAATCACAATACCATTCTATTTTATTGTTCAAGCCCATTGCCCTCATCTAATCAAGCATTTTATCAGCCATTTTAACACTCTGTGTAGATGTCTTTGATTACTTCACAGAAGCATTCGTGGTGAGCGCCTATTTATCTTCCAAGAAGGTTGGGCGAGCTAGCCTTTGGCAATAACTTTTTGTTTGGTACAGAATGTGTGTCCGTTTGACAAGTTTTGGCAAGCCAGGAACCTAGAAGCTCTCGTTTGCTCTACTCCAGAAATTTGTATGAATAACCTTCTGGTTAATTTGATGTGACCACTAGCGAGAAAATGTTATTAGCAAGTATAATTGAGATAGTTTAGGGCGCGTTTGGTAACGATTCTGTTCCCGGAACCAATTTCTAAGCATTTTAAGGGCTTGCGTGGTAACATTTATGTTCTTCCCGATTTATGTTCTTTTGTTTCCTGGAACCAAAAAAAAAAAAAAAAACAGAAATTCGTTTGGTAACGCCAACTTGTTTTTCTATTTCTCGAAATAGAAAAGTAGCCCGGGAATAGATTTGGAACAGAAACAAGAAAAAAAAAATAGCTTCTTGTTCCCAGGAATACTTTCTAGAAATAAGCCAATTTTCTTTTGTTCCTCTCTCTTGCCGCAACCACCTCCAACTGCCCGAATCCACTGCCGACCGTCGACCGTCGCCCGTCGGCCGCCGGCCGGCCAACAGTCGGCGGCGGCTGATGGGTTGTGCAGTGGCGGTTGGCAGTGACTGGCGGTCATGTAGCGGTGGTGGCGGGCGGCGACGGCGGCGGCCGCCGGCAATCTATAAATAAGAATAAAAAATGAATAAATACAAAAAAAAAAACTGTTTCGTACCAAACACATTTTTATTCTTTTTCTATTTCAAGAGTAGAAATTTTATGTAATTACCAAATACCTTATTTTACTTAGAAATTGTTCCCTATAGTAGAAATAGAAAAGAACTATTTCTGAAAAGAAACTGTTCCCCGACCAAGAAGCGTTACCATGTGCACCCTAAGCCGTTTGATAATTGTCCAAAATTTCTAATTCTGGAATAGAATTGCGTTTGGTACCGTGCTCATTGATTCTGTTCCAAATCAAATTCTTTTAATTTTTAAATAATTTTTCTTCTTTTTTCCTTTTTTTTCCTTTCTCTTCTCTTGTTCTTCTTCTTCCAGTGGCCGATCGCCGAACGAGGGCCGACGACCTCACCGGAGCGTCGCCGACCCTTGGCGAGGCAAGCCCTCGTCGGTCGAGCCTCGCCGGTGGCCAGGCCGGCCTCGCCGGGGTTGGGCGAGGCCCGCCTTACCACCGGCGGAGCTAGGTGAGCCTCACCGGTGGCTGGGCTTGCCTCCAGCGAGCTCGCCGGCGGCGGCGGACAATGACGAACGGTGAACGGCGGCGGATGACAACCGCGAGATGACAGTAGATGAAGAAGAAGAAGAGAAAAGGGTAGAAGAAAAGAAATATAATTTTGATCCTTAGATTTGTTCCTGGAACAAGAATCAACTTTTTTATTTTATTTTATTCTTGATTATGTTCCAAATCTAATTCTGGGAACAAAAAAATAGAAATTTGTTTTCGGGAATAAAAAATCAGAATCAGACACTGTTTAAATGGTTACCAAATAGGCCGTTAGTACCCTATTGAATAGACTGCAAGGTTTGGAGTGAAGAAGGCGAACACACTCACTGGGATCGTAGTTGGTCATTTCCGCGGTCCTCTCGTATTTAGTAGGTTGAACTTCCAATTCTGTTCTGCTACAGTGGCATCTGTAACAAAGTATTCTGATCTGATTAAGTAATAATTCAAGAAAAAAATGGACATTCGTGGATTTAGATCAGCTCTCAAACATTTCAGGAGTGAAGAAATGCACCTGTTTTTATTACTACGACGGATGGCTCCCGTTCATAAAGCACAATGCAATGCAATCAGCTTAAAGAATGTCCTTGTTACATCGACCCAAATATTTTGTTCGGATCTCACATCATTGCCAAAATTACAGTGAAGCTCCTGGTCATTTAAAGCAGCGGGGGCAGGAGATATTGTCATCACCAAAAGAAGAACGAACATAAGGATGCAAATTCGATACGTAAAGACACTGACTAACGGTACGAACACGTGAGATGGATATAGGCATGATGAAAAATAAGAAAGAGCACAACATGATTTCTACTAGATTTCCACCGTACGGGATGTTACTTTTGACAGAATCAAGGCCATAACTCCACCATCAGATTGAGCAATCTATGTATTAGCACTTCAACTGACAAACAAAGTAAAATATAGATCCTTGGATATTCATCATCTCAACATCAGTGTCCTGGATTTGAGAAAAGTAATAATCATTTGATAGTGCCTCCAGTGGTTTATTAATCCATGACAGAATAAGTGGACATAAGCTTCTAAAAATACAATTGAAACCACACAAACCTAAGTAGTTGCTATGATCAGTCAATCCTTAAAAGTGTTATTTCACCTTGGTTGAAATAAAGGGTATCAATAAGGGTTAAATACATGCAGTCTACCTCTAGCTAATACTTTAAGCTTTTGGGTTGAACTTTTGCAAACAATAAATGAAGTTCTGTTTTATTGTGCATGAATGAATGAAAGAATCACATAATAAACATCCTATGCTCTAGGAAACCAACTTTAATAGAACTTGGAAAAAGGTAATACTCTGTTTGCATAAGAACATATTCATGTCATGTCAAGGAAGAAGAGCCTTATCCCGTGACTGATGACGTATAATGACATGCAATGTCTTGTACTTCAAAGGCATTCTTATCTATTTTCTTTCCCCCAGGATCACGAGCCAAATGATGCTCAAGCATCACATTTACGTGGTCAACCAATTCTTCCAAGAGTCCTTGAAATAAGAGGAAAAAAATAAGACATCGACACAAAAAGCCCCATGCCAAACTAAAAATACTAATGTGAAGTAGGTACTCTCAACTGCTATATTTACATTTACCAGCAAACACAGATGATTTCCAGAATCCGACCTCTGTCGTGCAGTTGTCATGCAAATATTTTTCATAATTCTACATGGGGCATATGTGTTCACCATCATTCTGGTATTCTCTGTGTAGGTGAAAATAAAAGAACATGATTTCTCACACCGGGATTCAGAGACACACATTAACTATTGTACAAATGATAATAAAAGAACATGACTAGTATCTTCCAAGTCAATCTGCACTCCTAATATTGCCAATGAGCTATTCTTATGTCAAGATTACAGTTGTAGTTGAAAATCCTTGCTTCTGATGTAGTACCAATTAAGCTCTCCACAGAATTAAAAATCACATGCATAGCTCCTCCCCCTTCTTTTTAAAGGCATAAGCAACAGGGTAGTACCCGAGCTTCGCAGATTTTTGTCCCCGCCATCAGCCAAGCCAAAAATAGTGCACATTTCTGGCTGAAACCACAATTATTGCAGGAGTGACTTTCCAGTTCCGTTTAGTGGCAGCTGTAGCAAAACATATTCGAATTTGAGCTGTAGATCAAGAAAAGATGGCAATTAGAGATCTAGATCAGCTCTCAAACATTAAAGGACTTAAGCAAATCACCTTTCTAGCCACCCATTGATTACTTGTCATGTTTATCCCAAAAACGTGAAAGCAATACGGTTGATTTAAGGACTTCATACTTCTGGTTTGGATCTCACATTGTTATCCACAATACAATGGAAATCCTCTATTCTTTTTTGTGAACTGAAATCTTCAGGTAACTTAAAAGAAAAGCCACTTATTGTCAGATTCAGTCAGCTCTGCACTCTGAATTTAGCATCGGTGCGAACAACAGTCGACTAGCATAGAGTTTGTAACCTTCAAAAAACAAGACCATCACATTATAGAGGATCCATACAGAGGATGACAGAATGAAAACCAACCATGGAAATATAAACAAATTTAATGGTGTTTATGTTTCAACATAAGAAATCAAAAGGTACTTCCTGACTCTGTCAGCAAGACAAAAATTATTTTGCTATAATTGGCCATAAAATGGAAAGTTTTATGTTTTCTGAAGGTTTGAAGCACTGATTATTGAACAAATAGACACATTGCAAATGCTAAAAACAATAGTATAAATGAAAGTTAAAAGTGAAAGTGCTTCCAAACCACATGTCAGAGCCCGATAACTCCTGGTGAAAGAAGAAACCAATGGACTTCTATTATTGTAGCTCAAGCTTTTGCATTTTCCCACAGTCAGAAGGTGACAAGGAGCAATTCCATTCAACTAGAAAGCTAGCAAAGAAAAAGTAAGGACAAAATTAACAAGCCATATCACCATCACAACAATTCGGACACTGGCATGCCTTTCCATGTGAAATTAGTAGCCTTCAATACCGTTTCACTATGTTATTAGCCAACTAGGGTGAGTGAGGACATCCTCGGAGAATCTTATGAGAAGGAATTTTGACTTACTCATGGAGAAAATGCTACTTTGGATCATAGGTACAAACAAATGATTCACTGGAGATTGTTCATCTTTCCACCTCTCATCACCCCTTAAGGTGCTCCAAGATCCGAAAACAGGAAAGAAATGGCTATGAATGTAGAACCTCATCAATCAAGGTAATCTTCCCATTCAACCTGAAGTTAGTTCACATTAGTTCCAACAACTCTTCCACACTACCCAAACCGGGTGATAAAATCAACCTAAACCTGTAATAGGCTCATAAGTCCTGATAATCGTGCTATACATGCTCTGCAACTGCTCAGATAACATAAGGAAAATTCACCACCATTGACATGAAACCTAATCAAAAGATGTTATGGTTATCTCGTTACACCATAGCAAGCTGGTAGAGGAGAATAACCAAGCAGATCTCTGCACCTAACAGGATTCGCAAGCTGATAAATATAACATGACAACTAAAGATGCTTTGCTGAACATGCTGAAAAGCTCGAATTAGTTTCATTTCATTTCCTCCATGTGCAGACATCGAACATCCAAAATGAGACCAACAATAGTGACTCAAAACCTCCACTCACCAGAATGCGCATGCACCAATCACGCCAAGAATCAACCAATGAATAAACCGATCAATCAGTGACAAGAATGGATTAATGTTAAAAGGGGTCCAATCACCTGGACTCTGAAGATATGGCAACCGGAAGCAATGAAGACCCAACGTGAAGATCCTTCACCAGATTCCTCGCCTCCAACATTCTCTCTCTTCCATAATCATCCCCATCGTAGAACTCCTCCGTTGCTCCATTTCAAGCTGGAGCATAAGGGTCAAAGCAATCGGTGAGTGGTTGAGGTTAAAAGTCAAATTCCATTTCTCAGCTAGCAGAGCATGTGAGCATGAATCTCACTTTCGAATCAGTCGTCCCATCATCGTCCATCGGAAGTAAGATAGAAACAAACAACCAGATGATCCTGGACCTCAATCTCTTCCCCTTCTCTCTGTGCTCGATTTCCACCCTCCTCCTCTTCTGTAGCCCGCAAACCATTAGTCAGCTTCTTGCTGTTTCTTCCCTCGTAAATCATAGCCAATTCTTTGGTGGCCTATCAGGTGGTAAAGTCTGGTAAAAAGTTTGGTAAAAAGTCCGGTAATTTCTTGAGAGACTCGCACCCATCCCTCTTAAAGTACTTCAGGAATTTACTAGGGCAGTGAATTTCGACTAAGCTTTTGCAATCCCTAACATTCAACCACTTTAGATACCCCGACTTTGAAAGGTCAAGTACTTGAATGTGCATGCGCCCAGAGATATCCACCACTTCCAGGGATCCCAATTTTTCAAGGCCTTCTATCGAATGGAGTTTATCGTCCAAGTATCGCCAGCTATTGCTTCCTAGGAGTAGGTTCAACTCTCTTAGGGATTTTAAAGCTTCCAGCCCATCCAATTTCTTCGGCCCACAGCAGTCCTTGAGCCCTAATTCCGACAAAAATTCCAAATTGGAAAGCTTTGGCAACCTTTCCAATTTGGGACATCCCCAAACGTCAAGTTTTCGTATGCAGGAGGGAAGCTCTGGGATGCTTTGAAGAGACAAGCAATCACGAAGGGTGAGCTCCTTTAGATGCTTCAGGTGAGAGAGCGATGGTAGCTCATTGCTCCCACAGGTGAGTATCAGGGATGATAAGCTAAAAGGAGGTTTTGGGAGTGACTGAAGCTCATCACAGCCAAATAAATCGAGGTGCTCGAGGGAATAAAACTGATCTAAGTTTTCTGGCAAGCCAGAAATTTTTGTATAACGTAAACCAAGGGTCTTTAGAGAAGACAATCTACCTTTATCAACATGAATTTGTCCTCGCAGGACACCGCATCCAGAGGCAGCCAACTCTTGGAGGCTTTGCAATTTTCCAATAGAGCTCGGTAACCTTTTTATTGGGCTATCACAAATCCTTAGAATTTTCAATTTGTTCAATTCCCCAATGGATTCGGGTAATTCGTTAAATGCTGTATTTGACAAGTCCAGCTCAACCAACTCTCCCAACTTCATAATTGAAGAAGGGATCGGTAGCAACTCGATGGATTCCGCTAAAAACAAACTTATGAAACTGATTATTGGGTTGGACTCTTCAGTCAGTTGACGACAATCCCTGGCACTAAGCCTTTTCAGTTGCTTCAAAGATCCTATACATGGATGGATTTGTCTTATATGAGTATCGTCTATGACAAGTTCCTCCAAATTTTCTAGTTCGCCCAATTGTTCGGGTAACTTCTTGAGACCTGTACAGTGCCTCAAGTTCAAGGAAACGAGGTGCTTGACATCTCCAATGGAAGGGTCGATTTCCTCCAAATGAACACAACTTTCCAGGACTAGCATCTCTAAATTTTTAAATGGAGAGAGATTAGGGGTGATCTTTAATCTGGCGCACCACGAAAGATTGAGAACTTTCAACCTCTCCATCTATGAGAAAGAAACATGTTCCAAGATTAGCAGTTAGAAATAGAATGATTTATCATCAAATGTAACAAAAGAGAAAGCCATTTTTTCATCTTCACCTTGATAGAACTCCATCCTCTCCAATTTTCACTAATATCACCACATGATAAATCAAGTATGACTAATCTCTCCAAATGGACATCGGTTGCCTCGAAAGAGGCAGGACATCTCTTCCATTTTAGCCATCGTAATTCAGCAAGTGATCCTTTGAAATCTCCATCAAAATTCACATCTTTCACATGAAGGACCTTCAAGTTAGGCATTTTTATGAAGCTTTTTTGCTCCATGAACTCTCTGGAGCCCCTTTCGTCCAGACGCAGTGCCTCAATATTTTCATTTTCCTCCTACAAAAAACAAAATAAAATTGAGGATTGTAAATACCATCCAACCTCCTTTTATTAGTATACTTTGCATGTTATTGTGGTCCATGCATTTTGTCTACACTTATAGGGAAAAAGAAATATATCTGATCTTCTTCAATAACATAATCATGTTAAATAATAGTAAATGACGACAAAAGAAACTAAATAACAACTTACATATGATTTTCTAGGTATTCATACAAAGTAATTTCTTTTTCCCTATAAGATCAAAATACCTATTATTAGAACCATGCATAGCACCAGTATGAACACTAAGACATTTTATGAAAACTGAGTAGAATAGGCTATCGAAATCATTTGAGTTTTCATCTTTGATATGAACATGATTGATCCACGATACACGTGCAGAGCTCATAATTAAAACTAAAAACAGGCTAATTATGCTACTTCCTTTATAATTAATGTATCTTGAACAATCTTCCAATATTTATTTACCAGTCCTTTCAGCGAAAAGAAAAATAAAAATAAGAGTGTTCTATCTATTGTTGACTAAGAGGCATCCAAATCATGTAGTGTTTTTTCAAGTTATCAATTAACCCAACCATGTCGATAACATAATTATGCATTTCTAGATTACTGAAAAAATTGATATATTTAAAGGCACTTCTTCAATGTTAATAATATTCACTGAGTAATAGAATATCAATTAAATCTTCAATTTTCTTTGTATTACGTACATGTACTTCTGCATTTACATTATCATATTGGCTTACATCGTGAACATGCATAATAAATGCTAGAAAAAAAAATTGTCAAAATTTTTCACACATATAAAACCACCGCATGACATCTTATCACTTGAAATTGAACACAATCTAAGTTGATAGCCAATAGTTGAGGTGCAATTTAACTGAAATCTTTCTTTTTGTTGCAAAAAAGTAGAAATGGCACACGAGCAAATTGCACGTGTTCACGGTTGGAAACGTTGGTCTGAGGATAAATCAGACCAACGTACTTCAAAAACTATGTTGCTGATGTATTTTGGGAAGATAGAATGGAAGACAACAAAGTAATGATCAACAGTAAGTTATTGGTGTTTGGTTGAATAAAATAAGTTAATCCGCACAAAGTTATAAAGACCCGTGCGGTTTAGAGTGTCATGAACTGGAATTATAAGTGGCATAAAGTAAATTATCAAAGTTGTGTGATGCTCGGTCTTTAACAAGTACTATTTAGTAAGAAGCAGTATCAAATATGCTAGAAAACGATGTTAAACCGACAAAGGAGCAATATAGACAGAGTTGATACTAAACAATTTTACTGTCATATGCTTCAAGAGATGACCTGTTGATTAGTGACGAGCAAACTTTTCATGAACTAAAGGCCAAAATTTGATGTAGCTTTTACCAAGAAAATGCTAACTAAATGTTGAGAATGGTCAATGATCTAGAGCAAAAGAACAATAACAATAATGATTTGAGGGACTAGCATTAGAGAACATGGGAGAGCCAAAAGTAGACATCATTGTTACCTTGTGTCGTAGAACTTTTATAACTTCCTCATCCCATGGTCTGCTCCAACGCCAAGGCCTCATTTCTTTTGGACGGGCAATAGTTTTGCCTAGATCTCTTAGTTGATCATGCATTCTCAACCGATTCTCATCATCAATTTTTATTAATGAAAGTTCAATCATTCTTGCCAATGCGGAATTTGGGTACAATTGGAGATCCTCCCACAAGTAGGTGGCAATTCTTTTGTAAGTTCCAATGAAAATACATGCTATGTCTAGAAACAATTGTTTCTCATTATCTTCTAGTGCATTGTAACTTAGCTTCAACTTTTCTTGTACTTCCTTATGAGGCATCTTCCTCAATTTCTCCAACATCTCTTTCCATATGCTTTTGTCTCTTCTTTTGAGAAGTGAACCTATAACCGTGAGGGCTAAGGGAAGCCCTCCTGTGGTGTTAACAATATCATGAGAAAGAGCCTCGAGTTCTGTGGGAGGTTGTTCTGCTTCAAATGCATATCTGCTAAACAAAAGCATAGATTCTTCGTAATCCATTTCTTTGAGTTCATACTGTTTATATTCAGAGTCCAGAAGGGCCATATCTCGACATGTAATAATGATCCTACTTCCCAACTCAAAATTAGAACCTCCAATCAAATTATCAAGGTGGTCTCGACGATCCACATCATCAAGAAGAATGAGTACCTTCTTTTTGTCACAACTTAATCGGATCTTATTAATCCCTATCTCGGGATCACGCACAGTACTTTTAGGACCTTTTGCTATATCTGAGATCAGTAGAGATTGGACATGCTCTATACCCTTGCTTTTAGTTGTTTCTCTAATATCCTTGAGAGAGCAGCGGTACTGAAAATTGTCAAAAAGCTTTTTATAGATGATCGTAGCCAGAGTTGTCTTACCGATGCCGCCCATCCCCCAAATCCCAATAATTCGAGTGTCTGGGCAAGCAAGATCCACCAATTCCATAACCTCAGCCACACGATCCTCAATTCCAACCAAGTTCACGGGAAGATGTGGTTGAAAATCATGTTGCTGCTTGCGCATTATTATTTCTACAAGTTCATTTACCAATTCCCCCTCACGCCTGCCAAATGACACAACACATGACCATTTATTAATGGCTCCACCAAACAAGGATTAAGGATGATAAATAGAAAAATTCTTCTTTCGACAAGGATATATTAAAAGAAGGTAAACGGTGTACCCATTAGTAGTTTTCTCTGATTCGAATGCTCTAGAATCGACTAATTCTCTGAGAGCTACCGGCGCTTTCTGCTTGACATCCTCCTCCTTAAAACGATGCATACCAAATTTGAAGGCCTCTCCAAAGGCCCCCTGTAGTTCGCGCACCTCATGGGGTTTCACATTGTAAAACACAGGCAAGACTATTTGTCCATTGGTTTTCTTGCACTCCATTATCTCAATGAGCTCACGGAGGCACCATTCGCTAGCAGCATAATTTTCTGAGATGACTGGGATTGAAACTTTAGAGTGCTTGATTGCACTGATGAGACTTTCACCAATTTTCTCGCCGAAGGGGAGGTCCTTATCATCTCTGAACACGAAGTTTGGATGGAACGGTAAGCCCACATCGTTGAGTCTATGGTAGAGGTGATCGACAAAGCCATTGCGAGTATCGAGGCCTCTAAAGCTTAAGAATACATAGTAATTGTTTCCATTCACAGAGGTGGATGAAGCAGATGGGTCAGAATACGCTCCTGACGCCGATGGCACATTGATCTTCTCCAGAGAGTCCCAAGAGGGAAGAAGACGCGATTCACGTCTTTGTCGCTTCGACGTGGTCGGACTGGAAGCATCGGTGAATTTAGCTCGCTTGCGTTGTTGCTTTGAGAAATCATTTCCCATTGCAGCTCTCTTCTCTCTTCTCTCTCTCTCTCTCTGTGACTGGACTGTTGTGGATAATTTTGAGGTGCTGGATGAAGGGGTTGAGTACAGTGGTTTGCTTGTCAACCAGGACGATGGCTCTGTTCGGCTGCTATGATTTCAGCTGGGAAGCGTACTAGAGCTGGTAAAGAGGAAAAAGGGAAAGCAGGAGGCGAGGCAGGAAGACAAAGCAGGTTTGTCGTTCCATATATTTCATGTGTTTATAATGGGATCCAGAGACGCGTTCGAATTTTGACTAAAAAAATTGATTGTTAATCGACTAAAAGCTACTCTTGCGGTCCTCTCCTCACTCGCCCTTTGACTTCTGCGCAGTACTCCCTGTTGGCCTTAACAGCAACCCCAATTATAAAATAAAATAATATAAAAATGAAAGAAATGAACATAATAGCTATATTGCCACTATAATTATATCACCGTGATCACAAGAAGTAATTATCCAGAAAATATACTTTATCTTCATTAGACTAAGAGATTTCCGCAACATCTGAAAGTAATTATACGCCCCTTAAATTAAAACCGAAAAATATTTACTTCAATTAAAATGGAAAAGTAAAAAGAAAATTGTTCCAAAACAAGTTAAGATAGACATCCCTCATGGAGATTGTCGCCTGTCAATTACCCACCGAAAGTGTTCTAGAGAATCACTTTTATATTTATCTAATACGATAGATCCACCGTATCTATTTTAGATCTATGTATGAAATATATATTTTTTTTATAAGCTTAATTCATATCTCTAAGAAATTATGCTCTCTCTTTTCTTTTTCTTTTTTCTTTTGCAAGCACATCAACAAATTTGCTTTTAATTAACTTATCGACTTCAGCAAATGATAAAAGATAATAAACATAACTATCGGACACTCATGTTCTTACTTACTTTTCTTTGATTTTTGGCCCAAATGACATTAGCACCATTGGTTTTGAGACGGCAACCACCCTCACATTACTAGAAAGCATTCACTAATTATTTTTCCAACCGGCCCCACCACTCTTCTTTATGGGTCTCAAAGGCCTTCATGACCCTCTTTCTAGAAAGCATTCACCAATTATTTTTCCAACCGGCCCCATCACTCTTCTTTATGGGTCTCAAAGGCCATCATGACCCTCTTTCTTTTCATTGTTCATGTGAAATGCACCGATTACCCATTCAAAAGAAAAAGTAAATAACTTTAAGAGCGCCCATGACAAAATTTATATTTTTTTATTTTTTTATTCCTCAGAATAAATTTAGAATAGAAATTTATTTAGTAACGCAATTTCATTTTTCTATTTTTGGAATAGATTTTTATTTCAGAATTAGATTTGGGGCAAAAATCAAAAACTAAAATTTATAGCTTTTTTATTTCTAGAACAAAAACGAGAAATGAAAACTCTTTTGATTGTTCATTCTCATCACCGTTTGCCGTCCAAATGTCACTTGTGGGATGCCGGACACCCGCCACTAATTGCCGAACACCGATCTCCGGCTACCCGCCACTAAACTCCGGTTATCGATCCCCCACCGTTGGACACTAGACGCCAACCATGGGGCCCCTGAACTCCGGTGTAACGACCCGGGCCCCACTGTGTAATATTGTCCGCTTTGGACACTAAGTCCTCACGGCTTTAAAACGCGTTACACAGATTAGAGGGATCCCAAGCCTTTATAAACTAACCTAGGACTCCCCCCCTAAGCGATGTGGGACTAGAGAGGACCCCCTCCCCTTCCCTTGGGCTGTCACACTCTCCATCCCTTAAGAGCACAGCGTCCTCGCTGTGGCCCCACATGCGGTCAGGAGTCAACTCTGATACCATTTGTAACGACCCAGGCCCCACTGTGTAATATTGTCCGCTTTAGACACTGAGTCCTCACGGCTTTAGAACGTGTTACACAAATTAGAGGGACCCCAAGCCTTTATAAACTAGCCCAAGACTCCCCCCTAAGCGATGTGGGACTAGAGAGGACCTCTTCCCTTTCCCTTGGGCTGTCACACTAGTGACGGTGCGCGGGGAGGATGGATGGCGGTGCGTCCGCGTCTCGATCCCCGGACGTGCACAGGGAAGGGAAAGTCCCTCTCTAGTCTCACATTGCTTAGGGGGGAGTCCTGGACTAGTTTATAAATGCTTGGGTCCCTCTAATCTGTGTAACGCGTTTCACGTATGCTTCCACTGCGCTGAAAACAAAGCCGTGAGGGAGGGCGGGCCGGTGGGCCGCGCCTCCAAAGCGCACAATATTATGGCTTGGGAGAGGGAAGGCCCTCTACCCCTGCATAACACGTTTTAAAGCCGTGAGGACTCAGTGTCCAAAGCGGACAATAGTACACAATGGGGCTCGAGTGGTTACAAATGGTATTAGAGCCGACTCCCGACCGCATGTGAGTCCACAGCGAGGACACTGCTCCTAAGGGGTGGAGAGTGTGACAGCCTAAGCGATAGTGCGCGGGGAGGAGGGATGGTGTTGCGTCTGCGCCTCGGTCCCCGGACGTGCGTAGGGAAGAGGAAGGGGTCTATCTCTAGTCCCACATCGCTTAGGGGGGAGTCTTGGGCTAGTTTATAAAAGCTTGGGTCCCTCTAATCTGTGTAACGCGTTTCATGTATGCTTCCGCTACGCTGAAAACGAAGCCGTGAGGGAGGGCGGGCATGTGGGCCGCGCCTCCAAAGCGGACAATATTATGGCTTGGGAGAGGGAAGGCCCTCTGCCCCTGCGTAACGCGTTTTAAAGCCGTGAGGACTCAGTGTCCAAAGCGGACAATATTACACAATGGGGCCTGGGTCGTTACATCCGGCTCCCCGCCGCCCGTCACCGGCCGCCTGCCGCAAGACATCGAACGCCGGCCGCTAGACTCCAATCACTCGCCGCTAGATGCCAAATGTCAAAAATTGGACTTCAGCTCCCCACCCCCTATCAATCGTCGCTTGCCCGTCACCGAATGCTGGATGTCAAATGCCTGTCGCTCGCCGTCGAATGCTGACCTTCCACCACCGGCCGTCAATTGGCGATTGCCAGACTCTGGCTCCCTGCCGCCCGTTGCTGGCCGCCAGATGCCAGACACCAGATGTCAAACAACGACCGCCTGCTGTCGGATGTTGGACGCCCATCGCCAGCCACCCATCGCCGCCCCTAGAAATAGACATTTTATTCTACTAGCAAATGAATTTCTATTCCAAAAATAAAAATTTTAAATTATTATTAAACGTGTTTCTTTGCTTAGAAATTCATCTAGGAAATATAAATGGAGAAATCAATTTCTTACCAAAAATTAATTTTTGTTATAGAAATTTTATCATGTGCACCTTACAATACTGACGCAATCAGTACGGAATGTCCGCGTGAAGTTTCGTTCACATAGCCTTATTTCCTCTCGATTGAACTTCCGTGCAGCAAGGGCATCATTGAATTGACAAATCAATGTCTATTGTAAGTCTAACGGTAGGGAACTATTTGGGAGAACATAGCTCTTGAAGTTGCACGCGAAGCTAAAGCTAAGGTTCCTAAAGTCAAGGATTTTGTCTTTCAATATTGTGGGTTTCAATGTATTTTTTGTTCAGGAAATTTTGGCTATTCATTTCCCTCAAGGAGCTATAAGTAGAGTAGTGACAGTCTTCGAGCAGTAGATTAACTACCACTGAATATGAGAAAAAATTTATATCGAAAATGACATGGTGCCTGCATCACTGAGATATAGCAAGTATTGTAGGCCTCTGTTCAAGATCGAGACACTTGAGGCCTTGACGATTGCCGCATGAAGCGAGACGCCCCCTTTTATCCTTCCTTTTCCTTTAATTTATTTTCGTTAAATATCCTTTTCTTTCTTACCAAAAGAACCTCCTATTCTTGAGAGAGAGAGCGAGAGAGAGAGATTGCATATTTTCTTGAAGAAATAAAAAGGTCGTGTTTGGGTGCAAAAGAACTACGGCAAGAAGAAAATTGAAAAGAAAAATAGAGAGAGAGATGGAGAGGAAAATAAGAAAGAATGGAAGAATATAAAGATGAGGTGTGAATGAGAAGGACGCGTTTAACTTTACGAGGGGAAGGGGATGAGAAGGACGCGTTTAACTTTATGCGGGGAAGGGGATGTGTGTTGGAAGTTTGTTTGTAAAACAAACTAAGTGTATGTTTCATTGCCCCACAAAGGAAAAATGGGAGGAGATGGGCCAATTAATAAGTATAGGGCTCATTTAGTGTATTTAAAGAAAAAATTGAATGTGGGCTAGACCCCACCATACCCTCATGTGGGTATGCTAATAATTGCTCGATTTTTACCTGATTATTAGTCGCACTTAACACTTGGCTCTTTCGCGCGCCCGCGATTTAATTAGTACTAACCCTCTTGTTTTGTTTTTCCGTACAATTATCTTATTAACTTTAATTAGTTCAAAGGTTGTTTTTGTTTATTGAGAATTTTCGGAAATTATGAAAATTCGAAATTTTATTTATTAAAAAAATATTTTTTTATTTTTTATTGTTTCGAATTTTTTATTTGTGTCTTTTCAAGACAATTTTTGGAAATAATATTTATTTTGTTTGCAATCTTTCCCGAAATGTTACACTTGTTCACTTTTTTGAACTTCTTCCGAGTAGACACATTTGTTTATTTGGGCAACCTCTTTCGAAAAGATATATTCGTTCACTTTACAATATTTCACAACAAATTGACTATTTTCTTTAAGACATATATATATATATATATATATATATATATATATGTGTGTGTGTGTGTGTGTGCGCGCGCGCCGCGCGTATGTGTCAGTTTTCTGGATGTATGAATTGAGATCATTTTTTCGAGTTTTCTTTCCAAAACTACAGCCATTTTTTAATTGTTTCCTAGAGAGACTCTAGAGAAATATTAAAATTGATATCTAGTATTCTCATTTTCAGACTTTGTTGTATCCTAGAGGACATTTGTTGGTCACCATTGTTAACTTTATGGGACAAATAAATCCATAAAGAAAGTGATATCATGCCTCAAAATCTGACTTGATTGCTCTATTGATTTGAAGCCATATTTTTCCAACTATGTGTGGTGGAGACGACCATATATTACAAGTCAAAAGTGGCTCAATTAAATTTGAATGAAGAACGACCAGAATCCCTTCATTCACGGTCACCAAGCAATGCATCGAGACATGTAATTACACCCTATACTACATCAGTTGGTGGCCTTTTCTATCATTGTATTTTACCAATGGAAAAATCGGTCTTTCTATCTCATGAATGGGGGACCTTTGTCACTTTCCTCATCCGTCCCTACCGCTCTTCTTTCTGAGTCTGCAAAGCCACGAACCTCTCCTTTGTGGCATCAATGTGAAACAGGCCGATTGCCTCCAGCTGTTCAAAAGAAAAAAGGAAGAGAGCTTGAAGCACCCACATCAATCAGTACGTTCCCCGAATTGTCCTCCTGAAGTTTTGTCCGAGTAGTCTTTTATTCACTCTTGTTCAAGTTCCGTAAAGCATGTGCATAAATTGACAAGAGATACCGCAAGACAGGGTTTCTTTCCTAAAGCGGTTAGCTCTTTGTGGCGTGCTCCATGTACGCACCAAGGGTTAACATGCTTCCTTCCAAGGTCCTTACGCGACGAAAATCGAACGGGATTCGGCAAGCATGTTAACCGTTTGATTAAGAGAGGAAGCTGTGCACTTTCAGATGCATCCTATAAGCTACTTGCTCAGGTGGTCCAGTTAGGAACATTTTGGGAAAACTATAATTCTTCGTTAAGAATAAGTTCCTTCAAAATCTCAAGCACTAGAGAAAATTTATCATTCATAAAAAGTTACTAATGATGGGAGCCTCGACGTCACTGACACTCATAGAGAAATGCGATCTCATTCTCATATACAAATGCTATCTACTGGCTATAGATAGAACCCTTATTAATACGAGCAGAATGAGATTGCTTTCATTGGTAAATTACTAACCACAAATATCCCCAAAGGTTATTTAAGGAAAATCACCATCTGACACGTGCTTTATTTAAATGATAATCATCTAAAATTATGCCTTTCAAGGGATAAAATTGAAATAATTCTTTTATGTCTGTCTTCCAATGTTTTATGTATGTGATTCACACGTTAAATGTTGTATGCTTGTATTTTAAAGTACTCGAAAAGAAGGAAATGAATTTGCCAGTTTGTTTAGACAAAATACAAAATTAGGTGGGTTTCACGCACTGTAGTCAAAATTAACGCAACTTGAAATTTTAAACTTGGTTCTTATCATATTTTAATCACAATGATGAAGACACATTGCAGAGTTGACAGGAAAAGGACCTGCGCAGCGACATCAAATCTACTTTAATCTGCTTTTTATCCCGTTAAAGTTACATCAAAGTGACTTTAATATACTTTTATCCTGCTAAAGTTACATCAAATTGACGTCCATCAATATTTTATCCAGCTAAAGTTACAAGTTTCATCAAATTGACATCTATTAAATTTTTTTTTTATTCCAAAGAGTAGATACTAAAAGTTACGTGTGACGGGTACCTTTACCGAAAAAAAAAAAAAAGTTACGTGTGACGGATTGAAGTTTTTGTTTAATGTTTTCTTTTGAGCTAACTTCCAAGCTGTCGTTCGGTGGCCATTAAATAATTACCAAAAGAAATAACTGTTTCTTCATCATTTGTGTCTTTTGTTGACTGATTTGATCAGTCACATTTGTACCTTTGAAATCGAGGTGAGCACTCAGCACTAGCAGTGGGAGGATCATTTCCTTTTTGACGTCTATCTTCTCTCGGAAACCTCGCCTTAATTTCTTCAATTCAATATCTCTTTTATTTTGCGAAATAGTATCTCAAATTGATTAAGAAAATAAAGTATTGCTTTAATTAATTGATGAAGTAACTATTACGTCTACTTAGACATAACTTAGTAATTTATGTTTGGGAGTAAGTTGAGTTAGATGAACCCCCCATTTAGTCAAAATAAGAGTAAAATATATGGGTACAAAGATTTTCTTAAAAATAATGGATGCGTATCGAGTATAAAAAGGGGCAATCTCAAGATTGGTCCCCAAGGTTTAATTTGATCGCTGAATTTTAATTTTGTTTAATTTGATTATTTATTCTTTGAATTGGATCAATTTAATTCCTCTAATTAACTTGGTCATATTGGCACTTGACGTGATAATCAATCTCCATCGGGAGACTCGTGATAGCTAGCCTGATTGGGCTGTCTAGAGCCACATCAGCAAAATCTAGAAATCAAAGGGGGAGAGAATCGGGGGAGGGAGAGAGACGTGGGCAATGGGGGACGGGCGATGGTGCTCGATTCCTAATTTTAAAGCAATAGATATTAGAGTAAGTTGATCTTAAAATTTATTGTTGTATGTATGTGAAGAAGTCAGTTAATTACTTTTCGTTAAAACCTTAATGGACTTGCTTATCTATAAGTTCATGGCATGTGATGTGGCACGAGTACATAAAGATCTTTCAAGACACTTGATGTCTCGGATACATTCTCATATTGATGGTCATGGAATGGTGGGGTTGGACGGTGATGGAGAAGTCAAAGTTCGGTCCCAGCAAGAACGGAAGAAAGGGTGATTTCCAGTTTCATGGTTTTGCACTTCCGCAAATTTTGCGATGGTCATATTTTGATTTTTATAAAACAAGAAATATTATTAAAATTTTGGAGGAAAATTCATATAATAGATTAAATAGGCTTGAGCGATATGGAGCGAGATATTTATAATGTACATAATAACCATTCTATTTCTGTTTTTAACTATTTTTTTGTTCCAGATTTGTTTTTAACAAAAATTCGTTTTATAACGCAATTTCATTTTTTTTATTTCTCGAAAAAAAAAATTAGTCCAAAAATAGATTTGAAATAGAATAATAAGTAAAAATTTTATAAATATAATTTTATTTCTAGAACATAATTGAGAAAAACTCTTATCATCGCTTATCATCTCTCTTGGCCGCATTTTGCCCACTTGTTGCCACTAGCTGTCCGCCACTGTTGGTTGTTGTCCGTTGTCGCTACCTCTCGTTTGCCATCCACCGGTCGCCGCTTGGGAGGGAGAAGTTTTATGTCATTAGCAAATAAATTTCTATTCCATGAACATAAATTTTGTGTCATTATCAAACACGTATTTTTACTCATAAACTCATCCAGAATAGAAATAGAAAAATCTATTTATGTTCTAGAAATCAATTTCTGATCAAAATGATTATCATTCACACCCTTATAATTTACTCACATGGAAAACTTCTCCGTTTTCTCCGAAACCGAACGTTGGACATCAAGCCCACTTGGTTTGAATGCTGAATTGTTTGGTTAATTTGACTTTAGTTGGCTCTTGAGATTCGTTTGGTTGCTTGGATGAAATCCTTTGGAAGATAAAACAATCTTCTCTTCCCCGGGGGGTTTATGCCAGTGATTTTTTTGGTCAAAGTGTAAGGAATGTCCACAATGTCAATCTCTGCAAATCTTCAAGGAGGAGTATGCAAAGGTTCTATTAAAAATATGTCTTGAATTTTAGCACGCAAAAAGAGTCCGATTTAAGTAGATTTTCTAGTTTAATTAAATTTCTTCATTTGAGTGGTTTTTTAGTTCAAGTAAGTTTCCTAAAGGGGATTTCATATTTTGGATTCAAATCTTTTCTATATAATTAGTTGGTCTTTTTCGTGAATTACATTTAAGAGAAGGCCTAGGTATTCAGGCCTACTTAATCTTATGATAATATTTGTGAATTCTTTTGTGAGATTGAGAAATTATTTTGCAATAAAACGCCGTGTTGGTTATTGGGTGTAATGGGAATCGGGAAATATTGAAAGTATTTTGTGAACTCTGTTAAATCACTTAATTTATAGTGAGATGTTGTGTTTTCCTCGTGGATGAGTCTCACCGATTGAAAAACGTAAATCCGAAATTCAATTTATTTTCTTAAACCTTTGGGTAAAATTTTTTAAAGTAATCATTCTGACCTTTTCATGTGCATATTGGGAATCTAGAAACGTATTCAAATTTTGACTAAAAAATTTGATTGTAAATTGACTAAAAACAATTCCTCAGTTGTTGCCATCTCTTGGCCCTCACTTTATACCCTCGACGTCGGCTCCCAACTGGCCTTAACAACCACCCCCATTATAAAAAATAAAATGAAAGAAAATAACATAATAGCCACTATAGTTATATTACCGTGATCACAAGAAATAATTATTCAAGAAGTATACTTAATCTTCATGAGAGTAAAATATTTTCGTAATATTGAAAGTAATCATGTGCGTAGCATCGATACTGACATGCGACACGGGACTCGACATGACACGATACGCCGACACGTTTGGATACGTTGTATATTAAATATATATTTTTATATATCCATAATAAATTATCATTTTATGATTATTTCAATCAAATGAATTTGAATCAAATTCATAAGTAAATAAATAATTAAAAAAGCTTAGAACGAATTTACACTAAAAATATTAATCCGTCATTTATTAATATTATTTATTGTTTCAATTTGACAAATTCAACCATATTTCAATAATTCATAAAACTTGGAGAGAAAACAAGCAATCCATATTCTGGACTCGCATGTTAGATATGCTGGAAGAGAAGAAAAAAAATTAAGGAGTGAATTGTGTATCACAGAAAGTGGGAGTCAAAAGAAAAGAGAAAACTAGATTTTTCTTATTTCTCCATTTATTATTTTTATTATTGTGTTTTATTTTCACACACACACACACACATATATAATATGTGTGTGTGTGTGTGTATTTTGACATCTTATTTATTGAATTTTTAAAATTGACCTTGATATCGGAATCATGTGTCGAAAACTCATATGTCAAAATTCCAATTCGAGTGTCGAAAAGTGTCACGAAAGTTGACCAGGTGTCAGATTCTCCGATACGTGTTAACCGAGTGTCGGAGAATGTCGGACACGTGTCGAAGTGTCCGACATAACACGAAAACTCTTGGAGAGTGTCGGTACTTCATACATTATATGCCCCTGAACTAAAGCTGAAAAATATTTGGTTCAATTAAAGTGGAAAAGTAAATGGAAAAATTTTCAAAAAATATAAGTTAAGATGGACTTCACTCATGGAAAGTGTCACCTATTAGTCACTCATTGAAAGTGTTTTGAGGAACCACTTTTTCATTTATCTAATAAGAGAGTTTCGCCATATCCATTTTAGATCTAAGTCATATTTCATTCTATTATCTCAATTCATAACTCTAACAAATTATGCTCTCTCTCCTTTTTTGTTTTTTCCTTTTTTTAGAAGCGCGCACATCAACAATATGCTTTTAGTTAACAAAATATACTAAATTTAACCATCGGATAGTCATGTTCTTATTAACTTTTCTTTGATTTTTGTCCTAAACGAAGTTAGCATTATGGCTTTGTGATTTTTTTTTTTTTCTAAATGAGACAACTAATCATAATGCCTATATATAGTAAGTTCAATTCTGTCGATCATTCTAACTTCCCAATTGAATTGAGGATATGATAGAGACGACAACCACTATTACATTACTAAAAAGCATTCATCAATTGTTTTTCTCCGCTTACCCTACTACTCATCTTTCGGCGTCTCCAAGGCCATGTGAAACTCACTGGTTGCCTTTAGCTGGCCAAAAGGAAAAGGAAAGAGTTTAAAAGCATCCACATCAAATAGTTAGTTCTCCGCATCGTCCGCGTTGCCTATATTCCTCTAATTCAAGTCTTTTGCAAGAAGTGGGTGGGATCTTTACATTAAATTATTTACCGGAATTCTTGTCTTCCATGGAAATTATTGTTAGTAATCAATGTGGATTGACATTAGCTAATTTCGTTATCATCTATACACCCGCAGTTTTCTTAATCCATGATTCGCCTTGGTGGATCGTGTAATGTTTTAATGGTCGTCTCTCTTTAGCCACGGCATTAACAAGTATCTAAAAGCCAAGAAAAAAAATGAAAGAAAGAAAAGAACTTAATAGCTATATTCCCATGGTCTTCATAAATGTTAAGATATTTCCATTTAAATACATTTTGGCTTATGATTTCTATAATAAGAAAAGTAGAATCTTCTTTGCAGTTTTTTTCGAGTTGATATTCCTTTTATTTTAATTTTCTAATATACAGATATTACTAAATTTAATAATGAAAACATAAAGCATAAAAGTTTGAAAATTTTATCTATCTAAAAATTAAGAGCAAGATTTAGATTAGCATAAATGCGATTATTGGTAAATAAATTAATATCTTCTTTAGATATCCTTATGAAAACATTTATTCTTAAAAAAGCAGCTATATTAACCTTGTAGAACCCAAAATGAGGTTATAATTTTATTATTATAGATATCATGAACTAAATTATATTTAAATAGAATTATCATAATATTTATAAAGATAACAAAGGCAATAGAAAGATAGCATATATTTTTGTTGATTACGTAAATTGATTGAATGGAAAGATATTATAAAGTCTGAGCAATAGTGTGATTAAAAAATTTGTGAACTGTACCAAATGACTTATTTGACCTTATGAGGGACTAGATTAAACAAATTGAAAGCTTTAGAGAGTAGGTTGAACATTTAAAAATAGTTCAATGATCATTTTAAATAAATAAAAAGTCCATTTGGATAGTAGCATTCAGCTATGTGTGGGGCCGCCACTTTATGTGGAGTGAAGACTTATTGTTTGCTGATTTCAATGGAACGAGATAACTCTTGGAGATATTATGGGCCGCCTCTCTGTGCATAATTCCGTTCAATCTCATCAAAATCTGAGGTCAATGTCTATCATAATCGATATGCATGGTTTGAGGACCTTTTACTCGATCCAACTAATGTAGGATACCGATGTTGTAGATGATATATACAATTCACAAAATGTTATGCACTTTTTTTAATAAGTGAAACATCTACAAGTTGGCAAAAAAAAAAAAAAAAGAGTGAAATATCTAAAAGTGAACATGAGTCGAAAATCTATTAATTTCACTAGTAACTAACCATTTTCACTCATAAGTTTTAATTTTGAATGGTGAGCTTTTATATAATTAGATAACTTACATTGTACTTAAAATTAAAACATTCCTTATTCCGCCGGCTTTCATAAAATTGGATCTCGTTGGGTAAATCATCGAATTCATTAGAAACTTGTTGTCTTTACAACTAGGTTTTTGTTTGAGTGGTAAATTTCTAAAGATGTTGATGACTTAGTATTGCATTTGCTGGCTTTGTTTGTAAATTACCATCAGCATACCTAACGAATTACACGATTTTACCATATAATAATAATAAGACTAGGTTATGTTTTTTGATCAACTTGCTAGTAGTAATAGGTAAATTACTCAATTTTTCACTTTCAGCAATACATAAAATTTTCCTATATTTCAAATCCCTAATAAATTCAGGTGTTTCCTAAATGCTTGTGCATAGCAAGTTCAATCCGGTCAACTATTCCAATTTCCCAACTGCATCAAGGATATGGAGAGACGACCACCACCATCACATTACTAAAAGGCATTTGTCAATAATTTTTCTCTTCCGGCCCTACCACTCTTCATTCCGAATTTCCAAGGCCATCATAAGCCTCTTCTTTTTAGTGTCAATGTGAAACGTCTTGGTCGCCAGTCCAAAAGAAAAAGGCAAAAAGCTTAAAGCACCGACACAATAGTATCTTCCAGAAAATGTCCGCGTGAAGTTTTGTTTAACGGAGCCTTATTTCCTCTGATTGAACTTCTGTGCAGCTTGGGCATTATTTGATCGACAAATCAACGTCTATTGTAAGTCTAAAAGTAAGGGAACTATTTGGGGGAATATAGTTCCTGAATTCGTATGTTAAGCTAAGGATTCCTTTCTCTCCTCATTCCAGCATATTAGTGATATGCACTTCCTTCATCACAATGCTTTAGATGGTGCCATCTTAATGCTGTCATGACGACGTCATTAGAAACATCTGTTACATGGACCATCTTTGTCTAGCATACATCATCTTAACATACAAATAGAACACAACACTAAACTTCAAGGTAGTCTTGAAAAGCTTTAACTAGGACTCAAGCGAATGGGAGATCCAAAAACTGAATGAGATCTTTGATGAAAAAGTCGTACAAGAAATCCTTGGGAACTCTTGCAATCCGTCCCACATGGCCAAAGCCCATGGAACTGAAACCCTTCCACCCACTTGGCTTGCTAAACCTCTCCATTCCCTATGACAGATTTTATGCCTTGATCTTGGAAACACTTGTAATCCGTCCTTTGAACAGTAATGAAAATCATTTCTTTCCCAAAAATTTTAAAAAACTATCTCCAATTTGATGACGAATTTCTAATCTCTATGTGAGCATAGCTAACACAAAACTCCATATTGTCAATATAGAGATTGGCCTATCTATACTATAAGTAACGGACTAAGATCGGCGGGAAATTTCAGCATGTTTATGGGTAAGTTTATCGACTGTGACCCAACTTTTATCCTTGCAGCTAAAATGTTCTTGGGGACTCGACATCTGAACAACGAATTGTAAACTCGACCCAACCAAAACATAGAAGAAACTGGTCCAGAACAGCATGGTAAAGCAATTGAATTTGAGGTCACTAGGGTTTGAACTGAAGTAACCTTCAAGGTAATATATTACGAACTTAATCACTCCATCCTGTCATGAGTTAATAAATATTTATTCCGAGGCTGTGCAGACTCATGCAAAGTAATGTGCATCTTATTCCTCACCATTTTCCCATCGCTCCGCATGCTCCTCGGCACTGGCGTCCCCTTCAGACTGTCGTAAAAATCACGAGTTAACTTTTCTCTCTCCTCCGCACCACAATTCTCTTTCGCGAGGTGTGTGAACTCACGGCGATAATCCTCTCCCAGTCTCGCTCTCACCTTCGTGGCCATGGAAACGGTGAGATGATGGGCTTCCTCTAATGTGCCACAAACCTGCTCAACTACCATCTTGATCAACTCTGTTTCCTGCCTATCAAAGAACAATGAAGTCGAGTACATGAAGTAGAACATTGTTGTAATAGGGATTAATATCACGAAAAACTCAAAATTGATACATTTGTGATAAATTTACTCAAAACTAATTTTTTTAACCACCAAAAGCTTTAAACTGGTGCATTTTTTTACGAATTTATCCTACGTTTAGTCACAAACATATGTGTGCTACGTAATGGATAGATAGATTGGTGTTCACATTGCACGGATGTTAAAAGAATTCCAGGCACTTCTATATGGTCTCTTGAAGGATCGATTCCAAAACCATACTCCTTTATAATTGTTGAGGTGTGGTTCATACTTCTCATCAACGGGATATCACGCTTTTATAATTTGAGTCTATATTTTATTAATAGTTTGAGCTTGAATCAGTGGAGTAGATGATACAGCTAATGCTTAATGATTAGATATAGCTATTTGATCACACTGCTGCAAGGCCACGTCGATTTTCAACATCTGCCAAAGTGTAGCTTACTGAGCTTCAAACCTCTGTTACTCGCAACGTAATTGCTAGGAGCCTTCATGGCTGCAGTACGCAATGTGTCCGAGTCTCTTTGCGCATGTATGACTGATGAACCTGGGCAAATGGGCTCGGCAACTTAGAGCAGAATGGGCATCGACCTCTAATTAAGCAAAATGATAGCTCAATGTCTATCGGCAATTGACGATTGTAGACGATTGATGTGGAACTATGCGATGCTTATTTGTAATTCAATATGGCCACGCTGGGTATTACAGTTGATGATTGAGAAATGATGGACAACAGGAAAAAAGAAAAAAGTCGAAGACAAAAGTTAGCACAAATGATAAGGATCTTGTTTCTCCATCTTTAATCAGCTATAAGCTGAGCAAAATCCTTTTATCAGAATTTGGTCCGATCCCCCTTCTTCCCAAAAGATGGCATCGAGAAAGCAACAGCATGGATCTGGCACAATAGGAGGCAAAGACGTTTGCATTTGCAAGACATCAAAGTTTCAATTCACATAATGGGTAACATATTTCATCCTTTTTACCTAAGAGTCGTAGAACTTGGAAGGCCCTTTAGCCACCCCATTGTTCTGGGTATCTAGAGGATTGACAGGTTTCTGGAAGCTGACTGTCGGCCCATAATCCAATAGTCCCGCTAATGGAAAAAACAGTCAAAAATTCATTCTCCTCGTCATACACTTGAAAAAAAAGAAGATTGCATAGACACTCGGTAATAGTTTGATTTGATACCTTGAGTAGGAAGGAATTATACACCAAGCATATCTCACTGAGCCCTTGAAGATTTGGTGACATTCTGCTATGGTATCTTCCAGTATAAAGTTGTCCAGCCAAAAGCTGTCTGCTGGGGTGGACATGACGCCTCCAGGACGGAGCGCCTGAGCCACCGATTCCAAGAACTCTTTATTCGCTAGTTCAATTGCAGTAGCTCCTGAATTTTTTTTACGAATGATTAGCAAGTACTCCTCTTGGAGGTGTTCGAATGTTGCGAATTATTTGAAATAAGTAGATGTATGACCTACCACCCCATGAGATTTCTGTTATTCTTCTAAGTTATTCAATTAATTGGAGGCATACTAAATTTCAAAGAGGGTGGGGGAGGTTATAGGCACTTGACAATACCCATGCACTCAAATGCATCCAAAATGATTACATCATAAGTTCCTTCAGGAACAGCCTTCAAGAAAGCAACTCCTGCGATGTCGAAATTAAAGTATGTTAGATTAAATAATCTCTCGCAACTTATCTATAGAAGAAAATATATGTCATCGTTAATGTAGACGTTCACTCGCAGATCCTCGTACCCAACTGCTGTTTCAGGGAAAAATTGCTTGTAAACCTGCAACAGGGCACAAGAAGCATATGGATAAGCTATGGTCCTCCTGAACCTTAGAATTCGATGAACAATGAGAGGCTGAAGCCTAAAATTTTGGAAGGTTTTTGTAGTTTAACTTCGCTTACACCAATCATCATTTGGTCGAGTTCACATAAATCGATTTGTTCCACGGACGAGTGACGACATATTTCTCTCAGAATACCTCCATCTCCCCCACCAACAAGCAGCTCCTATAAAAATATCGAGTGAGCACTTTAACAGCATCAGAACTTCAAAGATGAAAGAAGCTGAAATAAATAGAGAGAGAGAGACCACCTTCTTCGGGTTCGGGATTGAGCAGAGGGGAAGATGCTTGAGCATCTCTTGGTAAACAAACTCATCCTTCTCCGTCAGTTGGATTTGACCATCCAGAATTGCCACTTTGCCATGCTTCGCTGACTATGAACAAGCAATTATATATCAAAAGCCACAAGATATCTCTCTGCTCGTCGCGAGTAAGAATACCATCCAAGACGCTGTCAACTCGACTAATTGCTTGGTGAAATAGTTTCTTGGGCAGGGGAAGTATTAGACCAAAGCCAATCTGATGTTTCATGTGATCTACTTACTGATTTTGGAAATTTAATGATTTGTTAAAACAATCTTCCCCAAGAAAATCTTATTTGAGGTGGTGGTACATATGCAGAGTTTGTGTAAGCTCATCGATCTTCATGATTAATTAGGATCCAATCCGTATCCTAAATACTATTAGCATAGCATGTACTTCTGGTGTAAAATTGGAGAGCGATCATGGAAGGTGAGAAGTCACCTGGAAAACAAGAAGCTCCTGATATTCGGACTTCCCATGGAAGAACACCTTGTCCAACTCATAGAAGCGTAGCTCGCCTGCAAAACGAAAAATCACGAATATCATGTTTCGACCGCATCGTAAATACCCCTATTTGATTCATAATATTAGTCTCGATGTGTGGTGATATTATTTAAGCAGTCCATGCATGAGTTTTATTAAGTAAACAAACTAATCTCTGGTGATGTGTTAAGACTTCTTTTCTCTTCTGGTTAGGTGAGATTACATATCAATCTAAACATCGATCAAACAATTTACAGTTACCTTCTACAATGCAGCAAAGGACTTGCAAATTGAAATAAATCGTAATTGTATCTCCAGGGTTTTACCGTTATCTAGACAAAATACCGGGTAACTCGACCAACGTCGAAAAGAGAGATAAAAAATGCCGAAATCGATTTGGAGTGGTGAATCACATGCCCAACGTAGATGCTAAGTTCCATCGCCAATCCCAAATCAAGACCATATGTTTCCACCAGACCTCCAAAACTAAAAGATTACGTAACAATATAAATCGTGTAATATCTCAACTTGACTATTGCAACATACCTGTCCATTCAAGCGAAATCACAGGATACCATTCTATTTTATTGTTCAAGCCCATTGTCCTGATCTAATCAACCATTTTATCAGCCATTTTAACACTGTGTAAATGTGTGTGATTACTTCACAGAAGCATTCGTGGTGAGTGCCTATTTATCTTCCAAGAGGGCTGGGCGAGCTAGCCTTTGGCAGTAGCTTTTCGTTTGGTACACAATGTGTGTCCATTTGACAAGTTTTGGCAAGCTAGGAACCTAGAAGCTCTCGTTTGCTCTACTTTGGAAAATGGTATGAGTAGCAAGTATAATTGAGATGGTTTAGTACCCTATTCATAGACTACAGGGTTTGGAGTGAAGAAGGCAAACACACCCGCCACTCGGACGGTCTATTATTAGGGGTTGGTGATACATATGATACTCATTTACGTATTTTGGAATGTCGAACAATTATCAGTGTGCGCGACGTAGGATAGGATCTACTTGTATCATGGAGAGCGGTCTTTGGTCAATTTGATCATGCTGATTTGTCGCAACAAATAGAATCTTGCTGAGTTGGCGAAAATGGTGGGTAGTCCAAATTATGCAAATTCACTACAATTAGAACTCTCCCTTTAAAATGCACAGGAGTTATAGTTTCCACGAACGATCGGATAGCCAAATCGAGGCATGTTCGTGTGACAGCTCCCTAAACTCACTTTGTTTTCATGTGTTCATTTTGGAAACTGATTTCCCTGAATATTCGATAATCATATGAAATGAAGTTATAGCCTTCAACCCTCAAATGAGCCAAATTGACTAAATAGGATTCCTTCCCTTTTTATTTTGTCCCCTCCGGCCGAATTGCCTAAATACCTCCCATTTTAATTTTAACTGGTTATACAATGGCAGCATCTTCATTGAAATAAGCTATCCATCACTAAGTCGGATGCAACTGAAGACTGGAATTGCGAGAATCTTCAATTCAGTTTCCCAAACCATTGAATGGATTAGATAAATCCTAAAATTCATATGGTGAGGCTTATTCCTTTTGGCATAAGCTTTTCAGCTTGAGCTCTGCCTGAATGACCATGAGTAGTGTTAGGTATGGCATGACCAATTTACAAAATTGTTTTAAGTTACCCAAGTAAGCCATGTATGAGCAGTAAAGCAAGCACGTCACTTTGTAAACCAAATCTCGGAACCATTTTTATTTTTCTCTAGCATTAGTCGACGGTTATATTTACTTCTGCAGTTTGCATCCCAAACGGTGTGGACGCTACAGAAAATGAATCAACAGATTGTGTGTATCAGTAAATTCTTAGAAGAATTAATCGGAAACTTCAATTTCCTTATCTTTCTGTATACATGGAAGAAACCCATAACCGATGCTCTGTTTCCTCTGTTACCCCTGTTTCAAGCAAATCAAACTTTGAATATGAGACTAGGAAAGTTGTTGTATTTGCACATGCCTGTCATAGCTATCTTGGCGAGGAAGACATACTCTGGTTGATGAACCATAATGCCTGATTTACTAAGATCAAAACCGAGATTCCTCTGAAACATCGAGTCAGTTTTCATGTAAATTTTCTGGAATGCATAACTAAAGGAAAGTAATAATGGAAAAATATGTAATAGATCACAACAGGAAATTGATATGCCACTAGTCTATACACAGCCATTTTATCACAAAAGCTAGGAACTGTAGGTGGGACGTAGATCTTCGTTAGTCCAAGTGAAAGAAACAGCACAACAGATATCCTAAGGCAAATCAGCCTTGAAAGCAATCTATGGGAAATCTTTGGGAAATGTCGTAGAAGAAACTAAATGACAACCGACATATGATTTTGTACATGTTTATACAAAGTAATTTTCAAGGAAAAACTGAATAATAGAGATCGAAATTAAGAAATTAAATGATTGTAGAAAGTAAGTGACAGAATAGTGAAAGGTGAAAAGAATAATGCGCTACTCTTCTTCAATACATCCGCCTTTAGTGCAGTATGATACCACCTCCATTCTGTAATAAGCAAGCTTTTCCCGGTAAGGATTACTTGAGCCATTTACGCACACGCACATTCAAAGAGAGGAGAGAAAAAGCTACTGTTAGACAACAGATGTCAGATTAGATAGGATTGGAGGAACGGATAAAAACAGAATTAACTTATCAAATAAAGATAACTGCAGGAGAAAAAAAGAAGAGATATCAAACTCTGCAATAACTTAAATCAATCGTTGACAAATGTAATCTTAGAACCTTGCAACACACGGGCATCTTGCTATGGAAATACTCAGATGTTGCGGCCAGTAAGTAATTCTTGGAACCAATCAAACCCAGAGGTTGCCCTGGGATTTATGAAATTTTACTTCAATGCTCTATTTGAGAACATGGGTCTGCCGCAGCTCTGTGAGTTCATGCAACTTTCCTGTCACGAAGGCTGGTTATTCACGCATCTTTATTGCTAAGGAAACTATCGATCATCTGAGTTCAGCAATCAGTTTCCTTTTCATGTCTCACCTACTTGAGCCCTCTTTCATCTATTTATTCTTTTTAAAGGGAGACTCTACCGGCAATTGCACTGATCATCCAGCATTCAGCACCACACTATTCAACTGCCACATATGGCTTTGCTTTGCCAAATTCTCCTTTTGCTAACTAATGAACTCCCCTTTATGTTGAGCATTATTGTGACCAACAGCGATGCCACCGGAGGCATTGGCACTAGTAGTATGCCGAAGGGGGTGGGGGCGCAACCGATCCATCGCAATTCCATCCAATCGCCATTCTTTGACCCTAATTATATGGACATTGATTGTGTCAAGTTCGCTCTCAAAAATTCTGTTGCACAGTTTGCCACAATTGAGCAAAAGATGAAGAGCTGCAAGGTAAATGCGTCGTGCTCCGACAACATTCAAGCAAACCTACAATCAAAAACCTCTGTGGGGCGTGTTCTTCGTGGAGCTTTACATAGAAGACACATCTCACCCAGTGCTTGCTGTCATGGACACTGGAAGTACCCTTCTCGGGCTCCATTGCATTCCTTGCAAAAATTGTGCTCAAGCCTCTCTCCCAATATACGATCCCAGCACATCCTCAACTTATACAAATGTATCATGCCTGTCAGAATATTGTGAGGCTTTACATCGTCCAAAATGTGACGAGCGCAAAAATTGCAAATACGAGGTAGAATATGAAGTTGCCCACCCAACAGAAGGGTAACTTGCCAGAGAGTCGCTCATATTTGACGCTTCTGACGAAGAGCTACTCACCATACCAAATGTCGTCTAGGGGTGCAGTCATGAGAGTGGGGAGAAACCCGATTCGGTTATGGGAGTATTTAAACTGAATAATAATAAGTTGTCTATAGGTACACAACAAGGAGCTAAATTCTCCTATTGTGTTGGAAAAGTTCAAGATCCTTCTTATGTATACAACCAGTTAATTTTAGGGGAAGGGGCCATCCTTGAAGGTGACTCGACACCCCTAGATGTATACAAAGGATTTTACTTTGTCACTTTGGAAGGGATAAGTCTAGGATTTATGCTTAATATTCCTAGAGCTGCATTCAAGCGAACAGCTTCAGGAAAGGTGGCGTCATGATTGACTCGGGAGGCGAGAGTGGTGTTTTAATCCAACGAGCCTACGAGGAGCTTGCCAATGCAGTAAGAGAGAAGATGGAACTGAAAAGTTGGTTCAAGCCCTACGAAGTTCTCAATGCACTGTGCTTTGAAGGTGATGTTAACAAGGACATTGAGGGACTTCCCGTCTTTACTTTTCATTTTAGCGGCGGTGCAAAGCTGGGATTAGAGGCAGAGAGCTTGTTCTCTCAAACATCACCGATGTATTTCTGCATGACGATGTTGGAAAAGCCCAATGACTACTGTGATTGGAATGAATGCTCAGCAGTTCTATAATGTGGGATATGACATTTCAAGGAAAAAATTTAACTTTCGGAGGATGGACAGCGAACTCCTGGATGAATGATGAATTCCAAAAGTATGATCTTTAACCATTAGCCCACTAGTTTAGCTCAAAGTATCTTTTTCTTCTTCGACTTATAGTTTAGTTTAAGCTATCACCTTAAGCTATCACCTTTCCTACCATGCACACTCCTTCGTAGTTGTTACATTGGTTGTAACTATATCTCACGTTCTTTTTTCCATTTCTGTTTACGTCAATCTATTTCTCGAGAAAATATTAGGCGACCAAGTTTATGTCGTGTCAGTTCTACACAAATTCACCAAACGACATGAGTCACATTTGGGCCCACCTATCAAAAACCCCTGCACACTCTCTCCTCTCTCTTCGAGAAAAAGAAGAAAGCCCAACCTTTTTCTTCAAAATGCTCACTCCCAAGATCCCATCGATTGCATCCCAAGCTCAAACCTACTGCCGAGCTTAGATCCAAAATCTGAAGCTCAAGTTCGCTGGCTGAGCTCGACAGTGGTGAGGTGGCAGTGGAAGGTGACTCGCTCCGTCCACAGCTTCCAGATCCAGCGAGGGCTCAACCCTCGCCAGATTCAGCAAGAGCAACCCTTGCCTTGGCAGCAAGAGCCGACCTCTCGCCGAATTCGACAAGGGCTACCCTACGACCAGCCACAGGCCAAAGGAAAATGTAGGAAATTAAAAGAACCAGTGAAGAAGAAGAGAAAACAGTGAAAGAAGAAATGGCAACAAAGGAGAGAAAAATCTGACAAGTACACCTTTTATGGATACATGTCACACAGTAAATGGACTATTGTGAAAATGACACGACGCCGCTGTGTACCCAATATTTTCTCCTATATCTCAATGTGTGTTCAGTTCATTCTGTGAGGTTTCACTTGGCTCGATTCATACAAAAACTAGCCTCTTCAGTGGGCATTGGGCGGTTTGGTCTTAACTTTGGTTATTCAGCACTTATATTCCGGATCATCTGGGCAAATGCTCTAACAGCGAGAGAGATTGTTCTAACTGCCTAGAGCCAGAGAGCGGAAAGTCTGCCCTGTAGATCCAACGACATCTCAAAGAATTGAAAAAACAGCCAGCAAGTTTTTGTTCTTCAATCCGGCATGCAGCTTATAAAGTTAAATACATCATATTGCTTTTCATTCAGTTTGTAGCATTTGAATTGAAAGGTCACAGCTATTTCTTTTCGCCAGAGTCAGGTTGGCGTTTATGGACTTTGATATTCAGACCAAATCATGATGGCAAGTGAACACTATCAAGAATGTAGAGGTGTAGTTAGTCATACTATGATTTCTCTTTGCTCAAAACAAGTACGACATACAAAATCTCCGGCATAACATTCCTCACATTTCCTTTTCAAGAAATTGATATGAAGCGCCTCCCCAAGAAAAAAGCTCCGAAGCTTAAAAAAATCCCAATAAAAGTACAATATGGAATGCAAGGAATGAGCATACCGGAAAGAACCCACAGCTCCAAGCATCAACCTTCGTGAGGATCCATGTCACAAAAAAAAGAATCAACCCACCATCAATACTTGGACAAGCAGGAAAAATTAGGGGGGAAAAGTTGAAATAATTAACTCATAAATAACTCTGAGGGCTCCACTAAGTGATTCCCTCGTCCGCTGAGGCACCCCAAATAAAATTAGGCTCAGCACAGCTCCAAAGTAGAATTACAGATTATTTTCCGACGGATGTTTGCCCCGATGGAAGAGAGTTGTTTGGCATTCCGCAATTAGCTGCAGCAACTCATTAAAATTCAGTTCACAGACAAAGCAGCAACTGCAGCACTGTTCTTCGCTTTATTCTGCATATTGACCTCGAGTCCCGGCGATTTAAGCGCAAGACACGCATAATACAGCACCAGCAACTGGTATTTCAATTTTCGAAGGCTATCATGAAGCACCCATTTTATCACTTGCTCTATAATAAAGCATTTTCTGGACATAGAACATCATGTACCCTTGTGCAGCTCTCACAATGTTCTCATTCACTTGGGTAATCCAAGCATCGTCGCACTTGTACCACTGATTGCTCAGACGCAGATAAGTCACATAATGGCCTGCGTCTAATTTACCAGCGTGAGTGACAACAGCGAACAGCTCAAATTCTGAGGAGAACTCGTTTGATGCATCAGGTTCGTCCCCATCAAAAGGGAAAATCCTGTTCCCAAATCTTCTCCTCAAAATGGAAGAAGAGAGGTAAGGGGCCATGTCCAGTGAAAATGGAAAATGCAGATATCGGTCGATCTTCCTCGACATCTTCCGTATGGAAGAATGTTCAAATCTTTTGATGTGAAAGCAAGAAACCAATGGGAGCTTCCTTATGGACATCTGCTTGAGAGACTCCTGACTCACCTGACACTGTTGGCAGAATAACTTCTGGTCTGAACCGAGCCTCTCCGGTCTTGTGAATCGGTCCAAGCAGCCCATCAAGGTCGGTATCCCAGAGTTCTGGCTTGAATTCATGCACTCTGCCTCGCCATTGCAGGAGTGATGTGACTTAGCTGATGTCGCCTTCACAGAACCACGTTGGCTTTGTTCCAGATCCAAAGAAATGTCCAAGCAAGGGTCATATGTTGTAGATGTGAAACCACAAGCCATACACATGACATCGGAGCGTAAGATACCAGAGAATACTCTGTGAGCAATACAGCAATCTCCACTCCCTGTAATAATTCATTAGCACACTTCTAAAGATATCTGAGAATCCACAATTCATAAAAAAAAAGTTCCTCAACAGCATCACAAGTCACCACAGAACATATTTTATAGTACAAACACAAAAATCGTCAGACATGACACAAAAGAGCGCACTTGCCCAGGAAAGCAATTGTCTGCAGATATTATAGATGCATTAAGTTACCATGTGATGGAACAATAATAAGTTTCGCCATGGAATAACTTGAAAGAAAAGTTGAAACTAGAGGCTAACGCATGCCAAATATAAAGACCCATGGATATTAGTTGACAGAGTTGAATCTCCTGACTGATATGCCTTCAAGAAAGAATGACACCAGAACAAAATGAAACCTCCCAAGGGACTCAGAGGTATTAGGCCTGGGAAATGCCAGAAAGGTAATAACCCACAAGCATGATCCTACATCAGTTCAAAAGTTCATTTACATGATTATACAAAAAAACAAGCCCGCTTGATCCACTGACCCAAGAGAAAATGTTAATAACACTTGATATCTGTCCTCAGCACCAGCAGATTCCAGATAATGCCTGTAAAAAATGGAGACTGGATGAAACAGGTTTAATGCAATGCCTGTAAAATTTACCTTGGCTCTGCGGCCGGCGTCGATCCTTATCCACTTTCTCATGGATCCCATCAAGCATTGAAATGAAAAACTCATGAGCGTCCTGCTGCTCATAACTTGCCAAGTTAGCTGCATGTTGCCACCAACTGTGGGATAACCAAATCAATATAAAAAAGTATAAAGCACATTTCCCTCTAAGTCAATTAGATAGAACAGTTAAGAAAGTCTCAGTCCAACATTGATGGTCAACAAGGAACTTGACAAAAGCATGCATCATTAGAATAAGGAAAAGATGCCTATCCATTATGTCCACAGCCATTTTCAGAAAAGCCAGTAGACAAAAGTACTTCATGAAAGAAGATAATTTCCGAAGGCCTTGTTAGCGAATGTCCCAAGGGCACTCGTTAATTTTAGCAAAATCAGAAATAATGCTTTCCAAGGCACTTAAAATAATGAGAGAAATACACATTTTAACTAAGGCAATACATCCAATGGTAAATTTGAAATTTTGAGAGCACATTTGATAAGGGGCAAAGCCATAGTCCCGACAGGGCACGGTGCCTCAGCAATCTTTTATCGTTGGATTGAAAGGCAATTGACCTCAGCTGTTCAACACATCTCAACCAAGATGGTTGTGATTTTTTACTCTTCAAACCATAACAAGTGCAAAGGGCACTCTCTGACATTTTCCAATTTCCATTTGCCAAAAATAAAAAAAGATGGAGCAGCTAAGCTGTGATACAAAGGAGGTCAAAGCGCAATTGCAAATTAGGTAATGTCCATCATACTAACGATATAGCAGAACATGCACTGATCAAACAACTTCCATATCTTCACAGCCACTAGGTCACAACAGCAAAATTTACAGAGCCTCTTGGACAATTTCCAACCTCCATGTGCTTCTAAAAACCAACAAGAAACCATCAAGCATCCACATTTATCCAAAAAATTTCATAGAAGAGCAATTTCCTCCACATCCACAGACCTGTACAGAAACTTCGCGGGACTATAAGGCATCCGCTCCCCCGAAAACACCGCCGAGAACATGGCGTCCATGTCACAGGCCAAACAGAAGCTGCCATTCTTGCTCCCATGGCCTCCATCAAGAGCACCATCTACATTCCTTTTACTCACATTTCCACTAACCCCATCCTTCTTCTGACAAAAGTACCTATTGTGCCTGTCACTCAAGAAGTAGTTCCTCAAAGGAGGAGTGTGCAACAATGCCTGCAACACCGAATTCATAAAGCAGGTGTTCCCCAAGTTATTGAGCCCCCGCAAGCCCCGCGGCAATTCCGAGGTCGAGACGGACTCGAGAGGGCTCGAACAGCTCCCCATTAGGGCGCGCTCGCGCGGGTCCGGCGACCACGGCCGGTAATCAACCCTCCGCCGCTTGCGCAGGTTCTCCGGGGCCACCACCGCCCGGGAGCCGCCGGAGGAGCTGGCGGAGGCCGGCAGAGTGGAGGCCGCGGTCTGGGCCAGGACCACGGCGGCGTCGAAGTCGCGATCGTAGACCTGATCGCGGCACACGCAGCAGAACAGCTCGGCGCGGTCGACGTCGACGGCGATCTCGTGGCCGGGGGGCATGGCCTCCGCGTGCGCGGCCGCGTGGGAGGGCCCGGGGGGCGCGTGACAGGACACGGCGGCGCAGGCCATGCAGGCGAAGAGGCGGGGGCGGGCGGCGTCGCCGCAGGTGCTGCAGCGGGGGACCTCGGAGGGCTCGCGGCGGATGGCGGCGCGGCCGCCGGGGGGCTTGACGCGGAGGCAGGCCTGGAGGGCGCGGAAGGGGTTGGATCCGTTACGGGCGCGGAAGTCGGCGAGGTGGGGGCACGGCGGGGAGGGGATCTGGCCGTTGATCGGGCGGTGGGCGGCGGCGGCGGCGGCGGCGGCGGGGGGGCGGCGGTGGTTGATCGGAGAGGACATGGTAAGGGGGAGGTGGCGCAGAGGGAGGGAGGGGGGTGGCGGAAACCCTAGATTTGAAGGGGATCATAAGGATCATCGATCAGGGCAGGGGATCAACGGCTGGGATCGCGAGAGACCATCGAGAATTTGATGTGCTCTCGCCAGTGGAATCGAGGGAGCGTCTGTCCGAAGGGTAGAGTCGTTTTTTAATTTAGTACTTCTCTACTGTGGTTTGGGGGTTTGGGGTTGCTGCTGTCTTTTTGCCAATTTTTCATTTCTTCTTCTTTTCTTTTTTTTTTTCCAAAAGGAAAAATGGGTTTTGTTGGCTCGGATGAAAAAGGAAAAGAGTTTTGTAATTTGCTTATTTCTGTCATCCTGTGGAAAAGGAGATTTGTAAAGAGTGCCATTAATGATTGTACCGGAAGGGAAAGAGTTAACTATTGGGCTAGTTTACAATAATATATAAATTTCGATACAGAAATTCATGTATAATATTTGAAAGTTTTACATTTTGAATAGCCTGACAAGAGAGCCTTGATTAATCTGTATTCATCTATTTATATGACACATTATTATCGACATCAAGAGTTTTAGGTGCGTTTTCTTTTAACACTAATTTGTTATTTTTGAGTTCCACTTGTATCTTTCACTCCCAAATTAAATGAAGTTTCGAAAGAAACTATATATGTACTATGATATCATGTTCTGATATTTCTGACAGATTTCAAATATCTCAAACTAAAAAGTCTAAACATAGGTTTCAAAGAATGTATAAAAGTTAAAATATTAGCAAAAGAAGTCATTCTAAATAAATATTATTATGAACATTAAAGTTTACTATTACAAATAGAGATTTTTTCTATATAACATGTCTAAGAAGTTTATCATAAAGATTTTTAATTTGGAAATATAAATTTTATATCATTATGAAATACATATTTTTATTGAAAAGTTCATTCAAAAAATGGAAGGACCGGCAAGGAAATATTTATCATTCGTACCTTAAGTTGTGTTTGCGCCGTTCGATGTAGTGCGGAAGCGTGGCCCCACCAACTGAGCTCTCATTGGTTGTACCACGTGTGATTGGGTCATTTCTATTTCGAAGACCTTAATTCGTTGACCACCCAGATTCCATGGAACGCAGCGCACGTCGGGAAAACCGATGATGCTCCAGATTCTTTTACCCAGCCACAAGAAAATGTACCGCTTCGCTACGATTGCATTTCCTACGTACGAAATTATGTCCCTCAAGGATTTATGCACACTTATATTAGCATATAAGAACATTAAAAGTGTCAACAATTTCGCGCAACCTCATTTTAATATCAATTTTTTTTTTCAAATCACTTAAATATCATTTTTTGAAAAAACAAACGCTTCAATATCAATTCGGATCTGAATCGACGGAAATTCAACATGGCAATTTTTTATCAATTTCTTTTTCTTACATGGCTCGTTGACGTGCCCAATCAGCATTAATAGTCTCAAGTGACATCGTTTACATATTTGCCCCAAATATTAACCCCAACTTAGTGATCGTAGCTTGAGCTCATTTGCCCTTTTTCCTCCCAAATTGACAAATTGGGGCTAAATTGGGCATAGAGGCAAACCCTAATCTTACCCATTGAATGATTATCTAGAAAAGAGTTAGCAAGAGCCTCGAAAAAGTAGATTCGAGGTCACTAAAGAATAAAATGAGTGACCGACATTATATAAAGCTTCTCGTGGTTGTCAACAATGGTATATTCCCATCGGTTATGTCAAGGTCTTCAAGATTTCCTCAAGGTGCCGCAATGATGTGGATTCGACCTGATTTGTCTCGCCAGTCATGTCTTCATCTTCATTGCAAAGCCTAAACTTTCCTCTGTTTTTCTATCGTCAAAATTTTACTTTTGAATAGTCCTGACAAATAAGCCCTCACTAATTCAGCTTCATCTTTTTACATGACAAATCAGTTTTGCCATAAAGAGTTTAGAGCATTTTTTTTATATTTATTAGTGATTATAACTTCTACTTGTATGTTTCTCTCCAAAATTAAACAAACTTTGAAAGAAATTATGTACATTTCTACGAATTTATGATCTAATTTGTTGAATGATTTCAAATCTTTCCGGCTAAAAAATCTAATAAAATTTTTTGAAGATTTTTTTTTTTTTTTTTTGGTAAAGAAGAAGAATTTGTAAAGGGTAAAAAGATAAAACAGAAGTGTGGAATAGAGATTTTTAAGACTTCAAAAGATACCAGAAATTTTTTTTTTTTTATTCAATATGTACGAAAGGCTATTCCTACTATAAAATACACACTTTTTCTGTCACGTAATAAACAGAGTTACTCCCGGCAATGAGAAAGGCACTTAGGGGGTGCATGATAACCAAAATTTCTATTCCAGAAATAGTTTTTATCCGCACTGCTGTTTAGAAGAAATTCGTTTTGATAAACCTATTCAGCTTTTTCGATTTACGGAATAGATTTCTATTCAAAAAATAGGTTTTGAAGAGAAATCAAAAGCTAAAATTTTCTACTTCTCTATTTCTGTAATAGAAATCAGAAATAAAAATTCTTCTCATCATTCGTCAAACGGTCCTTCATTCGGCGCCACTGACCACCGTCCGTCGGTCGCTTGCCGCCGCCGGTCGCTGCCACCCCCCACCGACCGTCGGCCGCCACCGCCGCCTGCCGACCGCCGCCACCGGTCGCCGATCGCCCGCCGCCGTCGCCGCCCTCCGGTTGCCGATCGCCGGCCTCGTGCCGCCTGCGAGGTCTTGTCGCCCGTCGCCGCTGGGCCACCGATCGCCGGGCTGGCGCCACCCTCCGGTCGCCGATTGCTGCCGCGGGCCTTGACCCGGCACACTGACTGGTTGTTCCGATCGCCGCCCGCCGGCCGTCCATCCGCCGATCGCCGGTCCACCGTCCGAAAGAAAGAAATTTTATGTCGTTATCAAACGAATTTCTATTTTTATAGTAGAAATTTTGTGTTGTTATCAAATGGTTATTTTGCTTAGAAACTCTTCTAGAAATAGAAATGAAAAATCTATTTACGCCCGTAAACTATTTTAACGGAACAGAATGGTTGTCATGCACCCCCTTATTGCCTGTCTTTGTGTAATTAAAATATATCTTACATAGGAACCAGTGACCATACGTATACATATACATAAAAATAAACATCAAAGATGGCTCCAATTTTTTTTTTTTTTATATTTTTGTACTCTTGGACGAATACAGTTCGATTTACGAGGACCAAATATCGGGATTTCGATGAGAAATTTTTATGCAATTTCGATGATTTATTGCGCTGGTTATAAAGTTATATGTATGTATACATATATTCGGAGGCCATATTTAAGAAAGGGCGCAAGAGAAAATATGTACGGTTAATTCTACTGTTACCTCACACTGGCGAGGGAGTAAAAAGGTGAAAAAAATAATCTCGCTGTTAAATTGTTGTCTTTGGGCCGTCCGATGTAGCGAAGAAGCGGGGCCCCACCGACGTGGTTTCCTCTTCTTTCGAAGACCTCGTTGCGTTGACCGCCAAGATTGGATGGAACGTACGTCGGGATAGATATGATGCACGTAAGCCTCACCGATGACGCACATGCTTCCACTACCCAACGACAAGAAAACCTAAATCGCATTTTCCATGTGCGAATTCACGTCCCTTGTTAGATTTTACACACACACTTTCTAGTCAAATTAGACTCCTAAAATGATATTGCTTTTCAATTTAAACTAGATATCAACAAAAATGTGGTGTTTCACGATTGACGTCATCACCAAGTCTATTTTGCACGAGAGTTAAGGAAAATCTTTCCCCTAAGCCATGAATGGCAACGACTGAGGCCTCAAGCCGTGGCTGAGGCCATGGACGGCTTTGAAAGGTCATCCACAGCCTTATTGAGAGAATCGATGAAGAAGAAGAGAATTCAAAGAGAGGGGAGCATGAACAAGGTAGAGAGAGAGAGAGAGAGAGAGAGAGGTGGTCAAGGATGTCGGAGGTGGAGATTGCTTCGACGACACAAACAGTGGTCGGAGTCAAAAGGTCGACAGTTGGTAATGGGCGTGGTGGTTAAGGTGGGGACTCATGATGAAGGCATGGGGTGATTCAAGCTAAGGTTTTGCGAGTGTTCAGAAGATCGAAAATTTGTAAAAATAGAGTAATTTAGTTGTTTTAATGTGGGACTTTGTTCGAGTATGATATGTGATATGCAAATGATATAGAGGCGAAAATACGCATATAGTTTTGGCATTTTCTTTTATATCATAATGTTTGGTAACTACCTAATAGTTATAATTGCAAACTCGTGCAATTATGTGGCTTCCACACAGAGACAGGCTGACTTTGCGCTGTTAGCCAGCTCAACTTGCCCAATCAGCTGCTCTTTAGTCTGTAAAGCTGGCTCTACAGGGCCCCCCCAAAAAGAATTATAACGGGGGCCCCCCAAAAAGAATAGCAACACGGGCCCCCCATTTGAACATAAGAGCAAAATTTAGGGGCCAGAAAACAATTTCCTCTGGTGCCCTAATTTTCCTAGTATTTAAGCACATGACCCACAAAATAATTTTTGGTCTCCTGCCCAGGCCTTCTGCCAATCTCTCTCTCTCTCTGCCGGCAAAATTAATATTTCCGTCCATATCAAGGTCATTTTCTCTTTTGTGGAAAATAACCCACGAAAGTTCTTTATCCAAAGGTGGAATATTCGCAAGCATCTTTCTCAATAATTCAAAATCATATATTAAAATCTGTCGATTTTATAATCTCAACACGATCAAACCAATCACGCTTTAATAAGCATGATTTAATTCAGACAAGAAAGCTCGTCACGACATTAATCCATGAAAGGTACAATACATGTTCAGCCAATTGTTCTTAAGTTATAAAAGTTTGTATGTTTTTTCACAGTTAGATGAATTTGAAATTGCTATGACCTAGATGAATTTGAAATTGCTATGACCTAGATGAATTTGAAATTGCTATGACCAAATTGAAGAAAAATGGTTATATTCTTTTCTTATGTTTTTTATTTTAATCTTTTTTTGTCCTTACTGGCTTTGCTTGAATCCATTTATCAAAGTGATGCGGGTACTCCACGTAGCAGCATATAACAGTTTCGGAAATGAATAAAAAAAAATCAAGATGACTATCGGTCAACAGCTATTTATCTGCTGCCTTGACGGGTTGGAACTTGGGGAATGGATAATCTTTTTACTGCGTGTTAAATAAGCAAGAGATGTAACAGTGGCGTGACGAGTTAATAGACTTTTCCAAGGCATCATTTAAGGAATCATCTTTCCATTTGAGGTTCATGCTTTCACGCAACGTTTCCCACTTTCATAGACACGATTCCAAATCCCTTTTTACCCCCTTTTTCACGCAATTATTGTGCAAGATGGGGTACCCATCGAATTAAATTAAAGGGTAGTAAAAAAAAGATACTGTTGCATAAGTGGAAATTCATGAATGTGCCACAGTGCGTTTGCAATCAAAAGAGGTCAAAAAGGTGGGATGAGACGCCTACCCCACTAGCAATTAGGAGAAATTGGGTAATTGTCGTTTTGTTGCAAATTGATGTAGACACTCTATATATAAATAAAATTTGATGTAGACATTACATAAAAATTCATTAGATTCATGTGTTCAAGGAAAACAAGGTAATAAGGACAACAGGTAATCGGAAAAAAAACAAAATAAGGACAACAGGTATGCAAGAAATAATTGCGTGAGAGAGCATAAGAACAAAATGAAAAAGGGTTGCAAAGAGTCACGGGCAAAATTAATTTTCCTTTTCTTATTGGAAATTAATTAATGGGAGTTTAATAATGCATTATGTAAAAATGTTTAGGGCAAGTAAAAACATGGTGATCAAATTATCTTCCATTAAAAGTCACTTGTTACCTAAAATTATATGAGAGTTCTAAGCTCCTTAATTAATATAAGCGAAGAAGTTATATGTCACCTTTACCTCGAGGGGATTAGGTCTACTCTTTTTAACCTCATAAATTTTAACATTAATATTATTCCACTTCTTTTCCCTAGAGAAAATAAAGGCTAAAAAAAGGAAGATGAAAAAGACTAAGTAAAAAAGAGAACAAGATGGAACTTTTAAATAATCATGGAGGCCAATTGAATCTTTAGTACTAATCGTTGATTTTACATGAAAAGAAAGAACAAAATGGACTTGCTAGATAAAATGAAATACAACAAGATGAAATTTTTCAATGACATGAAAAGATCGGATATTCTATTTGATTAAACTTCACTTATACATGCCTCAATCTAAGTACATCAAATAATGCTTTATTGTATGAAGAAAAAGAAATAATGCTCTATCGATGGATTTAAAAGTCGTCTCGGATGAAAGATATAATGAATATCGACTCGACTTTTTGGCACATTTGAACTGGTCTTGGCCAATCGAAATGACATGAGAGAAGACAAAAACCAAATAGAGGAAAAGAAAGAGGAGGATGTCACGCTCACAAGTCACAAGGCGCACACCCAACACCAACACGAGGAAGGACAAAAGAGGGTGACGGCACCAGCAAAAATCGGCCACACTCCAACGAACAACCGTATTAACAGTTACGACAGCACGAGAGGCAAATACCCAAAAGTCGAAGGACTCAACAGCAAAAAAAACAGTAACCCACTCAACCACTCAAGGACAACCTTCTTCCCAGTTTGCATACAAAACCTAACTCTCAAAAATCACTGTTTTACCGATCGGAAAGATCCGAATCTTCCCCTCCGGACATTCCGAAACTAATGCCCATCCGACGCCTAAAAACTCCACTCCACCGTAAAAAAAGAAAAAATTAAAAACGTAAACTTTCGGGCAGTCCGAAGCGGCGAAGACCCAAGACCGAATCTTTATTACGTCCCACCTCGTTTCCCAACCTCAATTCTCCGTCAAACCTCCTCGGAAGCCAGTGCCGGTTGGTGGGTACCTTCGAATTGCTCGAATTTGCTCGGGGATCGGCGAAAGTTTCGAGCTTTGGGGCCGGTTGTTCGGTTTCCATGGTGATGTCCGTGGCGTCGTCTCCGAGGAAGGGGACGGCCAAGGAGAAGGCGTTCCAGCGGAAGGCGCGGGATTTCTTCAAGGGCGGCGACAAGGGCGTCGGCAACTCCCGGCGCAAGAGGTCGTCGCCCGAGTTCGAGGGCGACGACTTCGAGGAGGACGAGGATTGCATGGAGCTCGTGCAGATTGGCGCCGAGAGGACGAAGAACGTGTTGATTCTGATGAGCGACACCGGCGGCGGCCACCGGGCGTCGGCGGAGGCGATTCGCGACGCCTTCAAGTTGGAGTTCGGGGATGAGTACAGGGTATGTTTTGTGAGTTTGATTTGACTCTGTTTTCTTTGTTTTACATCTTCCTGGGTTGATCGTTTTGGTTTTGTTGGCGTTGGATCTTGAAATTTGCATTTGGAGTGTTGAAATAGGTTCAATCTTGAAATTTTGATGCCTTGCTGGGTTAATTAATCTTGAAATATGCTCAGGTTTTTGGTTGATCATGTTGGTTTTGTCGCCTAAGTGAATTTTGATCCGTTTTCATATTTGTGTTCTCATCAAAAGTTGTTGGGAGTCTTTCAAAAGGTGTTAGCTTTCTCGGATCAATTTTCGTGACGGGTTCTTTCTTTTTTTAATGATTTCAGATATTTGTGAAGGATGTGTGGAAAGAATATACAGGCTGGCCTTTGAACAACATGGAGAAATCATACAAGTTCTTGGTGAAGCATGTACAGCTGTGGAATGTTGCGTTTCACAGCACGTCTCCGCGATGGATTCACTCCATGTACCTCGCTGCAATTGCAGCTTACTACGCCAAGTATGTTAAATTTTAGGGTTTTTTATTTTCGGATCTTCCTTGTTTTTACCTTCTGTTCTGCTACTATTTGCAAAAACAGAGGGTAGATAGATCTACCAGTGTTAGGGAGGTTCATAAAAATCTGCAAGTAGATTTTTATATGCTGAGATACTCTAGTTAGGTCAGCAATGCATAGTTTCTTTTACTGACCTTCATCAATCACAAAGCTGTCCTGATTCTTTCTCAACTTTCACGATGAGCAATTATTTCTATATTAACCAATCACTAAATGCTTGTGAATTTTTTCAGAGAAAAATTTAAAAAAAACAAGGCTGTTTATGTCACCTGAAGTGACTCGTTTTTTATGCTGGAAACTCGGCCGTAATAGATATGTAATAGGTCTAGAACATTTCCACATTAATAATGTTGCTTTGCTGTTTTGTGATGCATTCAAATTTTTGATTGAAGGGAGGTGGAGGCTGGTCTAATGGAGTACAAGCCAGACATCATTATTAGCGTTCATCCTCTGATGCAGCATATTCCTCTCTGGGTTCTCAAGTGGCAAAACCTGCAAAAGAAAGTCATTTTTGTGACTGTGATCACGGATCTAAACACATGCCATCCTACATGGTTTGTCCATATAATTGCCTCGAAAGATGCATTGCTCATCTATTGGCTTCTGCTTAATCCTCTGTTTTGTAGTTTTTTATTTTTAAAAACATATTTCAGGTTTCATCCTGGAGTAAATAGATGCTACTGTCCTTCACAAGAGGTAGCCAAACGGGCTTTGCTAGATGGCCTTACGGAGTCCCAAATACGCGTTTTTGGCCTCCCTATTCGGCCATCCTTTGCACGTGCAGTTCTTTCAAAGGTTGACTCTTATTGATGATGAAGCGCATGCTTTCCTTTGTAACCCAATTGATTTTTTTTTTCACTCAGTTCTTTTTTTCGACCTGTAGGATGATCTTAGAAAGGAATTTGGAATGGATCCAAATTTGCCTGCAGTCCTATTAATGGGAGGGGGTGAAGGTATGGGCCCGGTTAAGAAAACTGCAAAGGCGTTAGGAGAGTCATTGTTCGATCAAGAACTTGGGAAGCCAATAGGGCAATTGATCATAGTATGTGGCCGTAACAAAGCACTTGCATCAACATTAGAATCTGAAGAGTGGACGATCCCTGTTAAGGTAATTGCTTGTGCTTCTTGATCCAATGCTTTTGAGTTAATAAGAGAATTGCTGTTGTACGAACATTGTGGAGCAATAAACTGATCTAACATTAATATTTAGGTAAGAGGATTTGAGACCCAGATGGAGAAATGGATGGGAGCTTGCGACTGCATAATAACAAAAGTAGGTCGATGTGTCCTCCTGCTCTGTCGATGTTCAATTTATAACATGAACTTTTTAAGTAAGTTGCTGGCTCTATAACTATAATTCCTTTTTCAGGCAGGACCTGGTACAATCTCAGAAGCATTGATCAGAGGCCTTCCAATTATCCTCAATGACTACATTCCCGGACAGGTTCGAGACTGATTGTGTATTCACTTTAGTAGATAGAAATTGCAAAAATTGATGCTTATTTGTCATTTCAACTGCAGGAAAAGGGCAATGTTCCCTATGTAGTGGATAACGGAGCCGGTGTCTTCACCCGGAGTCCCAAAGAAACGGCCAGAATCGTGACTGAATGGTTCACCACCAAAACGGAAGAACTCAAGAAAATGTCAGAAAATGCACTGAAACTGGCACAGCCTGAGGCCGTCTTCGACATTGTCAAGGACATACATGAGCTCGCAAGCCAACGTGGGCCGCTAGCCAGCATTCCTTACGAACTAACATCGTCATTTTCCAGCCTAATATAAGTACAGCATCCATGTTTTTCCAAGCAATTTAAGTTTACGCTTCTAGAATCCCCCCTGTACAGATGTAATAGATGTGTAGTTTCCATTCTTTTTGCCTGGGAGGCCATTCATGACATAAAGTGAGTAGAACAGAGAATCTGCTCTAAAAGCTCTAGATCAGCTTGCAAGTTATTGGTGGTTTACTGAGGTCTTTCAGAAAGAGTCATTGATTAGGATAGGATTGTCAAAAGATGATGTCGAAACTCTTGTTGTGATCCTTTTTGCTTTGCTTATAATGAAATCTCTCTACTATCTGGATTGCCGAAGTTCCATTCACCTCTTGTGCTACAATTTCAATACTACATTTTTGCAGAGTGAACATGGCTTAAAGTTTCTTCCTGTAATGAAGTCTGTTATGAGATACCTTTGAAGATAAAGGGGGGGTTTCATTGGCTTCTAAGGTAACAATTTCAGTAGGTTTTGCTCACATTGCTTCAAAGAAACATGGCAACCGATGCGTAACTCGACCGGTGTTTTGAAGTTGGCATTCTAGGCTCTATGCTCAGTTCTGTTTTTGGGTTCGATATTCTTTTTTTAAATAGTGATTTTTATCTGAAGAAAAATCTCGCTCCTCTTTATTAAGCATGCTAGATGCAGGACAGGTCTATTGGCTTGTTCAAATCTAGCCAGGATGGAGAAGAACAATCCAACAGGAGGCCATTCCACCGTCCTATGATGCTGTCTTTCTTTCCACAACGGAAATTGAGGAGGAAATATCCGGGGAGTGAGTTGACAGTTAGTTGTCCTGAGCCCGTCATGGGAATGGTAGTTTGTACTTTGTAGACCAATTACATCCTAAACCTGGAGGACAACGCGACACGTTAGGAAGAAGAAATTCATGATCATAAGGAATCAAAAAAAGGTGTTAAATCACGTGTAGCAATGACAATTGCCTTCCCTACCACATTAATTTTTTCTTTTCTGCATTATTAATTCGTAAGTTTGTTGACAAAAGTAGGCCAATGCATTAGGCAAAAGTAGGCCAATGCACTAATCATGTCCTACGCTTAGTCAAATTTAATATTGATCTAGCAGACATGCAAAACTTATGCGAATACTGAAAAGCTGTAAATTGTAAGAGGTGTCTATCATTCCAGTTCCAACTTTGTGTATGACAGCTTGGTTTCACCCGATTAATTAAAAGATTGCACCTTTTGTTTTGTTTAATCTTTAGTTGATTGTGCATGATTACAAACTTCATGGTCAAGCAAACCATAGTGGACTCAAATGAGTGCTGGGGACTTGGGAATTGGGCCCCTCAAATTTCTTGGAAATTTCATTAAGTCCCTAGTCTTTGAAAGAAGTTTCAATCAAGTTCACATCTTTAGAAAATACATAAGTGGTCCCACTTATCTTGGAGTTATATGGTGCCCCAGGAGATCATTTCGGATGACCTTTATACATGATGCTTCTGTACTGCAAGTACTATTTCTCTGTCCATCATGGTGCTTATTGGATAAGTTTATCCGAATGTTTGATAATTTGACCTCTTGATCACGAAATTACAACCTATCATGCTGCCGCCGAACAAGGAAATAGACCACGTACAGATCCTAATGAGGGGAAATCACCCATTGAAGAGGCATCGAACTAATTCCAACTCACTTGTGTCAGTTGAAAGAGCCGATATGACCCTCCCATTCAATGGTCAGATCGAATCCAATCGAAATACACCAGGATTCACAAGTTATCGGCTTCTAATTGTGTTTCATCAGGGAAAAATGGTTGGTTTAGTGCACCGATAGAGAACAATGCCCAATGACATAGCTCTTCTAAATTCAACTCCAATCTGTGCTTGAAAAATTGCTGATATGCTTGTCAAAAAATGGAAAAAAAAAACAACGAACAAGAACTTTTATTCGTTATGGTTTAGTTTCAGAGAATGGTTAAAAAAAATTAAGGACTGAAAGTCATTATCTCTGGATGAGGTAAACGCAGAACAAACTCTGGTTTATGCTTACAATGGATGGGATAAGAACCTGAAGCTAGATTTTGACAGCATCAATAGGTCTCTTTCCTAACTGGTAATACTCGAAGTAAGTCTCGACATAATTCCTTATTTTCTTGTACAATCTTGGCATTTCCTCATTGATCAGCTCATCAACAGGTCCAATCTCGTTCTCTTCCTCCGGAGTGCAGAACACCGCCAGAGAAATTCTGTCTCTCTCTGCATTTGTCACTGCTCTGTGCATCGGGCTCTTGAAAATTCCATTGCTCATTATCTGCATTACAACACAAACCAAATTCAACCCTGCAATCTCAAACTGTCGGGGCCTTTCTTCGCAAGAAGTTGAATTTGTGTAAAATGTAGAGATATCCCTTGGAAGCATTCTTTGAATTTCAAAAAATGCAAGTACCGGACTGACCTCGACTTGATCTCCTACGTTAATGAGTAGTGCATTTGGAATGGTGAGGACTCTGAACCACTGGCCATCACGCTGGAACTGGAGGCCTCCAACTTCTCTGTCCGGCAAAACCACAGTGATTGCTGATCCATCGGCATGTGGCTTCAAGCCAAGGACAAGATCAGGCCTCGGACATCTAGGATAATAATTGAACCTTGCAAACATCACCCCTCGTTCTCCAAACTGGTTCAGGAAGCAATTCTCCTCCAGATTCAGCGATAATGCCATGGCCTTGAATACATTGTTTATGACTGGCCGTAACTTTACTGAGTACTCGTGTATTACTTCCCTACAATGTTTTAACAAGGTCAATGTAGCATGTATTGTGGCAGATCAACTACAGATAACAACATAAACATAACTAATTTGTCTTCTTGTCTCTATCTCCTTTTATTTCTACTTATCATTGCTCAAACTAGCCCATTCCTAGCATATCAGATGAGAACTCTGTTCCTGCACACATAGAATCCTTCTCACCAAGCAAAACTAACTCTCCCACCTGTACCATCTGATCTGCATAATTCAATTTGAAGCTGATATCTTGTCTAATTACCTGAAAGTTTCAGGTTTTTCAGGCCAAACTTCAAGCTTGCGCTTGTCTTCGGGGGATATGATGATGTAGAGGCGGTCATTCCAGTCGATTACTTGTTGCTCCGAGAAAACCGTGTCATTTCCATAGCCTTCACTGCCATCAGGTGCTCTGGTGCATTTCTCCTTCTCCTCTTTTGGAAGTGTGAAAAACTGTTTAGTTAGTTCATGCAATTGATCTAGAAATGAGCAGCTGATCCCATGATTTATCGCCTGAGACAGAAAAGTCGAAGGAAGTCAAAATATGGATTGCTTCATTAAAAACAGTAATATCAACAGAGATTTTGGTAACTCCAGATTCTGCTGTTAAGAACTAATGAGTTTGCAAATGAAATGCAAATTTTAGCCGCTTTTACGCCATAGATGTGATCTTAAGCAAATCAAAGAATCTCCACATGAAGCAGGCGTTTTCCTATTCTAGATAGCTTTGCTTCTAAAATTTGTTTACCTAGATACGGAATAACATCTATTGAACTGGAATTAAGTGGGCATAAAGTGGAAATTTTGTAAGCTAGGAGATAAAAAGAAACTGTTGTTTGATGCTAAGATCAGACATGAAAGCATCCCCAGCAAGCGAGAGCTGAACGGAGTTTAATCAATTCCTCTCCAGCTGATGATGATGATGAAGCTGTGAGAAGGCCAAGATCGATAACTGGAACATCCATCAGAGGAAGAGATTCATCAAAGCTTGCAGTTTTGTCATCTTTATAGGCATATCTCTCTGGAACTGTTCCGCCATCCAAGATAAGTTCCTGAACAGATTGTGAAGAAGGAAGAGGGGGAGGAGGAGGCTGAGCCATGTCAACGACAGAGGATGGAAGACTAAAGATTTGCGTGTGATAGCTTGTTGGGATTCAGATACAGTTGTGGATTGGATTCAAGGGCAGAACAAGGAAACAGATGAGGTTTGTTTTATTTCTTTGTGCAAATCCAAGTAAACTTCTCTCTGTTATTAAAAAAATAAAAGAACAGTCTAAGTTTGTTATGTCTTAGACAAGAGTTGGGTAGTCGTGGAATGACGTATTTTTTATTGGACCAATAAAATCATAGTGCGATGTGTCATACTGATGAAATTTTTCCTTCCTAGGATCAATTTTGGACCAGCTATTTGAACGGTTGTCTAAAATTTGTATTGTCAACAAAGATTTTGTTAAAACCTCGGAGAAGCAGCTGATGTATTAATTCATCTTTCTTTATCTCTGATATGAACTTGATTGCTTCATTCCAAAAGATGCCGATCTTGAAATAGGAGCTAAAGGTCCAAAGGAAAGAGGGACACATGCATGGATACGAGTGCCAGAGCAATGGGTTAAATTGCTCTGACCAAACAAAGCGGACAGAGACAAAAAGCTGGAAGTGTCCTTCTCCTCTTTATAAAATGGGATCTGGGAGTTTCTTGGAATATCCAATTTTCAGTGCTCATATAGCGTTGGTATGGCAAAACGCTAATTAAGGCTCAGTCCAGTTCATAGGATGAAATGGTCTCTACATTTTGATGCAGAGGTTTGAAAACTTTTCTTTGTTATTGATTTTGCTGTGCTCATCGACCCAGAGCACCCACCTGTGTGTGCTTAAATAGTTACAAAGGGGGCATTAGCTGTACATGATGTACCTGATCCGTAGTTTCAGTGCATGACCAGCGCAAACTGAGAAATCGAAATCATTCTCTCTCGACTGGGGATAAAATGGTTACAAAGGTGGGAGTGGTGCAACAACCTGACGCTAGATTTTCAATGCCTCTATAGGTCTCTTCCCTAACTGGTAATACTCAGAGTAGAAGATTTTCTTGTACAATCTTGGTGTATCCTCGTCGATCAGCCCCTCAGCAGGTCCAATCTCCTTCTCTTCCTCTGGACAGCAAAATACTGCAACCGAGATTCTATCCCTCATGGCGTTTGTCACCACCCTGTGCATTGGGCTCTTGAGAATCCCATTGCTCATTATCTGCACCACACATACTGCAATATATCGCAATTTCGATCTTCCTTTAAGCCAACTTTAACAATTTAATCTTGTAACTATTATATAAATTAAATTAACTTCTACACACCCCTTGACAAGTTTGGGAAATGTACTACTTTTAAACTGACCTCCATTATATCTCCAATGTTAATTAGAACTGCTTCAGGAATGGTGGAGACACTGATCCATTGATCACCTTTGAGGAGCTGCAGGCCTTGCACTTCTTCATCAGGCAGGACAATGGTCATTGTCGATCCATCAGCATGTGGTTTGAGACCGTAACCAGATCAGGTCTGGGACATCTAGGATAATAATTGAATCTTGCATACATCTTTCCCCGCTCTCCAACCTGGTCTAGGAAGTAGTTTTCCTCTAAATTCAACGACAAAGCAATGGCCTTGAGTATGACACATTGACACCTACGATTGCTCGTAACTTTACTGAGTACTCCTGTACTGTTTCCCTGTGCAGTGCTTCAACAAAGTCAGCGAACTATCATTTACTATTTTGGTTTGACAATGCAATCGGTTATAGCCTTATAGGTGGTAGTAACATCAACTTAGCTTTCTCTTAATTACTTTTTTCATCAGTGTCCTACCTGTGACCATAAAATAGGCAGACGAACATTCTAAAGTGTAAAATATGACATTGAAATTTCTTCTGCTTCAATTCTTATTCAATAAGCAAAGGGAACGTAATTGTGAACTCCTTAATTTCTAGATCTAAATGATCATTGCTGCCAGCTGGTAAGTCACTAAAACCATAGTCAGAACACAATAATTTCAGTGACAAACTCAGGAAATTCCTTCCAGCATAGAGTAGAACTCAGTCTGATAACCCAAAGAAACTGACTCCCCTGCTGTGCTAGTATCGTCTGGTTACTAGGTAAGTCGAACCAATTGTCTAGTCTAATTACCTGAAGCTTTTGAGTTTTTGAGGCCATACATCCAGTTTTCTCTGATCTTTGGGGGATATGATGAGGAGCAACCGCTCATTCCAATCTAACACCTGTTGCTCTGATAGGACCATGTCATTTCCATACCCTTCCATGTCATCTGCAGGGCTAGCATATTTCTGCTTCTCCTCCATTGGAAGGGCAAAGAATTGCCGCATGAGCTCACGCACTTTACTTAGAAAAGAGCCGCTCATTCCACGATTTATTGCCTGTAACCCAAAATAAGATCCGGAAATTGCAAAAAATGAACCTACTCTGGCTTCACTTTGCACAATAGGACCAAACTAGCATAAGCATTAGTTCCCAGTACAACTGCAAAAATGCTCCTCTGCTATAATTGATTAGCTTAGAAGCTTTTACTAGGTTTGATGTTACAGATATTTTAATCTAATATTAAGGGAAAGAACCCTATAGATTACAAGCGATCATGATCAGTAACTTCTTTTGAATTATATGCACTTTTTCCCCTAGCTCATTCAATTCTATGTGGTAGCATAACTTTAGGAGAAATTGCTAGATCAAATAGTGGTAGATTCAATTTTGAAAGATAGGTTACAGTTTATCAATAGGCAAAGACCTGGAAACATCCCCATGAAGCGAGAGCCAAACGGAGTTTAAACAATTCCCCTGCAGCTGATGGTGAAGACGCAAGAAGGCCAAGGTCAATGACAGGAACCTCCATAACATGAATAGCTTCACCAGAAGTTGCAACCTTGCCATCTGTATAAGCATATCCTTCTTTTACTGCTTCTCCATCCGACACCGATTCCTGAACAGTCTTTGCTGGAGGAGGAGGCTGAGCCATGTCAGCAACAGAAGATGTTAGGGAAATCCCTTATGATGTTTTGAAGATGACAAAATAAACCAAAGGCTACTAATATGTTTGATGGTTGAGTAATAGACTATGCAGATGATAGAACGTGTAAAATATATTATCAAAGTCTATTCTTGGAAGAATCAGAAGACAGACTCTATGCTGAAGCCGAACCAGAAGACAGACTCTATCTTTGAAGCGAGAATATGTTCAGACTCAGATTGTAAAGTCTATCGCACTCAGACTCAGATTGTAAAGTCTATCGCACTCGACTCAGATTGTAAAGTCTATCGTACTCGGACTCAGATTGTAAAGTCTATCGCACTCGGACTCAGATTGTAAAGTCTATCGCACTCGGACTCAGATTGTAAAGTCTATCGCTCTCGGACTTTACATACAGATTCGAAAGAACGTAACACAAGCCCAATCATATAACATGCCCGATAATCTGGTTTGGATTCCACATCAAGATTGATTTGATTGACTCAATCTAATTGATTGACAATTGGATCTTGAAGACAAGAACTTTCCAAACGAAGAAGCTTTACTTATGGAAACCAAGATTCTGTTTGTATGGGCGATCGGAATCAATTTGGGATTTTACCTTTGTCACTCAACGGCTACTAAATCTTCTAGATACAGTGCTGTCCAATGGGTATATTGAAAGACGATTCTCAAGATACTGTCCAACGGCTAGTTTGGAAGTGGATGAGTATTTAAGGAGATGAAGGACCGATGAGCAAGTAAGAGACGGAGCGTAGAATTTATAATTTCAAAGTCCGAGCGATCTTTGTCCATACACTTGTCTTTGGTGAGCTTAATCGTTTGTGATCGTGAGAGAAATACCAAAAGAGTGACTTAGTGAGATAGTGTGATCTACTACTAAGTGTTTGCACTCAAAGTTGTAATCTCTTGTTGATTGCATAGTGGAATCCAGCAAGAAGGCTGTTAGCGTGGGAGAGTGGACGTAGGCTTGGATTAAGCCGAACCACTATAAACCTTGTGTTCTTATTCTCTTCCTTAACTCATTTGTTTTGTTCGAAGTTTATTTTATTCCGCATATATTTGCCAAGGTTTATTTTAAACACCTATTCACCCCCCCTTTAGGTGTTCATACTAGCACTCTCAATTGGTATCAGAGCCAAGTGCTCGGTTTATAAAAGTGTTTTTACTTTTGAGCTAAAGATCTTCTATGGCTAGTATCTTGGCACCGGGACTAATGGAAGGGCAAAGCAACACCAGGCCACCATATTTTGATGGAAAGGAATACAGCGTGTGGAAGAACAAAATGAGAGCATTCCTAAGATCCAGAGATCCTTTGCAATGGGATGTTGTGGAAAAAGGAATCAATCCCACTGCTGCATCTACATCAAATAAGATTGGCAAAGACAAAGAAACCAAACCCCCCGCTCCTATGTCTCGAACGGAGTTGTCCAAAAGAGAAGCGCTTGATGCTAAAGCCATTTATTCTTTATATTGCGCTTTGTCTCATATTGAATATAACAGAATTTCTTCATGTGAAACAGCAAAAGAAGTTTGGGAAAGACTTCATGTTACATATGAAGGAACCGATCGTGTAAAAGAGACAAAAGTAAACTTCCTGCTCGGCAAATATGAATCCTTCAAGATGAAGCAAGGAGAGTCGATAAGAGATATGTTTAGCCGTTTTACAGAAATTGTAAATGGTTTAGCATATCAAGGTCAGCAAATTTCTGCTCCAATGAAGGTCAACAAACTCTTGCGAGGTCTTTCAAAAGATTGGAACCATGTAAAGACCTCAATCCGGGAGACTCAAAGGATTATGCCACTCTCCGTTGATGAATTGATTGGCACTCTTCAATCCTATGAAGTGTAACAAATCAACGACGAAGATCCCGAAGGTAAGAAATCCATCGCTTTAATATCTAATGCTGATTTTGATGACACAGACTCAGAATCCGATGAGGAAATCGAGGTAAGCCATTCAAAAATTCCTCTCAAACTTTCAAAGTATATAAATGAGTTGTGCTTAAATCTCAAATCTTCTCTTAAAAGGATCTTTGAACTTAAAAAGGAGAATTCTCGGCTTAGGCAACATGATCTTTCTCAAAAAGAAAATTTTGAAATTTTGCAAAAAGATTTTCTACAAACAAAAGAAAATCGAGATTTACTTGTCAAAGAAAATGATTCTTTGAAGAAAGAATTTTCAAATATTTCGACAAGATTTTCAAATGGTTCAAAAACATTAGAGCATATCCTTTCTATACAAGTACCTTATTATAATAAGTCGGGACTTGGTTTCAATAAGGAAAGTGATTCTCTAATTGATTTTCCTAAAGTCAAGGAGAGACTTAGACAAAGACCTCCAAAGGCATTTTACAAAAATCATTTTCAAAAAGTGTGTGTAAAACCTGTTGGTGGAAATGCCCTCAAGTGTTCAAATTGTGGAGATTTGGAATACTTTGAGAAAGAATGTCCTAAAGTCTGGAGATCTGTCAAGAAAGATTGGATAAAAACAGCATACTCTACTAACTCTCATGGACCCAAGAAAAAATGGGTACCAAAGAAAAGATGAGTTCTTTTTGCAGGAAATAAAGGAAAAGAAGAAATTGGTAAGGAATGTTTTTGGGCACATAATTCTCATTATGCTTGAAATTCGATATATCATTGGTTGATTCAGATTTTATAATGATCATATTTTTTGATTTGCTTTATTGAAGAAAAATCGTGTGATTTATTATTCGAGAGTTGAGATTTGATACGTGTGGTTATTTTTGATATTTTGCTTAGAGACAAATGAATTTATTTGGCTTGATTTTATACTCTCAGATTTTATCATATTTTGCCAAATAAAAATCTGTTTTACGTGATATTAATTTATTATGCAAAATATTCTTTCTTAAATACTCAAGGATTTCATTCTCCCTGATTTTATTAAACTATAACTAAGTGAGAATTTATTTTTCAAAATATCATTGTGCATAATATTCTTTCTTTGAATACTTTGTTATGTTGAATAAAGAAAGAATATTTGATTATGGAGATTTCATATTTTGCTCTAACGGAATGGAAGGATCCAAATTGATGGATACCAAAAAGGAAATGAGTTGATTACAGGAAATTCAATGAGGCAAGAATGATTGCAAATCTACGTAGATTTTGGTGCAATAAGAAAAGAATCTCAAGCGAAGATTGGTAATGTTTTTTTCAATGGTATATTTCAAACATATACCATGGGTAAGAGAATATTTTTTTATCATCCCGCCTTACAAATTTCTACGTGCATTTATCATAACTTTGGATGATTGTTTATTATAGGGATAAGTGTTCCAGAAGTCCTAAAACTTGTCACGAAAATGCATTTCAGTCCTAAAACTTGCAAAAAGTGCATTTAAGTCCTAAAACTTATCAAATTGTTTCAAACGAGTCCTAAAATCGACGCCGTTAGCCTTTTCCGTTAAATATGCTGACGTAGCATTTTAAATAATTTTTTATTTTCCACGTGGATTTATTAATTATTTTTTATTCATTTTTTTTAAATTTTAACTTTTGTTTTTATTTTTTTGTGAAAATAAGATAAGAATAAATTTAATTTTTTAGTTTTTAAATCTAACTTTTTTTTATAAAAAAATGAATAAAAAATAATTAAAAAAATACACGTGGAAATTAAAATTTTATTTAAAATGCCACGTCAGCATTTTTAACGGAAAATGCTAACGGCATCGATTTTAGGACTCGTTTGAAACAATTTGACAAGTTTTAGGACTTAAATGCACTTTTTGCAAGTTTTAGGACTGAAATGCATTTTCGTGACAAGTTTTAGGACTTCTGGAACACTTATCCCTTTATTATATTGCAAATATCTTTTGTCATAAATATAAGGTATTGCAATCTTGGCACGTGACAGAAATATCTATTTTCCTTTTGCAAAATGCATATCTGAAATTTATGCTCAAGGAAATCTCTTTGATCTTAAAAGATATTATTGCATATATATGGATACTCTTGCTATATTCTTAGAAGATATATTATATCTAGCAAGTTTGATCCGCAAATCAAAGGAAGGTATTACGTGACATTTTTGCAAAGATTGTTATCTATACAAGATTTTGCAGGTTGAAAAAGAATCTTCCATATAGATTTTGGAAAGCTAGACTTAAAAATCATGGAGATTCTATACTATCTTCTGGAGGCTCAAAAATTCCCTTCCTTATGCAAAGTTTTTGCAAATATTGTTAAGGAAATCCCTAATGTGTCGTACAAAAGGTTGAGTAGTTCTGAATTTTAATTTTATATATGCTATTCAATTTATTTATTTGAAGAAAGGGCATTATATATTGTGTGGATATTATTACAGCTTATTTGTATAAAAAGTTCGTTAAGATTATGCAGGTTGAATTCGAGAAGAGCTTGATTGAAGAAAATAAATTTTTGCCTCGAATTTCAAAATGCAAATGATCGTTGTGGATATTGTTGCTATGAAGGATATAATGGAAATATATTCAGCTCAATGTGCACAAGCAACAATTGTTTCTATTCGCAAATATTGTCATGATGACAGGGGGAGAAAGCGAATCCAAAAATAAAAGGAAAAGAATCGAGATCACCTCAAAAAGGCAACAAATTGAGGGGGAGCATTGATCAATTATGGAAAGATCTTTTTGAATCGATCGTGATCTTGATTATTATGGAAGGAAGGAAAGGTAAATCTGTCAGAATTTGTTAAGTTCTAAAAAATCTGGTTAGTGCATCTTTTATTACCTTTTGTCATTAATAAATCTTTTATTGATATTATCATTTTATTATGACAAAAATGGTACGTGAATTTTATGATGCATCTGTGATTTTTATTGGATATTTGCTGATATATATGATCGAAGTGAGCTATATTGCATATCTTTAATATTCGATTTACTTTACAAAAGCTGATTTTTGAAAATTGTGATTCATGCAAGATATTTGTTATCATTCTCTACGTGATACTTTTTCCATTATTATCGCTTTTTGATTATGACAAAAAGGGGGAGAAAATATGAATATGCATATGTATTGATTAGTTGATATTATTTATTGCATAATATTGAGCTGCGATTATTTTTCTATATATTGTTATGCTCAATCTATTTGCTATCTTCTGACATCCTTTGATTTAAATTAATATCTTTAGAAGTATGTTTACAAATCTACATATTCAGAGATTGTTTTGTCATCATCAAAAAGGGGGAGATTGTTAGGGAAATCCCTTATGATGTTTTGAAGATGACAAAATAAATCAAAGGCTACTAATATGTTTGATGGTTGAGTAATAGACTATGCAGATGATAGAACGTGTAAAATATATTATCAAAATCTATTCTTGGAAGAATCATAAGACAGACTCTATGTTGAAGCTGAACCAGAAGACAGACTTTATGCTGAAGCAGAATATGTTCAAACTCAGATTGTAAAGTCTATCGCACTCAGACTCAGATTGTAAAGTCTATCGCTCTCAGACTTTACATACAGATTCGAAAGAACGTAACACAAGCCCAATCATATAACAACTAGTAATCTGGTTTGGATTCCATATCAAGATTGATTTGATTGACTCAATCTAATTGATTGACAATTGGATCTTGAAGACAAGAACTTTCCAAACGAAGAAGCTTTACTTATGGAAACCAAGATTCCGTTTGTATGGGCGATCGGAATCAATTTGGGATTTTACCTTTGTCACTCAACGGCTTCTAAATCTTCTAGATACAGTGCTGTCCAATGGGTATATTGGAAGACGATTCTCAAGATACTGTCCAACGGCTAGTTTGGAAGTGGAGGAGTATTTAAGGAGATGAAGGACCGATGAGCAAGTAAGAGACGGAGCGTAGAATTTATAATTTCAAAGTCCGAGCGATCTTTGTTCATACACTTGTCTTTGGTGAGCTTAATCGTTTGTGATCGTGAGAGAAATACCAAAAGAGTGACTTAGTGAGATAGTGTGATCTACTACTAAGTGTTTGCACTCAAAGTTGTAATCTCTTGTTGATTGCATAGTGGAATCCAGCAAGAAGGCTGTTAGCGTGGGAGAGTGGACGTAGGCTTGGATTAAGCCAAACCACTATAAACCTTGTGTTCTTATTCTCTTCCTTAACTCATTTGTTTTGTTCGAAGTTTATTTTATTCCGCATATATTTGCCAAGGTTTATTTTAAACACCTATTCACCCCCCTTTAGGTGTTCATACTAGCACTCTCAGATGTAGAACTGAAAGACCAATTTATGAGCTTGTCAAGGTTCCGTTACTGTCTGGACCGGATTCGAGGACACGTGATGGAAGTGAGAATTTGGTTTTCTGTGCGCGTTGAAGTTCAAGGTCTCTGGGGTGATCTCTACATCACGTGGTTCTTAGTTCTTAGTTTTTTTTAACACAATTATATCTTATCAGATCCGTATCCGATACCTTGCGAGTCAAAAGAAGCATCTCAACGTAAGCAACGATGGCATTGTCTATGTTTACGTACCTTTCAATCCCATTAAATTAAGCGCCCCGTCTCAAATGATGCTGACTCGTGAACGCATGATGCCTAAACAATCCAAGGAGAAACAGGCATGCAGGTCAGTGCCCAAGAAAGGGATGCAGACAAACTGTAAGCTACAAATCTCTAATTTTGATTTTCTTTATTATTATTTTTTTCTGGTTGTTTTAAACTTACTTCACTAGATCAGCAACATGTTTATATGCGGTGTTTCGACTAGGCTAAATCCAAGAATTTCTTGGAATACCCGATCAACCGCTGGTGACCAAGCTAGCTTTGCTCAGCAAACCCCCAACCAATACGCTAATTCTGGAGATGAGTTCTAAGATGGACCCTAATATTTGGAGGGACTTTTGAATTTTTGTAATGTTTCCATTGTGCTAGTGCAGGAAAATTCCACCACAAGTTCTAAACCTTGTGTAGGGAATGCATTTGAGTTGTAAACATTTTTAATTAGTTCAATTAAATCCTAAACCTTTACCAATAAATGAATTTGAGAGTTAAACCTTTCAATTGGTTCAATTAAGTCTTCGACCTTTATCCAAAAGGCAATTAGTCTTAAATTTATGTTGCAAAATGTAATTTAAGGAGACAACATAAGCACTTTCTAAGTGACACTTTGTCAATTTCAGATGCAGTTCATCGAGAGAAGTTGATTGAACGTTTTGAAGAAGCCTTAGGACTTGATTGCACCAGTTAAAAAGTTTAGGAATCAAATGACATTATGCACATACTATTTAGACTTCTTTATATCATGTCTTCAGGTACCAACTCATAAGGTTAGAAAGGAATTGAATCAGTGACACAAGGCTTCTTTCGCCCTGTCAATCTTCTGATCCTTTGGATCAGCGGCCCATTTTGCTCGCTCCTAGTGGTGGAACCTTAAGACAAAGAACTGTAGAAATGTGAATTTGGCAAATTTTTTTTTTTTCGGCCAATGTGAATTTGGCATTTCGAAAGAGTACATCTTAGTGATGAGCAACAAGAAACGAATGCCCAAAAAAGGAAACAAGGCCTACTATAAAGTGATACGAATTATCGTATTCAAAGAGCTGATGGTGGTTTTTACAGAGGATTAACCACAGCAAATTGCTTACACAATGCACATGATCTATCTTTTTATTTATATCTCTAATCTAAAGGTAAAATATCAAGAAGGCCTTTGCATTTGGAAACTAAATTAAATAACTTCTGATGGCCGGGGCATGTCATGTTTCCTTAGTTTAGTCTTTAGCCCATAGAAAGCTGCCAGTTCATTCAAACTAGAATTGCCAAAGTATTAGACATCATCATCTGTATACTAGGGAGTGGTCCAGCCTAAGGATCTTAAACAAAGGCCCCTAGACGGAAGACCCCGGGGTTAAGGAGTCTTGTCCCCATTGCCTCTCCGGCCACAGCCCCCTTTCCCGGGGGGGAGGGTAAGGAAGTCACTTGTGGATGCTCGCGACGCCTTCCCCCTTGAAAGGATGGGGGCGAGGTACAAGCAAATGAAACAAGCAGGGTAAAACTTGATGGCCGGGTCATCTGTATACTAGGGAGGTACATTCCATACGTCACAAATCGAAGATTAATCAGCATGTCATATATTTGTTTACCTGGAAAAAACTATTTATCCTATTATAAACAAATTGCAAAAATTACCCAAAAAAGTTTTAAATCTATTGTAATTGTGCTAACTCAATCCTAAACTAATTACGAAATCGGATCAATGAACACATAAATATGCCTCTCTAGCATTCGAATTGCCTATGCTCATGCGTATCTTCTACCTTCTACTGTGGATTAACATATATACACTCCTTCCTCCAATGGGGCAGTCGATTCTAGGTTTTTTATCTATCTAAAAATAGAAATTACAAGACTAGAAACGATCTGTCATGTTAATGACACCAAAGGAAAGGAGGTGGACTCTAGAGGTACTATCAATTGAGGGGAGGAATCAAACTTCATCAATTGTTTTATAAATCGTTACACCAAGAAAGGTGGTCCAACCATTCCATCGAGGAAGCAAGTAATTGGGAATCCATTTTTTGGACCTGCCCGAAGGGCCCGATGCACTTGTCGATGTAAGTTGCAGGCATGACATTCTTCTTGCCTCTTTCACAAGCGTATGAATTTGGTCTTTGATATGCTTATGTAGGCATCGGATTGAGATAAGATAACATAGAAAGAGCTAGAGCCCACCTATTCTAAAGCACAAGTAAGGGCTTTTGTTCCACTATATTCTCACAATGAAGCAATCCTTCAATGCAAGAGGGTTGGCAGGGATGGAGTTGACCAACAATATTGCTAAAGCTTAGGGGATTATTCCTTTAGGAGAAGGTGAACGTACTCGTGAAGGAAATGATCTTTACATGGACATAAAAGAATATGGAGTAACTGATGAACAAAATACGACAAAATCTAAACTAGCTCTAATCTAATTTAGTTATAAAAAAAACCTGAAGCTCTGGCATGAAGTCCATGCATTTTTATCAAGTAACCAATTTGTAAACACCAAAGTCTAAACTAGACACATCCCACTTCCTCATGAGTTTATCTCGAATCTTATCAAATTTGTATCCGATCTTCCTTGTCAGTCAAAAGGAGCATAGAAGCAAAAGCGACGATGACGGTGTCTATGTCCATGTACCTACCGATCCTACTAAACTTAGTGCCATGTGTCAAAGGATGCTGATTCGTGAATGCCATATCCCCAAAAAGGTCCAAGGAGAAGCAGGCATGTAGGTCTGTGTCCAAGAAAGGGATGAAGACAAAACCGTAGGCCACCAATCTCTAATTTTCATTATCTTTTTTGTCCTTTTGGAGATTTCCCTTTCATCACTAGATTAGCTACATGTTACATGCGGTGTCCTGATTAGGCTGGATCCAGGAATTTCTTGGAATACCCTTCATGTACTGATCGGGTCTGCTTTTTTAGTTTATGGAAAGGTATGCTACCCATGTCAAGGAAAAAGGGGTCAAAACGACTTATATTATTACTTTAGTAATTAGGCCATAGAAAGCTGCCAATTCATTCAAATTAGCAACTCAGAATTATTCAGACAGCATCATTTGCTTATTAGGAAAGTATATTCTACACGTGGCAAGTTGAAAGGTTAAATACGTGTCATATTCTTGTTTACTTCAAAAACGAAAAAAGAAAGAAAAGAAAACTATTCATCCTATTATAAACAAATCTTAAATGTTCAGGGTACCTTAATGAGAGAACAATCTTACCATAACCCAATTGAGTTTGTATTTCATTCACTTACTTGATCAAAATTCACATTGTGACGTCACAAGGCGGAACGTGTTTCGCCAAAATTTAAAATATCAACTACCTTCCATGAATATATATCAAAGCTGGTAGAAGCTGTTCAGAGTAAAACACCAAGTTGAATTATCAAAACAACTAAGAGCAGCATAAAAATTCGAAGCAGTTAACTGGCTATGCATGCTGCTATTGGGTTTGAAAGCTTTACTTTCCTAAGTAACCGAATCTAAAGCACAATGATCAAGCTCAACTTCAGCTAATACTCCTTTGGTGCTGCATGGAGAGTCTTTCTACTTAGGAGAAAAGAAACAGATCAGCAAGCTGAGGGAAGATATTATTATTTTCCTTGCAATAATTATAGAAAACCTAAATGTGATTACAGATGTAAAATGGAACATTGCAAGTGGCGCAATATCTAGTGAGAGTGAGAGAGAATATAAGGTTCTTAATGAAGGAGTCTTGGAAACGCACATGATAAAATTTCTCAAGCATAGAAGACAGGACATCCTTACATCCTTTGTTTTACAAGACAAAGAACATGGGCTCTGGACATCATAGTCTGACTGTGTCAAGTGCTATTTCCCCACTCTGGAAGCACTCAAAGTTGATGGCTGCATAATTCTTGAGCTTCCTGTACATTTGTGGCCTTACTTCACTTATTAACCCTTCATCTGGCTCGATGTCAATTTCAGTATCCGGCAAATAAAACACAGCCACCGATATCCTTCCATGCTGTGCATTTGCTGTTACCCTATGCAATGGACTCTTGAAGATCCCATTACTCATTATCTGAGATGCATCATTAAAGCCTAAATTATAATCAATTCACCATCCGTATAGAAGTTACTGACAACAGACGCAGACATTACAGTGTACTAGCTTTGCTATTGAAAGATTAATTTTCAATTGGCGAGGGATAGAGTGAAAATTTTTATTACCACATTATTGTAAAGATTGCACTGATTAATGATGGGTGGCTGAAAGTCTACCCTAATGTGAATGGCAATTTCTCCAATGGCAGAGTAGAGAACTCAAATCTAATGACAAAGTGGTCCTCCAGTATAGAAGTAACAAATATTTGTCCTCTTGCCCTTCGAATGCTTCAATTCTAAAAACTATTTTTATGACCGAAGGTGGCTACCTCTCAGTACATGATTAGCCAACTAGACGTTCTTTATTCTCATTACTGATATTCACTGATTTGCTCAGATCGGTTTTATTAGTGATGCTTCACTGTAGCAAAAGATAAACTGCAGTTAATGATTGGTGAAGTTGATCACTAGAATGACAAGACGTTGCCTTCTTGGATTACCTCGTACCTGTGCTTTCAGATCTATATCAGCTCAGATTTTATTTCTTAAATTTACCTGCATCTGATCACCCACGTTGACAACAAATGCACCCGGAACCATCGAGACTCTGAACCATTGGTCCTCTTTGAGAACTTGAAGGCCTTCCACTTCTTCGCCTTGCAAAAGTACAGTGATCCCTGGACCATCTGAGTGAGCCTTTGCACCAAGTACTAAATCAGGTCTCGAGCAGGGAGGGTAATGGTTGAATCTCGCTGCCATGATTGCTCGGTCTCCATACTTTTTGGAGAAGCAATTCTCGTCCAAATCTAGGGACCTGGCCATGGCCTTCTGGAGAAGATGTATTACTGATTTCACTTCTGTGAAATATACAGCAAGAACTTCTCTGATAAGAAAGGCAAGGTAGTCAGTCAAAAAATGCATCAAGAACTCCATAGTTTGCTGCATATAATAAGTGAAACTTCATACTCGTACTTTCTACCAAATAGTTTCGCTCTCCGCACGCAGGTACATGTTTTGGCATGAGATGAGAAATCTGAATAACAAATAACGATATAACAACAGATACCAAGGAAAGCACCTGAATTCTTCTGGAGTTACAGGCCAAAGTTCGAGCTTCCTCGAATCTAGTGGAAGTAGGTTGAGGAATAAACGTTTAGACCAGTCAAGAACTTGCTCTTGGGAAAGTATAGGATCACTCCCATATCCTTGGAGATCGGCAGGATCTCGAGCATACTTTTGCTTCTCTTCCACTGGAAGTGCAAAGAACTCCTTTGCGATTTGACGGACCTTTTCCAAGAGCGAGGTCGGAATGCCATGTCCTATTACCTAAGAGAACAGAATTCTGACTTTTAAAAAAAAATATTCTTACCTTCTCCGAGAATAAGAAAATGACTTTATTAGCATAATAGTTTTGGGCTACTATAGGAGTAATAGCATGTTGTGACCCCAAAATTCTTAAAGGAATGGATTCCACAAAATTTATAATTATTTATTATTCATTTTTTAATGGTCCAAGACAAACTGTTATTTTTACAGTAAATTAAAGACTGTAAACAAATAATTGTTCATAAGAAAATTGTGTTCCTACAAGAACAACTAAAGTATTTGAGAAAAATGCACAGGAAATCCTAAATCTTATATATGGAATGCAATCAAGTCATAATCATTTTAGTCATTAAGTTCTAAATTTTTGTTAATAATTTTTCGATGGAGCATATCTAAAATTGCCTACATATCACTTAAAAAGTGCTTATAGGGATTCCTTAAACAGCACTTTTCAATGTATTTTAGGACTTGATTGCATCTTAAAATAAAAGGGTAATCACTTAATTGAAGCGATTAAATGGTTTAGGATTCGGTCGCACTTTTTTATGAAGGTATGAGACTTGGTTGAACCAATTGAAGGATTTAGAACTCAATGCATTCCGTAAATAAAGATCAGGACTTGTGGTGCATTTTTCTCAAAAATTTTTGGACATGAAAGTATTTTTCTTCGTGTTAAAGTGGTGAAAGGCCCTCAAACCTGGAAGCAACCCCATTCACTAAGAGCAGACTTCAGTTTCTCTAGTTCATCCTCTTGTTCTTTCCCAGAACACGTCGAGATGACAGAGGGAAGTAGGCTTAGATCAGCGATTGGTATTTGAGCTATCGGAAAAGATTCGACCGGACCAACGCTGCCTCCTTTGACGAAATACGCAGGAGGTGGTTCCTCGGCAGCAGTGGACAACTTCTGGAAATTTTGGGACAAGGATGGCAAACTTGAGAGCTTTTCGACCCTATCCATGGTGCAAATGGAAAGAGCATGCAGGCTAGGAGGCGAGGTGATACAGAACACATGGTTGGTACTTATAATTGGGAATGGATTCGAGATGGATTGATTCTCTTCGATACCTTGGAGAGTATAATTGAACACTTCTGCTTGTCTTTCTTTATTTCAAACAAATATGTCAATCAATACATGATGCAAAAGCATTGTTATATGCTCTCCTTGGAGAGTATAATTTGACACTTCTGCTTGTCTTTCTTTATTTCAAACAAATATGTCAATCAATACATGATGCAAAAGCATTGTTATATGCTTATGCTCTCTCTCTCTCTCTCTCTCTCTCTCTCTCTCTCTCTCTCTCTCTCTCTCTCTCTCTCTCTCTCTCTCTCTCGCGTTATATACCAAATAAAAAAATGTTTGGTTTCGATCCATTTGTCTTATCATATTAGCTAGTGAGACTGGCTAGACAACTTAGGCTTTCTTAATTTCACAAAAAATTGAATAATTTGAAAATTATTTTTCTAAAGGAAAAAACTACCAAAAACCCCAAATTTTGCCCAAAGTGACAAATTTATCTTAAATTTTTTTTATGACGTGAAAAACTCCAAACTTTGCCAACCGTAATACATTTACCCTAAAGTTTTTTTCGTGACACAAAAAACCCTAAATTTCTATCCGTGTGACATATTTATCATAAACTATAGGGCATTTTGGTCTTTTTATTTTTAATTTTTAATTCTTTTTTTCTTTTTTTCTTCTTTTCTCTCTTCCCTCCGTCGGCCATGGTAGAACTGACGGAGGAAAGCCGGCGTCGGGCGAGGGTTGCCCTTGCTTGGGCTAGCTAGGGTTGCCCTCGTTGGCGTCGGGCGAGGGCGGCCCTTGGCTAGGTTACCCCTTGCTCGAGTCCAGCGAGGGCAGGCGAGGGCGGCCCTCATCGGCGTCGGGCGAGGACGGCCCTCACTAGATTTGGCGAGGGCACCCCTCGCCCAACGCTAGCAAGGGCCTGGCGAGGGCGGCCCTAGCCAGCCTAGGCAAGGGCGACCCTTGCCCGATGCTAGCGAGGGTAGCCCTCGCCAGACGCTGGCTTCCCTCCGCTGGCCCCGCCATGGCCGACGGAGGGAAGAGAGAAGAAGAAGAAAAAAAAGAAAAAGGAAAAACAAAAAAAATAAGATGAGAATGCCCTTGGTGGGGTAAATGTGTTAGAGTTTACAAAGTTTGGGGATTTTCATGTCAAAAAAAAAGTTTTGGGTAAATTTGTCACTCTGGGCAAAGTTTGAGATTTTTGGTAGCCTTTTCCCTTTTTTCTAAAAATGATCTTTTATAAAAAGAATGAACAAAATGGATTTTCATTTCGAACGGAAATATTTAGACGTAAATTGTTATCAATAATGAAAACATTTTTTATTGACTAATTATTTCGAGTGATACAAATGAGCACTTTTTAGAAAAATATTTTCTCAAAATCATTCATTTTTCATGAAACAACGAGAACTTTGAATTTAAAGTTTGCCTTGGCTTCTCCTTAATTTAATTTACAAGTGATTATTTTAAAATGTTTTATTTCCTTTCTCAAATTTTTCTACATATATTGAAAATTATTTTAGTAAAAAATGAAATCACTAATCATAGGGAAGTTACTATTAAAAGAAGGGATTACTCCCACAAACAAAATGTATTTTATGCTCTTATCGAATAAAACTAAAAATAAAAATATACTTTTGAGCCAGTTTCACCAGTTTAGTCTGATCGATTTGGCTTCTCCCTAGAAATTAGGAACCGGGATTGATTGCCGTGGTAACCACCCAAAGTTGGTCGGTTCAATTTGGTGCTCAAATTAGACCAGGATCGATGCACACCCTATCCACAACCACATTAACATGGTATTAAATTATGGCAGCAAAAAGAGAAAAGTTTACGCATACCAAAAAATATTAATTACACTGATAAATGAGTTTTTCAGTGGAAAATGAGTTTCACAATCAGGACAAGCAAATTTCTATACCTTATTTTTTTTTCTTTTGTAAACTTTTGGAAATGATTGAAAATTCTCATTTAAGAATTTTTCAAATTCCTAGCTATATAAAAAGTTATTTTTAAATGGTTAAATATTGTCATTTAAGAATTTATCATATGCCTGGCTATTAAAATGTAATTTTAAACATTTATTTTGAGATATGCACAATCAGGAGATATATTAACTTTCATTTATTCTTTTATGAACTTTTTGTGATGATTAAGAAATTGTCACTGGAGAACTTCTCTTAACCTTGAATTCAACGGCTTTATATATGGTCCGCCCAACATGGGATTAGGTACATATGCAGAATAATGACATCTATTCGTCTCTCTTCCAATTATCGATCTCATTAGGAATAGGGTTCCAATTAAAAAAAAAAAAAATTGCATGGATCAGCTTTCCTTTAAATGATAAGTTCCTTCCAGCATAGTACTCCAGCAAAATGGGAATGGCTGTATGCATATATGGTCCACCATACATGCAAGATAACAATTTTTCTAGTCCTCTGTCCTCCATTATGGATCTCATTAGGAATAGGGTTCTTATTAAAAAAATATAACCGCGTCAGATTCTTTTCAACAATTAAGTTTTTTCAGGCACAATATTCGACCATGCTTGGAGGACCAATTGGCATTGATATCTGTCCGTCTTACTAAGGATAATGTCTAATTAACAATTACATAGCCAGCCAATAAATTGTCGCTTCTCTTATCTGCTCTTTCTAATAAAAGACATTGAACAATACAAGGTAGTGACAACCTAGGTTTTTTTTGTTCCATAAAAGAAATGGTAGGTAAATGCATTAATGTATTGCTTAGGTTGAGACAAAACGATATGAATGTGGAGTACCCATTGAGCCTTGATGTTTCGTGCGTGCTTCTTGTGGATTTCATGTACTCAGTTTCCAACAAAGTTAAATCATCAGATTAAACCTAGAAAAGAACTTGTGAAAAGACCAGGTACAGTATCGTGTGACATAAAAAGATTTCAGCTCAGTTGTGCATTCATGCTAATCATCGATAAAAATGATGAGAGTCTTAGCTACTTGTTAAAGGTACGTATTGAAAGAATACAGACGCCCATAACTCTAATCTGCCTCATTCTCGAAATCTTTAAGCAATGTTCTGGCCAGAAATCCCGCGTTCACGTGCTGTCAAGCTAGTTTTTTAGCCTGGCCAGAACTTTGAGGATGATCCAAGCAGCCTTTATACTGTTTATGTTCTGCTTGTCGTGAGGAACTTGGAATGGTGAAAGAATTCTTTCTGCCACTGGAAATCAGTAATTTTTTTGAAAAGGCTATGTCTATATATCAATGAATAAGTACTAAAAATAACTAATGCGCACACATCATTATTTTAACGTTGGTTGTGAAACTACTTATCTCTTGTTGATCATTGAATACTGCAAAATCATGAATGGTGAAAATGTTCTACTAAAGAGTGAACCCTAAATATTTCAGGCCAATGCTAATGCTTTATGCCTATCACGTCACTGTTGCACCATGAAATCCTGGTTTAGATACCATTAGTGGTAACTTGAACCTGATTCCACCTGTAGTCTCTGTTATAAGTATTCAAGTGGCAACCTGTGGTAATAGATATCTCAATCCCATGTGCAGTTGGGTTGTATGCAGCAAATTTTTAACAAGCATTACTTTTCCTTTTGTCGGAATAGATATCTCAATTAAAGATTTGCTTGTTCTAGTATATCAGCAATACAGTTTCAGTGTGGCTTTTGCACGATATTTGGGGTTAGACACTGCCTTCTCGTCCTTGCATGTGATCTTGGTTGTCTGAGAAATCATCAGACAATTAAAAAGGCCTTGGCCTTTGGGAAGTTGTACCAATTGTCTGGTAGCTGGAAATATACAATATTCTATCTGCTCAGGCCACCACCAAGGTGATTTGAGTCAGCACCTACGTGAACAGTTGGGAGCGAATCATTTTGTCTGTATCATCGCTTCATTATCTACCACTAGATGGCATGCAATTTGAAAGATCCTTAGGAGATGAAAAGATAACTTTCAGATTACGCTCAAAAGCAAAGTCTTCTGCTTCTCTTTCGGCAAGGAATGTGTAAGTCTTCTGCATCTCACAGCAGTCAACTGGCATGCCAGTTATGGAAGCTCTTATGATATCGACCAAAAAAAAAAAAAAAAAAAAAAACTGGCTATGCATGCTGATATCTGGTAATTTGCAGCATCAGATCGTAAAATTTCTCTTAGGAGAATCATGATGGTATGATACTTCAAGTGGCCGCCTTTGGTGCTGTATGGAAAAAGACTTTCTACTTCAGAGAAAGGAAGCAGATCGACAAACTTGGGGAAGATCTAAGATTTTCCTTGCTTTAATAATAGTAACTCCAAATCTGATTACATAGAATGGAAATAGTGTCTACTGAGAGAGAGAGAGAGAGAGAGAGAGAGAGAGAGAGAGAGAGGGGGAGGATAACGTTCTTATTGAAGGAGTCTTGGAAACACACATAATAAACTTTTTCAAGTATAGAAGACAGGACATCCTTTGATGGACAAGACTGAAAATGACTGGACATCATAGTCTCATTTTGTCAAACGTTGTTTTCCCACTCTGGAAGCACTCAAAGTTGATGGCTGCATTATTCTTGAGCTTCCTGTACATTTGTGGCCTTTCTTCGCTTATCAACCCTTCATCTGGCTCGATCTCAGTTTCAATATCTGGCAAATAAAACAATGCCAATGATATCCTTTCATTCCGTCCATTCGCCATTACCCAATGCAGTAAACTCTTGAAGATCCCATTACTCATTATCTCAGATGCATCATTAGGCCTAGATACAGACAACAAATGCAAACATGTCAAGTGTACTGGCTCTGCCGTTGAAAGATGAAGTTTCCATTAGCGATTAAATTCTTATCATCAGGTTATTGTAAAGATTGTAGTGATTAATGATGGATGGCTCAAAGTCTAATGCCAATGGGAATTTCGCCAATGGCAGAGTGGAGAACTTAAATCTAATGACAAAGTGGTCTTCCAATATAAAAGTGACAAACAGGCCTAACATTTGTCCTTTCTCTCTTTGAAATCATCACATATAAAATTTTAAATAAGTGCGCCAGGCCTGCTTATCAATACAGAATTAGCCAAGTTGACATTCTTTATTCTCATCACAGCAGTTCACTGATTTGCCCTTTTCAGTTTCGCAGGTGATGCTTTATTGTAGCATAGAGTCACTTTTTTAAACAAACTGCCATGTCCTAAACTATTGTTGCTAATTGTTCAAGATGATTACAAGAATTGCAAGTCGTCACCTTGTTAAATCACCTCCTACCTCAGATATAAATTAGCTCAAACTTTATTTTTCGTAATTTACCTGCATCTGATTGCCTACATTGACAACAAATGCATCAGGAACCATGGGAACTCTGAACCATCAATCGTCTTTGAGAACTTGCAGGCCTTCCACTTCTTCGTCTTGCAAAAGAACTGTGATTCCTGAGCCATCTGAGTGAGCCTTTGCACCAAGTACAAAATCAGGTCTCAAGCATGGGGGGTAATAAAAAAATCTCGCTGCCATGAATGCTCGGTCTCCTACTTTTTTGAGAAGCAATTCTCTACCAAATCCAAGGACCTTTCCATGGCCTTCTAGAGAAGATCTATTACCGATTTCACTTCTTTAAAATATTCAGCAAGAACCTCTCTGCAAGACAAAAACCGGCAAGCTAATCAGTCTAACTAGGCATCAAGAACTCCGTAGGCTGCAAATAATATGTAAAACCTCACGCTCATGTACTTTCTTCCAAATAGTTACTCTCTGTCCAAAGAACAGACGAAAATAAAACAACAGATACTGAGGAAAGCACCTGAATTCTGCTGGCGCTTCTGGCCAAAGCTTGAGCTTCCTCGCATCTAGTGGAAGTAGGTTAAGGATAAAACGTTTAGACCAGTCAAGAACTTGCTCATTGGAAAGTATAGGGTCGGTCCCATATCCCTCGAGATCAGCAGGATCTTGAGCATACATTTGCTTCTCTTCCACTGGAAGTGCGAAGAACTCCTTTGTGATCCCGCGGACCTTGTCCATGAAGCAGGTTGGAATGCCATGTCCTATTGCCTAAGAGAACAAAATTTCAACTTTTTCTAATATTCTTACCTTCCTTGAGAAACAGGAAAATTGTATAACCACAAGAACAACTAAAATATTTTGGGAAAATGGCACAGGTAATCCTAAGTCTTGAGTATAGAATGCAATCAAGTCATAAACATTCAATTAAGTCCTAAACCTTTTTCAGAAAGTGTAATAAAGACATTTTGATGAATGGTTCCTATAATTGCCTATGTTGATGACTTAATTAAATCAATTGAAAGATGTACGACTCGATTGACTTCTTCGTAAAGGTATATAACCTAAATGAACCGATTGAAAAATTGAAGACTCAATGACATTCCGCACATCAGACTTGTGGTGCATTTTTCTCAAAATATTTTGATCATGAAAGTATTTTCTTCTTGTGTTAAGGTGGTGAAAGGCCCTCCTACCTGGAAGCAACCCCTTTCACTAAGAGCAGACTTCAGTTTTTCTAGTTCATCCTCTTGTTCTTTCCCAGAACACGTTGAGGACACCAAGCAAAGTAGACTCGGATCAATGATTGGTTTTTGAGCTATCGGAAAAGATTTGGCCGGACCAACACTGCCTCCTTTGACAAAATATGCAGTAAGCGGTTCGTCAGCAGCAGTGGACCACTTTGGACATTTTGGGACAACGATGACAAACTTGAGATTTTTTCGACTCTAATCATGTTGCAAATGGAATGAGCATGCAGGTTGGGAGGCGAGGTGATACAGAACACATGGTTGGTACTTACAATTCGGAAATGGATTGGTTCTCTTCGAGACCTGGTTAATCCTTTGGAAGAAAGACAACTGTGGAGATCTAGGAGAGTAAATTGGACTTCTGCTATTCTTGTTCTATTTCAAACAAATATGTCAATCAATATATGATGCAGAAGTATTGTCATATGCTCTCTCTCTCTCTCTCCCCCCCCCCCTTTCCCTTGTTGTTATACAATATACACGTTTAAATTTCTTTCTATGGTTTTTATTCATGTGTTGATGGGCCTAAGTGGGCCCGTCCGCCCATGTTGGGCCTAAAAGCTCGGCCCACATGATAAGGGCCCATGGATGAAGGGTTGAGATATGAAGAGGTGTTACGTTGAGGGAATGTGTCTTTTGGATGAGACGCTTTAAGGAAAAGAAAAGAAAGGGAACAGAAACGACGTACGTACGTTTTCACTTTCTCCCTCTCCCAAAAAGAACGTACGTCTTTTCAGAGTTTTCTCCCCCTTGAAGCAATAGTACGCTCCTCGGTAGAAGGGATCAGGATTCTTCCTTGAACTTCAACATTGGTGTTTAATCTATGGACAATAAGGTACGCTCGATTCCGTAGTGTATCTTTGATCAGTGATACATGTGATTCCTAGGCTTGTTTTCCGCATTCGTTTTAGGGGTTCGATTTAGTATCGAATCCGTTTTAGGGAATCAGTTATTCCCAACACTTTCCTTAATTGAATTTTATCATTAAATATAGAATATATTCAATTTCGATGTATCTGTCGTCACATTAGCTGGTGAGACTGGCTAGACAACTTAAATTTAGAGTTTGCCTTCACTTCTCCTTGATTAAATTTAGAATCTTGAACTCATCAAACTAGTACCGACATGTCAATCAAAAGAAACTAACTCATTCACAAAATGCATGGTTTGCTGGTGAGATGTCATCAACCATAACGTGCTATAATCGATTCTTGAAACTTTTGTATATTCGATGACAAAGAATTTATGGCGTCATCAAGGTGAGAGTCACTTTATCGGATGGGTTTTCACGCTAATTACTCTTTTTTTGGAGACGGTGACAGTAGTTCCTGATTCCTGTGGACTTCACAGAAGACTTGAAATAATCAGCCTAGAAGCAATATAGACTGAATACAACGCATGTGGGAGCTAGAATGACGTTAATGGTGCGTTTGTTTTATGAAAAATGAATAAATATGAAAAATGAATAAATAAGATTTTTTTTTAAATGATCGTTTGTATCATTTGAGATAATTAGTCAATGAAAAATATTTTCATTATTGAAAAAGAATTTATGTTAAAGGTGGACTTACAAACAAGTCACTCACCTTATAGTGAAGATGTGAGTGTTTTTACTTTCAAGGTGGACTTGCAATAATCCTATGAATTTACAACCATGTGGCTTTTTAACATTGAATTTGAAACCTTTTAACATGGAGCTTATTGCAATAAATATGGATTTTAAAGGAAGTCAATCACCACAAAAATTCGCTACATATATTACAAGAGATTTGCTAGGATTAGAAATATTCTGAATACCGTTCCAGTGTGGCTCTTGCATGATGTTAATGGTTAGCCACTGCCCTTGCAAGTGATCTTGCTTGCCTGCTAGATCATCAGACATTAGAAAAGGCCTTCGCCTTTGGGAAGTTGTAGAAGCAATCGTTTGATAGCTGGTGGCATGCAATGTTCTATCTGCTTAGGCCATTGGATTGGAAAGCTGCCAGTTTATTTGAATCAGCATCTGTCTGAAGAGGTCGGAGTGAATCGTCTTGTCTGTATCAATCGCTTCGCCATTTGCCGGTAGAGGGCATGTAGCGTGTAAGATCTTTAAGAGATCAAGAAGCCGGTTTCGAAAGAGTAGCCTCATTAGCAAAGTGTTCTGGATCTCTTTTGGCAAGGAATGCGTCAAGTATCTCAATGAAGATACTCCAATGATGGGAAACGATCCTCCAAGATCTATAAATCAACTGCCAAGGCAGGTTACACGATGATACTGTTTACTGATAAGATTTCACTTTGAAGATTTTAACTCTAGCCTAACGCGGGCTGGATCAAGCTGCTGTTCTGTCGAGAAATCACTCGAGGTCAACGGTTATGTGATTCTTCAGTTTCCCTCATCAACTGTTTATATGGCTCGATCTCCATTTGCCGATGTGGCCGCAGCCAGAGGAATGGTGCTCTTGAATGTCCCATTACTCGGTTTCTGATGGCACTCTATCAAGCCAAATGGTGTCTATATCATTACTACTCCCATAAGGAAAAGTATTGGTAGGCTCGAAACTTGAAAACGATAAACGCATCAAGCAGAGAGATTAATCTCCGCGAGCTACTCGAAAGAGGTGCTTCTGAAATTGATTGTCGAATGCATGGCGGCGATGTCCTCGAAGATTTTGCCGGAAAACTCTGATTTGCGAAGAAGATGTACCTTCTACAGAACGAAAGAACATCTGTCCCGTTGCTCTTCAAGCAAAACGAATCCTTACGGTTGAATTTAGAGAAAAACCAGAAAGCCCAAAAACGAAGACAAAAATGGGCAAAGAGAAAAAGAAAACAATAAAACAGAGAGAGAGAGGGGCCACGCGGGATATATAGAAACTCTTTGACTTTTCACATGTTCGTAGTTATTTTTTGATATAGAATATTAACTTATCATTACAATAACTTATCCACTTTATTAGTAAGTTTTTCACGTAAAGAGATAATAATGGTTTATTTTGGAGCTCTTGTAAACAATAGGGAAAATGATATAATGGTTATACAACATGATTCTTAAATTTTTAATTTGCTCAATATAACAATTGAATTTTTAGAATATATTCAACTTAAAAAATGTTTAATATTATCCGTGAACTTGAACTAATGGAATAACAAAATTTTAGAGATTAAGTTGAATCGTATTGGGTTAATACTCATGAACTATATTGAATAAATTAAAAATTAAAGGATTATATTAGATATTTGATCAAAATCCAGGATCATTTGTGTGTGTATAATGTCTATGAAAATTTAGAAAGAAAAAAAAAGAAATAATCGAATATTCTGAACCTCCCAAGTTTAATTTAGAGCCACAATCTTGATCTTCCGTGGCCACCTCAAACTCCCCGCAAAGTCCCAGGCAAAATGCCACGCCCCCTGCTCCTCTCTCCTCCATCATCTTCCCTGACCATTTCCAAGCACAGACGTAAACGGAAGAAGAAAAGCCCGATCCTTTCCGTTGTTTTCTCCTTCCGGACTTCAGTTCGGACTTGCCCATTTTCTCGAAGTGAAGTAAAACCATCCATCCATGGCGAGGTGCTCGCTCAGAGCCGACAACCTCTGCTTCGGCCCGCGCTGCCCCGGCGCCACCCGAAGCTCGTTCTTGCCCAGTTCGTTCGGAGCCCGGTGGCCGAGCCGCTTCGCGTCGAAGAATAATGCCAAAGTTAGAGTCTTTTCCAGCATCAAGGAGAGGCAGGGCGTGAAGGAGAGCGAGAGGCCCAAGGGGGTCGTCCCCGGAGGCGCAGGAGGACTTGGGGTGGATGGGTTGGAGAAGGCTGAGGTAGTTTCCGGCTTCGAGGGCGCGTTGGGAGAGGAGAGGGAGGAAGGAGGGGAAGTGGGTTTTGATTGGAGGTGGCCTCCGTGGAAGAATTTTCCGCAGAGATATAAGCTCATTGGCACTACTTCTCTGGCTTTCGTCATTTGTAACATGGATAAGGTCAGTGTTTGATCATCGGTTCTTACTTGGTGGTGATATTGAAGTTTCCTTTTTGAGAAACAAGATTGACTCTTTTTTGGTTGTATGCTGTGTGGCAGGTGAATTTGAGTATTGCTATAATTCCAATGTCGCACCAGTTTGGGTGGAATTCTTCGGTTGCCGGGTTGGTGCAGTCGTCTTTCTTCTGGGGGTACGCATTGAGCCAGTTGCCAGGAGGTTGGCTTGCGAAGATATTCGGTGGACGGTTAGTTCTTGAGGCCTTGTTTGAATCGCATTGATTTTGATCAAGTTGTGTTAATTTCATTGGCGAATCATTGGGCGCGTTTTCATCTGGGAAACAGAGGAAAAGAGCAGATAACTTACAAATGAATGCTAACTTCCTAAAGACTTATGCTATTTGAAATTAATCCAGTGTGGGGGTAGCATTGCAATTCAATTGTCATTAAAGTTGGCCGAGGCACTTGATTGCGCTTTCGCTGCTCCCAACAAGAAATAGACCTGACTAAATCTTCTTTTGGAGGAGAAGGATGGATCGCAATGGTGCCATACGCGTCAACTAAAGTTAGTTCTGCTAGCTCTGCATGCTAATACCTAGATCAATTTTACCTTCTACCTAGTGCATTTTGAGTGGACAACTGTTCAATTTTATTTCACAAGCTCTACCATAGATTGACAACTAATGAAACTAAGTGCAGACCTGAGCTTATGTCTAACTGAGACAAACTTTCAACTTCTTTTCCTTATAACTGCGGCCTTCCCACCTTTTGTTTTTGAGGCTCTCTTCAGCCGACTTGCCTACTGGTTTCAACTTTGTTCTCATATTTTGAAACATGTTTCCTCAAACCCTATCAGCAATAATAACTAACTTCATTGTTTTTTCTATGCACGTGACAGTGAAGCTTTGATAGAGGCTATATTGTAGATCCACAATGAGTGGGATGAGGGAATTCTATTCTTGTTGGTACCAACCTATGCAATGACGCACCATCCTTACTTGCTAATTGTGTTTAACTTTTTTCTTTAATTGTGCAGTGAAGTTCTTAAGTTTGGGGTATTGGTTTGGTCATTGTCAACAGCACTTGTTCCTGTTCTTGCAGGGTTCATGCCTGGATTAGTCTTATCTAGAATTTTGGTATGTAAGTCATAATGATCTTACTTTCTGTTTTAGCTTCTGGGGTATTGGCTTTAGCAAGTTTAGTTTCTGTAAGAGAACTTGCATTTTAATTGTTGTGCTTAATATAATTCTTTGAAAAGTAGTTCTGCTCTTGTAGGTGGCATCTTCATTTGATTTCATATGCAATGACTATTGTTATGTTTTCAGTTTATATCGTTTGTTGGATGTTCTGTTTTCAGTTTCAACGATGACCATCTTCCACTTTTCATCTGTAGGTCGGAATTGGCGAAGGTGTTTCCCCATCTGCGGCAACTGATCTTATTGCTAGGCATGTATTACCCTGTTTTTTTAGTTACATGAAGTCCATTGATCCTTAAGACGTGAAAATGGACAGAAATAAATGAAAATAAATATCTTCTCACCTCTCACTCAACACTGCTCAATAGAGACACCTGCATGTAAACCAGGACCCACTTGTCCCTTAATCAGATGGAACAGACTAATCTGATGGGATTATAGTGAAAAAGAAAAAAGGAGACTAAAATTGAAGAGACACGCTTTTAAGAAATTAGATCCATGGACCTTATTCGGTCAGACCTATCTAGAAATATTGGCAAATTCACTTAGTGGGAAGTGATCATGCATTTTTTGCATTTCAGATCTTTTTACTGAAGCTTTTCCAGCTGGCTGATCCGTTCAGATTCATTGCTCTGTTTGTAAAATTGATTCATGGCTCTTAATCATTGGCTTTATGTGGCCCAAAAAAAAACAGTGGCCGTATGTCCAGTCTTTCTTTGAGTGATTCAAATATATTCATCAGGTAGAAGGCAGGGTTTGCTGATTAGGTGTTTTGATGCAGCAGTAGTTGAGTGTCCTTGTATTTTGATCTAGTTAAAATATCATTTGATAAGGGAGTTACATTTCCCTTGATGAATGCTCTTCTTCTTCTTTAACGTCTATATATTCTAAATACCTGTGCAGGTCAATACCATTGGAAGAGCGCTCTCGAGCAGTAGCATTTGTTTTCGGTGGTCTAAGTGTAGGCAGTGTTACAGGGTATGTAATTGGAGGATGATGCTTGGCTGTGTTTCTTATCTTTGCGATGATGTGATTGCTAAGCTAAGTCAGTTCCTACATCAAACTCATAACCTTAAGGAAGTAGGACCGCCAAAATAATTTTTCTTTTTTCCAGCTCTTTTAAGTCAATAAGACCGAGGATTAATGGTTCATCAGTCGATGCGACGTCATGGTGGTGTTTCATTATCCAACAAACTGAAGGAATAATTGATCCAACTAACTAATCACCTGTAACCTCATGGCAGCCTGTCATTGTTTTCCCAAATTTGCTTTGACTTGTGTCAACGCCCAAAATTTTTGACCTTCATATATCTATGGCTGTCTAATCATCTCTTGGACCTAAGAGATTGAGAAAAGCAAGAGACATTCTTGCAATGCTTATACAGATGATTGACCTGAAAGCCCTAATTTATTGAAAGATTAGGGCTTGGCATCCTACTTTGTTTTTCTCCTTCAATTATTTCAAGTTCAAGCTGGTTCATCTACTCTCTTAAGTTATATTTAATGATTTTTGTTGTTCTTGTAGATTACCACTTTGAGCAATAGGATTGCTTGAATCAATAAATTGTCATTTGTGGAGCTAAAGTCTGTCAATAGCACTTGTATCTTCAAGTAGTACAATAAATTGAGTTGTAAACGAAGTTCTAAAATAAAGCTGCCAATTCATATTCATACCATATTTGTGTTCAAGATCAATGTTGCAGTCTGCATGTAAGTGTGACAAGCAGTCTAGGTTATATCATTTCGCATGGATTATGACAATTTGATCATTGTGGTAAGTTTTGTTAATGCTATATGAGAAACTTTAATTATTGAAACTTACGCTTGAACAATTTTGCAGGCTTCTTTTGGCTCCTCCATTGATCCAAAACTTTGGTTGGGAATCCGTTTTCTACATTTTTGGTCTTTTGGGTATAGGCTGGTAAGTAACTCTTGGAGCTTACTTGAACTCCTTTGCTTTCTGCTTTGAGAAATTTGCTTTTCCCTTTCTTCCCCAATATTAGCAGGTTTGAATGCTGACAGAACACTTTTTTGTTATGTCCTTTCTTCTTGAAGATCTGACAGAGTTGTGCCTTTTTACTTTTGGTTATATGGGTTTTGAAGGTTTGCAGGTTTTCAGCTAATTAAAGAAGAGAGCGAAGATTCAACTGCTTCCAGATCAATATCACGTGAGTTCAGTTCGTTTTCATGTTGCTAGACTACTATATGAAGCAAACTTTTTGTAGGTTCTAAAAGTAGCGAAAAGGGTAAAATGTGCTTTGTGCATTGTTGGTAACTACTTTAATTTGTCTGGTCAGCTAAATACACAATGATGGAATGAAAGGCTTGGCACAATGTATCCTAATCCTTTGCTTCACCTCTTTTCTCCCCTTTATCTTATGATCACACCTTGCCTATGCTTATTCCTTTTCTTCCTTCTGTTTATAAACGATCAGCAACTCAAAAAATTATTTAGATAGCAGCTGACAAAACAAGACTGCAAATTGTGTAAGATGAACACAAGTCACATCAATGTGATTTGCAATGCCTCTTCACTTAGGCGAATCGGGCAAGGCACTTTCCAAGACCTTGTGCTTTTAGCCTTTCCTTCATCCAGCAGCTGGATTTACAATGCCATAATCTCATAGGCACCTTATGATACAGCCTGTTCTTCATCCTAGTGCGACGATGGGTTTTTGTTAGTCATAAACTTTTCAAAGAATTTCCTCATTTTGCTTGACTTCACAGTTATGAATATTTTGCTATTATTAGCTCGTTGAGGATGATGAGTTAAGATTCTTCTTTTTTTGGACTGTCTTGTTGAGAGAAATTTGCATTTTTCAATTTAAAACAGGGAATACAAAATCCATGTGTCATGGTTGCTATTCTTCTGAGCATTACAATTAAATGATTCGTAGTTTTGACTCAGTGTATTGGCTGCTGAATTTGGAGCTTTATATCTGATTTAGCATGTGAGCATGTTTCTTCTATTTGATAGGGTCAGAGGATATCTCTACAAATAATTCAATTACATCTTCTCTAGGTGATTTGGCTGGGACTTTGAAGGTAATCTTTTCTAGAAACTCAGCTGCATGACACTTGTTTCACTTTACTGTGAAAGATCCATCTGCTTTTGTGCGGTCTATAGATATTAAACAGATGAGCAACTTGAAGAGCCGCTCAGAAGGCCACATCAAATAGAAAAAGTTGCATCTAGCAAATGCAGAGGAAAACCAAACCAATAAAACCATCCTAAATGCATACGGCATCATCTGCTCACGATAACATTGATAATGTGAAAAATGTCCTCATTTTTATTTTGATCTTCTAATAATGAGCACCAAAGTCAATTTTACTCTCTCATGTCATATTACTTTCATTAGATTTTACTCTCTCATGTCATACTACTTCCATTATCTAATGATAAACCGTATTGTCTTTTCTATCTTTTTATCTGACGGAGCTCTCTTCTTATGATTGTTCTTTTAATAGGATGTGCCCTGGAAGGCATTTATTGAGAATCAAGCAGTTCAGGCAATGATATATGTTCATTTTTGTGGAAGTTGGGGACACTATACCTGCCTCTCTTGGCTTCCTACATATTTTAGGTATAGCATTGTCAATCTTGTATTACTGATGTTTATGCAGGCTTCAAGTTAGGGTAGCATGTACCGACATTGCTCCACTCAGCCTGAATCTGCGAATGACCTACAAATGATTTGAAGAGTCTGTAGAAGTATGCAATGTGTTTACTGGGTATTATTATGTAGAATTGGAGACTATCTTCTTAATAGCAGTCATGTAACTTAGTGGTTAGCCTTGGAAGTCAAAATTGTTGGATGCAAATCAAAAGGGAAGATTGTCTTTCCAATTGCAAAGCTTCAAGGTTAACGTGATCTTCTTAATAGCAACCTTGTAACTTAGTGATTAGCCTTAGAAGCCAAAATTGTTGGATGCAAATCAAAAGGCGAGATTGCCTTTCCAATTGTGAAGCTTCAAGGTTAACATGATCTAACTTGGAATAAATTTAGTTGCTTCCTGAAAATTTCTCAGGGTCTGAGAAAGACATCCATGTAGACATCCATCTCTTGCATTGCGTTTTGTTATTTGTTTATCACCTCCAAAATGATGAGCATATGCATTCTTACTATATTGTATTCTGGCTACATGGGTCAAACTAAATATATATTTACTTTGCAGCGAGGAGCTGGATCTAAATTTGACAGAAGCTGCATGGGTAAGTCAGAATAGTCATGTCTCAATACCATTGACTAAGTCTTTCAAGGGAAATTATCAACTGACTATTTCGTTTTGATGATTTCATATACGTCCTTAACAATTTTTCTTTGGTTGATGTTGCTTCCTATTGTGAAATTGCATTATCACCTACTCATATAGTCCAAAAAATTTAGGTCTCAATTCTTCCTCCACTGGCTTCCGTTTTCGTGACTGGCGTTGCATCACAATTTGCGGACAATTTAATTGCCAATGGAGTGGAAATAACTAAGGTATTTGTTATTCTACTGTGCCGAGCCTTATATCATGTTTTCATGAAATGAAATAATTGGAAATGGTACTACTTAACAAAATGCACACCAGTTTTCTTGGACGGACATGCTACAGATATAATCTTTGATGTTGATTACTTTGGGTGGTCAGGTGCGAAAGATTTGCCAAACAATTGCCTTTTTATCTCCAGCAGTTTGTATGACCCTTTCATCAATAGATCTAGGATTGGCACCCTGGGAAGTTGTAGGAATTCTCACCGGAGGATTAGCACTCTCAAGCTTTGCCTTGTCAGGTACCAAATTCTGCACAGTACATTAGCTATAGTGAATCATTATTTGCCATCAATATGAAAGGGAATCATTATTTCATTCTCTCTGTTGTTTTCAGAATTATGATAAGTTGATTGTTTGTCAGGTCTTTATTGTACACATCAAGATATGTCGCCGGAATACGCAAGTATACTCTTGGTAAGCTCCTATGGAATGGTTTTCATAAGAACTTTGTGTCCAGAGCTCCTATTAAGCATGGGCATCAAATATTATTAGAGAACAAGCTGTATTTCAGTTAGTGCAGGTTCCATGTGAAATACATTTTGGGAGCTAACAAAACTCAGTTAACTTCTTATTGGATGCGTAACTTTTCTTTTTCCGCTTCTAAGCGCCTGAACCTGCTATCTCATTCAAATCCGTTGCTCTTAAATCAAATGACTTGGTATTTGACAAATATACTCCTACTATATCGAAATGGGTTTAAAAAGGTCCACTTATACTGTACTGTATTGCCTGACGAATGGTCTGCAAACATTTTTCAGGGTATAACAAATACTGTTGGGGCCGTACCGGGCATCGTAGGGGTCGCCCTCACTGGTTACCTCCTTGATTCAACTCACTCATGGAGTGTAAGTTCACTATCATTCACCTCAAATATTGCAGTTTGACATATCTTTTTTCTTAGTGTATCCTTTCTAACTAGGGATTGCATTACGCAGTTGTCATTATTTGCTCCATCAATCTTCTTTTACTTGACCGGCACTGTTGTCTGGTTGGCTTTCGCAAGCAGTAAGCCGCAGAACTTTTCCAAGAGAGATTGACATTGTATTTAGTAAGTTATCCTGCCAACGCTTCTAGATTGAAAGAAGGCCTGTCTGTCGATTTTCCTCTTCTACAGAATCATTCATGACTCGTGCATTGTGTTTTCCTACAGAGAAAAGGTGTTCATTACTTCATTGCGATTAGCCTCGGTTGGTTAACAAGATAATGAGCAAGATCACAGTTTTCCTATCCCCCATTCGTTTTGTTGTTGGAGATGGGTAAGAAATATGAAATTAGTCTAGCGATACATGATACGGCATTGCCTTCCTCGGCAGCGTCCTGACGAAGGTAATTCCAGCAGCCGTGCGATCCTTCAATGGGAGTGTCGACATACGTAGCAGTGCTGCGTATTTCGACTTTATACCTTGTGTATATTCAAAATGATGTGGCCTGTATGTGTTAGGAGTAATGCTACTGAAAATTAAAGCATTCTCCTCCACATCAATGTCTAGGGAAAGTCGCAGACATTCGGGAGACAGGAATCTACAATTTGTATTTACTTCAATTCTTTGTGTGTCAATATCTGTGTAACACTTTCGACAAAAAAATATCTGTGTAACACTAATTTTTTTTATTGTCAAGCATGTGGGACAATACTTAAACATGTACCTTGATCGCATACGACCTACACTGTCGGATCCTCACATAAACCCGAGTGCTAGAGGGGTCGACCGCATACTTGGTGGTACCGGGCGGTGGGTTCGACCTGACTAGGTGGTGCCGGAGGGGTCCGACCACTTTTTTACTCGTGCTAGTGGACATCAAAAGTGAATGTTTTCACGATGAAACTAAATATTGGAACCAAATACCGTGCCAGTAGAGAATTGTCGGTTCCTAAATCAACTGGTTTCGGTCTGATTTGATTCAGCCCGCACCCAATTCTTACCGTGCCGGTAGAGAATTGTCGGTTCCTGAATCAACTGGTTTCGGTCTGATTTGATTCGGCCCGCACCAAATTCTTATAAAATATAGTAATTCCACCATTTCACTATAAAAACATTTGTTGATCAAATGGTTATATAATTGTGACAAAATCTAATTTTCGACTAACGCAGTCCTTTTGCTTTCTTACTTGTTACGGTATTCTTTGAACAGAATTCAATTGCAATGATATTAATAATAATAACCTATTATCTTTTTTTCTAGCACTGATGATTTCTCGGTTTTTGTTTATGATTGGAACTGTTCTCAATTTCTCTAATAGGGTACATTGGAGATGTGTATAATTTGCTTTAGGACATGCCTAATATTAATTTATCTTTCTCTATAAAGAGCTCGCTTGTCGAGTTTGCTCAGCTTCAATCGATTAATCTTACCTGAGGTAGATTATTATCCGTTCATCTAATATTTCTCAAAATGCACAAAAGTGACCGAGTGCATGAGGACTAGTTTTGGCAAAATTATCAAAAAAAATCTTAAATTTATTTTAATTATACCAATTAATCCATTGGGGGCAACATTGACATGTTATGAATATGGACGGACAGTACTAACATAGACAATTTTAATAATATTTTAATTATTTTTTATTTTCTTTCTTTTTTTTTCTTTCCTCTCCTTGTCAACTATTGATGAGGTTGGATTTCAATGTTGCTAGGTAGAAAAACCTTTTAAATTTAATTTTTTTAGTGGTGCAAATGATAATCATTTTGGTCATAAATTAATTTCTATAAGAGAAATATATTTATCTATTTCTATTGATAAATGAGTTTTTAAACAAAAATACACGTTTGATAACGATGCGAAATTTCTATTTTCGAAATAGAAATTCTACACAATTTGTCCCTCCCAAGTGACGGTAGATGACGGCGGTGACTGGCGACCTGCAACGGATGGGTTATTGGCTAGTAATGAGGATAAACGATAAGAAGAGTTTTTATTTTTATTTTTGTTTGAGAAAAAAAAAAATTACTTTTGATTTTTATTCAAAACCAATTTCTAGAGTAAAAATCTATTTCGGAATTAAAAATAAAATAATATGATTAAATGAATTTCTGTTTTAGAAATAAGTTTGGAATAAAAAAATAATTCTGAAATATAAATAAGATTATTATCCTATGTGTCATAAATAAAAGAGGTTCTGAATATTTCATTGACTTCAATCTTTTGCTTTTTAAAGTAGACCGGGTCCCCTCACGTCATGGTGGGGCCGGCCGAAACATTGGCCACGTGTCGGCCGGGTCCCACGTTTCTCCTCTCTCTCTTCATTCAAACTTCTGCCTCGTCTCTCCTCCATCAAGCAGCACGAAGTCCTCTCTCTCCTACCCTCTCTCTCTAAAATCTCTCCCTCTCTCTAGCTTCCAAGAGCCCTCGCCTGTCGCCGTCGCCGTCGCCGTCGCCGTCGCCGTCGCCTCCAGGGCCTCCGTCAGCGGCTACGCTCCTCCAAGGGCCCCCGCCGGTCGCGGCTGCTGGGTCCCGAGCTAAGATCCGCCTGCGCCGCCCCTCCGCCGTCGCTTCCCCCGGAGTATGTTCTTTTTTGGCTATTACTTCGAGCCTCTGCCGGAGAATTATTACTGGCTGGGTTCAAAAGGAACGAGTTCGGGTTTCCTGTCTAACTGTGGCCAAGTTTTGATTTTTCTTTTCTTTTTTTCTTTTTTTTTCACGATCGCTGACTTTCGTGAACACGAGGTTTTTTTTTTTTTTTTTTTTTTCTGGGTTTTTAGATTTTGAGTTGTCTGTGGTTGTTAATGTCGTTTGTTTGCAATGCAGAGTAAGATGGACTCGTAATCAGTTGCTGGAATATCGTGGAGATTGAGCAATTCCATTAGGTGCTTACGCTTTCCTGTGTTGTGTTTTCTTGTGCCATGATGATTCCTGAACTGGGTTTGCTTCATTCGATGTTCTTTTTTTACTCGAATGATATTGTTGGGAATCCCATGTTGTATCGTTTGGTGCATCTTGTGTAATGTTGGGTGTTCAGGATGTCGAACCTCTCTAGCACCAACTGATTACTTAGAGTGCGTTGTGAAGCTTTAGTTTAATCTTGTAGAATTGGAAAATGTCTATAGTGGAGTAAAGAGCATTCTATCGTCTGTGATTATGGTTACGGCAGAGAATTAGTTTATCTCAGATTAAACAGGTGGACTGCGAGAGAATGTTATTTCTGGATATGAAATTTTCTGTTGAGTTTAGTCGGGGTAATAATGCAGGGGAAGATTGATGATTGTAGGGGGAGGTTTTCTGATCTGTCCAAATCCTAGGCTACTCGAATGTCTGTGGTGGTCCATGTATTTATGGTTCCAGAGTTATTGGGTTCTCAGTTTGGAAACTTTCATCTGAAGCTGCTAGCTAAAACTGTAATTCATACAAGGCATGGTTCAAAGAAATGGATTCAATGTGTCCCATGATGTTTGCTTGGTGAAAAACTAAGACTCTCAGAAAGGAAGAATGTCCTTGCGATAACAAGTCAACATCTACTTTGATCGAGGTGGGGTTGTAGGATCTGATTTGTTGGTTCACAAGCCAACAGACAAATGCAGTCTGTGTCTGATCTGTTGTCTTTAACTCCTGATTTGGTGATAAATAGTTGAAATGGAGATTGCATCTTTTGTTGCACTAACCTTCCTGATGATAGTAGAGTGAAGAAAATGACAAAGTGAAGCTATGTGCGGTGCTCGAGTAGGGAGCTAAACTCTCCCAAAACTAATTTTTTGCTCTATTTGGCTTTTTGTTTGCTGCACCGTTGCTTGGTTGACAGCCTGATTCCTTGTACTTCGGCTTCACCTATAGTATTCATGCATTACATAATGTGTAGGGTTAGAAAAGGATCCACATTGTATTTTACATATGCTAACATATATAAAATGACCTCTTTAACCTGATACAACTGACAGTAAGGGAGCTGCCTTTTGTTTGTTCTTTTTGGCTGGGCTTGATTATTTGGTGGGCAATCCTATTTAATTGAAAATCTGCCTACTTGTACTTTATTTTCATTTTGAAAATTTGATTCCAAGAAAAAAAACGTTGTTATTGTGCAGGTGTGATCTGTTCTAACGAGAGTACCTGGAGTGGATTGACCTTTCAATTATAAAATGTGTTTGCCGCCAAGCGACGTGCCTGGCTTTGTCACGAAGGTTCCGCCCAGAATACTTGAAGATGACACGAGAAACATTAGGAATTTGTACGAGCAATTGAGAGATGAACTGGAGAACATTGAGGAGATGTTGGAGGGATTGAGGCGCGACGTGCGCCGGTTAAAGGTCTTACTTCTAATTCTTTGTGTATTGTTGGTTATTTTATTAGTGACTCGTTAGGGAAAAGATAGATGTTTGAAACTTGTAATTTTGCCGGCCGGAATCAAACAGTATGCTGTGTAGGAACAGACCAAGTCAAATGTTGAATGGAGCTTCTTACCTAAGTACACATCCTTTTGGAATTTGAAGTAGTACTGAATTTTTCTCTTCAATTATGGTATAAGAGTACCAAAATAATAGAGGATTGACGTTCTACCGCACCAAGATGTGCAAATTGGACCAGTAATCCCACGCTATAACAACGCAAGGACTCTGTTCAAATGAAATCTATGGCCTAGACCGCATTTCTATTCCAACAACTTACCCGAACATTCGAGGTCCAATATCATTCGACTATATCAGCAATCAAAAGGATAACGAATGCCTTATTGCCTCCGAACTATCTTCAATCGGACTCAATCAGTCTGAACTCGAGATCCTCAACCAAGCGAACACGTGGCCTATAGCAAAGCAATGACTGTGCTGCTATCCTCTGCCTCCTGACGACGTATGGTGCGACCCTACATTGTTAATGCCTTCTGAATCCTTCAATTCATTAATCTTAGGATGCTGAAAAGAGTTTGATGGCCCTGGGAATAAATAATATATTCAGAAAAAAACATGTCATCCATTTGCTTTAAGCAAAGCACTGAGTGTGCTGCTATCCTCTGCCTCCTGACGATGTATGGTGCGACCCTACATTGTTAATGCCTTCTGAATCATTCAATTCATTAATCTTGGGATGCTGAAAAGAGTTTGATGGCCCTGATGGCCCTGTACAAAGGAATAAATAATATATTAAGAAAAAAACATCTCATTCATTTCTAGAGAAAGCAAGTATTTTTCATCGATTTAGCCATCGGATAACCTTGATATGACTATGGCAACTTCATCCTAATGCCTCCCCCTTCTTATGCAGCATACCTATATACCACCAAAAGCAGCAGACAGAACACACCAAGACACGATATGGCTATGGCAATTTCACCGCCGGTGGACAAGCCGCCATGCAGGCAAAGAAGGGACACACCACACAAGCCCATGCTACCAGAGAGAGAGGTTGTACTATGATCCTTGCAAAACAAAGTAAGATGTCATTAATAGCTTATTACTGTGACATTGGAGTCGAGCTTCACAGCAGATTCAAGTTGCTCATCTGACCAAAGAACAGATGCGAGAGGAGCAGGGTTCACCGAGCCGGTCGCTTCCAGCAAGTATATGATCAAGCCTATCCTACGAGAACAGCAACAAAGGCAATTGTCTGTCGGCTTCTGCCAGAACCATTGTAATTGCACAAAACAATACCAGCGGTCCAGCAGTCCTGAACAAATCTCAATCGTAAAAAAATTTAAGCAGAACTTAATCCTGAAAATGATAAATAAATCGAGATAAATACGGAAAAGAGTGTCATCAGAGTCTGGGTTCATGCGCATCAGATAATTCCTAATTGGGGCTAGCGGTCCTCGTTAGACCTTTCTTTCCTCTGAACAAGTTGCTCGAAGGGCTAGAACCAGACCGTGCTTCATGGTGCAACAGTCTTGGGAGCGAGAGAGGGAATGTGGCTCCTGGAGGCAACGGAGGAAGTGACGGTTCTGAGTCTGGGATGCGACAGCTGGGGCAAGTCTTGGGAGCACAAGTGATGGAGTGGCTCCCGGAGGCGATGTCTATGCATTTGTGTGATTTTGCTTGCAAACTAAAGTTAGATGTAATTCGATTCGATGATTCCTTAATTGATTTCATCCAAAGAAAAATTCGCTACGGAGACTCCTTGCTTCGGCCAAACACTTAAAAAGCCATCTGTGAGCAGAACCCTGGACCGAGTCCAGATATAGGCTCTAAAGATACAGAAGTTTCTGGCCTGGTGCCCGCAAATTGCAAATGCCTAACAGAATCTTATCATGTGCAAAAAAGTCTCTGCAAACTGTATCAGTTTCAGCTGATACAACCTGCATCGACTTGTAACGGTTGTCGAACCGTTTCCATGGTGCGATTTTAGGGACTGTACCCGTCGCTTGATGCCTAGATGGCTGCATCCCATTTTGAGGAGTCCCAATTCTGTAATTGTGAACTCTGTCCAGACAAGGGTGGTTACCTATGCTGCAGTTAACAGTGTCATTCAGGCTTTTTAAAATACTTCCTGGTTCTGGCTGCCAAAGTTGTGGTTCTGGCATGGCATGCGAATATGCGGCCTTAGGGACTTGCGACTTTGATGGCTAGAATGTCAAACCTGATGGATTGAGCGGGCGCAGGGAGATCCTCGTTTCGAGCTTTTCCAGACCTAGTCTGAATGGGAGCTTGAAGCAAGCAGCACAAGGCACTGATCCTGGCCTGAACAAGTCATTTGGCTCATATATGCAGTTCCTCATCCAGCCTCAACTTGATGAGCCTGTTTGGCGTGTCGACAGTTTAAGTTCCTCTCGTGTTTACATCATTGAAGGCCTAAACAATTTGTGGTCTCGGTTTAGAAAGAGGATGAAGAATTTGAGCTTTCCTTCGATTCCCATTACGTCGCAACGTACCAATTTGATTCAGAGTGTGAAATTGCAAGACTGGTGCACTTAGATGGCAAGAATGAGTACTGAATTTATATTTTTAGGAGACCAAAGTTTACTTTTGTATCACTTGGCGGTCCACATCTTCACTTGCCGCAGCCAAGAATTTGGCGGCAGGAGAGGTCGATGGAATTATTGGGGAAAGGAGGAGAATAGAAGAATGAATTGCTTAGGCATATTGAACGACACGATAAGAGCATCTGCAAAATGATCACAGTAAGGAATGGAACTTTAATTTAATTCTCAGTCCACATGAACAATCTGCCATTAGTTTTCGCAGAAACGGCACAAAGACTTCCATCACAAATGCTTACAACCAAGGCAAAAGGAATCGGATCAATTGCCGTAGCCTTTACAGGTAACGCTAACCACCTGGAACGCCACATGCCTCTCTAACAGCCCGAACGGCCCGCATTTCTTGATGATTCTGTTTATGGAGCGGCAGCAAGCGGCCGAGGCCGACTTAGCTTTAGAAAGGATGTCCAGGACTACACTAAGGACTGATTCCGGGGCCAGGGTGGCGCTAGGGAACAGCTCCTCGGGTTCGAGCACGCCCTCTTGGAGATGTGCCTTGGGCAGGAGAGGCAAGAGGGCGCGTGAGAGCGCGGCGCCACACTTTCTCAAGGTCTTCGTTGCCCGGAAGCATCTTTGGACTCCCGATATCTTCTGGTTGGCCAGGGTGCTTGGCGGCAGCAAGTCAAGCCGGTGGCCGAACCCCGTCCAGACCAACGACACGAGGCACAACCCGACGGCAAGTGCGTTTGCAGAGGTCCATCCTGATGCTGCTGCCGCCATGGCTTAAAGGCTAAAAACCAGAGAGAAAGGTGGACAGAGAGATTGTTACAGAGGTGGTGGGGTTTTGATGCTGGTCCATTGAAGGCATTGCCTGAGCAGCTGCTGTAGTAATCAATAATCATTTGGAAACGCTTTATGCCTCTTAAATCCTACCTTCGGTTGGAAGAACAGATTAATACATAAATGAGGAGTTCAGCTGCTAATTAACTGCTGTTGAATACGCTGCTTCAGACCAGAAACATGTTGCCTGACAATAACATGTTCAGAGCGAAGTCATGATCACATAATTATCTCGATTTGTTCTATCAAAAGATTCATTTTATATTTTTTTTCGAAATCAAAATAATACTTTTTCAAGAAAATATAAAAATGGAATTATCTGAAAGGGAAAATGACAACAAATGGTTATTAAATTTTGGCCCAATTTACAATATGATTTATGAATTTTTAATTTATTCAAGGTGGGCCTTAAACTTTAACTTAATATGTAATGTTGTTCCTAAACTTTTAAATTATTCAACGTGATATCTAAATTTTAGTATAATGTGTAATGTCGTCACTTAGCTTTTAAATTGTTTAATGTGGTGCCCGAACTTTTGATAATGTTCAATTTAAGTCCGTGAATGACAATAATTAATGTTTTCATATAGGTATTGGACTTAATTGAAAATTGAAAATTCATGGATCACATTATATATTGAGCTAAATTTCAGAAATCATATTACATATTAAACAAAAGTTTAGAGACAAGATATTTATTTGAAATGAAACTAAATGCTATTGGGGAAAGTTCCAAAACACCCATCAGAGTGCTGCTCATGTCTTAAAGTTCCCTTCGATTTTAATTTTATTACAAATTACCCATGAACTTGATCAAATTGATTTAATAACACTCGAAAGAGCGCCCATTTCTCATAGTCCTCCAAAACCTAACTTCGTTGCAAAATATCCCATAAACTTAATCGCTCTGACCCAATAAGCCCTGAACTCATCGTTATTGAAGCAATAGCATACAATGAATGCATTGTGCCTTTTCTAAAACACGTTTCTCCTATCCTCATGACGTGCACATAAAATTACTAAAAAGTTTGAGTTTTGCCTCAACTGCATCGATAAAAAAAGAAAGGGTTAAGGTTTCTCGAGCATATTATCGAAAAATCAGAGATCTCCAAGAAATATTCCTTCGTTTGACTTTTCTTCAAACTCACTCGGATGGTCTTTTGCATTTTTCAAGATAAAACACTTATAACCAACATGAAAATAAAAATATTTGGCTTTCTATCCTTGTAAACTTCATAAGGAGTTTTCTTTGGAATGAGCCTTAGAAAGACTCTATTGATTATGTAACAAGCAGTAGAATAAGATAAGGCTTTTACTTTATTTGCCAAGAAGCAAGAAGAGACTCTACTTTCAATTAATAGAGTTCTGGCCATTTCTTGTAAAGACCGATTTTTCCTCTCTAAAAATCTATTCTGTTTTGGAGTGTAGGGAGAAGGTAAAACATATTTAAAAACCATTTATTACAAAAACTTGCAAAATCTTGATTTTCAAATTCTCTTCCATGATATGTTTTGATGCTGGAAATAGCATAGCATTTCTCATTCTAAACCTTTTTAGCAAACTTTGAAAAAAAAAAAAAAAGCTTCTGCTTTCTTTGCCAAGAAGAAGATCCATGTAAATCTTGAGTAATCATCTACAACCACCAAGCAGTATTTCTTACCTCCAATACTTCGGGTTCTAATTGGTCCGAAAAGAACCATGTGGAGAAGCTGTAAGACTCCGTTAGTGAAAACATGATTTATAGATTTGAATGAACTTTTATGGAGTACATAGCTCAGACTTCCGATAAACCATTTTAGGAAAACCACGGGCTAGCTTCTTGGAAGATAGTTTGGCAATTTGCTTCATGCTAACGTGTCTTAGCTTGCAATGGCAAAGATTTGAAGGGACAAATTTTGTGAGATGCCCATTTTAGGATGTTCATATGATTTACTTGAACTATATGTGTTCTTTATTCTTGTAAATCGACTATATATTAGCCGAGTATAAGGGAAAGGTCCATGCAAACAATCTTGGAGCATTTTCGTTGACTTTTCAATTTGACCTTGTACGTGCATGCATATAGCACACGAGTATGGACCACAATGACTAAAAAAGAAATTAACGTAATGCCACTGTGGCATCAATTAATACCTTCTTTTCATGTTACTCTTTTTTTTTTTTAATTTCCTTTTTTCGGAATCGAAATTATTTTGTTTTGTTCTGTCCGTCGGTTATTACAATTCAGCTATATATATATATATATTTTACATTAAGATTTTGGAAGGTAGTAGTAACTCGACATGAGCTATCATCAATTTGAGTGTCTAGCCATACTCACAAGATCCATAAGACTTTTTGGACAGATTTGAATAAGAGTATTGGGTGAAAAAGCCTAACAGGGCCAATTAGGCCCTAGTAAAAGCCAAGGCCCATCCGACCCCGAAGATTTGCAAAAATGTCATCAACCTTAATACCCATCTCAACATAAGCCCCTTCAATGATCACCTCTAACTTGAATATGAAATTATTACGTATTTGAATGGTTTATCGATACATATATTAGACAATCATTAGGAAAATAATTGTGTAAAGTTCAATTTATTTGACTTTTCTTTGCTTTCACTTTTAATTGGCTCTTCCTATGCTTGATGTGGAAATTTTTTAAGAGAAATTATGAGACTTATATACCTATTCAAGTAACTTCGCCAACGAAAATTTCAAAAAACGTCTCTATTAAATTAAGCAAGTCCTATTTCCACAAAAAAAAAAAAAAAGTTAAACAACTCCCACTCTTCTTGTGGCTTAGCCATAGCATACCCTGCAATGACCCAGCTAAACCAAATATATATACAAAATCGCAAAAAACCTAGTAATCTACCACATATGGCATAGAATGCCTACCGACCCTCCAGCATAGTCAAAGTGACTAAATTTTGCGTATGTGAGTCTTTTTTTGATGAAGCCCCATCAGAGTATTTTGAGTTTCTTTCTGTGAAGAAACCGGGCTCTTTAGGTTCAGGCAAGACCAAATCAGAATTGAGTATCATATAAATTGTAGATGAGATAGCTGGCCTATCTTCAGGGAATTTTTGTACACACAACAGTCCCACTTGGATGCACCTTTCCACTTGGGTTCTGTCAAATGAGCTGTGCAGGCATTCCTCCATCATCTCCAAGGCCCTACCCTCACTCCAAAGCAACCACGCCTAAAGAAAAATTGGGAACTCGTCCTTGGTCATTGAGAAATCACAATAAATGACTGTAAAAGATCAAAGAGAGATAAAACACCAGTGCTAGTAGTGCCTACTTACTTACATGACCAAGAAGGTTATGGTGATGACTTGGATGGGAAAATCCTATATTCTTTTTGCCGCTAATTGTCTCCAACAAGAGCACACCAAAGCTATATATGTCCGACTTCAAAGAGAATTTCCCATCTATAGCATACTCAGGAGACATGTAGCCACTGCATTTCACAAAAACAAGGTTTTTAGGCTATGGTTCTCTATAATAATGAGCTTCATGTCAAGAACCAAAGGAAAAGACATACTGAGTTCCAATGACTCTTTTTGTTCTTGCTTCTTTTTCGTTAGCTCCAAAGATTCTTGCCAAGCCAAAGTCGGATATTTTAGGGTTTAGGTCGCCATCTAGTAATATGTTGCTTGTTTTAAGATCTCGGTGGATTACTTGAAGTTTGGAATCCTGATGGAGATAGAGAAGTCCTCTTGCAATACCGATAATAATGTCATACCGTATTTGCCAAGTCAGCAACAAGCTTTTTTCATGATCTATGGATGGTACAAAATTCGCACAGTCAATCTCAACAATAACTGACCAAAAGCGCTAGCTTAGATTATATTACTATGAAAGAATATCATTTGTTCAGTAGGGAATTAAAAAACGAAATTGTCTTACCAAATATTAAGTAATTCAAGCTCTTGTTTTCCATGTACTCATAAAGCAAGATTCTCTCCTCTCCCTCGATGCAACAGCCTAGAAGTCCAACAAGATTTTTGTGTTGAAGTCGTGCGATCAAGAGTACTTCATTCTTGAACTCTTCAAGACCTTGCATTGAACTTTTTGATAGCCTCTTGACTGCTACTAACTGTCCTGTCAGAAGATTTCCCTACAAAATGGCAACATAGCTGTTATATGCATCATTAGTTCGGTGCACAATGATATATACGAAACTCTATACCTTATAAACTGGACCGAAGCCGCCAAGCCCAATCATATTGTCATTAGAGAAATTGCTCGTAGCACATTCAACGGTGGCCAAATCATACAATGGTAAATCGATGTCTTCTTTTGTGATTTCAAGACCTAGCGAAGTAGTATGCATTGATTTGCATTAGCATAGGACAACGACAACGAACTAGCGTGCCTATAACCAATTAGAGCAAGGCTACTTTGAATTTTTAACAAAATTTGACTTGATTGAAGACCAGGCTTACCTCCAATCCTGATTCTCCTTTTCTTATGCTTTATACCCCACCGTGTAGCTCCGACAAAAAGCAATCCACCAATGATAGAACTCAATATGGCAGCTACTAATATTATATTCCTCCCGGTGCGGTCCCGAATGGCATCTAGAGTAAAGAAAAAGAATCTCGAAGGTTAACTATTCCAAACTTCTCTTGCCCAAATAACAAGCATTTTAATAATTTATAGAAAAACAAAGTCAATTAGAATTAGTATGAATACCTAGTTCGGATGCTGATAGGCGTACGTATAGACTTTGCACGCGGTTCCATCCTTCGAGTGCTTTCATGTCAATCAAGTCCCCGAACCACATGAGGCAGCCACTACCTCCTCCTCTGACATCTGAATTAGCATAAGCCACGCACGAACAATTCTTCAAGCACTCGTCCTTGCATTCCTTGAGGCTCATTCTCCTATTTAGCGTTACCTCCAACAGGTCGGGCAGCTTAACTTCTTCAATTTTCCAGAACCCTTCTCCTTTGGAACAATTCGTGGGTATTGTCCTATTGCATCCACTGGAAAAATCACCGACCGCCCAATCTTCAGGTGACTTAGGCATGAACCCTTTCACACATTCACACAAGCTACCGCTACAGATGGCATTAGCACCACACCTACCATAGAAATCGCACGGATCACTAGGAAACTCGAACTCGACATTCCATGTGGCTGTTCTCGATCTATTCACAAGAAGTTGCAGCACTCCCAGAGAGTCTAATTTTATTGTCGAGAAAAGTTGTTTGTCATGAACCTCAAACATGAAGGAGATCTCAGTTTCACTGTGCACAAACAGGGGCACTCCAGCTGGACTTGACAAATTGGACTCCGTTCCATTGCCCTGTTCGAAATGTTTTTCTATGCACATTCAGTTGGACTATTTCAAACTGAGGTAGACCCTGATTGTAGTTTAACCTATAGACATAATCTCCCGGAGAAGGGTCGTCCACGCTTTTCCATGCAGTGAGACGTCGTTCAAGACCCGTTTTCGGGTTCAACAACAGCTTCATGCCTGCTAAAAGCGTGTCAGACGGGTAATCAAAGCTTTGCCACGAATAGGTTTCATCAGAACTCAAAACGAAGTTATCCCAAAGAACAAGATTTCCCGAATCCAAGAGCTGCGCAATTGGATTTTGGAGGATCCCGGATGACTTTGAAGACCAAACCACACCATTCAACTGGTTGAGAATAACTAGATTGCCGGCATTGTTGAATGTGAGAACACCCTTATGATCCGACAGCGGGTTGTTTCTATTAGCAACCCACACAACCGTGTTAGGATTAAACTTGTACCATATACCCAAGTAACTCATACTAGAGTTGCCAAGAGTAAAGAATCCTAGCTCAAAAGTTTGGTTTGAAGAAACCAATGTTTCTCCATGACTGATGGAACCGTTCATGCCCAAAAAATCTGCTGCCAATGACAAACCAATCATGGGGACGATGATGAAAATGGAGAATGTGATATTTACCATCATTTGGAAATTTCCTCTTTTAAGTTCTAACCCCATCTTTATGAGCAAATCATCTTAAACTTACCCACATTGTGAACACTATTCATACGGTCCTCAAGATCCAAACATTCTTACTGCTTTCCGCTTGAAGATTTTCCAGTTCTTTGTAATGCTTTGCTCGCGTATTCCCCTGGTTAGGTTCTTAATTCTGACTTCTTATAATTTTCCCTCTCCAAGTCTTCGCGTTCCTCATTATCCACATTGTCTATAGCAGCTTTTTTGGTTCCGGTTGGATTATTCTAAACGGCACCACTTTTAACCTTGACTCACGCACCACTTTGTCGCCGCTTTGTCTATGGGTTCTCCGTTCTTAACTCTGTGACTCGCACCCCAATTTTCACTTCGGCCGTGTTCATTCCTCGTCCTATTCCAGTCGAATCATTCAATGTCAAATGAAACTCAGATACTGACATCAACATAACACGTCTCTCTCTATCAAACCCATCATCCCTGATCAAGAAAGATTTGGGGTCAACCATGCCCATTTGGACTTAATGAAACACATGCGAAATTGACACTCGAGTGGCATTTGGGCGCACTTTCTTAGTGTTTAGTTTGAAACTCTCACATGGGTTGGACGGTATAACAAACAGAATTAATGGGCAACAGCCTGCCGAGGAGAAAGGAAAAACATGAAGAATTAGATAATATTACAGGCTTCTCACGCATATCACTCATCCAATAATAGTTTAAAACATTGATATTGATAATTATACTACAAAAACTTGGCTAACCATCGAAATCAATAATGGATGTGGATCGTGGATTCTACAATAAACGAACTATATAAATTATGTATTTAAAATTTCAAAAAATGCAATCATAGAAGGATTTGATTGGACCAATTCGATAAATTTTAAGACTTAATGGCACTTTTTGAAAGTTTTAAGACTCACTTATGATGTAAATTAAGTTGGATCGCAATCAATCATAGCAGAATTCTAACTATCAGAATTGCGTAATATGCAATAGATAAATAACAGAGCAGATGAGAGAAAAGATGAACAATACCAAAAAAATTTTACGTGAAAAATCCAAGATGGGAAGAACCACGGTACGCTAATCCAAGAACTCCCCACTATAATCAAAGAATTACAATTAACACTCTAATGGTGTTTCGCTCACAATAAATTCTCACAACCATCACAAAACACATCCTCTCTTGAAAAACTCTCAAGAACTCTCGTATTTACTCACATTGTTGAAGACTCTTATGATCTCTCTGGAATATTTTCCGGTGTTCTTTAAATCTCCATCCAATCCTTATATTTATAGTGGTAGACCTCCACCCAAATTAAGAATCCTCCCTAATTGGTAATCACCCCCTAATTAGAAACTTTCTTGATTTATTAAATTCCACTAATTTAGGCAATCACCAGTATTATATCCTGGTATTCTTCCTAAAAAACACTAATTCTTATTTAAATTTCTTCCTTTTCAGCATCCTTCCATAATAAGACTCCCTTCCAATTATGTAATATTGATGAGCAAGCTTCGGGATATTTCAAATCGACTCCCGAACATGTTGGGATACTCTCAACAACTTGCATTTTCGTGACAAGTTTTAAAATTTAATTACATTTTTTTGAAAGTTTAAGCACTAATAACATTTACATGATAAGTTATAGAACTTCCAATGCACATGTCGCATATGTCACGACCTCACCTTAAAGTGCACCTACGCAAATAGATTACCAAGTCTAAACTTAAGTCAGGCTTGCTCAAGCCCATATCAATTCACAACTTGATTCGAGTTATTAACATACATATCAATTTCATTATAGAGTCATCGTTGATCTATTTCTTGGTGGATCGATTCCACAGTGGCTTGGACTTGATCCAAGCTTTCTTCAAGTTGATCCAGAACACCCCGGAGGCATTGCCTTCCAAGCGCGGACATCATCATCGAGGTAAGCAATGTTGGCATGGCCATCGCTAAGACCATTTTCATTGGGGACCTCGCCAACGAGTTGGCCCTCATCGACGCTAAGCCTAACAAGCTCCGCGGTGAGATGTTCGACCACTAGCACACTACCTTTCTCTGCCACACTAAGATCTCAGCCACCGTCGACTACTCTGTTGCCGGCCAATTGACAGAGGCCAAGATCTTGGTGAAGGAAGGTCGACTTCCATAAGCACCAAGATCTGCGCCTCTGTTTCTGTAGAAAAGAGACGGAGAGAGAGACGAAGGAGAGAGAGGAGGGTGTTCATAGAAGGAAGAAACTAATTGGGAAAACTTTTTTTGAAAAATCTAAAATGTGAGCCCTATAGGACACGCTTGTTGACTGGGCATAATTAGGATACCTAATATTTTCTTATCCAACATGCATTCTATGCCCGGGTTGGTTACTGGGGAAGGTGTCGCGGGGATCCAGGGTGAGGCTCTTATCCCCCCGAATGAGGGTTTGTGGTAGGTACCCCTGTGGAGTCTTTTATGAAGGGCATACTCAGGTCCTTTTCCCGGTGGTTTACCCCGCACGGGCTTGAGGGAGCAGTTTAAGGACCTGCTCGGGTCCCAACTGGGCATAATTAGGATACCTAATATTTTCTTATCCAACATGCATTCTAACTTAATTTAATCCTATTTGAAATCTCCCCAAATCTATTAACAAAGATAACCTAGGATCTACGTCCGTCCACCCCGGCCAGTTTCTTGGCCGGGCACCTTCATTGCCTGTACCTGCCCCGGTTGGTTCCGGGGATCGGCATTGCGGGCTCTAGTGTAGAGCCCTAACCCCCCGAAGGGGGTGTGGACAGGGTCTCCAATGGGAGGAGGATGTTTTTCGAGCCCTCACCTAGACTCTACTTGGACTTTCCCGGTGGTCAAAGCCTTTTAAGGTCCTGCTTAGGACCAAAAACATGCAAGATTATGTAAGCATCTAACCTAATCTAAAGATGAGGGTTTTAAATTTAGTTGTATGGATGCAATCAAACAACATATAAGCACTCATCACAAAATATATTCACCCAATCTGCAAAAGATAATCATCAAATATTCCATCCATTCAAATTTGGGAAATAAATAAATGGACGATCATATCAAAAGGGTTATAGACAAGATGACTGATTTTTCCATGCGAATGAGAATCGTATCTTGGGGTTGAGATCAGATTCTCATCAATGTGCACATTGTTTAATTAGGAAATTTTCCTAATTTTACTGCATATCCCCAAAACCTTGGTATGCAATATTCAAATCCGTGAATTCAATAACAATCTCAATCGAATTAGATGACAGAATATTTAAATTGATATAGAATAAGATAATTACCTGATTCAAGATATCGCACGGATAAATTTCAAAATTCAGACACGATAAATGATGATTCAGCGAGGCTCTTCAGCAAATTCTGCAAAATCAAAACAAGTCAAGGACAGAAGGGCTGCTGACAATGGAGACAACATCTTGGGGGTTCTGATGATCAGCCATGAACGACATGAGAAGTTAACCCTAGAAGGACGTTGAGGTGAACTTTCTTGGGGGTTCGTTTTAACTAGGGGTATGCAAAATACCCGGGAACCGCCCGGACCGCCCGGAACCGCTCGGAACTGGCGGTTCTTGAGGGAACTGGTCCGGTTCTTGAGGGAACCGATTCGGTTCCCGGTTCCATGGGTGGATCCGCCCGCCCGCCCACCCGGACCGGACCGGTTCCCTTTTAATATTAAAAAAAAAATTACTAAGACTGAATACAAAGCAATTGTTTTGTGGCAATTGTTTCGCTGCGGGATGAATACAAAGCTGAATATTGGGGAATTCTTATGCTTTTTGGTTGTTTAGTTTATTTATTAATATAATGATGAAGGTGATGTATTCAATAAAGTCTTGTTTAGTTGCACTTCCTTTGTTTTCCTGTGTTTGGATGGTGCCTCATTTCACCTCCTTTTTGTCTGTGCGACTTGTAATATTTTGCCGAACTTGATGAGGGATATGTCCAGTTCATAGCTTTAAGAGAGACCCATTTTTCCTGAACATTTACTACTCTCTCTGCCTCTATATCAACTTACGTACATCCATTCCTTCATTGGTTGCATTTATAGTTGCAACAAATGAATTTTTGTTCCATGTACTTAAATTTGGTTTTTCTTTCTTTGGCTTGCTTTGATGTCACGTAGTCGTTCTATGTTGAAAACCAAAATTGTTTCGCGTCAAGATCGGTTCCATGGATCCACCCAGGAACCGGACTGGACTGGTGGTCCGGTTCCCGGGTGGATCCATGCAACAAACGGGTGGATCCCGGTTCCAATTTTTCGGAACCGGTCCTTAGCGAGTGGTTCCTGGTTCTAGGTCGGGAACCGCCCGCCCGGACCATGCACACCCCTAGTTTTAACCCTTCAAATGGGTTTGACGGTATGGCAAAAAGAATTAAAAAGCAACAGCTGCCATTCCTGGAGGCTGTGACTATATAAAGTGATAAGATGGGACAAGACAACATGGAAAATGATTTACAAGATTAAATTTAGTAATATGTTAACCCTTCATTTGATATATTATGGTTTAGAAAATTCACTACACACCTGTGAAAGACCGTAGACCCACTTTTATGAGAAAATACTGTGAAAGACCGTAGACCCACTTTTATGAGAAAATATTAAGTGGTTTGTTCTCCTCAGCTAACGTGGAGAGCATTTTTCTGCTCCCACCCTACTACAGCTTAACATGTATATGTTGACTAGACCCGTTTAACGGGTGGATCGGGTCGGGTTTGGGTCAGGTCATAAATAGTCCGACCCAAATCGACTCATTTAATCTGTTCATGACCCATTAATGTAGTACAAAATTTTTGACCCATACCCGACCCGACCCGTACTTGACCCATACCCGACCCATTTAATTAAACTTATATATATATAAAATTGGTATTGCTAATATAGTTTTATATAACACAAATTTAAATGATAATTTTTATAATTTTTAAAATAATTATTTTAAAAAATCGAATTTTAATTATTTTTAAGAATATAATTTTCAATTTTCTTTTTCTTTTTTCTTTTTTGTTCTTTTTCTTCTTTGGCCTTTTGCCGACCACGACGACGGCCAACGACCGCCACAGCGAGCCTCGAGCTCGCCGGGCTCCCCGACACCGGCAAGCTTAAGGCTCGCCAGATCCAAGCAAGCTCGAGGCTAAATTGAAAATTGAAAATAATTAATGTTTTCATATAAGTATTGGACTAAATTGAAAATTGAAAGTTCATGAATCACATTATACATTAAGTTAAATTTCATGGACTATATTACATATCAAACAAAAATTTAGACAATATGTGTTATTATCCCTATTTGGAATGAAACTAAATGCTTTTGGGGAAAGTTCCAAAACACTCATTAGAGCGTTGCTCATGTCTTAAAGTTCCCTTCAATTTTAACTTCATTACAAATTACCCATGAACTTGATCAAATTGATTTAATAACCCTCGAAAGAGCGCCCATCTCTCGTAGTCCTCCAAAACCTAACTTCGTTGCAAAATATCCAATAAACTTAATCCCTTTGACCCAATAACCCCTGAACTCACCGTTATTGAAGCAATATCACACCATATATGTATTGCGCCTTTTCTGAAGGCATTTTAGCTGTATAAAAATAAAAATTCATGTTTCTCCTATCCTCGTCATGTGCACATAAAATTATTAAAAAGCATGAGATTTGCCTCAACAGCATCCATAAAAAAAAAGGAAGGGTTAAGGTTTCTCGACCATATTATCGAAAATCTAGATCGAGGATCATCGCAGATGCAAGAAGAAAGCTACAGCGAGAACGTCTCATGATTATGCACTTTCTTGCACGCAAGAATTATAGTGTAAAGTCAATGGAGGATTTTTTTTTAAAATTTTAATATTAACGGTTTTAAAAACCCGGTAGTTTTCAGACCAAAATGCCCTCGCACGTGATGAGCACATGTTTGTCGGCCCATTATTATTTTTAAATTAATATCCCTAAAAATCCCAAACTGATAAACCTAATATAAATTTACCTCAAACTAATTGTTTGATAATCAAAAATCTCAAACCGGTACATATATGATAACTTTATCCCAAATAATAATAAAAAAATCATAAATTGATATATTTATAATAAATTTATTTCAAAATAACTTTTTTTATCGCTTAAAACCCCAAATTGAATGTCACAAAAAACCACAAAAGTGATATAATTATAACAAATGGAGAATAAAATCTCAAATTGGTATGATAGTCAAGTATCAAGTGTCATCCAATTCAGTATTTTGATTATAAAATTTAATGAAAACGTAAATTTATTATAAATATACCAATTTAGGGTAAATTTTTAAAATGTGTATCGTTATTGAAGCAATAGCATACAATGAATGTATTGTGTCTTCTCTGAAACACGTTTCTCCTATCCTCATGACGTGCACATAAAAATTATTAAAAAGCACGAGTTTTGCCTCATCTGCATTGATAAAAGAAAGAAAGGGTTAAGGTTTCTCGAGCATATTATCCAAAAATCAAAGATTGAAGATCATGGCAGATGCAAGAAGAAAGCCGCAACTAGGACGTTTTATTATGATTGCACTTTCTTGCACGCCAGTAAGTGTAGGATAAAGTCAATTGAGGAATTCTTTTTTCTGATTTCGATATTAACGGTTTTAAAAAACCCATTTTTCTTTGGTCTATGGCATGGAGGCAGTTTTGCCTATAGAGGTTAGAAATCCCTTCCAATCATTGTAGATGCGGGAAGAAAGCTGCAACGAGAACGTCTTATGATTATGCACTTTGTTGCGCTCGAAAAGTAGAGGATAACGTCAATTGAGGAATTTTCTTTTTTAATTTTGATATTAACGGTTTGAGGGCTACGGTAGTTTTCAGACCAAAATGCCCTCGCGAAAGGTACGAAACTCGCACGTGACAAGCACATGTTCATCGGCCGGCCATTATTTTTTTCACAAACAGGCTCACGAGATTTTCAGGTCAAAATGATTAAGTTAAAAAAAAAGTTACTGAAAATTTTAATCGAGATTTTAAAAAATAATATTAATTTGAAATAAAAATCAAATCTAGGAGAAAACTCCTTCTTATTATTCCGAACGAAGGGGGCGACGGCGTCGTCGGCGCAACGCAAAATGCTGAGGAGAAAACCCAGCAAGATCGAAGTCAAGATCGAAGACAAGGACGAGCTCGAGGAGGCCCGGAAACGCTCCGCCGCCGCCGCCGCCGCCGCGTCCTCCGCCGCCCCCGGCGCCTCCTCCATCCTCCAGCACCTCGACCGCTCCTCCTCCAACCTCCCCTCCAAGTCCCACCGCATCGGCCTCTCCTCCTCCTAATCGCTCCCCTCCTCCCTCCCCGGGGAAACCCTAGAGAGCGATGGAAGTCGAGGTCAAGCTCCGCCTCCCCGGCGCCGACGCCCACCGCCGCCTCACCTCCCTGCTCTCCCCCCACCGCCTCCGCACCGACCGCCAGGAGAACCTCTTCTTCGACGGCGCCGCCGGCGAGCTCTCCTCCCGGCGCGCCGTCCTCCGCCTCCGGTTCTACAACGGCGACGCCCGCTGCGTCGCCTCGCTCAAGGCCAGGGCCGTCCTCGTCGACGGCGTCAGCCGCGTCGAGGAGGACGAGGAGGAGCTGGACCCGGCGAGGGGCCGGGAGTGCGTCGCCGACCCGGGGAAGATGGGGTCGATGGGCTCTAGGGTTTTGAGGAGGTGCAGGGAGGAGTTCGGGGTGGGGGAGTTCGTGGGGCTGGGAGGGTTTGGGAATGTGAGGGATGTGTACGAGTGGAATGGGTTGACGTTGGAGGTCGACAAGACTAAGTACGAGTTCGGGACGTGTTATGAGATCGAGTGCGAGAGCAGCGATCCCGAGGCTGTGAAGAAGGTGATTGAGGAGTTCCTGAAGGAGAATGGGGTTGAGTATAAGTATTCGGAGGCGTCCAAGTTTGCGATTTTTCGGTCCGGGAAGTTGCCAGAGTGAGTTTTTGAGTCTTCGGCATTCGAGTTTCGGTTCTCATTAGGAGGCATCCGAGTTTACATTTTAGTTTAGATTGCCTGAGGAATTGTTGTGGATCGTGCTAAAGCGATGAATTGGATGTGATTTGAGTGGAAAGGAAGCAAAACCTTTGCATTGATGAATTTGTGAAGTGAATCATTGGATCTCTTCATTTCCCAGTTAGCTAAACAGGGACCTTTGATCGATAGTTTGTCATGGGGAATTGAAACGGTTAATTTGGTTTTCGTATCAAGTTTTTATCATCAATTGAAGGAAATGAGAGACACCTTTACATCTCTGAGTTCCATTTGTCTGCTATGTTATTTGATATCTACCTCGATTGCCATCTGCTGCCGATTTTCTCTTTTTTTCTGTGGTTCAATCAAGGGGCGGTGGAGTAGGTTTCATTTAGTTGCCCGAGTTTTCTTGAATACATAATGCCAGTTTTGATTCATTTTCGTATCTTCGGAATGGCAAAAGACAGTAGTATGTCAGAAGTGTCTTGTAGCTGGATAGCTCGCCAATGTTTTCCTCTCGTCGTTCCTTTGGATTTGTATCTCTTTCCACTTGTCAAGTATGCTGTTATCTGTCACATGTGGAAAGACAGTTTCAGATTGCGTGGGATGGCAAGAGGTGTAAGATTCAGTATTTTATTTTGCTTGATTACATATATGCTTCTTTGATGGTTGGATTGCCAGCATTTTCACTCACTTATTGTCTGCTGAGTGTGCTGTGTGCTATACGAGGCAAAAATTGATTCGAGAATGTTGAACCAGTACCTTCAATATTGGTTACTTGAAGTGATAGGATTCATGTATCTCATAGCAAGAATCATCTGCTTTTGCAGGTAGTCGTCATGGACAGGCAACAGGCAGTGAACGACCTTTATCACTACGAATGTCCCTTTTTCTTGTGGCCATCGGCTGAAGTATCCATATCAATGAGTAGAGAAGTTGGAAGTTCCAAGGAATGTTGTGAACTTGCGATCGGATGAGGCTGCATGCTACTCTAATTACTCGCATATGTTAAGTGCTTGGAACACTGTTTCTCATTAATATCTTTTCCCCTGGACCAAGTAGTAGTTGAAACTCATGTACTACGGTAATACATATTGGGGATGTCAACTATCTGCAAGAACCATAGGGGATAGTCCGATTGTGATCAGGGAACTCTGGCAATTTGCTCATTTTCAGCTATGTTTTTTCCAAATTGTGCTCAACAGCCTCATCCCTCGAGTGCATCTACTCGTTTCTGTCTGGTATTCCATGCTACTCCATGCAAATTCGCGTTGAAGAGATTGAGTCTTTTTTTCAGTAATTCTAGTTTCTCCTTTACAAGAAAAAGGAACTTAAAACGCCAAACAACCTTGATTACTAAAGGTAGCAAGCAAATTCATGAATACCAATCATAGTTTAGTAAGATTAGCTATGACACCATTACCATTGGTGTCCACATTTTGACAAATCGATATATTGTTCTCTTTCCTAACTCATTCAATGTGTCATCTTTCATATCCACACTACACGCTTTCATTCCTCCCCAAATGATAACCGGTTTTCGGGACGGCAGAAGTTCCCTTTTTGTTTCTTTTTTGTCCCCTTTACAAAGAGGAAGAAATACTTGTCGAGTGTAAAATGACATCACTCCAACATATGGATTTGCAATGACCCTTTCCAAGTTCTCTTAACATAAATAATTCGAAACCACAAGATTATCAATCCTAGTTCGCAGATCTGACAAGATCCACAGTTTGCAGCGTTCGGACATTGTACGGCAAACATGAGCTAAAGTTATAGTACGTGCGAATCTCCTTGGAGCTGTGTCGGGTCAGCCAAAAAGTCAAAATTTTCACCTGAACCTTCCAAATATCCTACGAACAAGAAACCGCCTTTTCGTTTGATTCCTTCCTTCCGTACACGAACGGGAAACTGCTCCCTACCCTCGCCCGCCCGAGCAAAATACTCTCAACGACCGTCGGGGGAAATTGCGATGTCGACGGAGATCCAGGTCGTCGAGGAGGTCCGGCCGGCCGCTGCCGTCGAGTCCTGCGGCGGCGGCGGCGGCGGCGGCGGAGGAGGAGGAGCTGCCAAGGAGAGGTTGAGGAACGATGTGTATGCGGCGGCCGCGTACGGCGACATGGAGAAGCTCAGGAGGCTCGTGGAGGTGGAGGGACGTTCGGTGTGCGAGCCGGATGGGCTTGGTTTTTATGCTTTGCAATGGGCTGCTCTGAACAACAGATGTGTTGCTGCTGAATACATCATCCGGGTTCTTCTCTCCCTTTCTTCTAGTCTTTCGCTTTGGCAAGAAACAAAAACGATTGCTTTCTTGATGGGGTTGTCTAGATGATTTAATTGTTTGAATTGGGTTCCTCTGGTTTCTGGGTTTTAAGCACTTTTCCTGTATGTATACCAAGTTTATTCTTATTCCGGGGGCTATGAGTTGGCTTTGTTGTGCTTGGCTTCTCTGAAATTCGTGCCTTTATGTGTGTTTATGCGGGTGAATACTGTTTAGAGTAAGGGTTTTTTTTTTTTTTTTCAACAGTGTATATAGGATTCTCCAATCACTCTTCTTGATTCTGAGAATATGTGTGAAAAAGGAAATCTGAGTTTCTCTCTTTTGGTGATAATAGAATTGGTCTAATCATTGAGAGCGGGGCGTCAACTCACAGGCATTAACATTTAACATCATGAGTTTTCAAAAATTAACTTGCAAGATATTGTTCTGTGGATGTGAACGATGAAGGTCAGAAGTTTTTGCAGGAGAGTGATCGAGTAGAATTTGATTGTGTATCAAGGATAATTGGTGTCTAATTCTTCTCTGTTCTTTTCCAGCATGGTGGAGATGTAAACACAGTCGATCACACTGGGCAGACAGCATTGCACTGGAGTGCAGCACGAGGTGCTATCAAGGTGGTAGATCTTTTACTTCGAGAGGGTGCTCGGATTAACACTGCTGACAAGTGCGGGTATCAGGTTTGTTCAAGTCTGTGTACTGTTTGATATCAATTCTCTTTACCTATTGTGGCATGTGGCCTTTTAGTTGTTGGCTCCTGGATCTGAGAGCCATAATAACTCTTGGTCCATATAACTATTCATCTGCTCGAGAAACCATACTGAAGGAAGAAGTGATTTATTTACTGTGAGAAGAAACATCATAGAAAGTTGGTAGCTAGAGATGTCATTCGTCTTAGTGGTTCAGAAACAGCTTTGTATTTACTGCTGAACGTCCACATTGACATGATCGCAGACAACACATGTTGCAGCTCAGCATGGTCATATTGCTTTCCTTTATCATATCATCTCAAAATGGAATGCGGACGCTGATGTTCCTGATAATGATGGAAGAAGCCCTTTGCACTGGTACCTTTGAACCTGCAGTATAATGCCTTTTTGACATCATATATATTTCGACTCTTACATTTACCTATATTTGGCTTGTGATCAGCTGCTTCATTTCTCATTCTTGAAGATACTACCATTTTACAAATGACATTTGCATGATTGTCTCGAGGATGCAAATGTGCTGCCTGCCTAGTATTGAGGATTCATTGTTAAGGTGTATCCCCCAGGAGAGCTTTTTAGTTGTGTTACTTGGCTTAAATGCTGGTGTTTCCATGTGACACCATTAACGTGCTCATTTTGATGCTCTAATGGTCTCTGGAAGGGAGGCATGGGCTCATTTTCATGAAAATGATAGATTGAAATTTGCAATTGTAAGCACAGAGACATTTGAAAAAGATAACGAATGTACAAAGGCCAAAAGTTGATGAAGTTGATTTTTGTCATTCATTCTTTTGAGGTTGTTAAATGCATGAACTTCAATAGCCAGATTCTTATAGAATTTGGAGGGTTGCTCCTCTCCAAGTATTTTCTTTTGAACACGCATATTTGAGTCATTCTATTTGCCTTCTGCATTAATGTGAATTGATGCTTTCAAAAAATTTCCTTCTACTGTAATGCTTAATTTCTCCCTGATAGGGCATTATTATTTGTCATTGAATTCCAGGGCTGCTTATAAAGGTTTTGCCGATTGTGTACGTCTTCTTTTATTTCTAGATGCTTGTGTTGGACGCAAGGACAAAGAGGGTGAGTTTACATGCTCCATTCTTGCAGAGCTGTCCAAATGAATGTAGTGATAAGAAAATCATAGTTGCCTCTAGCTGATCACTTATTCATTTTGTTGGTTTAGGGTGCACTCCTTTGCATTGGGCCGCTATGCAAGGGAACCTGGAGGCATGTGAGGAATTAGTAAGGGTTGGCAAGGAGGAATTGATGGTGACTGATAATACTGGCCTTACACCAGTTCAGCTTGCATCTGACAGGAATTACCAACAAGTTGTGCATTTCCTTGTAGGTGCACTTCAGATGTTATCACTACACATTTTCCTGTCCTGTCGTGCATGTGATGATATACATACTCATTGCATTCCTGGCTTCCTGTGAAAGTGAAACTGCCTGTAACATCTTTCCATGATACGATGGGAAACTTTGTAGGTAAAAGATATAGAAGCAACCTTGCGTTAGAGCTTTTCTGGGTATGTTACCCTGTCTATATTCTGGTTACATCTTTTGCATAAAAGATTAAGTATGCCTAGTCTAAAGCTATTTTTACCTTTAAGAAATTATAAAGCTGAGATTAGCACCAAAAAAGATATTCAAACCCATGAGCTGTCTTTCTAACGTGATGTGACTATTGCACTACTGTAAACATGCAAATTTTTTTAAGTGATTGATCTTTTGGAGGCTGGTTTGGGAAGCTGTTTCCTTTTTTTATGATATGGCTATCTTCACCTGGTGGCATACTGTAATTTCTGTGATGTGCTAATTTTGACATTAAAAATCAGACCATGCGTCCATTGTCAATCTCTGTCAAAGGCACTTGTTTAATCTACTGCTTAGTTCCCCAACATTATACAATATTGAAATAATGAGATATCTGATCTGTAGGAAAATGCCCAAAAGCAGCATGATCAGAAGTTTTATTGGAATAGTGGCTTTGGGAAGTTTTTCAATCTCGGGTTTGCACCCATTCTGTGGGTCATAATTCTCTTGCTACTAGTGACCTACACAAGTTCCATCATAATGGGTATCTTCAGTCCCCCCCCTCCCCCTCTTCTCTCTCTCACACCCTTGTGCGTACATCCTTAATTTTCTTTAGATTGGTGGTTCAACCCAACAACCTTTATGGGACTTAATATAATATTACATGGTGCAGCATCAGATTTACCAAAGTTAAGATCAGGTTTTGGCTTTCTTGCATGGATGGGCGCTCTCCTAGCAAGTGCTGGACTTGTCATGCTTTACAGGTGCAGCAGGTAAACAATTGTAAGGTGGAAAGACTTTTACATGGCACCAACCCCTCAAGAAGAAAAGAAGAATATTTTGTTTCTTCTACACGCCATTGTATTTATGTCCTGTTATTTTACTTTATAGAGTCCTTAAGGTCTTGCATGTGCAGTAGTGATCATGATATTTGACTTTATCTACACATGATTATATAATTATCCTGATATTCTTTCTCAATAACTTTGTTCTCAACAATTTTGTTTGTTTTCCCTCTTTACTTGGTAGAACATTTTGAATCATGTGTAGAATAATTTCGTATGACTCAGTTATTGTGCTGGAAGCAATTTTTTTTTTTTTCCGCTCACAGTTACGTATGCTACATCTGTATTTATGATTATATAAGAATATGTGGTACTTTCTATGAGTAGTTTATGTTCTTATCAGGTGCCAAAATCACAATTATTTCGCCTATTCATTTTGTGCCTTTTCTTCGATTGCAGCAAGGATCCAGGATACATCAGAGTGAACGCACATGATCAAAAGATTACGACAGACAATGTGCGCTTTCACCCAGATTACTACTTCCATTGTAATCTTTTGTATTGTACTCTGTATCTCAACAGTCAATCAAATTTCTAGCCCAGTGGATTTTACTCTTTCATTAACATTAACATACGCTAAAATGCTTAAGTGAGGTTTTGGTTTGATATTGAGCTCTAAGCTTTTTGATAATTTTCTCTATTCTTTTCTTTTCTGGTTATATGGGATCATTAGGAACCACTATTGAAGATTGAGATAAATAATCCTGCTTTGCTTGCTGGCAACTGGTCCCGGCTCTGCACTACATGCAAGGTGGCATCAGCTAACCTTTATATCTAGCCCATACCTCATTCCTGTTTTATTGTTTTCCTGATCTTCCTTTTAGAGTGTTAGATTGTGAGGCCTCTCCGCGCAAAACATTGCTCCATTTGTGACCGCTGTGTTGAGCAATTCGACCATCATTGCCCTTTGGTATCCAACTGCATTGGCAAGGTACTCTTATATGATGCTGAAAGCCAACACTTGCCTTGCTGTTTTTCTCAACACATATTAGTTTCTTCATGGAATTTTGAGAAATTAAAAGTTTTCATAAAGATATTTCATCAGTTCATGGTGTTAGCATAGTTTATCATGTTACATACCTATCAGTTAATTGTTTCCGAAATGTGATTGACAATCAATTTTCAAGGTTGATGCTATCATGAAGTTCAGATTAGCTCACTTCAATAAATTACATTTCCTTCTGTCTCCCTTCTTGTTCATATATTTTAATTCACAGTTTTCCAATTGTGATGCAGAAGAACAAGTGGGATTTCTTTGTATTCCTAGTTTTAGAAGTATTGGCTATGTCAATTACCGGCGCAGTTGCTCTTACAAGTAGGTTTAATCAGTTTCACTGAAAGTTATCTTATTCTGCTTATGGCATATTTTTCCCCTCATAACAATAGAATCTTTGCATACAGGAGTTCTGGGTGATCCAGCTGCACCAGCCTCTTTTGGTGCTTGGTTGAAACATGCTTGGAGCCATCACACTGGTGCTACGTCATTTCTCATAGCTGAGTTTTTCCTCTTTTCAGGCGTTGCAGCATTGACGGCTTTGCAAGCATATCAGGTAACATCCATCACAATATATTGCACATCTTTATGTCGCAATGAAAAACGACAACACTTTTTTTCTACTTGTTTATTTTAGCGGCACAATTGCATGTGACACTCCTATTACTTGTCTAGTTGGACTCTTCGTCCTTTCTCTCCCAGCAACCTTTCATGAAAGTGGCAAAATTCCTTATGTTCTCGCTTTTAATTGTGGCAGATTTCTCGTAATATTACCACGAACGAGAGGGAGAACTCTTTGCGCTATAGCTACCTCAGGGACCCGGGTGGCAGATTTCGAAACCCCTATGACCGTGGGTTTAGGAAGAATTGTGCAGATTTTTTCCTCAATGGATACGATGAAGATGTGGAACATATTGGAGACTGGACTGATTCCGAGGGCATTGGCATGACGGTTATGGCAAGGAGATCAGATCAAGAATATGATAAGTAGATGGGAATCTGAAAAAAAAAATAGAAAAAAGAAAAACAATGGTCACTGCTAGACTTCTGATGGACCTAGTGACATCTCAGGTTCGATGGACTGGCCCACTCTATTGAAGCATCGTATCATCGAGTTCAAAGCTGGAAGAAGCTGAAGTTGCGTCATGGCTGTGTTGTAAATACCTCTGATAAGCTCATAGAATGATTGAGTATCAAAGTGTGTAGTGCATACACTCGGTCCCTATATGATTGTTTTGTTCTGCGGTGGGAGAATTACAAAAAAAGTCATAAACCTATTACAATTGTAGCAATTCAGTCATAAATTTCTTTTAGTCAATTTAATCATAAATCTTTTTATAATTGTGCTAGTTTAGTCCATTGGACCAAAATTGGCCGGTCGACACTGGTCGTCCGACGAAAGCTGACATGAAAATTTAATTTTTAAAATTTTTTTTTTTCACTTTCTCTTTCCTCTAGCCAGTTGGCGTTGACCAGAGGTGAGGCTCGGTGAGGCTGACCTCACCGGCCAATGGCGAGGCCCCGCCAAATTTGGCGAGGAGCCTTGCCAGCCATCGATGAGGTTGACCCTTGCCTTGGCTAGGCGAGGCCCCGCCCAGCCATGGCGAGGGTCGAGCTCGCCAGTGCCGGCGAGGCTCCTTGCCGTCCTTCGCTCAACCTCGCCATGGTTGGGCAAGATCAAGCCTCGCCAGATCCGGCAACAATAGCCTCGTCGGATCGGCGAGGTGGACCGTCGCCTTGGTTGGGCGAGGCCGAGTCTCGCCAGGTCTAGCGGGGCCTCGCCTTGGGCGAGGGTCGACCTTGCTGGTGGACGGCGAGGCTCCTCGCTAGATGGCGGCCTCGCCGAGGCTGGCCGAGGCCGAGCCTCGTCAAATCTGGCGGGGTCTCGTCAGCCAGAGGAAAGAGAAAGTGAAAAAAAAGAAAGAATTCAAAAATTAAAAAAATATATTAGAAATTTGAAAAAAAATTTTAAAAAAATTGCTATGTCAACTTTCGCCGGATGGCCGGTGTTCACGTCAGTACCGGCTGGCCAATTTTGGCTGGATTAATTAAACTGGCATAATTATAAAATGTTTAGGACTAAATTGGTCCAAAAAAAAATTTAGGACTGAATTGACACAATTGCAATAGGTTTATGACTTTTTTTGGTAATTTTCCCGTATTTTTCAAAGTATGTCTTTGTCTAGAGACATCTTGGGCCAACAAAGCATGGTTCAATTGCCGGTGGAGATCTCCATCATTGGGCCGAAATCCATACAGAGGGTCGGGTGGGGAATGAAGGGGTCGATCTTGTGAAGCCTAACTAGGCTTAGAGGCCCAACTCAGCTTTCTAACTTAAGTGAGTTTGGGAAAGAGCTTAATTATAAGCATGAGAAATTGATTGAAAGGGTAGAGTTAAAAGGAATAAGCCTCTTAATTTTGATGGAGTTGTTCCCTTTTTATTATCTTAAAGAATAACGGAATGTTTCGAAAATTACCTAGGCCTGTATACTGTTAGGAGGATAATCACGATCAAACTACATAATTCTAGGATATTCAATCTAATTTTCACATATTGATGAAGGAAATCAAGATATGTGTAAGGATTAGTACATCACGTTTGTTAAGATCTGAGATGCCAACATGGCAAGGGGGCACTTTATTAGGAATAACTCTATTTTCAAGATATTGATTATGGATAATATGAGGGTAGCCATTGCATTGGATATTGTAAAGTTTTCTCAATTGGTTGCTTGGGGCTCTTTTTAATAAAGTCCTAAAACTAGGAACCAAAAAGAAAGAAATTAACTTAAAAAAGACAAGGCCCTAAAACTAAAATACAAGGCGTTTTGGATGCCTCCCAATGCAACAAATTAGCGAGCTCGACTAGATTTGTCAAAATTTGAGACCTAGCTCGATGACCTAGCCTACTCTCTTCATCTTTCAGTCTAGCCTATTAGCTATTGAAATACGAGAAAATATTGAATGATCTCCGATCACTCATCAAACGCCATGTGGATGTGTGGGGGCCGCCAGAGCAGAGGAAATTCTTCTCCCCAAAACAATTTTTTTTCTTTCCCCTATCACTAGATCTGCACTGCACACACTAGCCTGAACGCATTTAGTTCACACTCTCTCTCTTATATCCTTTCTCCTTCCATCTCTGAAGAAGAAAAAAGACGTCCTTCTCTCTGTAGCAAAGGCATTCTCTCTCCCTCTCCTTCATTCAAATTTTGGATCTCCCCTTCGCTCTTAGATTTTGCTCCTCTGGTCCTCTGCTCTGGCGTTCGCTACTGCTCGGGGCTCTTAGCTGCTTCTGCGCTCTTTTGACGGCGGACATTTGTTTCGACGAATCTAAGTTGTTTCAACATTGAAGAGGCTACGAGAAGTCGAGGATGGTGACATAACAAATGTCAGGGTGTGGCTGCTAGTGCTACCGGCGAAGGAGGGTGAAGACCGCGAAGACGAAGGTCGTGGCGAAGGAGAGGACGAACTTTGTACAATTTGAATAAGATTTCAGTTTTGCAAGTATATTTCTGACATGGAATTGTTCTTCGTTTCATGTTCTATTGTATACTTGAGTTTTTATGTGCGAGATTCGTTTGAAAGGTAACAAGGGAAAGCAAAATGTGCTATGGCTTTCTCCAACATCAGGGAGAGCTTATATTAATGCATTATAATTTATCATCGTTATGTCGTCAAAACTCAACGAGCTTTCACAACATCACCCAACTTAGTATGCATATTTACCAGGGTGTGAGAACCAAAACATCGTCACCCATCTCCAAGCAAGTACAAACCCACGAACTGATTTGCTTGGATCTAAATTCCCAACTCCCTCACAGGCTTGATCACGGGAGTAGGCCGACTAAGGCCATATTTACACGTCTCGAAGAATACAAAAAAAACATCACATACCGGCCAACTGACAACATCTCTCTGGGGACACCATAAAAAACCATTCTTGCTTCTTTAACCTTCCCAAACTTCATCAGAAAGAAAACGCGAAAAATGCAAGGGCCTCATCCGAGTGAGACGAAGGATTTGGACGGACTTGATTCCAATAATGTCCTTTTGAGAACTTTCGCAGAAGAGACAAAAAAAAAAATGACTTGTGAGAGATCTGGGAATGAAAGAGAATGGGATAAGAACGTAGAAAACAAGGAAATTCTGGAGGGTTCTTCCAAGTGAGACGAAGGATTTGGAACGCCCGAGCAGCAACGAACGCCAGAGCAGAGGGCCGGAGGAGCAAAATCTAAGAGCGACGGGGAGATCCAAAATTCGAATGACGGAGCGGGAGAGAGAAGGACGTCCTTTTCTTCTTCAGAGATGGAAGGAGAGAGGAAATGTGAGAGAGAGAGAGTGAGTGAACTAAATGTCTGCAGGTCTAGCAGGTCTAGCAGGTCTTGCAATAGGGGAAAGAAAAAAAATAATTGTTTTGGGCGAGAAGAATTCTCTCTACTCTGCTCTAGCGGCCCCCACACATCCACATGGCGTTTCGTAAGTGGTCGGAGATGCGGCGATCCCGGATCACCCAATATTTTCTCATTGAAATACACATGCGAAGAGTGTTAGGTGAAGCCTAGTTGACCGACCGGAATATTAAATTAGGCGCAGCCAGCTGGAAGCCCAACTCACGTCGGTCGTTGAGGTGCAGCCGCCACCGGTCGCCACCGTCCCAAAGGCAAACTTGTTCATGGACTCTCCACATCTCCGCCCGCTTCATCCTCTTCCTCTACAAAAACCTTCTGTGCCAAAACGAAGAAACAGCCTTCCACCTACCTGCAAATGGAGACTTCCCCACTCCCCATTCTCTCGGCGGCTCTTCTAATAACTCTCTACTTCTTCTTCCGCCACCTCCGCTGCCGGCAACCCCACAAGCTGCCGCCGGGGCCGCCACCGCTGCCAGTCATCGGGAACCTCCACCAGCTGGGCAACCTTCCCCACCGCTGCCTCCACAGCCTCGCCAAGTCCTATGGCCCCATCATGTTCCTCCGCCTTGGCAACAAGCCGACGGTAGTGGTCTCATCGCCGGAGGCGGCTGAGCTGGTCCTCAAGACCCATGATGGCATCTTCTCGAGCCGCCCGAGCGCGGACGCCCTGCGCCACTTGTCTTACGGCAACAAGGGGATGGCGTTCGCGGAGAGCGGTGCATATTGGAGAGGCATGAGGAAGCTGTGCACGCTGCAGCTGCTGAGCCTGGCGAAGGTTGAGTCTTTCGCACCAATGAGGAGGGAAGAGCTGGGGAGGGTGGTCGGGAGGGTGAGGGCGGCGGCGGCGGAGCATGAGGCGGTGGACGTGAGCGCGGAGGTGGGGCAGCTGATCGGGGACTTGGCGTGCAGGATGATATTGGGGTGTAGCACAAGGGATAAGTTCAACTTGAAGCCTGTGATTCACGACGCTCTGAACTTAGCCGGGGCTTTCAATTTGGCAGACTACGTGCCTCTTCTTGGAGCTCTCGATCTGCAGGTATCAGTTTTCGGTTTAGCTTATTGTACATAGTACAGTGAAATGGAATTTACGTGTAGTATAAGAGGCTAAAACAAACAGCATGTATCTAGCTAGCTTGATCTTTTACAGATGCAAAGAATTTGCAGCTTCTAGAACATCTTCTCTGGTTTGTCGTGAAGATAATATTTTCAAAATCGAAAACCTCTGTAGGGAATAACTCGGCGTGCGAAAGCTGTCAATCGAGCCGTGGATAAGGTACTGGAGGACATCATTAGAGAACACGAGGAAGACACGACCGGAAAATACGAGGGCGACTTCATAGACACGTTGCTCGCCGGCATGGGCCACCCCATGAACGGCTCGCCGCAAGACGACGAGCCGGTTCACGTGCTGGGTCGGACCAACATCAAGGCCTTGGCCCTCGACATGATCGCCGCGTCGTACGAGTCCTCGTCCACCGCGATCGAGTGGGCCATGTCCGAGCTGATCCGCCACCCGCACGCGATGAAACGCCTCCAGCGAGAGCTGGAAGCTGCCGTCGGGTTGGGGCGGACCGTCGAGGAGGCCGATCTGCCGAAGCTGAACTATATGGACATGGTGGTGAAGGAGAGCTTGAGGCTGCATCCGCCGGGCCCGCTCCTGATCCCACACGAGTCCACGGAGGGCATCGAGATGGGCGGATATTACGTCCCGAAGGGGACACGGGTCATCGTGAACGCGTGGGCCCTCGGGAGAGACGCCGGCGCTTGGGCGGAGGACCCGGAGGAGTTCCGGCCGGAGAGGTTTGCGGACGGCGGCGTGGACGTCAAGGGGCGGGACTTCCAGCTCATACCGTTCGGGTCGGGGCGGAGGGGCTGCCCGGGGATGCACTTGGGTCTCGTCAACGTGCGCCTTGTTTTGGCCCAATTGGTGCACTGTTTTGACTGGGAGCTGCCCGCGGGGACGTCGCCGGACGAGCTGGACATGAGCGAGGACTTTGGGTTGTCGATGCCGAGGGCGAAGCACTTGATCCTAAGGCCCAGCTATCGCCTGCTCGTTTGAAGTTTTGCAAAGTTATTATTTTTTTTTTGTGGGTTCTAGTTCCTCTGTACGGTTGTACGCCTAGTTCAACGAAAAAAACGAATAACAGAAAGGAGAAAGATGATGGGCAATGTCGGAATTCGAGCACTGGATGAACTCGATTTTCTAAAAGTTTGAATTGTTGAAATGGTAATGGGTCAATAATCATAAAAATGTCATGGCATATTACTTAACACGTATTATATAAATGTCAAGAACGTGACCTCACATTGAAATATTTTAGTCCATCTTCTCTTCTCTCTCTAAATAAGAGAGAACGCCATTCATCTTCCTTTTTCCTCATTCAAATGTGAAAATCTTACAAACACGGTATAAGGAACGAAAGCTCGACGACTTTCGAGATTTTTTTTTTTTTTTTTGATGAACAACTTATGGTAAATATCTCTTTTTCCCATATTTCTTATTAATTATTTTTATGATAATGATTATACATTTCACAACATATAGATATTTTCTTAAAAAAAAGTCAATGGGATTTGTCTCGAAACCACCCCGCTTATAGGAACACATGCGGCCTTCGTTGACTATGGCCCTATTCGAGTAATCGCCCCTCTCCTCTCTATTTCCATCTCTCTATATCTTTCGCTCAAGCCCATGACAACATGTGAATAGACAAGTGCATTAATTTCTCATTACAAAAGCCTCACACAAAATCACATGGCCCTCGTTTTTATTAGTTGAAGTAACAATTAAAGTCTGTTTCGCACTCTTCCATAACACATCTCCGCCAGCTAACATTAAAATGTATCCGGATGTCGATTTTTGAGAATTAATGCAACTAGCAAATAGGGGTGAGCGGTTCCAAATTCCATATAGTTTTACTTGAAACCTAAAACCTACCCCTTAAACAAGTTCTTCATTTTTTAAAACCCGGAACCTATATTGCATATCCTAAAACCAAGAACCTGCTCTATCACAAGTTCCAAGATTTATCCAAGTTCTACATATATTATTAATTGAATGATTGCAGTCATTATAACCTTTAATGACTAACACTTATTGCTACAATTTTTTTTTTGTCAGTCCTATTCTATTCCTACTCTAATTCTCACTCTCAAACTTTTGCCCTACCTCCTTACAGGGCGTGGGAATCGAAACTCACTTCTGAAACTAAATCGTCCTCACTCCAATCCCCCTTGAGAAGGTGGGTATTCGAACCCCCTACCTTCCCCTTCCAAGTTGGAAGGGTAGTCACTGGGGTTATTGCTACAATTCACTTGCTATGAAGACACATAGAAAATATGACTATTAATAAAATAAAATCTTAGTTATAAAATGGAAAATCTTAGTTATAAAAATCCTTGGCGTCCCCCCTGACGCTCCGCCTAGCTGAGGCTCTTGGGTCCTTTGTGTTGACCCGCTTTTTGTAGTTCTTTCTTTGTGCGGGCCACAGTTGTTTGTGTGCTCTTCTCTTTTTCTTTTCTTATTTGCTGGCCTCCTTGTTGCCTTTCTGCTGCTTGTGGTCCCCTTGCTCTATATCCTCGTCGCAGCTTCTTTCTTTCTTCCCCCCCCCCCCCCCCGGCACCCCTCCACTCATTTTCTCTGTGAGTGCAAGCTGGTGCCGGGGCTCCCCCCTTGCTGTACAGTTGTATAGCGTTTTGCTATAATTAATATATCTCTTACCTTTACCAAAAAAAAAAAAATGGAAACTCAAGTTAGTACTTCTAGATTATATACTCATTCATCGAATGGTATGAAATATCGTAAGATTGTGCGCAAATAAGAACAAAAAAAAAAACATCAATATTTATTTCAGGTACTAAGTTACAAATTACAAGTTCCAGGTTCTAGGTTCCTCCAACTAAGAACCTAAAATCTACTTGTCGAAACAGGTTCCTTATTTTTTGAAATTTAGAACTTACCTTACATATCTTGGAATCTAAAACCTACAGGCTCTCACTGATCTGGTTCTTAGGTTTAGATTCTATGTTGAAACCATCCTCAATCCACCAACGAAATCCAAATCCAGATAACCAAATACTTCCATGCTGTCAGTTTGTCTATATATAAGCATTTGGCTTTTGGTATCTTGAAGGGATCTTATCACTTTCTTTACAATTTTCTAGTGGTCCATACCAAAGATTACTCTGATATCTTTCCAACATTCGCATAGCAAAAACAATATTAGATCAAGTGCAAACCTGAACATATATTAAGCTTTCGACAATAGAAACATATAGAATGTTCTTCATTTGTTCCATTTCTAGATTGTTATTATGGCACGGGTTCAAATTGAACTTATCAACCTTCACAATAGATGTTATACTTTATGAACAATTTTTCATCTGAAATCTCTCTAAAACTTTATTGATATAGGTTTTTTGGGATGATCTTAAAATTCCTCGAAATCTATCTCTATAGATCTTAATACCAATGACATAAGATGCTTCACCCATCTCTTTTATATCAAAACTCTTAGAAATGAATTGTTTCACATCATATATCAACCACTCATCATTAGTTGCAAATAGATTATCATCCACATACAACACAAAGAAACAAATTTTGTTCCCACTAACCTTTTGGTATAAATATTCATACATGACATTCTCTATGAAACCAAATAAAGAGATGACATTCTGGAACCTTAAGTACCACCGATGGGATACTTGTTTCAAGCCATATTTAAATTTCTTAAGCTTGCACACCAAATGCTCACCTTTATTAGAGGAGAATCCTTCGAGTTGTTTCATGTAAACCTCCTCCTCTATTTCCCCATTGAGAAATGTCGTTGTCACATCTATTTGATGTAATTCTATGTCAAAATGAGCAACCAATAGCAAAACAATATGAAGAGAATCTTTCTTAGATAGAGGAAAAAATGTCTCCGTGTAATTGATTCTGTTCTTTTAAGTGAATTATTTGACAACAAGTCTAACTTTATATCTCTCAATGTTGCCCAATAAGTTCTTTTAAGTTTTGAAGACCCATTTACAATTAATGGCCTTCGCACTATTAGGCAACTCAATCAAATCCCAGACTTTATTGGATATCATAGAACTCATCTCATCCTTCAGGGATTGTACTATAGATTGGATTTATCATTACTTATAGCTTGTGAAATGTTTTAGGGTCATTCTCATCTCCAATTTTATAGTCAAATTATTGTAGATACATAATATAATCACTAGGAATTGATAATTTCTTCATTCTAGTAAATCTTTTTAATATTGTATCAACATTCTCCTGAGGAGCGTGTTGTTCAACATTCACTGGTAATTGTTGAATAACTAGATCTATCAAATAAATATCAACCAAGTTGTGGAACTTCAATGATTGGTTTTTGAGTAGCTAGCTAAATTGAAGGAGCATTATAAATAACAACCAACCTAATACTTGAGGTGGGAGGTTGAGAATATTATTTCTCAGGAATAAGGTCCCTAAATCGATCGCTTCCACCAATCAAATCTATCAAGAAACTTAGCATTTCTTGATTCTATAATGCTAGTAATGTGAGATAGACAATAAAATTTGTATCCCTTGGACCTTTTGGCATATCCAATGAAATATACACTTATAGTCCTTGGGTTTAATTTATTTTCTTGTGGATTATAGACTCTCACTTCATGCGGGCATTCCCAAATTACATAAATTAATGATGGAAGATTGATCAAGATACATTAATTTATAAATGAAGTGGCATAGTTAAGGTTTTTTTTTTAATAATTAATTAATTAATTATTTATTTATTTATTTATTTATAGTTTTTGTTATGAGCTTTGTGCTTGTATCATGGAACAGTCATGTTTGTTGATATGAAAGATGAGAACTCAAAAGATTTCGATACGTGATGTAACAACATAAGGCTATTCTACCCAGTTTTCATAATGATATCCTAATGTTTATACTGGTGCTATGCATGGATTTAGTCATAGGCATTTTGGGCACATAATTCAACATTGTGCAAAACTAAGGTTACAACAGAAGAAACTAAGTAACAACTGATATATGATTTTGCACACCGCCACTTCAATGATTTCCTACAAAAAATTGACTGGAAGGACCACATTGAAATTTCACGCAAAGGTCTAAAGACAAAATTAGCAAAATTGATAAGTTTTGGGTTGATTAAACAATTTCTCCCTTGTCTTAGGATTAATTGTTAAGCTTTCACCCTAAATATCCAAAAAGGAAAAGTCGAGTTCAATAGACCAAATTCTTGTTTCCATCCAGCCATATGCCAAAACCAATAATATTTTTATGAATGGGGATGGAATGAGTTGTCATGCTTTTATGAATGCATATGTTTGATTGGGTACCTTCTGTTTTTCAAATGTGTGACAGTTCTCACGTGTCAAAGGGACATCATATTTAGTCGATGGTCAATACTACGGATTTTACAAAATCTAATTTCAAAATTTATAAGAAAACTTGATTGATTTCATATAGGAATTTCACATAAAACATCAAACTTGGGGCATACGAGTGAAAATTGACGTATTACATGATCATGTAATTATAAAACATCATATATATTTCCTTTTCCCTCTAAATGTAGACAAAATGCATCCATCACAATAACTTGTAGAGTCTACTAACAAAAGGAGGTTGGATGATATTTACAATCCTCAATTTTATTTTATTTTATTTTTTGTAGGAGGAAAACAAAATAATTAAGGCACTACATCTGGACAAAAGGGGCTCTAGAGAGTTCATGGAGCGAGTGAGCTTCAAAAGAATGCCTAGCCTGCAGTTCCTTCATGTGAGTGCTGTGGGTTTTGCTGGAGATTTTGAAGGATCACTTTATGAATTAAGATGGCTAAAGTGGGAGAGTTGTCCTGACTCTTTCGAGGCAATCAATGTTCATTTGGAGAAATTGCGTGTGCTTGATTTATCATACGATGATGGTAGTGGAAATTGTATTAGTGAAAATTGGAGAGGATGGAGTTTAATTTAGGTGAAGATGAAAAAGGCTCTCTCTTTTGTTACATTTGATGATAAATTATTCAACTTCTGACTACTGATCTTGGAACATGTTTCTTTCTTGTAGATGGAGAGGTTGAAAGTTCTCAATCTTTCGGGGTGCGAGGATTTATGGAGCACCCCTAATCTCTCTGCGTTTAAAGATTTAGAGATGCTAATCCTAGAAAATTGTTCGTTTTTGGAGGAAATCGACCCTTCCATTGGAGATGTCAAGTGCCTCATTTCCTTGAACTTGAGGAGTTGTTATAGTCTTGAGAAGCTACCCGATGAAATGGGCAAATTGGAAGAACTGAAGGAACTTATAATAAGCAATACTCCTATAAAAGAAATTCCTCCATGTATAGGTTCTTTGAAGAAGCTGGAGACACTTAATGCCGATCGATGCAACTCATTGGTTGGACTTCCTAACTCAATTAGCAATCTGGTAAATTTGTCGACCCTTGACTTGAGACTGTGCTTTCATTTAGGAGGATTTCTAGAGAGCGATGGATCCCTTGTGGAATGGTAGCGCTTGTTAGAAGGTGATATGCGTGCTTCTCAAAGCTTGAATGTTATTAAGTATCATATTTGTCATATCCCCCCTTCATTTGGGAATTTGGAATCGTTGACTGAACTGATCTTGTCACGTGCAGAAATTTCAGAATTACCTCAATCCATTGGGGATTTGAAAAACTTGAAAATTTTGAATATTGCATACCATAAGAAATTGAGTAGTTTACCCAATACTGTTAGCAAGTTGGGCAAACTTGAAGTATTGGATGCCTCATTCTGCCGAACTTTGGGAGGGGAGTTTCCTATAGATGGGTTGTCTTCATTGAAGATCCTTTGATTAAGTCATACGTGCATTTCTGGCTTCCTCGACGCATTTGGGAAGCTTTCTTGTCTCGAAGAACTTGATTTAGAGGACTGCAGCATGATTCAGTCGCTACCAAAGCTTCCTGTCAATTTAACAGATCTAGTAATCACCTGTCATCTCCACCCATTGCCTCATCTTTCTCATCTAATCCATCTAAAACAGCTCAGAGTTCAGGATTGCAAATTGTTGGAATCTATGCCAGAGCCTCCTTCAGGAATATTGAAGCTCTATATCTCCAGGTGTTATAAGTTGAAAGGGTTGCCAAGTTTGTTGAGTTTGGAGCTCTTATCACAATTATGTATCGAAGCGTGCCAGGAGATGACAGAAATCAAGGGTCTAGAAGGATTAAAAACCTTAAGAAAGCTATCTGTATTTGGATGCAACAAGTTGTCCAACCTAGATGGTCTTGAACATCTGGAGTCTTTGAGATACTTGGGATTGATGGGGACAGACATGTCCAGGCGCTGGGAGCTGTTCAAACATGTAGAGTTAGATGGTCCAATAGTGAATGATGATCTATTTCAAGGCCTTAACAGATTGAAAAATTTGGAAGAGCTGAGCATCTATCGCTGCCAATTTCTCATAAGAATGGACCTTTCTCAGCTAACAGCCGAATGCTACAATCTGATCAAAATTAAAGGTCTTGAGAGGTTGAAAAACTTGAAAGGCTTGCATATTTATGGGAGCACATCTGTTGAAACATTACCAGACCTCTCGTGCTTTGATAACCTGGTAATTTTGGACATAAGAAGGTGTCGGAAGCTTCGTGATGTTCGGGGGCTGGAGAAAGTTTGGTATGTGGATAGAGGGTAAAATCAGGGATTCAATTTCAAGGCTTCCACATCTGTCGAATTTCTAAGATTGAATGGAATGAGGGGGGGGGGGGTCAATTTCGCATGAACTTATGGAGATCACAGAGCTCCAGGAATTAAGACGTTCGAGGATGCGACTTATCGGAATTTTATGTATTCATGGCACTCCTACAGCAGGGAAAAACTGGTTCATAAAAAAGAATGCTGCGATCACTCGATCACTTTGGCCACAAAGTCGGAACGATTCACGATTCGCATCAAAGGTAAATGAAGCGTTCGGACATTGTAAGGCAAACATGGGCTAAAGTACGTGCGAATCTCCTTGGAGCTGTGTCGGGTCAGCCGAAACGTCAAAACTTTCACCTGAACCTTCCAAATATCCTATGAACAAGAAACCGCCTTTTCGTTTGATTCCTTCCTTCCGTACACGAACGGGAAACTGCTCCCTACCCTCGCCCGCTCGAGCAAAATATTCTCAACGACCGTCGGGGGAAATTGCAATGTCGATGGAGATCCAGGTTGTCGAGGAGGTCCGGCCAGCCGCTGCCGTCGAGTCTTGCGGCGGCGGTGGAGGAGGAGTTGCCAAGGAGAGGTTGAGGAACGATGTGTATGCAGCGGCCGCGTACGGCGACATGGAGAAGCTCAGGAGGCTTGTGGAGGTGGAGGGACGTTCGGTGTGCTAGCCGGATGGGCTTGGTTATTATGCTTTGCAATGGGCTGCTCTGAACAATAGATGTGTTGCTGCTGAATACATCATCCGGGTTCTTCTCTTCCCTTTCTTCTTGTCTTTCCCTTTGGCAAGAAACAAAATGGATTGCTTTTTTGATGGGGTTGTCTAGATGATTTTGTTGTAATCGACGTCGCAGCGGAAGCGGATCGTATATTTTGCAATTATGTCGGGAGCTATAGAAATCGATCGAAATAAAATAAGGAACAATAAAAGGACACTAGAAATTTACGTGGTTCGGTCCGAATATCGGAACCTACGTCCATGGGGAGAGCCAGCAAAATAATCCATTATAAATCGGAGAATTACAGGATTACAATCACTCAATGCACTCAAGTATTTCCCAGTCCTACTTTATGTTGTAATTATGGTTATAATTATGGTTAATGGATCAACGAAAGCCAATAAATTAATATACGTCTTTTCTGTTCACGTATCTCTTTTGGATTCATGAATTTCCTAATCTTTTATGTTCACGTATCTATTGAGTTCATGAATTTTCTAGATTTATGTATCTTTTAGTTCATGTATTTATTGAGTTCATGAATCTCTTGAATTCACGTATCTCTGAATTCATGAATCTCTTGAATTTATGTATCTCTTGATTCATGAATTTCGTGGATACATGCGTCTATTTAATTCATGAATCTCTTCTGTACATGAACTAAAAATCTATATAAATAGATGGGAGTATAGAGCTTCATTAGAGTTTTTGGTTTTTCCGACTCGACTCCAAAAAGGCTCTGATATACTTTTCTACTCTTCTGGTTTTTTCTGAGTGTGCTGGTTCAATTGAACGGTTCGACTGAGTCCTATTTGCATAGTACTAATCCAAACAGGTTCGAGGTGTTGTATCTTGGGAGGCATAATTCGTGAATCTACGGAGCACCTTTGGCAGGAACTAATCGCCTTAAGGAGATTCGGATATCCGTACCTCACCTTCAATTTTATGTTATTTTTAAGTGATATCTTATATTCTTCTTCTCCAAGATTGGTAAAATGGAGGATATTATAAAGTTGTTATCATCTTCTTTACATTGATATTCTGATTACAACAAACGGTTTGCTTTCTCTGGATTAATTTCCAACAATCTTAAGGCGATGATCTCACTCATTGTTTGTTGTTCTTGTCATATTATTGAGATGGCTGGAAACAACCAAGTGCCCTTCAATGTCCCGAATGTTTCAGGAGATGTTCCTATGGTCGATTCGACCGTTGCTATGGAAGATGTTCAACCCTCAGGGTCTGAATTTGTAGCAGCTAATGCTACGGGCCCTTTGGCCAACACCAATTTTGGTGGTGCGGGTACAAGTCACATGACTGGTATGTCCGGGACTATTTTTCATAACAGTACAGGCCAAATGGCTTTTGGCTTCGTTTCTGGAGGGATAGTTCGATGAACTTTGTCTACTGTGATGGCAACACCTCCAGTTACAGCTAATGAGAGATTGTTTGCCGTGGTGATGTCCGAAGCATCTCTAGTGTCGAACACTAATGGCCGGTGGCTAGATACAGGTGCCACGAATCACATCTGTGCAGATAAACATATGTTCTCATCTTATGAGAAGGTTGAAGAAGATGAGAAGCTTTATATGGCTAACTCTGCATCAGCAAAGATTGCCGGAAGAGGAAAGGTGATCCTGAAGTTTACATCTGGCAAGGAGGTTGCCCTGCTGAATGTGCTGCATGTACCAGAGATTCGAAAAAATCTAATTTCTGGCCCCATACTTGTCAAGAAGGGTTTCAAAGTTGTATTTGAATCTGATAAGTTTGTACTTTCGAAAGGAGGGATGTATGAGGGGAAATGGTACTTGTGTAATGACTTGTTTAAAGCCAATGTGGCTGTCATTGATGTAAACTCAAATTATATATACCCAAAGACTATTGATAAAGAAAAGTCTTTAGTTTACACTGTTGTGTCTCCTTATCTATGGCATGGTAGATTAGGACATGTAAACTATGGTACAATGAAGAGAATAGCAAACTTGGGGTTAATTCCAAGATTTGAGTTGGATGCCCGTTACAAGTGTGAGACTTGTGTTGAGGCCAAGTTTGCCAAAAAACATTTCAAATCCGTTGAAAGAACAAGTGAACCTCTATAATTAATCCATAGTAATCTATGTGATTTAAAGTTTGTAGAAAGTAGAGGTAGAAAGAAGTACTTCATCACATTTGTAGATGACTGTACTAGATTTTGCTATGTTTATTTACTAACTAACAAAGATGAGACTGTGAGCATGTTTGTCAAGTATAAAAATGAAGTTGAAAACCAACTTGATAAACAAATCAAAGTGCTTAGGTCTGATAGAGGAGGATAATACAGTTTAATCAATTTCAAAGAGTTTTGTGCTAGTTTTGGAATAATTCTCCAAATGACTGCATCTTATACTCCACAACAAAATGGAGTTGCTGAAAGATTGAACGGGACACTAAAGGAGATGGCTAACGCCATGCTTTTGAGTTCAGGTTTACCTCAGAACTTATGGGGGGAGGCAGTTTTAACTGCAAATTTTATTCTTGATAAAATACCCCACAAAAGGCTAGGTAAAACTCCATACGAGTTATGGAATGAAAAGTTGACATCCTACAATTTTCTAAAAGTGTGGGGGTGCATAATGTGATTTATAACGGTAAGTCGACACATCGTCGTAGACACAATACCGTAAGGCAGTTGCTCTCAAATAGAATCATTTCTTTAGACTTTGTAAAGTCAAAGGAAATTATTGCAGATCCGTTGACAAAAAGGTTTGTTAAAAGAGCAGATAAACTGCGCATCGAGGGGAATGTGTTTAAAAGCCTTAACCCAATAAGGAGATACTAGGGTGGAAACCTAACCTATGCGATTGGAGATCCCATGGTCTAGGTTCAATAGGACAACACAAATTTTGGAAACTTTAGTGTAAGCACTGTCTCCCATTCTTATGATGCAACAGTGCTTTCCTACAGCGTTATTAAGGGTACGCTATGCGTTTAATAATTCCTATATCTTGAATGTAACATCCAAGTGAGATATGGTAGGATATCTTTAATAGGAATGCACCTATATACGTGGAGCTGGCCGACTCTATGAAAATCTTTAAAGGCTAGATTTTCTAAAGCACGCATGAATCCCGAGAGGTTCAAGGCCGAAAGAACGAACACAACCGAGAACCAATCTTGAATTGGAAATACTCCGTGTGAGGTTTATTGTCTAGGCTTACACAAACAACTGGCGATTCAAGGCTTAGTCCATCGACTAGTTAAGTAAGTCCGATAGGCTTTCACTAAAGAAGGTTCAAAGTGAAAGCTACCTATCTTGATGCAGTGTATTTCAACAGGCATGCTCAGATTCCTTCGAGTCAAAAATGTTTTGTTGATCCATTAATGTGGGGGATTGTTGAAATTATGATTATAATTATGGTTAATGGATCAACGAAAGCCAATAAATTAAGATACGTCTTTTCTGTTCACGTATCTCTTTTGGATTCATGAATTTCCTAATCTTTTATGTTCACGTATCTATTGAGTTCATGAATTTTCTAGATTTATGTATCTTTTAGTTCATGTATTTATTGAGTTCATGAATCTCTTAAATTCACGTATCTCTAAATTCATGAATCTCTTGAATTCATGAATTTCGTGGATACATGCGTCTATTTAATTCATGAATATCTTCTGTACATGAACTAAAAATCTATATAAATAAATGGGAGTATAGAGCTTCATTAGAGTTTTTGGTTTTTCCGACTCGACTCCAAAAAGGCTCTGATATACTTTTCTACTCTTCTGGTTTTTTCTGAGTGTGCTGGTTCAATTGAACGGTTCGATTGAGTCTTGTTTGCATAGTGCTAATCCAAACAGGTTCGAGGTGTTGTATCTTGGGAGGCATAGTTCGTGAATCTGCGGAGTACCTTTGGCAAGAACTAATCGCCTTAAGGAGATTCGGATATCCGTACCTCACCTCCAATTTTATGTTATTTTTAAGTGATATCTTATATTCTTCTTCTCCAAAGTTGGTAAAATGAAGGATATTATAAAGTTGTTATCATCTTCTTTACATTGATGTTCTGATTACAACAAACAATTTGCTTTCTTTGGATTAATTTCCAACACTTTATACCCGATACCCACGGTGTTTAATAACTCAACTCACTGGACTCGACTCCGCACAAACCTTTCAGAGCTCAAGCCTCTCACTCTCTCTCGAGCTCTTTGGTCTCTCACTCGGCATCTTCAGACGTCTTCTCCTTCTATAGGGAGAAGGGCAGAAAACAAGACAAAACAAATGAAAATAAATGGCCTCATTAAATGCAGCGCAGGCGCCCACAAGACAAGCCCACAATCGGCACCGCACGCCCACCATATTTGAAGGCATGCATGCAGATCGTGCATGTGCATGGGCAAGCATTTAATGAGGCAGAGGAGAGTCAACAACGTGTGCCTTTGATCCGTGAAATGAGGTGGGCAGCCGTCTTTGAATTTCTTGTTCATGGAGAGAAGCAAGCGTATGACCATGCATGCACTGACACACGTAGAATAGCTTTGTCTTCCCTCTTTCTTTATCCGCAGCCAGACGAAAGAAGTCCACAAAAGATGACCAAGAAGAGAGGAGAATTCGGCGCCTACGAGATAGTCTTCTGAAGCCACAAGTGTTGACCAATTTCTTTTCTACGTGCATGCATGCACATGGCCATGTGCGTGCATTTAATAAGGTTAAAGAAATTGGACGAACAACTCTTCAGAATTCATGCTGACAAGTGAGAAGGATCCCACGGATTGTAGCCTTCGTTTCCAACGTGAAGCGCAGATCGAGGGCGGGATCCTTTCGGCTCCTATCACACGCCATTTTTCATCAAATGCTCCGCGCACGTTCTTTCTTGTTTCAGTATGTAAATATTTTGTGCGGATCAGGTATCGTATACGGACTCAAACTTGAGACATAATTTAACAGATTTAATTGTTTGAATTGGGTTCCTCTGGTTTCTGGGTTTTAAGCACTTTTCCTGTATGTATACCAAGTTTATTCTTATTCCGGGGGCTATGAGGTGGCTCTGTTGTGCTTGGCTTCTCTGAAGTTCGTGCCTTTATGCGTGTTTATGCGGGTGAATACTGTTTAGAGTAAGGGATTTTTTTCAACAGTGAATTTAGGATTCTCCAATCACTCTTCTTGATTCTGAGAATGTGTGTGAAAAAGGAAATCTGAGTTTTTCTTTTTGGTGATAATAGAATTGGTCTAATCATTGAGAGCGGGGCGTCAACTCACAGGCATTAACATTTAACATCATGAGTTTTCAAAAATTAACTTGCAAGATATTGTTCTGTGGATGTGAACGATGTTAAGGTCAGATGTTTTTGCAGGAGAGTGATTGAGTAGAATTTGATTGTGTATCAAGGATAATTGGTGTCTAATTCTTCTCTGTTCTTTTCCAGCATGATGGAGATGTAAACGCAGTCGATCACACTGGGCAGACAGCATTGCACTGGAGTGCAGCACGAGGTGCTATCAAGGTGGCAGATCTTTTACTTCGAGAGGGTGCTCGGATTAACACTGCTGACAAGTGCGGCTATCAGGTTTGTTCAAGTCTGTGTACCGTTTGATATCAATTCTCTTTACCTATTGTGGCATGTGGCCTTTTAGTTGTTGGCTCCTGGATCTGAGAGCCATAATAACTCTTGGTTCATATAATTATACATCTGCTCGAGAAACCATACTGAAGGAAGAAGTGGTTTATTTACTGTGAGGAGAAACATCATAGAAAGTTGGTAGCTAGAGATGTCATTCGTCTTAGTGGTTCAGAAACAGCTTTGTATTTACTGCTGAACGTCCACATTGACATGATCACAGACAACACACGTTGCAGCTCAGCATGGTCATACTGCTTTCCTTTATCATACCATCTCAAAATGGAATGCGGACGCTGATGTTCCTGATAATGATGGAAGAAGCCCTTTGCACTGGTACCTGTGAACCTGCAGTATAATGCCTTTTTGACATCGTATATATTTCGACTCTTACAGTTACCTATATTTGGCTTGTGATCCGCTGCTTCATTTCTCATTCTTGAAGATACTATCATTTTACAAATGACATTTGCACGATTGTCTTGAGGATGCAAATGTGCTGCCCGCCTAGTATTGAGGATTCATTGTTAAGGTGTATCCCCCAGGAGAGCTTTTTAGTTGTGTTACTTGGCTTAAATGCTGGCTGTTTCCATGTGACACCATTAATGTGTTCATTTTGATGCTCTAATGGTCTCTGGAAGGGAGGCATGGGCTCATTTTCATGAAAATGAGAGATTGAAATTTGCAATTGTAAGCTCAGAGACATTTGAAAAAGATAACGAATGTACAGAGGCCAAAAGTTGATGAAGTTGATTTTTGTCATTCTTTTGAGGTTGCTGAACGCATGAACTTCAATAGCCGGATTCTTATAGAATTTGGAGGGTTGCTCCTCTCCAAGTATTTTCTTTTGAACACGCATATTTGAGTCATTCTATTTGCCTTCTGCATTAATGTGAATTGATGGTTTCAAAAAGTTTCCTTCTACTGTAATGCTTAATTTCTCCCTGATTGGACATTATTATTTGTCATTGAATTCCAGGGCTGCTTATAAAGGTTTTGCCGATTGTGTACGTCTTCTCTTATTTCTAGATGCTTGTGGTGGACGCAAGGATAAAGAGGGTGAGTTTACATGCTCCATTCTTGCAGAGCTGTCCAAATGAATGTAGTGATAAGAAAATCATAGTTGCCTCTAGGTGATCACTTATTCATTTTGTTGGTTTAGGGTGCACTCCTTTGCATTGGGCCGTTATGCAAGGGAACTTGGAGGCATGTGAGGAATTAGTAAGGGTTGGCAAGGAGGAATTGATGGTGATTGATAATGCTGGCCTTACACCAGTGCAGCTTGCATCTGACAGGAATTACCAACAAGTTGTGCATTACCTTGTAGGTGCACTTCAGATGTTATCACTACATATTTTCCTGTCCTGTCGTGCATGTGATGACATACATACTCATTGCATTCCTGGCTTCCTGTGAAAGTGAAGCTGCCTGTAACATCTTTCCATGATACAATGGGAAACTTTGTAGGTAAAAGATATAGAAGCAACCTTGCGTTAGAGTTTTTCTGGGTATGTTACCCTGTCTATATTCTGGTTACATCTTTTGCATAAAAGATTACGTATGCCTAGTCTAAAGCTATCTTTACCTTTAAGAAATTATAAAGCTGAGATTAGCACCAAAAAAACATTCAAACCCATGAGCTGTCTTTCTAACGTGATGTGACTATTGCATCACCGTAAACATGCAAATTTTTTATGTGATTGATCTTTTGGAGGCTGATTTGGGAAGCTGTTTCCTTTTTTTTATGATATGGCTATCTTCACCTGGTGGCATACTGTAATTTCTGTAATGTTCTAATTTTGACATTAAAAATCAGGCCATGCGTCCATTGTCAATCTCTGTCAAAGGCACTCGGTTAATCTACTGCTTAGTTCCCCAACATTATACAATATTGAAATAATGAGATATCTGATCTGCAGGAAAATGCCCAAAAGCAGCATGATCAGAAGTTTTATTGGAATAGTGGCTTTGGGGAGTTTTTCAATCTCGGGTTTGCACCCATTCTGTGGTTCATAATTCTCTTGCTACTAGTGACCCACACAAGTTCCATCATAATGGGTATCTTTAGTCCACCCCCACCCCCTCTTCTCTCTCTCACATCCTTGTGCGCACATCCTTAATTTTCTTTAGATTGGTGGTTCAACCCAACAACCTTTAGGGGACTTGATATAATATTACATGGTGCAGGATCAGATTTACCAAAGTTAAGATCAGGTTTTGGCTTTCTTGCATGGATGGGCGCTTTCCTAGCAAGTGCTGGACTTGTCATGCTTTACAGGTGCAGCAGGTAAACAATTGTGAGGTGTAAAGACTTTTACATGGCACCAACCCCTCAAGAAGAAAAGAAGAATGTTTTGTTGCTTCTACACGTCATTTTATTTATGTCCTGTTATTTTACTTTATTTATAGTCCTTAAGGTTTTGCACATGCAGTAGTGATCATGATATTTGACTTTATCTACACATGATTATATAATTATCCTAATATTCTTTCTCAATAACTTTGTTCTCGACAATTTTGTTTGTTTCCCCTCTTTACTTGGTAGAACATTTTGAATCATGTGTAGAATAATTTTGTATGACTCAGTCATTGTGCTGGAAGCAATTTTTTTTTTTTTTTTTTTTCTGTTGCTCACAGTTACGTATGCTACATCTGCATTTATGATTATATAAGAATATGTGGTACTTTCTATGAGTAGTTTATGTTCTTATCAGGTGCCAAAATCACAATTATTTCACCTATTTATTTTGTGCCTATCCTTCGATTGCAGCAAGGATCCAGGATACATCAGGGTGAACGCGCATGATCAAAAGATTACGACAGACAACGTGCGCTTTGACCCAGATTACTACTTCCATTGTAATCTTTTGTATTGTACTCCGTATCTCAATAGTCAATCAAATTTCTAGCCCAGTGGATTTTACTCTTTCATTAACATTAACATACGCTAAAATGCTTAAGTGAAGTTTTGGTTTGATATTGAGCTCTAAGCTGTTTGATAATTTTCTTTATTCTTTTTGTTTCTGGTTATATGGGATCATTAGGAACCACTATTGAAGATTGAGATAAATAATCCTGCCTTGCTTGCTGGGCAACTGGTCTCGGCTATGCACTACATGCAAGGTGGCATCAGCTGACCTTTATATCTAGCCCATACCTCATTCTTGTTTTATTGTTTTCCTGGTCTTTCTTTTATAGTGTTAGATTGTGAGGCCTCTCCGCGCAAAACATTGCTCCATTTGTGACCGCTGTGTTGAGCAATTTGACCATCATTGCCCTTTGGTATCCAACTGCATTGGCAAGGTACTCTTATATGATGCTGAAAGCCAACACTTGCCTTGCTGTTTTTCTCAACACAGATTAGTTTCTTCATGGAATTTTGAGAAATTAAAAGCTTTCAAAAAGATATTTCATCAGCTCATGGTGTTAGCATAGTTTCTCATGTTACATACCTATCAGTTAATTGTTTCCAAAATGTGATTGACAATCGATTTTCAAGGTTGATGCTATCATGAAGTTCAGATTAGCTCACTTCAATAAATTACATTTCCTTCTGTCTCCCTTCTTGTTCATATATTTTAATTCACAGTTTTCCAATTGTGATGCAGAAGAACAAGTGGGATTTCTTTGTATTCCTAGTTTTAGAAGTATTGGCTATGTCAATTACCGGCGCAGTTGCTCTTACAAGTAGGTTTAATCAGTTTCACTGAAAGTTATCTTATTCTGCTTATGGCATATTTTTCCCCTCATAACAATAGAATCTTTGCATACAGGAGTTCTGGGTGATCCAGCTGCACCAGCCTCTTTTGGTGCTTGGTTGAAACATGCTTGGAGCCATCACACTGGTGCTACGTCATTTCTCATAGCTGAGTTTTTCCTCTTTTCAGGCGTTGCAGCATTGACGGCTTTGCAAGCATATCAGGTAACATCCATCACAATATATTGCACATCTTTATGTCGCAATGAAAAACGACAACACTTTTTTTCTACTTGTTTATTGTAGCGGCACAATTGCACGTCACACTCCTATTATTTGTCTGGTTGGACTCTTCACATTTTCTCTCCCAAGCGACCTTTCATGAAAGTGGCAAAATTCATTATGTTCTCGCTTTTAATTGTGGCAGATTTCTCGTAATATTACCACGAACGAGAGGGAGAACTCTTTGCGCTATAGCTACCTCAGGGACCCGGGTGGCAGATTTCGAAACCCCTATGACCGTGGGTTTAGGAAGAATTGTGCAGATTTTTTCCTCAATGGATACGATGAAGATGTGGAACATATTGGAGACTGGACTGATTCCCAGGGCATTGGCATGACGGTTATGGCAAGGAGATCAGATCAAGAATATGATGAGTAGATGGGAATCTGAAAAAAAAAATAGAAAAAAGAAAAACAATGGTCACTGCTAGACTTCTGATGGACCTAGTGACATCTCAGGTTCGATGGACTGGCCCGCTCTATTGAAGCATCGTATCATCGAGTTCAAAGCTGGAAGAAGCTGAAGTTGCGTCATGGCTGTGTTGTAAATACCTCTGATAAGCTCATGTTGATGATTGAGTATCAAAGTGTGTAGTGCATACACTCGGTCCCTATATGATTGTTTTGTTCTGCGGTGGGAGAATTACAAAAAAGTCATAAACTTATTACAATTGTACCAATTCAGTCATAAACTTTTTTTTAGTCAATTTAATCATAAATCTTTTTATAATTGTGCTAGTTTAGTCCATTCGGCCAAAATTGGCCGGTTGACACCTGGTCGTCCGACGAAAGCCGACATGACAATTTAATTTTTAAAATTTTTTTTTTTTTCACTTTCTCTTTCCTCTAGCCAGTTGGCGTTGACCAGAGGTGAGGCCCAATGAGGCTGACCTCGTCGGCCAATGGCGAGGCCTCGCCAGATTTGGCGAGGAGCCTTGCCAGCCATCGACGAGGTTGACCCTTGCCTTGGCTGGGCGAGGCCTCGCCTAGCCATGGCGAGGGTCGAGCTTGCCAGTGCCGGCGAGGCTCCTTGCCGTCCTTCGCTCGACCTCGCCATGGTTGGGCAAGATCGAGCCTCGCTAGATCCGGCAACAATAGCCTCGTCGGATCGGCGAGGTCGACCGTCGCCTTGGCTGGGCGAGGCCAAGCCTCGCCAGGTCTAGCGGGGCCTCGCCTTGGGCGAGGGTCGACCTTGCTGGTGGCCGGCGAGGCTCCTCGCCAGATCTAGCGACGGCGGCCTCGCCGAGGCTGGGCAGGGTTGAGCCTCGTCAAATTTGGCGGGGTCTCGTTGGCCAGAGGAAAGAGAAAGTGAAAAAAAAAAGAATTCAAAAATTCAAAAAAAAATATTAGAAATTTGAAAAAGAAATTTTAAAAAATTGCCATGTCGGCACATTTGGATGGCCGTGTTCACATCGAGATTTGGCCAATTTTTTGTATTAATTAAACTGGCATAATTATAAAATGTTTAGGACTAAATTGGTCAAAAAAAAATTTAGGACTAAATTGACATAATTGTAATAGGTTTATGGTTTTTTTTGGTAATTTTCCCGTATTTTTCAAAGTACGTCTTTGTCTAGAGACATCTTGGGCCAACAAAGCATGGTTCGATTGCCGGTGGAGATCTCCATCATTGGGCCGAAATCCATACAGAGGGTCGGGTGGGGAATGAAGGGGTTGATCTTGTGAAGCCTAACTAGGCTTAGAGGCCCAACTCAGCTTTCTAACTTAAGTGAGTTTGGGAAAGAGCTTAATTATAAGCATGAGAAATTGATTGAAAGGGTAGAGTTAAAAGGAATAAGCCTCTTAATTTTGATGGAGTTGTTCCCTTTTTATTATCTTAAAGAATAACGGAATATTCCGAAAATTACCTAGGCCTGTATACTGTTAGGAGGATAATCGCGATCAAACTATATAATTCTAGGATATTCAATCTAATTTTCACATATTGATGAAGGAAATCAAGATATGTGTAAGGGGCACTTTATTAGGAATAACATTTGTTAAGATCTGAGATGCCAACATGGCAATGGGGCACTTTATTAGGAATAACTCTATTTTCAAGATATTGATTATGGATATTATGAGGGTAGCCATTGCATTGGATATTGTAAAGTTTTCTCAATTGGTTGCTTGGGGCTCTTTTTAATAAAGTCCTAAAACTAGGAACCAAAAAGAAAGAAATTAACTTCAAAAAGACAAGGCCCTAAAACTAAAATACAAGGCATTTTGGATGCCTCCCAATGCAACAAATTAGCGACTAGATTTGTCAAAATTTGAGACCTAGCTCAATGACCTAGCCTACTCTCTTCATCTTTCAATCTAGCCTATTAGTTATTGAAATACGAGAAAATATTGGATGGTCCTGGACCGCGAGGTCAGCATGATCTCCGACTACTCATCAAGCGCCATGTGGATGTGTGGGGGCCGCCAGAGCAGAGGAAATTCTTCTCCCCAAAACAATTTTTTTTCTTTCCCCTGTCACTAGATCTGCACTGCACACACTAGCCTGAACGCATTTATTTCACACTCTCTCTATTATATCCTTTCTCCTTCCATCTCTGAAGAAGAAAAAAGACGTCCTTCTCTCTGTAGCAAAGGCATTCTCTCTCCCTCTCCTTCATTCAAATTTTGGATCTCCCCTTCGCTCTTAGATTTTGCTCCTCTGGTCCTCTGCTCTGGCGTTCGCTACTGCTCGGGGCTCTTAGCTGCTTCTGCGCTCTTTTGACGGCGGACATTTGTTTCGACGAATCTAAGTTGTTTCAACATTGAAGAGGCTACGAGAAGTCGAGGATGGTGACATAACAAATGTCAGGGTGTGGCTGCTAGTGCTACCGGCGAAGGAGGGTGAAGACCGCGAAGACGAAGGTCGTGGCAAAGGAGAGGACGAACTTTGTACAATTTGAATAAGATTTCAGTTTTGCAAGTATATTTCTGACATGGAATTGTTCTTCGTTTCATGTTCTATTGTATACTTGAGTTTTTATGTGCGAGATTCGTTTGAAAGGTAACAAGGGAAAGCAAAATGTGCTATGGCTTTCTCCAACATCAGGGAGAGCTTATATTAATGCATTATAATTTATCATCGTTATGTCGTCAAAACTCAACGAGCTTTCACAACATCACCCAACTTAGTATGCATATTTACCAGGGTGTGAGAACCAAAACATCGTCACCCATCTCCAAGCAAGTACAAACCCACGAACTGATTTGCTTGGATCTAAATTCCCAACTCCCTCACAGGCTTGATCACGGGAGTAGGCCGACTAAGGCCATATTTACACGTCTCGAAGAATACAAAAAAAACATCACATACCGGCCAACTGACAACATCTCTCTGGGGACACCATAAAAAACCATTCTTGCTTCTTTAACCTTCCCAAACTTCATCAGAAAGAAAACGCGAAAAATGCAAGGGCCTCATCCGAGTGAGACGAAGGATTTGGACGGACTTGATTCCAATAATGTCCTTTTGAGAACTTTCGCAGAAGAGACAAAAAAAAAAATGACTTGTGAGAGATCTGGGAATGAAAGAGAATGGGATAAGAACGTAGAAAACAAGGAAATTCTGGAGGGTTCTTCCAAGTGAGACGAAGGATTTGGAACGCCCGAGCAGCAACGAACGCCAGAGCAGAGGGCCGGAGGAGCAAAATCTAAGAGCGACGGGGAGATCCAAAATTCGAATGACGGAGCGGGAGAGAGAAGGACGTCCTTTTCTTCTTCAGAGATGGAAGGAGAGAGGAAATGTGAGAGAGAGAGAGTGAGTGAACTAAATGTCTGCAGGTCTAGCAGGTCTAGCAGGTCTAGCAGGTCTTGCAATAGGGGAAAGAAAAAAAATAATTGTTTTGGGCGAGAAGAATTCTCTCTACTCTGCTCTAGCGGCCCCCACACATCCACATGGCGTTTCGTAAGTGGTCGGAGATGCGGCGATCCCGGATCACCCAATATTTTCTCATTGAAATACACATGCGAAGAGTGTTAGGTGAAGCCTAGTTGACCGACCGGAATATTAAATTAGGCGCAGCCAGCTGGAAGCCCAACTCACGTCGGTCGTTGAGGTGCAGCCGCCACCGGTCGCCACCGTCCCAAAGGCAAACTTGTTCATGGACTCTCCACATCTCCGCCCGCTTCATCCTCTTCCTCTACAAAAACCTTCTGTGCCAAAACGAAGAAACAGCCTTCCACCTACCTGCAAATGGAGACTTCCCCACTCCCCATTCTCTCGGCGGCTCTTCTAATAACTCTCTACTTCTTCTTCCGCCACCTCCGCTGCCGGCAACCCCACAAGCTGCCGCCGGGGCCGCCACCGCTGCCAGTCATCGGGAACCTCCACCAGCTGGGCAACCTTCCCCACCGCTGCCTCCACAGCCTCGCCAAGTCCTATGGCCCCATCATGTTCCTCCGCCTTGGCAATAAGCCGACGGTAGTGGTCTCATCGCCGGAGGCGGCTGAGCTGGTCCTCAAGACCCATGATGGCATCTTCTCGAGCCGCCCGAGCGCGGACGCCCTGCGCCACTTGTCTTACGGCAACAAGGGGATGGCGTTCGCGGAGAGCGGTGCATATTGGAGAGGCATGAGGAAGCTGTGCACGCTGCAGCTGCTGAGCCTGGCGAAGGTTGAGTCTTTCGCACCAATGAGGAGGGAAGAGCTGGGGAGGGTGGTCGGGAGGGTGGGGGCCGCGGCGGCGGAGCATGAGGTGGTGGACGTGAGCGCGGAGGTGGGGCAGCTGATCGGGGACTTGGCGTGCAGGATGATATTAGGGTGCAGCACTAGGGATAAGTTCAACTTGAAGCCTGTGATTCACGACGCTCTGAACTTAGCCGGGGCTTTCAATTTGGCAGACTACGTGCCTCTTCTTGGAGCTCTCGATCTTCAGGTGTGAGTTTTCGGTTTAGCTTATTGTACATAGTACAGTGAAATGGAATTTATGTGTAGTATAAGAGGCTAAAACAAACAGCATGTATCTAGCTAGCTTGATCTTTTACAGATGCAAAGAATTTGCAGCTTCTAGAACATCTTCTCTGATTTGTCGTGAAGATAATATTTTGAAAATCGAAAACCTCTGTAGGGAATAACTCGGCGTGCGAAAGCTGTCAATCGAGCCGTGGATAAGGTACTGGAGGACATCATTAGAGAACACGAGGAAGACACGACCGGAAAATACGAGGGCGACTTCATAGACACGTTGCTCGCCGGCATGGGCCACCCCATGAACGGCTCGCCGCAAGACGACGAGCCGGTTCACGTGCTGGGTAGGACCAACATCAAGGCCTTGGCCCTCGACATGATCGCCGCGTCGTACGAGTCCTCGTCCACCGCGATCGAGTGGGCCATGTCGGAGCTGATCCGCCACCCGCACGCGATGAGACGCCTCCAGCGAGAGCTGGAAGCTGCCGTCGGGTTGGGGCGGACCGTCGAGGAGGCGGATCTGCCGAAGCTGAATTATATGGACATGGTGGTGAAGGAGAGCTTGAGGCTGCATCCGCCGGGCCCGCTCCTGATCCCACACGAGTCCACGGAGGGCATCGAGATGGGCGGATATTACGTCCCGAAGGGGACACGGGTCATCGTGAACGCGTGGGCCCTCGGGAGAGACGCCGGCGCTTGGGCGGAGGACCCGGAGGAGTTCCGGCCGGAGAGGTTTGCGGACGGCGGCGTGGACGTCAAGGGGCGGGACTTCCAGCTCATACCGTTCGGGTCGGGGCGGAGGGGCTGCCCGGGGATGCACTTGGGTCTCGTCAACGTGCGCCTTGTTTTGGCCCAATTGGTGCACTGTTTTGACTGGGAGCTGCCCGCGGGGACGTCGCCGGACGAGCTGGACATGAGCGAGGACTTCGGGTTGTCGATGCCGAGGGCGAAGCACTTGATCCTAAGGCCCAGCTATCGCCTGCTCGTTTGAAGTTTTGCAATTTTTTTTTTTTTTTGTGGGTTCTAGTTCCTCTGTACGGTTGTACGCCTAGTTCAACGAAAAAAACGAATAACAGAAAGGAGAAAGATGATGGGCAATGTCAGAATTCGAGCACTGTATAAACTTGATTTTCTAAAAGTTTGAATTGTTGAAATGGTAATGGGTCAATAATCATAAAAATGTCATGGCGTTTTACTTAACGCGTTTTATATAAATGTCAAGAACGTGACCTCACACTGAAATATTTTGGTCTCCATCTTCTCTACTCTTTCTAATTATGAGAAAGCGCCGTTCATCTTCCTTTTTCCTCGTTCAAATGTGAAAATCTTACAAACGCGGTATAAGGAACGAAAGCTCCACGACTTTAGATTTTTTTTTTTTGATGAACAACTTATGGTAAATATCTCTTTTTCCCATATTTCTTATTAATTATTTTTATGATAATGATTATACATTTCACAACATATAGATATTTTCTTAAAAAAAAGTCAATGGGATTTGTCTCGAAACCACCCCGCTTATAGGAACACATGCGGCCTTCGTTGACTATGGCCCTATTCGAGTAATCACCCCTCTCCTCTCTATTTCCATCTCTCTATATCTTTCGCTCAAGCCCATGACAACACGTGAATAGACAAGTGCGTTCATTTCTCATTACAAAAACCTCACACAAAATCACATGGTCCTCATTTTTATTAGTTGAAGTAACAGTTAAAGTTTGTTTCGCACGCTTCCATAACACAACTCCACCAACTAAGATTAAAATGTATCTAGATGTCAATTTTCGAGAATTAATGCAACTAGCAAATAAGGGTGAGCGATTCCAGATTCCATATAGTTCCACTTGAAACCTGAAACCTACCCCTTCTACCCCTTAAACCAGTTCCTCATTTTTATTAGTTGAACTAACAGTTAAACTTTGTTTTGCACGCGGAGTTATTCCCTACAGAGGCTTTCGATTTTCAAAATATTATCTACACAACAAACCAGAAAAGCTGTACTAGAAACTGCAAATTTTTGCATTTGTAAAAAGATCAAAGCTGCAATTTATGCTTCACATAAATTCCAAATCACTGTACAATATGCAGCAAGCTAAACTGATAACTGATATGGTGATACCTGAAGATCGAGAGCTCCAAGAAGAGGCACATAGTCTGCCAAATTGAAAGCCCCGGCCAAGTTCAGAAACCTGCGAATCCCAGGCTTCAAGTTGAACTTATCCCTCGTGCTATACCCCAATATCATCCGGCACGCCAAGTCCCCAATCAGCTGCCCCAACTCCGCGCTCACGTCCACCGCCTCACACGCTGCCGCCGCCGCCGCCGCCCTCACCCTCCTGACCACCCTTCCCAGCTCCTCCCTCCTCATCGGTGCAAAAGACTCCACCTTCGCTGGGCTCAGCAGCTGCAGTGTGCACAGCTTCCTCACGCCCCGCCAGTACGTACCGCTCTCCGCCAGCATCCCCTTGTTGCCGTAAGACAAGTGGCGCAGAACGTCCACGCTCGGGCGGCTTGAGAAGATGCCGTCGTGGGTCTTGAGGACCAACTCGGCCGCCTCCGGCGACGAGACCACCACCGTCGGCTTGTTGCTGAGGCAGAGGAACATGATGGGGCCGTGGGACTTGGCAAGGCTGTAGAGGCGGCGTTGGGAAGATATTGGAAATTTCCTATAATATGGGCTTACATTAATTAATTGATTTTCTATTTTAAATAATCAGGTTAATGGATATTCCAATATTTGTTGAACCCTACAAAAGTGATCGATTAAATTGGGTATCTATCGATAACATTGATACCGTACGGCAGTTAAAGTAAAGTGTGGCGAGTTGTGTTTAACTGAAACCCGTAATGGGAAGGGCCTAGTTGACACGCTGTTGATTAGGGTTTGCTAGGTAGGTTATACCTATCAGTTGCTTTAATTCCATTGAATGCTGCTATATCGAAATAGGTCATAGAGAGAAAGATCTGACATTCCGATAGATTCCTGATTATCAGAGTGATCTACTTTTCTTCAAGTAAAGCAATGGTTCAAACATGTACGCTTTAATTCCGATGTATTTATTAATCTTGGTGTTTTACAATCATATATGGATCCGTTTTTTCTTGATTGATTAATTATTTATGTGAATAATTTTCTACAGAAGATTGCCCAGTTGGTGGAGGTTCCCGATGATGGGCAACGGCTGTGGACCCGGCGGCAGCTTGGGGGCTTGCCGCCAGCGGAGGTGGCGGAAGAAGTAGAGAGTTATTAGAAGAGTGGTCGAGAGAATGGCGAGCGGGGAAGTCTCCATTTGCAAGGGGAAGGTTGTTTCTAGCTTTGGTGCAGAGGGTTTTTGTAGGGGTAGGGGATGCCACAGGTGAGTTGGGCTCCTGTCGCCGAGTGCACCTAATCTAATATTTTGGGACGAGAAAGATTGGCGCTTGATTTGATATTTGCCAGAGAAGACGGGCAAAAGATCAAGGTTGGCTACGAAAACGTATGGTGTCCGTTTAATTAAGCAAAAGCCAATTCGGCGAATAATTAGGAATAATTCGTTAATCAAAGCTAGGGCCATTTGATTTTTTTTCCTTTTTTTGGGTGTAAAGCTAGGGCCATTTGATTTTGTGTGGCTTCCGTATGGAGAAAGGAGCACTTGTCTGTTCCCATGTTCTCATGGGATCAAGCAAATGATGAATGCGTGGGCAAGATGGGGAATTTTTCCGAGTAATGTGTACGGAGAGAATTACCAAAAAAAGTTCTAAACTTATTATAATTGTGCCTATTTAGTTTTAAATTTTTTTTAGTTAATTTATTCATAAACATTTTATAATTGTGCCAGTTTAGCAATTTTTTTAATTTTTTAACTTTTACTTTTTTTGAATTTTTAAATATTTTTTTGTGAATTTTTTAATTCTTTTTTTTCTTTTCCTTTTCACTTTCTCTTTCCTCTCTAGCAGGCTGGCGCAATTATAAAAGGTTTAGGACTAAATAGAAAAAAAGTTTATGACTTCATGAAGCTTTCTGTGTGATGGTTGTAGCAAACCTCACGAGGTGAACCGCGAGGGCTCGCTGAGTGAAAATTTCTCGACAATGTGAAATGTATGTACTTGCTTAAGAAAATATTCTTCCGGTTTCACACTTGGGTCCTGTATTCATTCCGCACAATTGATAGGAATTAACTGATGAAAAAATTTTCTGGGCATTCTCTTTCAAATTAATCTGAGAACCAACTTCGCAAGTATCTGTTAATGCGGAGAGGGCCTACCGGCGCTGAAATTTTGAGTATAACAAATGTTTGTGGAAACAAGCAGACTGATATTCACAAGATCATACGAAATATGCAGTTACGACAGATAAAAGACCACACAAGAAATCGTACATGATTATGGCCATCATCCTGGCAAATTTGATGTGGCAGAGAATCTTACTCTCAAAAGCATCAAAATTCGTCCAGCACAAAGATAGACACTTCAATTTAACTAGAACTCATGTAACCCCAATAAGTTGAACAAAGGATGGAGTTGACACTAGATTAGAAATACAAGCCAACATGACCCACTGTGACTAACACGCGACATGAATGAACCAAAGAACCACCTACAATCCAAACGATACCCACAAATGGACCTCTTCGAGAACAGCTAAAATGATATCAAAATACAGTACTACAATATAAAACACAATACTTTCTTTTTTATTTTCTTTTAAACCAGTGTACATACTCTATCCTAAGGAGGAAAAAATATGAGGCAATGATGGTGATGAAGCCGACATCCTAAATGGAGATCCCTGCTTCTTATCCCCAATAAATATGTGGGAAGTCATTGCATTGACGGTTGAAAACCCGAACTCCAACTCCGGCACAACCATTCCAAGGATGAAAGGCAATGAATGGACCACAAGCAAAAACACCCTGCAGACCAGAACTCCAAAGTCAAAAGATATAAACGATATTCCTGCCAAGGGAAATAAGCAGCTAAGAGGTTAACTGCCAGGGACTAAGGAGTCACTTTCAGATATACAAGACAAGCCATTAGCTAAGAATTTCTCATCATTAAACTTGTTGATTAATCACCTGTAGAATAATATTCACATGCATAATATACAAAGCTGCAGAACAACCTTTGCTGTAGAGGTCAATGCAATACACTCAAATGATACAGTCAATCCCATCCATCATCAAGATCCTCAAATGATGACTTTTGCAGGTTCCTAATTCCAGGTACAACAATGCTATCCATGCCCCCTTATTTTTCTCAAGAAGCATAACCACATATTATCTAGATGATTCTTCAGTAGTCACTAGGCAGTCATATAGCAGCAAGAATACGAGGTCGTTGATAAGGATAGCATTATTGACCGTGAAGTTGCGAAGTAAAACCAAGTCCTATTAGCTAAAGATCCCTCACAAGCTCTCAACAAAGATTTCTTCGCAGATGTTTATCTCACAACTTCACGAGCACTAACAATGTAAACTTTCCATCAAAAAGCACAAAGGTTTCATTTTCTTGCTCACTTGAAGAAATCATCAAGCGAAGGAAAAGATGAAAGGGCAATCAAGGAGACCCCTACAGAAAATCAAAACAGACAACACCCAGAACTGGCTTTTCCTTAATTATTCAATGATATAATAGTGCTAGAGACTTAGAGAGAAAGCAATACAGGGGACAATTAATGACTATTTTAAAACTCCAGATTCTAAGCAACAATCATTTATTTTGGCCAGAACTGCAATAGGAACCAACATTGTTTTGTCAAAAAAAGACATCACCACATACCTCAACAAACAGCATTATGTAACCCAAAAAGTGGAGAAAAACAAGGGTGATGTCTGTCTTGGAAAGCCTGTACAAGGTCATGTAACTTAATGTTGTTCAAGAGCATGATGAAGTCCAGATGTTCGCCTGCGGAACAATGGCTCCAACCGGAATGACGGAACACCACTCTGTAACTTTTTAGCTTCATACATCTCATTCCATGCTTGTATAATCTCATCAATTTTAAATCCTAAACCTGTTGCACAGGAGAGGATCAGCTTCTTCTCAAGATTAATAAGTCAACAAAACACAACACGACAAGGAGTACATAAATGTTACCTTCCATTGCACCATCATTTGAACAATGGTTCTTCACCATAACCGCTATATCCGTTGGAGAAGCCCCAGCAAGTTCAAACTTCTCGACCGCAACTTCCAAACATTCATGCCAGACAGGTAATCCTAATTTGAATTCCACAATGGAACGCTCATACAACATGCTACCCCATAATAGATTTATCTGAGATCTCATGTTTGCAGCCTGGTCAGCAGCTTCATTTGCTGTCATTTCATTGAACGATCCATCCAACCCTAATTGTTGCAACTGAACTTTACTGGTATTTGGATTTGAGAGATCCTTCAGGCGTTGCTCTTCCCATTCTTCCCACATCTGCATGCCCTTTTCCATGTTGTCCTCAGCATAGTTATAGAGTTGGAGAATCTCAGAAGAAGGCCATGTTTCCAAGTCAGCTTTGCTGCCTAGTGCATAATACCAAGAAAGTTTAGCCCGCTCAAATTGTTGCTGCCCTAGGGCTAGATATCCTTCATAGAAATCTGGTTTAATCTTCAATGCTTCTTCAAATCTCTTCCCCGCGCTTGTATACTCTTTTAATGCCCGATCATATGCAATTTTTATCTGCTCGAGTAAGGAATCCTCTGAAGCATCCTCTGGTAAGTGCACACCTTTTCTTGCCCTTGACATGTGGACATTACCCCAGTTGAACAAAGCTAGAGCTGCCATCTCTTGAAACTTCTCAGCAGCTATTGTGAAAATGCCTTGAGCCTCATCACTAGTGATAGTTTCCTCCATTGCTTCAGAATAAAGCTTCATACCAAGTTCATGAAGATCCAAGTATTCATCAGAATCTAAGCCAACATAATTCTTGAAAAGTTGAGCAAAATTGATTATCCAGTCATCAATGCAAGTTGGCTTCTTTCCTGCTTCATCGGCTTTGACCACGTGCCCATTCTCCTGAATTCCATTGCTCTTGATGGTAATGTCATGAACGTCATCCTTGTCTGAAAGTCTCCCGTGAAATGGATCCTGGTCAGGATTCACTGGGACAATGTACAATCTGATAGAACCCTGTGGCTCTGTGGATGCCTCAGCCCACCTTAGTTCTTCATCTGTAGTAATTGTGACCAAGTCACCTTCTTGGTCTCTGTACTTTACAAGAACAGCTCTGGAGCTCGGGAAGCGATCACGTACCACTTCCCTCACCTGCAAGAGACTACAATTAACTGGCAACTGAGCCCATCTTATGTCCTCTCCATAAACCAACTTTACAGTCTTCTTAGGCTCTTCGTCCTGAATGCTCACGATTTTCTCCTCCACTACTGCCTTATCCTCTGGCTTCTTGTCTTCGGCTCCTTCTTCATCCTTGCTACTCTCAAATATCTGCTCAACCTTATTCTCCTCAACTTTATTAACATTCTCAATCTCCTTAGGTTTTTCGATAGGTTTCTTCCCCTCAATTCGGCTACCTTTCTTTTTCCGAGCTTTCTCTTTCACTCGTTTTGCCAATGATGAAGAGCTAGGAGGTTCAACATAGTCAGGTGGCAACTCAATTGATTCGTTGTTCACAGTCAATCCTTTCTCTGCAATTGTGGCTTTCACCCTATCTGCTATCTCCAATGCCATTACATTATTTGGCTCCATGTTCAGAACTGTTGAAGTGTCCCTCAATGCTAAATCCAACCGATTCAATGCCTCGTAACATCTTGCCCTCTTCAACAGTGCTTTAGAATACTTGGGTGTGACTTCTAGGGCCAAGTTGCACTCATTGATCGCTCGCGGGTACTCACTGAGACCCATTTGCATATAGCACGCAGCCATATTGCTGCGCAGATACGACACATCTATGTGAACCCTAGGGAGCAATTTGAGGGCTTTTTCATATTTCAGCATAGCTCCTTCATAATCTCTCTTTTGAAACAGCCTATTCCCTTCATCCTTCAGCTCCTGGGACATGGCAATGAAGACCGCGGTGTCCTTATCATATGCTTTTGGACTGTTCTCCCCAGCTCTGTGTTGCTTTCCAACAGAATCACCAGATTTTCCTCCCACCGGTCCCTTCTTCCTCCCACTCTGCTTCCCCATCACAAAACCGAGTATTGGAGTAGAAGAACTCCAATCCAGAAAGTGAAAGAAGATATACCTTAGCTACACACAACACCGCACCTCGTCACTGCCCAATTCAGACAAACACGTCCAAATCCGGTAAACACATACAAATTGACCACAACACTACCCGTCGAATCAAAATACACACCACGAAACGACCTACACGAATCCAACCCAATCAGCACCAACACCCGCGGCACCAAATGCGATAGTATCCCGCCCTCCTCAAGCACTCGATAGAACAGGAACCACCGAGGCGAACAAGCTAACTAAACCCCCAAATTCAGCCACGAATATTCCTAAACAACTCCAACACGCCAAGTATCCTCCCAGAGAAAGGCTCAAAGTTCGCAGCTTTATCCAATAAAGCCCGATACCCAGATCGGAACACGAATTGAAGAGACGAATTCCGGTCTCTCCAAACGGGATTCGGGCAAATAAGCCCTACAGGATCGAACCCAATTTGGAGAGACGCCAGAAAATGGAGAAAGGCGTCACCTTTAAGCAGCCAAGAAGCCAAAAATGGAGTCCCAGCCTGGAAAATCCGTCGAATTCCAATCCGGAGCCGCTTATCGGGGGAAGCGGTGCTGCCAAGAAAGCTGCCGTCTTCCTCGGGAAAGCCCAAGAATATGGAGAACTGCGAGACTTGCAAGAGAGAGAAAAAACGTGGACGACTTTCAGAAAGAAAGAGAGAAGGAATGGAATGCTCAAGAGAGAGAAACGCAGGGATGCGTGGTTGGCTGGTTCTTTTCTTTCTTGACGTTGAAGATTTTTCACCGCTTAACGTAAGCGCCACAAAAATAAGAAAGGACAGAATAAAAAATGAAATTCGCTTATTTTAATGTTTTTCCTGTCGGAAAATTTTGTTTTGTTATTTGAGCTTTTTTTGAAAATTTTTTAGTATTTGATAAATCTGGTCTTTGGACAAGAATGAAGAATAATGCCAGGGAGGGCTGGCGTTTCGTGAAATTCCAAGCTCCTCGGGGACCGTGGACTTTTCTTTTCTTTTATTCTTTTTCTTCTTCTTCTTTTTTTTTTTTTTGTGAAGTGCAACAAAAAATTATTATGATGAATATCGTGTTGAGGAAAAATCGAGAAGATATATTTTGGGTGCATCAATTGAGATTGTGCTTTTATGCCATGATATTCACTTCAAGTTTGGTTATAAAGATGTAATTTATTTTTTCAATCTTTTTTGTGAATTTGAAAGAGGTGCAAAAATCACTTTTAATTTCGTTAATTGAGTCAAATTTGTCCAATTGAGACTACAATGTATTGTGATCTACGAAGATTAAATCGAATCAAGTACTCATTCATAATATAATATCCCGTATTATGATTTTCTTATGATACTCTTTATTTTATTCTAATGCCTTAGTAAACCCACCTAACACGACAATCGATTAAATCAATGGAAGTCCCCTCTGGAAAAAAAAAATTTGAATAAAGTACTCAATCGACACTGTGGCCACCTTTCATAAGCACAATTCGACGATGAATCTTGATCGGTTCAATGACAATCTCGAGACTGAGTCTCGAAACATCTCCACGCTTCGGCATGACTAAGAAGGTAAGCGGAAAAAGAAATAGAAGGTGGCCGACATTGTTCTTCCTGACAACCGGAAAATGCACAGGGTGGAAAGATTCCAGTCAAAGGATAACTTCATCGGAGCAATTAATTTAATCATCCGCCTTGTCGAGAGATCGAGAGAGAGAGAGAGAGAGAGAGGAGATGACGTGGTGATGATGAAGCTAATATGGCTGATGTCCAGTTCTTGGTGTGGTCGCACAGCCTTAAAGGTGGGACCTTTTCATCTGTCCGCCACTTAAAACTTGCACTCCCCCATTATCCTTTTCCAGCAGAACCACGTGACGTGATTCCGTAGAACCGACGACAAAAGTGGGTTTTGGGGAAGTTAATGTTTGAGATCGACTCTTGAAATTTAGGACATCCTCGTGCCGCTGCGGTTTCGTGCGAGTGATTCTTTCTTGGCTTGACGGGATGAGCACCGGCGTTCTTGGAGCGACTCCAAAGACAGCGATGCGAATTTGTTGACGGTTCTGTCTGATTGCTCCTTGTAAGTGGGAATTCGGGTTTGACTTTGGTTTCTGAAATGATGGCGATGATGTGCTGATGGGAGATTCCACGTGATGGTTTACGAGGCAAGGCTTTCACGGTGGTGATGATGAATCCATAGCTGGGGGTCATAGAAAGGTGGATCCGGTATGATAATACGCTCATTTCGAATATTCCAAACGCATCTGTCGATCTTTCCGTTAAAATAATTTGGAGCTATTAGGAAAACATGAGAAGCGAAAGCCCCTTTTGAGAAACGAGCAGAATTCATGTACTTTTCGGTCCCTTTGATGGCTACCCACTTCATTTTGTTTGCCAATAGGTCGGCGCTATAGCTAATTGGAGATTAAAGAAATGGCCCTAGGATTGCACTAAGGATATTCAATCACTAGGCATGGGGTCCAAACTTGGAGGATTAGAGAAACCCTCTCAGTTAAGTAATCGCATAAGAAACAATGAGCAGAGTTAGATATAAACCAAACTAGGAAAGTCGGTCGGCCAGCCTAGCCAAGCAAGTTTATTCTTTGACCAGCTATAAGTAATACAAATAAATGAAAGTCATGACGTCTATCAACATAATTTTCTTTTTTGGTCAAATTCTATCAACATAAGTTAACACGTCAACAAACAAAGAGAAAATTACGGAATGTATGAAATTTCACTAAGTCATAGTGGTACTATAGTTACTAATCATGTCATATTTGATCAAGAACTTGAAATATTTGCCAAATTTGTACTTCTTTAAGCCAATAGCATAACTTGCCATAAGCAACGAAACCATATTCATACTACCCACGCGAAAAAGTTATCAACGAGTAGTTGAAAGATGTATAGTTATAAAGATGCTAGAGATGTAATCATGAACATTCGTAGCTTTTCAATGAGGTTGGTATATTTAACTTAAAGTTAGCAAACTTAGGTTCATATTATTGGAAAGAATATCTCCCAAAAACAAAACAATTCCAAAATTGATTATAATTAGATCAAGACCAGACAAGCAGTTTTTGTACTTTTGGCAAGTGCGGTAAGAGTTTCCGAAGTTGACACACTCTTCATCTTTTTTTATATAGATGATTTTGTCTTTCATGTATAAAGGCATTAACTCGGAGAAGTGATTTTCACGCATATATTCTAACTATTTTCTTTCTAAACCATTAGATAATTTGTACTTTAAATGCATATACGAAACAACAGTAAAGTGTATCTACTCCAATTCTTTATGGTATTAGAGCTTACTATTCACAAGTATATCGTTCAATTTTTTTTTTCCCAATAGCAAAAGAATCCTCAAACACTAGTGCTCCTATTATAGTCATCGGCCCTTCTTCAAATAATGCCACCATGCTTGTGTCGATTAATGCATCCGTGCAATTACCCCTTAAAATAACATAGATGAAATTCCCTTGTGGTTGTCTAGCTTTAATTCTCTACTCAGGGCTATGATTTAATGGGTTGTATATAGATTGAACCATATTGTGCCTGTTAACACTATTACCACTGATGGCAAAGCAATGGTCAATCCATCTTATTCTCATTGGGTATGCCAATATCAACTATTGCTTCATGCATTCATAACTTCCACTTCATACTCAATCGTGCCTCTCATTGCTTTTGCTAAAACAACATGAGAGGCTTGGAACAAACTTTTGCATCTTTGCCAACAAGACACATTCGCAAGTCATGAATCTCGAGAAGTGTTAATCTTCACAAAATGTGACACTCGATCAATAGCTAAGGATATAACTCGTCAAATAATTTGCTAGCAAACTTGCCATCATCAATTCTCCCATTAGTGATTATGATTTGATAATAGATGTACTAAATGGCTCGACTTCGAATTCAAGGAAATTTCTATTGCCATTAGAGCATGTGAATTTCTCATTTCCTTCGAGGAACTCCATGATGAAGTGGTATCTAGCATTGAGTTCCTTTGTTATCTTGTTTGGAGTTATCCAATCCAACTCCAATTCCTCGCTCTTTATATACAGACATGATGGCATCATTACTTATTTCTTGGTTTATGTAGATAATTTGATCCTAGTAGGAGGTAGCCAAATTTTTTTGCAAAAGTTTGTGAAAGCTTTTGTAGGTAATTTTCACTAAAGGATCCACATTTACTTCTTGAGAATTGAGGTGATATGCACCAAGTTTGGGCTTTTTCTTACACAAGTATATAAGGACATGATTGATCGAGCGACCATGTTAGGAATTGTCTCCCCAGTGGCAATTGGTAACTCTTTCGCTCTTGTTGATGGATTGCCTCATACAAGCACAACTAAATGTAGGAAGACTTTTAGCGCTCTTCAATATCCTGCATTCATAAGACTTGATATTGCTTTTGTCTACAACAAATCAACTAACCGAATTACATTGGAGTGCTATTAAATATGTTTTACGTTATCTCAAAAGAACTATCAATCTTGGCCTGCATTTACAAAGCAGTCTCTCTTCATCGCTTCATGCATCCTCTAAAGTTGATTGGGTAGGCAATTTAGATGACATTGTTTATATTGGCCAGAATTTTATATCATGGTGCTCTTGAGTTGATCAATTGAAGTTGAATATCGCGTTATTATTACAGTAGCTTCTTAGCTCACATGGATTCAATCTCTCCTACATTGGGGTATCTCCTTCAACCATACCTAGCATATATCATGATAACATTGGTGCTACTTATCTTTGTGCTAATCCTATTTTTCACTCCAAGATGAAATATCTTGCCATTGATTATCAATTTGTTTGCAATATGGTCCACTCATGATCAACTTCAGAATGCACTAACAAAGCCTCTTGCATGACAATGGCTTATTCATTTATAATCCAAGATGAATATTCGCAATGGAATGCTTCTCTTGCGATGACGTATTGGAAAAAAATATTTTTCAATGGTATAGTAATTCCAAAATTTACTCTCAATCAAATCAAGATCGGTCAAGCAATTCTTCTACTCTTGCCAAGTACAATAAGAATTTTCAAAGTTGACAAATTCATTTTATCTTTCTTTGTATAAAATTCTATCTTTTCATGTATAAAGGTTGTAACTTTGAAAAGTTATTTCATTACATAGATTCAAGTTGATGTCTTTAAATTAACCATTAGCTAACTTATACTTAAATACATGTAAAGAATAAAGTAAAGTGTATCTTATCTAATTTTCACATATATTGCCAAGGGTAATAAATTCTACACGTGCATTATGCATTTGAAATTGAATGAATTGATAGATATGGAGTTAAATGTACCTGCATTACTAGATAATATTTTAAAAGAGCTTCGGCAAATTTTTCAAGAGGTTGATAGATTCTCCATAAGTAATAGTCTATTATGAACAGAAATTACAAAGAGCACCCAAATAATCGGTCACTATAGTAATAGCACACGAAACATTAATAACTATTCATATTAAAATTAATAACTTTCCTAAATACAAGTAATTTAATCAATATATATCAAGAAAGGGTTAATGCAATAAAAAATGCAAAACTGGTATACTTATAACAATTTATCATAAATTAATTTTTTGACTATCAGAAATCCTAAATTGGCATTCTTATGGTAAATTTACTTTCAATTAGTTTCTATTAAATTTTACTGTTAAATTTCTAAATTGGATAACATGTGATAATTGACTGGTGTATTGATTTAGAGTTATCATGGTAATTATGCCGGTCTTTGCTTTTTCGTTTTTTTAGCATGAACCCTTTGGGCGTTACGAACGGCAGCACGTGACCAGTCACGCGACCACCTGGGCTAGCAGCCGAATGACGTGGCGGCAAGCGATTGGGTAGTCCACGTCGGGCTGCGTCTAGGCCTTTCGTTCACCGCCACCGCGACCGCCCCGATCGCCGCCACCGCAGTCGTCGCAGACGCCGCGCTTGCAGAGAGAGCTCCTCCTTCGTCCTTCATCCATCCATCGATCGATCGACCCATCGAGAGAGAAGAGGATTCGCCTTCAGCTCGAGATTCTGGTTCCGCTGCAAAAAGCTCCTGACTTCGATCTTGGCCTCCGCAAAGATGAGGCTGTTGTTTTTGTCGTTGATCCTTCTCCAATCCGCCCTCTGCGCGCGCGTGCTCGCCGAGAAGATCTTGACGGCTCAAGTCGGTAATTGATCCCCCACCATCGCCTTCAATTTGCACGGATTTCGCGATTTCTCTTTTCCTTGCATTCATCGTGCCTCCTTCAAGTTACGTTCTTTAAGTTTTGGTCCTTTCTGGGTTTCTTTGTTAGCGTGAGGTAATGCCTAGAATGCTCGGAGAGAATTAGCTTCCGGTCTTTTCGATGAAATTGGATGATAGTTGTCTCCGTGCTTCGCTACAGCCGTCGAGATGGGCAGACGATGCGATTTGGGTCGCCATTTAGTTTGCCCGAGCTCTGCTTTGCAAAGCTTGACGCGCCCATTTGGGCTTGCTCTAGTGTTCTGGTGCTTAAGGATGATTTTTGAGTCCTTTTATTTGTGTCGCGTCCCTGCTAAATTATTTCCCCCTAGCGAGGTAATGATGAGGGGATGAAGGAATTGTGATCGGGAGTGAACCCTAGAAAGAAGCATCGACCTTTTGGTGGTTTCCTCATGCTGTCGGAGTTTTCACTTCCCAGATGGAAGGGGAATGTGATTGATTTTTCAGCTGTCTGTGAGGAGCCATTAATTGATTAGTCTCTTGATGGTACAGGGAAGAAGTCTGTCTTTCTTCTCTTTACACCTAGATACATTCGGCAATTTTGCTGAATTGCGTATGCGTTTCAGCAATTGCAAGTGCTGTTTCTTTGAGATTAATGATTGGGGTAATAGGGATAATATGGGTAGTTACGGAGGAGATTGTTTTGACTCCCGGTTCTGATTTTAACTTGCTTAGAAAAATTGACCTTGCGGAACTCCTCCTTTTGCCAAATGTTTGGCAGGTTTGTGAGTTCACTCCTAATAGTTTGATTTCTAGCCAATGCCTTGCTTTCCACTGGTCAAGCTTACATTTCCAAATGGTGAGATGACGGCTTCTTCTAATTTATTATGTAATCATGCACCTCTGATTTGGAAGCAGGAGAGATTCATTTAGAACTGAATGATCCAATGAAATATAGAAATCCGAACACTTCTTCGCATCTCTATGGTAAGGATACAGCAACAATCTGTGAGAGCAGGAAATATATGATTGAACTGTCTGAGCAGACTTCCTTGTTGTGAAGCTGATAATCTGGCTTGACTTTCTCATGCAGTTTATTTCAAGATTCTTTGTGTGCTCTGTGCAGATCTTCATTTCTGATCAATGCAGAACTAAGTTAACCATACTGTAGAAACCGCAGAAGACTTGAAAGTTTACCGAGTATAAGCTCCAGTAGTTCCTTATTTTCATGACACTGTCTTGACAGGTGGTACATTTGGACGTAGTTCACAAGAACCTAAGTATAATATCGAGTTCCATCCGGAAGACTCTCCCTTTCATCCGGTAAGTTAGAGATTAGGTTTCTCCTGCCTCTACTTGGGACTTGCATGGTGTATTATGTTCTTTAATTGGCTAATATGACTAAATTGGAGATGCTGCATTGCGTTGCATGATATGGGGAAGTAATGACACTTTTCAAGTTTATTCTCTGCTTACTGCAGTCTGATATTCACTGGAATTATTATAGTTTGGATGGATTAGTTGCTAAGAAATTTAAAAAAATTGTTATTTTTGGGTGTGTGCATGTTTTAAACTCTCTTCTACTTTTGCCTTTAGGATCATTAGCATGTTGAATCTGCGACGTTTTTTTCTAATTTTAGGGTTAGCATGATGTCTCTGTATCATGACCTTTTGTGTGGTTTCTGCATTTCCTTTGTAGGAAAAGTTAAGTTAAACTTAATATTTTGGCTGGAATTTTCAGGATGATGATCAGGAATCAGTAGTTATGCCTGGCAAAGATGGACAGAAGTACTTGTGTTTCTTACCCAAGGTTGAGAAAGCCAAGGGTGAAAAACCAATTGTTCAGCAGAATGTGACCAGTATGATTGTGGAGACAGAGAAACGCATCAAATTGAAGACACCTGATGAGCTGCTTGAAGTACTAAAGGCGCAGTGTCTTGTACGAGTAAGTACCTATTGCTCCACCTCTGATTGGCTCCCTCCTAACGTAGAGAGGGAAAAAAAGTAGAAAGCTGATTTCTAGTTGATAGAACCATTAAGGATGCATTACATCTAGGTTTTCTGGTAGATATTTAGGTTGCGAGGACATATAGTATTTATTGATAACTTACTTCGCTTATATTCTGATCTTAATGCAGCAAGAAGGCTGGTGGTCATATGAGTTCTGTTATCACAAGAAAATACGGCAATTTCACGTGGAGGATGATCAGGTATTATAATTGCATGTGAAGTGCTTGAGTTTTTGCATGGCTCTGGACAGATTTGGCAACCTTGAAAAGAATTTGCATGCAATACTTGTCCTTTCATGAATAATCTATGTCACAGTTTGGACAAAAAGAAAGTTTAATTTTGGCATTACTTTTTTTTGGTTATACCTCACGCTTCATGCTAATCCAAGCCATTATTTGCTTGTTACAGGTGGTCCAGGAGTTTATCTTAGGTAGGTACGATTCAGAGGCTACATCTGCTTTCAACCAGAATCTCTCTGATGTCTCGACATTGAAGGATCCCCGATCGAAAGATGCTTCACAGAGGTTTGTCCAATGGCCTTATTTTCACTATTTGATAATATAGGGGGTTGGCTTGAGGAGACTTTCTTGTTGGAGCCAGAGATAGAGCTCATTTTGATACATATATATTTGGTTTATGTAGGTATCATGCTCATCAGTACACCAATGGGACTACATGTGATCTTACAAATGAGCCTCGTGAGACTGAGGTAGAATGACTTCTGTTGTTGATATCTCAGTAAAGGATCCCCTTTATTTTTTTATTTTCTTCATATCCAAGTTTATTTGTGCAAGTGTAGGTGAGATTTGTATGCTCAGAGCCTAGAGCTATGATTACTTCCTTCACAGAGTTGTCCACATGCAAATACGCTCTCACAATTCAAAGCCCAATGCTCTGCAAGCATCCGTATGTGGTTTTTTCCTTTTCTCATCACTGATCATTAAAGTACTGCTGTACTGGCCGTGACTACCCCGCCAGTTCTCAATTCAAAAGCATGTGCCGGTTTCTTCTATTTGAATGTTTGCTTTAAACCTTTCAGATTGTTCCAAGAGGAGAGACCTGTATGGCACACCATCAATTGTAATGTGCTTCATAAAGATCAGAAGGAAAAGAAACCAGAAAAGGAAAAAATTGACGATGATGGGATTATCATGGTTACAGAAGACAAAGGTTCAGCGGCTGATGATACAGAAGGATGAGCAACAAAATATCCACACACGAAGTAAATATTTTATGGGAAGGAGCTTCTCTGATTTGCTGCTGTTGTAAGGATTTTCTAGTGCTTCAAACTATCTATGACCAGCGCTTGTGCTTGCAGAAAGCTTCTTCATACAGACGGATTTTTTTTTTTGGTTGGAATACCACCATTCGAGATGCTCATCTCCTTTTAAGGAACAGTAGGAGTAGGTATACAGGAAGCTCCAGGTTAACACATCGGAGTTGCACTTGTGGAACTGATCCCTAGCTTAAAGTGTTCCTCAAGCAAAATTATGTTTAACCAAAGCATGCCTAAGTAAATGTACTACCACTAGGTCTAGTCCTAGTGAGAGATGGTTGGCCCGTTGTTGTAAATCTCTAACTACTCGTCTTAGCATGCGTGATTAAGGAATCTCTATATCTACTGAAGCTTGCCTGGAAGTTTATTTACTTCTCTGATCTTGATTGTTGGTGTGTTATACTAATCCTGTCTAAGATATGAATGTGGTTGTAAGGATTTATGCGCCTTTTTACATGAGGTTCATTGCCATCATGTTTTAGGCTATGCGTGATGTTTTATGTTTCCCTTTTGATCTAAACACGACGGTTTCGAGTGACCCAGTGTTAAGTAAATTTTGAAACTGCACCAATTTTGTGAGTGAAAACAATCTCATACGTGGAGTGGAAAGATCACACTTCAAATCTATGCATTATGACCAGAACAAGGAGGATTTTTTCTTGGTTTTGGGAACCTAGGCTTTCAGCAAAGCTGATGATCACATCTTTGAACTGCAAGCGATGGCGAGAGAGAGAGAGAGAGAGAGAGAGAGAGAGAGCGAGCAAAGATCTGTCCGGCTCATACTGATAGCTTTGGGAACTCGAGCCGTGATTCAGTATGAGTCACTACAAAAGAAGCTTTGATGAACTACAACTAGATGCACAACTGCTCCAGCAAGAAATCAGACCCTTGACACCGGCCTCTCTAGCCTGCGCTCCATTGCCTTCGCATCTTTGTACCGCTCGAATAAACTCCTTCGAGCTTAAATTTCCATCGCGGTTAGCATCGAACAAGTGGAATATTATGTCCACCACGTTGCTCGTAATGGAAATGCCACACACCTTGAAACAACCAACCGTAAGTTCTTCTCCAGAGAAATGCATAGCTCGGAATTGAAAATTTTTCATTAGGAAAAAGAGATCTTTATGGGGCGCAAGTACCTGGGAAGCCGCCCTCTGGAAATCCCTTTTCGTGAGCAGTCCTTTTACTTTCCCATAACTGAAAATGGCAAGCGAAAATGACTGCAACATTTTACGTAGCTCTGCGAAATCCTTGAATTCCTGGAACGAGATCCTCAGGTCCCTGAGTGACGGTTCCCCGTCTATTTCATCTACTCGGTCAAGCAACTTGTTTAAGTGGCACATGTCAGCGGATGCAACCAAGGACAAGGCGAAATCTTTCGCTGATATCGTCCCCACTGATCTAGTGTCGTAATGCGAAAACTCTAAACGCAAGATCTGGTTAGATGAAAAAAAAATGCTTGAATTCATTACGGGAGAACTTGGTCTGTAGGGCTACCTGAATGAGCAATCTAGTCATAATAGATTGCTCTGAACATAGATGGTGAATAAAAAGAAGCAGCACAGAAGTTTAACTAGCGAGCAGAAAAATATGGGGAGAGCACGTACTTCGTCATGCAAGTCCTTCAGAAACTGGACAAATCGTCCATGTTTTAGCTTTTCCTGGCCGTCCTTGCCAAAGAAGTACTCCAGCAGACCGCCTTCCTCCACCGAATCCTTGACTTTTAGCCCCACTCTCTTGCCGTCCCTGTGCTGAGTCCCTTGTCTGCTTTGGGATCGCATTAGAGCCATCACCTTCCTGAATTCTTCCTGGTCTATTTCGCTGTGGACGAATGCATACTTGTTTTAGCACAGAAATGATCAGACCGTGATAACGTATCTCTAAGAAAAGAAGGTTCCTTTTTTCTCTCTATGTAGTAGCACTTCTCATATTGTTTTCTGTATCTCAAGCACATCATGCATTGGACGAAGAGAGCATATTGAACACAGCAAACATATGTGTCTTTCGTTACAAATGTCGAGAGAGTAAGATGAGAATCTACAAAGCTATCGAGAACTTTCTGGCTGAACCATAATTACCCATTGTTGTCCAGATCAAACATTTTGAATGCCACCTCGAAACTCGACTCGGGGATACTGAGCAGCGTGACGAAAAAGATGTACCTGTTAAAAAATGATTGAAAGCCACCTTAGTGATACAGTACAGTGAATTTCAATTCTAATAGGCGGAAATTGTGATGGTGACTTCTCATGGCCAATCCAGAAGAGTGCTAATGACAGTCCTCTTACTCTGGAAATGAAATAAGTCCATCATTGTTCATGTCGAAGAGCATAAAAAATTTCGAAGGAGGACAATATAAGTCTCCAGGGATCCTCTCTCCTCTCAAATATCCCTCTCTAACACGATCCGATTCAGATGGAGGAAACACCGGCACAACCGCTCGCATCAAGTCCGCCGGTGTCATGAGAACCTCTCCTGAAGGCCTTCGGACTGATGAAAAGTAATCGAAAACCTTGAATATCATCAAAAGAAAATTTAAACGGGTGAGTTCTCCCAGATTACATTTGGGCGAAAAGAATGCTGCGACTTAGGCCAAACAGAGCACTCATTTTGGAAGGTAAAACTATACAAGTGACTTATAGAACTCCAGGAGATTTTTAGCTCGACGACTGATATGAGCAGAAGTGTACCTTTTCAGGGGGGCTCTGCAACCGGATCCGCCTCTCATAATTAAAGAAGATTCTTCTTCTGTATGCATCTGCAATAGATCATTGAACTAATTAGCATGGAAATAGTGGGAGCCGTGGCTTCCCACAGGATTTTGCATACCACGTTAGCTAATGCCAGGGCATATGATGATTCTTCGATAAATACATTGTATGCTTACCTCCGACGAGGAAGTTGCGTTTCTTTCCTCTTGTTGAAGCTTGGAGATCGTCGCTGGAAGGCCATGCCTCTTCGGGACAATTCGCGAAAGACAAAAGAGGGCTAGTCCCTGAGGAACTTGAAACCCAATAGCAAAACCCAATGCATGACCCGGCAATCAAAACTCCTGAAGAAACGAATGACCCTGCATGATTTTCCAGCAATGTCTCTCCATTCCTTGCGTCACCAGATTGCCATTTCCTATAGGAAGAAAAGCTCCTCAGCTGTTGATTTTCTAGGACTTGGCGAATGAACCGCAATGAGCTCCTCAATGGCGCCCGAGAAAACATAGTACAGCGGCGAATCCTCAATAGCAAGAGTTCTGAAAACATATGCATCAAACTGAAAATCCAGAAGGATAATGGATTCCATCGGAGACTTTCATGGTATTCCTTTTGACCGAGGAAAAAGAGGGTGGTTTGTGACTGCTATTGTGGCGATTAGTTTCAGTTGTTTACGAGATCCTACTTTTTAGTTTTTAGGACTTCACCAATCTCAATGTCCTGATTCCTAGATACTTCTAGCCTCGTCCGTTTGTAACTTTTAGTTCTACTAATTTATCTCCGCCCAGATGACGTCCTTTCCTAGATAGTTGTAAAAGGCCGGCCCGTTCAATGCACAAGACGTGTATTTTTCATTTAATAATTTATATGTATTAAAATATTCGACTATAATTTTTTCCACCTAGGACTCTCTTCATTTGATTAATCTAAGACTTTCAGGAATCCTATGATGAGGCTAGCAGGTATCAACTAGAGGAGGTGAATAGGTGATAAAATCTCGACAAATTATGCTGCACTTGGTAACTTGCTAAACGGTAGAAATTTTTTATTTATTTATTCCTAGGAGTAGATTTGGAATAGAAATCCATTTGGTAAATTTTTTGTTCCCGGAAATAGATTTGAAACAAAATTAAGGAGTAAAAAAAAGTTGATTATGTGTTTCTAGGAATAATTCTAGTATCAAGACAACTCTTTTTTTTTTTTTCCCTCTTTTCTCTTCTTTTCTTCTTATTCTTCTTCCTTCTCTCTTATTCTTCAATTGCCGCCGCCGCCGCCGATTGCTGGTGGGGCTTGACCTCACCGGGCCATCGCGAGGTCAAGCCCGATTGGCTTGGCCTCACCATATCTAGGCGAGGCCGCTCACCTAGCCAAGGCTTGGTTGAGCCTCACCTAGCTATTGGCATGTGACGACCCCAGCACGTCACGACTGCTATAGAACTACTATCACCAATATCTTCTTCATTGTAATTTTTTTTCTTTAAGCATGCGGAAGCGTAAGGGACAACAGAAAATTCCAAGGTACACACAATTTTCTGTAAACAGGGCAACTTCATTTCTTATTTATTCATACATGTACATCGGGCGACAAGTGGGGTGCCATGGGGAAATACAAAAGGTCAGCACTAGACTGACTATACTAGACTCTAGGTTGGTCACCCCTCCCTACCTAGCTATACAAGTGTCGTCTAACAGTGGACCCTAATGTCCTCAAAATTTTCCAAGCTCCAAAAATCTTGTTCCCTCCTCCTTAGTGAAGTTCACAGGCACCCCGTAACGAATCATCAGGGAGATAGGTGGGATCGACATTCTAATAATCTGAAAGGATGAAGTCTACAACCAATGAGTCACAACCCAACAAGTAGAAGGTCCATCGGTCTATACCACACAAACCGATTACCGTATGACAAAGACAAGTCTCAATAGAAAGTTTCGTGAATCACATACACCACAACTTACCTGAACCTTTTCAAAATACTCGGTTGATCAATACAAGTAATAACTTTTCCTAACAATTGACCAATAGTTCGATTCAGGAATACCAAAGTCACAATCAATACAATTTCATGCTGCCATCATCTTCCGGGGAACCTCGTTACCCTCGGGCATCTCGCACCCATCCAGCATCGCGAGGCATCTGGGGGACCCACGTTACACCCCCAGGCATATGGAGGAACCCAGTTACCCCTCTAGGCATCCCTACAACAACCCAGGGCATTGTCATCCTAAGGACCGACGGCATTCTCCGTCACATATTCAAACCATGATGCAGCAATTCCATAATTCAATTAAAGTACGTCAACACCACTACCATTCAGGATTCAAGCATGCATTTAATAAATCATCGGTCATTTTCATTCATTAGACTAATACAAACTCATCCATATAGATATTAAGTGAATCGTGGGGAAGGTCCCACATTCTAGGCCCAAACTAGCCTCATAAGGCGTCTCGCACGCCTCTATAGTCGATGGCTATTGTCTAGATAATCGATCTCCAAAAATTTATGAAACTTTAGTACAAGGTGGACAAGACCTAAAGGAACATCTTTTGTGAAGAACCCAAAATCCAGTTCAGTTCATACAGTTCTAAATAATTTTTGCAATTCGGGCTCAAAACAGTCAAAATCTCCAGGACGAAATTGAGTAGAAAAAATAAATATTTCACGAACTTATTGAGACTGAAGAATTATGAGAATTTAGTATGTAGAAGCTTGGGATGTGCTTTACAACTTTTGTGAAGAACATATTTTAGAATTCTGGGCCGAGAAATCTATAGAAAATGAAAAGCATAAAGAGGTCGGTCCAGCAACCCAAAAACAGATTTTGGATCCTGAAGTTTTTCAAATATATTTTTGTCATATGAAACCCAAAAATTCTGAAATTAAATTATGTCGTAGAACAGTCAATAAGGGACAACTCTCATGAAGAACACCCTATGAAATTTGCACCACATAAGTCGGCACAAAATTAGCAAACTTCTGGGTTGGGCTAGATCCGAACCCGCCCTCAGCCCAGTCACGAATTTCTTCAAATTTTCTGCCGTTCCAGCCTTCGCACGTGCCAAATATCAACTATCTATGCCTCCACAACCTAATTACAAGTTCGACTATTTTGAACTCGACAACATAGCTAACTAACGTAGTGGGAACTTCTGACTAAACGAACAACGTAGTCGAAACTTCGATTAAACGAAAATCTCAACAACATTCTTGGGTTTCTATGAAACTATTCTTGTCACTTGACAAAGGATCAATATAAGATAGAACGGACACTTGCCTCGGGTCCTAGTGCATTGCAGAGACAGCTTGGCGGAACGGAGACAAGCTGGTGGTGATGACGCAAGGGCCGAAAAAAGAGAAAAACCAAGCTCCTTGTGCTGAGGAGAGGCCCTACGTTGCTGGCTTCTCTGCACTTTGCTGGCTGAAGTGAACGGTGAAATGAAGGGAAGAAGGTGGGCGTGGGGGTTTAAAGGCCAAGGAAGAGCTTCCCTCTTTCTCTCTCTTATTTATTTCTTTTCTCCACCGCCATATTTGGTCAATTTGGGCAGCACTCGTTGACTCGCACCAGCTGGAACGTGGATCACCTTGGAGAAGATTCGAGAGTCTTGATATTTTTTTATTTTCTAAGCTATTTCTTTAAAGGCTAATGCCTTGGAAGTTCTTGGGGTTAGGATGTTTGGATCAACGTAGTTTATTGACAATGAGGTAGCGGCGGTGACTCAGTGATGTCGCGATGAGGATACAAACGGCATAGTCCAATGAAGAGCTCGCTATTTTGTCGAGCGAAAAATCAGGATGTCACATGGCGAGGCTTGGTTGATGAGGAGCAGCCTCGCCGAGGGCCGGCAACGCTCCGATGAGATCGCTAGCCCTCGTCTAGTCGGTCGCCAATCATCTCAAGGTCGATGACCGGCAAAGCTTGAAGAAGAAGAAGAGGAGAAAGAAAAGAAAGAAAGAAAAGAGAAAAAAAAAAGAAATAAAATTATTGAAAAAATTTAAAAGAAAATGATTTGGATTAGAAATTTTCAGAATAGTACCAAACGCTATTCTATTCTGGAAATAAAAATTTTGGATAGTTACCAAATGTCTTAAAATACTTAGAAATTGTTTATGGAAACAGAATAAATAAAAAAAACATTTCTGATCAGAAATTGTTCTCAGAACAAAATAATTACCAGATGCACTCTTAGTGTGCACAAGATCTAGATTCTGGAATAAAGTTCAAAATCTGTTATACGGTCAAACAAACTTTAACAGCAACCCCTGAGTGTGCAATAGACTTTTAGCAATAAACAATAAGAGAGTAAGGATAGAGAAATATTTAATGCACAAGACTTGAAATTTTTAATTAATGATTTATATGTATAAAGATATTCAACTATCATTTTTTGGCCTAGTACTCTCTTCATTTGATTAACGTTAGACTTTACAAGGAATCCTATGATAAGGCTACCAAGTATCAACCAAAGGAGGTGAATAGGTGATAAAATAAAATATTGAGAAATTAATGTAAAATAGAACAAATCAAGATTAAGGTCTGCACAAGATTTATATTCTTGAATAAGGTTCAGAATATGTTATGCGGTAGAATGAACTTTAAGAGCAACCCATGAGTGTGCAATAGAATTTTAGCAATAAATAATAAGAGAGTAAGGATAGAGAAATTGCATACAAGTTTTTATACTGATTCGGCTTTAATCAAGTTTATGTTCACTTTTCCACGCTGACAACCTACCGGTTAGATTCCATTATATAATTAACAAGAGATTATAACTTTGAGCGCTAACACTAAGTGATAGATCATACTATCTCACTAAGTCACTATTTTGGTATTTCTCTTACGATTACTGTTCAATAAGTATATGATTCGAAGTACACTTAGACTTTGAAATTTTAGATTCTACACCTCGTCTTTTACTTGCTTCTCGGTTCCTTGATCTTCTTATATACTTCTCCACTTCCATCCTTAGATGGTTTTTAGATGATCGTCTTCCAATCTACCATTTGGACAAATTTGTATCAATAAGATTTGTTGGCCATCGAGGGACAAAGATAGAATCTCCATTTAATTCTAATCACTCATACAATCATAATATTGATTTCCATAAGTAGAGCTTATTCTCTTAAAAAATGCATGTCTCAAGATTGATTTCCCAATCAATTAATATTGAATGAATCAAATATTTCTTGGTGAGGAATCCAAACCAAATCACTAATTGTTATATGTATGTCATGTTTTGTCAAGTCATCTCATTCTAAACTTGCCTCGTTCTGAATTTGTCACATTCCAGATATGTCACGTTTTGTATGTAAAGTTTGAGTGTGTTTTGTCTGAAGTAAACTTCACAATCTAGACGTTTAAACATATTCATCCTTAAAGTTCGCGTCTGAACATATTTAGCCTAAAAGTCTAGACACAATCTGAATAAGTTCAATTTCAACATAGAGTCTATCTTCTAATTTAATATTATTTACACGTTCTATCATTTGCATAGCGGCTTTGGTGTCTTTCACTTAGTCACTCAATCTTTAAACACGTTAGTTGCCTTTGATTTATTTTTTTCATCTTTAAAATATCATAAGGGGTTTCCTAGCATCCTAAACCTATTGTATGAGAGCAATTCAATTTTGAATATTTCAATTATGCTAACTTAGTCCTAAACCTTTTAATGATTTACTAATTTAATTATAAATATTTTGATGATTTACCATTTTTTTTATAATAAAAAAGAACCTTTATTCAATTCCAAAGATGAGTAGACATAGGATCCCATAAAAGGAGCATCAAAACTAAGCAACTTCCATAGGGCTTTTGGGGGTGTGCTACCCAATTCAATGGAAGATCGTTCTGTTTATGGGCCCTAGCTACCCAATCTAGTACTGGATTGGCTTCTCTTGCACAATGGGCTAATGAAACATTGAGAGTTGCCCCAATTGCTCACAAGCCTAATTTATAAGTACTTGCATTTCTTGAGTAAACTAATATGTGCTATTCAAGGCTTGAATGATGATTTGTCAATTATGATGAATTTGTCAATGTAGTCATTCTGTCCAAATATCCAAATAATAGGTTTATGATTAAATTGAAAAATGATCAAAATGTTTAAAACTAAATTGGCACAGTTAAAAGGATTATGATTGAATAAGTTGCCATCAATACATTTAGGACTTTTGGATAATTATCCTAACTTTTTTAGTTGGCATATTGTTTTGTCTATCAAAATATGCCTTTTCGAACTATTTCAAATTATGTCTGAGTGTGGATCTAAAAAAAGAGATCTTTATCTCAATGAAAGTTATGAGCGTTGCACCCCATATTTATTTCTTCAATTGCATCCATACATAAGTAAATGTCTTCAAACTAACAAAAAATTTTCTTTCAACGGCCTTTAAATTCGCAAATATAAGTTTTGTCTAGTTTACAAGTTTACATAAAAGGAAGAGTGCTTCCTCTCAGTATTAATCTCTCCTCTCCTCTTTTCTCCTAAGGACTATTTTGGAAGCTTGTCAAATGATATATCGATCAGGACAGGATTCTTTTCACTATTTCACATCTTTCGATCGAAAGATCAGATTGATTCCTCCCAGAACCATGATCACCGGGGAAATCCAAGTCGCCCTTATAGTCGTCAGTCAGAAAATACGACCGATTCTTCCAAAAACCATGATCGTACGGGTTTCTGAATTTGCCGCTCTGGTCCTTGACGTAGCTATAACCATAGCCTTCCGAGTTTATGTACTCATTCATGGTAAGATTACATGAAATCTGCAGCAATTACAGAATAGAGCATAAGGCATCACTACTCATATAGCAACAAAGGATCTGCAATGTGGAACAAAGACATTACCAGCAGTGTGTGCTAAGTCTAAGTGATGAGGACCGAACCCGTCAAATGAAAAATAATAGCACCGGCATGCTGCCTTCCAACGTGTTTCAAGCGAGCTCGAGAAGAAGAAGACGGTGCAGCCGGGTCTCCAAAACCTCTGGCATGAAAGGCGCATTACTATGAGCAAAAAGACGAGAAGTTATACGAAATATTGTCTGACTACAGTCAGAAATGGCGAAACATACTCTTAAGAGCAACTGCACCGGCAATTGGCAATGCAGAAACTAGTAAAACTAGTGATGTAAAAAAATAAAAATAAAATATCGTGTATGTTTCTCTATATCGCGAGACGACAAAGATCAATCGGCAAACAACACTAAGGGGGAAAGACAATCAAAGGACGGAGATTTTCTTGTTGAAAAAGATCCTGCTTTTGTCAAAGTTGGAGCTAGTCGCAACCTCGTGTCCACAATGCTGTCTTGCTACTATTTCAGTCTCACTGATCTTTTGTCTTACGCAAAAGAATCACTGTGCGAGGTTTCTCTCAACACCAATTTCTTGCAACTTTCATTCTGGGATAACCCTTCAAATTATTTTGAAAAATCACAAGATAAAATGAAAAAGATCATGAGTTATGGAGGTCATAAATTAATGAATAATGGCGATGTCGCTTTCACGAGGAGCTAAGGGGCCATGCCTTGTAACTTCTATGCTTGTGTGGTTTCTGCTCAGCTCTGTCCACTTATGCATTAAATTTGGAGACCTGATCCCCGTGATATTATTCTGAGTCCCACATCATGGGCTCAAACAAGACCAAGCATAAATAGGAAAAACAAAAAGGGAAATAAGTAAAAATAGGAAGAAAGGGAATTTATTAATGCAAAGAGGTCAGAAGAAACCAAAGCAATCTTCATTATCCAGTGATCTCAGCCTATGACACAAGTCATGATCGCGATTGAGATTTACACCGTCCGATTGGACAGGAAAGAAAAAAGGGGAAAAAGTCAAGTCTAAGCGCATATGGCAGGCAAAGGAAATCCAATCAGTAAGATTGGATCTAAATTGTAGCTCAAATTGAAGTTGGTTCGGTGAGGGCGATTGCAAAAGTCACCAATAGGTTAGTCTTTTTCTTTAGTTTGTCCCATTTAATAAATTAAAAATCGAGCAGTGTGGTATTCCGAATCTTTGAATTCATTCGATGTTTATTGGAGCGAAGATAGGCAGCCGCTGGGTTCGGTTCCTTCACGGTTCCTTCATAAAGGAAGAGGGATGACCAACCATGTCGAGGTAAGAATTTTTCATGATTTGAAGTGATTTCGATCCCTTTGACAGAACATAATGACTTCAACTTTTCAATAATCTTTCAAAGAGTTCGGCTAATATAACAGAAGTTGATGCATGCGTTTTAAAACAAAAATTGCCATGTTTACAAAGATCGGTAACCCATAAGATTACAATCCATTGTTTTTACTAAGTAAAACTGATTACGAAGTTCAAATCCCCTAAAGGTATTTCGGCCTTGAAAAACATGGGTGAATTTCTCTCTATTTGGTTCTTGAAAACAATTCTTTCAAGAATGTAATTTTTTTCAAGAAGACTGCAAGAACAGTCAACTGCAAGAACAGTCAAAGCCAAATCTTCTCCATCTCATTTCCCCCTAAGACGGACCTCCCACTGGCCCGTGAACCCATCTCACCCCCCCCACCTGACCTTTATAATAATCTTAACCCAATATCAAAAAAAGTGACTAAGTCAATGCTCTAGAGAGAAAAAATTAGTATTTAATTCGGTTATTGCATGTTATGGTAGTAGGTTTATATGATAAAAGATCTTTAAATGGCCATATCTCTCCCTTCTTTTGGCCTCAATGACTTTTTCAGCCTACTTTTCATTAGAGTTCACCTGCCCACTAACAATAATTAAGAGCCGATTGAAGAAACAAGGCTCCTCTCTCAACAACATGTAAAAATTTTCCATATGATGGTTGGCCTAACGTGACTCCACTATTTGCTCGGTTTGCCTTTTTGAGTGCCACTATTAAATTTGCCATCAATTGTCCATGGGGGATGGATTGCTATCAAGTTTTGCCATGCCTAGACTAGAGGGAGTCCGTCTACAGCAATTTGTCCAAGGATGGAAAGCTAATCATGCAGAGAGAGAAGATTTAATGATGAAAATTTTGATAACTAGACGTTTTTGGAAAGATTGCATAGCTACGTTGTAACATCAATTAGCCTACTTAACACATCTTATTTGGGATAAATTGACAGGACGATGGCATTCCAACACGTCTTTGATTGATGATAAACTAATGCTCCTTTGCCACATCTCAAATCTATGATCATGAAGCATAATCGACAAGAGATTAAAATAGACATGAGTGAGGTTCGAAAGGAGAGAAGCATGTAATGTTTGAACATTAAGCTAAGCGGTACGTAATAGATCACTCGAAAATTAACTTAAGGCCATGGGGAAAATGGGTATGTTCATCCCATCCATGACTTAAAGACTACTCATGCATGCCACCGTTTTAGGCATGAAGGCATCCCACCTGCTGGTCCTTTCAATGAATTCATGGTCCCAATTGATTCTTCAAGTTGTCCCTTTTTGGGTTCAGCAAAGTGCTAAGACTAGCTTGTACATGCACTGTTCTTACCCCCACATCACTCTCTCTCTCTGTCCCTAACTCCCACATGGGCATATAGAAGAAGACGCATTCATGACCATGACACCCAGAAACAGCAGTAAATTCCTGGTATGATTTGGCAACCGCATTGCTTTTGTCACTCTCAGTACCTCAACTACCTTCCAAACTCTCACGAAAATATATACCCAGAAACCTCCAAATTGCATACCCAGAGCCAGTATTACTTAGCCCCTTCCTCTTATCTCTCTCTCTCTCTCTCTCTCTCTCTCACCTTTCTTCTTTCTGTCACTCATCCAAAACACCAACCTCTCACACCCGTGAACATCACAAAAGCACATTCAAGAACCCAAGAAACACAAACCAAGCCCCCATAAAAAAGATATGGACTGGTTCTCCTGGCTATCCAAGAGCAGCCTTGACCCGTCCCTCATCTATGAGTACGGCCGTGTGTTTGCGCTCAACCAGCTCCAGGAAGAGGATATCAGCTACTTGGACCATGAGTTCCTCCAGAGCATGGGCATATCTGTGGCCAAGCACAGGCTGGAGATTCTCAAGCTTGCCAAGAAGGAGCTTGGAGGGCCTAGACCAATCTCTGGCCTCATCATGGCATTCAACAGGACCAAGAGGTCTGTCGGTAACTACATCAGCAAGCTTGTTTCCCATGATCAAGAGAAGGATGTGAAGGCCTCACCAGAGCCCAGCAGGTACAAAGAGCAGTGGAGAGGTGCATTGCTGTCAAGGAAGCACAGGAGTGAGAAGGAGATGAAGCAAAAGACAATTGTGTGCCAAGACAGGAGAAGCATGACACTGTCTGGTCCTTTGGATGGAAGGGTGCAGGACAAGTATATGATGGCCCATAAGAGCCAGCATTTTTCTGGACCCTTGGACGCCAGGGCCCACCAGAAGCCGGTGTTCGCGCTGCCGAGGTGCCCGAGCCCGAAGTTTTCGTCCGGGCTTCTTGATGCAAGAGTCGATGAGAAGGTGTTGTACCCGATGAGGAGCCCGAAGTTGTCCGGAATGCTTGGCGGCAGGATTCCAGAGAGGTTCACGGTCCCGAGGAGCCCGAAACTGTCCAGGCCTCTTGAGAGGACAGCTCAAAGCCCGAAGCTGCTGTGGAGTGATTTAAACAAGGTGAAGATGGATGCATATGAGTATGATGAGCACTCCCTGTGGGCGAAGCTGTTCGATGACATGAAGCCTACTTGAGAGAGCAGCGAGAGATTCTTTAGATATTTACGTTGGGCTTTTGATTAGCATGGGGATGATGAGGGGTAGAATTTCTACAGAGAAGTTCTTTCTTCAGACAGAGGAGCCATGTGTGTCTGTTCCAATCTTCTTGTTATGACATGCATGAACAGGTGGTTTGGTTCCCTCGTTTCTATTACTATAACATATGCATTACACTTTGTGTAAAGACATATTTGGGTCATCACTGGGCCAATTCTATGCGATGCAAGATTCCTAGGGGTTTGCTGTATTCAGTTTTTTCAAGCAACAGCGTCCAAAAGTTTCTTGCTCTTAAATAAACGCTGAAATGTGCTGGAACAATTGGTTCTAAACTGCTGGGTCAGCTGAAAAGATAAATCAGAAGCGACCGGAGTCCAGAATCATCAGCACCGAAGGCTAAAGAAAGAGTAGAAAGATCTGGGCAGTGGAAGATCTTGAATTTGAAACTTTCGACACCAAAATGCTTCTCTTAAACGGGTAGTCGCACATTTTAGTTGCACAATTCAAGTCTTGAGTAGCTGAACTCTTAATATCATAAATAACTATGCACATTCTTCCTTCGTTGAGCAGGTATAAGTACTCCAGCTTAAATTATCCAGCACCACATTTAAGCCCATATAATGTAAGTTCATACATCCATATCCACACGGGGTACTCTTTCAATGACAAAAAATGACATCAAAGTAGTCAAATCTGCAATGTGATGAACAGAAAAAATGCAGATCTTTGCTTCAACGCGAAGTACACTCTCCATAACATGATAAATCTTTATAACCAATAGTTTGCTTTCTGGGTGCTGACTGGTGACCACATGCTGTCCAATGAGTTAAAATTCCATGTCCATGCTCTGTCCTTTGAGTCAGTCAGTGACTAGAACTGTTTGGCAACCTAAATGAACCCCCAGAATAGAGCATCTCGTAAACGGGCTTTATTCTGATAGTGAGAATTATGCTCATAATCACACCAAAGCCGCAGACACCAGCAAGAACAAGGAAAGTGAGCCTAAAGCAGTTTGGACCGAGGCAGGACACGCTTGATTTTAGAAGCATGAGTCCGTGGAGAGTGAGTCCGTGCTGTTTGGCGGCCTCGTTGTCATAAATATACCCAGCTAGGAGGCCAGAGAAGAGGAATGCACCAATTGGATTCCCCATCAACATGAAATTGTAAAATATTCCAAAATGCTTCAGCCCGAAAAGTTCAGAGACGGTCGGGACCATTATAGAGAATTGGACGCCGTAGCAGAAACCGAGCAATGCAATCGCTGCATAAAGCGTGCCATCAAAAGCAGAAGCAAATAGAAGGTATATGGCAATCATAGCAACTTGCGTCCACGTCATCCAAACTGTTCGAGGCATAGTTTTCGTCCTGCACAAGTAGCACAAACACAAAATATAAGTCTGAACGTGGGGTATTTCTGTGATATATTGTGACAAAATTATAAGGTGGCCCACAAATATTTCAGTTGTCTATCGAAGTGGGTTATACAAGCACTATCAACAACATACGGTAGAACAAGAGAAAATAAGTCTTCCCAGATATCAACCAGTCATAAATAAGAAAGAAAAATTTGGAAAGAAAATGACTGAAAATCTGATTACAGGCAAAATCTGATGGACACTGTTCATGTAAGAGAGGCTACATCTTTTACTGGAAACTAGGGGGACTGGCCCGCATGATGTTCAATATGCATTTAAGATCTTCTTTTGCCAAGCATTTTCCAAGGTCTTTTTGTGTTAATACCTCAACCAGATGCATTCAGTAACCAAAGAACAACGCCAGACTTGTTAAAATGGAAAGCAGAGAACAACATCCTGTAGTATACCAACCTGACAAAATGTTCAGAAACGACACCCCCCCCAAGACGGCCCGCAAAGTTGCCAAAACTGAAGAGAGACAACAAGATGGTTGTGTCATGGACACCTTGAGCAATCCCTATCTGGGCCAGATTATTAAGCACAGTCACGCCAGTACCAACTCCAACAAAATACACCAAGAACAGAAGCCAAAAATCTGCCTTCACAAGAGCCTCGAAAAACTTGAAATCCTCCCCTCTCTTGGGCCTCCTCTTCTTCTTCACTGCTCCCTCACCTTCTGCCAAAAGCAAGTCAATCTCTGACGGCCCATCACTCTCACGGAAACTTCCTACATGTGTTGCAGATGATACGCGTGTCAAAAGTGGCTCAGTTTTCTCATCGACATTCTCATTTATTGGACAACCCGAAGACGTAGCTGATTGGTTAGAAGTCTCTGATTTGTTCGTCACCTTGCGAAACAATGTCATCTTGACAGGTATTGCTAGAGGAGCCATGAGAAGGAGAATCATAATGACAATGAAACTAAAGGATATGGGAGGTGCCAAAGAAAGCACATCATCCAATATTGTCGTCGTTAGGAGATATAAGCCAAGCACAATGCTTGCAGCTTGTATGAAAAGAAAATGGCTGTGCTCTGAAGCATCTTCACCCAAAGCCGGAGTACAAGCCCTAACAAAGTACATCAGGGTGATACAGAGGAGAGGGATCCCGATGCAGAGGAACGCGAGTAACTTGGAAGAGGAATTTCGAAGCAAGACACTGTAAATTTCAGTAAATACAGCAGCGCTTAGGCCTCCATAACCTTTGAGGATCCCTGCGACCGTGCCTCGGCTTAGAGGGAAGTTTCTCATGTTCGTTACCAGAATGGCTGTGCTTAACCAGGCACTGCTATTGGTGGCAATACAAAGGGCAAGCCACAACTGCACCGCCGAAAGATGCACATTAATAAACAGATTCAAACTTTGTTAAGCATCCATATCTTAGTAAGTGAGATAAGCAACATCTGAAGAAGCAAATGGCAGACCGACGTCGTTAGGTACGGAAGTTTTAAGTTTGAGTCTGCCACTTACTCGGGTTTCTTAGCTCGAGACAGCTGTCGGTTAACACTTAGTGGCTCGACGGGAAATAGGGCCATCGAAGACCAACTCCTATTTTAAGTAAACCAGCCCTTAGCATCCACCCACCTCCAATAGGAATAATACATAAACCAATCTCTTTTCTCATGCTATATGATAATAACGGTCAAAGCCTTTCCCCTTTTTCCATCTTAATACTAGTTCATGGATATAAGATAACACATGATCTATCCAACTATCAACACAGCCAATCCAATACTTAATCCGCTAACTCAGGAACTCAGCATATCGATAAAAAATCAATTGCACATAGGCTCTTCTCTAAACTACAAATTCCTCGCCTAAGCCATATTCAACTTAGTCAGAAATGCATACTTGTGACTTCGAGAGTATGTTTATCTACACTAACAACAACAGTAACAGCTAAAATAGATTAGTTCCACAAATTTCTGCAACTTCTTTTTCTATCTACTTTCCCTTCTCATTTTGCGATAAGCATCCCGATCAAGATACATCATGAGAACACGATCTAAAGAAACCCCAAGATCAGATACTTAAAAAACAAAAGACCCGTTTAAAAAAGGAAACCAGTCACACTTATCGATTGAACAAAACCAAACAGCTCAACTAAATAGCTCGAACAAGAGCAGAAAGCTAGCTAGCGAACTCACCAACCAGTAAGGCAGGGACTCGACGGTCCGGCTCACGGCGAGATAAAGCACGCCATACCCAGAGAAGCACGTGAGGGCGCCGATCAAGAGGACGGCCCAAGGAGGGAACTTGTTGATGACGAAGCCCGGGAGGAGGCCGACGTTCTCGCCGATGTCGTTGGCGACGCCGAGCATGGTGAGCTGGTGCTGGTTGAACCCGAGGACCGATTTGAGGGAGTGGGAGTAGAGAGGGAAGTTGAAGGCGTTGCCGGACGCCACCTGGAGCCACACGCCGGCTCCCAGCCCCACCCACGGCGGCCTCGTCCCTCCTTTCAGATTCGCCATTGAAGATATAAGGAGAGCTGCCTTCTTTTCCCGGTCGCGACTGTTCTTCTTCTTCTTATGAATCAGTGCATGCTTAGAGAGAGGAGAGAGGATGGCGTTTGACGTTTGGACAGACCATCTGTCTCTTCCTCTGCTCTCTCCACGCGAGCAGGACAGGAAAGCAAAGGATAACTATAACTAGGGCGGTTAAACTGTTTGTGTGTCCAGTTGGTTCTTGCAATGGGATCCACCTATTTTCTGTTTTTTTCAATGTAGACTCAATTCAAAAATTGATGATTAAACAATAACAACTCGAATAATCTCAAATTGATATATATATCTGATAAATTTAACTTTAATTAATTTATTGACCATAAAAAATTTCGAAGTTAATTACCTAAATTAATTTTTTAACATAAAAAATCCAAAATTGATAAGTTTGTAACAAATGCACTCATCAATTAGTTTTTATTAAATTAGATTAATATTACGAAAAACCATAAAATGATACACTTTTGATAAATAAATGGTAAAAACTCAATTGATATCTTTCGTCAATCCGTTACGTGTCATCCAATTTAGTGATTTGATAGGTAAAATTTAACGAAGACTAATGAATGGTGAATTTATCACATATATACCAATTTGAGGTTAATCTAAGATTTTTTTCAAATATTGATCCCTTAAATTTGATGTAAAAAATAAGGACCGCCCCCCCCCTCAAATTTCAAGATCATTTGTTTAGCTTAAAGAAAGAACTGTTTCTTATTAGTTTGGATTATCTTTGACAGCTGTTTTCAAACTTAAAAAATAGCATTTTAGTATACGGCTTTCCACCTATTATGCTTCAAAAGATCTTGATTCAATCTACTGACAATGCCTACTCCACGGAGAGGAACTAACCTGCAAACTTCATCTGGGAATGCACATAATGCCTATACAGCTCCATTTAGAGATGCAAGCCTCTCATGCCCAATGATACGATACTCTTCATCTTATAAATTTAGCTCTTGCTTACGAAAATAAAAGATTGAATGAATTTCAACCAAAATATGGGATTGTTATATGATAAAAAGAAGAAGAAGAAGAAGGGCATTTTCACTCGATTTTTCAAAGGGTAAGACGCCCATAAACAATCCTAAATCTATGGATAACATATTCCAAGTTTAATGCCAAGGAAAGTCCTATGCTCTGTTGCAAAATGGAGGGGGGTCGGGGCATATACTTTCGTGTGATGTGACATGCCCTACCCCATCCATATCGTGTAGTATCATCCACTCCACCTGCCTTCTCTACTTCATGTCTCTTTCTTTGTGACTCAAGCATTCGTGCTCGTGTGGCCCAAAGCGAAGAACACACCGAATACGGGTCGGGTCCCACTACGAAGCATCACTTGCTCCGTCCTATACAGAATCGATCGGGCGATCTCGTTGGGTCGGGTGGCGGTGGTGGCAGACAAATTGATTTTCGAGCCCCTGCTCTACTCTCAAACTTTCAATTATTAAACATTGATAAACAACTCGAAAAGCATAAGGAATCATCTGATCGCACCGAAAGGGAAGATCCCACGCGTGAGCAATATTCTATTGACGTTGGATTTTTGCTAATGAATGCTTTATGGGGCAGTAATCGAGCCGGGTGTCTCTAAACATGTGGATTTGCCGCATTTTTGGGCTAATCTCGAGAGGATGGTAACGCGTGGCTTCGGCTTTATCTCTACGTGGATGGTACAAGAACCGCCGACTGGGCCGGACTTGATTTCGTCGTTTTGGTGGCTTTCGCCCTCTAGACAAAGGACGCGTGATGGCCGGTCCCTACCTTACGTGAACCGTAAGGGCACGTGAGTCCGTTTTCTTGCATTTGTCAGTTTGTCTTGATCTCTAAAACACCGTTGGATCATGGAAAGGAAGGCAAGCGTTGTCGAGAGGCATTTTTTTTGGGAAAATTTCAAATAAAAATTTAAAATGAAATCGTTTTCTCAAAAGAAGGCTCAAAGTGGACGTTATCTTAAATAAAGCTCCAAAATGACAAATCTAGTCATAAATAAAAACTTGAAGTGACAAACTTAGTCTTTAATAAGGCCCCAAGTTTATCTAGTCTGGGGCAATTTTGTCCAAAAGCCTTTCTCTTTTTTTGTTTGCTTGCTCTTTCTCTTTCTTTATTCTTTCTTTACTTTTACGTTTTCCTTTTTCTCTCTCTTTTTTATTCATCACTGATCCAGAAAATGTCACTTATGAAGATTAGCAATGGATTTGAACTCGAAAAACTTGCTTTGAGTCTCCACGGTCAAGAATAGAGCAAAGCAGAGTACTCCCCATGTTCTTTCCAAATTGGTATGGATGGAGAAAAGGTGCGACTAGGAGTTCTCCCTCTGGAGTTCTTGAGGTTGGTCATGCAATTCAGTAAGTTTTGATTGCACTCCTAGCTCAAATAGTCATCTGCACGTCACCCCGCCAGGTCTTAGTGTCACAATTCCAATATATCTATGTGGACGACACGACCTGCTCTATGAATAAAAGATCAAATTGAACAATCACACGATATGATTTCATCGCCATCACTTAGCACATGTGACGAGCCAGAGTATTAATTGAAATTATTGTCCAAGACCGGTTCATGGGAAAGAGAAAAACTAGACATAAAAAAAGAAGAAGCAAATGTCGATGTTATTGCCCACACAAGAGCATTTAATCCCTCATAACCTCCTACCCCAAACCTCATAATAGTGATTAAAGTTGGCTCATGAATGAAGAGATGGTTTAGTGACATCATGGAACAACAGGCACATTGATCTTACTCATGTCTCTTCTTCTTTTGACCCATTAGTCCCTTAGGCCATTTTGTCTATCTCCGCTCCGTAATATACTCTGTCAGGAATGTGAATCCATGCATGTAAAGCTGTTGTTCACCAACAAAAAAGGCTTCCACATTCGTCCTAATAAAACACGTCCGTGCAAAGACGCGGACCAACAGCTAGTTATATCAACCGATTCGATGAAGAAAAGTTGAAGGAATCTATGCCGAAACTCACTGTTTTTGGATTGAACGCGGGCGTTGTGCTTATGCAGCAAGCATCGAGGCCATAGCAAGGCCTCTCCTGCGGACTTCCACTGTACAAGAGCCCACAATACTTGCCATATCTTAGAAATGGAGGCTCTGTGTCAATTTCAATGATAATTCTTTTTATGTTCAATACTAATTAATCAACCACAAAAAAAAAAAGCTCCAATTTAATTGACAATCCTTCATCACATCATTCCCCAAAAATATTGGTTTTCTTTTTTTCTAAAGAAGAGCAAGCATCATTAGATACCTGAGCAAAACTCGAATTCACATTTTCTGTTACAGTGTTTGCTTTGCGAAATTATTCATTCAAGTAAGAAAAAATGTCACCCCTGGTCATTATTATAATTATTGTGACTAATCATGTTTTGGGCATTGGATAGTTTCAGTTGTATACTTCCACGACTGTGAGTCAACTGTGTTCTTTACAAAAGAGTTTTTGTCAGGTATCCTTTTATTTATTAATTTGCATTATAATTTGAGTGGCTACTCTCTCTCTCTCTCTCTCTCTCTCTCTCTCATGAAACAAAAAGAGATTTCTTGGGTTACAAAAAGGAACAAATACACAAAGAGTTGTATTCCTATTGAGAAATGCAGGGGGCAGCAGAGATTAGTAGAGCACGTCACATTGAGCGTTACTCTTCAAGATTTGAACATTGTCGTTGATGGAACTGAGATTTTCTAGAAATGACTTAAAATCATGGAGAATGAAGCTTTGTAATTGCAACAATCAACACGTCCTTTTTCAAAATTGGTGAAAAAGAAATAGCTCAATACCCATCCAAGTGATTCCGTACATATCTAAGGAAGACATTCTATTATTTCTATTGTTAACATAATCAAATAGTATAAATGTGAAATTCCTAACATATCACGGAATCGGAGTATTTTTACTTTTGGAATCAGTTAAAAAATACTCACTACCAATCATAAGATTATGTCCGGGACATCAAAATTGATTTGAAGAAAAGAGTCCAAGAGAAAATGATGATTCCTCCAAGTATTAGGCTGATTAAAGATGTGAGAAAGCCTAGATTATTGAGAATGATTGGTCTCCTCAAAGGATCACATAGTTAGATCTTGAATGTCTGGTCATCTTAGTTCTTTATTTTTGGCATAAATATGCCTCAGAAAGATCATAATAGATCATCAAAAAGTTGGAAGTCAAGATGATTAATCTAGGATATATCAAAAGTCGTCAGTAGAAAAAGAAAATCAATTTTTTATCAATGATAAACTTCTCTAGTTATGTTTGTGGGTTCTAATTGCGAACTAGGTTTGGAACAAAAGTAGACATCACTTTTCATTGGAAAATCGTCTTGAGGAACTTGGAGTGAAATTTTTCCTGAAAGTAGATATCATTTTTCATACAATTTTGCTAGGCGTGGATGTATAGCGGTAATGATGCAAGAAAATTATAATAGACAACTTGAAACATACATATATGAAATAAGGTATAAATATAACACAAACAAAATAATTATTGCACGATTATTACACACATTATTTATAAATATCAAAATCTCTCACTTACTATTACAATAGTTTTTCTCACATGAGACATCAAAACAAATATAGAGCAAACAAGCTCATACGATCATGCACTCAACAGACGAGTTGGCTCTCCGCTTTTTCTTTCTCTATTTGTGAAGTGCTCTCGGCTTCTATTTCAAGGCTTTTCAATGCCCCTTTCTTTTTCTTTTTTTGTTTTTGGATTGCTCAAACATGTCATTTCATTTCATTTCATGTACATAAAATAGAAGAACACCCTATATGGGCTTCAGAGCAAAGAACATCCAAAATAGATTGTGGGGGCTAGACACTCACCTTAAAGGGAGAGACAGCATGGGTTTGGGCTTTACTTAGCCAACCCGTGACTTTCCAATGCTCCTATTTATTGGCACCAATCTTACAGCTTGATTCGAAACTATTATTGCTCCATTTAAAGCTCCGTGAGGGAAATGCGTAAATGAAATTCATCGAACAAACATTCACACGTTGGACCACAAAGCCTGAAGCCCCCAACTTTTGAAAGACAACTTTAGGAACCTTAGCTTTCACGTATGACTTCAAGCACATCTCATCTTTCATTTTCTTGTGAAAGCATAGATTGGATGTTTCCCAAATGAGAAAACATTCGATGGTTGCATAGTGCCCCATCATATACTGACAAGGGTGTCAACGGTTCGGTTAAATTCGGTTTTTTTGAAAAATCGAACCAAACCGAACCGTTAGAAAAAGCTTATGAACCAAACCGAATGAGACCCGAACCAAATATGAACAGAACCGAAATTTCGGTTCGGTTCAATTCGGTTTTTCGATATTTGGTTTTCAGCTTTTTTTTCTCTGTTTTTCTTTTCGGTTCTTTTCTTTATTTTTTGGCTGGATGAAGCTCATGGATAAAAAGTTGGGACGCTCGGAAACGGCAAGGACGACGGCCATGGATGGCGTGCGGATGCGGGACATCGTGATTACCCGTGCGGGCATTACGAGTCAAACCACTTAAACAACGTGTAAAAGCCCAACAAAAAGCTCAGCATCTCAGCATCTCAGCATCTCTCTCTCTCTCTCATTATTCAAGTTTTATCATCGTTTTTCGAGGACTCCTCCGCGACTTTGGGTGCTGTCTTTGCCTTCGCCAGAGACCCATTTTCTTGGTTTATTCTTATCTTTCTTCTGCCACCCAAAGTCCAAGGCCCATCTGCAATCGTATCTCGCCTTTTCGATCTCGCTGAGACTCGACTGCTTCTCGTCGAAAGACCACTTCTCTCCTCTCCTCCGTGACCGCCCTCCATTGCCCATCAGCTTTTGGTTTTTTCTGTTTTTCTTTTCGGTTGTTTTCAGCCTAAACCGAATGAGGCCAAGACGGATCTGGTTCGGGCATTATGTCGAACATCTAGTGGTTGTTGACCGAGTGGGGGCGTCCGAAGACATCCGAGACAAAAACTCAAGTCAAAATCAACGTACAACAAACAAAAAATGCTCAAGGTCAACTCAGAAACGATTCCTTCACATTAAACACGAGCATAAATGAGGAACAAGGAGTCCCCCCCGGTTGAAGCGAGACAGGGCAAAACAGAGCATCAAACGGGGAAGTGGTCTAGAGGAGACGGGAGTCGGGAGAGAATAAAACCGAATTTTCAATGGTTTGATTTTATCGGTTTGTGGTTCGGTTCGATTCGGTTAACTGATAAAAACCGAACTAATAAAAAAATATTGATTTTTAATGAGAACCGAACCGAAAAAACCAAATTTTTCAGTTCGGTTCGATTCGGTTTGGTTTTTGGTTTGGTTCCTGACACCCCTAACTGACATGGCAAGCACTCATGCACAGCTCACCAATCACGAATTGACACATGTCACTGACGTGGAAGTAAAATTAAAAGTTAAAATAATCTTGAATTTTTTTTTCCTTCTTCGTTTCCGTCAGCAATTGTTGAAGTTTCTGGTTTCCTTCTTCCATTACTTTCAAAAAGTCATCTCCCACTAAATGCCATGAAAATCTGAAACTTTTTTTTTGTTCTCTCTCTTCTCCCTCCTCTATCCTCGGCTACTTCCTCCATCCGCAGCTGCTGGTGCCACATTTAGGCCGGCCACTGTTGCACGTCCATGACCGAGCCACCCTCACCATTGAAGCGGCTCGTAGTCATTGCCGATCCATGAGAAGGAAGAGAGAGAAAAAAAAAACTTAACCACCAAAATTCCAAACTAATTTTTTGACTACCCCTCTATTATTTTCCATTAAATTTTATTGTTAAATTACTCAGTTGGATAACATGTAACAGTTGACGAGAGTACCAGTTTAGAGTTTTACTCTTTGTTTGTCACCGGTATATCGGTATTTTTTGTGGTTTAATTCACTTTGACAGAAATTAACGGAGAGTAAATGTGTTGCAAATGTATAAGTTTAAGGTTTTTGGTAATAAAAAAAATTTTATGGTAAATTTGTCATGGGCGTACCAATTTGAAATTTTTTATGGCAAAAAAATTTAGTTTTTAATATATTTATTATAAGTGTATTAGTTTGGGACTTTTAATAGTATTAAGCCTATTTTTCATTTATTTTCACGTCAAGGACACGTGTTAGTTCGTGATTGTGAACAATACTTAAGTGCTTGCAATGTCAGCCTACGTGGTAACCACCGAATATTTTCTCTTCCTCAATGGTTCCCTACTATCAACCGTTGTTTCCGTAGACAAGAATTCCAGTGAATTATTTAATGTAAAGATGCCGCCCATTTTTGCCAGACTTGAATAAGAGGAATAAAGGCTACGCGGACAAAACTTAAGGCGATTGGGCGAACATATTGACTGATGTGGATGCTTTGCTTTAAGCACTTTCCTTTTCCTTTTGGACGGCTTTTGGACGGCTAAAGGCAACCGGTGCGTTTCACCTGGCCTTAGAGACTCGGAAAGAAGCGTGGTAGGGCTAGATGAAAAGAATAATTGATGAATTCTTTTTAGAAATATGATGGTGGTTGAAAATTTAATATCTTTCGTCATTTATTAAAGTTCATGAGTTAATTAAGAGCAAATCGTTGATGTGCTTGCATAAAAAAAGAAAAAAGAAAAAGAAAAGAGAGAACATAATTTCTTTGAGCTATGAATTAAGCATACAAAATGAAATGTAATTTGTATATAGATCTCAAATAGATACAATGAATCTATGTTAGTAAGAATAATGTCAAAGTGATGCTCCAAAGTACTTTTAATGGGTGACTAACACATGGCATTCTTTATAAGTGACATCGTCTTGACTTCTTTTGAAAAATTTTCTTTTTACTTTTCCCCTTTATTTGAACTAAATATGTTTTTCAGCTTTAGTTCAAGTTGCATATAATTACTTTCAGTATTACGAAAATCTCTTATTCTAATGAATATAGTTGTAGGGTCAACAGGGCTATTACGTTCTTCCCCTTGCTTTTAGACCACAATAAGGCATCTCTAGATTCCCAATCTGAACATACAAAATATATGAAACAGCAAACCTACATCATCTTCCTGCCTTGCCTCTTGTTTTCCCTTCTTCCTCTTCGCCAGTGACGCTGTAAATGTGGCGCAGAGATAATTGAGTAATCATTTCCTGCTCAAAACTATCCACAACAGTCGAGTCTCAGAGAGAGAGAGAGAGAGAGAGAGAGAGAGAGAGAGAGCTGCGATGGGAAATTATTACCCAAAGCAACGGCCCAGTCGAGTCTCACAGAGAGAGAGAGAGAGAGAGAGAGCTGCGATGGGAAATTATTACTCGAAGCAACGGCCCAAGCGTCCTAGAGACACCGGTGCTTCGAGTCCGACCCCTTCGAAGCGACCAAGACCTGACGTCCTCGAAGAATCGCCTCTTCTTCCTCCCTCTTCGGACTCGTCGGAGAAGGTCAATGGGCCGTCGGCGTCCGGAGCTAATTTTCTTTTTCCCGCTTCGGACTCACTGGAGAAGACCAATGTGCCGTTGGAGTCCGGCGCAAATTCTTGGCCATCTGCTTCATCCACCTCTGTGATTGGAAACAATTACCATGTATTTTTGAGCTTTAGAGGCCCTGATACTCGCAAAAGCTTCGTCGATCACCTCTACCATAGACTCAAAGATGTTGGCCTGAAGTTCCATCCAAACTTTGTGTTCAGAGATGATGAGAACCTCCCCTTCGGCGAGGACATTGCTGCAAATCTCCTCAGTGCAATCGAATGCTCTAAGGTTTCAATCCCAATCATCTCTGAAAATTATGCTGCTAGCAAATGGTGCCTTGGCGAGCTCATTCATATTATGGAGTGCAAGGAAAGTAGAGGACAAATAGTCTTGCCTGTGCTTTACAAGGTAAAACCCCAGGATGTGCGACACCTAAGGGGCAGCTTTGGAGAGGCCTTTCGAATCCATGAGCATCGTTTTGATGAGAAGGTCAAGCAACAAGGGCCGACAGCTCTAAAAAAAGCACTTGATCTTAGAGTATTCGAATCAGAGGAATTTGCTGATGGGTACTTCGTTTACTTTCTTTTAACAATTCCTTGTCGAAAGAATTTTCGTATTTATCATCCTTAATCCTTGTTTTGTGGAGCCATTAATAAGTTCTCATGTATTGTGTTGCCTCACAGGTGTGAAGGGGAATTAGTAAATGAACTCGTAGAAATAATAGTGCGCGAGCAGCAACATGATTTTCAACCACATCTTCCCATAAATCTGGTTGGAATTGAGGATCGTGTGGCTGAGGTCATGAAGTTGGTGGATATTGCTTGCCCAGACACTCGAATTATTGGGATTTGGGGGATGGGTGGCATCGGTAAGACAACTTTGGCTACGATAATTTATAATAAGCTTTTTAACGAATTTAAATGCCGCAGCTTTCTCCAGGATATTAGAGAAACAATTAAAAGCAAGGGCATGGAGTATGTCCAATCTCTAATGATATCGGATATAACAAAAAATCCTAAAAGTAGAGTGCGTGATTCCAAGACAGGGATTACAATGATCCGATCAAGTTGTGAAAAGAAGGTACTTATTCTTCTTGATGATGTAGATCATCGAGACCACCTTGATAATTTGATTGGAGATTGCAATTTCAAGTCAGGAAGTAGGATCATTATTACATGTCGAGATAAGACCCTCTTGAAGTCTAAATATAAAATGTATGAACTCAAAGAAATGAACCACAAAGAATCTTTCCTTCTATTTAGTAGATATGCATTTGAAGAGGAACAACTTCCCACAAATCTCGCAACTCTTTCTAGTGATATTGTTGCCACCACAGGAGGGCTTCCCTTAGCCTTAATGGTTATAGGTTCACTTCTCAACGGAGTAAAAGATCAAATGGTGTGGAGAGAGACACTCGAGAAATTGAGGAATGCACCTGATGAGATTGTACAAGGAAAATTGAAGATAAGTTATGATACATTAACGGATAAGGAGAAACATATATTTCTAGACGTTGCATGTTTTTTCATTGGAACTGACAAAAGAATTGCTACTTACCTATGGGAGGATCTCAATTTTTTCCCAATAACTGGATTGCGAGTACTGATTAACCGTTCATTAATAAAGATTGATCAAGAGAATCGATTGAGAATGCATGATCAATTAAGAGATCTAGGTAGAGCTATCGCCCGTCTTGAAGATGTGAAGCCTTGGCATTGGAGCAGACCATGGGACATGGAAACCATGAAAATTCTAGGACGCAAGGTAATGATCATGTGTACTTTTTGTGTCTCCCCATGTTCTCTAGTGGCAATCCCTCAAATTATTGTTGTTCTTTTTCTCTATATCTTGGATCATTATCAACATGTTGTTAGCATTTTCTTGGTAAAAGCTACATCCAATTTTGGCCTTTAGTCCATGAAAAGTTTGCACTCGTGATTATGAGGCTCAGAAGAGGGTTTTGCTCTTTTGTTGTTTTAACATTTTTTTTAGCAGATTTGTTACTGCTTCTTACTATATTACTTGTTGAAAACAAGCATCACACGGGTTTGAAAATTTACCTTATGCCACTTACAGATCCGGTTCATTACACTCTAAAACGCATGAGAGTCTCTATAACTGTATGCCAATTGATTTATGTTATTCAACCAAATAACAAAAACTTTATTGCGGATCATTACTTTGTTGTCTTTCATTTTATCTTCCCAAAATATATCGGCAAAATAGTTTTTGAAGTACGTCGGTGTGAGGATAAATACATGGATCACATGTTATACACCTTTTTCACTCTTGAAATTTTACTTTTGTATGATGTATGTGATAATCTCCTTCTCCGAGAATCAAATACATTATTTTATATTCAATTTCCAACTGCGAATGCGTGCAATTTGCTCATGTGTAGGTTCTACTTTTTACCAACAAAAGAAATTAAATTATTTGCACCTCAATTGTTGGCTATCAACTTAAGATTATGTTCAATTTCAAGTAATAAGATGTTATGTAGTGGTTTTATATGTACAACAAATTTATACAATTGTTTTGTAGAATTTACTATGCATGTTCGCGATGTAAATCCGATATGATAATGTAAATGCAAAAGTACATGCACTTAATACAAAGAAAAATAAAGATTTAGTTTAAATTGCATTACTTAGTGAATGTTAAAAACATAATTGAAGAAGCGCCTCTAGATATATCAATTTTTTTGAGTCATCTAGAAATTCACAATTATGTAATTAACATGGTTGGGTTGGTTGATAACTTGAAACAACACTACATAATTTGGATGCCTCTTAATCAACAATAAATAGAAAACTCTTATTTTCTTTTCACTTAAAGGACTGATAAATTTTAATGAAAATAAATTCAAATTCTCTATTGCGACTTTGGCTTTTCTTTTATTGTCACCTATACCAAGTACCAACCTGTAGTCAAATTAACAAATTACATGAAAAAGATTGTTGGAAGATTGTTCAAGATACATTAATTATAAAGGAAGTGGCACAATTCACTTTTTTTTTTAATTTTAATTATGAGTTCTGCACGTGCATCATGGATCAATCGTGTTCATAGAACTCACAATATTTCAATACCTAACGTGACAACATAAGGCTATTCTACCTAGTTTTCATAATATGTCCTAGTATACATACTGGCGCCATGCATTGGTATTTTCGACACATAATTCAACATGGTGCAAAATTAAATAACAGTTAATTACTACGGAAGAAACTAAATAACAACTGATATATGATTTTGTAGGTATTCATACAAACTAATTTTCAACCAAAAATTGAAAAAGCAAAGATCAAAATTAAGAAATCAAATTATTGTAGGAAGTACGTGATGGAATAGTGAATGGTGAAAGAAATTGTAATCTCCTCATATCTGCCCTTAGTGTAATAGGATATCCACCTCTATTATGTAAAGTAAGGATTAATTGTGCCTTCATGCACACACACACACACACACACACTAACAAAGAGGAAAGACAAAAATCTATTGTTAGGTATTAGGGAAGAAAAATCAGATAATTAACTTATCAAATAAGATAACTAGAGGAGCAAAAAATAATAATTGCTAACCTTTATTTACTAATTCATATAGTTTTATATGATTGGGTGAATGCAAAAATGCACGAATAGATTTTTAAAATCAGGTCGAATTTTATGACTGATTGGGGAACATTAATGATGACTAATTGAATAGTACACTCATCTTAGAGGAAAATTGTCCAATCAGTCATAAAGTTATTGTACGAATGTCAATTCAGTCATGAACTTACTAATGTTGTCAATTTAGTATTAAACTTTTACGCAAAATTTCAATGTAGTCTCGCAGATTAATTTTCGCTAGAAATCGCCAACATGGTAGTCCAATTATTTTCAGCTATCTTATATGGCACATCGACACATTTGTGATTTCCCAAAAAAATCAGCCGAAAAGACTACATTGGAATTTCACGCGAAGGTCTAAGACTAAATCGGTAAAATTGACAAGTCTATGATTGATTAGACAATTTCTTCCATGTCTAAGGATTAGTTGTTGAGCTTTGAGCTTGAATATCCAAAAATGAAAACTCAAGTTCAATACACCAAATTCTTGTTTCCTTCCAGCCATATCCCAAAACCAAAAATATTTTATGAACAGGAAGGGAATGAGTTGTCATCCTTTATGAATGCATAAGTCTGATCAGGTACTTTTTTTTTTTAAATGTGTAACAGTTCTCACATATGTCAAAGGGACACCATATTTAGTCAGTCTTCAATATTACGTATGTTACAAAATTTAATTTCAAAATCTATAAGAATACAAGACTGATTTCATATAGGAATTTCACATAAAACATCAAAAATTGGGGCATACAAGTGAAGATCGACATATTACATGATTATGTAATTGCAGAAGATCATATATATTGCTTTTGCCCTCTAAGTGTAGACAAAATGCATCGGCCACAATAACATGCAGACTATACTAACAAAAGGAGGTTGGATGGTATTTACAATCTTCAATTTTATTTTATTTTTTGTAGGAGGAAAATGAAAATATTGAGGCACTACGTCTGGATGAAAGGGGCTCTAGAGAGTTCATGGAGCAAGGGAGCTTCCAAAAGATGCCTAACTTGAAGTTCCTTCATGTGAAGGATGTGGATTTTGATGGAGATTTCAAAGGATCACTTGCTGAATTAAGATGGCTAAAGTGGGAGAGATGTCACGACTCTTTCCAGGCAACCAATTTTCATTTGGAGAAATTAGTCGTACTTGATTTATCCGGTGATTACACAAGTAGAAGCCGTATTAGTGAAAATTGGAGAGGATGGAGTTCAATTAAGGTAAAGATGAAAAAGGCTTTTTCTTTTGTTACATTTGATGATAAATCATTATATTTCTAATTGCTAATCTTGAAACATGTTTCTTTCTTGTAGATGGAGAGGTTGAAAGTTCTCAATCTTTCACGGTGCTGTTTACGAAGCATCCCTAATCTCTCTGCATTTAAAAATTTAGAGATGCTAATCCTAATATATTGTACTGAATTGGAGGAAATCGACCCTTCCATTAGAGATGTCAAGTGTCTCGTTTCCTTGAACTTGACCGGTTGTTTGAGTCTCAAGAAGTTACCCAAACAACTAGGTGAACTAGAAAAATTGGAGGAACTTGTTGTAAGCCACACTGGGATAAAAGAAATCCCTCAATGTATAGAATCTCTAAAGAAGCTGAAGAGGCTTATTGCTGGTTGGGCTTGGGGAGGAGGGTCATCAATAGTACGAATCCCTTCTTCAATTGGTAAGATGGGAGAGTTGCTTGAGCTAGACTTATCATTTACAAATATTAAGGAATTACCCGAATCCATTGGGGAATTGAACAAATTAAAAATTTTGAAGATTTTTCGCAGCTACATAGAAAGATTACCAAGCTCTATTGGGAAATTGCAAAGCCTCCAAGAGCTCCGGGCCTACAATTGCTATAACCTTGAAGGACAAATTCTTGCTGATAAAGGTGGATTGTCTTCTCTAAAGACCCTTGATTTACGCAGCACAAAAATTTCTGGCTTGCCGGAAAACTTACATCAGCTTTCTTCTCTCGAGCGCCTCGATTTAAGTGGCTGTCGAGAGGTTCAGTCACTCCCAAATCCTCCTTGTAGCTTATCATCCCTAGAGCTCACTTGTCGGAGCAATGCACTGCCATCGCTCTCTCACCTGGAGCATCTACAGGAGCTTTGGCTTTGGGATTGCGGGTCTCTTCAAAGCATCCCAAAGCTTCCCTCCTGCATACGAATGCTTCACGTTGCGCGATGTCCCAAATTGGAAGGGTTGCCAAATCTTTCCGATTTGGAATTTTTGTCGGAATTATGGCTCATGGAATGCGATGGGCTGAAGAAATTGGATGGACTGGAAGCTTTAAAATCCCTAAGAGAGTTGCACCTACGAGGCACAAAGCCAGAGTTGTCCAACCTCAACGGCTTTGATGAAAAGCCAGATGATCTCTATGTGATAGAAGGCCTTGAAAAATTGGAATCCCTGGAAGTGGTGGTTATCTCTGAGCGCAAGCACATTCAAGTACTGGACCTTTCAAAGTCGGAGCATCTGAAGCAGTTGAATGTTAGGTGTTGCAAAAGCTTAGTTGAAATTCGCTGCCCTAGTAAATTCCTGAAGTACTTTAATAGTGATGGGTGCGAGTCACTCAAGAAATTACCAGACTTTTTACCTCACGATGAGCTATGGTTGGATCGTCATGAGTGAGATTTTGGGCATGTGGGGTAAGAAGGGATTGAGGGGTCCAGCATCATCTGGTGGTCTGTTTCTTACTTCCGGTGGACGGCGATGGGACGATTGATTCGAAAGTGAGATTCATGCTCACATGCTCTGCTAGCTGAGAAAGGATTTTCATGTTGGGTCTTCATTGCTTCCGGTTGCCATATCTTCAAAGTCCAGGTGATTAAACCCCTTTTAACATTAATCCATTCTTGTTGCCAATTGATCGCTTTCTTCATTGGTTGATTCTTGGTGCGATTGGCGCATGCTCATTCTGGTGATTTGAGGTTTTGAGTCGCTATTGTTGGTCAGATTTTGGATGTTGATGTCTGCACATGGAGGAAATAAAATGAAACTAATTCGAGCTTTTCTGCATGTTCAGTGAAGCATGTTTAATTCTCCTGTTATATTTATCAACTTGTGATTCCTGTTAGGTGCAGAGATCTGCTCAATTATTCTCTTCTACTAGTTTGCTATGGTGTAATCAGATGACTATAGCGGCTTTTGATTAGGTCTTGTGTCAATGGTGGTGAATTTTCCTTATGTTATCTTAGCAGGTAGACCATGTATAGCAGGATTATCAGGACTTACGAGCCTCTTACAGGTTTAGGTTGATTTTATCACCCTGTCTAGGTAGCTTGGAAATTGACTGTAGAGTTTTCGGAACTAATGTGAATTAACTTCAGGTTGAACGGGAAGATTACCTCGATTGATGAGGTTCTACTTTCATAGCCATTTCTTTCCTGTTCTCGGATCATGAAGCACCTTGAGGGGTGCTGAGAAGTGAAAAGATGAACAATCTCCTGTGAACCATTTGTTTGTACCCATGATCCAAAGTGGCATTTTCTCCATGAGTATGTGGAAATTCCTTCTCATAAGATTCTCCGAAGATGTCCTCACTCATCCCAGTTAGCTAATAACATAGTGAAATTAGTGTTGAAGGCTACTAATTTCACACTAAGAAGGGTGCTAGTGTCTGAATTGTTGTGATGGTGATATGGCATGTTCATTTTGTCCGTACTTTTTCTTTACTAGCTTTCTAGTTGAATGGAATTTCTCCTCATCTCCTTCTGACTGTGGGAAAATGCAAAAGCTTGAGCTGCGATAATAGAAGTCCATTGGTTTCTTCTTTCACCAGGGGTTATCGGGCTCTGACATTGTGGCGTGTTCGGAAGACTTTTGCTTTTAACTTTCATCTATACTATTGTTTTTAGCATTTGCAGTGTGTCTTTTGTTCGATACCAAGTGCTTCAAACCTTCAGAAACCATAAAACTTTGCATTTTATGGCCAATTAGAGCAAAATAATTCTTGTCTTGCTAACAAGGTTAGGAAGTACCTTTTGATTTCTAATGTTGAAACAAAAACACCATTAAATTTGTTTCTATTTCCATGGTTGGTTTCCATTCTATCATCCTCTGTATGGATCCTCTATAATGTGATGGTCTTGCTTTTTGAAGGTTACAAGCTCTATGCTAGTCGATTGTTGCCCACACCGATCTGAAATTCAGAGTACAGAGTTGACTGTATTTGATAGTAAGTGGCTTTTCTTTTAAGTTACCTGAAGATTTCAGTTCACAAAAGGGTGTTGAAGAATGACGTTGAGCTGTGCTTGAGAAATATCTGGTGGTTGGCCGGTTCAACTATGAATTTGAGGATTGCGTCTCCAGTGGGGATGGGTTATGTTTGATGCAGGGGTGGAGACTACTTTGGCCAACTTATCGTCTGTTCCTTAGCTTTTCAACGTTTTTCTTTTCTCATGTTGGGCAAGAAGGTTGGTCCACAATTGAGCCTTGCCCTCAATTGCTGGTGCTGCATTGTTTCACGGTGGAGTCTCTCCCCGATTTGCCTGCAAAAACTCCATCTGTGCTGTTTGGGAAGCTTGATTGTGGAATGGTAAGGAAGAAGATCAATCTTTGGAGCTTAGTTTGGAGGCTTTAGACGTTGCCACCATAAAATAAGCGACATTTGTTTTGTCCAATTTGATTGTTGCAGATAATTATGTGTCACTGTTCAAATTTGCTTTTGTTCAACAAGTGTACTGATGGTTTTATTAAATTGTGATGGGCCTAAGTTGGCCCGTCCGCCCATGTTGGGCCTAAAAGCCCGGCCCACAATATTAGGGCCCATGGATGGAGAGATATGATGAAGGGACACGATTCCCTTTGGAGGGAACGTATTTAAGGGAGAAAAGAGAGGGAGGAACGTACCTTTTCGCATAACGTACGTTCCTTCTCCCTCTCTCCCTCAAAAACGCTTCAAAAGAAAAAACAGTAAGCATAAGGCGACACCCATCCTCCCTTCAAGGCGTATTGGCGTCATCGGATCGAACAGGGCCAAATTCTCTTCCTCATATCGGCGTCGGTGTTTAATCTGTGGCTAACAAGGTATGTTCAATTCTGTGATGTGCCTTAAGATCGGTGATGCATGTGTTTTTCCCGGGCTCGTCTTCCGCACAAGTTTAGGGGTTCGATTTAGTGTCGAATCTGGTTTTTGGGAATCCGATAAAACCCAACACTGGTATCAGAGCCCTAATTCTTGTTTCCCGATCCTTTCCATGTTTTTCCCGACCCCTTTCATGTTTATGGATGATTTTTTTTATTGTTTTTTCGTGAATATAATCGGCCGACACCGATTGGGGCGAAAAATCCCGACACCCGAGCACTATTCATCCATTTTTCCGAGTTTCTGTGACTCAAAATCGATTTCTGATGGCGTTGGATGGAAGGTCTCGTCGAGACGAGCGCGACGAGTGGCGGAACGCCGCCAAAGGCCGCCGGACGCGCCCCCATGCGCAGCCGGAACGAACCGGCGTCTTCGACGTGTGCAACGCACGCGCCGATTCGCAGGGGAAGGCGCGTGCGTCGCATGCGCGCGGGCGACCGACGCGCGCACGCGCCAGCTGACGTCATCGTGACGTCAGTTGCACGCGTGCCGCATGTGCCGGGTCGGTTTGTCCGACCCGGCCCGGCCCGACGGCCCGACCCGGCGACCCGACCCGGCTGACCTCGACTGTTGACCGTTGACGATCGTTGACCGTTGACTTTGACCGTTGACCAAAAAAAAAGGAGGAAAGGGAGGAGCAAAAGAATGTGTTTCTTTGGCCAAGTAATTCTATGTGAATTATATGTAATCCTTGATTTATTCTGCATTTGTTGTAGGAACAATGCCTCCCCTTAGGTTGCGCACACCTATTCGCCCAATTACCGATGATCAAAAGGAAAGGCTTTCTAGCTTGATAGCTGAGCTGAATGATTATCGATGGGAGAGTGGCGACTTAATTGATCACGTTCTTGAAGTCAACGGGAAAATTCAAAAGGTCATATGGAATGGTCGATCCATGCCACAGTCTGAGATGGTGCGATTTTTCATGAACACTCTTCCACAAGAATGGCAAGGAGTGTTGAATCGCATATGGGATGTCAACAAAGCCGCTTCATATAGAAAAATTGTGATGGATTTTATAGATGATTATTATTGGATTGTTACAAGGGAAAAGATCAAGAAATTGAACAAAAAGGGATCTTTCCCAGTTCATATGTTGACTTGGTGTTAGATATTTTTTTGACTGGTCTTTATTTAGTGTGCTTTGTGGACATCTTATGTAATGTTTACTACCTGATTGTTGTTGATGTTGCAACCGATATGTTAGTTGTATTATGTGAAAGCATTATTATTCTATTGGATGTCAAATATTATTTGCTTTCGTTATTGTTAATTGTTGTGGGTAGTTCATAGAAGTTTTTGTAGCTTCATAGAATTTATTTTGCATAAAACAATTATATTAATGATAGTTTTAAGTTAGGATTTTTGGAGGATGATTGGAAACATAGTGACCTTTTGATTCTGAAACCTTACTTGAAATTGTTCATTAATATGATGGGTCTATGCAAAATGGATGCATAAATGATAGGCATTAATAATTCGTGCATATATGTCTGATATGTTTAGAGCAATGGCTTCAGCCACAAAGAGCATAGTTGCTGAGCTGAACAAAGGTGAGAAGCTCAATGGCGATAATTATGAAATATGGCACATAAAAATCCAATATGTGCTGGAAGAGCAAGAGGCACTAGAAGCTCTTAACCTGACCATGGTAGAACCTGAAGAAGGAAACACTACATAGCATAAGAGAGATAAGGAAGCATTTGTTGCTTGGAAAAGAAAGAACTCTCTTGCTCGCATTACGTTGCTGAGTAACATGGAAAATGACGTCATGCGAGAGTTTAGGCGCTTTGAGAATGCCAAGGAAATGTGGGAAGCATTGGCAGCAAGATTTGGTCATACTTCGGTGACCAGACTGAGGCAGCTCACTATTAGGTTTGACTCTTATAAGAAGCATCATGGTCAGACCATGAAGCAACATCTTAGAAAGATGTCAAACATGATTAATGAGCCGAAAGATGCTGGCCATGTCCCGACCGATGAACAGCAAGTGCAAGCAAAGTGATTCGTTCCTTGCCTCGAGTTGGGAGCATATGAAGGTGCACGACCCATAATGAAAATATCAAAACCTTTGAGGATGCAGTGCGTCATCTTGAGCTGGAAGAGGACCGTCTCTTGGCGGCTAAGCCGGAAGCTGAAATCTATTATGCTAGTTCTAGCTCACATGGAGCTTCGAGTTCCAAGCGCAAACGTCCTAACTGGTTTGATAAAGGGAAAGGCAAGGAAGCAGGTCCTTCAGGGAAGAAACCTAAGCTTAACCAACATGAAAGAGGAAAACGTCCTCGAATGAAGAAGCTTACAAGGGTGAAGTGTTACAATTATGACAAGAAGGGTCACTATGCTCGCGACTATCGTGAGCCAAAGAAGGTATACACCCCTTGTACTTTTAAGAACTTTGCTTATGTGTCAAGTTCTGTATTTTTAACTGAGTCTAATCCTTTGTGGACTGTAGATTTAGGAGCGACAGACCATGTAGCGAAGGATAGAGGATCCTTCGTGGAATTCCGACGAGTACCAATTGGAACTAAGTGGATCTATGTGGGAAACAACTCCAGAGCTGAAGTAAAAGGAATTGGCACCTGCCAACTGAACATGCGTGGTGGACACACTTTGTTCCTACATGATGTATTGTATGCTCCGGAGATTCGTCGGAATTTAGTGTCTGTTTTAGTGTTGGTCAAGTTAGGTTTTAATATGAATTTCTATAATAGAGGTGTGGATTTGTATTTGGATATAAATTACTATGGTTGTGGTTATTTTCTGGATGGTTTCATTGTATTAGATATTGACTATGTTAATGCAAATGTTTGTTATTCCCTTCTCACGTCTCCTAATTCATATGATAATGATGTGAATGTGTGGCATGCTAGACTTGGTCATATTGGCCAACAACGTATGAATAGACTAGCCAAAGAGGGCTTGTTGGGCAACATTGAAAAAGTCGATTTGCCTATATGTGAGTATTGCCTAGTAGGGAAAACGACAAGGAAACCATTTGGAAAAGGTAAAAGAGCTGAATTTCATCTGCATTTAATCCATTCTGATGTCTGTGGTCCAATGAATGTGAGAGAAAGGCATGGGGCTGTTTATTTCATCACTTTTATAGATGATTATACTCGATTCGGATATGTCTATTTGATTTCTCATAAATATGAAGCATTAAGTTGTTTCAAAAGATTTATGAATTTGGTAGAAAATCAATTAGACAAGAAAATAAAAGTATTAAGATCCGATCAAGGTCGAGAATATTTATCTGATGAATTCAGAAAATTATGTGATGAAAAAGGAATAGAAAGACAGTTGTCTATTCCATATACTCCTCAACAAAATGGTGTTGCGGAAAGAAGAAACAGAACCCTACTAGAAATGGTTAGGTCCATGATGGCGCATGCTAACTTACCTATCACTTTTTGGAGTGATGCGTTCTTAACTGCTGCCTATACACTTAACCGAGTGCCTTCCAAATCAGTTACTTTTACTCCATATGAGTTATGGACAGGTAGAAAATTGGACTTAAGTTTTCTTAAGCTGTGGGGTTGTGCTGCCTATACTCATGAGTCCTCTCACAAGTTTGGGAAATTGGGTCCCAGAGGAAAGAATAGTATTTTCATAAGATACTCCGAACACTCGAAAGGGTATGTGTTCATAGGTGAGCAGGAAAGTAGGAGTATAACTGAATTTGAATCACGGAATGTCACATTCTTAGAGAATGAATTTCCTAAGAAGGGTGAAATAGGTGAAGATTACTCCCTATTTGAAACATTGGATCAAGATAATGATATTAGTGGAGTTTGTCCAAGTGGGAGTAACATAAGAAGTGATGAATTAAATTCATCTTATTCTCAATTACAACCACATGATGAGATGACATCATCATTATCTAATCCTAGTTGGAGCATAATGGGGAATGATGTGCACAGTGTACAATCTCCCATACGACGAACAAGTCGCCAAAGTATTCCCCGTCGACGTTTTGACATTGAAGGGGAAACTTTTATGATTGCCCCACAAGATGAGGATGAGCCAAGAAATATACATGAGACTCTAAGTTGCCCTAGTAAGGAAAAATGGATGCATGCAATGGAAGAGGAAATGGAGTCAATGAAGTCGAACCGAGTTTGGCAACTGGTTGATCTTCCGAAGGGACGCAAAGCCATTGGGAACAAGTGGGTTCTCAAAATAAAGTGTAAAGCTGATGGCTCGATAGAAAGGCATAAGGCTCGCCTTGTGGTGAAGGGGTATAATCAACAGGAAGGAATTGATTATGAAGAAACATTTTCTCCCGTAGTGAGATTTACCTCGATTCGCATTATTCGCAATAGTGGCAAGTATGGATCTTGAGTTACATCAAATGGATGTAAAGACTGCTTTCCTCAATGGAGAATTAGAGGAAGAAATATATATGGAACAACCTCGCTAGTTTCATTATGAAAGGCCAAGAAAAAAGGTATGTCGACTTTTGAGATCGATATATGGCCTTAAGCAGTCGTCGAGACAATGGTATATACGTTTTCATAATGCCATAATGGCATATGATTTTACGATGATTGATGAGGATCATTGTGTATATATCAAAAGATCCAAAGATCAATTTGTGATCATATCATTATATGTTGATGATATACTAATAGCCGGAAGCAATAAGGAGTTTGTTTATACTGTCAAGAGTTGGTTATCCTCCAACTTTGAGATGAAAGATATGGGTGAGGCTACATACATTCTTGGAGTTAAGATTTCAAGAGATCGTTCAAAGAGATCATTATCTCTTTCGCAAGAAACATATATAAATAAGGTTCTTGAACAATTTCGTATGCAAGATTGTAAACCCATAGATACTCCTATTGCAAAAGGTGAAGGGTTGAGCCATAGACTGTGTCCAAGGACTCCACAAGAGAAGGAACAAATGAAACATGTTCCTTATGCTAGTGCTGTTGGGAGCTTAATGTACGCTATAATGTGTACAAGACCTGACATATGTTTTGCAGTTGGAATGGTGAGTAGATACCAATCCAATCCAGGTCAAGCACATTGGAAAGCCGTTAAGAGAATACTGAGGTATCTGAAGGGAACTGCTGATTACAAGCTGAATTACCAAGGAAAGGATCTACGACTTGAAGGCTATTCAGATGCTGATTGGGGAGGAGATTTAGATGAAAGGAAATTTACCCCTGGATTTGCTTTCTTACTGAACAATGGCGCCATATCATGGAGCAGTAAGAAGCAAACGTGTATAGCTTTGTCCACGATGGAAGCTGAGTTCGTGGCATTATTAGCAGCGGTACAAGAAGGAGTTTGGCTTAAGAGATTTTTGGATCATTTAGGTGTTATTGAGAAAGCTGCAAATCCATTATTGGTTAACTGTGATAGCCAAGCAGCTATAGCATACACCAAAGATCCAAAATATCATGGCAAGACCAAACATATAGATACCAAGTATAACTTTGTCAAAGATATGGTTGCACGAAAGGATGTGAACTTACAAGACATATCTACGCATAGAATGGTAGCAGATCCTATGACAAAGCCAATACCTAGAGATGTGTTTTGTGGTCATGTAAAATCTCTAGGATTGCGTAGAGTCGATGTCTTGGATATTGTAATTTCCCGAGTTGTTCACATTTATGAACTTGTGTTTTTTCATTATTAATGCCGATGAATCTTTGTTTGATCTTTATGCATCTTAATGCTTAGTGCATTACTTTAAGTTGAGAAAGTATGTCGGACAGATATAAGATTAGCCCACTCACAAGGGTAATCGCCTCTATTTACTATGTGATAAATAGAGATGAGACGGTTTTTAAGCTTATTATCTAGGTGATAATCGAGAGCTCAAGCTTAAAATATATATGTCACCTTAATCGAGTGTTAAGATGAGGACATGATATTGACTATGTCTAAAAGTAAAATAACCCACATATTTTACTTTATCTGTCTATGATGCCAGATGTGAGTTCTGATGAATTTTGTGAATGAGTAGATACGTGAACTCAAGTTAGACATTGGATATGTCTGAACTATCATCTGTACGGTATTGAAGATATAGACATACGCTCCATGGGAAATGAGTTAATACCGTAATACGTATTTCATACTACGTATGCATGAGACGACCAATAAGAGTGGCATAAGTTTGATCTCAACTTTTATGCCATGTGAGACTCTTGAGGAAAATAGTTCCTCAATTTTAGTGCCCTCATGACTTTTACTTATTCTCAAGATTTCTATTTAGTGTTTGCTATCTTAGGATATTGCCAATGGTCATGAGTTGATTCGATCTAATAGGACATTTCTAGAAAAGCAAGCTGAATTGAAATTGAGAGTTTGAAGGAAAGAGGAAGATCGAATTTGGAGAATCACATTATAGTTTTGTGTTCACTGGTCGACCAATTATGATTGTCTTTGGGATAATCATAATTGTGAATACAATATATCACTATTTAAAAGGAGATCAAGAGAGAGATATAAATGTGATCGATCGATCTAGGGTACTGCATACTAAATTTACTCAAAGTGTGATGCCCATTATGAGCTGCTATATATTCCTAACAGATGTATAGCAACGAGCTCTCAAAGTATGCTGGTCGCACGGATTATTCACCGATATGAATGTTGAAGAGAGGTAAAGAGGAACCTGTCCGGCCCACCATGTGCGAGTGGGAGATGATGGTTTTATTAAATTGTGATGAGCCTAAGTTGGCCCGTCCGCCCATATTGGGCCTAAAAGCCCGGCCCACAATATTAGGGCCCATGGATGGAGAGATATGATGAAGGGACACGATTCCCTTTGGAGGGAACGTATTTAAGGGAGAAAAGAGAGGGAGGAACGTACCTTTTCGCATAACGTACGTTCCTTCTCCCTCTCTCCCTCAAAAACGCTTCAAAAGAAAAAACAGTAAGCATAAGGCGACACCCATCCTCCCTTCAAGGTGTATTGGCTTTATCGGATCGAACAGGGCCAAATTCTCTTCCTCATATCGGCGTTGGTGTTTAATCTGTGGCTAACAAGGTATGTTCAATTCTGTGATGTGCCTTAAGATCGGTGATGCATGTGTTTTTCCCGGGCTCGTCTTCCGCACAAGTTTAGGGGTTCGATTTAGTGTCGAATCCGGTTTTTGGGAATCCGATAAATCCCAACATGTACTCTATTTTTACATTAATACATAAAAGGTTGTTTGGGGTGTTCATCCCCAAGTTTAAAAGTTGAAGCATGCGGGTTGGTAGATGAGTTACTGATTTGATGTTAATTTTTAACCCTAGTAGTTTGGTGCTTTATGTTGTCATTGACTTATCGTGATGAAGTTACTGTAATACTTGGGATTTGACCAAGCGAAAAAGAAACTCTGGGGCCGTGAAAAAAACAAAAAAAACAAAAGAGAAGGTTGAAAAATCAACTAAACAAGGGAAGTGGATGTCGGCTTAAGGGGAGAAAAAAGAGACGCTCAGCTCCCTCTTAAACTAAGAGCTCATGTAAAAAGAAAATGGAGAGAAGAGAGAGAAAAAGATCTGATTTTGGAGATTGCTAATGTCTCCTGCTTAAAAAAAAAAAAAATAGCAGGTATAGTGCGGTTTTCTGTGGAGATTTCCTGCTTTCATTAGTATTTTCAATTTGGACGGGGCTTTTTGTTGACATGTTATTGTTTTTCCGTCTTAATTCCAGCAATTGGAGGAAGTTGTTTGAGCAAAGTAAGTGTGATGCTTCAGTGTTATCTGGCTTGTGATCTTGACATGAATAAAAAAGATCCCAAAAGGATATATGATGTCTTCAATCATATAGTACAAGATTCTTCATTCTTGATGTGATATCAATCTGCGCTTGTGTAAATAAAGTAATACTTCTCTCCAACTTGTGTGAAGTAGAGAAATTCACTATCTGATGGATTCTGGAAACTGCTTATGCACTTTTGATCTTGATTGCATTTTATTAACTCGTTACTTGGTCATGGAAGTAGGCAGTGAAGGTACCATAAACGTGTTCTGCATTTCCTCAAAGCCAGGGCACTAATGTCAAGATAATGAATCTTCACGGATATGTGTCGAACTTTGATCGTCACTTAATATGCCAGTGTGAATGTTGCTCTCTTTGAAGGCAGATATATGGCCTTGATCAGGCTGAAAGTATTATCATCAACAGTGGAAAGCTGGAACAAATCATGTTGCCGCTCTTTCCTTGTATTACTTCATGCCTTTATTAATCATCTTGCAAATTCGTACCTTAACATCATTCGCGATTTATTACTTCAGTTTGGTCATTGTTTGGTGATGACAATGTCTGCACCCAGAGGCTTTAGAAGAACAGAAGATTTCCACTGTATTGTGGATAACAGTGTGAGATGCAAACCAGAAGTATGGAGGAAGTCCTTAAATCAACCGTATTGCTTTCATGTTTTTGGGATAAACATGACTAGTAATCAATGGGTGGCTAGAAGGTGATTTGCTAATGTTTGAGAGCTGATCTAGATCTCTTAATGCCATCTTTTGTTGAACTGCAGCGCAAATTAGAATGTTTTGTTACAGCTGCCACTGAATAGAATTGGAAAGCCACTTCTGCAATAACTGTGGTTTCAGCCAAAAATGTGCACCATTTTTGGCTAGGCTGATGGCAGGGACAAAAGATCTTCAGAGCTGTTTATGGCACCGAAATGAAGTGGGAGGAGCTGTGCATATGATTTTTAATTTTGTGGACTGCTTAATTGGTACTGCATCAGAAGCGAGGACTTCCAACTATAACTGTAATCTTGACATTGGAGTAGCTCATTGGCAATATTAGGAGTGCAAATTGACTTGGAAGATACAAGTCATGTTCTTTTCTTATCATTTTCACAACAGTTTGATGCATGTCTCTGAATCCTGATGAGAGAAATCATGTTCTTTCATTATCATTCACTCAGAGAATACCAGAATGATGGAGAACACATATGCCCCATATAGAATTAGAAGAATAGTTGCATGACAGCAGCACGATAGAGATCAGGTTCTGGAGATCATCCTTATTTCCTAGTAATTGTAAATATAGGAGGAAAAGTATCATATTTAGTGAATAGTACTTACTTCACAATAGTAATTTCAGTTTGGTATGGGGTTGTGTCAATGTCTTATTGTTTTCTGTCTTATTTCAAGTAATCTCAGCGAAATTGGTTGACTAAGTGAATGCAATGCTTCGGCATCATCTGGCTTGTGATCCTGGTGGGAATGAAAGTAGATAAGAATGCGTTCAAAACTTCAAAGTACATTGCATGTCATTATACGTCATCAGACACAAAGAAAGACTCTTCATCCTTGACATGACATGAATATGTTCTTATGCAAACAGAGAGTATTACCTTTTTCCGAGTTCTATTAAGATCATTTCCTTGAACAGGGGATGTTTATTATGTGTTTGTTTTTTCAATTCATTCATGCATAATAAAAAAGAACTTCATTACTTGTTAGCAAAAGCTCCAACCAAAAGCTTAAAGCACTAGTTAGAGGTAGATTCGATGTATATAACCCCTGTTGAAACCCTTTATTTAACCAATGTGGAATGACACTTCTAATAATGGATTGATTTTGGCAACTACTCATGTCTATGTGGTTTTGATTGCATTTTTAGTAGCTTATGTCCACTTATTCTGTCATGGATTATTAATAAGCTACTGGAGGCACTATCATAAAATTTTTACTTTTCTCAAGTCCAGGATGCCAATGTTGAGATGACAAATTTCCATGGATCTATATGCAACTTTGTTTGTCAAATGAGATGCTAATACATAGATTGCTCAATCCGATGATCAATGCATGGCCTTGATCCTGTCGAAAGAAACATACTGTATGGTGGAAAATCTGGTGTGCTCTTTCTTGTTTGTAGTCATGCCAGTATGCATCTCACATGTTCGTACCATCAGTCAGGGTCTTTACATGTCGAATTTGCATCCTTCTGTTCGTTCTTCTTTTGGTGATGACAATTTCTCATGCCCCCAATGCTTTAAATGACCAGGAGCTTCACTGTAATTTTGGCAATAATGTGATATCCGAACCAAATATCTGGGATATGGATGCAACGAGGACATTCTTTAAGCCGATTGCATTGCATTGTGCTCTATGAACGGGAGCTGTCCATCATAGTAATGAAAACAGGTGCTTTACTTCACTCCTGAAATGTTTGAGAGCTGATCTGAATCCATGAATGTCCATTTTTTCTTGAATTAGTACTTAATCAGATCAGAATACTTTGTTACAGATGCCATTGTTGCAGAATAGAATTGGAAGTTCAACCTACCAAATACAAGAGGACTGTGGAAATGACCAACTACGATCCCGGCGAGTGTGTTCGCCTTCTTAACTCCAAACCCTGCAGTCTATCCCTGCAGATTATTCAATAGGGTACTAAACCATCTCAATTATACTTGTTACTAATGACATTTTCTCGCTAGTGGTCACATCAAATTAACCAGAAGATTATTCATACCATTTTCCAGAGTAGAGCAAACAAGGGCTTCTAGGTTCCTAGCTTGCCAGAACTTGTCAAATGGACACACATGGTGTACCAAACAAAAAGCTACCACCAAAGGCTAGCGTGCCCAACCCTCTTGGAAGATAAATAGGCACTTACTACGAATGCTTCTGTGAAGTAATCACACACATCTGCACAGAGTGTTGAAATGGCTGATAAAATGGTTGATCAGATCAGGGCAATGGGCTTGAACAATAAAATAGAATGGTATCCTGTGATTTCGCCTGAATGGCTAGGTATGTTGTGATAGTCGAGTTGAGATATCACATGATATACACTGTTACATAGTCTTTTAGCTTTGGAGTTCTGGTGGAAACATATGGTCCCGATTTGGGATTGGCGATGGAACTTAGCATCTACGTTGGGCATGCAATTCACCACTCCAAATGGATTTCGGCATTTTTTTTCTCTTTCTTTTCGACATTGGTCGAGTTACCTGGTACTTCGTCTAGATAACGGTAAAATCTTGGAGATACAACCTTACTACTTGTTTCAATTTGCACATACATTGCCGCATTGTTGGAAGTAACTGCAAATTGTTTGATTCTTGACGTCTGGATTGAAATGTAATCTCACCCAACTAGAGGAGAAAAGAAGTATAGCCCATCCCTGGAGACTGGTTCGTTTAGTTAATAAAACTCATGCATGGACTGCTTAAATTATATCATTACACATCAAGACTAATATTGTGAATCAAAGACGAATATTTATGACATGGTCGAAACATGATATTCTTTCTCTTGACGAGTAGGGAGATATCTTGTGGCTCTTGATATATAATCGCTTGTTCATAGTCAGCGAATCATGGCAAAGTTGCAATTCTGGATGGTCAAATCCAACTGACGGAGAAGGATTAGTTTGTTTACCAAGAGATGCTCACGCATCTTCCCCTCTGCTCAATCCCAAACCTGAAGAAGTTGGTCTCTCTCTTTATTTCTTTCCAAATGCTTTCATCTTTTAAGTTTTTATGCTGTTAAAGTGCCCACCTGATATTTTTACAGGTGGTGCTTGTTGGTGGCGGAGATGGAGGCATTCTGAGGGAAATATGTCGTCACTCGTCCGTGGAACAAATCGATGTGTGTGAACTCTACCAAATGGTGATTGATGTGAGCGAAAATAAACTGCAAAAACCTTCCAAAGTTTCAAGCTTGAGCCTCTCATTGCTCATCAAATCCTAAGGTTCAGGAGGACCATAGCTTATCCATATACTTCTTGTGTCCTGTTGCAGGTTTACAAGCAATTCTTCCCTGAAATAGCAGTTGCGTACGAGGATCCACGAGTGAACGTCTACATTAAAGATGGTATATGTTTCTTCTACAGTTCTTACTCAGTAATGATTGTTAATAAGTTGCGAGAGATTATTTAACATACTTTAATTTCAACATCGCAGGACTTGCTTTCCTGAAGGCTATTCCTGAAGGAACTTACGATGCAATGATTGTGGATGCATTTGATTGTATGGGTATTGTCAAGTGCCAATAACCTCCCCCACCCTCTTTGAAATTTAGAATGCCTCCAATTAATTGAATAACTTAGCAGAATAACAGAAATCTCATAGGGCTGGTAGGTCATACATCTACTTATTTCACACGATTTGCAACATTCAAACACCTCCAAGAAAAGGAGTGCTTGCTTGCTAATCAGCTGTAAAAAAATTCAAGAGCTACTGCGATTGAACTAGCGAATGAAGAGTTCTTGGAATCTGTGGCTTGGGCGCTCTGTCCTGGAGGTGTCATATCTGCTTCGACAGACAGCTTTTGGCTGGACAACTTCACAGTGGAAGATACTATTGTTGAATGTCGCCAAATCTTCAAGGGCTCAGTGAGATATGCTTGGTGTTCAATTCCTTCCTACTCAAGGTATCAAATCAAACTCTTATAACCGAGTGTTTATGCAGTCTCCTTTTTTCAAGTTTATGACGAGAAGAATGAATTTTCAACTGTTTATTCCATTAGCAGGATGATTGGATTGGTGCTTTGCTCCAGCGACAGGCCATTTGAGAAACCTATCAATCCTCTAGATATCAAGAACAATGGGGTGGCTAAAGGGCCTCCTAAGTTTACGACTCTCAGATAAAAAGGATAAAGAGTTGTTACACATTATGTGAACTGAAACTTTTATCTCTTGTTAATGCAAGCCTCTTTGCCTCTGTTGTGCCAGATCCATGCTCCTGCTTTCTGTCTGCCATCTTTTGCGAAGAAGGTTGGCAGTGCCAAATTCTGATAAACAGATTTTCTCTACATATAGCCTATGAAAGACGGAGAAACAACGTCCTTATCATTTGTGTTCTTCTGTCTTCATTTTTTTCCTGTCGTCCATTGTTTCTCGATCATCGACTATAATACCCCACGTGGCCATATCAAATTACAAATAAGCATCAAAATTGTTGCCCATCAATTGCCAACACACAGTGAGCTATCATTTTACTTGATTAATGGTCGATGCCCGTCCTGCTCTAAGTTACCGAGTCCATTTGTCTAGGTTCCTCTCATACATGCACGAAGAGACTCAACACATCACATATTGCAACTAGTAGGGGTGTCAAAAACCGAATCAAACCGAATTGCAAAATTCAGTCTTTTTTGGTTCGGTTCTCATTATAAACTGGAACTTTTTAACTGGTTCAATTCTTACCGGTTTGGTTAACTAAACCGAATTAATAAAATCTAATTTTTTTATTTTTTTATTTTCTTCTTCTTCTTCTTCATTGGCCAGTTCGGATCAGATTCGATTCGGTTCGATTCAATAAATTTTCTTATCGATTCGGTTTAGTTCGATTTTCCAAAAAAATCAAACTGAATCAAACCGAATCATTTACATCCTTAGTAGCCAGGACGGCTCCTTTAAGTAGTCATGTTGCAAGTAACAGAGGTTTCAAACTCAATAAGCTATGGTCTGGCACATGTCGAAAACCAACTTAGCCTTATAGCAATGAGATCAAAGAACTATAGTCTGCTTCACTGTTCGTGGACTAAATCTCTGAATCATCCCAACATCAGTGATAGGACTTTGAATTAACTCCATAATTTACAGAGTCTTAACTTCCATTGGAAGTACAAAGATTTAGAGAATTTTCGAAGAATCTAATTTCTATAAATTTGTAAGGGAATTATAAATGATTTCATACGTCAACATTAGAAAATTTCGCAAAGGTTTTCGGGTATCGCTATAAACATAGATCAACCAATCATAGTCCCACAATTTGAAGAAGGAAAAGGTCCAAAGTCAGACGAGACCTACTAAAGCCATGAAAACTTCAGTAGGACGAAGGTGACTAGAACCGCAGAAATTATTTGATTTGCGAACAAAATTTCTTGCATCTATCTATGGAGGCATGGAAAATTGCACGTAAATTTTCTGCTGCGTGTGCCACGATCAGGTCTACGGTCGCGACTTCGACGCCGCCGTGGTCCTGGCCCAGACCGCGGCCTCCACTCTGTCGGCCTCTACCAGCTCCTCCGGCGGCTCCCGGGCGGTGGTGGCCCCGGAGAACGTGCGCAAGCGGCGGATGGTTGATTACCGGCCGTGGTCGCCGGAACCGCGCGAGCGCGCCCTAATGGGGAGCTGTTCGAGCCCCCTCGAGTCCGTCTCGACCTCGGATTTGCCGCGGGGCTTGCGGGGGCTCAATAACTTGGGGAACACCTGCTTTATGAATTCGGTGTTGCAGGCATTGTTGCACACTCCTCCTTTGAGGAACTACTTCTTGAGTGACAGGCACAATAGGTACTTTTGTCAGAAGAAGAATGGGGTTAGTGGAAATGTGAGTAAGAGAAATGTAGATGGTGCTCTTGATGGAGGCCATGGGAGCAAGAATGGCAGCTTCTGTTTGGCCTGTGACATGGACGCCATGTTCTCGGCGGTGCTTTCAGGGGAGCGGATGCCTTATAGTCCCGCGAAGTTCCTGTACAGGTCTGTGGATGTGGAGGAAATTGCTCTTTTATGAAATTTTTTGGATAAATGTGGATGCTTGATGGTTTCTTATTGGTTTTTAGAAGCACATGGAGGTTGGAAATTGTCCAAGAGGCTCTGTAAATTTTGCTGTTGTGACCTAGTGGGCTGTGAAGATATGGAAGTTGTTTGATCAGTGCGTGTTCTGCTATATTGTTAGTATGATGGACATTACCTAATTTGCAATTGCGCTTTGACCTCCCTCGTATCATAGCTTAGCTGCTCCATCTTTTTCTTATTTTTGGCAAATGGAAATTGGAAAATGTCAGAGAGTGCCCTTTGCACTTGTTATGGTTTGAAGAGTAAAAAATCACAACCATCTTGGTTGAGATGTGTTGAACAGCTGAGATCAATTCCATTTCAACCAAACGATAAAAGATTGCTAAGGCACCGTGCCCTGTGGGGACTGTGGCTTTGCCCCTTATCAGATGTGCTCTCAAAATTTCAAATTTACCATTGGACGTATTGCCTTAGTTAAAATGTGTATTTCTTTCATTATTTTAAGTGCCTTGGAAAGCACTATTTCTGATTTTGCTAAATTTAACAAGTGCCCTTGGGACATTCGTTAACAAAGCCTTTGGATATTATCTTCTTTGATTATGTACTTTTGTCTACTGACTTTTCTGAAAATGGCTGTGGACATAATGGATAGGCATCTTTTCCTTATTCTAATGATGCATGCTTTTGTCAAGTTCCTTGTTGACCATCAATGTTGGACTGAGACTTTCTTAACTGTTCTATCTAATTGACTTAGAGGGAAATGTGCTTTATACTTTTTTTATTGATTTGGTTATCCCACAGTTGGTGGCAACATGCAGCTAACTTGGCAAGTTATGAGCAGCAGGACGCTCATGAGTTTTTCATTTCTATGCTTGAAGGGATCCATGAGAAAGTGGATAAGGATTGATGTCAGCTCCAGAGCCAAGGTAAATTTTACAGGCATCGCATTAAACCTGTTTCATCTAGTCTCCATTTTTTACAGGCAGCATCTGGAATCTGCTGGTGCTGAGGACAGAGATCAGTGTTTTTAACATTTTCTCTTGGGTCAGTGGTTCAAGTGGGCTTGTTTGTTTGTATAATCATGTAAATAAACTTTTGAACTGATGTAGGATCATGCTTGTGGTTTGTTACCTTTCTGGCATTTCCCAGCCCTAATACCTCTGAGTCCCTTGGGAAGTTTCATTTTGTTCTGGTGTCATTCTTTCTTGGTGGCATATCAGTCAGGAGATTCAACTCTCTCAACTAATATCTGTGGGTCTTTATGTACAGCCGGTGTTAGCCTCTAGTTTCAACATTTCTTTCAAGTTGTTCCACGGCGAAACTTATTATTTGTTCCATCACATGGTAATTTAATGCATCTATAATATCTGCAGATGACTGCTCTCCTGTGCAAGTGTGCTCTTTTGTGTCATGTCTGACGGTTGTGTGTTTGTACTACAAACTATGTTCTGTGCTGACTTGTGATGTTGTGGAGGAACTTTTATTTTTATGGATTGTGGATTCTCAGATATCTTTAGAAGTATGCTAATGAATTATTACAGGGAGTGGAGATTGCTGTGTTGCTCACAGAGTATTCTCTGGTATCTTATGCTCCGATGTCATGTGTAAGGCTTGTAGTTTCACATCTACGACATATGACCCTTGCTTGGATATTTCTTTGGATCTGGAACAAAAACAATGTGGTTCTGCCAAGGCAACATCAGCTAAGTCCATCTTACTCTGATATTTGGTTCAAGTCCATTCATCAGTGATTTTTCTGATATATCTTGCCTCATGCTGTCAAAATATTCTAAATCTCCTTCTCTTTCATACCTGTTTTTGTTTTTCCTAATTTGTTGTTTTATCTCTAACTTTATTGGGCAAGAATTTGTTTTTAGATAGAAGATGGCAACCCCAGATGAAAACAACGATGTGAAAACTCTTGAAACACGGCCCAACAAACAGAGAAACAAGAATTCCATCATCTGGGAACACTTCACAATAGAAATTGTGAGTCCTGGATGTAGAAGGGCGTGCTGTAAGCAGTGCAAGCAAAGTTTCGCCTATGGCACAGGCTCAAAGGTCGCTAACGTCAGCCAGCAAAGTAAGTTGACAAAATGCTTCAGGGATAGTCATGCTCTGGATCATTGGAGGCATTAAGATGGGTCACAGTGCCTCATCAAATTTTACAAACCTTAAAATGATTTTACCAACGTTCCAATGAATAAGTTAGCAACCAACTTTTTCTCAAAATTTACAAGTGTAGCACTCTAATAAATTTACAGATATGTCAATAAATTAGTAAGTTCGTAACTTCTTTCATCATGAAATTTATTTTTATCAACTGAAAATTTTCTATACATAGTGTTAACAAATTATCTTTTGGTCATAAGTGAGCTCTTCATTCACTGAGTACGGGCCCAATTACATGAAAAAGGGATATTAATTAGTTTATCGTGGACCCATCAATTAGTTTCCCCTCAAAATCACAGTAGACGCATGCCATGGAACCTTCGGAAGATCCTTCATGGAAAGTTCTGTCAACGTTTAGCTTGAGGACTCGGTGGTTTCCATCTTATGGGCAAGTGTCCTTGGTTGTTTCTATTCTCTGATTCTCGGCCATTCCATTTCGAGAGATTCATATGCATAGCAATGATAGATGCCATTGTTGTTGCAGGATCTGGTAAGTGATGCTTGAAAAAAGAGGAATATCTTTATGTCCAAATGTGCCAAAAAGTGACCGCGATCAATTCGAAAGATGGGCTTTGAGGTGATTACCAATCTCCAGTGGCCATCCTTCAATTCTGTTAGCATCCTGATTTGAAATCCGAATGCTGATCTCAGAGGGCAACCTTATCTATTTCGTCCTTTGACAAAGTGGGAACAGATGTTTGACAGTTTCAGGTTCCTTTTCACAAAGAGGGCATGTCAACTCAGGTACACTCTTCCTTCTGAATAGGTTTTCTCTTGTGGGTAGGGCATTTCGACACATTTCACGTTAACACCCTTACTTTGGGTTGAGTCTTTTGACTCCATGCCTTAGTCCAGAGGGCTTTTGAGTTTGCTAGGACAATGAGGCTTGATTTGCTTCATGCTTAGTCTCAATTTCCTGGAGTTGGTTGTAGCCACTTTTAACAGCATAGCCTCCTGCTTGGTTCCGTGTCCAGACTAGTTTGTCTTCCGTTGGTGTTGTTAAGATCGGGATAGCTAGAATATCATTTACTATATGCTCATCAAAAAGAGAGCGGCATGTGCTCATTCCATCGTGCTTCCTCAGCATTTCTATCACCACGTTTCAGCCAGTTTATTCTTGAATGCGTACCCCAGTACATTTCTCCTTGTTTCCACAGATCTTCAATTTGCATTTTCAATTGCTGCATTTTGTCCGTCATGATGCAAGCTCTACTCATTTGTTGACTCCTAAAGCTCCCCATTCAAGCAGTTGATTGGACTATTAGCATTAGAGAACTTCCGCTTGCTCCACTTCTTTAGGACCTCTATTACTTTTTGCAGTTTCTTCAGAAAGGTTCATTTCCATGCCTGGAGTATTCCCACTGAACTTGCTAGCTGACCATATTCATTATCTTCAAACCAGTATGCCTCTTTCGTTTTGCAGGTTCCTCTGAGAGAATTAGCAAGATAGGACTATGGTCTGAGCCTATAGCAGGTAATCCATATGCTTCCACTTTTGGGATGTCACTCTCCATTCCACTTTTGGTAATCCATAGTCTTTCTTTCACATAGGCATCCCCATTCCTATTAGTTGCCCGTGTAAATGCACATCATTTACATTCAAGATCCATTAGAGAGCATACATTTATAATGTCTAATATCTGGAAAAGCCACTAACCTATGTTGCTTCGCCATATGCTTGCCTACTGTTTCCCAGCGTTAAAAAATTGTTTCTGTTGAAGATAATAATTCAGGTAAATAATTCTATGTACAGATTTCTAGGCTCTTCCAAGGTGAATTTCTCCATCCTGTAAACTGGAGGTGTCAATGGGTCGGGTCGGGTTTGATGATACCGGACCCGACCCGAAACATTAGTCGAGAACGATTTCCTTTTGTCTCGTTTAGAGTATTCGGAGAGACTATAATGCCCATAAAATAATCGGGTCTCGCCTCCTGCTTTCCCTTCTTCCTCTTTGACCAGCGACGCTTCCCAGCACAAACCCTAGCAGCCGAACGGAGCCATCTTCCTGGTTGACAAGCAAACCACCCTACCCACCCCCTTCTTCCAGTACCTCAAAAAACTATCCACAACAGTCGAGTCTCACCGAGAGAGAGAGAGAGAGAGAGCTGCAATGGGAAATTATTCCTCAAAGCAACAAGGCAAGCGTGTTAGAGACACCGATGCTTCGAGTCCGATCATTTCGAAGAAACAAAGACACGAACAGTCGGAGCAGTGCGAGAGCGAATCGCGTCTTCTTCTTCCCTCTTCGGACTCTTTGGAGAAGATCGATGTGCCGTCGGCGTCCGGAGCGAATTCTGACCCATCCGCTTCCTCCACCTCCGTGAATGGAAACAATTACTATGTATTCTTGAGCTTTAGAGGCCCGGATACTCGCAACGGCTTCATTGATCACCTCTACCATAGACTCAAAGATGTGGGCCTGCCGTTCCATCCAAACTTTGTGTTCAGAGATGATGAGAACCTCCCCTTCGGCGAGAAAATTGGTGAAAATCTCATCAGTGCAATCAAGCACTCTAAGGTTTCAATCCCGGTCATCTCGGAAAAATATGCTGCTAGCGAATGGTGCCTCCGCGAGCTCATTCAGATAATGGAGTGCGAGGAAAGAGGAGAGCAAAAAGTCTTGCCCGTGCTTTACAAGGTGAAACCCTATGAGGTGCGAGAACTAAAGGGGGCCTTTGGAGAGGCCTTCGAATCCCGTAAGGATCGTTTTGATGAAAAGGTCAAGCAACAAGGGCCGGTAGCTCTCAGAAAAGCACTGGATCTTAGAGTATTCGAATCAGAGAAATTTGCTAATGGGTATGTCGTTTACCTTCTTTTGATTGATCCTGGTCAGAAGAAGAATTTTTCTATTTATCATCCTCAATCCTTGTTTTGTGGAACCATTAAAAAGTTCTCACGTGTTGTGTTGTTTGACAGGCATGAAGCGGAATTAATAAAAGAACTCGTACGAGTAATAACGGACGAGCAGCAACATGATTTCCTACCACCTCTTCCTGGGAACTTGGTTGGAATTGATGATCGTGTGGCTGAGGTTATGAAATTGGCAGATACTGATCCTTCCGAAATTCGAATTATTGGGATTTGTGGGATTGGCGGCATTGGTAAGACAACTCTGGCCACAAACATCTACAATAAGCTTGCTAAGAAATTTGAGTGGCGCAGCTTTCTTATGGATATTACAGAAACAATTAATCGGAAGGGTATGGAGCATATCCAATCTCTATTGATCTCAGATATAACCAAAAATCATGAAAGTAGAGTGCGTGATTCTATAATGGGGATTGGAAAGATCCGATTAAGTTGTGAGAAAAAGAAGGTACTTATTCTTCTTGACGATGTGGGTCATCAAGACCACATAGATAAATTGATTGGAGGTTGTAATTTTGAATTAGGAAGTAGAATCATTATTACATGTCGAGATAAGGCCCTCTTGAAGTCTGAATATAGAAGTTATGAACTCAAAGAAATGAATAGCATAGACTCTGTGCTTCTGTTTAGCTTGTATGCATTTGAAGCCAAACAACCTCCAACAGATTTCACGATTCTTTCTAGTAATATTGTTGCCACCACAGGAGGGCTTCCCTTGGCTCTCGAGATTATAGGTTCATTTCTCAAAAGAAAAGAGAAAAGCATATGGATAGAGACGCTGGAGAAATTGAGGAAGGTGCCTCATATGGATGTACAAGAAAAGTTGAAGATAAGTTACAACGCATTAAAACATAATGAGAAACAAATCTTTCTAGACATAGCATGTTTTTTCACTGGATATGACACAATATTTGCCACCTACCTGTGGAAGGATCTCCAATTGCATCCATATTCCGGATTGGAAAGAATGATTGAACTTTCATTAATAAAATATCATCATAATGTGCTGGGAATGCATGATCAATTAAGAGATCTAGGCAGAGCTATCGCCCATCCAGTGGATAAGAAGCCTTGGGATTGGAGTAGACTATGGGATGAGGAGGCCATGAAAGTTCTAGGACGCAAGGTAACAACTATGACTACTTTTGGCCTTCCCCATGTCCTCTAGTGGTGGCCCCTCAAGTTATTATTGTTATTGTTCTTTTTATCTTTGACCACTCTCAATATGTTGTTAGCCTTTTCTTGGTAAAAGTCCAATTCAATTTTGGCCTTTTGTTCATGAAAAGTTTGCACTCATGACTATGAGCCTCAAAAAAGGGCTATTAACATCATTTTCTAGCAGATTTGTTACTGCTTCTTCCTATGTTACTTAGTGAAGACCGAGCATCACACATGTCTGAAAGTTTACTCTATGCCACTTATATATCTGGTTCATCACACTCTAAAACATTTGAAAGTCGTTATAACTTTAACAAAAACTTCACTTTTGATCATTATTTTGTTGTCTTTCATTTTATCTTCCCAAAATATCTCAGCAACTTATTTTTGAAGTACGTTGATGTGAGGATAAATACATGAATTGATAAATGTTAAATAAGAATAAATAACTACATGTTAAAATCACATACCTATTTAATTTATTTTATTTACTTAAATGCATCTGCTTAATTCATGAATCGCATATTGTCCACCTTTTTCACTCTCAAAATGTTACTTTTGTATGATATATGTGATTGTCTCCTCAAGAATTGAATATGTCATCCTATCTTTAATTTTCAATCGTGAATATGTGCAATTTGCTCGTGTGCAGGTTCTACTTTATGGCAACAAAAAAAAAAAGATTTAAGTTGAATTATTTGCACCTCATAACTATTGGCTATCAACTTAAGTTTTTGTTCAGTTTGAAGTAACAAGATCTTAGCAGTGGTTTTATATGTATGAATAATTTTTACAATTTGTTTTCTAAGATTTATTATTCATTTTCACAATTTACATCCAATATGATTATGTAAATGCATTAGTACGTGTACCTAATAAAAAGAAAATTGAAGGTTTAGTCAAAATTGTATTGCTCAATGAACGTCACTTACATAATTGGAGAAACATCTTGACATATATCAATTTTCTGGATAATCTAGAAATGCATAACTGGGTTAATTAATAACAACACTGCATAATTTCAATGACTTTTACTAGATAATTAATAGAAAATTCTTAATTATCTCGTTAGTTAAAGGACTAGTAAAATTTTAAAAAAAAATTATTTAAATTTTCAATTACAGATTTTTCTTTTCTTTTATTGTCACATTTAATTAAATTAACAAATCACATAAAATAATGATGGAAGATTGTTCAAGATACATTAATAATAAAGGAAGCGGCATGGTTAAGGTTTTTCTGTTTTAATTATAAGTTCTGCATGTGTATGATGGATCGATCATGTTCATTCATATGAAATGAGAATTGAGAACTCACAAGATTTCAATACGTTGTAAAAACATAAGGCTATTCTACCTAGTTTTCATAATGTATCCTTGTGTTCATATGTTTTTTCACTTGTTCATAGAAGGTAATTTTCAACCAACAACTAAAAAGATAAGACCGAAATTAAGAAATTGTATAATTGTAGGAAGTAAGTGGCGGAGTAGTGAAAGGTGAAATAAATTGTGTTCTCTTCCTTGTATCTCCTTAGTGTAATACAATATCCACCCCTATTAGAAATTAGCAGAGAAGAAACAGATAATTAACTTACCAAATGAGGTAACTGGAGGAGCAAAAAACAAATGATAGAATGCAAAAAGAGGAAAACGATAATAATTGCTAACCTTTATTTATTAACTCATATTTCTATATGAATGGGCGAATGCAAAATTGCAATGCCAAATTCTTAAAATCAAGCCAAATTTTATGACTGATTGGGACAAATTCAATGATGACAAATTGAGTAGTGCACTCATCTTAGGGGAAAATTACCTAAGCAATCCTAAATTTATTGTATGGATATTAATTCAATCATAAACTTATTAATTTTGCTAATTTAGTCCTAAACCTTTGCGCAAAGTTCCAATGTGGTCTTTCTGATCAATTTTCGCTAGAAATCACTAATGATCCAATCATTTACGGCCGTCCTACATGACACAACACCACGTCAATGATTTCCTACAAAAAATAGCCAAAAATGACAAGATTGAAATTTCATGCAAAGGTAGTTTAGGATTGATCGAACAATTTCTCCCTCGTCTAAGGATTAGTTGTTGAGCTTTGAGCTTGAATATCCAAGAATGAAAACTTAAGTTCAAAAGACCAAATTCTTGTTTCTATCCAACCATATGCCAAAACCAAAAATATTTATGAACGGGAAGTTGTCATACTTTATAAATGCATAAGTTTGATTAGGTACTTTTTGTTTTTGAAATGTGTAACAGTTCTCACATATGTCAAAGGGACACCATATTTAGTTAGTCCTCAATACTACCTATGTTACAAAATTTAATTTCAAATTCTATAAGAAAACTAGACTGATTTCATATAGGAATTTCACATAAAACATAAAAAATTGGGGCATACGATTGAAGATCGGCATATTACATGATCGTGTAATTGTAGAAGATCAGATATATTTCTTTTGCCCTCTAAGTGTAGACAAAATGCATCAGCCACAATAACATGCAGACTATACTAACAAGAGGAGGTTGGATGGTTTTTACAATCTTCAATTTGATTTTATTTTTTGTAGGAGGAAAATGAAAATATTGAGGCACTACGTCTGGACATAAGGGGCTCCAGAGAGTTCATGGAGCAAGAGAGCTTCAAAAAAATGCCTAACTTGAAGTTCCTTCATGTGAAGGATGTGGGCTTTGATGGAGATTTCGAAGGATCACTTTCTGAATTAAGATGGCTAAAGTGGGAGAGATGTTGCGATTCTTTCGAGGCAACCAACATTCATTTGGAGAAATTAGTCGTACTTGATTTATCTGGTGATTATCTCAGTCATTTTAGAGGTATTAGTGAAAATTGGAGAGGATGGAGTTCAATTAAGGTAAAGATGAAAAAGGCTTTTTCTTTTGTTACATTTGATGATAAATCATTATATTTCTAATTGCTAATCTTGAAACATGTTTCTTTCTTGTAGATGGAGAGGTTGAAAGTACTCAATCTTTCGGGGTGCAACAACTTATGGAGCACCCCTAATCTCTCTGCGTTTAAAAATTTAGAGATGCTAATCCTGAATAGTTGCAATGAATTGGAGGAAATCGACCCTTCCATTAGAGATGTCAAGTGTCTCGTTTCCTTGAGCTTGAGCTTTTGTTGGAGTCTCAAGAAGTTACCCGAGCAACTAGGTGAACTAGAAAAATTGGAGGAACTTGTTATAAACCACACTTCAATAAAAGAAATCCCTCCATGTATAGGATCTCTAAAGAAGCTGAAGAGGCTTATCGCTGGTTGGCCTGAGATGGGAGGGTCGTCATTAGTACGAATCCCTTCTTCAATTGGTAAGTTGGGAGAATTGCTTGAGCTAGACTTGTCATTTACAATTATTAAGGAATTACCCGAATCCATTGGGGAATTGAACAAATTAAAAATTTTGAAGATTTCTAATTGCCCCATAAAAAGATTACCAAGCTCTATTGGGAAATTGCAAAGCCTTGGAGAGCTCCTGGCCTTCGACCGTCAGCTGCTGGAAGGACAAATTCATTTCCATAAAGGTGGATTGTCTTCTCTAAAGACCCTTGATTTACGGCGCACAAAAATTTCTGGCTTGCCGAAAAACTTACATCAGCTTTCTTCTCTCGAGTGCCTCGATTTACGTGGATGTGGAGAGCTTCAGTCACTCCCAAAACCTCCTTGTAGCTTATCATCCCTAGAGCTCACCTGTCGGAGCAATGAGCTGTCATCGCTCTCTCACCTGAAGCATCTACAGGAGCTCTCCCTTGATTCTTGCCACTCTCTTCAAAGCATCCCATCGCTCTCTCACTTGGAGCGTCTACAGAAGCTCGGCCTTTGTCATTGCGACTCTCTTCAAAGCATCCCAGAGCTCTCTCACCTCAAGCATCTACAGCAGCTCTACCTTAGTGATTGCAAGTCTCTTCAAAGCATCCCAGAGCTCTCTCACCTCAAGCATCTACAGGAGCTCTACCTTATTGATTGCGGGTCTCTTCAAAGCATCCCAGAGCTTCCCTCCTGCATACGAATGTTTCACGTTGAGGGATGTCCCAAATTGGAAAGGTTGCCAAATCTTTCTGATTTGGAATTTTTGTCAGATTTACAGCTCGAGGATTGCTATAGGCTGAAGAAATTGGAAGGACTGGAAGCTTTAAAATCCCTAAGAAGTTTGACCCTATCCATACACCCAGGCTCCATCGGCTATGGCGTTGATGCAGAGGATGCAAAGGTAGATAATCTCCATGCGATACAAGGCCTTAAAAAATTGGGATCCCTGGAAGTGGTGGATATCTCTGGGCGCAAGCACATTCAAATACTCTTTCAAAGTCGAAGCATCTAAAGTGGTTGATTGTTAAGTATTGCAAAAGTTTAGTTGAAATTCGCTGCCCTAGTAAATTCCTGGAGAACTTTGAAAGGGATGGGTGCGAGTCACTCAAGAAATTACCGGACTTTTTACCTCACGACGGGCTATAGTTGGATCGTCGTGAGTGAGATTCTGGGCATGTGGGGTAAGAAGAGGAGGGTGGAAATTGAGCACAGAGATAAGGGGAAGGGATTGAGGGGTCCAGCATCATCTGGTGCTCTATTTCTGTCTTACTTCTGGGGGACGACAATGGGACGACTGATTCGAAAGTGAGATTCACGCTCACATGCTCCGCTACCTGAGAAATGGAATTCGACTTCTAACTCACCCTCTCACCGATTGCTTTGACCCTTTGTTCTCCAACTTGAAATGGAAGAGAGAGAATGCTGGAGGCGAGAAATCTGGTGAAGGATCTTCACATTGGGTCTTCATTGCTTCCGGTTGCCATATCTTCAGAGTCCAGGTGATTAGACTCCTTTTAACATTAATCCACTCTTGTCGCCGATTGATCGGTTTATTCATCAGTTGATTCTTGGCGTGATTGGTGCATGCGCATTCTGGTGATTCGAGGTTTTTAGTCGCTATTGTTGGTCTGATTTTGGATGTTCGATGTCTGCACACGGAGGAAATGAAATGAGACTAATTCAAGCTTTTTTGCATGTTCAGCGAAGCATGTTTAGTTGTCTTGTTATATTTATCAGCTTGCAATTCTTGTTAGGTGCAGAGATCTGCTCAGTTATTCTCTTCTACCAGTTTGTTATGGTGTAATGAGATAACTATTAACAGCTTTCGATTAGGTTTCACGTCAATGGTGGTGAATTTTCCTTGTGTTATCTGATCGGTTGTAGAGCATGTATAGCAGGATTATCAGGACTTATGAGCCTATTACAGGTTTAGGTTGATTTTATAACCCTGTCTAGGTAGTGTGGAAATTGACTGCAGAGTTGTCAAAATTGATGTGAACTATCTTCAGGCTGAACGGGAAGATTACCTTGACTGATGAGGTTCTACTTTCATAGCCATTTTTTCCTGTTCTCGGATCTTGAAGCACCTTGAGGGGTGATGAGAATTGGAAAGATGAACAATCTCCTGTGAACCATTTGTTTGTAACTATGATCCAGAGTAGCATTTTCTCCATGAGTATGTGGAAATTCCTTCTCATAAGATACTCCGAGGATGTCCTCACTCATCCCAGTTAGCTAATAACGTAGTGAAATGGTGTTGAAGGCTACTAATTTCAGATGGAAAAGGATGCTAGTGTCCGAATTGTTGTGATGATGATATGGCTTGTTCATTTTGTCCTTTCTTTTTCTTTGCTAGCTTTCTAGTTGAATGCAATTGCTCCTTATCTCCTTCTGACTGTCGGAAAATGCAAAAGCTTGAGCTGCGATAATAGAAGTCCATTGGTTTCTTCTTTCACCAGGGGTTATTGGGCTCTGACATTGTGGTGCGTTTGGGAGAACTTTTGCTTTCAACTTTCATCTATACCATTGTTTTAGCATTTGCAATGTGTCTTTTGTTCAATACTCAGTGCTTCAAACCTTCAGAAAACATAAAACTTTGCATTTTATGGCCAATTATAGCAAAATAATTCTTTTCTTGCTGACAAGGTCGGGAAGTACCTTTTGATTTCTAATGTTGAAATGGAAACACCATTAAATTTGTTTCTATTTCCATGGTTGGTTTCCATTCTGTCATCCTCTGTATGGATCCTCTATAATGTGATGGTCTTGCTTTTTGAAGGTTACAAACTCTATGCTAGTCGACTGTTGCCCGCACCAATGTGAAAGTCAGAGTACAGAGTTGACTGAATCTGACAGTAAGTGGCTTTTTTTTTAAGTTACCTGAAGATTTCAGTTCACAAAAAGGTGTTGAAGAATGACGTTGAGTCGTGCTTGAGAAATATCTGGTGGTTGGCCAGTTCAACTATGAATTTGAGAATTGCGTCTCCACTGGGGATGGGTTATGTTTGATGCAGGGGTGGAGACTGCTTTCGCCAACTTATTGTCCATTCCTTAGCTTTTCAACGTTTTTCCTTTTCTCATGTTGGGCATGAAGGTTGGTCCACAATTGAGCCGTGCCCTCAACCGCTGGTGCTGCATTGTTCCGTCATGGAGTCTCTCCCTGATTCGCCTGCAAAGACTCCATCCGTGCTGTTTGGGAAGCTTGATTGTGGAATGGTAAGTAAGAAGATCAATCTTTGGAGCTTAGTTTGGAGGCTTTAGACGTTGCTGCCATAAAATAAGCAACATATGTTTTGTCCAATTTGATTGTTGCAGATAATTATGTGTCACTGTTCAAATCTGCTTTTGCTGAACAAGTGTACTCTATTTTTACATTAATACTTAAAAGGCTGTTTGGGGTGTTCATCTGCAAGTTTAAATGTGGGTTGGTAGATGAGTTACTGATTTGGTGTTAATTTTTATCCCTAGTAGTTTGGTGCAGTATGTTGTGATTGACTTATCGTGATGAATGTTACTGTAATACTTGGGATTTGACCAAGTAAAAAAGAAATTCCGGGGCCTGTGAAAAAAAAAAAAAAACAAAAGAGAAGGTTGAAAAGTCAACTAAACAAGGGAAGTGGACGTCGGCTTAAGGGGATAAAAAAGAAATGCTCGGCTCCCTCTTAAACTGAGAGCTCATGTAGAAAGAAAATGGAGAGGAGAGAAAAAGATCTGATTCTTGAGATCTCTAACATCTCCTACTAAACAAAAAATATAGCAGGTATAGTGCCATTTTCTGCAGAGATTACCTGCTTTCATTAGTATTTCCAGTTTGGATGGGGCTTTTCTTTGACATGTTATGATTTTCTTGTCTTAATTCCAGCAACTGGAGGAAGTTGTTTGAGCAAAGTATTTGTAATGCTTCACTTTTATCTAGCTTGTGATCATGATACGAATAAAAAAGATCAGATTGCCTCCAAAAGGATATTTGATGTCTTCAGTCAAATAGTACAAGATTCTTCATTCTCGACGTCATATCAATCTGTGCTTGTTTGAATAAAGTAATACTCCTCTCCAAATTCTATGAAGTAGAGAAATTCATTATCTGATGGATTCTGGAAACTGCTTACGGATATGTGGTCTTGATTGCATTTTATTAATTCGTTATTTGGTCATGGAAGTAGGCAGTGAAGGTACCATAAACGTGTTCTGCATTTTCTCAAAGCCAGGGCACTAATGTCAAGATGATGAATCTCCATGGATCTGTATCAAACTTTGCTTGTCACTTAATATGCCAATGTGAAGATTGCTCTCTCTGAAGGCAGATACATGGCCTTGATCAGGCTGAAAGAATTATCATCAACGGTCGAAACCCAGTATGAATCATGAAGCCACTCTTTCCTTGTTTTTCTTCATGCCTTTAATTATCATTTTGCAAATTCGTACCTTAACGTCATTCGCAATTTATTACTTCAGTTCGGTCATTGTTTGGTGATGACATTGTCTACACCCCAGAGGATTTCCACTATATTGTGGATAACAGTGTGGGATCCAAACCAGAAGTATGGAGGAAGCCCTTTAATCAACCGCATTGCTTTCATGTTTTTGGGATAAACATGACAAGTAATCAATGGGTGGCTAGAAAGGTGATTTGCTTAAGTCCTTTAATGTTTGAGAGCTGATCTAGATCTCTAATTGCCATCTTTTCTTGATCTACAGCTCAAATCCGAATGTTTTGCTACAGCTGCCACTGAACAGAATTGGAAAGTCACTCCTGCAATAATTGTGGTTTCAGCCAGAAATGTGCATTATTTTTGGCTTGGCTGATGGTGGGGACAAAAAATCTGTGGAGCTTGAGTACTACCTTGCTGCTTATGGCTCTGAAAAGAAGTGGGAGGAGCTGTGCATGTGATTATTAATTCTATGGAGAGCTTAAATGGTACCGCATCAGAAGCAAGCATTTCCAACTACAACTGTAATCTTGACATAAGAATAGCTCATTGGCAATATTAGGAGTGCAAATTGACTTGGTAGATACTGGTCATGTTGGTTTATTATCATTAGCACAGTAGTTAATGTGTGTCTCTGAATCCTGATGAGAGAAATCATGTTCTTTTATTTTCACCTACACAGAGAATACCAGAATGATGGTGAACACATGTGCCCCATGTAGAATTATGAAAAATATTTGCATGACAACAGCACGACAGAGATCAGATTCTGGAGATCATTCGTGTTTGTTGGTAAATGTAAATATAGCAGTTGAGAGTAGCTACTTCACATTAGTATTTTCAGTTTGGCATGGGGCTTTTCGTGTCGATGTCTTACTATTTTCCTCTTATTTCAAGGACTCTTGGGGAAATTGGTCGACCATGTGAATGTGATGCTTCAGCATCATCTGGCTTGTGATCCTGTGGGAAAGAAAATAGATAAAAATGCCTTTGAAGTACATGACATTGCATGTCATTATACATCATCAGTCATGGAGTAAAGACTCTTTATCCTTGACATGACATGAGAATGTTTTTATGCATACAGAGTATTACCTTTTTCCATGTTCTATTAAAGTTGGGTTTCCTAGAGGATAGGATGTTTATTATGTGATTCTTTCATTCGTTCATGCATAATAAAACAGAACTTCATTCATTGTTAGCAAAAGTTCAACCCAAAAGCTTAAAGTATTAGTTAGAGGTAGACTGCATGAATATAACCCCTATTGATACCCTTTATTTCAACCAATGTGGAATAACACTTCTAAGGATTGATTAATCATGGCAACTACTCAGGGTTATGTGGTTTCAATTGCATTTTTAGTAGCTTATGTCCACTTATTCTGTCATGGATTAATAAGCCACTGGAGACACCATCATAAGCTTGTTACTTTTCTCAAATCCAGGACACCGATGTTGAGATGATGAATATCCAAGGATCTATATTCTACTTTGTTTGTCAATTGAAGTGCTAATACATAGATTGCTCAATTTAATGGTGGAGTTATGGCCTTGATTCTGTCAAAAGTAACATCCTGTACAGTGGAAATCTGGTAGGAATCATGTTGCGCTCTTTCTTATTTTTCATCATGCCTATATCCATCTCACATGTTCGTACCATCAGTCAGTGTCTTTATGTATCGAATTTGCATCCTTCTATTCGTTCTTCATTTGGTGATGACAATTTGTCACCCACCTGATGCTTTAAATGACCAAGAGCTTCGCTGTAATTTCAGCAATGGTGTGAGCTCCGAACCAAATATCTGGGATATGGATGCAAGAGGGACGTTCTTTGAGCCAATTGCGTTGCATTATGCTTTGTGAAGGGGGGCTGTCCATCATAGTAATGAAAACAGGTGCTTTACTTCATTGCTGGGACGTTTGAGAACTGATCTGGATCCATGAATGCCCATCTTTTCGTGAACTATTACTTAATCAGATCAGAATACTTTGTTAAGATGCCACTGTAGTAGAACAGAATTGGAAGTTTGACCTACTGAGTACGAGAGGACTGCCGAAATGACCAACTACAGTCCCAACTAGGAATGTCTACCATTTCAGTTGTAATGATACTTGGTAACTCCTTTTTCTTTTGTTTTTACTCGAAGGATGCTAATTTTCCTCAAAACTTTGGTTGTGTTACTTATAAATTTTTCATAAATATCGTGATTTTGGCTCTTAAATTGTACTTTATGATATTTATGAACATGCACATAAAGATTGCAATTAATCTCGTGTAATTACGGCGAACAATACCTACTGGTTAATAGTTTTCCCTTAAGATCCTAATCCTCCTCAATCAGCCATATGTACCCAACGATACCTATAATTAGCACCTCCTCATTCTTAGATACAGGGGAAGGCAGAGAGATTTGCAGAGCACACCACTTGGAGATAACCGCTTCAGGATCAAAGCAATCTCGTTGGAGTAGCTGAGACTTTCTAGAAAATGGCTTTAACCCATCAAGAATAAAGCTTTGTAATTGTTGCAATGGATTCGTTTGCTCAGAAATTGATCAGGATGTGTGGGGCATGGACATTGCTATCCAAATGATAACTTAATAAGTGCTTGAAGAGTTTGGAACATCCCATCTTAAGAATATGCATCTTAAGAATATATGCATATTTGATCACTTTCGTTAACGAGATATATGTCATTATGATAGAATTGGGCTTCCATCGAAATTTCACACGACGCTTTCCTCAAAATGACCATGCAATGGTGCTCGGGAAGTATGAACCCACTCAATGCCCGAACCTCAGGAAAATTATCCAAAAAATCCTCAACCTATTACACTTTTGCCAACTTAGTACTATACATTTTCACATTTTGCCAATTTTTCTAAACTTTTTCATTTCTTGCTAATTGAGTATATCCAATTAATTTTGGCCAAAATTTACTAACATGGACCAGCGACGTTGACGTGGCATTTTTTAAATAATATTTTGAAATTTTATGATTTTTCTTCTTCTTTTTTAAAAAAAAAAAAAAGAAGAAGACTTTTTTCACATTTCTCTAAGTTTTTGATCTAGCTAGCAAGGGTTGCTGGCCAACCCTCGTTGGCCACAAGCGAGGGCCAGCGACCCTCACCAGCCATGGGCGAGGGCCGACCACCCCTTGCTGGCTATAGGCAAGGGCGCATGAGTCCTCACCTAGAAATGACGAGGGACGCGACGCCTTCGCTAGATCTGGCTAAACAAGGGCTTGGCAGCCCTCGTCGACCCCAAGCAAGGGCCCCCACCTAGGGCCAACACAGGTAGGGACTGTTGCCTCTCGCCTATGACTAGTGAGGCTTGGCCGACGAAGGTTGCCAGCCATATCAAAAACCCAAGTGCCATGTTAGTATCGACCGTTCACGTTAGCAATTTTTGGTTAAAATTGGTTAAATGGTCTTAATTAGTAAGAAGTGAATATGTTTAGGATTGAATTGACTAAATTGAAAGGTTTATGACTGAATTAGCAAAAGTGCAGTAGATTTAGGACTTTTTGGACAATTTTCTCCCCAAACCTCATAGCAAATCCTACATCATCAATAAAACACGTAATATCACTGACACATGATCCTAGGCACGAGACGAGGGCATTTTCCCGGAAAAAGGATTTGGAATGGTTTTGTTGGAGTTAAATTCATTAGAAAAGTATACTTCACTTATAATTCAATGTTGCTAGGTACAGAAGCATGGTGATGGTGACATATGAAAATTAGAATAGGGGATTTGGGACATACATATATGAAAAATGAGGTACAAATGTAACACATTGATAAAATATCTGTCACACAAACTATTGTGCGCATTATTTATGAATAATAAAAGCTCACCCTTACTACTATCACAATTGCTTTTTTGACATGACACACAAGAACATGTAGAGCAAATAAGCTTATATAAATACATGCTCGAAGGACAAGCCAACTCTCACTTTTTCTCTATATTTAGGAAACGCTCTAGGCTTGTATTATGAGGCTTCCCAATGCCCTAATTATAGGTAGGGGTTTCAGAATTGAGCTGAAACTAGAATCGATTGGAACCGAATTGAGTTGAATTTTCGTACATTTTAGGTTTGATTCGGATTTCGGTTTGGATAATGAAAAAATAACTTTTTTTTTAATTCCGATTTGGTGAATGGAAAATAGTATCTCTTCTTAATATTACAATTTACATAATCTCTCTCTCTTTTTTATTAAACCTTTTTTCAATATTTCAAAAAAGAAAACTGAAAAATCGAACTGCACCGATTATGAGTCGACGGTGAATTGGATAGAGTTTTTAGTAGTCTATTGTTGGTCTTGGACCTCTCTTACCCCAAAAGCTAGCTCAAGAAATGAGATTTTCTCTCACACTTATAAACCGACCACTAGCCCCTTCCACAACCGATAAAGAACAACCTCAACAATCTCTCCCTCACACATTGGGCCCTAGGTTGAGGGCGCAACAACTCGTAACTCTCCCATGTGACTCTTGGGTCCAGATTTGTTAGCAAACCAGGCTCTGATACTACTTTGATGGGAGAATAGTAACCATTTGATCAATATTGGATTAACGTAGCGGAATAAAATAATCCCTCCTCTTATGTAAACCTAATAGGAACCGATATAATAGAACAAAATAAATACCAAGCATGCAAATACAAGGCGATTTTTTTACATGAAAAATCTCCTTGATGTGAGATAAAAAACCACGGGACCGAAATGCATCCAAAAATTTTCACTATCACAAAAATCGGATAAGCAAAGCTCTTCTCTAGTAAATATTAGAGGTATATAGGAGCAAAGACCTCATTTGAGGGGACTCGGTCTCAAAAGACGTATAATGAGGTGAGGGGAGCCACAGCGATTATAAAGCAGGTCAAATGGCTTCTCCTAAATGATATGGGATAGCTAAGATCCCTTTAGCATGCACCTGGATCCACCTTAACCTGGTTCTGATAGCAATATGGGGGGACTTGGCCTCAAAAGACGTAATACGCATAAAATTTCACAAGAGATCAATGATAAATCTTACCAAAAACGCAATTTTTGATCAACCCATGAAAAACCTAGTGTAAGGAGTTTCAGACAAAAATTAAACCGTCCAAATTCAAGAAGAATGTGCCACAAACATGCTAACAAAATTTTAGCTCAATTGGATTACAAATCGACCTCCGACGCCAACTTAATGTAAATCAGACTAATCCTCAAACTACAGATTTTCTGCTTTCTTTTTTTCTCTTATTACTGCATCTCTGATAACTTCTTTGCGGTTACCACATAAAAGATAGTGAGAAACCTTATTTCTCTATATGATTTATCATATGGGCTCATGCACTTTTTTAAGCTTCCTCCACATGGGAGTGAACCCAACTAACAAATCTCCCCTCACGACGATGTGGAGGGATTCATCATTTCCGCTATCAATCAGCAATGTTCAAGCCTCTCCTTTGGTAGATTCTTCATCATCATATCATAACCATTATGATTCATATGAATTTTTACAAGTTCCAATAGCTTTTCATCTAAAATATGTCTTATTCAATGATATCTAACATCAATGTGTTTTGATCTAGAATAAAAAGATGAAATCTTACCAAGATAAATCACGCTTTGATTGTCACAAAATAACGCATACCTCTTTTGCTTTAACCCGAGTTCTTCCAAGAATTTCTTCAACCATAGCATCTCTTTACTAGCTTCAATTGCCACAATAAATTTAGCTTCCGTTGTAGATAGTGCAACACACTTCTACAATATTGACTTCCATGACACAGCCTCACTGGCAAAAGACACACAAGTAATCATAAGAAACTGGATCCAAGTCAACCAAATCATCACTAACCTGTAGTGCTGAAATCATCTCCGATTTCTCAATATCCTATATTATTTGATCTTTCATAAACACAATATATCTGCTTTTTACAATTTGTAACCAAACATATCTCATCCATAGCCAATAATTATGCACTAACATGTTTTCACATCAAGTTTAGACCTTTCATCTTTGGGAATATGTACGAATGCCTTGCACCCAAAGACACGCAAGTAATCATAAGAAACATTTTTGCTTGTTTAAACTCTATTAGGAACATCAAACTTTAGAGGAACGCATGGAGTAAGATTTAATACATATGCAACTGTACTTAAAGCCTCACCCCAAAAAGATTCTAGCAGCTTTGACTATGAAAGTAAACACCTTACCCTTTCAACTAGTGTCATGTTCATTCTCTTAGTTAAACCATTTAACTGAAGCGTTTTGGGAGGTGTTTTTTAATGTTGAATACCTTATTGTTTGCAATATTCATCAAAAAGTCCAATATACTCTCCCCATTATCAGTTCTAATGCATTTCAACTTCTTTCCAGTCTGTGAAACTGCTTAAAAGCATTTAATACTTGATTTTTAGTTTTCAAGGTATAAACCCATATTTTCTTTGAATAATCATCTATGAAATTAACAAAATAAAGAGAGCCACCAAGTAATTTCGTCTTTCTAGGACCACAAACATCCGAATGCACTAAATCAAGTATACCTGACTTTCTCGAGCGAGGAAAGCTTTTGAATGCAACTCTATTTTATTTTTCTGCTAAACAATTAGCACACTTCTTTAGCACTAAATTTTTCATACCTAAAAGAAGTTTCTTTTTGGCCAACATAGACAAACCCTTTTCACTAATGTGACTAAGCCTTTTGTGCCATAACTCAACTTTCTCTTTGTTGTCTATTGCATTGATTTTGTTTATGGACAACTTTGCCAGCATAATGTACAACGAAAAATACTTTTCACCTCTAACCACAACTAGAGAACATTTGGTGAGCTTCCATCAACCATCACTAAAGGTGTTGCAATACCCATCATCATCCAACTTTCTTGTAAAAATCGAATTCAATTGAATATCAGGTATATGCTTAAAATTATTCAATACTAACCCTGAGTCATTGCCAATCTCTAGGCACACATCACCGATGCCAATAACTTCAGCTAGTCCATTATTTCCCATCTTCATAGATCCAAAGTCACTTGACCTGTATGATGAAAAGAAATCCCTACAAGATGTAGCATAAATAGACGCACCGCTATCAATTGTCCAACTGATTTCATGACATACAAGATTCACCGCATCACCATCAAAGACAATGAGAAAGTCTTCTTTAAGTACAGCAACACGATTGTCATCGCTATCATTATTACTTTTCTTTTCTTTACTTTTCTCTTTTTGTTTATCTTTTTAGAACTGACGGCAAAATCTCTGAATATGTCCCTTCCGATGGCAATAATGGCGCCAAACATTAGCAAATCTATTGTATTTGCCTCTGCTTTTATCTTTGCCTTTGTTTCTATATTTTAGGCCTCGAGACCACTCCTTGTCCTTTTCTCAACAACCAAGGCATTAGAATGTGAAAAGGATGATCATTGTGTCTTTCTTCTCATCTCTTCATTCAAAACGCTACTCTTAGCTAAATCCATAATAATCGTACCATTCGGGACAGAATTAGACAAAAATGTTCAAAACCTCTCCCATGAGTTCGGCAAAGTACCAAGCAACCCTAGCACTTACATCTCATCATCAAACTTGATTCCCATCGCAGCTAACCGATTGATAATTCATTGAAAAGAATTTAAATGATCAGTTAAATGAGTACCATCTTAATATTTCAAAGCCATCATCTGTTTTATCAAAAATTACTTATTATTCACAGTTTTTTGAGCATATAAGGGCGCATTTGGTAACGTTTCTGTTCCGAGGAATAATTTTTTTTTTTTTTTTTTTTTTTTTTTTTTGTTCCCGAGAACAATTTCTGAGTAAAAGAACGCGCTTGATAACTGCAAAAAATTTCTAGTCCAGGAGTAGAAATGCGTTTAGTAAACTTGTATAATTTTGTTGTTTCTTTTAATTTTTCAATATTTTTATTATTTTTTTCTTTTTTTTTCTTTTTTTTTCTTTCTTTCTCCTTTGTGGCCGGTCGCCGGGGCTCGGCCTCGCCGGGCCACTGCTGGGCCACGCCGACCTGGATGTGGCTCGACAAGGGTGAGCGTCGCCCAGCGGTGGCTCAGCCTCGCTAGATCTGGGTGAGCTCAAGCTCGCCCAACCAAGGTGAGGCCGAGCCTCGCCCAGCCATGGTGAGGCTTGGCATTGCTGGGGGCCGGCAATGCTCCGGCAAGGTCGCCGGCCCTCATCGGCCAATCGTCGACCATGACCAAGGCCGGCAACCGGCCAAAAGGAAGAAGGAAAGAAAAGAGAAGAAGAAAAAAGAGAGAAAAAAAAGAAGAAAAAAGAGAAAGAAAAAAAAGAAGAAAAAAGAGAAAGAAAAAAGAAGAGAGAAAATTTGTTTATCAGAATTGTTCCCGGGAATAAGAAGCAACTTTTTTCTACTTCTTGTTTCTGTTCCAAATTTGTTCCCGGGAACAAAAAAATAGATTTTTTGTTCTTAGGAACAAAAGTTTTACCAAACACGTTTCTGTTCTTTTTTTGTTCCCCGGAACAAAAGAACATAAATTTTTGTTCCAGGGAATAGAAACAATTTTAAACAAACATAGCCTAACTGTTCGAGCTTATCCCACAAACTGCGTGCATTTGTTTCCTCAATGATATGGTTTAAAACATTATCATCCACCCACTACCTAAAATAATAACATACTTGACGGTGAAATATAGTCATTTCTACATCAGTTTTATTCTCTGGTTTCTCTTCAGTAAATACGGGCAAATAATAATCCTTCACATATAAAAGATCTTCCATCTTCACATATAAAAGATCTTCCATCTTTCCTTTCCAAATATGATAATTCGAACCATTCAATGTAACCATTCTACTCGTATTTGTTTCCATTGTTTAACACAAGGCAGAAAAATCAAGCAATAACCAGAGTTTTGATGCCAATGTTAGGTGGTGTTGGGTCTCTTTTACCCTAAAAGTTAGCCTAATGGGTGAGACTTTCGCTCACACTAATAAACTGACCATCAGCCCCTTCCACAACCGATGTGAGATAATCTCAACATCTACTCCCACCGATTGTGAGTTGATTGCGTCTTCTCTTCTTCTGAGTTGCCATACGCGGGTCACAACACTCTCTATCTCATGTTTACCTCTAATCTGAATAGTATACATGCAAAGTAGGGCCGTCAAATGGGTGGGTCGGGTCGGGTTTGGGTCGGGTTGAAATGGTGCAACCCATAGTTTTGACATATTTTTATATAATGTAAATTTGATGACTCATACCCGACCTAACCCATATTACTAAAACACTTTAATATTTAACTCGATTTAGGTTAATCCACTCATACCCATTTAATTCACTTTAAGCTCTTCACACACACACACACACACATATATATATTACTTGAATATAAACTTTACATCAAATTTAAAAAGTAAATTAAACAATAAAAAAATTAGTAAATAAAATAAAAAATGGAAAAAAAAAACATTTAACTAAATCTAAGAAAGCTTATTTCTTATGATTTTAAAAAAAAAATGATATTGTTAAAACACTTTAATGCAATACAAATTTAATGGACAATTTTTATTAAACAATATTTTTAAAAATCAAAATTTTAATTATTTTATTTTATTTTTTAAAATATAATTTTAAATTATTTTTTTTTTTTCTTGTTTCTTTTTTATTTTTCTTTTTCTTCGGCCGGTTGCCGGCCACGATGATGGTCGACGACTGGCCATAAGCGAGCTCGAGCTGGAGCCACGCCGACGTCGGTGAGGCCTTGGCCTCGCTAGATCCGGCGACAACGAACTTGTTAACGTTGGGCGAGGCTCGAGCTCGCCGACGTAGGGCAAGCTCGAGCCCTGCCTGGCTGATCACCGACCGTCATTATGCCAGCCATCGGCTAAGGAAGGAGGAAGACGAAAGAAAGAAATATAAAAAATAAAAAATAAAAAGAAAAAGAAAAAAGAAATATAAAAAGATTGATTTTTATAAAAAAAAAATATTTTTATAAAGTTAAAAAGGGAAAGAGAGAGTGTGAGGTTTGGGTTGGAAATAGGTTTTTAAGTTCAACCCATTTAAGACCCATTTAACTAGTCTCTTTAAATATAAGTGACCTATATATGATCCACTTCAAAATGTAAGTGTCTCATTTATGATTAAATGGGTCATAAACCCATATATGATACATTTTGACACCTTTAATGCAAAGAGATTTTTTTATTAGGTTAGTTTGCTTTATAATTTGAGAGATTGTTCTTCTCTCCTCTTTTTTTTTTTTTTTTATAAATAAAATGAAACAAAAAGAGACTGCTTGGGTTACATAAAAGTCGTGTAGTGAAAGAAGAAATGAATGCACAAAGAGTTGCGTTTCTATTGAGAAATGCAAGAGAAGGCAAAGATCGGCAGAGCTGCCACCTTAAGCTAACCGCTTCAGGATCGAAACTCCGTCGTCTCGTTGGAGTAGCTAAGATTTTCTAGTAATCGGTTACCTCGCAAAGAATGAAGCATTGCAATTGCAACCATCAACGCATCCTTCTTCAAAATTGGAGAAAAAAAGACAGTTGAATAGTTCTACCGTTAGTAGAGTCAAATAGTACAATAGGTGAAATTTCTGCACCTTTTTCGAATTTATTACATAGCATCGAATTGGAAATTGTATCTTTACTTTTGAAATTTGCTGAAAAGTACTAACTATCTATCAAAAAGATTATGCTCGTGGTGTCAAAATTGATTTGAAATATAGAGTTCAAGAGAAAGAGATGATGCCTCCAAGTCAAGTTCTGTTTTGATTAAAAATGTGAGAAGCCTAAAGTTATTGAGAACAATCCATGTCATCAAAGAATCACAAAGTTGAATTATTGAATGCCCAATGCCTCAAAAAGATCATGATACATCATTAAGAAGCTAGAAATCAAGACAATTAACCTAGGATATATCAGAAGTAGTCAGTAGAAATAAAAATAAAAAATTTATCAATGATGAAATTCTTCAATTATCTCTATCGGTTTTAATAGTGAATTCGCAGAGAGAGAATCATTGAGTCCCAAGGAAATCAAGTGTTGGAACAAAAGAGCAAACCAGGTTCGCAATGAAGTAATCGTAAAGCTACCGTCAAGAGATAAAGCTTTGTAATGAAGATTTTCTACCATGCTCTTTCCACTATTTTGGCCAAAGAAAACGTCCTTTCATGACCCCCATCATGTCTGTTTGGTACATTTACAAATCAGGTAATTAGTGTGAGAATCCCAACTTCGAGTCTTTGACCAATGAGCAATGCAAATTAGACCATTTCTTCAAATCCTTAATTAGAAAAAAAAAATGAGGTCATTAATGGTTCCGGTAGAAAATCCTCTGAATTTGAACTTGGAATGAAATTCGTTTTGAAAGTAAATAGAATTTATTATTCATTGTTGTTGGGTGCAGAAGCATAGTAATGATAATACAAGAAAATTATAATAGGCAACTCGAAACTTACTTGTCAGAAAATACAATATGTACACAACATATAAATAAAATAGCTATCACACAGCTATCACACAACTATTACACACATAATTTATGATTCGTGAAAGCTTACACTTACTATGGCAATTGTTTTTCTCGCATGACATGCAAAAATATTTGGAGTGAACTCTCTTTCATTTCTTTCCCGCACGGATGAGCCAACTCTTTCTTTTTTCTCCTCCGTCTAAAGCCCATCGCAAACTTTGAAAGAACCTTAGTTATCATATGACTTCAATAGCTCCTCCTCTTCATGTTCTTGCAAGAGCATCCATCTATTGCACATCTCCCAAATGGTTCAATACTATTAACCCTCACTAATTCCCACAAAGTAGCCACAATAAGTAGACGTTGATTCATGAGATAGAAAGATCGATTTTCCCATTTGTGAAATACAATGATAGAAAAAAGCTACCGACCGATGCAATATTTGCTTGGTAATGGTGAATGAAGTGATTCGGGTCATTCCTCATTCAAATCTTACACTACTTTTTACTTGAACAGAAGTGTGGAGGCATTTGTGAACTGAAGATTCGTTGATGGAACCCAGATGGAGAGAGTTAAGCTCGAGCACGAGCGAATGGTGCGTCTCATCCTCCAGAAGGAGCTCAAATTTGCTCGATCTTCAACAGCAGTAGCAACATTCATCCAACAAAAGGAGCGGCGGCAGCGATGAGGGTTGAAAGGTGAAGGTCCACTAGCGCCGGCAGTGTGTGATCGGACAGCGGCTCTCAACCAAGAAGAATGCTCCAACCACCAACCCAACCGTGGCCGATTTGAAGGTGGAGACGCTGTGTGACTTGTTCAATGGAGGATCGATAGCTTTGGACCCTATTCTTACAAAAAATTCGAGTCTTTCAAAATGGGCATCGGGAATCGGTTGGTACTCCATCGATTAGTTAAACTTTGCTCGTACTCATCGGCTAAATTTTGCTCTCTTTATGCTTGTGTTTTTTTGGGCACACACTTATTGGAGGAGACTGGAGAGGAAATCACAACATTTATGTGTCTGCTTGTTCCATGAGTTATCGAGGATTCCAAAGAACAACAACCTCTCGCTCAATTTGTGTGGTAATGCATGCTGGCGGACTTTTTTTAATCAATTTTGTGTGGTAAGTGTAGAAAATTATTCACATAAACAACTTATTAATCAAGAAGAATTGGATCCATATATGACTGTAAAACACCGAAATCGATAAGCATAGCGAAATAAAACGTCCCTTTTTGAGCCATTACTTCACTTGAAGAAAAATAGATCAATCTAATAATCAGAGATCTATTAGAATGTCAGATCTTCCTCTCTATGACATATTTCGATATAGCAGCTTTCAATGGGATTCAAGCAACTGATAGGTATAACCTACCATTTTATAAGCTAGAGAGGGGACCTAGCAAACTTTAATCAATAGTGTGTCAACTAGACCATTCACATTATGGACTTCAGTTAAACAAAATTGTCTATATTTTGTTGCTCAACTAGGCCCGTTATTAATAGATGCCAAAACCCAATTCAATAAGATCACTCAAGGGTTTAACAAATATTGGAATATCCATTAACCCGATTATTTAAAATAGAAAATCAATTAATTAATATAAGCCCATATTATAGGAAATTTCCAACAGTAAGTTCTGAAATTTTTTAATTGACTGAAAAGTGAAAGGTGGTATGTGTAAGTCTGATACCAGTGGATGCCTTAAAGCTTTTACTTCATTTTCAACGGCTGAAAAAAGGACATTAGCAATCACAGTATTTTCACTTGTTGTCTCGGTTAGTTCTCCGTGATTGGGATATGCTTTTAGTTTTCCTTTTGTTCAATACTTTTCTTTCTGCTTGAATGCTTTATCATGTTTGATATATCAAGGAGATTAGGGTGATTCGTGTTGTCACGTCCCGATCCTCTGAGCACCTGCCCATCCCTCGTGGTCGATTAAATAGCGATGTTCTAGGACGCATCGCCGACCCATTTATTATAATGCGCATGCGGAAGCAAATAAATAATCTCCAGACAACAACAAGATGGGATAGAAAAGCAGGGTCACAAATTTTTGAAAACCAAACCACACTTATATGCACATATCAACTATGTCATAGACAATACTAATCGATCTATATACAATGTCTACAAAACAAGGGGGGTTAAGTGCTACAGCTTCTCAAGCATTCGAGTCCTCCTCAGCATACATCGGTGACTCTAGATCCGACAGATTTGGGTCCACTACTGAACCACCTGGAGGGTCAGCCGTACCCTTTCCAAAAGCTACTTCCATCACGTACATAGGGACCTCAGACTCTGGTATAGGACCCTCTCTCTGTCCATTTCGCTCCTGACGATACCATGATCTATATTGATAAGGTATCTTCTGGGGTAGACCCGCATCAACCCAGACCATGGACTTCACGAGCTCATAAACCCATCCCCTAGGATTTCCATGAAGCGGAATAAAAGACTTCTGTTGGGAATATCTAATTCCCTAAAACCGGATTCGACACTAAATCGAACCCCTAAAACGAATGCGGAAGACGAGCTCAGGAAGAACATGTATCACCGATCAAAAGTTACACTACATAATCGAGCGTACCTTATTGTCTATAGATTAAACACCAATGTTGAAGATCGAGGAAGAAATTCTGATCCCGTTCTACCAAGGAGCGTGCTGTTGCTATTAAAGGGAGAAAAGAACGTATTCTTATTTTCTGTTTTCTTCTTTGTCTTTTAGGGAGAGAGAAAAAACTGACGTACGTTGTCTAGAGGGGGAGAGAGTGTCTGCACACCCGTACATCCAAAAGGTACGTGCCTTTTATTCATTTCCCTCAAAGCGTCTCCTCCAAGAGACGCAACTCCTCAACGTAACATCTCATCCAAAAGACGCAACCCCTCAACGCATCCTTTCACACATGGGTCCTAATCTTGCGGGCCGGGTTCTTAGGCCCAACATGGGCGGACGGGCCTTAAGCCCATCATAAATAAAACCATCATCTCCCACTCGCACATGGTGGGCTGAATAGGATCTTCTTTACCTCTCTGCAATATTCATACTGGTGAATAATCCGTGCGACCAGCATACTTTGAGAGCTCGTTGCCATACATCTGTTAGGAATATATAGCAGCTCATAATGGGCATCACACTTTGAGTAGATTTAGTATGCAGTACCCTAGATCGATCGATCACATTTATATCTCTCTCTTGATCTCCTTTTAAATAGTGATATATTGTATTCACAATTATGATTATCCCAAAGACAATCATAATTGGTCGACCAGTGAATACAAAACTATAATGTGATTCTCCAAATTCGATCTTCCTCTTTACTTGAAACTCTCAATTTCAGTTCAGCTTACTTTTCTAGAAATGTCCCATTAGATCGAATCAATTCATGATCATTGTCAACATCCTAAGATAGTAAACACTAAATAGAAATCTTGAGAATAAGTAATAGTCATAAATGCACTAAATTGAGGAACTTTTTTCCTCAAGAGTCTCACACGGCATAAAAGTTGAGATCAAACTTTTGCCACTCTTATTGGTCGTCTCATGCATACGTAGTATGAAATACGTATTACGGTATTAACTCATTTCCCATGGAGCATATGTCTACACCTTTAATACCGTACAGATGATAGTTCAGACATACACAATGTCTAATTTGAGTTCACATATCTACTCGTACACAGAATTCATCAGAACTCACATCTGGCATCATAGACAGATAAAGTAAAATATGTGGGTTATTTTACTTTCGGACATAGTAAATATTATGTCATCATCTTAACACTTAGTTAAGGCGACATATATATTTTAAGCTTGAGCTCTCAATTATTACCTAGATAATAAGCTTAAAAATCGTCTAGATAATAAGCTTAAAAATCGTCTCATCTCTATTTATCACACAGTAAATAGAGGCGATTACCCGTGTGAGTGGGCTAATCTTTCATCTGTCCGACATACTTTCTCAACTTTATATAATGCACCGAGCATTAAGATGCATAAACGTCAAACAAAGAATCATAGGCATTAGTAATGAAAAAACGCAAATTCATAAGATGTGAACACTTCAAGGAAATTACAATATTCAGTACATCAGCCTCTACGCAACCCTAGAGATTTTACATAACCACAAAACACATATCTAGGTATTGTCTTTGTCATAGGATCTGCTACCATTCTATGCGTAAATATGTACTGTAAGTTCACATCTTTTCGTGCAACCATATCCTTGACAAAATTATACTTGGTATCTATATGTTTGGTCTTGCCATGATATTTTAGATCTTTAGTGTATGCTATAGCTGCTTGGCTATCACAGTTAACCAATAATGGATTTGCAGCATACCCAATAACACCTAAATGATCCAAAAATCTCTTAAGCCAAACACCTTCTTGCACTGCTGCTGATAATGCCACGAACTCAGCTTCCATCGTGGACAAGGCTATACACGTTTGCTTCTTACTGCTCCAAGATATGGCGCCATTGTTCAGTAAGAAAGCAAAACCAGAGGTAGATTTCCTTTCATCTAAATCTCCTCCCCAATCAGCATCTGAATAGCCTTCAAGTCGCAGATCATTTCCTTGGTAATTCAGCTTGTAATCAGCAGTTCCTCTTAGATACCTCAGTATTCTTTTAACGGCTTTTCAATGTGCTTGACCTGGATTGGATTGGTATCTACTCACCATTCCAACTGCAAAGCATATGTCGGGTCTTGTACACATCATAGCGTACATCAAGCTCCCAACAGCACTAGCATAAAGAACATGTTTCATTTGTTCCTTCTCTTATGGAGTCCTTGGACACAGTCTATGGCTCAATCCTTCACCTTTTGCAATAGGAGTATCTATGGGTTTACAATCTTGCATACGAAATCGTTCAAGAACCTTATTTATATATGTTTCTTGTGAAAGAGATAATGATCTCTTCGAACGATCTCTTGAAATCTTAACTCCAAGAATGTATGCAGCCTCACCCATATCTTTCATCTCAAAGTTGGAAGATAACCAACTCTTGACAGTGTTAACAAACTCCATATTGCTTCCGGCAATTAGTATATCATCAACATATAATGATATGATCACAAATTGATTTTTGGATCTTTTGATATATACACAATGATCCTCATCTATCATTGTAAAATCATATGCCATTATGGCATTATGAAAACGTATATACCATTGTCTCGATGACTGCTTAAAGCCATATATCGATCTCAAAAGTTGACATACATTTTCTTCTTGGCCTTCCATAATGAAACCAGCAGATTGTTCCATATATATTTCTTCCTCTAATTTTCCATTGAGGAAAGCAGTCTTTAAATCCATTTGATGTAACTCAAGATTCATACTTGCCACTATTGCCAGAATAATGCGAATCGAGGTAAATCTCACTACAAGAGAAAATGTTTCTTCATAATCAATTCCTTCATGTTGATTATACCCCTTCGCCACAAGGTGAGCCTTATGCCTTTCTATCGAGCCATCAGCTTTACGCTTTATTTTGAGAACCCACTTGTTCCCAATGGCTTTGCGTCCGTTGGGAAGATCAACCAATTCCCAAACTTGGTTCGACTTCATTGACTCCATTTTCTCTTCCATTGCATGCATCCATTTTTCCTTACTAGGGCAATTTAGAGCCTCACTAACATTTCTCGACTCATCTTCATCTTGTGGAGCAACCATAAAAGTTTCCCCTTCAATGTCAAAACGTCGACGGGGAATACTTTTGCGACTTGTTCGCCGTACAGGAGATTGTGCACTTTGCACATCATTTCCCATCATGCTCCCACTCGAATTAGATAATGATGATATCATCTCATCATGTGGTTGTAATTGAGAGTGAGTTGAATTAAATTCATCACTTCTCATGCTACTCCCACTTGGACGAACTCCACTAAGTTCATTATCTTGATCCAAGGTTTCAAATAGGGAGTAATCCTCACCTATTTCGCCCTTTTTAGGAAATTCATTCTCTAAGAATGTGACATCCTGTGATTCGAATTCAGTTATACTTCCACTTTCCTGCTCACCTATAAACACATACCCTTTCGAGTGTTCAGAGTATCTTATGAAAATACTCTTCTTTTTTCTGGGACCCAATTTCCCAAACTTGTGAGAGGGCTCATGAGTATAGGCAGCACAACCCCATGGTTTAAGAAAACTTAAATCCGGTTTTCTATCTGTCCATAACTCATATGGAGTGGAAGTAACTGATTTGGAAGGCACTCGGTTAAGTATATAGGTGGTAGTTAACAACGCATCACTCCAAAAAGTGATAGGTAAGTTAGCATGCGCCATCATGGACCTAACCATTTTCAATAGGGTTCTGTTCCTTCTCTCCGCAACACCATTTTGTTGAGGAGTATAAGGAATAGACAACTGTCTTTCTATTCCTTTTTCATCGCATAATTTTCTGAACTCATCAGATAAATATTCTCAACCTCGATCGGATCTCAATACTTTTATTTTCTTGTCTAATTGATTTTCTACCAAGTTCATAAACCTTTTGAAACAACTCAATGCTTCAGATTTATGAGAAATCAAATAGACATATCCAAATCGAGTATAATCATCTATAAATGTGATGAAATAAACAGCCACATGCCTTCCTCTCACATTCATCGGACCACAGACGTCAGAATGAATTAAATGCAAAGGAAATTAAGCTCTTGTGCCTTTTCCAAATGGTTTCCTTGTCATTTTCCCTACTAGGCAATGCTCACATATGGGCAAATCGACTTTTTCAATGTTGCCCAACAAGCTCTCTTTGGCTAGTCTATTCATACGCTATTGGCCAATATGACCAAGTCTAGCATGCCATACACTCACATCATTATCATATGAATTAGGAGACGTGAAGAGGGAATAACAAACATTGGCATTACCAAAGTCAATATTTAATACAATGAAACCATCTAGAAAATAACCACAACCATAGTAATTTGTATCCAAATACAAATCCACACATCTATTATGGAAGTTCATATTAAAACCAAGTTTAACCAACACTAAAACAGACATTAAATTCCGACGAATCTCCGGAGCATACAACACATCATGTAGGAACAAAATGCGTCCACCACGCATGTTCAATTGACAGATGCCAATTCCTTTTACTTCTGCTCTGGAGTTGTTTCCCACATAGATCCACTTAGTTCCAGTTGGTACTCGTTGGAATTCCACGAAGATTCTCTATCCTTCGCTACATGGTCTGTTACTCCTGAATCCACAGTCCACAAATGATTAGACTCAGTTAAGAATACAGAACTCGACACATAAGCAAAGTTCTGAAATGTACAATGGGTGTATACCTTCTTTGGCTCACGACAGTCGCGAGCATAGTGACATTTCTGGTCATAGTTGTAACACTTCACCCTTGAAATACTCTTCACTCGAGGACGTTTTCCTCTCTTATGTTGGTTAACTTTTGGTTTCTTGCAAGAAGGATTTGATCCCTTGCATTTCCACATATTGAACAAATCAATACGCTTGCGCTTAGAGCTCGAAGCCCCTTTTGAGCTGAAAGCAACACAGCAAATATCTGTATCCCGCTCAAATGCCTTGAGGCGGTTCTCTGCTAGCTCAAGGTGACGCACAACATCCTCAAGATCTTCCATAACATGGTCAAGAGCTTTTAGTGCTTCTTGCTTTTCAAACACATATTGAATCTTCTTATTCAATATTTCACAATTCTCGCCGTTCAATTTGTCTTCTTTGTTCAAATCAACAATTATGTTCTTAGTTGCTGAAGCCATCGATATGAACATATCAGACACATATGCACGAATTATTAATGCCTATCATTTATGCATCCATTTTGCACAGACCCATCATATTAATGAATAATTTCAAGCAAGGTTTCAGAATCAAAAGGTCACTGAGTTTCCAATCATCCTCCAAAAATCCTAACTTGAAATTATCATTAATATAATCTTCTATGCAAAAAAAAAAAGTTCAATAAAGTCACTAAAACCTTTTTGAACTTCCCACAACAGCTAACAATTAACAGAAGCAAAGAATATTTGATATCAAACAATGATATAATAACAATGCTTTCACATAATACAACTAACATATCAGTTGCTACACCAACAACAACTAGGTAGATAACTTTTACATAATATGTCCATAAAGCATACTAAAGAAAGACCAATCAAAAACATCTAACACCAAGTCAATATATGAACTGGGAAAGATCTTTTTTTTTTTGTTCAATTTCTTGATCTTTTCCCTTGTAACAATCCAGTAATAATGATCTATAAAAGCCATCACAATTCTCCTATACAAAGCATCTCTATTGACTTCCCATAAGCGATTCAACACTCCTTGCCATTCTTGTGGAAGAGTATTCATGAAAAATCGTACCATCTCAGATTGTGGCATGGGACGACCATTCCATATGACCTTTTGAATTTTCTCATTGACTTCAAGAACGTGATTAATTAAGTCGCCATTCTCTCATCGATAATCAGTCAGCTCAGCTATCAAGCTAGAAAGCCTTTCCTTTTGATCATCGGTAATTGCGCGAATAGGTGTGCGCAACTTAAGGGGAGGCATTGTTCCTGCAACAAATGCAGAATAAATCAGGGATTACATATAATTCACATAGAATTACTTGACAAAAGAAACACATTCTTTTCCTCCTCCCTTTCCTCTTTTTTTTTTTGGGTCAACGGTCAAAGTCAGCGGTCAATGGCTGGTCAACGGTCAACGGTCAGTCAACGGTCAGACGGATCGAGGTCAATGGGTCGGGTCGGACCGGTCAGGCCGGTCGAACAAACCGACCGGCACGTGTCGGCCGCGTGTGCGGGCTGACGTCACGCAGACGTCAGCTGGCGCGTGCTGAGCACGCGCCAGCTTCCCGCGCGTGCATCGCACGCACCTTCGGCCGAAACAGCGCGTGCGTTGCACGCGCCTGCGAGGGACCGAATCGGCGCGTGCGTTGCACACGCCGATGACCCCCGTTCGTTCCGGCCGCGCATGGAGGCACGTCCGGCGACGATCCGCCACTCGTTTTTCTTGTATCGATGAGGGCTTCGATCCTACGCTTTCAGAAACAAATTTCGACTTACAGAAAATCAAAAAAACGGGATGAACAGAATCGGGTGTCGGGATTTTTTCATCCCCGATCGACCGGTAGCGCTTTTCTCGAAATTTTCAATCAAAAAATTAATTCATAAACATTAAAAGGGGTCGGGAAACATGAATTGGGGCTATGATACCAATGTTGGGAATATATGATTCCCTAAAAACTGGATTCGACACTAAATCGAACCCCTAAAATGAATGTAGAAGACGAGCTCAAGAAGAACATGTATCACCGATCAAAAGTTACACTACATAATCGAGCGTACATTATTGTCCACAGATTAAATACCAATGCTGAAGATCGAGGAAGAAATTATGATCCCGTTCTACCAAGGAGCGTGCTGTTGCTATTAGGGGGAGAAAAGAGCGTATTCTTATTTTCTGTTTTCTTCTTTGTCTTTTAGGGAGAGAGAAAAAACTGACGTACGTTGTCTAGAGGGGGAGAGAGTGTCTGCACACCCGTACATCCAAAAGGTACGTGCTTTTTATTCCTTTCCCTCAAAGCGTCTCATCCAAGAGACGCAATCCCTCAACGTAACATCTCATCCAAAAGACGCAACCCCTCAACGCATCCTTTCACACATGGGCCCTAATCTTGCGGGCCGGGTTCTTAAGCCCAACATGGGCGGACGGGCCTTAAGCCCATCATAAATAAAACCATCAACTTCTACTCGGGAGGAGCTACCATCGAAGGACCTGAAAATGTTATCCCACAACGGGGTGAGACGACGTCTCAGCAAGTTCATCTCCTAAGTTCCGACTAGAAAGAAAATACGCCCCAAGGGCTGCCTAAGTACAAGCACAAATCAGAGGACTTACCTTTGCCTCAATTCCTTCCTACAAGTCAGTACAATTTATATATCCAACCAATCATCAAATCAGATCGAATCATTGATCAATCGATCCGGTCGATTCCATGTCATCAAGACCACCTCTTGATCAACTCATTTAATACTATCTATCAAGTTCGATAATATCAAGAACTGCTCACTCTAAGCAGAAGATAAATAGTATAGCTCGCTCTAAGCTGATAAGTAATATAGCTCACACTAAGCTGATAAGGTATACTGCTCACGCTAAGCTGATATATTAAAGCCCTCAAGCTGATATAGTATACCGGTATACTGCTCACACTAAGCTGACATATCCAAGCCCGCAGGCTGATATAGTATACCCATAATGCTCACTCTAAACTGATAAAGTATACTGCTCGCGCTAAGCAGACATATCAAGGCCTATAGGCTGATATGGTATACTGTTCTCACCAACTGAGAAACCTGATAAAAATAATCGTGTGTGGACACACGATCGGCCTTAGCCAAAATACAATATTTTCCCTTTTTGAAAATCCCACTAATTCCAATGGTCCACAAACATATTTTTGGCGTTGTAAACCGACGCCTGATATCAGAAAATACTCAATTTTGGGATAAATTCCCAAAATTACAAATCTCACTCAATCATCAAAATTAACACTCAATTAAATAAACCAACCACACCATTGCACTCAGCACGAAATTCCGGTCATTGGTTATCCTGGTCTAATTTCCGAAAAATAATAATTAATTAAATAATTATGAAAATTAATTAATAAATGCCAATAAATGCAACTTAGGCCAGAAAAGCCTAATTAAATACCGAAATGGGCCCGGAAAAATTCCGAACCACTCTAGATAAATACTAGAGCTTATCTAGGCTCTAATTACGCTATTCTAATCACCTAACATGTAATAATGATTAATTAAACCATTAATCTATTCTAACTATCCACATAATCCATTCTTAACTTAAACTAATCAACCATTAAGCATAATTAACTTCTTAAGCGGAGATTAGTGAGTAAACTCATTGGTTTTGCGATCCGATAGGTTCACTTCGACATGGACGCGAAGGCGGTCCACAAACTCCAAAGCAGGGACACCAAGTGAGGTCCGGAAAGGCTCTAAAGTGGGCCTTGAAGTCCCAAAACCCTTACTGGGCTTTCTGCTTCTGTTTGTTGGTCGAGGAGGTAAAACCAGTGGCTCGGCTGGCTGGAAATGGCGAAAACGGGACAGCAAGCTGCAGCGGGGACTAGGCGGCGGCTCTGGCGGCCTTGGCGACGACGCATGGCAACTGGCGACGCTGGATGAGGCCTCTGGACGCGCGAACGGACAGGGACGACAGCCAGAGACGCTTAGGCAAGCAGGAGGTGCGGCTGGTGTGCGAGTGGCGCGATGGCGGTCCGGCGGCATTCAGGCGGTCAAACAGGGCTGCTCGACGGAGGAGGGGCTGCCGGCTTCCTTCTCTAAAATCTTTTTGAAGCTTCTTCAGCTCTGGAACAAGGAGGGGTTGATGGAAATGGAGGGGGGGGGGGAAGGAGAAGGGGACCGGCTGCCTTTGGAGGGGGCCACTTGGTCTTCAATCCATCTTCTTGTCCCCTTGACTTGGTCCTACCATACCTAGCTGGTTTCCTCAGCAATTCCAGCTACCAAAGCTTCCATAGGAAGCCATTGAGAGGGTCCAAAGGTGAGAGCAAGGGGGGCTACGAATTTTGAAGGGTCTTCTCCCAAATTGAACCAAATCTCTCTTGAGTTGAAGTCGATTCGGCCCTAAAAAATTCCACTAATGTGTTCACAATCAAATTGGTATTTTCTTTCATCAATAGAATCAACTTGCATCTCAAAAATGTGATAAAAAACGATCCTCTGAATTTTCCTGTTAAAAACGGCCTATATCGACTTTTCACCAAAAATCTCGGTTTGCAGAAAAATCTTCGGAGGATGAGTCGACGTTCCTAAAATGACTCGTGACATGACAGAACTTTCAATTTCTGAAATCGAATTCAAATTCGCGGTTAATTTCAATCTGGCGCGATTTTAGCGTAACCTAACGTACCGGGTAGCTTTTAGAAATTTTTAATGCAAATGACCCGTGGTTGATTTTCTTCGAGCCACAATGAACCTCTTTCGATACATTAGCAACTCTTGGTGGTCGTGAAAATCTCGAGGTTTCAAATACGGACACAGGATACCAAAACGACAGAAAAATCAGTCTGATGCCAATCGACGTAAATTTTTCAATTTGGTGGAATCACCCACGTTTGACCACACATCTCAGTCGAACCGACCTATCCCTGATCTCTAATCGATCTTTACTATGCCGTAATGATCTCTGCAGATGAGCACGGTCGAGTAGTCGATTCCTGGTCGAATTCCTAAATCTATTGCATTAAAATCCCTTAGTGACTTCTCCAAATAGTCTAGTTATCTCAGGAGTGATCAGCTTTGAGAACAGCACTATAGGCACGTCAATGAAAGGCCCAATTTATTTAATTAAAAACAGAATTGAAAAGTTCAGGATGTCACACATGTAGTTCCCTCCCTTTTCATTTAGATGTAAGTTCTTTGGCTGCACTTGATGATAGTGTGTAAGTTGACTATGAGAAGTTGAATTAGCTTGTGAAAAAATTTATAAACCTATTGTTGTTTGCACTTTTCAGCTAGATTGAGAATTAGAATCTCATAACTAAGGCAGGCAAACAAAAGTTGGTTCTCTGTTGACACATAGATCACCAACCACCAACCAAGATAACTCATGTTGGATCTGTGAGATGGGGTATCAAATGTTAAAGCTACTACTAGATTGTGTTTCCTAAGTACAAAATGCAGGTACCTGTGTAGTCTGCCTTCTGGTTTTTGGAGTGCTTTTGGTGTGGACTTTATGCAGGAACATTCACCATAGTTTGGATCCCTAACCTACATAATGCAATGCAAAGGTTAAAATGATGTTTTGTTGCTAGCTAAACATCTCTAAGCTCTCACCATCATATTGAAAGCTAATTTATCAATTCCCTATGATTGGCCACCATTGTTCAATTTTTTTAAAAGATTTTTAATCCTTGTGCAGATCTTCTGTCCATCTTACTCTAATATTTGGTTCAAGTCCATTCATTAGTGATTTTTCTAATATATCTTGCCTCATGCTGTCAAAATATTCTAAATCTCCTCTTTCATACTAGTCTTTTTTCTTTTTGTTGTTTTACCTCTGACTTTATTTGGCAGGAATTTGTTTTTAGATAGAAGATGGCAACCCTAGAAGAAAACAATGATATGAAAACTCTTGAAACATAGCCCAACAAGCGGAGAGACAAGAAATCCATCATCTGGGAACACTTCACAATCGAAATTATGAGTCCTGGATGTAGAAGGGCATGCTGTAAGCAGTGCAAGCAAAGTTTCGCCTATGGCACAGGCTCAAAGGTTACTAGCACCAGCTAGCAAAGTAAGGTGTGATAAATCATTAACTGAATTGATAATGTCACGTGCAGAAATTTCAGAATTACCTAAATTCATTGGGGATTTGAAAAACTTGAAAATTTTGAATATTGCTTACCGTAAGAAATTGAGTCATTTATCAAGTACTATTAGCAAGTTGGGCAAACCTGAAGTATTAATTGCCTCATTTTGCCGAAGTCTGGAAGGGGAAGTTCCTATAGATGGGTTGTCTTCATTGAAGATCCTTCGATTAAGTTATGTGTGCACTTCTAGCTTCCCCGATGTAACTGTGAAGCCTTCTTATCTCGAAGAAGTTGATTTAAAGGATTGTGGCATGATTCAGTTGCTACCGAAGCTTCCTACCAGTTTAACAGATCTAGTAATCACCTGTCATCTTCGCACATTGCCTCAACTTTCTCATCTAATCCATCTAAAACAGCTAGTTTTCATGACTGCAAATTGCTGGAATCTATGCCAGAGCTTCCTTCAGTAATATTGAAGCTCTATTTCTTCGGGTGTTACAAGTTGAAAGAGTTGCCAAGTGTGTTGAGTTTGGAACTCTTGTCAATATTAGGTATCGAAGCATGCCAGGAGCTGAGAGAAATCAAGGGTCTAAAAGGATTAAAATCCTTTAAAGGGTTTATATGTAATTGGATGCAACAAGTTGTCCAACCTAGATGGCCTTGAACATTTGGAGTCTTTGAGATGCTTGGGAATGGTGGGGATAGACTTATCCACACACACTGGGAGTTGTTAGAACATCTACAATTAGATGGTCCAATAGTGAATGATGATATTTATCAAGGCCTTGACAAATTGAAAAACTTGGAGGAATCCACAATCCATCCTCATTGGTTCTGTCATTGCCCATTCTATCAAGCAACATTGATTTTCTTCTTGTAGCCAAAAAAGCCACAAAAAAAAAAAAGGTTTGATGAGTTTGTGTAAATAAGCGCACCAATTTTAGGATCACCTTTTTATTGTAATGCCAAAGATTTACTTTCAATCTCCTCATATTATAAGTTATAAACTAGTGGGACTCTCTATTGCCATTTGCAGCCATTCATCTTTAACTAACTATTACGTTGGATTTTCTGAGGCCATCTTAGAATATCTTGATAAATTAAATCCTTACAAAAATCCAGTTTTATCCAAACATGAATTGTTAAGTCTCCGCTTATATTTTTATAATTAAATGAAAAAATTGGGAATCGAAATTTTTAAGGTCATACCAAATGTATTTCTATTCTTTTTCTATTCCAGGAATAGAAAATTTGTATAGTTACTAAACACGTTATTCTGCTTAGAAACTCGTTTAGGGAATAGAAATAGAAAAAACTATTTATAAATAGAAATTATTCTTGAGAACAAAAATATTATTGAACACATCCATAATAGCATCCACTCCACCTGGCTTCTCTACAGCACATCTCTCCGTTTGCGACTCAAGCATTTGTGCTCGTGTGGCCCATAGCGAAGAACACACCAAACGGGTCGGGGTTCCACTTCGAAGCATCACTGGCTCCATCACAAAAAAAAAAAATTTGATCGGGCGAGCAAGCGATCGTGTTGGGTCGGGCGGTGGAGGTGGCGAACAAATTGATTTCCGAGCGCCCCCTCTATTCTCAAACTTTCAATTATTAAGCATCGATGATAAACAATTCGAAAGGCAAAAGGCATCTTGCCAAACCAAAAGGGTTGATCCCACGCGCGAGCAATATTCTATTGAAGTTGGATTTTTGCTAATCGAGCCGGGCGTTTCTAAACATGTGGATTCGCCGCGTTTTTGGGCTAATCTTCAGAGGATAGCAACGCTTTGTTTTGGCTTTATCTCTACGTGGATGGGACAAGAATCGCCAACCAGTCCGGACATAATCTCGTCGTTTGGGTGGCTTTCGCCCTTCAGACAAGGGACGCGTGATGGCCGGTCCCTACCTCACGTGAACCGGGAGGCAATCATCGTCAGTTTGTCTTGATCTCTGAAGCATCGTTGGATTGTGGAAAAGGAAAGACGAGGCAAACGTTGTTAGGAGGCGTTTCCTTTTCATCGGTATAGGACACTGAGATTTTCGGATTTGTTTGAATATCAAACTTTGAAAGTGTAATATATGGGCCCAACTGAAAGGTCTTTGTAAGCCAGCCCATTTTTTATGGGCCCAACCCAGCCATGCCTTTAAAGCCCACAGCCCACCCTCATTTTCTTTCCAGATTTTACTCGTTGAAGTGTTAAAGCCGTGACTGTGGAGAAAGGAAAAAGGGGAAAGGAGAGGGAGAAGAGAATTTTTGGCATGTGCACAATCCGGACCCCGACAAGCCGACTCGACAGCAAATTGCAACAACGGATAAGTATTTAAGCCTATTTATTCATTTAATCGGAGTAATTTTCGAAGTTGGATCTTAAATATGGAGTTATGTCGATTTTGAATTATGAGATTCAATCGATAAACTATTGAGCCATGGATTTTATATGGAAATGGTAGGCTATAGGGCTTGACAAAAATTGATTCTAATATATTATGAAGTTTTATGCCCAAGTCATGCGCTAGGATAATACGTGTTATTAATGAAGATGAATGTTTGCTATCAACGAGTTTATTTGTTAATGCATGGGTGTCGTATTATCAAATAGTAAGTGTAATTAGTTGAGTTATTCATTAGAATAATGTTTTACTTGGATCTTAATATGGTTTTTTGAATAATTGATAGGAATTTGTAAGAATAGTGTTTTACTCGGATTTTGATATTGTTTTGTCCAAAATAAAAGATCATACATCTTTTTCTTTGTTTAATTAAAAAAAAAGTCCCTTCTTAACTTTTAGAAAATTTCAATGTTAGTCTTTTAGTTATACTTTTTCTCTCACTAGTTGATTTTTTTTTTAGATTGGCTAGCATAATGGTATTGTTACAAACTAGAGGATTAGCTTCGAAATGTCAAAAATTAGTTTCAAATTATTGAGATACAACCGTAAATTTTAAATGTTAGCCAAATCCTTTAAATGTCAAAGGCTAGTTTCACCCGTGTTCAATTTCATATCTCATAATTTTAGATAAGAGGAAAATAATAACCAAGAGTAGATATATGAGAAAAGTAAATATTAGGTATATAGAGAATATAAATTATGAATTCTTTGAACATTCTCATGTACACAGCGAGTTAGCTCTTTTATCTACACATTAAAAAACAAATCAGTTTAATTTCTTGAAAATGAGTTTACCAGTCTCTTATTAGCTTTAATAGCACACCGGTAAATGGTAGGTGAACATTGTATTTTAGTTCTTGAATTTTGTTTTTTTACATGGAGTTCCTTTTATAGTAATTGGATTGATGGAAAAAATATTACAAAATTGGTCGAGAAAATCTATTTAATTAAAGGTGCTAGTGATGAAGATATCATGACAATAAGAAAAGAGGTATTCAGGTTATCCTAAATGAGTGCTCTTACAAGTCCATACATTTTATAATATTGACACCAGAAAGCCATATTTAGCATTAGGTTTTTAAACACATATAAAAAGGAAAAATAAGTAATGAGAGGATAATTCATTAAAATGCGATTGTAAATTGACATAAACAAAATAAAAGAAAAATCACCTTAAAATGTAAGAGAAGAATTAAATCAACTAAATATCATTTTCTATATTATAATTATCTGAATTTTGGTCATTAATAATTTTGGATATTTTTTTTTTCTTTAAACTTATTTTTTAGCAAAATTTTGTTATTTATGGGAATTCATTTCCCAAGAAAACCAGACGAAAAAAAGTCAATCTCCGCCGAGAGCGGGAAAGTTGAAAAGTTCGAAGAAATCAGAAGCGGGAGAAGACGACGATCCTCCGAGCTCCGGCCACCGCCATGGAGGAAACCCTATCGCGAATCGTTGCCGACCTGGACGAGCTCCGGCCACCTCCGGCCGCCTCCTCCTCCTCCCTCCTCCACCCGCCGCCGCCGGTTCCCGAATCGACGCTCTCGGACCTGCGCCGCCTCGTCGGCGCCGGCGATTCGGACCTCCTCGACCGGTTCTTCGAGGACCTCGCCTCGAGGAACCTCCCTCCGTCTTCCCTCGCGCAATGCATCGGTTCGGCCATGGACTCCGGCGGCAACCCTCGCGTCTCTCTCTTGGCGTCGGACGTCTACCTGTCCCTGCTCCTGTCCCCGAACGCTCCCGTCCTGAGCCTCTTCGCTCCGATGGCGTTCGTCTCCCTCCTGCACTCCGTTCGGAAGTCCGTCAGGTCTCGGCAGGCGGCTCCCGAGGAAGATTCTGGGAGTGGCGTGAGAGCGCCGGCGAAATTGAAGAGGAAAGGTGGGAGGCGTGGCTCGGGATCTCGGAATTTGCGCCACGTTGGTAATGATGATGTCGAGGAGGGTGAGGTTGATGAGAGGCTTTTCTTCGCTGTGCTGGAGAAGCTGGTTTTGGTGATGGATTTGATTCATTTGGATAGATTTCCGGATAGTCTGAAGTCTTTAGTACATACCGTGGCTGAACTTCCAACGATGGTGCCTGATTCTTTCTGTAACCCGAGTGTTCATCACAAGCTAACGACCTTGTGTTCGCAGCTCTTAAGAGCAGCATTGAGGCCCGAGCATGGAGACCAGGCTAATTCTGCTGCAGAGGTCTTGAAATCTTTATCTCCATTGATTATGTTAGCTAAATCAGAAGTGAGGACGTTTGCTTTGAGTTTTGTGACGAACTGTATGGTGGATGCGGGGAAACAGTGCGAAGGCGTAAAGAAAGCTGTTGTAAATTTGCCGAAATATTTGGTCCAGAAGGCCCCAGAGAAGTCCGAGCTTCGTGCCTTGGCAGTGGGGTCAATAATGGAGATATTTAGAGCTCTGGAATATGGTGATCAGGTCAGCTTTGTGGAATATGTGGTGAAGATGACGGAAGGAAAAAGTAGTTTTAGGCTCTTGGCTGTTGATCTTATTGTTCCAATTGTGATGTCATTGAAAGATCCACTTGGTGTTCAGGCAAATGAAGTGAATGATCCATGGGGGTTGAGATGTCTGCAGGTCTTGATTACGCGTGGTTCCGATTCGAACTCAGCCATTAGAGCACGCTCTTTATCAAATTTAGTTCATTTGGTAGGGTTTTTCGCAAATGATGATAGGAGTTGCAAGATTCTGAAGGAAGTACTGGCAATTGGAGATGGAGTTAGTCGGAAGACAGAGGCCACTATAAATAATCTTTTGAAGATTCGGTGTCTGGATGAGAAGGCAGCAGTGAGGAAGGCTGCACTTAATCTGGTCACAAAGTTGACATCTTTTTACAGTGGTTCTTTTGATGAAGTTTTGCTAAAGACTATGGGTATGGCTTGTTCTGATCCGCTCGTTAGTATAAGGAAAGCAGCAGTTTCAGCCCTCTCTGAGGTTAGATTGTGTGGCCTTACCTTGTGATTTTTTGTCTTAGCGTTATTTTTGAGCAAGTTATTTTGTGTTAATATATTGACTGGTGAATAGATGTGGTTTAAGCAGTTTGATATTCTCGATTTCCATTTCTCCCAATTTACCATAGTCTTTGGAAATCCTGGGGAATGGTCAATTTCTGATACATAAGCTCACTATTGACATACACAGCACTTCTTGAATGAGATATCACCATTAGTCTGATTAAAAGCCTTAAGCTGGCTTCAACAATTTCTTTTCACATTCCTAGTAGGTGAGCATGAGACCATTTGCTTGCAGTATTTCTGCAAGAGATCGATGGTGCAACAAGTTACACCTTTGTTGGCAGGGGAGAAGGATGAAATGGACCATTAACATTTATACATCGTGGCTAGTTGATCTGGTCATTTGATTGTACTTTCCATCTTACTATTTCTTTTTGGTGGTCAATGATTTTACATTCTTTTATCTATCTCTAACGATAAATGCATAACACTTCGTCAAAATCTAATAATTTCTAACATTTAAAGTTTAAACTTTCAGTGCAAGATCAAGTAACTGACATGTGATTAATATGATTGCATGTCTGCCTCATGCAATATTCTCTAAAGTCCCCATGACTACTCTTAACTCCCCAGTTATGGATCATTATTAGATTGCGTTGTTGTGAATAATTCAATGAAGGACATTATATAAGAATGGAGAACCAAATTTGCATACTTCTATTTTATGATAATTAAACTGTAAAATTAGCATATTGTTTTTCATAGGACCTCATGCTTTTGCAATTAACAAGCTTGAAATGTTATTTGTCACTTAGCATTCTAATTTTATACACATCATCAGCTCCCGAGTTTCTGTTGCAGCACATGATCTTTTGTGAATCTCTTTCTTTGCTTTTTAGGCCTTCAGGAAATTTCCAGATGGAATTGTAGCAACTGAGTGGTTGCATTCTGTCCCTCGCTTAATAAGTGACAATGAGTCAAGCATCCAGGAGGAATGTGAAAACCTGTTCCTAGAACTGGTTCTGGAGAAGATTTCAAGAGTGAGATTAGCTGGTTCACCTCATAATTACTCTGCTCCATTTAAGTTGCATGACAAGGAGAAAGATTTTGAAAGGCAGATTGACTTACTATTTCCAAATGGAGCATTAGGTCTACTGCGAGAGATTTGCAATGGTGAAGTAGTGCCTTGGATGAAGAAGATCTGCAAAAGTCTTGGCAAGAAAAATCAGCTTAGGCCTGTGGTAGCTACAGCTCTTCAAAATATGATTAAAGCATCAGAATCTCTCTGGTTAAGTCAGTCGCTGCCAATCGAAAAGTGGACAGCCCCACAAGGTGCTTGGTATCTTCTATCAGAGGTGTCAGCATTCCTTCCAAATGCTGTTGACTGGCAATTTCTCCATCATCACTGGAAACTCCTTCATAAAACTAGGTTGGAATGTGAAATAAAGACTCCACTTACCCATGGAGATTGGCATGACGACAATGATGATGTGGAACCTTGCTCTGTCACTTGGGCTGGTGATCGTGTTTTCCTCTTGCAAACAATGTCTAACATTTCTCTTGAGCTACCTCCTGACCCTGCTGCAGACTTGGCTCATAATTTATTGAAACGAATTGAAGGATTTGATATGCACCCAACAGAGGTACATAATCTTTCACCATCAATCATATCAGGCCAATCACTCTTTGATTTTCTGCATGCTGGCTGTTTTCTCTACCATATATTCTAAGAAAGGGGACCGCGGGTAAATCTGTTTCATATGACAAGTGAATGAAGAACTCATACATCTCGGCAAGGCACTTAATGAGTCAATCATATGTTGGGGAACTTCAAGTAATGTAACCAATATGGTCTTATGCTTGAAGCTCGTTTATCATGTAGAATAAGATAAATTGAACAGGTTTCTCTTGATTCGATGGCTGTCTTTAGGTACCGATGTTTTCCATCCTACACAAGACATCGACTTTAAGGTCTTCCCTTTCCCTTTAATGCCTTGATACTAGTCCAAGTTCCTTAGGTACCTTCCAATTGTTCTCTTACCATTTTTTCCAATGACACATGGGATTAAAATGAATGTCTCCTCTTCAGACCACATCTTCCAACAGCCATCACTAATGTGGCATGAGTCATGTTCTGCGATGGAAAATCTTTCAAAACCAAGTGTGGAGCTCGCCTAATGAATACATCAACGGGAGGGCACATTTATCTGAAATTTTACTCATATTCACTAAACAATGCATGTGCATGTGTTATTAATGGGATCCTATTCACTAAGAAATGCATGTGCATATGTTATTAATGGGACTGTCTGGTTGCAGGTCAATGCTCATGTAAAAGTCCTTAGAACAGTGTGCAAGCAGAAGGCTTTAAGTGCAGTAGAGGCTGACGCACTTATTCTAAGATGGGTAAGACAACTTCTCTCTAAAGCCACCCAAGTTATAGAAAAGTACATTTCTGAGAACACACAAGCAAATGAAGAAGGCAGCTTCTTTACTCCCCCGAGAAGTGGCAATAGAAGAGGTAGAAGATCTATGACAACATCTGAAATACTGCCACAAGCAACAATTGCAGCTTATACAGTCGGATCTTTAGTTATTGTTTGTCCTTCGGTAGACTTGAGCACAGTGATCCCATTATTGCACAAGATAATTACTTCTGGAGATCTCCATCCAAAATCAAAGTTGTTACCAGCTCCTCAAGTTTCTCTGAAGGATGTAGCTGCATCATTGTATATACAAGGGTGGTTAACGATGGGAAAGATATGCCTTATAGATGGGAAAATTGCAAAGCGTTATATACCCCTGTTTGTTCAGGTAGCGTGTGTTCTTTTCTAAATCGGCTTACATTTTATTGGAAATTTTTGTGATATCATGTTCTGGTTTAGAAAGGAACAAGTTAGGTACATTTTACTCCAAACACTTTGCAACTTTTAGTACATTAGTTTCCTAATGTCATGAAGTAGCTTTTCTTCTAAAAAGTGTAGTTTGGTAAGGCTGCACTTTGCTATGATGCCCATTTATGCGTCTCTTCAAGATTAAAAAGTGCTGATGTGGAGATATTATCTAGGTTCCCTTGAATATTCCCATTTAGATTGTCAGATTACTTTCCTTTAGAGATTGAAAGGCCAAACTGCAAACACTGTTTTTCTGTGTTGCTGCTTTTGTTATTGTCTTTTAATTAAATGGGTTCTGACAATATAAAACTTAAGTTTAAGGAAAGTGTTGGCCTTATGTATTTTCTACTATGAACTGGACTAAACCTCCCAGCTTAAAGCTAGTTCATGTCTGCAAGACGTCCATCGCAAGATATTAAAATTTATTGAAAGTAACTGGTTAGTGAAATACCAGTTTGATGCATGCCAAGACTCGGCTTTAGATGATTTGATGATTAGAGATCAAATAAAATGATCAACAAAATTTGAATTTGTTCTTGAAATTTCAAATGAATATGTGAAACCTTGCTTGAAATGCTTCTTGGCTTTCCCCTTGAACCTGAAATCTGCTTTTTAGTTGACATGTTGTGTTCCTGATAATTTTTTATGATGTTCAAGTTTTTCCCTAAAAGATCTTGTCTTCTGGTTGGCTTTCCCCATTTTGTTTTCTTGTTTATCGTGTTAATGATTTCCTAATGTTGCAGGAGCTTGAGAAAAGTGATTCAGCCGCTCTTAGGAACAATCTTGTTGTGATGATGGCGGATTTTTGTGTTCGTTACACTGCTTTAATTGATTGGTGAGTGCTAATTGTACTAGTTGTGATATTTGACCCACATATGCGAATGTGATAAGGATTCACTCGAACCTTGGAAAACTGTTCATGTGACTAATGCTTCATCACTATACAGCCACATAGCAAAGATCACGACGTGTCTGGGTGATCCATGCGAACTTGTCAGGAGGCAGACTTTCATACTTCTGTCAAGATTGCTCCAGGTCTAGTTTTGCTTCTGGTATCACTATTTATGATGTCATTTTTAGACAAATGCTTTGCTTGTTGATGAAGATATACTCTTCCATTGATTTGTTGGCATAAATTACTTCAGAGGGACTATGTGAAATGGAGGGGAGTGCTCTTTCTTCGATTTCTTTTGTCTCTGGTGGATGAATCTGAAAAAATCAGAGAACTTGCTGATTTCCTCTTTGGAAATATTCTAAGAGGTAGTTTACAGTTATAAAGGTTGATCTTCATAGAGCTGCTTATTAATCCTGTCCTTTTAAATATATATTCTTCTCTCTTTACAGTCAAAGCACCACTTTTAGCTTATAACAGTTTTGTGGAAGCAATTTTTGTTCTGAATGATTGCCGTGCGCACGGTGGACATTATAGTTCACAGAGTTCACAGTCTGAGAGCCGACTATTTTCCATAAGGTATGGATTACATATCTCAATTAAGAATTTTTACTGGAATCGAGATCTCATTCAGAGAGAAAACATCACATGGTACCAAAAGATACACTTCATCAGGCTTAAATTTCCAGGGGCACTGATGAAATTTCAAGGTCCAAGAGAATGCGCATTTACACTTGTTTGCTGAAACAAATGGCCCCCGAGCACTTGTTGGCCACATTTGCCAAGATTTGTGCAGAAATACTTGCAGCGGCATCTGATGGTATGCTCAGTATCGAAGATGCTACTGGACAGTCAGTTCTACAGGTATATTGGTCAACAGTTATGCATGGATAGCTGCAGGAAAAAAAACGAATATATGTCCCCTGTTTGGAATTAAACATTGCAAACGTCATCTCCATAAGCCCAAAATAACGCAGAAACTGTCCTTTTGCTTTACCACGGAAGGGAAAATGTGGTCTCTCTGTGAAATGCTTGCTAAACTTCTTGTGCTGTGTGATTCAAAGTATTGTCATTGAACTGGCACTCACGTGGATTTATGCACCCTCAAATGAGGGAACAGGATGCTTTTCAGATTCTTGCATGCAAGGAAATCCGCCTCCCAACAAGCCGGAATTCCACATTGGAGTCTCCCGAAATGGATGACGAAAGCAATGGTTCTGGTGGAACATCCCCTGCGGCTGCTAAGGGACGGGTCATAAGTCAAGCAGTAAGAAAGAGCCTCATACAAAACACCATCCCCATATTCATAGAGCTTAAGAGATTACTCGAGAGCAAGAACAGCCCCCTCACAGGTTCCCTCATGGATTGCCTCCGTCTCCTCCTCAAGGACTACAAGAATGAGATAGATGAAATATTGGTTGCTGATAAGCAGCTCCAAAGAGAGCTCTTGTATGACATGCAGAGACATGAATCTGCAAAGGCCAGATCAGAGGCTGCAGAGACCGTTGCTGCTGTAATGGGAAAATCAGGGAATAATCATACGCCTCAGGCTTCCAACGCTCCCAGTGGAGTGTTGCGCCAGAGCAAGTCCTCTAACGAATTGCAGAGCAATTCTAGAGTGGCTTCGGCTCTGGCAGACGCCGCAGCTGAGGCCACAGCACGGTCTGTGCTCAGGGAAGTAAACAGAGGGACTTCCACGCCACCTCTTAGTTCTCTCAAAGTGCCCAAGGTCAGGTCTTGCAATGGAGCGACAGGTAGTAGGGGCGCTCCAAGCAATCGTTCCAGAGAAGTACTGGAATCTTTAAGAAGGCAGCCCTTTGGTTCTGATGATGAAGGTTAGACCCAGCTAATGGATCATGTACTGTTCTGCTTCACCTGAAAATGAAAGCCATTGTGAATTGTCTTGAAATCTTGTGCAAGTTTGTACCATGAGCAAGTTCTTAATGCGTAGATATGTTCCTGGTGTTGTATTGAAGCATAGGGTGTACTATGCACACTGCCAATTTTACAGCACCACTTCATATGTATTGGTAATTTTATAAAATCGGCCCATGAACTTGGGCTTCAATGTACAGTTGTCTTATACTTTGTTCTGGTCAAGTTGATTTCAAAACTATTTTATGGCGTTTGATGTCGTGCTTCTGTAAGCATTCAAGCTGGTAGAGTTTCTTAGCAATTCAACTTGGTAGATCTATATTTGATAGACTTAACTCAAGTCTCATCCCGAGTCTCGTCCCAACCTCCTCTCTTGCCATCAGGGTGAGTGCTTGGTGATTGAATAGTGTAACATGGGCAAAGAAGTTGCACGCAAAGAATACATCAAATTCTATCTCAAATGGCTTTCCCTTCTCTCTCCTATACTTGGTTCAACCATTGTACAACCAAATCCGCAACATTAAGGCTATCTAGAAATTAGATTCAGGATATCAACGTGACCCATTTGCCATAAAATATCACTAATTTCCAATTTTAATCTGATTACCTTAATTCCTATAAATCTCTCTCGAATGATTAATGTGGCAATAACGTAGTCACTTGATATTTTGTTTGGACTAAAACATTTGTTTGTGTCGTTAAACTTCTATCAATGTTTACTAAAAGTCAAATTGAATAGTTTAAGGGCCAAATGTGGAATGCATTTTTTCACAGCATCATATCTAGTATAGTCTCAAAGAAGAAAGAAACATGGAAATCTCCTTATTACCCAGAAGGCATAACACGAAGAGAAAGGCAAATCCAACTATAAAAGCAATCAATAATGTGGAAGCAAAATACATATCGAAAAAGGAGAGAAAATGGAAACAAAAAGACACCAAAAACAACCCGAAAAAATGCGAAAATGGGCGAATCAATTTGGATTTTATACTCTCATAAAATCAACGTCAACTTTTTTTTTTTTAATCTGGTTCTATCATATATTTATTTGATAATATTATATATCTATTTTACAAGTCACTGTGTACATAGATGCGAAGTTCTACTTCTTTTACATACGCATATCCTCGACGTGAGGAATTGAACTTCCCACTCGCCTTTTTCAGGTGAAAGGGATAACCATCAGGCAAACCCATGGTTAAGCCTCGGGTATTGGAGAGGTCAAGCTTTGACCAATGATGAAGTGAATCTTGGAGGCGGGCCCTATTTGTTGGGCTTTCTGCCGTGTTCACCAGGCCCAGTGCCACGATTCCAAGTTTCAAGCGAAAGGGTTGGACATGCCGACATAGTGGGTTTCCGACAATTAAGTCGTTGTCTACATTCAATTTGTCTACATAATGTGTCAATGTGGGTTAAAAGCCCATTATTTACAAAAAGAAAAAACAAATCACTTTTGGTGGGCCAGATTGCATGTGAATCCCTTGAAATTTTACAAATGGATGTAAATTGATTCGAAAGATCTTAACTCTACTCTATATGGGCCTTGGTGGGATTGCACAAGACCCATATTCAACCCGTTTTTATTATCAGCTTCAGCCCACGTTCTGCAAGGATGAAACTTCATCAGGTGCATTGTGGAAAGTGGTCTCTGCAGTCCCTTGTTTCCTCTTCGACGACTCGCCGTCTAGTCCTTCACTTTGGCCTCCCCACAATCCGAGGTACTCCGTTCGTTCCTCCATTTCTAGGGTTCTGAGTTTCACCTTTGCGCGTGCGCTTGTTGTGTGCTTTCATGCCTGAAAGCTTTTCGATCAATTGATCTCTTCCGTTCGCAATTTCTGGTTGTAGCTCCGCTGCTGTGGAGGTCGATTTTCCGGCGGGCAATGTGGCATAAGCAGAATGCAATGCTCTTAGAGGAGGAATTTTCATATATATGTATGCGCTAAAAGACAATCATGATAGCAAAAAAAAAAAAAAAAACAACAACAACAATCATGTCACTAAGGAATCAACATATATAGATCTGTGTAGTTAACGGAAGTTGAGAATCTACATTTTCATTAATGGCGCTTTTTTAGACGGTCTAGATTTTGATGGTTGCTGGTCTTTAAGAATTGGAGTTAACAATTCTTTTCTAATTTTTCCGTTTTGAGTATGGTTCTTTTGCCCTTAAAAAAGGTTTTAGACAAAATTGGGATGTACCTCGAAATATTTAATTTTAAAGATGTCAAAGAGATATCGTCCGTTAGGTGAGCCAATTACCTTAACCCCATCAAGCGCGAGTAAGGAAGTTGAAGATTGGCAATGGATTAATCAAGATTTCGCGAGACCAAGAATGATAGATTGAGGAATCAAACCCATAATCTTCGACTCGCAGTCACTGAACTTTTCCATTTTTTCATAAAATCTTCTGAAAGATGCAAAACTGCTTGAGACGAGGTAGCCTCCAAATAACGCTACGCGGATGCATTTGATTGCAACCTCTTTTGGGTTTGGGTGGCTGGTCTATTTCACAAGTTCAAGAGGACAGGTTCATTGGATAGGCTTTGGGTCCTTTCTTTTTCCTTGAGCCGGTATATGGATTGGATCAAACACTCCGATAATACAATCCGGCCCACTCTATTTCTTTTATAATGATTCGAAGGTGGTGGCGTTTGTTAAAAAAAATTATGTACGATGGAGAAATGACAATCTGTTTTCAGTACCCGTGACGAAACTAGACTTGCAATGCAAAAAACTTTCCGTCATTCATCAAGATCATCCACAAAAAGAGAAACTTGGTAAGCCCATAGTTCTTAGTCATACGATGGTGGGTAATGGATGGGACATTTGCTTAAGATTGGCCCATTCTCAAGCCCATCAAAGAAGATCACCCTTAATCCCACTTCTCAGTCTCTTTTAAGGAGTTGAATTTCTTAATCCCAACATCTCTGAATTAGTTGTAGGGATTAGATATAAGTCCATTTAATCTTCACCCTAAGCCATCTGAGCTTGACTTCATATTAGATCACTTGAAGATCAGCTTGATCTTTTGTCCTGTTTAATTCGAATTTGAGTAGCTTGAGTACCTAATGAGATCGGGCTCGAACTTGAATTATCTGATTGAAGCAGTTCTCGAATTAAGTTGAGTAATTACATATTCATTGTACTTGTGAACTTCAGAAATATACGATAAGTTCAGGTTGAGCTTCTTTTATATTTTTGATGAAAAAACATAATAAACAGCAGAATCCAACTCCTAATTTAGTACCTATTGCCCAAGTTCAAAGTATCGTAATTAATAATTATGTACAGCCACACCAAGTTCATGTATATACCAAGTGCTTTGGACGAGCTGACATAAGGTGGGGATTTAATTATTGTGGATCAGACTTGGACTGAAAGTCAATTTGTTAGGAACAAACTTAGGATAATGATGTTGTGTCATCCCAAATGATGTTTTATCATTTGCTTCTCTGGCGAATAATGAACCTTATCCTGAGCTTTGACTCGGTTTGGGTTCGAAAAACCACACAGATAGATTTTTCCATTACGCCAAGACTCTTTTTCCATGAATGAAAAAGCCTATTGGCAGGCACACTTTTTCATAATTATAATCTTTTTTTCTTTTATGCAGGCCTAATTATAGGTCCAATTTTGAATAAGTGGAGGTAATCAACTATGGTGGAAGATCATCATCATCATCATCATCATCGTTAACCAAAATTATCTATTAAATGGGTGTTTAGGCGGCTGCAAGACATTAGGTTCTTCTGCATTAGCTGGCTCTCATTTTCTCCATCAGAAAATTGTGAGTTTTAGTGTTTTTAACAACCTCCAATTTGTAAGAGTTATGAATACATTAATACCTACAACCATTTAAAGTTACAAAATGAAAACTTCCAATATGGATATAATTTTTTCATACAAAAGTTTGAGGGTAATTTCCTTAAATCACTGCGTATCATTTGTTTTAGTTATTTATTGGGATCTTGACTCGTTGGTTACTCCATTCATAAGATTAGAACAGTACGTGGTGAGGTCGGAAGAATATATTATAAGTCATGATGACAAACTGACCTAACTCACAAGATCTCAGAGAGATTTGCGATCGTCAGGTGGATAACTAGTCGAATGCAAACGAGGAATTTCTCCTAGAAAGTCAAGGAAGAAGGTCGACTGACTTTTGGAAAGTTCAAGATGATCCGTCCACTATTTATTCCTCCCTAAATTCCGATGAACATGTTACAAAGGAATTATATGAAGATTAATTTGTTAAACATGCAAATGAAAGTAACACTGATACTGACACGCGACACACGATGCGCACGACATAATACGCTGATATGTCGTTTTAAAAAAAAAATAGAGAATTCTGACATGTTGAGATACGATATATATTAAATGTATACTTTATATATATGATAAATTATCATTTTCATCAAATTAATATAATTTAAATTCATAAATAAATAAGTAAATAAAAATAAAAGAGCTTAGAATGACTTTACATTAATAATCGTGAGTTATGGGAAGTGAGAGTCGAGAAGAGAAAATAAAAGAAGATCAAGTTTTTATTCTTTCCCCATTTATTATTTTATTATTTTTTTACCTTTTTACATATTTACATTTTGACCCCTCATTTATTGAAATTTTTTAAAATTAACCCCATGTATGTTGGAATTCTAAACTTGCGTGTTGAGAAAGTTGACTACGTGTCGAATTTTTTTATACCAATTGATTGCGTGTCAAAGTGTATTAGAGTGTCGGATACAACATAAAAGCTCATAGAGAGTTTCGGCGCCTCCTAGGATTTTATCTGGGGTATTAAAAGGTCATGCCTATCTTTCTTCACGAGATCAACTCTACACTGAGTCTAAACTAATAACTTTATTGTAATTAATCTCATGTGTGTCGAAATTCTAAATTTGCGTGTTAGAAAAATTAATTACATGTCGATTTTCTTAACACCTATTGATTGCACGTCAAAGTGTTTTAGAGTGCCTGACATGACATGAAAACTCCTAAATAGTGTCAATGCCTCCTAGGATATTGTCAAATCATAATTCATGGGGTATTAAAGGTCGGGCTTATCTTTCTTCGCAAGGTCAACTCTACATTGAGTCTAGACTAATAGTTTTACTATATGTGTCGAAATTCTAAACTCATGTGTCATGAAAATTGACTTTGTGTTGGATTTTTTGACACCTATTGATTGCGTGTCAAAGTGTTTTAGAGTGCTGAGCATGACACGAAAGCTCCTAAAAAGTGTCGATGCTTCCTGGGATATTATCATATAATATTTTATGGGGTATTAAAAGGTCATGTTTATCTCTACATTGAGTCTAGACTAATAACTTTATTATAATTAATCCCGTGTGTGTCAGAATTCTAAATTTGCGTGTTAGGAAAATTGACCACGTGTCGGATTTTTTGACACTTGTTGATTGCGTGTCGAAGCGTGTAGGAGTGTCAGATACGATACGAATACTCCTCAAGAGTGTCGATGCTTCCTAGGATATTATCAAATCATAATTCATGGGGTATTAAAAGGTCATACTTATCTTTCTTTACACTGAGTCTAGACAATTAACTTTACTATAATTATTGCGGCCATAAGTGTTGTCATGATTATCACCCTTGCAACACGTTTGAAGTGGACCAAATAGGTCAGTTAGTTAAGTGGTCTAAGACTTGCTTCAAAAATGACCTTTACCATATCCACCTGGGGCGATGAATAGACATTTCCGGACCACATGCACGGGCTCATTCTAGTTGATGTAGTCACGATCCCTTACAACAATACTATATATAGACTCTTATTTTGGATTCACCTTTTAAATTTTCCCTTTAAAGCACTCTAAAAGGGCTTTAGTAACTGCACATCTCGATCAATTACAGAGGGGTCAGCTACGATCTGAACACGGCATCGTTAGGGTTTTGAAAGAGGGACAATCAGAAAGGGAGGGCACAGTCATCTCCCACTATGGCGTCATCTCCGCTCCACTTGAATATAGAATAAGCCATAAACAAGGATGCAAGATACACGGAAGTCTCGATCAACCTGAGATCAGATTCTTATTGTTTTTCCTTCCCCTTTGGTACGTGACAGATGCGAAGTATTTAAATCACAAACCTAACATTAAACTACATAAACACTTGCTTTCGTTCAAATGACTTGTGCACAGTCATGACATTGTTTGCTAGCGAAACATCGAGAGAGAGAGAGAGAGAGAGAGAGAGAGACGTCAACTTCACTGCCTTTGGTTTGCCAACTCAATGAAAATTGGAAAGAACGCCCCCTCAAGAACAGCCCATCCTTATCCACTTAGGCAAGAGAAGGACAACAGAGAAATTGAGTTTTGAATAGGATGCGGATCGTGCATGCTGTGACCAGCATCAACGTCTTTGTTCGACCCCAACATCCCTCGTGGCTGGTGCATGCACATGGCACTCTCTCTCTCTCTCTCTCTCTAAAAGCCATAATGAAACCAATGGGAGCCACCTGATCCAAAAACCGAACAACCCCAGTTTTCCTCATTTTCTACGTCTGTCCAACCCTTCTTTTTGTACTACTTTGTTTTCATCTCACATGTTCTCCCGTCATGTATAGACAAAGCGTTGGGCCTGTTTACCCCGTGATGTGGTTTTGAAGGAAGTGCCGTTGGAGCCCATGATGATGTTGATTGATCTTCCGTTAAAGAACCTTTTTTTTCCCTTTTTCTCTCTTGTGTAGGTGAATTTCTTTTGCTTCTTTGGTGTTGGGATTCGAAATGTTTTGAGACCTCAGTCAGATATAGGCTGCAGGGCAAGTTACATAAAGTATTGCGCAGTCTTAAACGGGTGCGACTGTTTGATGTAATGCAAAATGTGGATGGATGATGACCAAAGCCGACAAATACCATAGAGGAGCTGGGCCCGTACCCTATTCGACAAAGGGTGGACAAGTGATTGTCGAAAACAAAAGATTCGGACATGTTGTAATTCTTGATGGCTTTTTAAGATGGCGGAGGGGAGTATGAACAGCCTGTGCCACACATTGAATAGGGATTACCATTGCTAGACCCAACACCCAACACGGATGAGAACGTTACTTGAGAAAGAGTTCATAACACCTTAAAAGACAAGATCGAACGCCATAACTCATCCGCTAGCAAGTGGACCAACTAACCCTTCATAAGCTTACAACGGTCACGCACGCTACGCTTTTCTTTTTGAAAAAGCAGAGTTCCTGTGGGCAACCACGCGCGCACCAGTCCCCCAACTGGCTTGAGGGTGAAAGAGAAAAGAAGGCATAATGGAATGTCGAGTTCTTCTTTTCACTTTGTTGCCCATCATATTCACCCTTGACTAAGAATTTGGAAAATAATAATAAAATTCCTAAATCTATTATAATTATACCAATTTAGTTATAATTTTTATTTATCAATTCAGTCCTAAATCTTAATTACGTCAATTCAGCCTATCTAGCCAAATTTGACCTGTCAAACTTGACGTGAATAATTTTTTATTATTTTTTTTTGAATTTTTGTTTTCTATTTTTTTCTTTTCCTCCCCCTTTTCCTTCTTCCTCTAGCTAGTCATTGTCAGCCAAAGGTGAGGGCCAGTGAAGCAATGGTGAGGCCTGCCTTTGTCGGCCATCCGGGAGGCTAAGCCTTGCCCAACAATGGCGACACTACCCTTGCCTTGGCTAGGCTCAGCCTCACCATCACCATGGCTGGCCGAGGCCTCACCAAATTTGGTGAGGCTCACCCTTGCCTAGAGATGGAAGAAGGAAGAAAGGGCAAAAAAGTGAAATTAAAAAAAAAGGAAAAAGAAAAGAATAAATAACTAAAAAATAAATAAAAATAAAAAGATTAAAAAATTTTTATCGTTTGCATTTGCTGGACGGTTGGCGTCAACATTAACATTGGTTAGTCAAATTTGGTTGGATAAACTGAATTGATACAATTACAAAAGATTTAGGATTGCATTGACAAAAAAAAGTTTAATACTGAATTAACACAATTGCAATATATTTAACACTTTTTTGGTAATTCTCCCACCAAGATCTTCCCAACTCTATCCTCTAAAACTCCACAAAGCATAACTCTTATCAAACTTAAAGAAGCCCCCTAACCACGATCTTATAAAAGAAAGACTACATAGTCTTTTCATTTCCAATTTGCTTCATCTACAACATCGCAAGCCCGATATCTACTTTCCAAGCTATAGTTTGAGAGATTCATGAGGTAGCATTGACGGCGAGCGTCCGGCACACCCGATCCTTCGCGATCCTTGAACCGCACCGGTTCGGTCCAGTAGAACTGAGTCTAGTGAGGGATACCGGCTCGCTTCCCCTCTTCTTTCTTTCCACTTAAGGGACGGGGACGGCACGCGCCGGGATCAAGCAAAAGGCCGTCTTGTCTTGTGCCCGCAACGTTCCCGGTCCAACTCTCCAACCCCACCACTCCTAAACTTTCGGTAACCTTATCTTTTCAGCCGAGGTGGTTGTCCTTGTCCTGACGCTCTCGCTCTCACTATCAGCTTCGCTATTATCCAGTTCCTTGTTCTCTTTTTTCTTTTGTCGGGCAACGTAGCTTGTGGGGGCCACTCTGATGGTCCAAGATAAGGTAGAGAGAGAGAGAGAAGAAGCCATTCAATTGGCACTACCTACGCATCACTCCTTCCCTGCCCTGACCGATGAATAATGTGACGAACCCTTGTTAAAAAGTGGGAATCGCTAAACTAGTAGGGTTTAGACGATGATGACAAGGAGAGGAGATGGTTTAGGATCAGGAGGAATCTTGATTAACGATATAATATGTGAAACCGTCGCTCCCGCCTACCAATTCGACAAGAATCATCGGCATCAGTAGGTTCGCTTTTGATCTTTTGAGTTCTAAAAGATAATGAATTCATTCGAATCTATACGATCCGAATGGGAATGGGCAAAGACCGAGTACTCCTATAAGGTGGGGGCGCTGTGGAACTTTCTCCCTATGTCCTTTGACCTCGGCGTCTCGAAGAATTTTCGGGCCGGAAGGAAGGCAATGTCACCATCCTCTGACATTGCGAGAGGGCGCGAACCCTAAGAAAGACTTAGCTATAGCTTCCAGCTTTGCTGCCTTATCTCCTCTCTCGCCATCGTTCCATCATCGATCGACCCGCGAGAGCTCCCGGGGGGGTCGCGACGCCCATCTAGGGTAGCGCGCCCATACTAAGCTACAAGAAGAATACGGCAGCACAGCAGTCTTCTCTCATCTTTTTTACTCGCAAGTTGGCGACCACCGCTCCCACCTCCCATCCATCCACATCACCCGACTCTTTTTCTCTCTCTCTCTCTCTTGAAAGTCTCGACTTCGAAATGACTTTTCTCCAGCTGTGGGGCGCTGGGTATTGACGTGTGTGGGAACCTTCTCTTTTTCCACCATCTTTGACTTTTCCTGACATAATAGATTTTATCATTATCTACCCCCTTCTCCTTGTTAATTCGACATCCACGAGTAGGGGTGATCGGATTCAGGGTGGGTAGAGTTTAGATCTGGACCTTTTATCCGATCATGTTATAATCAGTTTTTCTTTTTTGAACCATATACCCGACCCTATTTGTATTGGACCATGTACCTAACCCACCTTGTTTTTCCGATTCGATTCCAGGGTCAACCCAGTTTCCATTGAAACCTATTTTGCAATTTCCCGATATCATATACAACTTCGAATCTTATATTAATACTCGAGAAAATAACATAATCCTCATAATTTGTATTGAAACATTAAGTACTTGTAATAAATAAATGAGAAAATTCCAAATAAGGACCCAGAGTTAATCTATTTTCTCAAATAAGGACCCAAAGTGAACTTTGTTTTAAATAAAAACCTAAAGTAGACCAATTGTTTCAAATAAAGACCCGAAGTGGATTTTGTGTCAAATAAGGACCCGAAATGATCAAGTTAATCTCTATTAAGGACCTTATAGCTTGCCAACAAACATTTTCTGATGATTAAAATGGGGGCAATTTTGTTAGAAATTTGTCATTGGAAAAAAAGGGAAAATTCTAAATTAATTAAGTTTAGGTTATTCATTTAGATGTTTACATTTTCTTCTTTCTTCTCCCCCGCTACTCCTCAATCAAATCGCTACCTGGTCATCGTCGCTTCTCGCCTTGCTCGATCGGCAGAGAATTTGGGTCTCCGCAAACAAACAAAGAAGCATATGGTTTTCTTCTTGTTTTTGAATTTGTGCCTCAACTGGTGGAGAATTTAGGTCTTCGACTTTGCGGAGGATGGGTACAAGGAGGGGGAGAACTTCGGTTTTTGACTTTGCAAAGGATGGGAACAAGGAACGGGGACACAATAGAAAACCTAGGGTTTTTTTGTTTTGTTTTAGGATCTGTTAATTTTCTCTAGATTTTTTTTTTTGACAAAATTGCCCAAACTCTAGTTATTAGAAATGTCACATGCTTGATAGCCGACGAATATCTGGTTGACCAGCAAGCTCACGTCCTTATTTGGAATTGATTCAGCCACTTCGAATCTTTATTTGAGACAATGTGTCTATTTTAGATTTTTATCTTACACAAAGTTCATTTTGGGTCATTATTTGAGAAAATTGGTCCACTTCGGATCCTTATTTATAATTTTCTCTAAAAAAATACATGAACTTTTTCACTAAACAAAAATTTAAGGATCCATAGGGCCAATTATAATAAATAAAATCATAAGGCAAAGAATTAGCAACAAACATGGGTTTAATATTAATCTTATTTCCACAATTACTGCATGAAGCTACTTATTTATGCAAGCATAACTTCTCCTACAAAAGAGAAATTAGGCGAGCCAATCCACATTATATACAAGAATTTGGCGGCAACGAACACCATACGTTCTTCGGACGGTGCGAGAGGGAGTCGATGAGGGAGGGAAGCAAGTGAGGAAGAGGAACGACGAAGGAGTGCCGTGCGTGTTGAGAGAACTAAGAGGAAAAACACCGTGTGATTGCGGGAGTAAAAATAGAAATAAGGGGAAACATAAGATTTTAGACCTATACTTACAAAATCGATTCTCAAACCGGTTCCAAAATCGGTCTGAGAACTGGTTCCTGGGCGGATAATCAATCGGAACCGGTTCCTGGACCGGTTTAAATCGGTTCCGAATTTTGGGAATTGGTTTCCGGACCGGTTTCAATGGGAACCGGTTCCCGACTCTATTTTTCAAGTGGGGTCCAGTTGCACACCCCTACCTATGAGACATCCAAAGTGTTTCTATACTTCATATCTCTTTCCATGAACAATTTCATACGACTTTTCAACAATGTAAAACTAGTTTGTCTCCATCTCGATCCCTCAATTTCAAATGCGACTTTTCGCCCGCTTCTCTGTGGTTTATTTAGATCAATCAGTGCACTAAAGTGGAGACCCAAGATTCGTTTTATGAATTTACTTAAGATATATTATATAGATTATTTACGTCATTGTTGGGTGTGACCAACTTGAAGCAAGCAAAGATTTAGCTTAACCTCCCTCTCATTTTATAATCTTTTTTGTCTAAATCCCTTCCTCCTTGAATCTATGGTCCCCCAAGTTTTAGTCCCTGTAAGTCGTATCGGTTACCTGCATACACATTAAAAAAGGAAGATAGAAACATAGATAAACGAGTCAGATAAAAAAATATAAATAAAAAGAATAAAAAATATGGATAAGTCAAGCGGCCAAAGAGGAAGGAAAAGCAAAAAAGAAGAAAAAAGAACGAAAATGGAAGATGATGGGAAATTGAAAAGAAAAAGGGGAAAATCCACGCGCCGAGGAACGGAGGAGAAAAGCAGGAAGGGCAAAATCGGGAAAAAAAAAAAGGAGCGAGGACGACGAACGGAACGGTGAAATCGGACCGAGAACGCGCGCAACCAGACGCAGCGGAGGCGAAAATCGGGGTGAAGCGCCGACGGCGGCGACGGCGACGACGACGACGGCGGATTTCGGAGGTCTGAGGAACGGAATCGATCGGTTTTAGGTCCAGATTGATTCAGCAGGCGTGGATTTTAAGCAGAGATTCGGCGTCTCCAAAATCAGATATGAATTTAGTCGGAGAAGTATCGATATATTTTTCGTTATTTACACAATCGTATATTCAGTTTTTAGATCCCTAGCTTCGGATCGGATCTCCTTCGGCGGTTCCGGCCGCCGGAGCTCAGATCTGCGGCGGCGCCGCCGTTGGGATCTCCTTCCTCTCTGATGGCGCTGCTGACGGCACGAGCCCCTACTGAGGCGGTTGTGGGATCCGGAGTCGAATCGGGACAGAATCAGCTCAAAAACGCGGGGCTGTTCAGGAGTGCTCCTCCGCGGCCTTGGACATGATCGATAGCCGGCTCGGACGCGGCTGAAACGCGGACCTCCGCTTCTGCTGGTGCGACGACGGCCGGATCAGGGCGGCCAGCGCTCTCTTCACCAGGTCGCCCTCGACGCCCCCGATCCTCACCAGCGAGTTCGTCATCGCGGACCTCCGCGCGTTCAGCCGGTTCGGCGCGTACCCCGCACTCGCGCTCGGGGACCCGCAGCCCTTGTGGAGGCTGCAGCGGAACGAACCGGGGTGATTCGTCGGCGCGCACATGCAGGTCCTCCGCGGCGCCGGCTTCTGGCCGCCGGACCGGACGAGCTGGCCTCCGCCGCCGCCGGCGCCGCCGCGGCGCTGCTGCTGCGAGACGGAGATCGACCGGCTCGGGGAGGTCGGGCGGTCGAGGGCGAAGCGGATGGAAGGGGAGGGCGAAGCGGGGGAGTGGAGGTTGACGCGCGTCGGGGAGGCGGGCCGGCGGAAGAAGGAGGTGGCGGAGGCGCGGGAGGCGAAGGTGGAGGAGGAGGAGGAGGCGAAGGAGGAGGCGGAGGCGGCGGACGGCGGCGAGTGGAAGCGGCTGGAGGGGGAGAGGGAGCGGAGCACCGGCCCGCTCGGCCCGGGGCAGGCCCTTCTCCTGGTGGTCGCCGCCATTTTCTTGCTGTTACAGTAGAGAGAGAAAGTGGTGGTTTTTTTTTTGAAGAGAGAGAAAGGATTTTTTTAATTAATTTTTTTTTGGAAAGAAGGGTTTTGGGAAGTGAGTTGGGCAAACCTTGCTTCACTCGAGCTATGTATTTATAGGGCCGCCGGGACGGGAAGATGCGCGGACGTATCGCGATATTTTCGCGGTATTTTGGGGCTCCCTTTTTGAGGAGGCGGGTTTTTGCATTGGAGGCCCCTGGGATTTCTTAATTTATTTTGCGTGCCTATCTTGCGAAGATATTTCCCCGTCGGGGTCCCTATGGGCATTTATGTGTGAGTCATCGTTTCGGGTCGATAAGGAGATTTGATGCTGTGGGCTTTTGATATCAAATCATTAAAGTAGGATTAAACATAGTTTCAGCGTGAATTTACTTTTCGGATAAGGCGTATCTTCCTATTGGAGATATCGAATGAATTTTGACGAGTCAAAGCAACCTGTCCATTTGATTTGAATCAAACATTTATTAGGGAAAGATGCACATAATTATCTCGAGGGAAATTTTGCCATGGAGGACCGAATGCGATAGCAAAGCTTTCCAAACCGTTGTCTAGTGCAGAGAATTCTTAGGAATTTGACAAAAAGTAACTTAATTGTAAATCCAAATTCTCTCCATAAGTTGATATAGTTCCATCTCCCTTGGCTATGTATCCAAAAATAAAAATCAATTAACCTTTTACTATCCCAAATAAAAAAAAAAAGTACTTCTAATTGTTTGTTTATTTGTTTTTCATTTTGTGTGTCAACATTTTAATATTAGAAATCTCCTTTTGAATTCACATAGAAGTGTGTTTGATAAGGATGAAAGAAGAGGGTGAGATTTGTCGCAAAAGTTATAATATCTTGAATTCACATCCGTTTTGAACACCAAATAATGAATTGAATTGGACAACACGGTACATTCATGATTAATGGGGAACCCTTCAATAGTCTTATTAAAAACATTAAAACCCATCGTAGTCGTGTTGAATTCACATAGAAGTGTGTTTGATACAGATGAAAGAAGAGGATGAGATCTGTTGCAAAAGTTATAATATCTTGAATTCATATCCGTTTCTAAATGCCAAATAATGAATTGAATTGGACAACACGGTACATTCATGATTAGTGGGGAACCATTCAATAGTCTTATTAAAAACATTAAAACCCATCGTAGTCGTGAAAAAAACACGTCCAAATCAGCTGCATCACTCCGTGCCGTTAGGGGGTTCACGCATAGGAATCTTATCGCATTATGAAGGACGACCAAAAGTAGAGAAAAATTTCAAATGCAAAAACAAGGGAAAGGGGCGCCGATTTGGGAAAAGAGTGGGAGAATGGAGGGGCATGTCTGCAAAGATAGAGAGAGAAAGTGGTTGAGACTGTAGGAGAGGAGGAGGGTAGCTTTTCAAGACGCAATTTGGGTGGGGTTAGAGAGAGAAAGAGATCCAATCCAAGTCCCACGGAATGTGAAAATCCAGGGGCTGCATTTACCCAAAATCTAAAAAATAAAAAATAAAAAATAAAAGAAAGACGCGATAAATTTGAAAAATAATTTAAAAAAGCAGAAAAGGAAAAGGAAAAAAAAATAGCAATTCTTTTTCTCTATTTCTTTTTCTTTTTCAAAATTAAACTGACGAGATTCTTTTGTGAGGTGACCCGCCACGTACGCTGTCTCCCACGCTCCCTTCACACGGCTATTTTAGCCGTTACGTGGATCCGAACCCGGACCCGCTCATCCCGTGTCCGATTCCTCGACGACCCACTTCTGATGCGTAACGGCCACGGCCCTTCCATCGTACGGGGTTCTTGTGAATGTTTGTGCTCTTTCTGGGGGATTTCGCTTTGCTCGCTTTTGGCCCCTCCATGGAAAATCAATTTTGAATACTTTGAGACTCGGATTTCGATTTATTCTTTTTTGGCCCATCCGAGGAAAATCAATTTCGAATACTTCAGACTCCGATTTTGATTTATCTTTTTTGCATTGCGATACTTGAGCGGGTTTCTAGCTTCCGTTGTGGACTAGGGTTGCGCAGCAGATTCTTGCTGTAAGAGCGCTTCTCTTTTAGCGGAAGTGTTTTGAGAGATGTGTGACGGTCGGTTGTGCAAGTCCCTTTTGCCAAATAACACTTCAAGTACTTTCCAATCTCTTTGAATCATTGAATTTTGATCGAGCTCGTGTTTAAGTTTGAAAGACTATTGTAAGGTGACCTTATTCAATGATCTGAATATGAGACTTGGAAAAATTCAAATTTAGAATCTCCTACTTTGTAATCATGTTTGATTTGACGGTATTACTATCGATTTTTTTAAAAACTTAAATGGTTAGATAAATGCGTAATTAATATTAAATATTTTGTCAAATAAAATGACAGCCCTCTTGTCTTAATTCTTTTTTTTTCTTTTTAATAGAGAATGATGTAGTTTTCCTCTCGTGGAAAGAGTTGGAGCTTGTGAAAAAGCCCTAGGTCCCACTCTTGACATTCTTAACACACAATTTTCATGTTGGATGTAATAGTTTCCACAAACGCTAGTTATATATAAAATACATGAAACCGTAAATTTCAATTTATAGAACAAACTTAGGTACAAATGCTCTGTTTAGAATCTGTCCATTATCGATGGTCGATGATACGTCCCTATGAAAAATTGGATTCACTATCACTCTTAATCACACGAGAAGGCCCCCCCTTCTCCCTCACGCAACTTGAAAAGCTAAACACGTAAATAACCCAAACCCATCTTTTTCCAAACTTTAGAAATAAGTCAAGGGCAAATTCCATCGGTGGAAAAGGGTAAATTTCGTGAACTTTTCCCCTGTTTTACTTAAGTCCTAACCCTAGTCTCCATGAAAGTAACAAGTCAAGCACGATTCTATACAAAGGGAGATAGCAACATAATGTCCTTCTAGATGAGGTTGAACAGAAGAAGTCAAGCGGATGCTTCGTCAGAAAGCAGTCGGATGTTTACGATTTCGGGGAAGATTCTTCCCTTTTGCTCCGAGCCATGCAATGTGCCGTCCGACGCCACAAAAAACTAAGGACAATTTCAAAGTTCTGGCCGTGGTCTGTTGGTCAAATTGAGGCATAGCCCACCAAGTGGTGCCTTCTAGTGGCAATGGAAATTGGACCCCTCCTCGATTCAATAGGCAGAGGAAAAATTAAGATTCGAATCAACCCTAAAACGTGTATGCTTTTATCTTTATCGCCCTCGCTTTGATTTGTATATTAGAGGGCCATTCTATATATAAATAGCTTTATCTTTCCTTTTTCTTTTTTGGGTATTTTTTTAATGTTTTTTTTTTTTGTACCACATGTGAATTGGAAAAGGTGGCAAAGGAGATCTCATCAATTGCCCCTTGAAGATCTTCTCTTTCCTTCTTTCTTAATGAAGGTTCTTGTGCTAGAAGGTTTTGATGTCCACCTCGTTTATCACCATCGTTAATTTAGATCCCTACTTTTCGTATCTTCATTGCGCGCCTCGATTGTTTTGTTGACCGAATTTGAGCACCACGATTAGAAAAAGCACTATGGAGAATGCTGCTAAGTGGAGAAACACGCAAGCTATCTTGAATTTCCTATTGATTCTTGAAATCTTCAAAGAAAGAACAACTCGCTTCCCCATGTGTCAAAAAGAATTCCGGGTGCACATCCCCATCCACTTAAATCGACTATTTATGTGGTTGAGTTTTGCCAAACTTCAAATAAATAAGTTCGCAATACTTCACATGTAAAGATTGATTGGTAATCACACTTTAAATAATGTAAAATGATTCTTTTGGAAGCCCTGGCAGCTAACTTTGAAGCTTACAAGAAAGCGCAAGCCTCGTTAACAAAGAGTAAATTCAATTATATTGATCATTATCATCGAGTCCAAAGAGACCCAGCTTTTGATGGTCCAAAAGACTACTCACTTTACTTCGTGAATACGAAATGAACTTTAATTTAGTTTAGTGGCAAAGGGAAGGAATGGGTCCACTCGCAACTCATCTGAAAAGGTCTTCTTGATTTATAATTTGTTTATTTTCTCCACTTAAAGTTTAATTTGACCGTAGGTCAACTTACGAAATAGACATATTGGTCCGTACCAATTTTATCTCGCTTCCCTAGCCATCTTGGGCATTACAATGCAAATGCATCGGTGAAAATTTCTTGCCCAGTGTGCCTTGGTCTTGGTACAACTTATTGTGTATTTTATATGACAATTTGGTGATTAGTACAACTACCATTTTGCTTGTAAGTGAAGATTTTAGCCAATCGAATCAGATGAATCATTTCAAATCTCTAACTTTGGAGAGCGGATCATAGGTACACACCAAAATCCATCAAACTGTCTGATATACATACCAAATCTCTTTCCGGGGATTTCTTTGATTTCTGGAGTCTAAATCTCGAGAAGAAAGTGGATTTGGATGAATTGAGAGAGTGATAAATCCATGATTGATTGTGACTTTTAATATTTTCACATGTCATGATACTTTACATACTAGTTACCATAAAGTGCATGTTACTACGACCATTTGCCATGGGGAAATAAGTCTCCTAGTCGACCATGGAGCACATCTCCATGACAAACATGAAATAGGAGTCGTCACAAGAAAATTATTAAAGAAGTTTGAGTCGGTTGTCATACGATAGGTTTAGTACCTTTTGTAAGTTTCCAAGTCATCCCCACTTTCTTTTCTGTGAAACTCCTCAAGGTTATTAAAGATGTAATCTAATGTCATTATAGACAGAGTATCGGGCACCCAACATAAGAATCCTACAACAAGAATAAATTCCAATGAATTCTTGGAATTATACGGATCAACATATTCTTGTATTAGGTCAAAAGAAAGAGGGTGTCCTTAAAAGCGGATCTAATAAATTGAAGATGTGGGATGCTAAAGGCAATAAAATATGTAAAAATAGAAAAAAGCATCAGCTGTGTTTTCTCATGGACGATGGGGGTGAGGTGTTGCCACATAATTAGAGAATACTTTTAGAGGGAAAAAGGACAAAATTGAGTACCAATCCTAGTAACATCCATGTCATATGCCCACTTTATTCTCTGGTCGGTGAAATTAAAATCCTGACTATTGGGAAATAGAAAGAGAAAAAGAGAGAAGAAAATGCCTGAAAATGCCTGAAAATGCAAAAGCATCTATGGCCTATTCTAATGTTTTGAGGGTACTTTAATGCCACCAAGATGTGCAATTGATGTCATAAGGCATTATGGCATTTTGAAGATAAACGATGTAGTATATTTTATGCCATACTTCCGCTCCACCAAATTAAGCCTTAATTAAAAAATCGCACATGCGAAAAAAGCTCGATGTAAAGAAGCCAAGAGAAGAAAAAATTTCGATGAAAAACTAGATTTTTAATTGTTGGTTCCATGCTACTTTAGAGGCCGACAAATAAATTAGACGAGGAAATTTTGTATATATCATGCGTGAGATTCGGAGCACTGGCCAAAAGATTAAATGAATATTTGATTGAATACCAAACTTAATAAACACAAAAAGAAAGGACGGAGGATGCTAATAAAGATTTTATAGTTATCTATAAGAATTAACAAAGAATAATTCTAGCATATACTGTCAGTGCAAAAGTAATATTTATAAAAATGGCTTTATCCACCCATTCTTTGTGAGAGATATGATAGTCAATGTCCTAAAATCATCGATGGATAAGATCTCTTGTGTAAAGCTTTTTTTATGGCAATGCATGGGTGATCAATTTCAGGATAGGTTGGTTTCCGTCTTGAAATGGGGAACTAGACATTTTGGTTCCTGATTTGTGGAATTGGGGACCAACCCACATGGTCTTGGAACTAGATCAAACCAAATTGACCAGTTTAGTCCAATTCCTAGGTGGGTTCAAGAACTGATGGTGATTTCTTTCTTCTTTACTTTCCTATTCCTTATAAGATTACAAGTGTTGTTGCAAAGTATAAGCTCTCATTCTTTAGGGTTTTGGATTTTTAATCAATGAAATTCTTGGTGGAGAGTGACTAAAGGTGTGATAAAATATGATCAAATATCATTAAATTGCTAATAAAAACAAAGTATCAATTCGATCTAAGTGGTTCGGTCCATATTTGGAATTGAGAATTAGATCGACAATCACTATTTTCAAATTTTAAGAATATGAAACTTCCCAGAACTAGCTAGTTTGATTTGATTCTGATGCTCACGCCTACAGCAATGTGTGCTCTAATTTTTTTTTAACCAATAATAATATTTTAAGGATCAAACAAGAAAAAAATTGAAGAGAAAAAAAGTTATTTATGACAAAGAGGCTCATCCAGAAGTGCTGCAAAAGGGAGTTAGGGATGGGCCTGTGACGGCCCATATGGTTGCAAATGAGCCAGCCGCCATACGCTCCAGGCATTTGCTCTTCCCAAATTACTGAGACAACCTCAGTCCATTCAAATCAATTTACTTCACGCACACATTTTGACAGCAGTTAGGCTCCATTTGTTTAATGGACAATAAATAATTTAAAAAAAAAATATTTTTTAAAAATGATTACTTGAATCGCTTTAGGAAATGAATAAATGAAATATTTTAGAAAAATATTTTCTAAATTATTTATTTTTCGTAAAACAAACGAAGTCTAAAAGTTATATTAGCGTCCGCTTTATTCAAGACAAAATTGTCTGCCTAAGTTGAATTGGGACCAGAACATAAGCGGCCCAAAACAAACGAAAACGCCTTTTTAGAATATTCCTCACCAAACAAGATTCTATTTCTCCATTGAAAACAAATGGTTCTAAATATTTGAATCATCATTTAAATAGTTCAAGGCTTAAAGTACAAATGGACCATCACCGCAAAGAACGTCGACTTAGATTTTTTTTTGGTCGACTAGACACATTCCAATCAATGGTCCCCACAACTATTTGGGTGTGCTATGATGTATTACTAAGGATGGTCGATGATCGACATCTCGAAGTTAGATGAGTTATTAAATATTTTAAGCATGTCGTTGGCAAGAGTATATACCTATATTGAGTGTAGGAAAATCAAGGCAGGGGATCTATTTTAACCTCAATTGATACCACTAAAAATCCTAAACTATAACACAATACCTTATATTTCTTGTTCTGTCACCAAAACCCACATAGTCGTACGTCTTGACAAAAAACTATTTCTTGCACCAGTACGAGTTTGAGGGTATTGATTCACAGTGTGAAAAGTTTTGGATTTTTTGTGGTAGATAAATTATATTTTTATCACACCAATTCGAGTTTGGTAGTTTTGCTTTTGGTGATGCAAAAAATAGTTTGCAACTTTTGTGTTATAGTGTGCATAAGTTAGGGTTTTTGGTTGTATTTTTCTATTTTAATCCTGAAAAAGAGAGATTAGAGTAAAGAAAATGCTTTATTATTATTATTATTATTATTATGGGCTTTCGTCGGTCAAGAAATCAGTTGTGGACGGGACGATTCTTGGTCAACTGACGTAATTGACTTCCACAGGTCCACATGTGAAGCCGGCGTTGATGTTGAACTTTCGAGCCTTCATCGATGTCGCGGGTCAAAGTCAGCTCTCTTGTTCACACTAAAATAATCAAAACCGGCCACCTTTTTTATTTTTAATTTTATTACAAGCAATATTCTTCTATTTTCATGACGATACTCCGTTAATGCTCGGATTTGCCAAATGTTCATAGGGTGTGTTCATTTGAGTGAAAGAATTTTTCGTGAATTAATTTTCTAAATTTTTTACATGTTTGGTTTGCTGTCAATGGAAAATCATTTATGATCAAAGAAAATATGTATGCATAGAGTTATGAAAATGAATTCCCTAATATGAAAATGTGAAAATATTCTTTTGAAAAATGATTTCTTAAAAAGTATTTCTCTTTATCGTAAAGTTTTTTCCGAAATGAATACACCCTTAATTTTAAATGGTCAAGAAACAACTTAAACATGTCGATCAAGTGTTGCCCCTTTCATTTCCCTATACCACGCCCGGCTAACCGGAGAAGGCGTCGCGGGGATCCAGGGTGGGGTCTTTAACCCCCCGAAGGGGGCCTGTGGCGGGTACCCTTGTGGAGCCTTTACTTATTCAGGACGTGCTCAGGTCCTATACCCAGTGGTTTACCCCACATGGGTTTGGGGAAGCCTTTTAAGGACTTGCTTAGGTCCAAACTTGGGCCAGGGCGAGGCTCGGCTGACCCAGGGGTCCCGTCCCCCGGGTCCCTTCATTGCCCGCGCCTGGGCTTGTTCCTTGGATTTTGGAATTTCGGTTCCTAGGATAAACCGGTACCCAGTGGTTAACCCCACATGGGCTTGAGAGAGCCTTTTAAGGTCTTGCTCGGGACCGTAGTTTCAAGTATATGAAAGCATATCTTTTATGGATAGGTTAAAAAAATAACGGGATTTTTTTTTCTATAGTATGGGTAGACTTTTGAATTATCTGTCTTAATAGCAAGGGGCGAGAATATAATTAGCGGGTTATTTGAAGGGGAACTAGCAGAACAGTTCATTGCCGTTTCTTCGAGAAAAAAGTGAAAGCTTAGAGGAAAATTCTCTTAATATAAGTAGTAAGGTTGAGCATGAAAATGGGAAAATTTATTTAGGAAGAATTTGATAGAATTTTTTTGAATAGTTAACGTAATGACATTACATCTATTTAGTTGTAGCTGGAGCAATAAGACAGTGGGACTTAACTCTACAAGAATGAGTAATTACCCTGTATCTAAAATTCCACGTAAAACTGACTTTATTATGCATGAAACGTGATGATTATATATTTGAAAAAGTCCAATCATATATACCTATAGAGCAATATGAAGAGAAAATTTGTCTTTACCCGTTTGCAATATGATATATCATAGAAAGTAAAATTAGTTCGTTGCCATCCGATGTCACATTTATGGATATTCAATATTAGAGTTTATGTCGCTTAGAGAATATTAATTACTTAAAAAGAAATGACCAAACTGTAGGATCGAATACAAATAGTTATTGATAAATTCACATAAAAAAATGTTTGGTAAATGTAGAATAAATTAAGATATAAAATGAATGAACCCATAATATTCACCTATCTTGCAAATGGTATTTATTATTTTCGAGCTGATATTTCTTTTACGATTTTAGGATTATTGTCATTAGCATAGCTCTAAAAATCCTATTTTCATACGAATTGAACGTGGCAAGAGTAGAGAACTTATAAACATAAAATTGTCAAAAAAACAATAATGTGGAAAACTCATGCGAAGCATGGTAGAATATGCTAATCTTCTCATAAAAGTATTTGATAACCAAATTTCTATATCTGTCTCTTGAACTCTTTCACGGGTGACCTAACAAAGTCTTGAGACAGATTACATAGATGTGCACCTCACAAAAATTCAAATTCTAATCAGAGGTCAATTAGAATCCAGACTAATCCTATTGTAAAAATCTGTGGACGTGTACCAAACGTACATACACACATATTCCTAACTATAAAAGAAAGGCAAAGAAAAAAATTGGTGAAGCTAAACGAAATGATCAAGAAACTGCAACCCCATTCATCAAGCAAAACCTGCTTGGTTTGGGCTCGAAACTCCTCTTCCTTCTAAGGTCATGCCTTGACGGTTTGATGATCTGCAGAAGCAATGCCCTGATCGGGTTGTCCCTCGACAACATCCCTGGTTCCCGGCGCTCTGGCGAGGGCACATGGCGGCCCGCCCTTCGATCCGCAGCCCCAGCGGCGGAGTTCTTGTGGAGGTTGCAGCGGAACGAGCCAGGGTGATTGGTGGGCGAGCACAGGCACGTTCTTGATGATGATGATGCTTCAGTTCTTGATGCCATGGAAATGGAGACGCAAGCAAGGATTCGCTCCAAAGAGCCAAGAACGATGATGGGTGATCCTCCTCCTTAGGATGGCAGAACTAGAGGGAGCTCCAAGTTTGTGGGAAAACTTGTGGGCTCCTTCTATCCCCTGATTTATGGGAATCCCCCTTATATTGACCATTCTACATTGGCGAGAACGACGCGGGTACTACAATTCTCGGCTACGTGCGTCATTGCTGAAAAGTTGTATATCCTACCATTGAAAATTTTGTGATTCAAGTCAACTTTCCAAATTGAATGGCAACTTATGTGTGTATAACTTTTAATCGCGGGTCACATTAAAATTTTAAACATATTTAGCGGGTTTTGTGAACCTCTACTAGTCTTATCTTTTTTTAGTGGTCTTGAGGGTGCATTCTCCCAAATTCGTCTATACTCTTCTGCATCGGCGTGATGTATTTAAGATTTAACTCCTTGACATCTAAACCAACGTAACTTCAGATGATTTCAATATAGGAAATTTTTAGACCTAGAACCTATCTTGTTGGGATTGGTTCCCAATTCTTAGAACCCGACATCTAACCTGTAAATTTTGGAACTGAATTGTTGGTTTGCTCCGGTTCCTAGGTCTATTTGGGATCCGGCCAATTCTTTTTTCTTTCCTTTCATTTTTGTATTCCTTGAGAGGGCAAATTTTAGTAAGAAGTCCCCTTAATTACAAGAGGCAAAGGCGACAACAACAAGAATATAAGATGAGAGGTAAAACGAGAAAAAGAGAGTTAGGATTTATCGCCTTGGTTCTCTGGTCCGGTTCCCCAATACCTTGGTTCGGTCTGGTTCGACACCCAAAATCGGGAATCATACCAGTAATAGCTGATTCAAAAACTTGTAACCGGGATGGACTAGAACCAATTGACTAGAGTCGGTTCGGTTAGGTTCTAGGGTTTATCCTAAATCGATGCTTACTCCTAGATGTAGTCTTAAAATCATAGCTCTTTGTCGGATATGCATTACAAGGGTGGCCTCTAAATTTCATTTTTATTTCCTGTCATGTTTTGGTAGCAATTTGATGGTTTGTGATGGACGTGATCTCCACGATTCTTCCATATATTTTGTCACACCATCAAGCAGGCTTTTTATCTTTTTGCAGTTTTAAATTTAAGTCATCGTTCCTTTTTAGTTTCTTGTCCCATGTACAAAGTCATCACCAGTTGCGGCGCCTTCGCAATCTTTCACTTATGGAAAGAAATGCGGTAGATTGTTCAACCTATTTCAGTATAGACCATTGCGAATTCTTACTTTTTAACCTAAAGGTGAAAATCTTTGGACGCACCGGTGTTCACGAGAGGTGGTCGACGCGGCAACGAGTAATAACTTTCGAAAGAAACTTTTGTTTTACGCCACGAACAAGACAAGAATGACTCAGTCGGCAAGAAATGAGGACAGATTTTCGGATCAAAACGATGAAGACGTGCAACCACTACCTCGATAATTCCATTTCCTTTTCAAAGAAAACTGCAGAAACATTATGTCAGATTGCCACAAGGCACTCTCAGAAAAGGGCATCTAACGATTCCAGTCCCCAACAAATCTCTGTCCTGCCACGATGTTGATGATTTGTCCTCTAGTTGATCTACTTTTGATCTTTCAGTGAAAGGGATACAAGTGTGTGCAAAGCTGGAGATAGTGATTTCGGGTGCTGGACCAATGCATTTTCTGATGTTGATTGATGGTAAGACATTTCACCTAGTCCGTGGGATTAAAGTGCCGTGATGGAATTTTGTCTCTCCGACAATGGTTCAGGCCATACATTAAGCGAAAGACATCTGCTTTTTGGTGGGGCTGAGATCACTCAGAGAGAGAGAGAGAGAGAGAGAGAGAGAGAGAGAGAATTTATTTGTAGACATAACCCCAAAGAAAAAGCTAAAACAGTTCTGGGACAACCAGGTTGGCTTCCTCTGTTTTCTTTTCCCATAGAATGTGGCCCGATGGTTTGCACATCGTTCCTTCGTAAGCAAGGAGCAGACGACATGCTTGTCGACATACCATCCCCTGAATCTCATGTGGACGCGGGTTCAAAAAGTAAAAATGAACGAAGGGGGAACACAACGACATTGGAAAGAAGAAAACATAGGACAAAAGCACTCATTCCTTCATTTGGGTTCTCAAACATCAGCAAGTAGTCAACATACTAAAAGCATAGTCATCGTACTAAACGAACTTTCATGCCTACTGCTATCTAAGTATAATTTCCAACACAAAGGAAAGAAAGGGTCGACACAGAAATTTACATTAAGCGAACTAACATCTCTACATATTTGAGTAAATCCTACGGCGCCTTGTCTCGGCCTTCAAGATTTTGGGCCAAGAACTGCTTAGTATACACACGATGGCGCCGTTCTCTTGCGTATATCACCCAGAAGATCAAAGACAGCATTACGGCCACAGATACTAACAACAGGCCGATATAGATCCACTGACTGTATCTACGGAGGGGACCACAGTGGTTGTTATTTATAGATGTGAAGGTTTGGCGAACAAAAGAGCAATCCTGAAGGCCAACAAGGAACGGACCATAGTGGTACAAGCCGTAGCTCACATTTACCGCGTTTACCATCTGGTTGTAAAACGATGGGGTCAACCGTCCTGGTGTAGTACAGATTCCTGTCGAGGAAACCTGACAAGTGTAATTCTTCCACACCTGCAAGAGAAGGAACTTTACATTTTGAGTGTCCTTGCTGACATTGTTCCCAACCAGAGATAAACGCCGCTAAGAGCGTTTTATTAGATATGCTCTTTAAAAGTTGTTCTTACAGTTTGTTTAGGAAAACAAGAAATTCTTTTAGCATGTAAACAGAGTACTTAGTTTTTTCAGATAAGAGGGTGCTGCATTTATTTCATGTCATACTAGATAAACAAAAGTGGAAAATATTGAAAAGATGTGTCCCGTGTCCCAGAAACATTCTCAAGAAATTTTTTGAAGAAAATATCATGAAAGCCATTTTGCAAACGGGTCTTTGACCGGATTATTTGCTATCCCTGAGGACATGAAACAGTTTGCAGGAATATCTTCCAAATAATTCCTGGTTTTTCAGGCATTAAGTGAAGCTTGGAAAAGAAAGAAGGTATGGAGTATCTACCAATTCCAAGACTCAGTTCTATATCATTTTAGTGGATCTTCATCAATGAAGGGATGTCTACGATTGTACCTGTGTGGCGTTCATAAAATCGACTTCGCCAGAAGCACATTGTCGATTGGTGAGATCAGCATTATATGGGTTACAGAGGGTGGGCACTAATGGTCCAGACTGGTTGATAAATGAAGGTCCAGCTACTGGCGGGACGTTGACATTTGATACATTGCTAATGACCGCATTAACCACATTTGCAAGCTGGTAGGTCACATCTTTGGTGCGCAACAATGTCTCCTGGGCAGTAGCATTGTCAACACATGGGATGATATCGTCTAATGCTGTATGAGCTGTTGGGTTCTGCACCCACTCATCCATTGCTACGCATGTATCTGCCACAACACTGGTAAACAACAGGAGGTAATTGAGCAGGAACTTCTCATTTCTTTTGGCAACAAAATCACATGACTAACGTAAGACTAGTTTTAATAGTGTAAAAGCACAATCCATATGCTTATTAGAAAATTGTAAAAGCTTCCCCCTCCACACCCCGTCCTCTCCCTCCAAATCGGGAAAAAAAAATCCGCATTTGGACATAATGAGCACCATGAATTTTTTGGTGACTATAACTACAAAAGAACTGTAGTTTTTGGACAGTCCAATCATGTGCAGAACTCTCACAAAGTGTTTCACACAGTTCATAAAAAAGGAACTGCTTAAATGATCGTCGGATAACAGATTGACTGGAAATAAATACGACTGGCAGATGTTGTGCGAACTGAAGGAGAAAAAGGTCCATATAAGACAAAATTGAATGAAACATAACAAACTGGTTAGAAGAAGCTTCATTGTTCTGCCTTTGTGATCATGAATATGTGAAACAATTATGAATCACAACCCTCTCTTCTAGGTAAAGACAAATCAGCTTCTTTCAACAAAAGGGTACAAAAATCCAAAGCTTGAACCTATCATAAGAATTATTATTGAGCAAAGCAGTGCGGTATGAAAGGTCAAATATATGATTGGAAAGATTTTGCAGTGTGCAGTGCCAAGTAGCCTAAAAAATTACTTTCAATGGATAGGAAACTTAATGCTCAAGAGAAGAAGATAAATTACATCACTTACTTATGGAGGAGCAGAAACACGCCGCACAGGATAAATGTGCCAGTGACAAGAATCCATCCCAGTATGACCAGGCTACAAGTGTTTATAAAGCAAGTTTCAATCAGCATAACCAAAATTAGGGAAAAACTTAAACCTTATGTTACTTACAAGTACACGAGACACTGCAATCCAAGAACGGAGAACACTGCACGAATATTCATATCAACCGTATTAGAATAACATAAATTATTATCCCCATTGCAAACTGAAAGATCAAGGAAAGTCAGATAACTTACGAAATCCAAGAAATACCAAGAATAGCATGATGGCAGCAAGAACAATAAGAGAGAACCTCCTGGCATAGTGAGGGAAAAGTTGGTGATCAGGTCTGCTGAAGAAGTACAGAGATGAATATAGAATTTATATATGCCTTTAACTTACATGCTATCCAAGCCATCTTGAATTTTTTTCGAATTCTTCATTGTCTTAGAAGAAAGAGTAGCTGCAGAGGAGTTGATCTTCCCTTCCACAGCATCAATATTGCTCTGAAGACTAGGAGGCAGAAAATTGGAATCCACTCCAATCTGCTTCGCCGAGGCAAGATAATCTGACACATTCCTGAGGCTTTCAGAGGTGGTATCCGCCTGATTCACCACAAAATTAAGAGTATCTGAAGTACTGAGATGAAACTTCCCCTGACCAGTGTACAAAACGATGCAGCCAACTCTGCAGTCACATAAATGAGAGACAAACTCAGTTCAGAATCCACCAACCAACAGTTGAAACATCTGCTTAAATATGAGGAGGCAGGGAATTACATGGCTGCAATTGTGAAGAGTATAAGAAAAATGAGAGACAAGGCATAACAAGTCCGGGAGTATCCGTAAGGTTCTCTTCGGCAGCAGCAGTAGCAGAGACAGACGAAAGACAAGCACAGCCCGAAGATTACAAACCAAGCTGCTGCTATGACAAAGAATGGAGCAGCGGCGAATCCCACAGACTGCATTACATTACAAAATTAAGAAATCAGTCCCTAACCAAGTAAGTGACCAACCAAAAAGTACAGAACAAGAAACGCAACAAGATAAACCAAAAAATATTATCAACATCATAGATAACACAACCAACCCACATCGACGAAGTAACTCCAGCGCAGCCCCAGTAAAGCAAGCGTAGCCCAAAACTCATTTCTAAGCTAAGATTATAATACACTCCAGAATATCTTTCTCCTATATTAAGATCTTTTATTGTACAAGCACACCAAAAACTTTCATCTTGAGATGAACAACAAACGCACCATCTAAAAACAATACAACCAGGAGGCTAATAGAAGAACCTGGGGACATTTAGAACCCACGCAAGAAACCATCTCGACCAACGGCGAAAACCAAAATCTTGCGGACAGCAAAAGCAAGAGAAGCCAACAGAAAGGTGAGCGACCCAAACTTCTGATATCAAGAAACGGTGACACCAAACAAATTTGACGAAACAACACCAAAGTCCAGAACTTTCAAGAAAGGAATAAAAGAAAAAAAGAACCCAAAAGAAAAATCACTCACGGTCCAGTAGTGCGTGTTGCTGATGTTCCATCCACCGGTGTAACGTTTGAAATCGTCCGTAGGGTCTCTCCGGCGAGTCCTCTCACCTGCTAGCACCAGCGAGGTATTCCCCGTCGTCACATCAGCAAGATGCCGCCTTGCCTCCAACGGAGCCACCAAAACAGAACCTTTCTCATACCCATCATCTGAGAAACCAGCAGAAACCCAGAAGGCAAGCACCGCGTCATTGCACAGAAGAAAGAAAGGAAAAGGAAAGCAGCGGCATTGAAGGCCAAAAAGAAGAACTTTATTAAAGGAAACAAACCCAGATGACGAAAGCGAGAGCCGGAGCCAGAGGAGGCCGCGGAGGAGGACGAGGAAGAGAGGAGGAAGAGGAGAGAGAGGAGGAGGAGGAGGAGGGAATGAGAGAACAGCGGGACTGATCCGAGGCGCGACATTGGTGCTGTGCGCGTGCGGTCCTGTTTCTTGATTATATAGAGAGAGAGAGGGAGGGAGGGAGGGAGAGAGAGAGTGTTGTGGTGTGAGAGTGAAGCCGAGATCTCTGTACAGGCGATTATCTCGCTTTGGTAAGGAGGAAGAGAGAGAGAGAGAAGGAAGGAAGGAAGGAAGGAAGGAAGGCCTTCGTGTCGGTAAATGCTGATGGATTTCGAGTGCTTTTAAAACGGCCTTCTCTCTCTCTTTTTGGGTAGAAAAATCGATGATGGGCCCTTGTCTCTTTTTTCCTTTTCGCTTACTTATTACTGTGAAGAATCGTTTCGTGTGGGGTTATTTGGAAGGTCCTTTTCTCCCCTGCAAGGAAATTTCTAAACGAGATATTAGCAATCTATGTAGATTTTCTCATTAATATCGTGATCATAACTTGCTTGTCGCATATTATTTTTTATGAAGATCTGCCGCTCTAGTTATTTCGTCACCGTGTGCGTAGATAAACATTAAAGGTATGAGTTTTACGAAAAAGATCACCTTTTCGCTCTCCTACGCGTGTATAAAATTCGAGGGTAGTTGGGTTATGCTGAAAACGTGGCGGGTTGTCCTGCAAAATTACATCCTTTATTTAAGTCCAATGTAGTCTCTCTCCTCTCTCTCTCCTCTCTCTCTCTCTCTCTCTCTCTCTCTCTCTCGTTTGTTTGCCTATTAGGGCTAAAAGCGCGTATATTCATGATCAAGCTCTCTCTCTCTCTCTCGTTGGTTTACTTAATGCCATCTGGTGAGCAAGAACATGCTTGTCCCAAGTTGCTTTGTGCTTAAGCAAAAGAGTTTGCTGTTTTTTTTTCTTTTTTGGTTCTCTTTGTATGTTTTCGATTCGAGACATTGTGTGGTCCCGATTTTTGCCAGTCAATTAAGCATTGACTTCGGTCATACTCACCCACTACCATTAGATCTTCTTTTCTTTTTCTACCTTAATACCAAAAACACTCGAAAGATATTGGATTACTTGTCAGCTACTTCAAATTTTGGACAATCCCTTATGAACCAAGTTGAAGATAAGATCACATTTGAAGAGGTTTGGTGAAGTTACCATTATATAACTAGCATGTCGCTTGAAATTCGACAAACAAGGTATTTAAAATTAATTGAGGCGGAATTTAACTCTGATATCGTATTAAAAATTCCGATCCAAAATTATATATTTATCGGCGGAGGAGGACAAGTTAGCATGAAGACCATATAGAATAATATCGATTGTGAATATGTCACGATCCGTGCGAGACATGGAATCGGAATCTCACATCAAATGAAACGTGCAAGACTTTAGCGAATATTTGATGTTTGTCCTAATTTGTTCTTCCATGAAATGTGAATTGATATTTAGCTCTTTGGACATGCCAAAATGCCACTGGAGTGATGTAAGATGGTAGAATTCCAAGTAAATATACTGTTTAAGGAGAAACAATACAATTGATATGGTCATTATATGTGGCACGAACGAGATACTATGTGTAGGATATTAATTTTTAGTTAGGGAATATAATGATACTATGTCGACGACGATGCAAATATTATATTTAGAACACAAGTCGTTTTTTGGATGTATCTATGGAATACAGGTCAATCCACGCATGGACCCGACTCTCTTTTAATTGCCCCCAAGTAGTCCTAGTACTGACTGCCCCATTTGCCAATGAATTCGCCGCAAGTCTTCCGTATCTTGTGGTCCAGTTTCAATGCCTCACGTCAGTATCCGATGTTGATTCACATCCACCAGTCGGTCCACCAGCCGTGTGCATCGGTTTTCGAGGTGAATTGAATTGGACCGGATCAAATCCGTAACGAGGCGAATTCTCAAGTCCTTCTGATTTATCGGAGTCTATTTTCTCAAGTTGTGTCCAATCGGCTAAAACCCTATTTGCATAATGGACGCGCACATCGAGCCCCTCGAATCGCCAGCCTCGAGAACAAAATTAAGTTCAAACTCCCACAAACGAAAATCACATTAAGGCCGCCGGTACATCAGAACTGCTTATGCTACATTATTGAAAGCCATCTTTGACCTAACTTCGTGTTAGGTGCTTGTGTGATGATGAGTTGCGACTTTTGTGCCGGCTTAGCTCCTGGACGCGGCACGCTGCACATGGCTTAGGTATAATTTGAGATGGCCAAAACACCTAATTCCAAAAGAGTACGTAGGGAAGTTTCCTTACTACATGCATGTGGATTCGGACAAATCTAATCTGGGGAAGACATACTCAACATTCCCTTTTGTTATCTCATGGACTTGTAGCTGGCACCGGGAATGATTGTCGCACCAATTTAAATACCGAAATCATCCTCCCATGTTACACCAAAAACACCCTGCATCCCCTTATTTTAAAACCCTCTATTCGTATCTCAGGACATAACTAACCGGCGAAAGATAATTGAACTAGCCAATTCTGATTATTTTTCTCGTGTAAATCTATTGAGCTATTCATAACCTACTTAAGCTCGAATTATAGATTATCAAACTCGGCTTGATCCTTGTCGAGTATCCAAGTGCTATCAATAAATTGGATGTTCATTTTTTGTATTCAATTTCAAACTCTTTTGCGACGGTAGGTTGGCTTGAACTAATCTTGTGTTAAGCTCGGAATAATGACCGGATCATCGTTGAAAGATTCAAAGGGTTTTGCCACAGGGAGAAACATTACAAGAAATAAAAGATAAAGAATTCATGTCTTCAAGGAATAACTGGGGTAATAAAGAACACAACATGAAGTCTCTAAACTATGATGGAAGTAGGTGAGGATGTGAGCTGTAAGAGCTCAATCATGAAGAAGAAGAGGGTGCCATTTGCTCAAATGACAATCCCCCGCATTCGTCGGAGGTGATTGATTATAAAATAAAACAACCGAACACGACAATAATTAGTACAAGAAACTAAAACTAACCTTAAATCTACGTGGTTCAGTAATTGTGACTCACTCCATAGTGAGAATAGTACAAAATTTGACTATAAATACAAGCAATTCACAATATTGAGTGCAAGCAACCCAATGAGGCTTGTCGAATCACCGATATTTTTGTTTTGGGGGCTAGGTAATCCTCTATTATCTCCGATTTTGGCAAAACACTTGTGCTTGTATCTCAATGTAGGGATAATTGTCCGAAAGGCCATCAACAATCTTGAAATCGACTATAAACACAAGCAATCCACGATATTGAGTGCAAGCAATCTAATGAGGCTAGCCGAATCATCACCACTGACTGATGTTTTTGTTTTGGGGATAGCTAATGCTTTATCATCTCCAGTTTTTGCAAACTTGTGTTTGTATCTTGAAATTTGTTGCGATAATTTTTAAAAAGTCCTAAATCCATCGTATAAATATTTTAATTTGGTCAATTTAATCATAAACATATTGATGGCTTTCTCATCTAGTCATTCTGAATAGATTAGGTCTAAAAATGCTGAAATCAGTGCCGACTGTCTACGTGGCATGGTGATTAATGTTGACATAGATGATTTTGGTAATTTTTTTTTTTTTTAATTTCTTGAATTTCTTTCCTTTTCTCTCTCTGTCCTTTCTTTATCCTTTTCGCATGTGGCCTGTCTCGGTGATGGCCACGGATTGGCCACGCCTCACCCGGGTGAGGCTTCGTTCGCCCTCGTCGCCTAGCCTCTTGAGGAGTGGAATGTGCATGATCTCGTCCCTGTTGCTGCATTGGAGGAGCTGTCCACTAAAAAGATGCCGTGCCGCCTTGTGACTTCGGGCACCCATGAGAGGAGATAATCAAGCACGCTGACACCGGTTACAGGCAAAAAGGAAAAAAAAATTAAGAAAATATAAAGGAATAGATAACAATTGTCCCCATTAATATCAACCAGGCAGTTATGGCACGGATGATGATCGGTGTCCACGTCTGCAATTTTTGGCCAAAATAAGTCGGAATGATTACATTGAAAAATCATCAAAATTTTTTGGACTAAATTGATTAAATTGAAAAATTCATAACTGAATTAATCGTTGTACAATAAGTTTAGAATTACTTGAGCAATTTTCTTGGAATTTGTAGAAGACATTGCGGACTAGGAAGCCGAATCTCAAACTTGGATGTAGAGAAGCGTCATGTCTTATTATGAATTCACCGAGGATTGATTTACCTCAGAGAAAGAAAAGGAAGACATCCAAGAGGGCCACAAGAAATTGGATCTAAATTTGATAATGACAAAGGGTGCGTTTGGGAACTGCTTTCTAAGAGGCCTTAGGGGGCTAAAAGCCTTTGGACAAAAATGAAGGTGTTTGGGAACTACTTTCCAAGGGACATTGAGGCAAAGCTAGCATTTGCAAGGTTGAAAGCCCAAGGTAGGTCCTAGGCTGTCTTGGGCTTTCAACATTCTCGGAATGCCTCATGTTACTGTTCATGTCTACTGTTCATCTTCTTCTCCGGCGGCGTGGTTGATCGGAGATGAGCTCAAGAGGCCGGTGAGGTTGACGAGGTCGCGGCGACTGTCACCAACTAGTCGTGTGACCCTGGCGAGTCGTGGCGACCGCTCGCGAGTCCCGGCGACTGCCCGCGAGTCCCATCACCGCGACTTAGCTCAAGGTCGCGCGACCTCAGGCGCGACCCAGATCTAGGTCGCCAAAGGTCGCACGACCTCACGGCAACCAATGCGACTCAAATCTGGCCATCGCGAGGTCGCGCGACCTCCGACAACCAGATCACACGACCTCCGGCGACCAAATATGGGTTGCGCAGGTCGCCGCAAGGTCGCCCGACCCTAGGCGGCCCTCGTCGGTTGTCTTCGGGGGCTGCCTGAGGCCTCCTGCCTCGCCGGCGAACTCTTTTCTTTTTTTTGATAATTTTTTTTTTATTAATCACCAAAGTTCTTTGTGAATGTAATCTTTCCAAACATTATTTTAGTCAAGGGTACTTCACAATGGACTTTCAAAGTACAATTTACCAAACACAATTTGCATTTTGAAAAATCCCTTTAACTTAAAGGCCTTTGTATTCCAAAGGCTTTCCCCAAAAGCCTTTCCAAATGCACCCAAAGAAGGTTGACTAATGTTGCTCTATGCGCGCGCGGGGTTTAATGGGTATAATTAAAGAATATGTTATGTTGGTATACCATGCATGTTTAATTCCCTTGAGCTCACTAAGCTTCACTTTATACGCAAATAGAATCGAATCATCTAGGAAGTGTCGGACTTTATGCCTCGAATCTCTTTTTCAGAAAAAAAGAACCCTAAGCACCAAAAAAATTGTGTATTTATAAATGGTAGTGCGATTGAAAGATGTCAGGCACATATCTTTAGGACAAAGCTCAACTTGATTAGCATAAATTCTAAATGCAGTTTATAAATCAATTAAAAAAAAGACTGCGCCACTATGAGAAAAGGGGAAAACCCTAATTTCTTAACTCCTTAAACTATTAAATTTTTCGCTCTATTTATTATTTTATTGTCCAATGAATCACTCACTTTCTAGTTTTAGATGTGATCTAATATGTATGTTTTTTGTCACTTTCGCCGCACAATCAGCTGCAACTGCTCATGGTCATCAATCTTGGGATGATGAGCTGAGCTCCACTATTTTAGGGTTTTGTCTAAGAAGGTGGTGAGAGATGATGAAGGCATCATAATCAGATCCAAAAGTAATGCAACTAATGAATCGAGCAGAGGTGACTAGAGGCCTTTAAGTCACCTTTTCCCTTGCTGAGTCATGAAATCAGTGAATGGGTTTCCCATGATTTCAAAGAAATCATAATCCGACGGACCATATGATCTTTGTCCTATACAACTATGGTACTTGTCAATGCCCCAATGAAAGGAATTAGTAATAAGTAGTAAAGTGACTCGTGTCAATAAAGTGTCAAGTTAGAATTATAATTTATTCAGAGCCACAAGAAAAATTTTCTTGGGGTCATTCTCCAGCCGACGATTTTGAAGCTAGTTGTTTAGCAGACAAAATTATGGATTTATTGAAGAACTACACATTATTTGAACTTTTTTTTTTTTTGAGTTATCTAGATATATAAAATCACTTGGAAACAAAGTTTGTGAAAGAGACCTTAATTGTATATTGCAACATTGTGGACACATGAACGGGCAATAATTGATTATGAGATTGAAATAAAGCCCTATTGAAATAAAGGAAAGTATGATGTTTATTGATGAACAGGTTTAAGTGGAACATATTTAAAAGATGAAATGACAATACAAGTTTCTGAACTTTTGTCCATTTGATAATTAAGTAATTAAACCTCTTTTTTCTTTTCAATCAAGTACCTCAATTTTTTTGGCTCATTGTTAGGTGTTCATTAAGTAAATGACCATGTCATGTGATTTTGGCGATCTAACTCACTTACTCGGACAAATTTAAGCATAATTTGTGACATGAGTCATTTACTTAGTAAAAATCATGTTATAATTAGTTAAGTGGGGAGAGAGAGAGAGAGAGAGAGAGAGAGAGAGAGAGAGTCATGATCTGGATGATTTTACTTATCTAATATGTCTCTATTCATGTCATATTGTCTCAAGAGGGTAGCGGCATCATGTAAAAGTTGGCATTTTTCCATCCATGATTTTCGGGGAGAGCTCACATTCACCCAAATTTGCAAAGTTGAGGCACTTGGTTGCACAAAAGAAAATTTAAGATACTTGATTGTCGAACAAATATCTGTGATGTCATTATTCTTTATTTAAAGCAACGTCTTCTAATAAGGTGGAAATATGCAAAGAATAAATCTTAAACAAAGGATGGGAATGTTGGGGAGAAAGGATAACCATTTAATGCATAAACCTATTTGGGATTGATATCTTTTCCAAAACTCAACCAAAGTAATACCAAATTAACCTCAGTAGCAACTAGTCACAATATTTCAATAATATCAAGGTTGAAGCGATAGATATAATACTCAAAAGTAAAGTAAGGCCAAAACAACACCTGTAGTGGAAAACCCAATGTAGAACCACGGGACTGCTAAAAAACTTCCTTCGCTTATGAAGAATAGATAGCTAGAAGCTCTTCACATAAGCAAAACAATAGGAAAAATTACCAAAAAAGTCATGAGTCTATTACAATTTTTCAACTCAGTCCTAAACATTTTTCTTTGGCCAATTTAGTTCTAAACGCTTTTGCAATTGTGCAAATTCAATCCATTTAGCCAAATTGGCCGATCAACACCGACAAACAATTTTTTTTATAATGTTTTATTTTTTGAATTTTCTTTTCTTTTTTTTTTTCCTCCTTCCTCCTTCTTCCTCTTGCTCCAACACCAGCCAAAAGAGAGGGCCGATCGCTAGATTGAGGCAGTGGACCAATGGTGAGCTCATCTCACCGTCACTAGGCTAAGGCGAGCTAGCCCAGCCATCGGCGACGCGAGCCCCTTCTAGATTTGGCGAGGTCGAGCCTTGCTAGTGGATTAGCGAGGTAAGGCAAGCTCGCCACTAGCTAGCCTTCCCATTTGGCCGATCACCAGAGCAAGAGGAAGAAGGAAGGAGGAAAAAAAAAGGAAAAAAAGGAAAAGGAAAAGAAAAATCAAAATTCAAGAAAAATTCAAAAAAAAAATATTATTAAAAAAATCTATTGGAGCCGCTTGACATCCATATCAGCGCTGGCCGATTAAATTTGGCCGGATGAACCAAATTGATATAATTAAAAAATATTTAAGACTGAATTGGTAAAGAAAAAAGTTTTAAATTGAATTGAAAAATTATAACAGGTTTAAGATTTTATTGGTAATTTTCTCCAAAATAGTAATATATCATTACCACAAAGATGGATTAACTTAAAATAAACAAGAAAGCTTGGAGAGCGATTTAAACGAAAAAAAGCGATCAACTCATAGATCTTGGACTGGGGAACGACATACTGAAGCTCCAGTCAATTCCAATAAAATTTCACCATAAAATCTGGACTGCCTCTTCTCCTTTTCAAAGCGAGGCTGTCGGCCTCTTTCTCTCTGCTAAAGGGAATTGCACTTTTCTCTATCTTAAAATCATGAGCAATCAGCCCTAACTTTTTCCTTTTTTCTTTTTATTAAGAGGATGAGGTGGGCCTCACAAGAGTCGGACCTAACCCAACAAGGAATCCGATACGGGCCATGGAGTACATAGAGAAATAAAAGAAATTATTGCACTAGAAATTCTCATCTGGGTTGGTTAAGTTTCTGGGTCTGGGCCTATGCTCTCCATATCACTCATTAAGGCTTTAAAGCCAGCAGGCTCCTCGGCGGCGTTACGCTATGCCTTTTTTGCCTTGCGGATGGATCGATTCTATTATGTACTAGAGATATCGATACTCTTACTTATTTAATTAAGCCCCATATAATTAAACAATACTGTTATTTAAAGATTAAGACGTTGACTGAATATTTTGAATTAGAAGACACTTAAATGTTTTTGATTATATTGTTAAGACCTCTTAATTATATCACCAATTCATATCCAGTGTTAACGCTAAATTTAGGGACCATCTTATCAACTGAAGCTTAGCTTCGAGAATTGATCTGTACTACCAAATTGGGGTTAAGACGTCCATATTTACGACCCGGATCCTTTAGTCAAATGATAGGAAGAGTAGAAAGAGAATTCATAATTGGATTCTAAAAAGTCCAACCCATTGCCTAAATGAGCCATGTACCTTGCCTAAAGGTTTTCTTTCTTATTGTGTTGTCGAGAGGCGGTTGACAAGTGGTGACTTTGGGTGATAGTTGGCAATATGTATGGACAAACATTCATCATTAAGGACACTTGGAACACCAATCTATAATGGTCAAACGGATCTAAGGACCAATGTACGCATGGCTTTATAGTTGGTGGTGGCACCGTTGCGGCTAGATAATGTTAAATGGTGTCTAGTCTCAATACGATTAGGATGCATTATCGCCCGACAGCTTGATCTTGTTGGGTTAATCCTGTCATTTTGTCACACACAGATCTCCTATAGGTTACTTTTTTTTTTTCTTTTTCAGTTGATATTATAGGAACACTCCTTTATCATTTAGTAATTATAAACTAGGCATATTCCCCATTCATTTTTCCATGTACGACGGAACGAACCTTTATTTCCATTTTCATTTTCAGCTAGTTTCCACATTTAGAACTTAGTATTCGAATTTTTGGCTCCATTCTTGATTGAGCGCAGCTTAGCGCAAATGCACAGTTAATCTCATTGCAAGGTCGAGCTCTCATCCTTTAATTCCTATTTCCTTTATCTTCTTCCTATCACCTATACCAAAGGCAAATTGTTCATCAATTCAACGACATATTCCAAAGAAAAGTTGATTCTTCAGGAATCATGAAAAAGGAAAAATAAAAATAAAAACGAGTAAATGTGGGACTTCAAAGAATATGTCAAGATTTGATTATATGATTGAAACCCACTCACGCTTTTGTCGCCCTAACAACACGGCAATTCGAATAGAAAAAGAACTTATTTTAATGTAATTATAAGAGTATGTATACTTTACAGTTTATTTTTTTTTATTTTTTTTGGGGATAAATAAGCTTAAGAAACGAAGCATTGTTTGAAATCAATAAGTGGTTTGGACTATATGATAATGTAGATCTCCGTAGCTCACAACTTATTCAAGAACCATCGATTATTTCCATGTGCTTTCCGTTTAAATCTAGAGTGAAACTTATTAGCATAAAATATCTATGCGCATCGCTTTCATTGCTTTTCTTCCATGACTGTTCTGGATTCCCCCTTTTTGTCTTCTAAAATAACACGCTATGATTAGCCTTTACACCCCTTTTTCAAACGACAACTATTTCTATAAAGGTAAACTTAGAGTTCCCAGCAGAACACACTTTTCTTAATGAGAATGACAGGAGGAATTTGACCGGTCAAATCCTATTTAGAACTTTATACTCTCTCTCTCTCTCTCTCTCTCTCTCTCTCTCTCTCTCTCTCAATTAATGGACCGTTTAGATGAGTTAAATTTCAGACATTGAATTGGAAAATATAACTGGTGCCTGTAAAATATGTTGAATATCTAAAAAGGGATTATAAGTTCTCTAACCTAAATTCATGATAGTAGGTGTGGGCTTGGTTCACGATCCACGTAACTTTGTCCCTTAGGAATGAGATATTTATTTATCTCTAACATTGGTTGCAAATGTATTTTATTAGTCCATGAATTTTCTGTGAATTATAAAAGCATTCCACAACATGGAGATCTGCAAGGAAGATCGTGAGAGGAGTCATTCATCAATTTGAAACTCTTTTTGGGTCCATAGTGATCGAGCTTAATCAGCTCATGACTTGTATATATAATAATGACTCCAGGCAATTACAATGTAAAACCCTAGAAAATTGTACTGCCGATAACTTGGAACTGGGAATCACGTGATGCCATTAAGACAAACTCTCCGACCAACCCATTATTTTACTCCAAACGAGACCCGCATAGAGAGAGAGAGAGAGAGAGAGAGAGAGAGAGAGAGAGAGAGAGAGAGTCAGTCAAAAGTAAGGAAATCAAATTTTTGATAGAATCTGTTTAAAAAAGGACTTGAAGTTAATATTATTCTTTTTCCTCTCTTCTAACATAGAGGAGATCTATGGGGGATGCCTTTTCTTCTAGTACTACTGATGCTGGAGGCCATAATTATGTCCTCCTGGGACACCTTATTTGCTGATCTCCCACACACGCTGTAGTGTCCACTCGATCTCTTCTTGCGCACAATCTCTCCACTGCAGGCAATGCTGTTGCTCATCATCATCATGTTGTTGTTGATCTCCGACCCGGACGAGCCCGAGGAGTCGCTCATCAGCTCGTCGCTGCAGTCGACGATGGTCGAGTGCTGCGTCTCGTTGGTCATCATGTCGTCGTCGGCCATGTCTTGTGGGAACAAGAAGTCGGGGCTCAGTTGTAGGGTCTTGCATGTCCTTAGGTAGGGACTGAGATCCTTCTTGTGTTTCAGCAAATAGTCCACCTTCAAGTACATGGACAAAGAATTTTACAAACCATGCGATGGTGATTATTCTTGTAAACCCTTATTGATGTCTGATACTCTAGTTGAAATGGTGTTCAGAATTCACACTTTCAAGTATAATGATAGATATACTATTAAATTTGTATTTCCGAAATCTTCAAAAAGTAAGGCATGATGTTATCTTAAGTAACAGATTTTACGAAAGAAGGACGTCAAGAGAATTTTAGGATTGAAAATAGTTATGTGTGTATGTGTATATACAGAGTAAGGAAGAAGCTGAGATCATATGATATCTAGCAAATGAGACAAAAATAGTTTAAGTGCAAAAATTGACAGTATGATAACATCAATCAAAAGCCACTTTTTTTTTTGGTGTTTTTAGGGTTTGAATGAGCAAGAATACTTATTGTTGAGGGGATTACAGTGTAATTAGCCCCAATTTTTTTTCTCCAGGGGTTGCTTTGAATGATCATTTCCTGATCTTCTCATAATTATGCATGAAAAGAAAATCAAACAACATGATTAATTGTTGATAAAGAAATAAAGTTACCTTGCACCCTAGAGAGCAATGAATGAAGGGTTCTTGGAGGCTTCTGTCACAGGAAGTGCAATAATTCCCCGCCCCTTTGAATTGCCTATTCTGTGGTCTTTTCTTGATGAACACCACCTTAGCACTGTTGATTGTGTATGCCTAGATTTCAAGAAATCAAGATAATCAATAAGATTAGATCATATCACATATGGCTTACGAAGTTCTAGGAAGTTCTTTATATCTTTTCAGTATATTTATCGGTGATCGATCATTACTTGGACGTTGGAACAGTCGATGAGCTTCTGGAGATCCTCTAGCCGGACGACATCATGGTACACATATCGTCGAATTTGGAGGAGCCTGTGGAAGCGATGGATTGGAATACAATGAGGGCATATGCTAACGCAGCAATCCAGGCAGCATACGTTCTTCTCATTCTTCTTTGCATTCTCATGGTAAGAGCACCCCGCAAAGAATTTCTGTGTATATAGAGCATCCAACCATGCAGGCTTCTGAACACCCTAAAAGCACAATCCAAAACCCAAAATTCTCATCAGATCATAAGAAACTCCAAGCAGGGAGAGAGAGAGAGAGAGAGAGAGAGAGAGAGAGACTCACCATGGTATACGTGCTCAACCCAAACAACACGCTAGCCACAAAGTTGAGGATGTAAGCAAGTGGAATTGAGACACCAGTAATCAGAAGATAGGGAAGGAAGAGGGGAGGCACAGAGAGAGAGAGAGAACGGTGTGTGGAAAGATGAGTATTTATGGAGAATCACAAGATAGGGAAGGGTATATCTTTATTGTCCCTTTGAGTTTTGAGAAAACCAACATTTTGTCAATTGGGAAGAGGGTTTTCTTTTTTTCTTAAAAAATATTTATTTATCTTTTTTTTTTTTTTGAGAGAGAGAGAGAGAGAGAGAGCATTAAAGTAAGGGAGTAAGATATGAGGAGAACGTGGGCGCTGTTTCCGTGTCTCCCATTCACTTCGAAGTCTCATAAACTAATGTTTATCATCTCCTTGGCTTGAGAGCTATCACTTGCCATATGTAAAAAAATTAATTGAAAAAAAGAAAAACCTAACTTGACCAACCCAGAAAAAAAAAAGAAAATATTGCACTTACATTGGAGGAGGTGCCTTTAGCTCATATGTGTTGCCTTTTGTTTCTTTTTGATTCTCTGATCTCGGGCTTAGCCAAGCAACTTGTTGGTGTGTGTGGACTTTGAAATTTGAGACACACAATTCATTTTTATCTTTTGTGCGTTCAAATTACAATTTGTGTAGTGGAAGCCATCCAGTCCACATGCAATGTAATAATTTATGGAAGGTAAAGCTTGGTCTGGACAGCCCCTTTTGATGATATATTGTTCTTGATATGGTAATGATCGGCCATTGACAAAATCTTCTGTTTCTTGTATGACAGCTTGATTTGATGTGAGTAATTGTGTTTCACGGTAAAAATTGAATTCGGCTACTACTTTACATGTCATAAAACATGATAGGTTGGTCCATCAAGACTTTTTCTAATGCGCTTTGCATGACTTCATTGCATCGACACAATAAATATGATCAATTTCTCATAAAAAAATTATGAATACATAGATTGAATGATTATATTAAGTAACTCCGCTCCTTTCACATCAATCATATTACTATTTCATTCAGAATTTTGCAAGATCCACGGCAGAAGTCAAAAAATGCGACTGAAAAAGCATATATAATCCTTCTTTTGCTGTCAAAATATCATAAACGACAATCTTTTTCACTAGGGTAAATGAGTAAAATAGTTTAGACAAAGATTTCGTTCCTGTTGTTCCAAAACTTACGCTATTTACTTTCTCAGATTTTGCATACGTACGTGTTTGTGGAGAGAGGTCAACTCTACATTCCTTACTTCAAAATGAAGTAATTATCAAGCATAAAGCAACACCGGCCTCTGAGCTCGCGAAAAGGATGATATCGAAAAGGAAAAGCGCATTTGAAAATATCCGGGCTAGCTAATCAGTTTATATCAATAAGGGAATTTTTATGGCAAAAATAAGAACACAATTAAGTGGAAATTTTATCCTCCGGAGATTAGATATAATTTTTTATGTGATTGAAATATTGAAAATTGTTGATTCAAAAATAGTTGTTGACTGTAACACGTTAATATTTGATATAATTTGGGTGCAAAATTTTGCGAGACTGTTCCCACTTATTGGGAGAATGCATGATTTAATATTGTAATAATTTAAAAGCCTATGTGATTGAAATTTAGAAAATTCTCAATCACAAAATGTTTTTGACCATAACATGTTAGTAAGTAATGATATTGCCCTGAGAATTCCTTTACTAACAATTGACTTAACGAAAATGTCAAATGAAGATGTAAATACTTGTTGAGTGTTGATGAATAGAAAGTGGATGGACTCATTAAATTCCTAATGAAATAGGATTCACACAAGAAAAACCACTTGCCATTCGATGATTTTTGAAGTGCCAAGGGATTTCTTTTTATGGGCCAAGTAGTTGCGAATAAGTACGGCATTAGTTCTTTTTCATGCATCGATCTATCCTCGTGATTGATGAATTATTTGTTCTTCGTTAGGTGCAGTAGTTTTTGGAGTAAGAACTAAAAATTTGAGATCTCGAGCTTCTTGAGGCTTGGAATCGTGATTATTTACCTTTCGACTAAACCCTTTGAATATAAATATTTACTCGATCAGGGTAAAAGTATAAATGTATAATTTACAAAGGAGGCAGCATCCCACAACTTTCCCTGTCCACCACCAGTAGATTGAACCTATTCAAGCAGCAGTGGATTCTCTGTGTGTTTTTAGGGATCCAAGAATTCAAAACTCTACTCAAGATCCCTTTTGATTTGCAGCTTGGCTAGTTGGTGTGTTCATATGACCGCAAATTCAGTTCATTTGATGGCCCAAATTTAATATTCAAGACCGAAAAACCCTCCAAGATACTTTTATTCAACGCGCTCTCATCATCAAACAAATTTCTTATTTTCCTAGGGGAAAAATCATGTAAGCATAAGAAGAAAAAAAGGATTCTTCAATATGGATCCTACTCCTCTTGATTTTCCTTATGTCACGGGATACAAGGAGACAAGTGCCAAAAAGAGGAAGCTAGTGAACCTTAATCACCGATACTTAGGCTTGAAAAACACAATTTCCTAAACCCAGGTGATGGGTTTTCTCCTTTTATCTCTCTCTCTCTCTCTCTCTCTCTCTCTCTCGCCTTTTTGCCCTAATTTTGGAGGTGGGTTTGCCATCAAAGGCATTGCCACAGCAAAAGGAGAGACATGTACGAGGAAATTCACCCGGTTTTGGGGGGAATCAAACATGGCAACTTTGGACCGACCAACCACTCCACTCCACTCGCTCGCTCAAAAGGGAGGAGGAGATCTTGTTGTGTTGTGTCGTGAGTTCAAATAATTATGTGTTTTGTCCGTGTGGATTTGGAGCGAACATGCAATCACGAACGCAACTCACTAAGCACTAGGAAGGCGAAATTAATGACTCTAATTATTTAGATTTTCCCATTGCTAATTTTGAGGCTGCCTTGTTCATCGCGCCTCTATGCTCCAACCAAGGGCTAATCTTGGGGTTTGCTATGTGTTATATTAAATACTCTATTATTGGGGGACCAATTCCTAATTAGTCTTCCTTTTGTCTAACATTTGGTCGTTGCTTGAGCTGGGGTTTGCCATTGGAAAGTTAAGCATGCAATCTCTCAATCTTTTTCAATGCAAAATGCCTCCTATGCCGAATGCAATCACATTCTAAACTTTTTAATTAAAGTTATCAAATCCGACTCCTAATCCTTTAAATCAGTGTGATCAGGTCTGAAAAATTTTACTCAAAAATATTATTAAGTCCGAAGTTTATATTGAGAAGTGGAATATTAAGGCAATCACCTAGGTGATTGTTGGTCCTAGGCATCCAAGAAAACTTGATTGCATTTATTAAGAAAGGTTCGTGATAGGATTGAATTGATCAAAATGTTTTGAATTTAATTACATTCCTTACATAAGTTTTAAAATATGCTTAGTAGGTAATGACCAATAATTGTAATGATAACTTTTCCCAGTGCTAAAAAGCCAATGATAATAGTCATAAGAAGCTAAAAGATTCATCATTGAAATCACGAGTTGGCCTAGTCGAGAGGATTTTCACTCATTTCTTGACGTCGAGTGTGTAACTCCAATGTCACCACCCATTCTTCTACCTTAAGGACTAGAGGAAAAAGTATGAATGAGTGAATGTTTGTTAATAAGTACCTGCAGATAATTTGTTACGTTACGTTCAATGTACATTGATACGTTCGATGTACTTGAATGTGTGTACCTCTCTATAATATGTTGGTACTTTCCCTTTCGACCATAATAAATTCTTTTTAAAAAAAAAATTCTAAACTTTGCGTATTTTAATATCTTGTGGCGTCGTGAAATTACTGCATCTTGAGATTTCTCTTTTCTCTAAAATCATGAAGGCACTCCATATATAACCATGATTCTAAGAGCAGTTGCTAAAGATAGTAATTAGCAATATCAAGCCATCTAATCATGGATTAATATAAGATAATATTTTAATTTTTATTAGAAATTTTGTATCCTTTTTTGAGCCTAGGAGTCCTGACGAAGCTAGTTCATAGGCATATTGACCACTGCCTTAGGTTATACATGGAATTTTCAGGTCAGGTTGTCCTCTGAACCTTCCGGTTGTTGGGCATCTATTCTTATTCAATATTTACATCTACACGTTGTTGAACGAAGAGATCCACTTGTTTACCCGTAATAGGAAATAAATTTTTAAATTCACCCAATTTATTTTTCAAGCATTAGTTTAACACCGCCTTTGCGAAATTATGTTAACGTGTTATTATGATGACACGATACATCTAAACCCTAACGGAAACGAGATCTTAATCTAGATTTTTATTTCTCGTTGAGTTAATGTATCGATTATATTTTTCCATAAGGATTTATTTGCGAATAATCTATTGCTAGCTCAATCTTGTATTTTTTTTAGGATATGCTTGTGTACGTGAGATTATATAGGACATTGCGGTAGATAAAATTGATACACTTTTATTTACTGGCTTTGTAGTAAAAAATAATTTAACTTCAAGAGTATTGTGCTTCAGTGTCTTGGTTATATTTTTATGAGGATTCATTTACGAATTATGTGCTTAATGTAATTGTCAATTTTTTCACAAGCATGAGATTTGTCCTTTTTCTAGCTCTTATATTTTCTTTTCGATGATTATCTACATTATATTTAGAATGAAAAAAACTGAAACCCTTTTGTTTTAATTTCACATTATGACCACAATTTTTTGTCTACAATAGATGAAATAGTATTTTATGTATTGCTTTTATCGATTGCCATTGATACATGGAGACATAAGCTAATTAATGGTTAGATTTTTAATTTAAAACCCTATTAGTTTCCCTCTATGATATGCAACATATAATCCTAAAGTGATTAATGTATTTTACGTGACACCGATGTAACCGGTGCATAAAACGTTTTCTTATATTATAGACTATCATATATATATATATATATATATATATATATATATATATATATATATATATATATATCATACTATGATCGAAAAAATTGAAATTTTAAAATGGACAAGATACTATGCGTTTCCTCTTTTATTAAAATCACTGAGAAGGTGAGTACAATATATAAGTTTTGAGATTTTGAATATAGAATGGATTCATTACCCAAAAGATAAGACAAATTAAGAAGAGCAAATATTGTCCACACATTTAAGACAACATCAAAATGATTTTGTCACGAATGTATAAACAACCTTTCGGTTAATGGGTGCAGTGCCTCTTGATTTATCAGAACCGACCATTGGAATTAGGGACTACTCACGTGCAACCTCCATTTATCTAATTTGAAAATCAACTCACTCTGTAAAAATAACATTCAAAACAAAAAACCTTCAAACAATGGGCCAAAAAAAAAAAGAAAAGAAAGAAAAAGGGCAAAAAAAAAAAAAAGGTTTTTGGCAAAAGTTTCAAAGAATGGGCAACCCCCACGTGCCATGAAAAGGTGCATGGTGATGTAGTAAAGAAGTACCTCACGTGCAAAGGATCCAATGATACAGTCGACACTGAGTGGGAAAATGTCTTATTGCATAAAATATATAACTTCAGGTACTTTAAATTTCAAAATATATTCTTGCCTTATGGCACATAATCAATGTACAGAAAAGTGCTCAACAAAAAGGGGAAAGAATTCAATACGTTGCATATTGATTAACTCTATTTTTTTTTGACTCGATCATAATAATAATGTAATCGTTACATGAAATATTTTTCAATAATTTATTCATGTAGACTTAAAAAAAAAAATTAAACAGGAAGGCTTTCTTGGAGCTTTGTACTGAAAAAATTGTTCTTTTTTCTAAGTTTTCGATTGCGTAATTATGGTTAATTTTTTTCATTTTTCGGTTTTTCTATTCTTTTGGGATGTGGTCAATGGTCAAAGGAGAAGGAGCAGGAAGAACAAACAAGAGTTTTGGGTCAGCGGGTGAGCCGCACGAGGGGATCCCTTTGCCCCCGTCCAAATGCCTCTCTATTTACAGCTCCAACCCTCCTCCACATGCACCCTCCTTTATTATATTCATACCCAGTTTTCATTTATATACATATAACATATATTACTCAAGATCATAGGAGGTAGCTCACATGTAGAGCCCCTTCTCTAAAAGAAAAAGATCCAAAGCGATAATGTGGTTTTCCATGTACAGATCATTACCGCAATGGACGGGATTGATTGTAGTACGTATATGAGTGTAGAGCCTATATATTGAGGCTTATAAGGAATCCCATGAATATCACAAGATTTCATACACATATTGCTAAAACCTAGAGTCCATTTAGAGGTGGGGTCGGGAGTAATTAATTTGATGTACGTTATAAGTCCCGCAAATCCATCCGAATATGGAAGAGTTCAAAGGAATTTGAAGGAGTTGGTGCTTTTCTTAAATATATTTTTCTTTCTCAAATTACAATTATGCAAAAGGACACTAAAAGTCAGATCATATTACTTTTCATTCCTTTCTCTTATTTTGTCAAATGAGGTACATTAAAAGAGTCAATTCGACTTAGTTCTTTGGTGTACATGTTAACCTAATGTGCAGCTCCAAAAACTTGGTCTTTTCTCAGAAAAGAATGACAGAAAAAATTATTGGATCAGTTTGCTCACAGAGTAACACACTGTTTTTATCAACTCGACCTTCTGGGACCATCAAACATTGGATTCAAACCATCATTAACAAAAGAATCGACCGTGGCGTTGGCCGTTGCCTGTCCTTTCGGTCCCTCTCGAAGCTCTCAAAGAAGGCCCTAAAAATATTATCATTCTGACACCAAAATGCATTTCTTTCTTATTGGTAACAACACAATACTTTACACCTCCCCAGAACTCAAGCTCACAGTGTCATATGTTCACAGAAATCATGTAATGACCCACTTTATTGATAAGCAAGAAGCACTGAAACTAATCATGGGGCAAATAATATCTTAATTTTGAGCATTAGTTGGTGTCAAGGCTTCTGAGCAGAGAACATGATGAAGGATTGCTGAATTTTTCTTGCGTAATTGGTTAGACCACATGATGTGCACAAATCCTCGATCTCTTCAGCAGTCAGATAGCTGTAATTCTGTGCAGTTCTCTGCCACACAACCAAACATTGTCACAAACAAGCTTGACGCGCATTATGAGAATAATAGTGTCTTTTAGACAACCTCAGGGAAATCACTCCGTACAGAATAAAAGTTCTGTGGAATCCACCTAGACAGAGATGCTAAGATCATGAATGATGAAACCTTACGGTCTTTGGTGTTGTCTGAGAGCATTTCATTTTGTCTTCACAGTATAATCTCCGAGGGATTTTAGCATAGGATGAGATCGTCCAACATACATCAGAAAGTTTTAAGAGTACATGGTATGTGGCAAACAGAAGCTACCCGAGTATCATAAAATATAGTAATTGCACTATGCAGTTATACAGTGTAAGGTATATGCGTATGGATCAAAAGAACCACTTGCTTAAGAAATTTCAAGTTCGGAAGGGAGAGGGTCAGATTCAGCCTAGGTACAATAGTTTAACAAAGATTCTGGGCAAGAAAGGAGATCCAGACTAACCTGCTCATAGATTATCAACTACGGAATACATTTTGCATATTTGAAATAGATCGCATGTGTTGTTGCAGTAATCTGAATTGCTTAATCACGATCCAAGGTTTTTGTTGCTATAACTCAAGTTGACATGTTACATTTTACAAGGCAAATATGAAGTGGTTCTTGAAAACAGTCACACAAGAAATCCTGGTGGAACTATATACTACTACCAGAGCAACTGGGCTAGCCACCAGTCCACAAGATGGGTTACTTGTCGATACACATGCATTAGATGTTAAAATTATAAACCTCCATCACAGACCTTGATGAAACGGCAATCCACTTGTATGTAATTTTTTTTCCAAGTTTCATCTCTTCATGTTCCAAGTGGAGTAGCATTATATGCAGGTTAAAGTGTACAAAAGTGGTCCCTCTCTTGTTTCACACGGCTCTAGAAGTTAATTACAAGAATAAAAATGGGTCTAATGGACCGAGCTGTATGCATACAGATGTACCTGTCTGAAAGGCAATATTATCCAGGGAGTGGACGGAGTGTACCGGAGGAAAGTGGTTCCCACAAAAACTCCACCGCTTCTCAATACTCGAGTAATTTCTGCAATCTGCCCATAGGCGGCAGAGGGGTCGAGAACTTTATATCAGCCATTTAATGGGGATAAAGAAATAGTGTGTATATCAGGAACTTGTTCCACGGCTAAAGCTCATTAAACTTTGACCTGTAATCACCAAAATTTCTTTTCCATATCTTTTTTCACACAATTGTACTGTCATTAGAGAAACTGAATTTATTATTGAGTTAAGCCACATTTGACCATGATGAAATTTGATTTGAGCACTTTAGGGAGGAGTTGTAGAATCATGCAAACCAGATCCATGAATTATCATTATTTTTCGTGCAGATGGCAAATGGCTAACTTCTAAATTACCTGCAAGAAGTTATTTGAAACAGTACAGATTCCACAACCCCTCAAAACCCAGTTTCTAGAATTATGCTAGTAACCATGTAAAGCTATAAAAATTTCAAACTCTCCAAGCACACCCCATCCCTCTTCACCACAGTATCCAGATACTGGGTCTATATTGCCTGGAGAGGTATATATGCGAAATATTCCATGAGTTTACTAGAGGCCTCTCATGGATCAATCTGCTAACTTCTCCCAAACCTTCAGCTTCACTAATACACTTGTAACCCTTCGCATAACTGCACGATAATACTAAGCACCTCATACAATTTGGTTGCACAAGTGTCATTCCTAATTACATTCCATGCTGTAGCAGTGCTGTGGACCTATTAAATTTGTCCCAATTTCTGCTGCTTCTTTTAGCGTTACCACATAAACTAACCTCTCTGCTCAGGAGGAATTGTTGCTAGACTTCTTTACAGCAAAGACTACTGGCTCTTGTTGCCTGACCCTTCATCACTCATTAGCAAACATAGCACTAGCATTTCGTCATTTGTCTGCATTCTCAACCTTCTTCCATAAGCAAGTTTTCAAACTCACTTAAGCTCCATGTGACGTTAACATCATGTTCAGGGGACGTGCATTCAAGTCCTACATGTTCCCGCCGCCCGCCGCCGCCACCCCCCCCCCTCTCTCTCTCTCTCTCGCACGCGCGCACGCCCCTCCCTTGCTTCTGACATACTTCTGCCTTCTGAAGGAAGACATGGCAGTCTCTGAAGTTGCCTCTAGCCTTAAGGCCCCTACAAATCCTTCAACTTTCAGATATCCGTGGAAGGTAATTCCCCCGTTTATAATGGCAATTGTGGGCAAATCAAATGCTCATTTTTATTAAAAGCGAGTACTGCAATAAAGATGTCTAGGGCTGTGAGAAGCAGCTGGCCAGTTTCATTTTTATGTTGATAATAAGCTCCGTCCTTTCACGAAGTGACTTTGCCAGGATAATAGGATGGCTTGGCCATATTCTAAGTGATAATGGCTGCGCAACGGTCAACTATCTTTTGCAATCCGTAGAAGCTCTTGCAAGTTTCAGTACAGATCCTCACTATGACCCAGACAGAATTATCTTCAGGAGATCAAAATCAAAATACTAGGCTAAGCTGCTTTGAATGACATCATCTGTGATACAACTACAAGCCTAACATTTATTTGATGGCTGGTACCTCATTAATTATTTGATATCCCCTTTACTCAATCTGAATCACCAGAATATAACTCCAGTATCTAGTCAATTTCTGGGATGCCTACATGACTCATAAGACAGTACGGCTCAATAATACTACGCTAGATTAAATGAGAGAGCAGAACATACAGCGTTAGAGGGGGAAGGCCAGCAGTGCAATGCAGCCCCAGCGTGTACAGCGTCAACCGAACAAGATGAGAATGGAAGCCTCGAAACATCAGCTCTAACAAGAGCCAGATTCCTGCAAATGTCCCAGAATGCCAAGCCATCTCATCTTTAATTTATTAATTTCACTGGCATACAAGAATAACATTTAACTTGACAGCTTCCATAATTTCAAGTTCCCATCAAATGAAAAAAACTTACGCTTTTAAAACAGCATCATCCTGTTTAATGAAATCATAACATTGGCGTAGCATATTTTCAGAATAATCAAGAGCAATTACTCCAGAATAAGTCCCAGATTTCGCGAATTTTCTGGAAAACAAACCACTCCCGCAGCTAACATCAACTAGAAGGCCACCCTCTGCAGTTTTGAAGTATTCTTGAGCCATTTTAAACTGCATTCATATAATAAATTGTGCCATTAATAGCTTATCATGGAAAGCTAGCAGAACAATAACTAGAATTGGCTTGCTCATGTATACCAGGCTTAAAGGAAGAAGCCGATATTCTTTTTTAGCCCATGATAAGAAAACAGCTTACACATTTCATGAGGTAAAATTGTCTACAGCTATTGCAGTCTCAAAATGACCTTCCACAAATCCTCATGGTTAATATGCTAATAATTTTAGTGGATAAAATTAGCCAGAAACCGTACTTCTTCATCTTGACCAGGAAAGCCACTTTGGTTAAAATTCTGACGCCAGCCTCTCTCGTATAAGAATGAAACAACAGGACTCCTAGCAAAAGCAAGAATGCAAGGTAAGGAATCGGTTAAAATTTATTAGTGAATCTTAAAGGCTATCTAGAGAAGAAGACGTAGTGCAAAAATCGAGCAAGAAGATACATTATGTACCTTGCAATCAAATAAGATGGTGGGTTAATTAAGCAGAAAGGTATGATCTGAGAAAGAGGAAATTGCAAAAAGACCGAGTATCATTTGCAATGGGTGCAAGAAAGCTAGCACACTCCTTTTGAAAAAGGGCAATCTCCTATTTCTTGTTCTTGCCAATACTTCCAGTTGAAATGGCATGAAAAAATTGCCACAGACTATGGAGGCATCTAAACCTGCTGCCTATAAAAGGGAGGACTCAATTATCACGCTTTGTCATATGAAGTATGGACTCATTCTCCCTCACCTATTTTTCACCCCAACCAACCGAAAATAACTTCACATATGGAGGTAAAGAGCGAGTGAGGTAATGGTTAAAGGAAAAAGATGAAGATAACCCTTAAACAATGATAATTTGATAATTCAAGTTTAAACAGCCTGGCTAGACTGAGTTAGTGATACCTGAATAGTTCTGTCCGCGCTGGCTTGACTTCGACATAGTCCCTTAAACCGGCAGTAAGAGTAAGGTCTAGAAAGTTGTTTTTGCTGGAATATGACTTATTGCATTTTTTACATTTAAAACCAGACCTATACACAGCTTCCCTGAACAATTTTGAAGTTATGAGTCAGAACTAATCCCATCAAAGCATTATGCAGAATTAGTTGTCTAAACCAGATAGTGAGTTTCAGAACTTACAAATTTAGACCAGATGGGCCTCTTCTTATCAAGGGTTCATAGCATATTGGGCATGAAAATATCTCAACATCCAAAGTTTGATCTTTCTGAGTTCCCGTGTCCTGAGATATGAGAATTTTCACTCACAAGCATACTGAAGGAAGAAAGAAGCTAGCACAGAAGGATGTTGGTATGGGCATATATCTTAAAAGATATGGCATTTCAAAAAAGTTGAGTGTGTTGGGCACATAATGTGCCATTAAAAAACTAGAAGATCGAGCACTGAGACAGTTCAGCTGCAGCAGATTCATTAAAATGAAATATACTTCAGGGTCAAACTTGGATCGCTCCATAACAGCAATCATCTGTAAATGCATCACAAACTAAATTGCTACACTAGAGAAATCTCTGTACTGGCCACTCAACCTTTGAACCCAAACACAGAAAAAAAAATTTCCTAGTTGGCTCACATATTCAAAGAGGCAGTAAAATATCCTGCCTTTCTAGGTTGATGTTGCAGCCCTTTTGAATTCCCAACATTCAGGGTTACGTAGTATAATCCCGAAGAAGTGACAAATTGAGATGGGTCAAATTTGTGAAATCACACTCCTTGTGGACTAACAAGGCTTCTACAATCAGAAAGCCAGCACATCACAAAATCAGATTGACTACCTTGAAGAGCATGCCACGGGGAATACAAAAACAGAAAAGTGCTGCAAAATTCAGCAAGTAAGGCTCAATCAAAGTTTTTACTGGTTAGCTGTGGCTCTGAGGTTGTTCTTGACAGATCTTCATGTCAATTCTCATTATAATTTACTTTCTGTTTTGAGGAATAAGAGCGCGAGAATTACAATAAGACAACACTAGAGAATACATAGTTACAGTTTACCCACAGGCTTAAAAACACTGCTTAGCCTGAACTCCATAGTAGACCGGCGAAAAGAAAAGAGAGAAAGAAAATAAAGGCGTGACGTTTTGGAAAGTGTACCAGCTCAACGGCAACAGCGGAGCTGGCTCGGACACTGAACGAGGGGAAGCGAACGGACGAGAACCGGGGACGAGGTTGGAGCCGGCAAGTACGAGGGAGAAGAGGGTGTCTGGCGAAAGATAGCTGGTGCATCGATGAGGAAGCCATGGTCGTCAAGATCGTCGCAGGGGGGCGTGGCCTCTCAGTTTTGCGATCTGGGTTTCCTTGTTCATCAGTTTCTTGTTTATCGTAGTTCGGCAGTTGGGCTGACGTTTGTCGGTTCTGGCGTGTCTGGTATGTGGAAACGCATGCGCAAACGAAGTGCCTTGGGCCTCCTTACAAATTTCGCGATATTATCTTAAAACTCGCATCTTTGCTTTCTTGTTTTCCCCACAACAAATGGAAAAAGGACAAAAAGAGTTCTCCCTCTATTCCCTATTCCCTCTTCAATAAGCTAGAAGCTTTTATCTTCGTCACATCATACTTAGATTTGAGTATGTCTTTAAACTATTTCATCTGAACTTTATGACGTAAAATTCAGAGATATTCCCTTTTGAGCAAGGAAGATAAAAATATACCTAGAAATCAAGAGGCTCTCTCAAATGGAGAGAGTAGAATCTATCGCAACTACTTCGCACAGTGTCTTTCAAATGAAAAAAGGACAAAAAGAGTTCTCTCTACTCCTTGCTCCAGAAGCTAGAAGCTTTTATCTTCATCAAATTATACCAATTTTATGTGATATTGTTCTTCATTTTTGCAATTCGATCCAATGATTACTCTCGGCGTTGATGCTTTGTGTTTATTGACTCGATAAATAAATCATGGATAAGGCTAAAACACACTGTCATTAATTAGAAAGTCTAAGATGCTGTCAATTGAAATAACCGGCTAAGTTGGCCACAAAAGGGGAAAAAGATTGGAATCTAAACACACGACCCAACTCCATCTTCTTGCTAAGAAGTTTTCAATCTGTTTGTACGGCGTTCAATGTTTTCTTTTTTGGTTATTGTAGGTTATCTCCAATGAACTTTTTTATCATTTACAAGATTGGTTGGATGGATTGAATTGATACAAATGCAGAAAGTCTAAGGTTTGAATTGAAATTATACGAATATAATAATTTTAGGATTTTTTTTTTTGGTAATTTTCCCTTGAAAACATATATAAATAAACTATCCTGGAATTTAATCAATGACAAAGCTTGAGAATGCAAAGATACTATGCCAACATTTAATTGATGATGCAACACCCAAGATGAATATACACGTCGAAATTTAATCAATGACACGAGAATGGAAAATTAAAGTATAGTAAGGAATATAAAGATAATTAAAAGATATTAAAGTTGATTGATTTGTGCCGAGAGTGCTTGAGTAGATGAGCGATGATATTTATATTGGTTTTGCTATGATTGCTCTTACGCGGTTTTCAGTGATTGTATCCATGTTCCTCCACCTTTGAAAGTCTTGTGTTCACACTCTCATAATACCATTATCTTGTACTCAAACAGTTGTTCCTTCAAAAACGCGCTCCAGTTGCTCCGTGATCCCATTCACCATGTTCTTAAGTGATTTCATGCTTATAATTATGTCTTGATGCTCCTTATACATTTATCTTTTTTCCAACACAACACTTTGATAGTTTGTCAATCTTTGCTAATCGAAACCCTTATGGATCATCATTAAACATTCGTTCTCATATGTCGACAACCGAATGGTGCAACTTACCAATGTGCGTCAACTTCAATAGCAATCTTAGTCATCGACCATGGGGCACGTGCTTAACAGTATCCAACCTTCTAATCACGTGTTGATGACCTGGTCATTTTTTGGTGCAAACACATATAAAGCTCCCAATGAAAAATGCTTCCACATTTATCCTCATAAAATGTCCATGCAAACGTGCAAGCTTGCGACTAGTCATATCAACCGATTTGACGATGAACAAGCTGAAAAAGTCGTCGTCGAAACTCACTGTCTATGGCTTGAATGCAGGCATCATGCTTCATGCGGAGAGCCTCAAAGCCATCGCAGGATCTTTCCCCCGGACATCTGCTGTACAGAAGCCTATAATTCTCAAAGTTGCCTGCACCCTTGAAGCAGCTATTTTGCATTGATGCAGCTTACGGAGGTTGCAAGTGTTGTTCACCTTATTTGAACGTATCAGTATGCTTGAGACTGTGGATCTGTATACATATCTGATTTCCGATTTGTCAAGGCATTACAGCAATTTATTTAAGGTAGATCAACCATGATTGCAATTTTTTCTCCTCCTGAACATTGAAAATCTTCCATGCCTTGGCGCGTTTCAAGCATTTGCAAAACATCAGCCGACCGTTATACGACGGTCTTCTTTCCCAACCATCCTACAACTCCTGCAGCTCCTGCAAAGCCCGAAACAACCTAACCTCTTTTGTTGTTATTTAAAGTAGATGTTAACAGCCTTGCCATTTCAAAGTTAAAATCCATATATATGACTCGCCCCGGCAAATGGAACTTGATTTGCCACTTCAATTTAGTTTTGACTGTTCTTTTTTTATCATGATCTCGTTTCTATTTATTTATCGATTAAAGGATCATGCTGAGATAAGCAATGGATTTATCTGTTTTCCTGGACCTGGAGTATCTCAGTTGTACACATGTACAAAACTATTTCGACGAATGCAAAAATTGGATGCCAATCTTTGTGAGAACCAATCTGACAAGTTAGCTAATACGAATCCCAGGAATACCTGCAAGTAAGAAGCCATGAAAAAATTAGTCGATAAAAAAACAATGCTCCAAGCTTGTAGACCCAGTGATTTCCTGTCCTGTACCTGGACTGAGCCAAGGATGTAAATCAGTGAAAAACGCCGATCGTGTATTAGGATGTCTTCCAACATGGCAATGGGTATCTCGAGGGAGGCACCTAGTGATGCCACCAGGGGAGTGGTCCAAACAACGCTGAGAGCCCTATTAATAATTTAAGAGTCTTATTAATCAGATTCGAGAAGGTAGAAATCGCCATTCATCGAGGTTTAGCCTCTGAACTAACCAGAAATAATTACAGAGGAAACTTCCGACAAAGCTGTTGGCAAGAACAACTCCCCCCACGACCGCAGACTGAGGAAAGGCAAATTCGGGCTCTATGTCTAAAGCATTGAGAGGCCAAACTGAAAAAAATCCGAGCATTAAAAATTAGTTAAGGTACAATTGTTAAAGAACAGAAAGTACTCGGTTTTATTGTCACCGGTTCTGTAAAAGATTTTGAAAAACATTAAAATGCGTCTTTCCATATGAAAACTTTGCACCACTAATGCAACTTACGAGTCTTATGGCTCAACGTATGTTCAGCCACAATTGTAAAATGCCTGTGACTAGGTTTTAACTGCTTAACATCGAAGACAGAGGCATAGCATGGAATGCCAGATGGGCATTTGATTCTCTTGTTGGTGTTTCCCATTCAAGTCTAACTCTTCTCTTGTTGATATTTCCCGTTCAAGTCTAACTCTACATGCTAGTACTTTATTGTTAATGTCAACCGTTCAATTGCTGCTAAATCTTCTGCACGGATTTGAGAGTTCAGCCATTTGTAAAAGGTGGGGGACGGTCTCTAAGTTCTTCATGACTTGGTATTAATTCTACAAATGACGTGTCTATTAAGTCTATGTGCATGTATGCTGAGACGAAAGGAGTACCAAATGGTTAACCTTACAGTAACATTGGATAGCTCAGCAGACCTGAACCAACCATCCAGTACAACTGAACATGGCAAGAAACAGAGACTTAAACTATCCATTTTGCTCTGACCACCTCATGGATTCACAAGGAACTACCTCCGCAAAGAAGATTATACAAACAAGATAATTGGAACACGTTTTAAATTAAACCCTTGCAGTGATGAAAGGGATATGCATCAGTGCTGCCCACTTTCCTCTCAAACCTCTTACCCAGGAAATTAATTGCACACCATCACGCGAAAAAACTTATGCTCACTAGGAAGTTGAAATTAAGGGATTATTCTTACCAAGCCACCAAAGTGCGAGAAGCGAGAATAGTCCAATACAACCAATTAACTTCTGCATGTCCACCCTTTTGCCTTCCTCTCCAGTGTACTTCTTGAGAAGCACTGAAATTTTTCATATGATTAGTGTTAGCTGCTACATCTCTGTTGAAAATTTCAACTGAGAGAAAATTTATTTTGAAGAAAAAGAGAATGTTGTACCAGCAAGTAATCCATCAAATGCAGCCAAGAGAATCGCAAAAAGATCTCCTAGAAGAGAGTTGGTTCTGTTGTTGAAGGAGCAGAGTGAACACAAAAGAAGAAGACTTTATTAGTCGCTGGTCAGTAATTTCAATCAATACGTCTAGTAAAGTACAAATTAAGCGAAATGAAAGCTGAACCCAAGGAAGAACGAATTATGCAGATGGTGATAGGCAAGGACTAAACATATTTATTTTGTTATTACATTAAATTGATTCGAGTTCCAGAAGAACTATCTCACAAGAATGTTTGATCTCTAATAGGAAACAAGTAGAATGAAAACAAAATTATGAAGTTGAATGAATTTGGAAAACAAAGACTCCATACACAGTTGTGTTCGATTGTGATTGATTGGTACTTGAAGTCTTCCCTAGTGCAGTCATGGCGACTCCAGCTATACTGATAAAGACCGAGAATAGCTTTACTACACTTATAGAGTCCTGTCCTAGAAATGCACCAATCAGAAGGGTGAAAAGTCCTGATGTCGATAACAAAGTCGTGGAGCTGGCAACGCTTGTTCGTGCGAGAGCAGCATTCATTAGAGACTGCAAACAATAATAGCACCCTTCAATACTACGCTATATCTAAAGGAAGTGCAATTTTATCTCGGTATTCAACATTATTACTCATATAGATCATTAAAAGATCATGTAAGACCAGACATTGCAATCAGTTGATTCCAGTAGAGGATAATAAATGATTGCAACTGATTGCAAATTTAATACGAAATATGCTGAGAAAAGACATGGTTTTATATTGGCAAATTAGTACTTCTCCTGTAAGCCCCACAATGACACTTATACCAACTTGAGAAGCTGCGAAAATCACATACTTTGCATCAGGGAATAAATGACCAGAAAAGTCGCAGTATAGAACGATATCCATAAAAACAAAATGGTCTCTCACCTCACACATAAACCAAGCAGGCGCAAGGGTGCAGGCAACTTTGAGAATTTGCTTGCTTTTCATCTTCTCCTCCTGTTCCACAATGTCATCATCTTTTGCTTCTGAAACAGAGGCCTTTCCCTCTTCAAGTAAATGAACTTCTTCGCCCGTTGAATCCCCCACAGTCAACTTTTCTTGATTTACAATTTCACTATCACCCTGCTTCCCATTATTTTTGCCAGGAGAATTTGGACCTGCGCAAATTGCATAACTTGTCTCTGCACTATCGCCACTTTCACTAGTGCGGGATTTTAGGGATTTCAATAACCAGTTCTTGAAGAATGCTATGGGAAGATAGAAAGCCAAGAGCGAGGTCCCGAGATAGGTCACTGCGAATGGCTGCTCATAGTTCTCGAAAACACCCTATTACACGAGTTGATATGTTAAGCTGGTAAATGTAATTGTGACAGAGGAATTGATGTTCTTCGAATTCATAAAATAGTATCGAATAGTATCACATACTTCACCAATTAAACCATGTAAATAACTAGGATCACCAAATGACAACTCTGAAAACAACATCAAGTCGTGTCTCTGATTAATAACTCAGTTGTTAAATGGAATGGAAAGCACGTGATTAAAATTGTACAAGTATGACGAACCACGCAAGCTGTGTTGGCTTAATCTAGATGTATATTCTCAAATTTAGGGATGCTTAGCAATGTTAATTAGCTTAATATGAAATGATAATGCATTGAATTTACTCCCATATGGAAAGATAAGGACACCGAAGATTATCTGATCAACTTCCCTCTTTCTCGGAACTTCTAAGCCCTTAGGTAAGTTCCTGGATTTACATGTTTGCACGATCAAGATGCATCTTGACTCTTGACCAAATTATTATATCTTTCCACTTTTTCATAAAGGTTGAGCATGTTTTTCTGGATTTTAATATTCTCAGTGGCGATTCTGTGTAATCCCACTTGACCCACAGATTTACATCCTTAGTTTTGGAGTATTACGTGTGCTATGAAAACATCCTCAAAAAGTTCAGCTGCACCCTGAGAAAGAAAGCTCGCCATAACTCAAGAACTATTGAGGCCATATCTTCTTTACCCAAAAGAAAAGATAAAAGGAATGCAAGAGTGAATTTTGCACAAACACAGAGACAGAGAGAGAGAGAGACTAACCTGAGTGACTTCTGCAGAAGTGACCCACATGATCACAAAAGTGAAAATGAGAAGCAACCCGCCTATGTATCTCCAACTCATTTTGCCTGTTATGACAAAGAAGAATAAAGAAGACAGAAATTGCGAAAAAAATGAAACGTCTAAGAGCAGAGAGAGAGAGAGAGAGAGAGAGAGAGTGAGTGAGGCGCTGGCGCGGGTGATGCGAACGGAGCTTCATGCCCTGTGTGATCGTGCGTGTTGGTGTAAATGCAACAAATCTTTTTCTTCCTTATCAATCATGTTAAGGACGCACCTGAGTAGATCCTTAAAAGGCTCACAGAAGAAAATGACGATTCTCAGGTGAGAAACCCCACACCGTCCTCCTATTCCCTTTCTGTCGGGAAGACAAAGATAGATAGGGAATTAGGATTCTCTCTATTGAAAAGATAAAGATAGACATAGAATTAGGGGGCCTCCTTGACACCACGGAATTAGGGTTCTCTCTATCAGAAAGGCAAAGATAGACATAGAATTAGGAGGTCTCACGGTGGTGAAGGTTGACACCACATCAGAATTTCGATTCTGGCTACTATTGAGTAGGTAGGTATAATTATGGGTGATCGGGTCTAGGGTGGGTAGGGTCTAGACTTGGACCCTGTATCCGACCCTATTTGTATCGGACCCTATATCCAACCCACCTTGTTTTTCCGGTCCGGTTCCAGGGTCAACCCAATTTCCACTGGAACCTGTTTTGCAACCTCCCGATATCTTATACGACTTCGAATTTTATATTAATACGCGAGAAAATAACGTAATCCCCATACTTTGTATTAAAACATTAAGTATCTGTAATAAATAAATACATGAACTTTTTTACTACATGAAAAATTAAGGATCCACAGGACTAATTATAATAAATAAAATTATATGGCAAAGCAAAAATCATATCATTCCATAAACATTAGAAACAAACATAGATATAATATTAGTCTTATTCCCACAAATACTACATGAAGTTGTTCATTTATGTAAGCATAACTCATCATATAAAAGAGAAATTAGGTGAGCCAATTTACGTGGTACACAAGAATTTAGCAGCGACACACCGTCCGTTCATCAAACGGTGCGAGAGGGAGCCAATGAGGGAGGGAAGCGAGTGAGGAAGAGGAACGATGAAGGTGGAATGTCGTGCGTGTCTGAGAAAGCCAAGAGGAAAAACGCCATGTAATTGCTTGAGTAAGAATATAAATCATGGGAAAAAAATAGAGTTTTGACCTCTACTTACAAAATCGGTTCCCAAACCGGTTTTAAAACCGGTCCGAGAACCGGTTTAAACCGGTTCCGAATTTTGGGAACCGGTTCCCAAACCGGTTTCAACGGGAACTGGTTCCCGACCCTGTTTTCCGGGTGGGCCAGTCCAGTTGCACACCCCTAGGTATAATAGCCTCCCGTGCTTAGAGTGAATGAGGGTGGGTTAAATGCCCACGGCTAGGTTGACGCACCTTACGGCAACAAATGTTTTTCTTCCTTATCAATCATGTTAACATAACTCGTTCGAATTCAAAATATTCTGAATTAGTTAATGCTTTTTTCATTTGGTAATAGTTATTACCATAGTCCATTCTCTTCCCTTCTTTACAATCCCCTATATTTGGCCGTGACATCCTGTGCTCATGTGTTTCCTCAATTGTGCTCATGTGTATTCTCTAGTAACGCCCAAGAGAATCGTGAAAAGTTGAGCAGATCACAAGTCCATATATGAATTGGCTATTCTCTTGCTTGCTCCCCAAATTAACCAAGCTTTCAAATTAATTGTGCCTGTCATTAGGGTCACGAAAACTTTGGTGTGATGACTAAACTTATATAATTATAACCAAAAAAGAAAAAGAAAAAGGATCATATAGGAAATATCAGGCGTAGGGCATATTTCACGTTCTCACTCTTCCATTTGTTCCCCTTTTTCTTTTCAATAGCGTTTCTTGTCCTTACTTGTGATTTTTTGCTTTATTTTTTTAGAAGGGATTCTGAATTTGTAAGGCTATAAGTAGGAGTGAGCATAATTTTAGGGTAGAATCTAGAATTGGGGAATCGGACCAATGGAAACATATATGGTTTCAAGTTTCAAGTTTCAAGTTTCAAAGTATGCATGGTACGTTTTGCATTCCAAAAATTAAAAAATCTATTTTGATCGGTAGGTTCCAAGTTTTAGATAAATGAAATCTAAAGCCTAAAACCTAGAACTTAAACCTATAATAAGTTTTTTGTTTTTTTGTTAATATATATCTTCACGCAATTCTGCAATGTTCTGTGGCATCGTGTATAAGATGAAACCATTAGCCTAAACTTTTATTTATGACTGAGACTTTTACTTTGTTAATATTTCATATTCTTCATGTATCTAAATATGAAGTGATGACTCATTTCAATGATTCAATTAATAATACAAGTTGAATCTGAATAGACCCTAAAACCGACACTATAACCTATAATAGGATAAGTTCCAAGTTTCAAACTGTGCAAGGTAGGTTTTAATTTCAAAAAATGACAAATTTGTTCCAATGAGTAGGTTCTAGGTTCCAAGTTTTGTACAATTTCACTTGAAACCTAGAATCTACTCATTGGAACCTGTACATAATTTGGAACTGCTCACCCTTAGCTATAAGGAGGTTCTTCATGAAGAAGCTAAATTCTAAATCTCTTTCGTCAAGCCGAATTTGGATCACAAGTCTAACATCCGTTCCCACCCAACCACATCAACTAAGAAGCACACTAAGATTGAACACGTTAGTAATATCATTGAATTTATGAGACAACTTAAAAAACCAAGATCTCCGTGGCATTCATTTGTGGTTGCTAGACTTGTCAAATTGGTGAATCGGGTAAATAATTCGATTCAAATTAACCAATTCATTTGTAATATAAATTAGTTAACTCATACCCAACCCCTCTCGAGATTCATTTTTAGCATTTTTTCCTCCTTATATAGTTGGCTTTGAAAAATGGATAGCTCCATAAACTGGCTCATCGAGTTAGTAAGAGAGCTTGGGGATTGGGTTATGGACGGTGACGTGAAGCCTTAGTGACAAAAGTCCCGCAAATCCATCTGAATATGGAAGAGTTCGAAGGGATTTGGAGGTATCGGTGCTTTTATCAAATATTTTTCTCTTCTTCCCGGTTTTTACCTTTATTGTAGTCTTTATTGCAATCACGCAAGACATTAAAGACACAATCATAACTTATAACTTTTCATTCCGTTCTCTTGCTAGATTCCAAACGACGTTATAAATTTATCTCTCCAGCGATTATTCGAATCCCTTCTTTTCCTTTGAAAGAAGGAGCATTATAAGAGTCAATTCGACTTAATTCTTTGGTCTACGTGTTAACATTATGTTCAGCTCCAAGAATTTGGCCTTTTCTAAGATAAGAACAACAAAAGAAAACTCTCGTGAGTCGTTTGTTACGGTGACCAAAACACTGCAAACAAATTGGATCAGTTTGCCCACAGACCAACACAATGTTTTTATCAAGTTGACCATCAGGGACCATCAAACATTGAATTCAAACCATCATTAACAAAAAAACCGACCGTGACGTTGGCCGTTGCACCGTCATCTCAGTCCGTCTCGAAGCTCTCAAAGAAGGCCCTCACATTTTATCATTCTGACACCAAAACACATATCTTTCTTTTTGGTAACAATACAATACTTTACACCTCCCCAGAACTCAAGCTTACAATGTCATATGTTCACAGAAATCATGTACTGAACCACTTTATTGATAAGGAAGAAACACTGAAAGTAATCATGGGGCAAATAGCATCTTTATTTTGAGCATTATTTGGGGTCAAGGCTTCTGAGCAGAGAACATGATGAAGGATTGCTGAATTTTGCTAGTGTAATTGGTTAGACCACATGATGTGCACAAATCCTCGATCTCTTCAGCAGTCAGAAAGCCGTAATTCTGTGATGCTCTCTGCCACACAACCAAACATTGTCACAAACAAGCTCGATGCGCATTATGAGAATAATAGCGTCTTTTAGACAACTTCAGGGAAATCACTCCGTACAGAAAAAAGAGTTCTGTGGGATTCCACCTAGACAGAAATGCTAAGACCATGAATGATGAAACCTTACGGTCTGTGGTGTTGTCTGAGTGCATTTCATTTTGTCTTCACAGTATAATCTCCAAGGGATTTTAACTTAGATGAGATTGTCCAACACACATCAGAAAGTTTAAGAGTACATGGTATGTGGCAAACAGAAGCTGCCCAAGTATCACAATATATAGTAATTGCACTATGCAGTTATAAAGTGTAAGGTACATGTGTATGGATCAGAAGAACATTTGCTTAAGAAATATCAACTTCGGAGAGAAGAGGGTCAGATACAGCCAAGGGAGAATGGTTTGACAAAGACTCTAAGCGAAAAAGGAAATCCAGACTAATCTGCTCATTAGATTATCAACTACAGGATACATTTTGCATATTTGAATAGATCTTGCATGTGTTGTTGCAGTAATTTGAATTACTTAATCATGCTCCATGATTTTTGTTGCTATAACTCAAGTTGACGTGTTACATTTTACAAGGCAAATGTGAAGTGGTTCTTGCAAACAGTCACACAAAAAAATATAGGTGGAAATATAGTACAACCAGAGCTACTGGGCTCGCCACCGGTCCACAAGATGGATTACTTGTTGATCCACATGCATTAGATGTTCGGATTCTAAACCTCCATCAGAGACCTTGATGAAACGGCAATCCACTTGTATGTGATTTTTTTTTTTTGCCTTTTTCCCGTGGTTTCATCTCTTCATGTTCCAAGTGGAGTAGCATTATATGCAGGTTAAAGTGTACAAAAGTGGTCCCTCTCTTGTTTCACACAGCTCTAGAAGTTAAATTACAAGACTAAAAATGGGTCTAATGTACCGAGCTGTGTGCATACAGACGTACCTGTCTGAAAGGCAATATTATCCAGGGAGTGGACGGAGTGTACCGGAGGAAAGTGGTTCCCACAAAAACTCCACCGCTTCTCAACACTCGAGTAATTTCTGCAATCTGCCCATACGCAGCAGAGGGGTTGAGAACTTTATATCAGCCACTTGATGGGGATGAAGAAATAGTGTGTTTATCAGGAGCTCGTTCCACAGCTAAAGCTCATTAAAATTTGACTCATAATCACCAAAATTTCCTTTCCATATCTTTTTTCACATCATTGTACCATGATTAGAGAAACTGAATCTATCATTGAGCTAAGCCACATTTGACCATGATGAAATATGATTTGAGCATTTTATGGAGGAGTTGTAGAATCATGCAAACCAGATTCATGAATTATCATTATTTCTCATGCAGATATCAAATGACAAACTTCAAAATTACCTGCAAGAAGTTATTTGAAACAATACAGATTCCACAACCCCTCAAAACCCAGCTTCTAGAATTATGCTAGTAACCATGTAGAGCTATAAAGATTTCAAACTCCCCAAGCACACCTCATCCCCTCTTCCACTGCAGTATCCTGATACTGGGTCAATATAGCCTGGAGAGGTATATATATGAAACACTCCACGAGTTTGCTAGAGGTCTCTCATGGATGAATCTGCTAACTTATCCCAAGCCATCAGCTTCACTAATGCCCTTGTAACCCTCCACATAACTGCACAATGGTACTAAGCACCTCATATAATTTGGTTGCGCAAGCTTCATTCCTAATTACTTTCCATGCCATAGCTGTGCTGCAGACCTATTCAATTTGTCCCATTTTCCACCGCTTCTTTTAGCCTTACCACATAAAATAACCTCTCTGCTCAGGAGGAAATGTTGCTTGACTCCTTTATAGCAGAGACTACTGGCTATTGTTGCCTGACCCTTCATCACTCATTAGAAAACATAGTGCTCTCTCTCTCTCTCTCTCTCTCTCGCTCATGATGCTTCTGACATACTTCTGTGCCTTCTGGAGGCAGACAACAACAGTCTCTGAAGTTGCCTCTAGCCTTAAGGCCCCTACAAATCCTTGACTCCTTTATAGCAGAGACTACTGGCTATTGTTGCCTGACCCTTCATCACTCATTAGAAAACATAGTGCTCTGTCTCTGTCTCTGTCTCTGTCTCTGTCTCTCTCTGTCTCTCTCTGTCTCTCTGTCTCTGTCTCTCTGTCTCTCTCTCTGTCTCTGTCTCTCTCTGTCTCTCTGTCTCTCTCTCTGTCTCTGTCTCTGTCTCTCTCTCTGTGAAGTTGCCTCTAGCCTTAAGGCCCCTGGAAATCCTTCAACTTTCAGATAACTGTGCAAGGTAATTCCCCTGTTTATAATGGCAATTGTTGGCTAATCAAACATCTTTGTTGAAAGCAAGTAGCGCAATAAAGATGTCTAGGGCCATGAGAAGCAGCTGGCCAGTTTCGAATTTTATGTTGATAATAAGCTAAGCTATCCTTCCGCAAAGTGACTTTCCCATAATGGCAATTGTTGGCTAATCAAATGCTCATCTTTGTTGAAAGCAAGTACCGCAATAAAGATGTCTAGGGCCATGAGAAGCAGCTGAGCAGTTTCGAATTTTATGTTGATAATAAGCTAAGCTATCCTTCCACAAAGTGACTTTCCCAGTATAACCATTGAAGATAGGATGGCTTTGCCATATTCTAAGCAATAATGGCTGAGCAAAGGTCAACTATATTTTGCAATCAGTAAAACCTCTTGCAAGTTTCAGTACAGATCCCCACTATGACCCAGACAGAATTATCTTCAGGTGATCAAAATCAAAATACTAAGCTAAGTTGCTTGGAATGACATCCATCTGTGACACAACTACAAGCCTAACATTCATTTGATGGCAGGTGCCTCATTACTTATTTGATATTCCCTTTACTCATTCTGAATTCTATAAAGCACCAGAATATAACTCCAGTATCTAGTCAATTTCCGGGATGCCTATGTGACTTATGAGACAGTATGGCTCAACAAAACTGAGCTAGATTAAACAAGAGAGTGGAACGTACAGCGTTAGAAGGAGAAGGCCAGCAGTGCAATGCAGCCCCAGCGTGTACAGCGTCAACCGAACCAGAAGAGAATGGAAGCCTTGAAACATCAGCTCTAACAAGAGCCAGATTCCTGCAAATGTACCAGAATGCCAAGCCATCTCCTCTTTAATTTATTAATTTCACAGGCATACAAGAATAACATTTTACTTGACAGCTTCCATAGTTGCATGTTCCCCTCAAATGGAAAAACTTACGCTTTTAAAATAGCATCATCCTGTTTAATGAAATCATAACATTGGCGTAGCATGTTTTCAGAATAATCAAGAGCAATTACTCCAGAATAAGTCCCGGATTTCGCGAATTTTCTGGAAAACAAACCACTCCCACAGCTAACATCAACTAGAAGGCCACCCTCTGCAGGTCTGAAGTACTCTTGAGCCATTTTAAACTGCATTCAAACAATAGATTGCACCATTAATAGCTTATCATGGAAATCTAGCAGAGCAATAACTAGAATTGGCTTGCTCACGTATAACAGGTTTAATGGAGAAGCCGATATTCATTTTTAGCCCATGATAAGAACACCACATACACATTGTACAAGGTAAAATTTTCTACAGCTATTGCAGTCTCAAAATGACCTTCCACAAATCCTCATGGCTAATTATTTTAATGGATAAAATTAGCCAGAAACCATACTTCTTCATTTTGACCAGGAAAGCCACTGCCGTTAAAACTCTGACGCCAGCCTCTCTCATATAAGAATGAAACAAGGGGACTCCTAGAAAAAGCAAGAAAACGAGGTGAGAAATCATATGCTCCACATAAAATTTATTAGTGAATCCTATAGGCAACCTAGAGAAGACAACGTAGAGCAGAAATTGAGCAACATACAATATGTACCTTGCAATCAAATAAGATGGTGGGTCAATTAAGCAGAAAAGTATGAGCTGAGGAAGAGGAAATCACAAAAAGACCGAGTATTATTCTCAATGGGTGCAAGAAAGCTAGCACATCCTTTGGGAAAGGGCAATGTCCTATTTCTTGTCCTTGCCAATACTTCGAGTTGACACACCATGAAAAGTTGCAACAAACCATAGAGGAATCTAAACCTGCTGCCTATAATAGAGAGGACTCGATTATCACCGTTCGCCATATGAAGTGTGGACTCATTCTCCCTTAACTATTTTCCACCCCAACCAACTTAAAATATCTTCATATATGGAGTAAAGAGCGAGTGAGCTAATGGTTAAAAGGTAAAAGATGACGATAACCCTTAAACAATCATAATTCCATAATTCAAGTTGAAACGGCCTGGTCGTAGACCACAATTAGTGATACCTGAATAGTTCTGACCGCGCTGGCTTGACTTCGACATAGTCCCTTAAACCAGCAGTAAGAGTGAGGTCTAGAAAGTTGTTTTTGCTGGAATATGACTTATTGCAGTTTTTACACTTAAAACCAGACCTATACACGGCTTCCCTGAACAATTTTGAAGTTATGAGTCAGAACTAATCCTTATCAAAGCATTATGCAGAATCAGTTGTCTGAACCAGATAATGAGTTCCAGAACTTACAAGTTTAGACCAGATGGGCCTCTTCTTATCAAGGGTTCATAGCATATTGGGCATGAAAATATCTCAACCTCCAAAGTTTGATCTTTCTGAGTTCCAGTGTCCTGAGATATGAGAATTTTAACTCACAAGCACACTAACGGAAGAAAGAAAGAAGCCTTGATAACTTTGGGAAAAATGAACGCGAGAATTACCACAAGACAACACTAGAGAAATACATAGTTACAGTTTACCAACAGCCTAAAAAACACTGTTAACCTGAACTCCATAATAGACAGGGGAAAAAGAAAGAGGGAGAAAGAAAAAAGGCGTAACGTTTTGGAAAGTGTACCGGCTCAACAGCAAGAACCGAGCTGGCTCGGACACTGAACGAGGGTAAGCGAACGGACGAGAACTGGGGGCGAGGTTGGACCCGGGAATTACGAGGAAGAAGAGGGTGTCTGGCGAAAGATAGCTGGTGCATCGAAGAAGAAGCCATGGTCATCAAGATCGTTGCAGAGCGTCGCCGCCTCTCTGTTTTGTGATCTGCTTGAAAAACTCTAAACCGATAGATCTGTGACAAATTTATACTAAATTATTTTTTTAACCATCAAAAACCCTAAACTGATATATTTTTGATAAATTTACCCCAAATCAATACACTTATGACAAATTTATTCTGTTAATTTTTGTTAAATTTTACAGTCAAATTATTAAGTTAAATGACACGTGATGAGTTTTTGGTATATCAATTTGGAATTTTACGCTCCGTTTGTCACAATTTATAATTTTTGTGATTTTTTTTGTGGTATTAATCCAATTTAGCGGATGGTATATTTGTCACAAATTTATCGGTTTGAGATTTTTTACGGTCGAATAAATTAATTTGGAGTAATTTTGTTATAAATGTATCGGTTTATAGTTTTTTTATGGTCAATCGGGGTAAATTTATCGCAGGTACACCAGTTTGGAATTTTTCATAATAAAAAAAAAATTTAGGATAAATTTGTCACAGATGTACCGATTTTGAGTTTTTTAGGGTATTAACCCTTCTTTGTTCATCAGTTCTTGTTTATCATAGTTCGGCAGTTGGGCTGACGTTTGTCCGTTCTACAACCCAACTCTAACTTCTTACTAAGGAATTTTTAATATGTTCGTGTGGCTTGTCTTTTTAAGTTTTGCAGGTTATCTTCATTGGACTTCTTTATCATTTGCAGATTGAGAGTATTTTGACTGCTTAAAGAAAATCGTCCCGATAAACTTTAGGCAAGCAATGGATCATCGAAGGGATATGTGAATGAAATGAGCCTTAAGCAACGGTGATTTTATCTTGAGTTTATGTTTTTAACCAATCAAATGACTCTGCCAACTTAAATGGGTTTTTTCTTTTTTGGCTAATTTTGGGGGGGGGGGGAGAGAGAGAGAGAGAGAGAGAGAGAGAGATGAGAGAAAGGGGGAGAGAGAGATGAGAATGGTGATGGTGTGTCACCATTTTGTCACGGTCCGTGAATCCTCCCGTACTCGTGACACTTGTGAGTTTGCTGGGGGTTATCGGGTGAAGAGTGAGGAGGCAGAAGGGTAGAACACAATTGGTCCATGGGAGTGGCGTCAGGACGGTTGGTGCTAGGAGTTCTAGGATAGAATGATTACATCACTTAGGAGCTCTGAAGACGGGGTAGGCCTCCCGTGCACAAACTGGTCGGGAGCTGATGCCGCTCTCCTGACAAGGTCATGGCAAGCCGAAACCAGTTGTTGTGCCTAAAGAGATCTGCTGTATAACTCGATGGACTAGACGCCCGAGCGAAGCTGGGCGTTGTAGGATCTCGCACGAAGAACCATTCACCGTATCGTTCATGGAATAGCTATAGAAGGAAGGCTGGCCTGGCGAATTCCGCTCGCCAGGCGCCCGCGGGTCGTTCCGAGGCCAAGGAATCTCTCGGCCCGTGACAAGTGGTATCAGAGCAGGAATCCCTCTAGTAAGCGAGTGAGCCAGTCGGAGAATCGAGCTTCTCGCTCTAGCGCGGGACGAACAGATAAGTCCTAGTGGATGGGTACTGGGACGAGTCGGTTTACCGCCGAGCCGATAGGGAGTTCGAGAAGAACCGAACCCTTGCTGAATGGGGATAACGTTCCTGGATCGATCGGTGAATTTGAAGAAGAGGTCTATTGCCACGTTTTCAACAAGGAAAGGACCTCCATCTGGTTTACTGGGGTCAAGATGCTGGTTAGGCTGAAATGGTGCTGCCAAAAGATGCGGTCGGCGAAAAATGCCACACTTGCTAGAAAGCATAGGTGACCGAAGGTCGAGCGGCTGAGATCAAAAGAGGCTACCGATGGAGCAAAACCTATTTTGTTGGGCGAGCGTGACCGTTCGATGTGAATTCCCAAAAGTGGCACATCAATGGTTAATGGATGCAAGGAAGCGATAGAACGGATCGCAATGAGGGCGTTGCGAATTGAGTGGGGGAGAATGTCACGGTCCGTGAATCCTCCCGTACTCGTGACACTTGTGAGTTTGCTGGGGGTTATCGGGTGAAGAGTGAGGAGGCAGAAGGGTAGAACACAACTGGTCCATGGGAGTGGCGTCAGGACGGTTGGTGCTAGGAGTTCTAGGATAGAATGATTACATCACTTAGGAGCTCTGAAGACGGGGTAGGCCTCCCGTGCACAAACTGGTCGGGAGCTGATGCCGCTCTCCTGACGAGGCCATGGCAGGCCGAAACCAGTTGTTGTGCCTAAAGAGATCTGCTGTATAACTCGATGGACTAGACGCCCGAGCGAAGCTGGGCGTTGTAGGATCTCGCACGAAGAACCATTCACCGTATCGTTCGTGGAATAGCTACAGAAGGAAGGTTGGCCTGGCGAATTCCGCTCGCCAGGCGCCCGCGGGTCGTTCCGAGGCCAAGGAATCTCTCGGCCCGTGACAATTTGCTGCAAGTGCATTTCATTTACTAACCTGTTTATTGGCTTTCCATATTTATTTTCCTAGTTTTGCAATTTATCTTCATGAGATTTTTAGTTGGGTTGTGTGTATATTTTTCCTTTTTCTTTTTGATTAATTTGGCTTCAAGAAAGATGGTGTTTAGATCCCAATTTACTCGTTTTTTCAGGCCCACTTATTTGGCGATTTTAATTGAGGTTATTTTATACTGTTCAGCTAATAAAACGTGTGTTTTAGCCATATTAAAAGTGAAAATAGAATCGCCCTTAATTAATCGAACTTTTTCCCTGACTTGTGGCATCTTCTTCTCTGTTACAGTCCGCATTTTCTCTTTGGATTCTCTACAACTATTCGGCAGTCATAGAGAAGCATGAGGGGCAGACTCAGATTCTTGTGGAATTAAGGAATCCAGCAAGAGCACAAGAAGCAATTGAAATTGGGCTTACTTCAGATCACTATAGGAAAATTTCTCTCTCTCACCCTCAATCTATAGAGAATGGTTTTTGGGGTTGTCCAAAGAAGTTACTTTCAAAATGCCAAAGAATGACTCTATTTTTTAAATTCATATGACCTGAATCTCGTAGAATTTTGTTAAACAATCCAAGCATATGACCATATCATGAACCAATTTCCTCTTCTGTAATATAAAATATTACAGGAAAAATGTCAAATTCATCACTGATTATAAGAAGGATCATGTTCGTTGTTCAGTGTCTGTTTAGTGAGGCCTGCATAATCAGTTGGTCCATAAGGTTGGAACCACTCGGCTAAAAACCCCCTCTTTCTTCTTGGATCGCTGTTCATGTCCTTGCACAGCTGGTCGTTGTACCAAATGTTGGTGGTTCCAATGCATGATCTCCAGAAGCCCTTCACACCGTATTGCTTCATGTGAATTTCCCACCTCGCTGTGTCCTCTTCCATCACCCTGATGCTTGGCAGCTTGATGTTCCCTTCAAGGAGGTGCACGGGCCACTGGCATCTGATCTCCATGGTCGGCAGGCTTGCAAGGCCTTCCGCATATCCTATTCTTGCGAGCTGGGGAATCAGAGGATGAATCACCTGCCTGAAGTAGGTATATAAGACCGTTACAACAAAACCAGGATGGGGTGCAGCATCAATTCAAAATCCTACGGAAGAAAACTGCATATTGAATGCCCCGAAAGTAGTACCACCACTAAATGTGTAATGATACACAAGAGGCCTTAAGGTTAGCCAAATGCTGCAATGCAATCTCGGAGTTAGATGATATCTTGTGTCGGTCCTTGACAGTTAATCCTCACTTAGATAATAAGACATGCATTTTGAATATCAAGGTTTTTGAGTGGAAATTGATGCTACTTGGTGTTGCAACTGCATGTATGAAATTGTACCTGTAAAGAGGAATGGTTGAAGTTGGTGAAGGGATGAGGTGCTCTTGGAAGACTGAAGATCTGAAAATATTCTTGAGCTTCTGATCACCTTTGTATCCGGTGGCAAGGATCACGAGATCACTCGAGATTGGTTTGTCTTCTCCGCTGACTATCAGACCTTCCCTGCAGAAGTGAAAGCTCGGCGACCTCTTGACTATGATGATTCCCTCCTCCAGTTTATTGTAGAACTTGTCGGGCAAGACATGTCCTCAAGAAAGCTGTGTCGGTACTACTCCGTACTTCTTTAATGGGAGTTTCCACCGGAGATAGATTTCCGAGAATTTTGAGGTGCCCCATCTCTAGGAATTTCAAGGGATAATAGAGTAATCTATTTATGATTATGACTTATAGACAAGCAAGTTTTGTGGAACTAAACCGAATAAATGGAAGTATGCACATACTAATGGTGAAAGCACTGTGGCGAGAAGCCAGTACAGGAAGTTTTCTCCCGGCTTATGAAGAAGCAGCTCGGCAAATCGATTGAAGTACAAGTAACCAAGGTAAATTATTAAGAAGCCGTCGCTCAGCAGCAACCAATGAGGATTTCTCTTGGTGCAAGCCAAGGGCAGGCTTTCTCAAACAGTAAGATCGGGAGAGTGACTCGCACACGGGAAAACAGGACGAACAGAAATTTCAGTACTGTGCAAGCTCAAGAGAACAGTCGTATCTTTGTCGATACAAATCAGATCGACTTGATTCCAAAGCCAAATGAACAAAGACTTCTGGATATACAATTTCTCTGTTTTGGGTTTTCTAAAATAAGCACTGTAGGATGGTCGAAATTGGGTTGGAAATAACGAACAGAACAAGAATAGATAGAAACTTCGTTGGTTGCCCTTCGAGGCCTCCAAGGAAGTTGAGGGGGCACCGATTCTTCTAGATCGATGACTGCAACTTTTCAAGGATGCAAATTTCGAAAGCTCCGACTCTTCAAGAACGGAGTGAAAACTCTTCTAGGTTTTCAAGGGTATGAACTCTACAAGGTTCATAATACTTGCTTCAAAGCAAAATTTTTTTCATTCATCAAAAGTCGTCTTCTACAAGAAATTGGATGGCTTATATTGTTAACGAAATAAAAACAGAGCGTTGAAACTAGGAAAATAATAAATAGCATAGAAACTAGAAACTAGTAAAAGCATCTTCATGGCTCCCAAGGTGTCTTTCAAACTTCCGGGATGGACTCAAGATATCGATACGGCTTCTCGGTTTCATCGAGCTTGAATGCGAGCCGATCTTCTTGGTTGAGAGAGCTGGTCTTCAATGCGGGCTGCATCATCTGGATCATCACACAAGGGTACTCAACTCCTAATTCCAATCAAGAAATGAGAATGAGATAAGGAAAACAATAATATCAGATAAACTCGATCATTTAAAGCATGAAAGGCGCATCTCTTGATGAAGTCTTGTGTTAGTATGTGATCTTTGTTGGTGTGCAGTAGATATCGCAACCATTGAATTCCTAGAAGAAGTGTCAGGAGTTGCAGATACAAATTCACTTACGTGTAGATACTTTAAGCATGATTGAACCCCATTCCATGACTAATTTACTCTTCTACAGAATGAATTCTTATGTATTTCGACAAAACTACAGAAGTTTCAGATGAACTTTTGGAAGATATTACGACCTTCAAAGCTTTGATAGAGCTTGATTATAGCTCACGGCGACAATTCACCCAACAATAGTCTGTAAGCAGATAAATCTACTTGAAATTACTCTTACCATTTGCTTATGCACATTCGACTGCTACATCCACCGCCGATTTCTGCGAACCGACAATTGTGATTCGCTTTCCTTTTATCAATTCAGCAGCTGCAGATTTCTCCATATCCGAATATTCCATTGAATGCATCACCTTGCCATCAAACACTTAGGAGCAATAATTTGGCGGGAGCTCCGGAATGTTAGGAAGCCCACTGAACCGTCCGATGCAGAGAATAACAAATTCAGCATGGTAAACCTGGCCAAGACACTAAAAGGAGAAGTACAAAGCACGTGGGTTCTGGAACCACTCATTATTGAGGCCAGAAATTTAATTATGGGCTTTTCTAACTTAAGTTCGGCCTATTGCTAGAGAGTCAAATTTAGTCACAGATTGGTTAGCAAAAATACGTAGAAATGGGTCTTTACATTCTAATTGGTTGTCCAACCCATCGGAAGCCCTTTGGGCCTTACTTTGTTCTGATTCAAGTCTTCTGTAATCAAACTCTTTGAGTTAGTTATGAAAGTTTATTTTTGACCAAAAAAAAAAACCTGGTCAAGACACAGCATTCACTTAACATCGCATCAAGCAATTGCAGAAATTAAAACTAGACAATAAGTACGTAGTGATGCTTCTCAAATCTCAAGATCGAATTGAACCGAACTATCAAGAAATAGTTAATTTACCTCTGTGGCGTAGTCTCTGTGTCCAGGATGGTAATGTGCAACTCCCCTTTTGAGTTGAATGCTCATTTCTTTGGATGACACTCCAACATAATTGATACCCCAAGCTTCACTTGAAAGTTTTTCTGAGGCATTTAAACTGAAAGAGAATGGAGATTTACCTGAGAGTGCTAAGGAACATGCACCGTAGGGTTTATCAAGAGACCCTAAAAGCCCTTTAATTCTTTCTATTTCCTCACTGCTGAAGGATTCTTTCACCTATCCTTCACTGTGACTGATTTGCTGGCTGGTCTGTTCAATTAGATGAGCTTGGGGCCTTGGCTGTCCTCCTTTGTTTCCCCACTCTCGGCTTGAGGTTGCTGGTTTGCCATTCAGTTTCCAGCAACATTCCTTTGTATGCCTTGGCTTCTTACAGTAGGTACACCACAAACTGTCTTGATTATCCTTCCATGTAGACCTCAAAGTATCCACCTTCCCTCTTTCTTGTGTTGATGCATTGCGAATTACTAATGCTGAGCCTTCCACAGCTTGAGGTTCTAGCATTATTCCCCTTCGACTTTCTTCTGCCCGGATTAGAGAGATTGTCTCTTCCAAAGAAGGTATTTCTTCTTTTCCAAGTATCTGAATTCTGACTTGGTCAAATTCAGAGTTAAGACCTGCCGGGAAATCATATACTCGATCCTTTTCAATGAAGGTTTTTAGAGTTGCAGCATCATCCGCACAGTTCATCTCAAATACTCGATAATGATCGAGTTCTTGCCATAGATTTTGAAGGGAATTGGCATATTCTGTCACCGTTTTGCTCCCTTGTTTTGTTGCACTTGTCTTTACCTTGATTTCATATACTTGTGCTGCATCTCGAGCCTTCGAATAAGTCCTGCGAATAGAATCCTAAATCTCCTTTGCAGTTTTGAGAAACATACATGTATCACTTATGGCCGGATCCATTGAATCCCAAAGCCATGACATGATCATTGAATTTGCCTCATCCCATGCGTTGAACGTGGGATCTTCTAGTGTTGGACCTGTTCCGAGAAGATGGCTGAGTCTTCCTTTACCCTTCAAATAGGTCTTGACGAATTGTGATCATTTGAGATAATTCTTTTCATTCAGCCTATAAGTTGCTCTCACATTTTGTAGATCTCCGGTCATATGGTTGGTGTTGGCCTCCTCATTTTGACCCGAAGTATCTCCAATCAATTTTCTCTTAGACATGGATAATTCCAGGCACAAAGAAAGTACTTGGAAAGGAAGAGCAAAAGAAAACAGAAGCAGTAAAGGCTGCTGCAAGTGAATGAGGTTTTAGGGCAAAAGAAAAAATAGCTAAAGGGATCACAACAATGACAGTTGCGATCAGATTGTTAAGGACAAAGACAAATCCAGCAATGAAGGCTATGATTGGAAGATTATTGCATCAATGAAGGATGCACTGCAACACTATCCCAAAAAAAAAAAAAAAAAAGCCTACAGCTCTGACACCATGAAGAATTTAGAGAAAAGAATTGTGATAATTCTCAATATATATGTACCAGGATTACAAAGCTATTTATAGGACTTCTACAAGTACTAACTAGGAAAAAACAGATCTGTAAAATACGGCTATAATCCCACAAATCAAGGGATACTAATAAATCATTTCCTAACTAATTATTTACAGCTATTTCCTAATAATTAGGACCCAAAAAATCAGGATTGAATATTCCTAATAATAAGATCCTAAAAATCAGGATAATTCAACATAAATCATGGGAAAAAAATAGAGTTTTTGACCTCTACTTACAAAATCGGTTCCCAAACCGGTTCCAAAACCAGTCCGGGAACCGGTATCTAGGTGGGTAATCACTCGGAACTGGTTCCCAGACCGGTTTAAATCGGTTCCGAATTTTGGGAACCGGTTCCCGGACTGATTTCAACAGGAACCGGTTCTCGACCCTGTTTTCCGAGTGGGCCAGTCCAGTTGCACACCCCTAGGTATAATAGCTTCCCACGCTTAGAGTGAATGAGGGTGGGTTAAATGCCCACAACTGGGTTGATGGGCCCTACGGCAGCGAATGTTTATCTTCCTTATCAATCATGTTAAGGATAATATCATATAACTCGTTTGAATTCAAAATATTTTGAATTACTTAATGCTTTTTTCATTTGGTAATAGTTATTACCATAGTCCATTCTCTTCCCTTCTTTACAATCCTCTATATTTGGCCGTGACATCCTCTGCGATTGTGTTTCCTCAATTTTGCTCATGTGTATTCTCTAGTAACGCCCAAGAGAATCGTGAAAAGTTGAGCAGATCACAAGTCCATATATGAATTGGCTATTCTCTTGCTTGCTCCCCAAATTAACCAAGCTTTCAAATTAATTGTGCCTGTCATTAGGGTCACGAAAACTTTGGTGTGATGACTAAACTTATATAATTATAACCAAAAAAGAAAAAGAAAAAAGGATCATATAGGAAATATCAGGCGTAGGGCATATTTCACGTTCTCACTCTTCCATTTGTTCCCCTTTTTCTTTTCAATAGCGTTTCTTGTCCTTACTTGTGATTTTTTGCTTTATTTTTTTAGAAGGGATTCTGAATTTGTAAGGCTATAAGTAGGAGTGAGCATAATTTTAGGATAGAATCTAGAATTGGGGAATCGGACCAATGGAAACATATATGGTTTCAAGTTTCAAGTTTCAAAGTATGCAGGGTACGTTTTGCATTCCAAAAATTAAAAAATCTATTTTGACGGGTAGGTTCCAAGTTTTAGATAAATGGAATCTAAAGCCTAAAACCTAGAACTTAAACCTATAATAAGTTTTTTGTTTTTTTGTTAATATATATCTTCACGCAATTTTGCAATGTTCTGTGGCGTCGTGTATAATTTGAAACCACTGGTCTAAACTTTTATTCATGACTGAGACTTTTACTTTGTTAATATTTTATATTCTTCATGTATCTAAATATAAAGTGATGCCTCATTTCAATCATTCAATTAATAATACAAGTTGAATCTGAATAGACCCTAAAACTGACACTATAACCTACAATAGGATAAGTTCCAAATTTCAAACTTTGCAAGGTAATTTTTAATATAAAAAAATAACAAATCTGTTCCAATGAATAGGTTCTAGGTTTCAAGTTCTGTACAGTTTCACTTGAAACCTAGAACTTACTCATTGGAACCTGTACATAATTTGGAATTGCTCACCCTTAGCTATAAGGAGGTTCTTCATGAAGAAGCTAAATTCTGAATCTCTTTCGTCAAGCCAAATTTGGATCACAAGTCTAACATCCGTTCCCACCCAACCACATCAACTAAGAAGCACACTTAGATTGAACACGTTAGTAATATCTTTGAATTTATGAGACAACTTAAGAAACCAAGATCTCCATGGCATTCATTTGTGGTCGCTAGACTTGTTAAATAGGTGAGTCAGGTAAATAATCCGATTCAAATTAATCCATACCCAACTCCTCTCAAGATTCATTTTTAGCATTTTTTCCTCCTTATATAGTTGGCTTTGAAAAATGGATAGCTCCATGAACTGGCTCATCGAGTTAGTAAGAGAGCTTGGGGATTGGGTTATGGATGGTGACGTGAAGCCTTGGTCCCGCAAATCCATCTGAATATGGAAGAGTTCGAAGGGATTTGGAGGTATTGGTGCTTTTATCAAATATTTTTCTCTTCTTCCCGGTTTTTACCTTTACTGTAGTCTTTATTGCAATCACGCAAGACATTAAAGACACAGTCATAACTTATAACTTTTCATTCCGTTTTTCTTGCTAGATTCCAAACGACGTTATAAATTTATCTCTCCAGCGACTATTCGAAACCCTTCTTTTCCTTTGAAGGATGGAGCATTATAAGAGTCAATTTGACTTAATTCTTTGGTCTACGTGTTAACATTATGTTCAGCTCCAAGAATTTGGCCTTTTCTAAGATAAGAACAACAAAAGAAAACTCCTTTACCAAAAAAAAAAAAAACAACAAAAGAAAACTCTCGTGTGTCGTTTGTTTCGGTGACCAAAACACTGCAAACAAATTGGATCAGTTTGCCCACAGACCAACACAATGTTTTTATCAAGTTGACCATCAGGGACCATCAAACATTGAATTCAAACCATCATTAACAAAAAAACCGACCGTGGCGTTGGCCGTTGCACCGTCATCTCAGTCCGTCTCGAAGCTCTCAAAGAAGGCCCTCACATCTTATCATTCTGACACCAAAACGCATATCTTTCTTTTTGGTAACAATACAATACTTTACACCACCTCCCCAGAACTCAAGCTTACAATGTCATATGTTCACAGAAATCATGTACTGACCCACTTTATTGATAAGGAAGAAACACTGAAAGTAATCATGGGGCAAATAGCATCTTTATTTTGAGCATTATTTGGTGTCAAGGCTTCTGAGCAGAGAACATGATGATGGATTGCTGAATTTTGCTAGTGTAATTGGTTAGACCACATGATGTGCACAAATCCTCGATCTCTTCAGCAGTCAGAAAGCCGTAATTCTGTGATGCTCTCTGCCACACAACCAAACATTGTCACAAACAAGCTCGATGCGCATTATGAGAATAATAGCGTCTTTTAGACAACTTCAGGGAAATCACTCCGTACAGAAAAAGAGTTGTGTGGGATTCCACCCAGACAGAAATGCTAAGACCATGAATGATGAAACCTTACGGTCTATGGTGTTGTCTGAGTGCATTTCATCTTGTCTACACAGTAAAATCTCCAAGGGATTTTAACTTAGATGAGATTGTCCAACATACATCAGAAAGTTTAAGAGTACATGGTATGTGGCAAACAGAAGCTGCCCAAGTATCACAATATATTGTAATTGCACGATGCAGTTATAAAGTGTAAGGTACATGTGTATGGATCAGAAGAACATTTGCTTAAGAAATATAAACTTTGGAGAGAAGAGGGTCAGATACAGCCAAGGGAGAATGGTTTGACAAAGACTCTAAGCGAAAAAGGAGATCCAGACTAATCTGCTCATTAGATTATCAACTACAGGATACATTTTGCATTTTGAATAGATCTTGCATGTGTTGTTGCAGTAATTTGAATTACTTAATCATGCTCCATGATTTTTGTTGCTATAACTCAAGTTGACGTGTTACGTTTTACAAGGCAAATGTGAAGTGGTTCTTGCAAAGTCACACAAAAACATATAGGTGGAAATATAGTACAACCAGAGCTACTGGGCTCGCCACCAGTCCACAAGATGGATTACTTGTTGATCCACATGCATTAGATGTTCGGATTCTAAACCACCATCAGAGACCTTGATGAAATGGAAATCCACTTGTATGTGATTTTTTTTTTTGTTGCTTTTTTTCCGTGGTTTCATCTCTTCATGTTCCAAGTAGAGTAGCATTATATGCAGGTTAAAGTGTACAAAAGGGGTCCCTCTCTTGTTTCACACGGCTCTAGAAGTTAAATTACAAGACTAAAAATGGGTCTAATGTACCGAGCTGTGTGCATACAGATGTACCTGTCTGAAAGGCAATATTATCCAGGGAGTGGACGGATTGTACCGGAGGAAAGTGGTTCCCACAAAAACTCCACCACTTCTCAACACTCGAGTAATTTCTGCAATCTGCCCATACGCAGCAGGGGGGTTGAGAACTTTATATCAGCCACTTGATGGGGATGAAGAAATAGTGTGTTTATCAGGAGCTCGTTCCACAGCTAAAGCTCATTAAAATTGACCTGTAATCACCAAAATTTCTTTTCCATATCTTTTTTCACATCATTGTACCATGATTAGAGAAACTGAATCTATCATTGAGCTAAGCCACATTTGACCATGATGAAATATGATTTGAGCATTTTTTAGGGAGGAGTTGTAGAATGATGCAAACCAGATCCATGAATTATCATTATTTCTCATGCAGATATCAAATGACAAACTTCAAAATTACCTGCAAGAAATTATTTGAAACAATACAGAAGATTGTGTTAGCGGTGCAACTGCCTTTGAGAAACTTGGGAAGAATGCCAGTTAAGTTGTTCTGGCTGACATTGAAGTAAACCGTACATGGAATCTGCAACTGCGAAGGGAGAGGACCCATCAAATTATTCGAACTCACATCCACGAAGGAAAGCTTTCTGCAGACCCCCATGCCTTCAGGCAGCACACCAGCAAAATAATTCCGACCCAAATTGAGGACCCCCAGCGAGCAAGACTCGCCCCAATTTCTCGGCAACCGCCCCCCAAGATTTGCCCTTCGTGCCCACAAAATCCTCAGACTTGGAAGCAGAATAATTTTGCGAGAAATTCCCCCTGCGAAGGCAAAAATGGAATCAATTCCAAACATATATGCCACGGTTCCTTGCCTCGACTGGGTACAAATATCTAAATTCTGAACTCCACTCCAAGGCTATCCATCAAGCCATTGCTACTCACACTACAATCGACCAAATTAGACGACACAATAACTGATAGGTTCTGACAATTTGATAGCTCTTTCAAAATCCTATCAATTAGACTGTTCTGAGATAGATAAACAGGTAGATGGGCGTCGATGTAGACATATATAGATCTTCATCTTCATATATATATTATGACAAACTGTTGTGTGATGTATGTGCCTTTTGTGATCACGGTTCTGGGTATACCAAGCATCAGTTGCTATCTGAAACTAATTGCTAAAATATCTAGCTGGCCAGCTTCTATGTGCGTACTAGGAAATGCAGTGGGAGAAGACGCAAAATCCCCTGCCTCCCAAGTTTGTCATCTGAACTCCTCTTTGCCGGTGTTCTTATGAGTTGGAAATGCTGTTGATCCTTGAGTGCTGGGAGTTCCCATTATTCCTTACACGTCTGATGCATTAGCTGGAGATTAGGCACAGAAACAGTGCCTCGTCCTTTGGAGCAGAGTGGCAGCAGTATCGGTTACGAGAAAGCTTTGGCCAGTCTTCTTCGGGAAATCGCTTGTCTCCCCTGCAAAGCGCGAATCTCTCTCTCTCTTCCCAAGAATACTTCTCGTGTGGTCTCACGAATCTCGCTCGACGTCTCCTTTAATCCATTTCAGTTTTTCTTCTTCCTGTTCTTCTTCCAGCTCTCGACAATCACGAGATGGCGGGGAGGAAGAGGGAGGTTATTCGACTGGAGCGCGAGTCGGTTATTCGGGTCGCGAAGGAGGATCTGATCGAGAAGTTGGCCGTTCGTTGCGGTACGTCCTTTCTCACCGTCGCTTCTTCATGTCTCCAAACCTTGCGATTTGGGTAAAGCATAGTCCAGGTGAAGGGTTTTCATCAATCGAGAACCGCTCGCCGATCCGATTCTCTGTAGATTCATGAAATCGTACAACCCAAAGTAAATAAAAAAACAAAAAAACTTCCCTACTCTTAATTGCAATATTAGTTAAAAAAAATTGAGCTCACATTAAAAGTTAAGAATAGAGACCGTGAGTTGATGACCGGTAAGCTTGGGAGTCAAGAATGTGGATGAGAGATAGAGGGACAACTCAAATGAGGTGAGAGTAAGATGAGACGAGGTAAATACCGAGTCAATGGTGTTGTTGAGTTTCAAAATAGGGATTTTAGAATTTATATTTTTCTTAATTTTTTATTGAAAATTTTAGCTTAAATATTATATATATATATATATATATATATATATTTATATATAATAATCCGATCCAGGTGGGCCAATCCACACTTGGAATCAAGAACTATATTGGTCTAATCCAATCATGGTCCGAGCGGTTTGCATTGCTTTGCATACCCCTATCCGTAACTCACTTCAACTGTGCGGGATTATGGAAAATGGCAATGGTTTGCACTCAGCGAGGACACACGTGACGTAGGTGTACGGACATTAATTTCAGGATAATTGTGGCCTAATCAATTCTCTGGACGAGGAGAGCCCTTTTTTTATGGGCTTTTTTCCGTTCCGGCCACCACATACGTGTTGAAATCTGAAAGTCATGGAATTGTTCCCAAAAATAGTATTATACATGTCCACTTCCTAACACTGCAACAATTGGTAACTCAAAACCGAAGTTTGTGCTGTCTTCTGCTCTAGTTTTTGGCTTCTTGTTCCTCTTCTTTAGAGATCCCCACCAGTCGGATTTTCCTTTCCTTTCTTTTTTCTTGCAGAGCCTAATTCTGACCGTGCTGAGTTTTTAAAGTTGTGCAAAAGAGTTGAGTATACAATCCAAGCCTGGTATCACCTGCAACTAGAGGAACTGATGGTGTGTATAGTTGTATTCTCCTCGATTCTATTGTCTGAACTTCTGCTTTTAGTTGGTTTAACTGGTCAACCTGGTCTTTTTGGTTGTTCCCTTTAATTTCCCTTTTCTTACTTGTAATTTTGTTCCAATGACTGCAGCAACTTTACTCTTTCTTTGATCCTGTGCATGGGGCTCAGAAGCTGGAACGGCCAGAGCGATCTTCTGAACAGATTGATGAACTTGAGCAAAATTTTCTCTCTCACTTATTTCAGGTACTACAGCTTCCCGTATACTTTTCCTTGAAGTTTTGCGGGTTTTTTACTTATAAGTAGAGACTTATTGCAATTTTTTACTCGGAAAGTTGACTGACCCGCTGTGATCTTTAGCCTTTCATGTGTTGTGCCAGAAACATCCATTCATTTCCATCTTTTCGTTTATTAGAATGAATTAGCATAAAGATTGAGCAAGAAGAAAGTGCATATTACTATTAGCATTTAACAAATTATAATGGTTTATGCCGCAAGATAGCACGAAATTTATTTATGGACTATATTTCCCTCCATCCTGATTGGAGGAATCCATGCCTACGATTGATGGGTAAGAAGTCATGAACATCACCCAAATGTAAGCTTAATTTAAACATGGATGATGCCCATGCTTTACGCCCATCAATTAAAAGGCTTCCTCTAACCTGGAATTTCGGAAAATGTGGCCCTCTATTTGCAGTGTGCTTCTATTATATTGCAGTGAGAAAATATAATGGACACCGTATCAATTCTTCACCCATGACAATTTCTCAAGTGTGATTTATGGTTCCTCTTATGAAGTAGATGATGTAGATTTGATGCATAAAGTACAAAAGAAATCGTGAGAAAGCTAAAGGATTTAAAAATCTACAACTTAACCCTTCTTATGTACCGACTCACTCTTTCTTTAGCTTTTCGGTTTTCCTTTTTTTTGGAAAGTGAAAATTTGGAGAAAGTACAATAATACATGCAGCTTTCGCCTTTTGCAGGTTATGGACAACAGCAACTTCAAAATTGCTACAAAGGAGGAAATGGAAATTGCAGAGTCCGGCCAGTATCTCCTTAATCTTCCAATTACAGTCGATAAATCTAAGGTATGAAATTGCATACATGGGACCAAGATATGTTTGTGACTTGGAATCAAGTGCCTATGCATCATCTGTGAAAGAATGGGAAAAGTGCCAAAAAAAGTCTTAAACCTTTTGTATTTGTACCAATTTAGTTATAAACCTTTTTTTTTGGTGCCAATTAAGTCCTAAACATTTTTACGTTGTGCCAATTTAGTCCTTTCCGGCTAATTTTGGTCTGATTTTGCTGACTGGATGTTGACCGGCTGACGTGGCCTGATCGGCGCTGACGTGGATAACTTTTAATAATATTTTAATATTTTTTAATATTTTTTTTTCTTCTCCTCTTCTTCCACCAGCCGGTCGCCGAGGTCCCGTGACCGACCAAAGGCGACGGCCGGGGAGGCTCGCCCTCGCCGGATTTGGCGAGGGCAAGCCTCGCCCGCCCAACGCGAGGCCGCCCTCGAGGCCTAGGCGGCGAGGCTCGCCCTCGCTGGATCTGGCGAGGGTCGAGCTTTGCCCATGGCCGGCGAGGGTCGAGCTTTACCCATGGCCAGCGAGGGCAAGCCCCGCCAGCTCAGTGCGAGGAGGCGGGGTTCTTGAAGGAGTTGGCCCGGTTGCGGATCAGTTGGAAGTCGGCGTTAGCCGAGACCCGGACCTCCTTCTAGCTCTTGGAGAGGAAGGAGAAGGCGCTCAAGGATGCTGTCGGAGATGGCCTCCTCGCGTTGAGCTGGCGAGGCTTGCCCTCGCTAGCAATGGGTGAGGCTCGACCCTCGCCGCACAGGCCTCGAGGGCGGCCTCGCGTCGGGCAAGCGAGCTCGCCCTCGCGGCCACTGGCGAGGTGGCCGGTCGCCGAGGTTCGGCGACTGGCTGGAGGAAAGAAGAGGAGAAGAAAAAAAGAAAAAGAAAAAAAGAAAAAAAAATCTAAAATATTATTAAAAGTTGTCCACGTCAGCACCGATCAGGTCACGTCAGTCGGTCGGTGTCCAGTCAGCAAAATCCGGCCAAAATTGGCCGAAAATGACTGAATTGGCACAACGTAAAAAGGTTTAGACTTAATTGACACAAAAAAAATGTTTAGGACTAAATTGGCACAAATGCAAAAGGTTTAGGACTTTTTCGGCACTTTTCCCGTGAAAGAACCAAGGAGATGCATTTAGTTAATTAGCTAGCAATGAGATTGACATTGCGCCTTTAGTATATCTAAGAAACGAGAGGCTAAGAGTATCTCGTAATTTTGCGTAGCTATATTATCTAATTATTTCATTTTGTTTGCCTAATATAGCTTGATAAGAAGCTTCTGAAAGGATACTTTGACAAGCATCCTCGAGAAAATCTTCCAAAAGATGCCGATAAGGTACAAACTGGGACGATGGCTGATACACAAGATCTCGATTTAATCTCCTTTGTCTAGTGTTGCTTAATCTTCTCTTATAGGCATATACTACACATTCATTGTGTTAGACCATATGATTTATTTGCCTAGAAATTTTGTATTGCTTTGCTACTAGTAATTGAGAAGATGGTTACCTCTCTCGGTTTCTCTGATTTTCATTCATCATTTTCCCTTTCAAAGTATATTATATTCAGACGCGGCATGGAAAAGGATCAAACAAAAGGTTACTTTTTCATGGAGAAAGTGAACGTGATCATCGCACGTATTTGGGCATATATTTTGAAACTCACCAGGTGAGTTATTTTTATGCAAGTCAATCAAGAAGATAAGTTGTATGAGTTTTTTCGATACTTTGTTTGTTTGAACTGCTAATTCCGAGCTTGTATTAAGCCTTTTTCCTTTTGTGATTTCATCTAGTTTTTGCTTTTTGCAGGATTGAGAAACTTTTGTCTAGATGGTCAGGTGCCCATCGTGAGAGAGATCCAGAGAAGAATGATGAAAATGGGACTGGAGGAGAGCAGGATAATTCATATGTAGAACGGATTCGTATAGAAAATATGGATATAAGGTGCTTTGAAATTTGCAACAATTTTGCGTTTTGCTTTTGCTTTGCAGGTTAAAATTTTGCAATTCTTGGTGCTCACACACCACCATGGCCATCATGCCCCATGGTTTATATTCACCTACCTATCCGGATAGCTTAATGTCTGACCAACATTTTTGGTGCCATTTGCTGGAGGTCATCTTGCTCTGTCCAAATATCAGATAGATGAATTCCATATTACTCCCTCTCCCTTGTTCCTCCAATAGATGCTGAATATCTCAGAGGGTGTAGATGAGATCAATTTTAGCCCGTTGTAAATTATTTCTTCTTCCAAGCTTTCCAATATTGAAGACTTGATGTTAGCATTTTGTATGTGTTGAGCTCAATAAGGTACCTCGCAATTCAGAAGTTTCTTTATGGTTAAAGAATGAGCGTGGCCAATGTAGAAATCCTAGTTTTTGCACGACTGTCTATTAATTCTAGAACATAATCAGCATCTAAAAACCTTATTAAATGTTTTTATGATGGTTGGTAGACTCAAACTTTCAAAGTATGGGTTGTATATTTCTGTTCCTGCTGCCTTTTTTGGCATTTATGACGTGTTATGTCATTCGAAATTTTGGAGCTGGATGGTTTCACGGGTGCATTAATTTTTTCTTAACTATTGATGGATGAGCAAAGTATTGAATGGTAAAAGCAGAACGCTGAAACAATCTCGCCTGTGTCTTCCATTCTAGATTTGTCTATCTCTGATACTTCTAAGTTGTCTGCAGTCTTCATAATCTTCTAAGCAAGATTACTATCCAAGAACCCACCTTTGAGAGCGTAATCGTACTTTACAGGTACTCTCTTGTTCTGTTGAAAATGCTGTCAGTTAAGATTTGTGTTGCATGGTTTGGATAAATAGATATTTGTTCTTTCATAGAAGTATCCTCCCTATAAGTTCACAGATTGTGATCTTGGCCCGCATGTAAGAAAGGAACGTGAATTTTTGTGAGAAGTTACCAAAACAGAACTATGACCTAAAATGAGTTCATTTGCTGATTAATATGTTGATTCATTGTCTTCTAGAATTGTTTATGAAGAAAAAGCTCTCTGATCTAACAAGGCCATTACCTCTTCAGGCGCTCAAGTTCCAACTCGAAAGCTGAAAGAGGAATATATGTAAAGCATTTCAAAAACATTCCAATGGCAGACATGGAGATAGTACTTGTAAATCTTTTACAGAGCATGTTTGTTTGGTGTTTTGTTTTCCTTTTTACCTTGGACTCTTTCTTCTTATGATCTTTATGGAGCTTATGACATTGTGTTGGTGCTTTTTGCCTATAACAGCCTGAAAAGAAAACTCCTGGGTTGACTCCACTGGACTGGCTTAAGTTTCTTGTCTCTGCTGTTGTTGGTCTGGTTAGTGCTTTTTCCCCTATTGTCAGTGTGGGAGCGTGTTTAAAATATACTAATGAACTAATCAAAATCTCCAGGGTGCTGCAGTTCGTTCTTTGCAGATGCCTAAAGCTCATCTGTGGGTCATGTTTGTCGTGCTGTTGACAGTGGCAGGTTACTGTGCAAAAACATACTACACGTTAAGTGCTCTCTCTCTCTCTCTCTCTCTCCACATGGTTTTCTCGGATATATTGGTTTTCCGTATATAGTAGTTGAATTTGGCGTAACTACTGAAATGTCTAGTCAATGGCCTATTTGGTAGATTTTGTTTTTGTTCCTTGAAACAACTATTTCTATTCTTACCACCCGTGGTGGCGGCGTCGTTGGTTGGGCATAGGTTCCTTTCACGAGAGATCTTGTGTTCGATCCGCGGCGTCGTCAAGCGACTTACCCAGGGCAGCAAGGGTGGTGGTGACTCTACTGCTCCTCCAGGGTTTACTCAGCCGTAAAGCAGCGCACAGGTTCCCTGGGTCACAAAAAAAAAAAAAAATACTATTTCTATTCTTTTATTTTGGGAACGAAAAAAGAATAAAAACCTATTTGGTAAAACTTTTATTCCCATGAACAAAAAATCTATTTTTTTTTTGGAATAGATTTGGAATATAAACAAAAAGTAGAAAAAAGTAGTTTCTTGTTCCATGAATTCTCTCTTCTCTCTTCTTCTCTTTCTTTTCTTCTTCTTCTTCTTGGCCGGTCACTAGCTTTGGCCATGGCCGGCGGCGGCGACCGGCCAGACGAGGGCCAGTGACTCCGATGCCCTAAAGACGCCGAGCCACGACGAGGCTCGCAGTGGCCAGGCTAGCCTTCGGTGAGCTCACCGGACCTCGTCCAGCCGGTCACCGGCTACAGCGGTGGCTGGCGACCGGCCAAAGAGAAAAAGTAAAAGGAAAATGAAAAAGAAAAAAGGAAAAAAAAAGAAATATAATAAAAGAATTAAAAATTAAAAGAAATAAAAAAATTTAAAAATCCTACTAAACGTATTGCTATCCCGGGAATATAAATTTTGGGAAGTTACCAAACGCGTTCTTTTACACAGAAATTGTTCCCGATAATAGAATAAAAAAAAAACCAATTCTCATAAAAAATTGTTTCTCGGAACAGAAGCGTTACCAAACACACCCTTGATAGTTCATGAATTGGTGCAGGCTTTGTGTTTTTTTTTTTTTGTGCAATAGGGTGCCTAGGAATCTGATGACGAAGACAATTTATGCAATGTAAAAAAGTCGTCTGATTGATCGAGAGCCACAGTACTGTACATAGATTAACTTAGGCCACAACAATACGCAGTCCGTTTTGACTTTGAGAATACTCTTGTAAATTTGTTGCTCATTTTGGCATACTTCTTTGCTTGTAGATTTCAGCAAAAGCTGGCTGCATATCAGAACTTAATTACCCAATCCATGTATGACAAACAACTTGACAGTGGGAAGGGGACTCTTTTGCACCTATTTGATGATGTGATCCGACAGGAAGTAAGTCGTGAAATTTGTGAGCTTTTCATCAATCAAAGAAGTTAAGAATGTTGAAGAATATAAATATTTCTGTCTAGTACAAAAACCTTTTTGGAGTTAGTTTATGCAAAAGAAAAAAGAAACTAATAAATGACATTAAAATGGTACATGATTCGGACACCATGACTAGCCTCTAGATGGAACTGAAAGTTCTGTGAGATCCTACCGACGATGGCTTATCCATTTGAAAGATACGAGATTGTTACATGGTTGATGATTCCGGTTATAAATTCACGCCATTGGAAGGGGAAAATTGTCCAAAAAATCCTAAATCTATTGCACTTTTGCTAATTCAGTTGTAAACATTTTAACTTTGCCAATTCAATCTTAAACATTTTCACTTCTTGCCGATTCAGTTCATCCGGTCAATTTTGGCCAGAAAATGCTGACATGGACGCCGGTGATGCCATGTAGGATTGTTGGTGCTGATGTGAATAATTTTTAATAATATTTTAATATTTTTTTGATTTTTTTTGAATTATTGTTATTATTTTTATGTTTTTTCCCCTTTTTTTTTTTTGGCTTTCTTTGCCTTTTCCGGTGGCCGGCCATCGGCCGCAGGTAGCCAGCTGGCCTCGCCCGCCACAGGTGAGGCTCGGTCGCGCGAGGAGGAGCCCCTGCAAGGGGAGCCCTTGCCCAGGCACGACTCGGTAAGGGTCGCCTGCGTCTAGGTGAGGGGAGCCCTCGCCAGGGCCAGCCTCGCCCCTGGCCGGCCGATGCCTGGTGAGGTCGCCTTGGCCTGAGCGAGGGTCGGCTTCACCAGAAGGGAAGCCCTCGCCGGGGCTCGCCCTCGCCTAGGCGAGTGTCGGTCTTGCCCAAACTAGATCTGGTAAGGCCAGCCCTCGCCTAGGCTAGGGCGGCCTCGCTCGGTGTTGTCGTCGCGCAGCCGACGGCCGATGAGGCCGCCCTGGCCTGGGCGTAGGTTAGCCTCGCCCAGGCGACCCTTGCCGGGGCTCCTCCTCGCCCAGTCGGGCCTCGCCTGTGGCGGGCGAGGCCAGCTGGCTGGCTATGGCTGGTGGCCGACCACCTAAAAAGGCAAAGAAAGCCAAAAAGAAAAGAAAAGAAAAAAAAGGGAAAAAACAGAAAAAAATAATAAAAATTCAAAAAATTATTAAAATATTATTAAAAATTATACACGTCAGCGCCGTCGGTCCTACGTGACATTGATGGTGTCCATGTCAGCATTTTTCAGTCAAAATTGGCCGGATGGATTGAATCGGCAAGAAGTGAAAATGTTTAGGACTGAATTAGCAAAATTAAAAGGTTTAGGCCTAAATTGGCAAAAGTGCAATAGGTTTAAGACTTTTTGGACAATTTTTTCCCACTGGAAGAGATTTCTTGGAGATGGTCTTTCACCAATTGTTGGGTTGAATTGAAATATGGGGAATCAGCCAGCTTAAATATGTTTGAACAATTGAATGCAGGTCAAAGAGGTGATTGTGTCATACATCATATTGATGGAGCAAAAGAAAGCTGCTAAACGGGTTTGAGCAACTCTTTCTTCTCGGCTCTTTTCTATTCATTTCCCTTTTTTTGAAGTTCTGGATTATCAAAGTATATATTTGCTAATAATGTGGCTTTCTTATGACGTGATGAAGGATTTGGACATGCGATGTGAAAAGCTAATAAAAGAAGCGTTTAATGTGAGCTGCAATTTTGATGTGGATGATGCAGTTGAGAAACTGGAGAAATTAGGCATTGTTTCTCGGGTAAATCTGCTCTTTGAGTTTTCGGTTTTTCTTCATTATAGCATAAGCATTCATTGGCACATTATGGGCTTAATGTCGCAATAGGAATAATTGAAAGCTGTCCACCTGCCAAGTCTAATGTTATCTCGAGCTTTGACCACTTGGATTGTAATTGTAGGATTCTATTGGAAGCTACCATTGTGTAGGCCTCAAAGATGCTAATAAGATTATTGGAAGTACGACAGAGGAACTTGTCCTCAAGGCAAAACATAGCACTTCCTGATGGCATTGAAGGCGGATCTCCGCTGTCATGCATTTACATTAAACTGGAGTGTCTAACCTTTGGAGTTGTTTACATGTATGCAAGTTAGTCCTCAAACCTTTCTGTATAAAAGGAAGTCTCAGCGGCCACTCTATACTTGCTATCCCTAGTGTTCATTTGTTCATTTAATATTGTAATTATTGTCATGCAAATGCTAGAAGTGGTTGTGTGCCCCCGACTTGGATATTAGGGGTGAGCGGTTCCCGATTCCGGTTCAGTTCCGTTTGGAACCTGGAACCTACCATTGGGTACAGGTTTCTCATTTTTTGGAACCTGGAACCTACCCGTTAGAATCAAGAACCTAGAACCTACCCTGTCGTCAGTTCCAGGGTCGGTTTCAGGTTCCAACATGTTCTTTTTTCTTTCATTTTTTTTTTCATTTTCAGATTTGAACTATAACGAAGAAGGAAAGAGACAAACCAAAGCTTCTATGTCAGCTCAAGCCAAGATCAGAAAAACGATGGCAACTTAGCAACTTTTGTTGTGACAAACACAAGAAAATCACTTATGCAAGCAACAAACTTCGACCAAGCATGAGTTCTCTTTGTTATTAGGCTCTGAATTTTGTTTTGGTCTCGGGACTCACTGCCCGGTAAAACAAAATGATCAAATAAAACTCCATAGAAACAATAGTCAGCTGTTGGTGTATTTCCCTAAGCATTAATTTATAAGTTATGACATACCTTTGATAGCTTTGGGTACGATGACTTCTCGTATTGGTGGTGATTTCTCAAAAGTGGAACTGATAGCTGCTATAGCTGAAGATTTGGAAGCCAGTTTCGCTGAATCAGGGGTGACAGACTTTGGAAAGATCTTCCTGACAATTGGTGGTGGAGTTGAGACATTTCTTGCATTTGGGCTCTCAAAATTAGCAGCTAGTGCATTGAAAGCAGGAGACCTGCCCCTTGAATGGCTTTGCCTCATTATCAACTACAAGAGTATTCACCATGCGCAGTACTTTTGTACTTGTGGTAGAAAAATCACCATGACCCAGCTGCAGAAAAGGCAGACATGTTTTTAGTCAAGTGAAGCAATAAACAAATATAAAAAAGAAAGAAGCAAAAATGAGTCCCAAAGTGAGCATTACTGTGTAATAGTTACATGAAGGCTTTCATCGAGTCAAACCAGATCTTTGATAAAAAAAAAAGATGAAGCAACACATCTTTAGATTCCTCCAAGGATACAACATTTGTATTGGTGGAAGCATAAGCAATGCCTAAAGGCAAAGCTCCTTTATCAGATCCAGCTGCCTCTCAACAAGTTCCTGGATGAGATTGATCCAGAGAAGCTGCCCAAAGAGGAAGCCAGCCAAGCATAAGATTCATACAGAAACAAATAGGTACAGGAATAAATTAAAGAATCTAAGAGAGAAAGAGAGCGAGAGAAAGAGGACCAAACCTGCACTGCATTGAGAGGAACATGGCCAGAGGAAACTGCAGCAATGACATTTATCCGAGTGGCTGCAAAAGTAATTGTAAGCTGAAACTAGATGAATTTCTGGATATTTGCATATACAGGTCGTCCCCACCTGACAACCGCATGGTGTCCATGATAGGTTAAATTCAAGGACTTCATCTATAAAAGGAGCTCCATTAAAACTCATTTTGCGTCAACAGGGTTGTTGACAAGATAGAACTCAAAAAACACAAAAAGAGAAAAATAGATTGCACAATAAGAACCGTATTATTTTGTTCCCTCCTTCCACCCTATAAATTGCTATATGCAATCCCATGCTGCATTTTGCATCCGCGTATTTAAATGCGTACTGCCAAAGATAAAAAGGACTGAAACAAAAAAGAAAGAAACATAGAATATAAAGACCAAAAAAGAGCAATCTTACATCTCAGCTCATGCAGATCAGCACATATCTACGTCTCATAGGTCATATATTTATTCAATTATAAGAGATTAAGGAATCTCCAAAAGATCAGTATATGGTAGAATGTTAGTTGGTAGAATAAGGATAACGTCATTTCCGTATTTGATAGAAGATCTAGGAACTATTATGCCCCTCATGAATATCACTGTTTCAGTGAGATGCAAGATCATAAGTTAATCATGGTGGCAAGTACTAACCTTCACAACAGAGGCAAAATTATCATCCAAAATAATGATATCAGAGCTCTCCTTAGCAACTTATGTCCCTTGAATACCCATTGCAAGGCCAATATGTGCCTAAACATCATAAAAAGTTTTCGTCCCAACAGCAATATCAGAGAGTAAATATATCCAATATGTGAATATTATACCACGAGCAGGAAATGCAAAATATGCGTAATGTACCAATTATAATATACCATAAGACATTAGGACCACATTAAGGTGTACAAACCAATTTGATAACATTTATTGCACCCAAGTTACTTTGACTGTCTACCAGTCAACTAGAGAATTTAGGAGCCTATGGACAAATGAGCAACATGATGCGAATGTGCCCAATAATGCCAATCCATCGAGCTGGGCTGTAATGCAAATGTGCTGCCAGCATAACCACATCATAAATAGATCCGAACCTTCCCATAAAAATAAAAGATAAACAATGAAATATTGGAACCTCATTTAGAGCAGGAGCATCATTTGTGCCATCTCCAGTAACAGCAACGACATGTCCTCGTTTCTTCAGAGCTTGCACAAGCAGAAGCTTGTCATTTGGTGAGGATCGTCCCATCACCTAAACATGCAAGGCACGATGAGATTTCACTCTGTACCAGAAGAGGGTAAAACAATGGAACTAATCAGCCAAAACATACAGATATTCCATAAGAAGCCTGCTCTACTTCCGTGTTTAAGAAGCTGTTCACCCCATTACACTCATTCATATCAAAAGCACTCCCCACATCTATATATTCAAGAAGGCCGTTTGGAACGGACTTATAAGTTCGATGCCTTACGCAGCTTGTATGCAATGGAGAAATGTGACAACGGTGTATGCACAAAAGCAGATTGGGCGAGCAACGTGAAGGGCGGCTGGGTGAGCGGTGAGCATCGTCGGCTAGCGAGCAGCGTCAAGGGCCGGCTAGGTGAGCGACGAGCGTCGTCGACTGGTGAGTAGCATCAAGGGTCGACTGGGCCAACGGTGTTGGGGGCGGCTGGCCGAGCGGCGTCGGGGGTGAGTAGCGTTGAGGGTGCGTGAGTGGCGGGCGGCCTCCACCGAGGGGATGAGCGGCGTCCACTGGTGGCGTCGACGGCGAGCGGCTGAGTGGCGAGGCAAGCAAGGGGTGATGGTGTCAAGGGAGCAAGAGGCAAGGGCGAGACGAGCGCGGGGTGACTGGCGTCCAGCGGCGTCCGGCGGCGGCGTTGAGGGTTAGGGCATCCGGCATCGGTGTCGAGGGCAAGCGGCATCGGCGACGGGCAGAGGCAGAAATCGCGAGAGACTCAAGTCTCAGGAACTGTGAGCGTGAAAGGGCGAAGGGTAATTGATTTTGGGGATTTTCTATTTAGGGCTTCTTTTGGAGCCGGTTCCCAGAAAAAAGGAACCGGGTTCTCTGGTTTCCGGTTCTACTCGGGAACTGCGCTCACCCCTACTGGATATGGGAAGGATGGTGGCAAAAGTAGGTTTCTTTAGATTCATGATGCTCGATCTACAGAGTCTGGAATGTGAATCCTAGGAGTTCTTGACTTTGAGGAATAAATACCGTTTGGACCAAAACCGAACGATAACACCTCTATCAAAAGAATGCACAGATTCTATCGATGCCGCATTTCACTTCAATCAAGAGAATGCAATAGATTCTTCTCTGCAATTTCAGGAATCCAAGGTTCGATTAGTGCCCCTTGGTTACACTATCTCATCCCGAATTCTATAGGGATGGAGGATGACACGACCGTTCTTTCTCTTAGAGGACGCAACCTCAAACCATCAAAATATATCTCCCAAAAGTCCCCTCGTTTTGTACTACTCATCACAAACTAAAGAACCTAAAAAAAATTGGAAAATAGAAGGATAAGCAATCACAGCTCAGTGAATAATCCATTTCTTCTAATCAGATCGAGCACCATCAAACCACAACTCTTTTTACCCAAACCCATAATATAACAAACATTAAATAAGAGAATAAACTACATATACTTTAACATAACTATATTTATAGCAAAAATATCCATTTCATAATAATATCAAAACAAATGTCAATGGTCCAAACCATTGATCAATCTCATTAATCACATGCTGATTGCTTGTCTGTTTCCCTCATTGTTCTCTTGTGCCAACATGCTTCCGATTGTTGTATCGATCGCCGACAAATATAGTTTTAATGGCCTACCGGCTTTAGGTGGCATCAAAACTGGTGGGGCATGTCACGCCCCAAACCTCGAGCATATGTACATCCTTCGGTGGTCGATAGAATTTTGCAACATTCCCAGGACTCGTCGCCAACCCTTTTCATTTTATTACATATACGGAAGCGAATTAACTAATCCCCTGACAACAACAAACATACGATAGAAAAGTAGGACAACTAGTTTCAAATCAAATACACTTTCATAAACACCTCAAGCTTATACAGAAGGTCTATTTCATAAAGGACTACTGAGCCACCTATGCTCCTAACCCTTCCGCTGCAAGCTCCGAGTTCTTCACACTAGGGACCTGAAAATGGTTATTCAATAACCAGTGAGATATAAATTTTAGCGAGTTCTTCCCCTAGTCCCCCGATTAGAACACCAACTCAACTCGGGGTACCTCTTTAGAACCATCCCACAAACAAACCAAAGATTAACAACCGACAATCAATAGTCGATTCGCATACATCCTTACCTGGTATGCCATACCCTGCGTGTCATAACTCAGCACGATACACGCAATGCACATAGCCGTTAGATGATGTAGTTCATCAATCACATACGAATCGCGTTACAAGCGATCTCATCTAGCCATTGCCACACCCTACACGTTATCGATTCATGCGTGCGTGCCATAAACAGTGTGCTCAACTCATGCATAACTAGAACCAAAGATGTCATGATTCTCATTAGTGCGCCACACAGCACACATTGATCAATTACACGGGTCTCAATTATAAGGTAAAATCGATGTGACACGTCCCATTCTATGCCACATAATTTTACCCCATAGTAAGGCCCAACCATCTCAACACTCACGCGTTCCAATTAATTTCGACCCACCGGCCACGGTTGACTCAACAGTCAATGGTCTTCCGGTGTAGCTGGGTATTGTCTCGCACCATCGAGTATGGCAACATCTACATCTAGACGGCATTCCATATAGGAGCATCGGCCCAGCCTCCACTGCGACCGGCATCCGTTGACTTTGGGCATTCCCGAAGGAGTATTGTCCTGCCCCAAAGGCTCGGACGGCATCTCATATCATTTATGCATTCATTCAATTTCGGCCCAGGATACCGTGCATTGCACTCAAATGCCTCAATTAAAATAGTGATCCTAGTCTATTTTCTTCGCATTAAAAACATCCGGGAAAATAGTCGTGTGTGGGTACACAGTCAATTTGAACCAGGAAAATTGATATGATTCCTTTTAAAATCCAACTATTTTATATAGTATATAAAACCATTTTTGGTGTCAAAATCCGACACCGAGATTTTCTAATCAAATACCAACGGTTTCCAATCACCACACAATTGCACAACGCATCACTCAATTCATGCGGATGCCCATGCATTTACACATCCATTCACTTCATAAAACCAACACACATGAAATTAGACTACTTTTCATTCTCGGGTGAACAGTGCGTCATGAACAGTGAAATTTCAGAATTAAATAGCTAATAAATTAAATCCACAAGTCATTAAAAACACTAATTAAAGCAAGCAAAGCATCAAGAACCATCACCAAAGTAAAATCAATCCTAATTGGCAGATACCGGGTCACTCGCACGTTTCTAAGTTTAAATCCAGAAACCTAACTAAATAAGCTCAGAAAATTCCCAAATTTGAATATGTTGTAAAGAACACATAAATGAACATTTTTCATGAAGACGCTTAAACCCAGATCCTTCTAGATTTGGCCCAGTAAATCGCTCAATCCAGCACCACAAACTGGGTCCGTTTCCAGAAAGTCTGTTTGCCGAAATCAGTTTGATTCGAGGTCCAAAACATGTCCGTTTGATCTGAAATTTGAGTATGTTAAACTAGAAGATGTGAATTTTTTTTTTTTTTGGTGAAAAAACAATTTTGAAATTAGAACCCTAAGAGTTGATAAAAACCCCTAGAATCCTAAAAGGTCACCAGTTCCGGCAAAAACTAAGGTTCTGTTTAAAAATGACGGAGCTGATATCTCCTTCTTTTGAATCTCTAAAAATCGTGAGAAAAATATATGTTGTAGCTAAGGATGTCTAAAACATTTATCCAAACAATAATAGCACCCTTCAATACTATGCTATATATTTAAAAAGGCTTTGACCACCGGGAAAAGTCCGAGTAAAGGCTGGGAACCGGGCCTCGAAAAAATTTCCGGCCCTCTTGGCGGACCCGCCACACAACCCCCCTAGAGGGGGTTGGGCCGCCACCCTAGATCCCCGCGATGCTGATCCCTAGGTAACCAATCCTGGGGGAGGTACAGGGAAATGAAGGGGCCCTAGCCAGGGGACTGGCAGGGAGTGGCGGCGGCGGCGGCTATATCTAAAGGAAGTGCAATTTTATCTCGGTATTCAACATTATTACTCATATAGATCATTAAAAGATCATGTAAGACTAGACAATTGCAATCAGTTGATTCCAGTAGAGAATTTGCTGAGAAAAGACATGATTTTATATTGGCAAATTAGTACTTCTCCTGTAAGCCCCACAACGACACTTATACCAACTTGAGAAGCTGTGAAAATCACATACTTTGCATCAGGGAATAAATGACCAGAAAAGTCGCAGTATAGAACGATAACCATAAAAACAAAATGGTCTCTCACCTCACACATAAACCAAACAGGCGCAAGGTTGCAGGCAACTTTGAGAATTTGCTTGCTTTTCATCTTCTCCTCCTGTTCCACAATGTCATCATCTTTTGCTTCTGAAACAGAGGCCTTTCCCTCTTCAAGTAAATGAACTTCTTCGCCCGTTGAATCCCCCACAGTCAACTTTTCTTGATTTACAATTTCACTATCACCCTGCTTCCCATTATTTTTGCCAGGAGAATTTGGACCTGCGCAAATTGCATAACTTGTCTCTGCACTATCGCCACTTTCACTAGTGCGGGATTTTAGGGATTTCAATAACCAGTTCTTGAAGAATGCTATGGGAAGATAGAAAGCCAAGAGCGAGGTCCCGAGATAGGTCACTGCGAATGGCTGCTCATAGTTCTCAAAAACACCCTATTACACGAGTTGATATGTTAAGCTGGTAAATGTAATTGTGACAGAGGAATTGATGTTCTTCGAATTCATAAAATAGTATCGAATCGTATCACATAGTTCACCAATTAAACCATGTAAATAACTAGGATCACCAAATGACAACTCTGAAAACAATATCGAGTCGTGTCTCTGATTAATAACTCAGTTGTTAAATGTAATGGAAAGCACGTGATTAAAATTGTACAAGTATGACGAACCACGCAAGCTGTGTTGGCTTAATCTAGATGTATTCTCAAATTTAGGGATGCTTAGCAATGTTAATTAGCTTAATATGAAATGATAATGCATTGAATTTACTCCCATATGGAAAGATAAGGACACCGAAGATTATCTGATCAACTTCCCTCTTTCTCGGAACTTCTAAGCCCTTAGGTAAGTTCCTGGATTTACATGTTTGCACGATCAAGATGCATCTTGACTCTTGACCAAATTATTATATCTTTCCACTTTTTCATAAAGGTTGAGCATGTTTTTCTGGATTTTAATATTCTCAGTGGCGATTCTGTGTAATCCCACTTGACCCACAGATTTACATCCTTAGTTTTGGAGTATTACGTGTGCTATGAAAACATCCTCAAAAAGTTCAGCTGCACCCTGAGAAAGAAAGCTCGCCATAACTCAAGAAATATTGAGGCCATATCTTCTTTACCCAAAAGAAAAGATAAAAGGAATGCAAGAGGGAATTTTGCACAAACACAGAGACACAGAGAGAGAGAGAGAGAGAGAGAGAGAGAGAGAGAGACTAACCTGAGTGACTTCTGCAGAAGTGACCCACATGATCACAAAAGTGAAAATGAGAAGCAACCCGCCTATGTATCTCCAACTCATTTTGCCTGTTATGACAAAGAAGAATAAAGAAGACAGAAATTGCGAAAAAAATGAAACGTTTAAGAGCAGAGAGAGAGAGAGAGAGAGAGAGAGAGAGAGAGAGAGAGAGGCGCTGGCGCGGGTGATGCGAACGGAGCTTCATGCCCTGTGTGATCGTGCGTGTTGGTGTAAATGCAACAAATCTTTTTCTTCCTTATCAATCATGTTAAGGACGAACCTGAGCAGGTCCTTAAAAGGCTCACAGAGGAAAATGACGATTCTCAGGTGAGCCCACACCGTCCTCCTATTTCCTTTCTGTCGGGAAAACAAAGATAGACAGGGAATTAGGATTCTCTCTGTTGGAAAGACAAAGATAGACATAGAATTAGGGGGCCTCATGGTGGTGAAGGTTGACGCCACGGAATTAGAGTTCTCTCTGTCGGAAAGACAAAGATAAACATAGAATTAGGGGGCCTCACGGTGGTGAAGGTTGACACCACGTCAGGATTTCGGTTCTGGCTACTATCGGGTAGATAGGTATAATTATGGGTGATTGGGTCTAGGGTGAGTAGGGTCTAGACTTGGACCCTGTATCCGACCCTATTTGTATTGGACCCTGTATGCAACCCACTCTGTTTTTCCGGTCCGGTTCCAGGGTCAACCCTGTTTCCACTGGAACCTGTTTTGCAACCTCCCGATATCTTATACGACTTCGAATTTTATATTAATATGCAAGAAAATAACGTAATCCACATACTTTGTATTAAAACAAAAATTAAGGATCCACAAGACTAATTAAAATAAATAAAATCATATGCCAAAGCAAAAATCATAGGATTGCATAAACATTAGAAACAAACATAGATATAATATTAGTCTTATTCCCACAAATACTACATGAAGTTGTTCATTTATGTAAGCATAACTCCTCATATAAAAGAGAAATTAGGTGAGCCAATCTACGTGGTACACAAGAATTTAGTGGCAACACACCGTCCGTTCATCAGACGGTGCGAGAGGGAGCCGATGAGGGAGGGAAGCGAGTGAGGAAAAGGAACGATGAAGGAGGAGTGTCGTGCGTGTCTGAGAGAGCCAAGAGGAAAAACGCCATGTAATTGCTTGAGTAAGAATAGAAATCATGGGAAAAAATAGAGTTTTGGACCTCTACTTACAAAATCGGTTCCCAAACCGGTTCCAAAACCGGTCCGGGAACCGGTATCCAGGTGGATAATCACTCGGAACTGGTTCCCAAACCGGTTTAAACCGGTTCCGAATTTTGGGAACCAGTTCCCGGACTGGTTTCAACAGGAACCGGTTCCCGGACCGGTTTCAACGGGAACTGGTTCCCGACCCTGTTTTCCGGGTGGGCCACTCCAGTTGCACACCCCTAGGTATAATAGCCTCCTGCGCTTAGAGTGAATGAGGGTGGGTTAAATGCCCACAGCTGGGTTGACGCGCCTTACGGCAACAAATGTTTTTCTTCCTTATCAATCATGTTAAGGATAATATCACATAACTCGTTCGAATTCAAAATATTTTGAATTAGTTAATGCTTTTTTCATTTGGTAATAGTTATTACCATAGTCCATTCTCTTCCCTTCTTTACAATCCCCTATATTTGGCCGTGACATCCTCTGCGATTGTGTTTCCTCAATTGTGCTCATGTGTATTCTCTAGTAACGCCCAAGAGAATCGTGAAAAGTTGAGCAGATCACAAGTCCATATATGAATTGGCTATTCTCTTGCTTGCTCCCCAAATTAACCAAGCTTTCAAATTAATTGTGCCTGTCATTAGGGTCACGAAAACTTTGGTGTGATGACTAAACTTATATAATTATAACCAAAAAAGAAAAAGAAAAAGGATCATATAGGAAATATCAGGCGTAGGGCATATTTCACGTTCTCACTCTTCCATTTGTTCTCCTTTTTCTTTTCAATAGCGTTTCTTGTCCTTACTTGTGATTTTTTGCTTTATTTTTTTAGAAGGGATTCTGAATTTGTAAGACTATAAGTAGGAGTGAGCATAATTTTAGGGTAGAATCTAGAATTGAGGAATCCGACCAATGGAAACATATATGGTTTCAAGTTTCAAAGTATGCAGGGTACGTTTTGCATTCCAAAAATTAAAAAATCTATTTTGACGGGTAGGTTCCACCTCTAGTCTAAACTTTTATTTATGACCGAGACTTTTACTTTGTTAATATTTTATATTCTTCATGTATCTAAATATAAAGTGATGCCTCATTTCAATCATTCAATTAATAATACAAGTTGAATCTGAATAGACCCTAAAACCGACACTATAACCTATAATAGGATAAGTTCCAAGTTTCAAACTGTGCAAGGTAGGTTTTAATTTCAAAAAATGACAAATCTGTTCCAATGAGTAGGTTCTAGGTTCCAAGTTCTGTACAATTTCACTTGAAACCTAGAATCTACTCATTGGAACCTGTACATAATTTGGAACTGCTCACCCTTAACTATAAGGAGGTTCTTCATGAAGAAGCTAAATTCTAAATCTCTTTCGTCAAGCCGAATTTGAATCACAAGTCTAACATCCGTTCCCACCCAACCACATCAACTAAGAAGCACACTAAGATTGAACACGTTAGTAATATCATTGAATTTATGGGAAATGTCACAAATGGTCCCTATACTATTACTTAATGTGCAATTTGGTCCCTGAACTTTCGATCGGCTCAATTTGGTTCCTAAACTATTGATAAATGTCCGATTTGGTCCCTGAACTTTCGATCGGCTCAATTTGGTTCTTGAACTATTGATAAAAGGCTCAATTTGGTCCATGAATTTTCGATCAGCTCAATTTGGTCCCTGAATTATTTATAAATGTCCAATTTAGTCATTCGTTACTATTTTTCTTTTTCTTTTTTCTTTTTTTTTTCTTTTTTTTTTTTGCTTCTTCTCTCTTCCCTCCGCCGGAGCCGGCGGAGGGAAGCCAGCGTCCGGCGAGGCGAGCCGGCGGAGGGAAGAGAGAAGAAGCAAAAAAAAAAAAAAAAAATAGTAACGAAGGACTAAATTGGACATTTATCAATAGTTCAGGGATCAAATTGAGCCGATCGAAAGTTCATGGACTAAATCGGATATTTATCAATAGTTTAGGGACCAAATTGAGCCGATCGAAAGTTCAGGGACCAAATCGAACATTTATCAATAGTTCAGGGATCAAATTGAGCCGATCGAAAGTTCAGGGACCAAATTGCACATTAAGTAATAGTATAGGGATCATTTGTGACATTTTCCCTTGAATTTATGAGACAACTTAAAAAACCAAGATCTCCGTGGCATTCATTTGTGATTGCTAGACTTGTCAAATAGGTGAATCGGGTAAATATTCCGATTCAAATTAACCAATTCATTTGTAATGTAAATTAGTTAACTCATACCCAACCCCTCTCGAGATTCATTTTTAGCATTTTTTTTCCTCCTTATATAGTTGGCTTTGAAAAATGGATAGCTCCATAAACTGGCTCATCGAGTTAGTAAGAGAGCTTGGGGATTCGGTTATGGATGGTGACGTGAAGCCTTAGTGACAAAAGTCCCGCAAATCCATCTGAATATGGAAGAGTTCGAAGGGATTTGGAGGTATTGGTGCTTTTATCAAATATTTTTCTCTTCTTCCCGGTTTTTACCTTTACTGTAGTCTTTATTGCAATCACGCAAGACATTAAAGACACAGTCATAACTTATAACTTTTCATTCCGTTTTTCTTGCTAGATTCCGAACGACGTTATAAATTTATCTCTCCAGCGATTATTCGAATCCCTTCTTTTCCTTGAAAGAAGGAGCATTATAAGAGTCAATTCGACTTAATTCTTTGGTCTACGTGTTAACATTATGTTCAGCTCCAAGAATTTGGCCTTTTCTAAGATAAGAACAACAAAAGAAAACTCTCGTGAGTCGTTTGTTTCGGTGACCAAAACACTGCAAACAAATTGGATCAGTTTGCCCACAGACCAACACAATGTTTTTATCAAGTTGATCATCAGGGACCATCAAACATTGAATTCAAACCATCATTAACAAAAAAACCGACCGTGGCGTTGGCCGTTGCACCGTCATCTCAGTCCGTCTCGAAGCTCTCAAAGAAGGCCCTCACATTTTATCATTCTGACACCAAAACGCATATATTTTTTATTGGTAACAGTACAATACTTTACACCTCCCCAGAACTCAAGCTTACAATGTCATATGTTCACAGAAATCATGTACCGACCCACTTTATTGATAAGGAAGAAACATTGAAAGTAATCATGGGGCAAATAGCAACTTTATTTTGAGCATTATTTGGGGTCAAGGCTTCTGAGCAGAGAACATGATGAAGGATTGCTGAATTTTGCTAGTGTAATTGGTTAGACCACATGATGTGCACAAATCCTCGATCTCTTCAGCAGTCAGAAAGCCGTAATTCTGTGATGCTCTCTGCCACACAACCAAACATTGTCACAAACAAGCTGGATGCGCATTATGAGAATAATAGCGTCTTTTAGACAACTTCAGGGAAATCACTCCATACAGAAAAAGAGTTCTGTGGGATTCCACCTAGACAGAAAGGCTAAGACCATGAATGATGAAACCTTACGGTCTATGGTGTTGTCTGGGTGCATTTCATTTTGTCTTCACAGTATAATCTCCAAGGGATTTTAACTTAGATGAGATTGTCCAACATACATCAGAAAGTTTAAGAGTACATGGTATGTGGCAAACAGAAGCGCCCAAGTATCACAATATATAGTAATTGCACTATGCAGTTATAAAGTGTAAGGTACATGTGTATGGATCAGAAGAACATTTGCTTAAGAAATATCAACTTCGGAGAGAAGAGGGTCAGATACAGCCAAGGGAGAATGGTTTGACAAAGACTCTAAGCGAAAAAGGAGATCCAGACTAATCTGCTCATTAGATTATCAACTACAGGATACATTTTGCATATTTGAATAGATCTTGCATGTGTTGTTGCAGTAATTTGAATTACTTAATCATGCTCCATGATTTTTGTTGCTATAACTCAAGTTGACATGTTACATTTTACAAGGCAAATGTGAAGTGGTTCTTGCAAACAGTCACACAAAAAAATATAGGTGGAAATATAGTACAACCAGAGCTACTGGGCTCGCCACCAGTCCACAAGATGGATTACTTGTTGATCCACATGCATTAGATGTTCGGATTCTAAACCTCCATCAGAGACCTCGATGAAACGGCAATCCACTTGTATGTGATTTTTTTTTTTTTTTGGTGCTTTTTTCCCGTGGTTTCATCTCTTCATGTTCCAAGTGGAGTAGCATTATATGCAGGTTAAAGTGTACAAAAGTGGTCCCTCTCTTGTTTCACACGGCTCTAGAAGTTAAATTACAAGACTAAAAATGGGTCTAATGTACCGAGCTGTGTGCATACAGATGTACCTGTCTGAAAGGCAATATTATCCAGGGAGTGGACGGAGTGTACCGGAGGAAAGTGGTTCCCACAAAAACTCCACCGCTTCTCAACACTCGAGTAATTTCTGCAATCTGCCCATACGCAGCAGAGGGGTTGAGAACTTTATATCAGCCACTTGATGGGGCTGAAGAAATAGTGTGTTTATCAGGAGCTCGTTCCACAGCTAAAGCTCATTAAAATTTGACTCGTAATCACCAAAATTTCTTTTCCATATCTTTTTTCACATCATTGTACCATGATTAGAGAAACTGAATCTATCATTGAGCTAAGCCACATTTGACCATGATGAAATATGATTTGAGCATTTTATGGAGGAGTTGTAGAATCATGCAAACCAGATCCATGAATTATCATTATTTCTCATGCAGATATCAAATGACAAATTTCAAAATTACCTGCAAGAAGTTATTTGAAACAATACAGATTCCACAACCCCTCAAAACCCAGCTTCTAGAATTATGCTAGTAACCATGTAGAGCTATAAAGATTTCAAACTCCCCAAGCACACCTCATCCCCTCTTCCACTGCAGTATCCTGATACTGGGTCAATATAGCCTGGAGAGGTATATATAAGAAACACTCCACGAGTTTGCTAGAGGTCTCTCATGGATGAATCTGCTAACTTATCCCAAGCCATCAGCTTCACTAATGCCCTTGTAACCCTTCGCATAACTGCACAATGGTACTAAGCACCTCATATAATTTGGTTGCGCAAGCTTCATTCCTAATTACTTTCCATGCCATAGCTGTGCTGCAGACCTATTCAATTTGTCCCATTTTCCACCGCTTCTTTTAGCCTTACCACATAAAATGACCTCTCTGCTCAGGAGGAATTGTTGCTTGACTCCTTTATAGCAGAGACTACTGGCTATTGTTGCCTGACCCTTCATCACTCATTAGAAAACATAGTGCTCTCTCTCTCTCTCTCTCTCTCTCTCTCTCTCTCTCGCTCATGATGCTTTTGACATACTTCTGTGCCTTCTGGAGGCAGACAACAACAGTCTCTGAAGTTGCCTCTAGTCTTAAGGCCCCTACAAATCCTTGACCCCTTTACAGCAGAGACTACTGGCTATTGTTGCCTGACCCTTCATCACTCATTAGAAAACATAGTGCTCTCTCTACCTCCCTCTCCTCCGCCCGCACACCACCCCCCCCCGTGCCCCCACGCTTTCTTTTCCCTCCCTCCCTCTTCATCACTCATTAGAAAACATAGTGTCTCCCTCCCTCCCTCCTGTCTCGCGATGCTTCTGACATGCTTCTGCCTTCTGGAGGCAGACAACAACAGTCTCTGAAGTTGCCTCTAGCCTTAAGGCCCCTACAAATCCTTCAACTTTCAGATAACTGTGCAAGGTAATTCCCCTGTTTATAATGGCAATTGTTGGCTAATCAAATGCTCATCTTTGTTGAAAGCAAGTAGCGCAATAAAGATGTCTAGGGCCATGAGAAGCAGCTGGCCAGTTTCGAATTTTATGTTGATAATAAGCTAAGCTATCCTTCCACAAAGTGACTTTCCCAGTATAACCATTGAAGATAGGATGGCTTCGCCATATTCTAAGCAATAATGGCTGAGCAAAGGTCAACTATATTTTGCAATCAGTAAAACCTCTCGCAAGTTTCAGTACAGATCCCCACTGTGACCCAGACAGAATTATCTTCAGGTGATCAAAATCAAAATACTAAGCTAAGTTGCTTGGAATGACATCCATCTGTGACACAACCACAAGCCTAACATTCATTTGATGGCAGGTGCCTCATTACTTATTTGATATTCCCTTTACTCATTCTGAATTCTATAAAGCACCAGAATATAACTCCAGTATCTAGTCAATTTCCGGGATGCCTATGTGACTTATGAGACAGTATGGCTCAACAAAACTGAGCTAGATTAAACAAGAGAGTGGAACGTACAGCGTTAGAAGGAGAAGGCCAGCAGTGCAATGCAGCCCCAGCATGTACAGCATCAACCGAACCAGAAGAGAATGGAAGCCTTGAAACATCAGCTCTAACAAGAGCCAGATTCCTGCAAATGTACCAGAATGCCAAGCCATCTCCTCTTTAATTTATTAATTTCACAGGCATACAAGAATAACATTTTACTTGACAGCTTCCATAGTTGCATGTTCCCCTCAAATGGAAAAACTTACGCTTTTAAAATAGCATCATCCTGTTTAATGAAATCATAACATTGGCGTAGCATGTTTTCAGAATAATCAAGAGCAATTACTCCAGAATAAGTCCTGGATTTCGCGAATTTTCTAGAAAACAAACCACTCCCACAGCTAACATCAACTAGAAGGCCACCCTCTGCAGGTCTGAAGTACTCTTGAGCCATTTTAAACTGCATTCAAACAATAGATTGCACCATCAATAGCTTATCATGGAAATCTAGCAGAGCAATAACTAGAATTGGCTTGCTCACATATAACAGGTTTAATGGAGAAGCCGATATTCATTTTTAGCCCATGATAAGAACACCACTTACACATTGTACAAGGTAAAATTTTCTAAAATTTTCTACAAATCCTCATGGCTAATTATTTTAATGGATAAAATTAGCCAGAAACCATACTTCTTCATTTTGACCAGGAAAGCCACTGCCGTTAAAACTCTGACGCCAGCCTCTCTCATATAAGAATGAAACAAGGGGACTCCTAGAAAAAGCAAGAAAGCGAGGTGAGAAATCATATGCTCCACATAAAATTTATTAGTGAATCCTAAAGGCAACCTAGAGAAGACAACGTAGAGCAGAAATTGAGCAAGGACATACATTATGTACCTTGCAATTAAATAAGATGGTGGGTCAATTAAGCAGAAAAGTATGAGCTGAGGAAGAGGAAATTACAAAAAGACCGAGTATTATTCTCAATGGGTGCAAGAAAGCTAGCACATCCTTTGGGAAAGGGCAATGTCCTATTTCTTGTCCTTGCCAATACTTTGAGTTGACACACCATGAAAAGTTGCAACAAACCATAGAGGAATCTAAACCTGCTGCCTATAATAGAGAGGACTTGATTATCACAGTTCGCCATATGAAGTGTGGACTCATTCTCCCTTACCTATTTTCCACCCCAACCAACTTAAAATAACTTCATATATGGAGGTAAAGAGCGAGTGAGCTAATGGTTAAAAGGTAAAAGATGACAATAACCCTTAAACAATGATAATTCCATAATTCAAGTTGAAACGGCCTGGTCGTAGACCACAATTAGTGATACCTGAATAGTTCTGACCGCGCTGGCTTGACTTCGACATAGTCCCTTAAACCAGCAGTAAGAGTGAGGTCTAGAAAGTTGTTTTTGCTGGAATATGACTTATTGCAGTTTTTACACTTAAAACCAGACCTATACACGGCTTCCCTGAACAATTTTGAAGTTATGAGTCAGAATTAATCCTTATCAAAGCATTATGCAGAATCAGTTGTCTGAACCAGATAATGAGTTCCAGAACTTACAAGTTTAGACCAGATGGGCCTCTTCTTATCAAGGGTTCATAGCATATTGGGCATGAAAATATCTCAACCTCCAAAGTTTGATCTTTCTGAGTTCCAGTGTCCTGAGATATGAGAATTTTAACTCACAAGCACACTAACGGAAGAAAGAAAGAAGCCTTGATAACTTTGGGAAAAATGAACGCGAGTATTACCATAAGACAACACTAGAGAAATACATAGTTACAGTTTACCAACAGCCTAAAAAACACTGTTAGCCTGAACTCCATAATAGACAGGGGAAAAAGAAAGAGGGAGAAAGAAAAAAGGCGTAACGTTTTGGAAAGTGTACCGGCTCAACAGCAAGAACCGAGCTGGCTCGGACACTGAACGAGGGTAAGCGAACGGACGAGAACTGGGGACGAGGTTGGACCCGGGAATTACGAGGAAGAAGAGGGTGTCTGGCGAAAGATAGCTGGTGCATCGAAGAAGCCATGGTCATCGAGATCATTGCAGAGCGTCCTGGCCTCTGTTTTGCGATCTGGGTTTTTTTGTTGGGATGATAACTCGAAAAACCCTAAACTGGTATCTGTTGTGACAAATTTATTCTAAATTATTATTTTTAATCACAAAGAAATCCTAAACTATTATATTTTTGACAAATTTATCTCAAATTAGTACACTTATGACAAATTTATCCCAAACTAGTACACTTATGATAAATTTATCCCAAACTAGTACACTTATGACAAATTTATCATCTGTTAGTTTTTTGTTAAATTTTATAATCAAATTATTAAGTTAAATGATACGTGACAATTAACTGGTATCCAAATTTTATGCTCCGTTTGTTACTATTTACAATTTTTGTGATTTTTTTGTGGTATTAATCCAATTTAACGGAGGGCATTTTTGTCACAAATTTATTAGTTTGTGATTTTTTGCGGTCCAATAAATTAGTTTGGGGTAATTTTGTCATAAATGTACTAGTTTATGATTTTTTATGGTCAGTTGGAATAAATTTGTCTTAGATATACCAGTTTGGAATTTTTCATGATTAAAAAACTAGTTTGGGATAAATTTGTCACAAATGTACCAGTTTGGAGTTTTTTAGAATATTAACTATTTTTTGTTCATCAGTTCTTGTTTATCGTAGTTCGGCAGTTGGGCTGACTTTTGTCCGTTCTACAACCCAACTCCAACTTCTTGCTAAGGAATTTTTAATATGTTCGTGTGGCTTTCAATATTGTCTTTTTTAGTTTTGCAGGTTATCTTCATTGGACTTCTTTATCATTTACAGATTGAGAGTATTTTGAGTGCTTATTTACCTAAAGAAAATCGTCCCGATAAACTTTAGGCAAGCAATGGATCATCGAAGGGATATGTGAATGAAATGAGCCTTAAGCAACGGTGATTTTATCTTGAGTTTATGTTTATAACCAATCAAATGACTCTGCCAACTTAAATGGGTTTTTTTCTTTTTTGGCTAATTTTGGGGGGAGAGAGAGAGAGAGAGATGAGAGAGAGGGGGAGAGAGAGATGAGGGTGTCGATCTTGGTTGTGTATGAGCTATATAAGAGGTGAGAATGGTGTGTCACCATTTGCTGCAAGTGCATTTCATTTACTAACCTGTTTATTGGCTTTCCATATTTCTTTTCCTAGTTTTGCAATTTATCTTCATGAGATTTTTGGTTGGGCTGTGTGTATATTTTTCCTTTTTCTTTTTAATTAATTTGGCTTCAAGAAAGATGGTGTTTAGATCCCAATTAACTCGTTTTTTCTGGCCCACTTATTTGCCGATTTTAATTGAGGGCATTTTATACTGTTCAGCTAATAAAACGTGTGTTTTAGCCATATTAAAAGTGAAAATAGGATCGCCCTTAATTAATCTAACTTTTTCCCTGACTTGTGGCATCTTCCTCTCTGTTACAGTCCGCATTTTCTCTTTGGATTCTCTACAACTATTCGGCAGTCATAGAGAAGCATGAGGGGTAGACTCAGGTTCTCGTTGAATTAAGGAATCCAGCAAGAGCACAAGAAGCAATTGAAATTGGGCTTACTTCAGATCACTATAGGAAAATTTCTCTCTCTCATCCTCAATCTATAGAGAATGGTTTCTGGGGTTGTCCAAAGAAGTTACTTTCAAAATGCCAAAGAATGACTCTATTTTTTAAATTCATATGACCTGAATCTTGTAGAATTTTGTTAAACAATCCAAGCATATGACCATATCATGAACCAATTTCCTCTTCTGTAATATAAAATATTACAGGAAAAATGTCAAATTCATCAATGATTATAAGAAGGATCATGTTCGTTGTTCAGTGTTTCTGATTAGTGAGGCCCGCATAATCAGTTGGTCCATAAGGTTGGAACCACTCGGCTAAAAACCCCCTCTTTCTTCTTGGATTGCAGTTCATGTCCTTGCACAGCTGGTCGTTGTACCAAATGTTGGTGGTTCCAATGCATGATCTCCAGAAGCCCTTCCCACCGTATTGCTTCATGTGAATTTCCCACCTCGCTGTGTCCTCTTCCATCACCCTGATGCTTGGCAGCTTGATGTTCCCTTCAAGGAGGTGCACGAGCCACTGGCATCTGATCTCCGTGGTCGGCAGGCTTGCAAGGCCTTCCGCGTATCCTATTCTTGCGAGCTGGGGAATCAGAGGATGAATCACCTGCCTGAAGTAGGTATATAAGACCGTTACAACAAAACCAGGATGGGGTGCAGCATCAATTCAAAATCCTATGGAAGAAAACTGCATATTGAATGCCCCGAAATTTGTACCACCACTAAATGTGTAATGATACACAAGAGGCCTTAAGGTTAGCCAAATGCTGCAATGCAGTCTCGGAGTTAGATGATATCTTGTCTCGGTCCTCGACAGTTAATCCTCACTTAGATAATAAGACATGCATTTTGAATATCGAGGTTTTTGAGTGGAAATTGATGCTACTTGGTGTTGCAACTGCAAGTATGAAATCGTACCTGTAAAGAGGAATGGTTGAAGTTGGTGAAGGGATGAGGTGCTCTTGGAAGACTGAAGATCTGAAAATATTCTTGAACTTCTGATCACCTTTGTATCCGGTGGCAAGGATCACGAGATCACTCGAGATTGGTTTGTCTTCTCCGCTGACTATCAGACCTTCCCTGCAGAAGTGAAAGCTCGGCGACCTCTTGACTATGATGCTTCCGTCCTCCAGTTTAATGGAGAACTTGTCGGGCAAGACATGTCCTCAAGAAAGCTGTGTCGGTACTACTCCGTACTTCTTTAATGGGAGTTTCCACCGGAGATAGATTTCCGAGAATTTTGAGGTGCCCCATCTCTAGGAATTTCAAGGGATAATAGAGTAATCTATTTATGATTATGATGTAGAAAATTATTCACATGAATAATTAATCAATCAAGAAAAAAAAATGGTCCATATATAATTGTAAAACATATTTATTAATAAATACAGCGAAATTAAAGCATACCTGTTTGAGCCATTACTTTACGAAAAGTAGATCACTCTGATAATCAGGAATCTATTGGATGCCAAATCTTCCTCTCTATTACCTATTTCTATATAGCAGCTTTCAATGGGATTAAAACAACTGATAGGTATAACCTACCATTTTATAGGCTAGAGAGGGGACCTAGCAAACCCTAATCAACAGCGTGTCAACTGGGCCCTTTCCATTACGGGTTTCAGTCAAACACAATTACTTACACTTTACTGCTCAACTAGGCCCGTTATCAATAAATGCCAATACCCAATTCAATCAGATCACTGTAGAGTTCAACAAATATTGGAATATCCATTAACCCGATTATTTAAAATAGAAAATCAATTAATTAATGTAAGCCCATATTATAGGAAATTTCCAACATTCTCCCACTTGGGCTACATTAATTAACTTATTTTATTTTAAAAAAGATTTTATATTGAAAACGACACTATCGGGTTAATAACTGAAAATTTTGTTTTATGTGGCCACAACTTTAAAAAATAATATTTCAATAACGGCATCTCAAAACCAATCCAATTCTATATAACCTCACTATAGGACTATGGAGATCAATGTGTTAAGAAAATGCCACAACACAGGACCTTCCATAATCACATATAATAAGCATTATATTTTCATGAATCATGGGCCTAGTAGTGTAGTAAGAAATAGTGCCAACATTTGATCAAAATATACACTATTTCTTATCGGTCCTTAATGCAATTTCTCAACGACATGAAACTACATTAACGCAATTTCTAAACAACATGAAATTGCACCATTATGTCACAGTCCAACATGAAATCTCATAATCAGTGACATCCAGTCATCTTTAAACTAAAATTTGTTTAAAGATACTGTTTTATACTTCATTTTCTCAGTCAACAGGAGAAATGATAACAATAGAATCAATAACAACAATTATCAAAATAAATGTTTTAATAAACATTATAAAAGCATTATCAATCTGCATATAACTATAATATCCAGAAATACAATTTGTATTACTCCCACTAACAAAAGAAATCAAAAGAATCTAAAACACCCATATTCTTTACATGTTTCTTTAAACAAAATGAGTCGCAAACCTTTTGTTAGAGGATCAGCCAACATGGACTCAGTTATAATATTTTCAATTACAATATCTCCCTTTTTGACCAAGTCCTTAACAGTATAATATTTGATTTCCATGTATTTGGACGCATTGATAATCTTGTCATTCTTAAAATAACACACAATTGTAGTGTTATCATATATAATGCAATAAGATCAATTATGGGCAATGAGCAATTCAACAAAATAATTAGCACATCATAAACTCACATTTGGGCAGAGTGTATAATGCACCATTATTTTCCACAACATGAAAATTATGAAATGATAACAAGGAGAATTACACATAATTGTCAATGATCCATCCCCTTTGGGCAGACAAATCATTTAAATTATACATCTTCATGATATCAATATATAGAGACAATAAAGGAGAATTATATATAACCTTCAAGGATCAATCCCTTTTGGGCAGACAAATCCTTTAAATTATACATCTCCATTATCTCAACATAGAGGGGAATTACACATAACTCTAAAAAATTTATCCACGTTAGGCAGATAAATCTTTTGAGTCACACATCCCCATCATTCATCTCTAATATATCAATATAGAGGGGAATTACATATAACTTTAAAAAATTTATCCCCTTTGGGCAGATAAATCTTTTTTAGTCATACATCCCCATCTTTTAATTTTGGAATTTATCTTCATGCAATTTTCAAATTAATATACACAATAATTCTCTTTGGGCGAGTAATTGTATATACTAATTTTTATCAATAGGAAACTCTAAAAAATATATGCCCAAAATTCATCTAACAATTTTCATTTATTTATTTATTTATTTATTAGTGTGCAGTATCCAATCTAAGCTTACACCCATAATTCACCACAATTCCAACTATTCCTAAATATATCACTAACCTGTCACACACAAGAAAAACTCGTACTTTTCTCGAGCCATGAATTCTAGAAATAAATCTGAATCAACCAGAGCAACTTGATGACAATCAGGAAAGAAAGGCAGCCCCAATATATATATATATATATATATATTATGATGAAAACTTAGATGACAGAAGATTGTAAATCCACAAAACGCAATAGAACTAAACACGTTAAGCATTTCTCGTTGTTGTGATATTATGAACCAATCCAAACACAATAACTCAAAAGGAAACACTCGGAATAAAAGATTATGCAATATATCTCATATGAACAATGAGACATGGTAATTTTATGAAGAAACAAAGTAATTTATGAAAAACCACTCAAAGCACCTTTAAGTAAATGCCAAAGGAAGTCTTGTTTCATCATCTTTCAAAGTCATAGTGAAGATTTCATACCCCAACAAGCACCTTTGACACCCGAAACGGGAGCCCTAGGGCTTCGCGAGGGGGCGTGGGACCGCGCCCAATCACGCCGTCCTTCTCGTACGGTGAATCGGACGTGCTCGTCATTGGTGGGTTTCTAGCGTTTCACGCATGGATCATCAGGAAATCTAATATTTCGATGTCCAATCTACTCAATGTGAATGCATTATTTTTATTCAATTAAAAAAAAAACACCATCAGCTCCTCCCCCGCCATAAACACAGCCCCAGGGCATAAAAGAAGGAAAACCCTTTATTCCACAGTTTCCAGAACATTACTTAAAAAAAATAAAATATTCTGATTCAAGAGATCAACTTAACCCGTGAACAGGCTCACAAAAGAAAAGAATCTTGGCAAACCCATCATCCAAAAACACCGAATGTCAGCATCTAACAGGGTCATTGCACCAAAACAAGAATGCGAAACATGCGCATAAGAGGCTATCAATAGCAAAGCAATCCAAATCCGTACTCGTACCCCTCCCATACTAATCCATCCGAGAAAAACCAAATCGATTATCGAACCGATCACGCCAAAACAATCATGTCACTAAAGGAACGAACATGAAGCAATGGTTTTCCAAATTAAGATTTCGAAATCTAGAGAACAGAGAGGAAGATGGGGGCTTACTTTAATGCAACAAAAGGATGCTAAAACATATATATAACAATACCCATGCAACGATTTACAACGAACATCAATCGATTGCAAGTAATTTGAAAATTCTAGAACTTTTTTATGTATAAACCCTAGAATTTCAAATTTAAAATTCTCTCTCAATTCTCAATGAAATTATGCAAATTATATATGGTTGGAAAGATCTCGACATGTAGAATAAAAGCTCTAAGGTTTTAAGATCAATCGAGCAAAAAATTCACATGAAAAATAACGCTCATATTTGGTTCAAAAAGGAAAATTTCGAATTTTGTTTATAAAAAAAAATTTGGATTCTACAATCATATATGACTTGCTTTGATACCACATGTAGAAAATTATTCACATGAATAATTAATCAATCAAGAAAAAAAAAACGGATCCATATATGATTGTAAAACACATTTATTAATAAATACAGCGAAATTAAAGCGTACCTGTTTGAGCCATTACTTTACGAAAAGTAGATCACTCTGATAATCAGGGATCTATTGGATACCAGATCTTCCTCTTTATGACCTATTTCGATATAGCAGCTTTCAATGGGATTAAAGCAACTGATAGGTATAACCTACCCTTTTATAGGCTAGAGAGGGGACCTAACAAACCCTAATCAACAGCGTGTCAACTGGCCCTTCCCATTACGGGCTTCAGTCAAACACAATTGCCTACACTTTGCTGCTCAACTAGGCCCGTTATCAATAAATGCCAATACCCAATTCAATCAGATCACTATAGAATTCAACAAATATTGGAATATCCATTAACCCGATTATTTAAAATAGAAAATCAATTAATTAATGTAAGCTCATATTATAGGAAATTTCCAACATATGACTTATAGACAAGCAAATTTTGTGGAACTAAACCGAATAAATGGAAGTATGCACATACTAATGGTGAAAGCACTGTGGCGAGAAGCCAGTACAGGAAGTTTTCTCCCGGCTTATGAAGAAGCAGCTCGGCAAATCGATTGAAGTACAAATAGCCAAGGTAAGTTATTAAGAAGCCGTCGCTCGGCAGCAAGCAATGAGGATTTCTCTGGATCATCACACAAGGGTACTCGACTCCTGATTCCAATGAAGAAATGAGAATGAGATAAGGAAAACAATAATATCATATAAGCTCGATCATTTAAAGCATGAAAGGCGCATCTCTTGATGAAGTCTTGTGTTAGTATATGATCTTTGTTGGCGTGCAGTAGATATCGCAACCATTGAATTCCTAGAAGAAGTGTCAGGAGTTGCAAATACAAATTCACTTACGTGTAGATACTTTAAGCATGATTGAACCCCATTCCACGACAAAACTATAGGAGTTTCAGATGAACTTTCGGAAGATATTACGGCCTTCAAAGCTTTGATAGAGCTTGATTATAGCTCACAGCGACAATTCACCCAACAATAGTCTGTAAGCAGATAAGTCTACTTGAAATTACTCTTACCATTTGCTTATGCACATTCGACTGCTAAATCCACCGCCGATTTCTGCAAAGCGACAATTGTGATTCGCTTTCCTTGAATCAATTCAGCAGCTGCAGATTTCTCCATATCCGAATATTCCATTGAACGCATCACCTTGCCATCAAACACTTAGGAGCAATAATTTGGCGGGAGCTCCGGAATGTTAGGAAGCCCACTGAACCGTCCGATGCAGAGAATAACAAATTCAGCATGGTAAACCTGGCCAAGACACTAAAAGGAGAAGTACAAAGCACGTGGGTTCTGGAACCACTCATTATTGAGGCCAGAAATTTAATTATGGGCTTTTCTAACTTAAGTTCGGCCTATTGCTAGAGAGTCAAATTTAGTCACATATTGGTTAGCAAAAACACGTAGAAATGGGTCTTTACATTCTAATTGGTTGTCCAACCCATTGGAAGCCCTTTGGGCCTTACTTTGTTCTGATTCAAGTCTTCTGTAATCAAACTCTTTGAGTTAGTTATGAAAGTTTATTTTTGACCAAAAAAAAAAAAACCTGGTCAAGACACAGCATTCACTTAACATCGCATCAAGCAATTGCAGAAATTAAAACTAGACAATAAGTACGTAGTGATGCTTCTCAAATCTCAGGATCGAATTGAACCGACCTATCAAAAAATAGTTAATTTACCTCTGTGGCGTTAGTCTCTGTGTCCAAGATGGTAATGTGCAACTCCCCTTTCGAGTTGAATGCTCATTTCTTTGGATGACACTCCAACGTAATCGATACTAATCACTCTGGAATGGAACTTGATGTAAGGATATAAATTGAAGTGCTGAGCATAAGACTTGACATGGTCCAGGACTTCTGTGTGGCTGGGGTACTTGTCCTGCACAGAGGAAGGCCAATCGAAGTCCGAGAACCGGTAATCTTCCTTCTCATTCTGTAGCCTGGTCGATTGCATGGTGTGAATCCAGACTCCCCCGACGTGGCAGTCGGCCTCGAACACCACCGGGTCAAAGCCCTTCTCGATCGAATACTTGCAGGCGAGAAGGCCACTAATTCCTGCTCCTATAATCACTAGCCTTCTCTCCATTTCTCTTTTCAAACTCCAGAGGGATTCAACATGTAATGTTTCAAGCTAGAGAGAACTTATTTTATATACCCATCAGGATTGATCACGGATTGAATGTTGAAGAGACTGTTCCGCTTGAAGCAATCTTTGACCACATGCTTTATTTCCCTGACCTGATTTATTGAGAAATTTGTAGGTTGCAGTCTACAATTCTAAAAATTTAAAATTTTTAAATGTAGACGTGATTTGATTTTTAATTATTCTTCTAACCAACAATTGATTCTTTTTATAATGATAATAAATTCTCATAACTCCACACATCACGTACTGAAGAGAAATCACTAGAATTTGTTCCGGTGGCCACCCTTCTCACATGAGAAGGGTGAGGTATGTGAGAAGGGTGAGGTAGGGGATTTGAATTCTCACATTTTCCGGGAGTTGGAGCGAGGACAACTTAGTTTTGGATGTAGGTTTCAACTTCGATGTTTTACAATAAGGTAGGATAAAAGTTTGATAATGAGAGTTAGAATAAGACCAACTAAAAAAAAGTACTGGAGAGAGAGAGAGAGAGAGAGAGAGAGAGAAACCACTTCCCGGAGAGAGCCGGATGCTGTATGCATCTAGTAACATGGGGTGACGCAGAAGCCTCACAAGAGGTTATATCATACCTGGGTAGGCAGATGTCGAGTCGACACGATAATTAAACAGAGAATAGAAAGAGTGCACTGACGAGTGCGCGTGGGAGAGTGAATGCGAGGATGAGTGAAATTAAGCAAGATGACAAATGGAGAAAAGGGGTTGGTTTTGATCTGGTTGGGCAATAAGAAGCAAAAGAGGAAGCTGAGTATTAATGCTAATGTCCTCTGGGTAAAAAAATAAAGAAATGAAACATTTTGTTGTTAAAAAGGGACGGTAAAATTAAAAACTGCAAGAATAAAATAATAAAAAAGGGAGAGAAATTTGAATTTCTATTTAAACTTTGACATCGTCTGAGTTACCATGTGTTATTCCAACTAAGTAATTTAACTATTAGATTTGAGGGAAGTTAACCGAAGGTAAATATAACGTGGGTATAGGAGTATGGGGCTTTTTATGACACAAGAACTAGTTTGTCATAAATTTAAGATAGATGAATCCATTTAGGAATTTTCATGATGTTAAACTATTGTGTATATTATTTAATATCATAGGAAGTAGCTCACATGTAGAGCCTTGTCTCTAAAAGAAAGATCTAAAGTGATGCTAGTGTTGTTCTCAATGTACAAATTATTAACGTGAATCAATAACAATATGTATACATCTGGAGAGCCTATATATTGTGTAAAGACCTAGTCCAACGAGGTCGGGGCAAAGGGTCTAGATAAAGAGCAGTTTCTGTTTTTAGGATGGTGAAGGAGGCCGGGAATAAACTAAACTATGCACTGAGTAAAAAGATAATGATTCTTAGATGTGTGTGCACGCATGAGTGCGTGTGCATGAAAATTGGAATTAAATCACAGAGGCACTTTTTGAAAGCTTTTCTTTGGAATTCCAAAGTTAAGATCCAAAAGACAAAATCATAACACTTAATTGTATGGGATGGGCCAAAGCGAAAAATACCTCAAGTGAGTTAATTTAGGGATGCCACATGTTAAAGCTCACAAGATATTTCATGAATATCACAATACATATATAAGTAGGATCAGGAATAGTTAACATCCCTACAAATTTATCTAGATATGGAAGAGGTTGAAGGGATTCGGAAAATATTGGTACTTTTGTCGGATAATTTCTTTTTCTTCCCCATTTTTACCCTTACTGTAGTTTTTATTACAATCACGCTAAAAGACCTTGAAGTTATAGTCGCAACACAAGATAGTTCATTCCTTTCTCTTGCTAGAAACCAAACGAGATTATTAGTTGATCTCTCCAATTCCTTTCTCTTATGATTATTCAAATCCCTTCTTTTCCTATAAGGTACATCATAAGAGTCAATTCGACTTCATTTTTTGGTCTACATGTTAACATTATGTGCAGCTCCAAGAACTTGGTCTTCTCTCTGAAAAGAATAACAATAGAGAACTCTCGTGAGTTGTTTGTTTTGGTCTCCTAAACGCTACAAACAAATTGGATCGACTGCAGACTAACACAATGTTCTTATCAGTTTGACCATCTGGGACCATCAAACATTGGATTCAAACCATCATTAGCCAAAAAAACCGACTGTGGCGTTGGCCGTTGCACTGTCATTTCGGTCCCTCTCAAGCTTACGAAGAAGGCCCTAAAATATTATCATTCTGACACCAAAATGCATTTCATTCTTATTGGAAACAATCCAGTGCTTTACACCTCCCCAGAACTCAAGCTCACAATGTCATATGTTCTCAGAAATCATGTCCTTCATTGATAAGGAAGAAACACTGAAACTAGTCATGGGGCTAATAATATCTTTATTTTGAGCATTACTTGGTGTCAAGGCTTCTGTGCAGAGAACATGATGAAGGATTGCTGAGTTTTGCTTGTGTAATTGGTTAGACCACATGCTGTGCACAGATCCTCAATCTCTTCAGCAGTCAGAAGGATGATATTCTGCGCAGTTATCTGCCACACAACCAAACATTGTCACAAAAAGGCTTGATGCGCAATATGAGAATAACAGCCTGTCTTTGAATCAACCTTAAGGAAATCACTCTGTACGAAAACAGAGTTTTGCGGAAATCCACCTATACAGAGATGCTAAGGCCACGAAGGAAGAAAACCTTTCGGTCTATATTGTTGTCTGAGTGCATTTCATTTTGTACTTACAAGACACTCTGTGAGGGAGTATAACATAGGATGGGATCGGCCAGCACACGTCAGAAAGTTGTAAGAGTACTTGGTATGTGGCAACGAGAAGCTAGTCCTAGCATCACAAAATATAATAAGTGCACTATGCAGTTATACAGTGCGAGGTATAGTTGCACGGGTCAGATCCATTTGCTCAAGAAATTTCAACTTCCGAAAGTAGAGGGTGATTCAACCTAGGTTGAATGGTCTAACCAAGACAGTGAGAGAAAAAGGAGATCCAGACTAGTCCGCTCATTAGATTATCTACTGAGGGGAATACGTTTTGAATATTTGAAATAGATGTCGCATGTGGGTGTTGCAGTAATTTGAATTACTTACGAATGCTTCATCTTTTTTGTTGCTGTAACTCAAGTTGACATGTTACATCTTACAAGGAAAAGATGGATTGGTTCTTGAACACAGTCACACAAGTAATCATTGACGGAAGTATATACTATACGTGGAGCAACCGGGCTTGCCACCAGTTCATGATATGGATCACTTGTCAATACACACGTATTGGATGTTCAAAATCTAAACCTCTATCATAGACCTTAATGAAACGACAATCCATTCGTAAGTGAATTAGTTTTTCTTATTTTCCATCTCTTCATGGTCCGCAAGGAGTAGCAATATATGCAGGTTAAAGTGTACAAGAGTGGTCCCTCACTCATTTAACACAGTTCTAGAAGTTAACTACAAGAATAAAAACGGGTCTAATGTGCCAAGCAGTATGCATACAGATGTACCTGTTTGAAAGGCCGTATTATCCAGGGAGTGGACGGAGTGTACCGGAGGAAAGTGGTTCCCACAAAAACTCCACCGCTTCTCAATACTCGAGTAATTTCTGCAATCTGCCGATAAATGGCAGAGGAGTAGAGAACTTTACATGAGCCATTTAATGGAGATGAAGAATAGTATCTATACCAGAAACTTATTCCGCAGTTAAAGCTCATCAGACCTGTAATCACTAAAATATCTTTTCCACGTCTTTTTTCACATCATTGTACTGTGACTAGATTAAACTGAATCTGTCATTGATAACCCACATTCAGCCATGATGAAATTTGCTTTGTGCACTTCAGGTGCAAACTAGATCCATGAATTATCATATTTTTCCATTCAGATTTGAAATTATAAACCTTTAAAATTACCTGCGAGGAGTTATTTGAAACAGTACAGATTCCACAACCCCTTAAAACCAGAATCTAAAATATGCTAGTAACTATTTAAAGCTACAAATATTTCAAACTCCCCAAGCACACCCCATCCCCTCTTCCACCGCAGTGTCCCTTCTGGGTCAATATAGCCTGGATATACATATATATATATATCTATATGTGTGTGTGTGTGTGTGTGTGTGTGTGTGTGAAATACTGCACGAGTTTTTAGAGGCCCCTCGCAGACCAATCTGCTAACTTCTCCTCAAACCATCAGCTTGACTAATACACTTGTAACCCGCTGCATCACTGCACAGTGGTACTAAGTAACTCATATGATTTATATGTGTGTGTGAAATACTGCACCGAGTTTACTAGAGGCCCCTCATAGACCAATCTGCTAACTTCTCCTCAAACCATCAGCTTGACTAATACACTTGTAACCCGCTGCATCACTGCACAGTGGTACTAACTCATATGATTTATTTGTGCAAGCTTCATTCCTAATTAATTTTTACTCTCCACCCCATGCTTCTGACATACTTCTGCCTTCTGGAGGAAGACACAGTACAGTGTCTGTTGTTGCCTCTAGCCGTAATCCCCATCAAATCCTTCAACTTACGGATACCTGTGGTAAGTAATCCCCTGCTATAATGGCAATCGTTGGCAACTCAATGCTAATCTTTGTTGAAAGTGAGTAGTGCAATAATGATGTCCAGGGCCACGGCAGCTGGCCAGTTTCCATTTTAACTTGATAATGAGCTCAGCCGTCCTTCGATTAAGTGACTTTGCCAGTATGACCACTAAAAATAGGATGATTTGGGCCATAGGCCATATTCAAAGTAATAATGGCTTGGCCATATTCAAAGCTATAAAGGCTACATGACTGTCAGCTATATTTTCAATCGATAAAATCTCTTCCAAGTTTTAATAGGATTGCCCACTGAAGGAAACGATGACCCAGACAAAATTATCTTCAGGAGATCAAAATAAAAAATGATGAGCTAAGCTGATTGGAACGACATCCATCTGTGATACAACTACAAGCCTAACATTCATTCGATGGTATGTGTCATGATTAGTATTAGAAAATCACTCTACTCATCCTGAATTCTCTGAAGCCCCTGAATATATAACTCCAATATCTAGTCAACTTCTGGCATGCCCATGAGACTTATGGGATGGTACGGCTCAATAACACTGAGCTAGATTAACTGAGAGATAGAAACATACAGCGTTGGAAGGGGAAGGCCAGCAGTGCAATGCTGCCCCAGCATGAACAGCGTCGACCGAACCAGATGAGAATGGAAGCCTTGAAACATCAGCTCTAACAAGAGCTACATTCCTGCAAATGTCCCAAAGAGGTGGGGCTCATGAAACCCATCTCCTCTATGATATATTAAGTTCACAGGCATACAAGAACAACATTTTACTAGACAGCTTCCACAATTTCAAGTTCCTATGTGTAAGAACTTACCCTTTTAAAACAGCATCATCCTGTTTTATGAAATCATAACACTGGCACAGCATATTTTCAGAGTAATCAAGGGCAATTACTCCAGAATAAGTCCCGGATTTCACAAATTTTCTGGAAAACAAACCACTTCCACAGCTAACATCAAGTAGAAGGCCACCCTCTGCAGGTTTGAAGTACTCTTGAGCCATTTTGAACTGCATTCAGATAATAGATCACGCCTTTAGCAGCTTGTAATGGAAATCTTGCTAGAACAAGGAGCTTCGAAATTTAAAATTAGCTTGCTACTACATAACAGGTTTAGTGGAGGAATCTGATATTTTTTTATAGCTCGTGTAAGAACACCGCTTGCACATTTTACACGGTAAAATTTCTACAGCTAGTGCAGTATCAAAATGACCTTCCACATATCCTCATAGCTAATAATTCTAATGGATAAAATGAGCCAGAAACCGTACTTCTTCATCTTGACCAGGAAAGCCACTGTGTTTAAAATTCTGACGCCAGCCTCTCTCGTATAAGAATGAAACAAGGGGGCTCCTAGCAGAAGCAAGAATGCAAGGTGAGGAATCAGAACTTACACAGAAAATTTATCAGGGAATCTTAAAGGCAATCTAGAGAAGATGACGTAGTGCAGAAGTTGAGCAAGAATATACATTATGTACCTTCAAATTAAATAATATTATTTTATTTTTTTTGGTAAGGATCAAATTAAATAATATTATTGGTTATTATTGAGCAGAAAAGTATGATCTGAGAATGAGGAAATTGCAAAAAGACCACGTATTATCCTCAATAGGTGCAAGGAATCTAGCACATCCATCCTTGTGGAGAGGAAATCTCCGATTCTTATGTGAATATCCTTTCCATCACACAGTAAATTCAGAAGTTAAAAAGTATAAAGTCATGTCTAATAATGGCACAATCTCTGAATAAGCATTACGAAATTTATAATTTCTAAAGTTCCCTTCTGGTTTATATGAACTTCCAGAAACCATAGCGGAATCTAAAGCTGCTGCCTATAAAAAGGGGACTCAATTATCACAGTTCAACAAATGAAATAAGGACTTGTTCTCCCTCACCTGCTTTCCACCCCGACCAACTAAACACAACCTCAGATGTGGAGGTAAAAAGCCAAAAAGGTAATGGTTAAAAAGGTAAAGAAAGAAGATGACCTTTACACCAATAGCGCAAAAGGTAATAAACGATGATAATTCCATAATTCAAGTGCAGCAGCCTGGTTGTAGACCACACAGTTAATGATACCTGAATAGTTCTGTCCGCCGTGGCTTCACTTCGATGTAGTTCCTTAAACCAGCCGTAAGAGTAAGGTCTAGAAAGTTGCCATTGCTGGAATATGACTTATTACAACGATTGCACTTAAAGCCAGAGCCATGCACAGCTTCCCTGGAAATTTTGAAGTTAGGTGTCAGAACTAATCCTATCAAAGCATTAATGCAGAATCGGTTGCCTAAATCAGAAAATGAGTTCCAGAACTTACAAGTTTAAACCAGATGGGCCTCTTCTTATCAAGGGTTCATAGCATATCGGGCATGAAAATATCTCAGACTCTAAAGTTTGATCTTTCTGAGCTCCCAAGTCCTGAGATATGATGATTCATTCACAAGCATATAAACGAATGAAAGAAATAAAGAAGCTGGCGCAGGATGTTGGCGCAGGCATATATCCCAAAAAAATTACATCTCAAAAGAGTTCCAGTTTGTCGGGCACATTACTAAAGAAAAATGATCTGTCATGAACAGACTAGAGATCCAGCACTAAGACGGTTCAGCTGAAGAATTGAAAAGAGAAAAAAAAAATCTATGGATGGCTCCATTACAGCTATCATTCACAAATGCATCATAAACTAAATTGCTACACAGAAAACAAATTTGACTTCCTAGTTGGCTCACCAATTCAAGAGGCAACAAAAAATCCGGCCTTTCTAAGTTGATGTTGCAGCTCTTTTGAATTCCAAACATTTGCAATTACGAAGTCTAATTCTGGTGAAGTGATAAATCGAGATGGGTCCAATGCATTATCGTCAAATCACACTGTTGTGGACTAATAAGGCTTATACAATCAGAAAGTCACCGCATCACAGAATCAGATTGAATACCTTACATGCTACGGGAAACACACAAACAGAAAAATGCTGCAAAAATTCAGCAAGTAAGGCTCAATCAAAGTTTTTACTTGTTAGGCGTCTGGCGGGGTTGATCTTGACAGTTCTTCATGTCATACTCATTACAGTTTACTTCTTTTTTGTGGAATAAAAGCGTGAGAATTACAATAAGACAACAATTAGAGCATACATATTTATGATCTTAAAAACGTTTTCCTAAAAATAATTGCTCATATCAATTATAAAAATGAATAAACGAAAAATATTTTCATCGAAACCTAAATTATCATCGATAATAAAAATAATTTTTATAGATTAGTTATTTTAAATAACAGAAGCCACCATTGTTTGAAAATTAATTTTCAAATCATTTGTCATTTTCGGTGAAATAAACGGCCATAGTTACAGTATATCAACAGCCTAAAAAATACTGTTTACCGTGAACTCCATAATACACCGGGGACAAAATAAAGAAAGAGAGACAGAAAGGAAAAGAAGGCGTAACATTTGGAAAGTGTACCTGCTCAACAGCAAGAACAGAGCTGGCTCGGACACTGAACGAGGGGAAGCGTACAGACGAGAACTGGGGACGAGGTTGCAGACGGGATTCACGAGGAAGAACAGGGTGCTTGGCGAAAAAGAGCTGGTGCACCAAAGGGGAAGCCATGGTCATCAAGATCGTTGCAGAGCGTGGCCTCTCTGTTTCTTGATCTGGGTTTCTAGCTCATCGGTGTCTTCTTTATCGTAGTTTGGCATCCGGGTGATGTTTATATGTTCTCGAGTGCATGGTATGTGGAAATGCAGGCACGAACGAAGTACCTTTGTGGGGCTCCTTACAAATTTTGCTATTAACTTATCTCAAAACGCGTATTGTTGCATCTTCCTTGCCTTCCCCGAAAAAGGAAAGACGACTAAAGGGAGTTCTCTGTACTCCCTCTTCTCGAAGCTTTTGTCTTCAGCAAATTATACTAATTCTGATGTGGTCCTTGATTTCTACAATTTGATCAATGATTATTTTTGGCTGCGATGCTCGTGTCTGTCGGCTCAATTGTAACATCATCTTTAATCAAGCTTGTATTTTCTTTATGAGTTGAGGGCATCTCTCTCTGTTACAATCCGCATTTACTCTTTGGATTCTCTACAACCGTTGGCAGTCATAGAGAAGCATGAGGGGGTAGACTCAGATGTCTTGTTGAATTAAGGAATCCAGCAAGAGCACGAGAAGCCATTGAAAGTGGGCTTATTTCAAATCGCCATATGAAAATATGTATTTCTCACACTCAATCTGTAGAGCATGGTTTGAGGGGTGGGTTGTCTCAAGGAGTTACATTAAAAATGCCAAAAAATTACTCTTATTTTTGCATTCATATGACTTGAATCTTGTAGACTTTTGCAATACAAAATATTACAAGCAAAATGTCAAATTCATCACTGATCATAAGGAGGATAATGTCTTTGTTCAGAACTCATCACCGATCATAAGGACATGTTTGTTGTTCAGCGTTTCTGATCAGCGAGGCCTGCATAATCAGCTGGTCCATAAGGTTGGAACCACTCGGCCAAAAACCCCTTCTTTCTTCTGGGATTGCAGTTCATGTCCTTGCACAGCTGGTCATTGTACCAAATGTTGGTGGTTCCAACGCATGATCTCCGGAAGTTCCTCCTGCCGTATCGCTTCATGTGACTTTCCCACCTGGCTGTGTCCTTTTCCATTGCCCCAATGCTCGGTAGCTTGATGTTCCCATCGAGGAGGTGCATAAGCCACTGGCATCTGATCTCAAAGGACGGCAGGTTTGCAAGGCCCTCCGTGTATCCTATAACTGCGAGCTGCGGAATCCGAGGATGAATCACCTGCCTGAAGTTGGTATATAAGACCATTGCAACAAAACCAGGATCGGGCACAGCATCATTACAAAATCCTATGAGAAAAAAACTACATTTTGAATGCCCTGAAATTAGTAACACACTTAAATGTCGCGATGATACAGCAGAGTCCTTAAGGTTAGCCAAGTGCCAAAATGCCTTCTCGGTGTTAGATAATATCTCATTGTCAGTCCTTCATAGTTAATCCTCACTTGGACAATAAGATAAGCATTTTGAATATCAAGGTTTTTGAGTGGAAATTGAAGCTACTTGGTGTTGCAACTGCAGGTATGAAATGGTACCTGTAAAGAGGAATGGTTGAAGCAGGTGAAGGGACGAGGTACTTTTGGAAGACTGAAGATCTGAAAATGTTCTTGAGCTTCTGATCGCCTTTATATCCGGTGACAAGGATCACGAGATCGCTCGAGATCGGTTTGTCTTCTCCGCCCACTATCAGACCTTCCTTGCAGAAGCGAAAGCTCTGCGACCTCTTGATTAGGATGCTTCCCTCCTCAACTTTATCATAGAAATTGTCGGGTAGCATGCCTGTTTGACACGAAGACATGTCCTCAAGAAAGCTGTGTCTTGGTACTAATCCGTACTTCTTCGATGGGAGTTTCCACTGGAGATAGATTTCCGAGAACTTCGAGATGCCCCATCTCTAGGAATTTCAGGGTGTGAGAAAACTGTTTGATTGACAAGCGGATGCATATAACAAAGAGAATCATGAAAAAAGAACTTGACACGGATAAAAGAGTCATTTTTTTATGGTTGACTGATAGACAAGCAAGTCTTATGGAACTAAACCAAAAAAGTGGAAGTATGTGGATACCAATGGTGAAAGCACTGTGGCTAGAAGCCAGTACAGGATGTTTTGTCCCGGCTTATGAAGACGCAGCTCAGCGAATCGATTGAAGTACAAGTGACCAAAGTGAGATATTAAGAAGCCGTTGCTGGGCAGCAACCAATGAGGATTCCTCTGGATCATCACACAAGGGTACTTGACTCCTGATTCCGATCAAAAAATGAGAATGAGATAAGGAAAACGACATTATCAGATAAGCTTGATCATTTAAAGCATGGAAAGCGCATTTCTCGATGAAGTCCTTGCTGGTATGTAGTAGATACTGCATCCATCGAATTCCTATAAGAAGTGTCAGGAGTTGCAGATACAAAATCATTCATGCATAGATACTTTAAGCAAGATTGAACCCCATTCCATGACTAATTTAGTCTTCAATAGAATGGGTTTTGATGTATTTCAACGAAATTACAGAAGTTTCAGATGATCTTTCAGAAGATATCACGAATTTCAAAGCTTTGATCGAACTTGAATATAGTTCACAGTGACAATTCACCCAAAAATAGCCTACCGGCAGATAAGTATCTGTGAAGTTGCTCTTACCATTTGCTTCTGCACATTCGACTGCTAAATCCACTGCCGATTTCTGCGAACCGACAATTGTGATTCGCTTTCCTTTAATCAACTCAGCCGCTGCAGATTTCTCCATATCTGAATATTCCATTGAATGCATCACCTTGCCATCGAACACTTTGGAGCAATAGGTTGGTGGGAGCTCCGGAATGTTAGGAAGCCCGCTGAACCGTCCGATGCAGAGAATAACAAATTCAGCTTGGTGAACCTGGCCAAAACGCAGCACTCGCTTAATATCGCATCAAGCAATCGCAGAAACTGAAACTAGACAATAAGCACATATTGATGCTTCTCAAATCTCAGGATCGAATTGAACCGAACTATGAAGAACAGCTATTTTTTTTTTTTTTTCTTTTGGTCGACAAGAACAGCTAATTTACCTCTGTGGCATTAGTCTCTGTGTCCAGGACAGTAATGTGCCACTTCCCTTTCGAGCCAAATGCCATCCCCATCCCGCCCCACAAATCCCACGTCTTCATCTCTTCGAATGACTCCCCAACGAAATCGATGTTAATCACTCTGGAATGGAACTTGATGTAAGGATATAAATTGAAGTGCCGAGCATAGGACTCAACATAGTCCAGGACTTCAGTGTGGCTGGGGAATATCTCCTGCACAGAGGCCGGCCAATCAAAGTCCGAGAACCGGAAGCCGTCCTTCATATTCTGCAGCTTGGTCGATTGAATGGTGTGATTCCAGACTCCCCCGATGCGGTCCTCGGCCTCGAACACCACCGGGTCAAAGCCCTTCTCGACCGAATACTTGCAGGCGAGAAGGCCACTAATTCCTGCTCCTATGATCACTACCCTTCTCTCCATTTCTCTTTTCAAACTCCAGAGGGATTCAATATGTAATCTTTGAAGCTAGGGAGAACATATCTCATATATCCATCGGGATTGATCATGGATTGAATGATGAAGAAACTGTTACGGATAAAAGCAACCTTTGACCACAGACTCTGCATCTTTGGACACTGTTCCTCATCTGACTAGATGGCAATTTTTTTTAATACAAGTGTGAACAGGTCTTGATATTGACAGAAGCGCGGCTGGTTTAACATTTTCTTGACTCAACTAGACAATTATATTTCCTCATTTTGTGTGAAACTTGTGGGAGGTAGTAATTCTGAAAAATTGAACTTCTAAACGGAGGCACAAATTATTTTTTAAGTATTCCAGTAAATTTTTAGAATAATTAATTGTAATTTCATAAAATTTCACATGATATAAAGGGTGAGACCCCGAGTTCAAATTTTTTCAAGCTTTTATTAACCTCTTGTATTACATATTTTTACACTTTAATATAAGGTTAATGTTCAAATAAAGGAAAACTATGACAACATATAATATTAAATAGCGAATTTATGTAGCAATTCAAAACTTACAGAACATCAGTAATATTAACCAAAAAGTAAGAGGTGTCTAGATATTCAACTATATGCTGAATCACCGATGTTGGGCGACAACTTGACCATTCATATCTTGTTTGACGTCATTCAATATGGAGCACCTGTGATAAGGTCAAAAAAAATTATGTTTGTAATAAGGGAAAAATTACCAAAATAAATTTTTGATAAGGGTCCACCAGATCGGGTTTGATAAGATGGATTGTCACGCCTCGACCCTCGAGCGTGCGCACATCTCACTGCGGTCGATACAATTGCGACTTCCCAGGACTAGTCGCCGACCCTTTCATTTTTAATGCACATGGGGAAGCGAAATAATAACCCCTGACAACAAACAACATGGGATAGGAAAGTAGGGCAACATTTCATAAAAACACACTTTTATAAACAGCTGGATTTATATACAACAAGAGTCTAGGTCCAAGCCTACAAAATGATCGACTCTCAAAAGAAGCTATCCTACAACATACTAGTAGGACACAGACGCCGATCCTTCAGACTCCACCTCCACATACTCCGGGGCTTCGGTCCTCCACAACCACCATCTAAGGACCTGAAAATGGTTATACAATAACTATTGAGATAATGTCTCAGTAAGTCCACCCTCAAAACCTTTATTAGGAAGGAAATACGCCTCAGGGTGCTCTAGCCACACAACCACACAATGAGAACAGGGACTTACCTCGCCTTAGTTCCTTCCTGCACGTCAGCATAGTTCATATCCCAAATGCATATACTTAATGCACACAACAATTGAAACGTCTCATCAACTCAATCAATCACAAGGGTCCCAATTATAAGATCAAACCGTTATAACATGTCCCATACCACGCTACACAATTTTGTCTCATAATCTGGCGCATCAACTCAATCAATCATGCGTTCCAATTGTTAAATTTACCCCTCAAGGGTACCACCTACTCCTAAATTTGGTGTCTACTGGCATAGCTAGGCATCGTCTCACCGCCATTGAGCACGATGACGTCTATATATTAATAGACGGTTTCCCCGAAGAGGCATAGGTCCAGAATCTATTGCGACCCGAGTACGACCTACTCATAAGTTCGGTGTCTTCTGGCGTAATTAAGCATCGTCTCACCAGCATTAAGCACAACAACGTCTATATCTTAATAGACGGCTTCCCCAAAGGGGCGTAGGTCTAGAATTTACTGCGACCTGCGATCCAAAGAATGGATATCCCATATAAGGTAATATCCGGCTTAAAAGCTCGAGACGGTTTCTCATTAACCAATACACGACCAATCAATCTCGGCCCTAGAGACGGTGCGTTGCACTCAAATATCTCCATTAAAATAGTGATCCTGGCATATTTTCTTCATATTAAAAACACCCGGTGAAAATAATCGTGTGTGGGTACACGGTCAGATCGAACCCGAAAAATTCATATCCTCCACTTTAAAATCCCATTGTTTTATATAGTATATAAAACTATTTTTGGTGTTAAAAACCCGACACCCGGGATTTTTTGAATAAATATTGAAATTTACAATTTTTGGAATAAATTACCAAAAATCCAATCAGCACTCAATTTGCACAAATTAATATTCAATTGCATAAACTGAACACACCATTACAATCAGCACAAAATTCTGGTCACCGGCTACCTTGATCTAATTTCCGGAAAATATTTAATAATTAAATAATTACCAAAATTAATTAATTAAATACCAATAAATGCCAAAAATACCAACCTAGGCCAAAAATGCTGAATTAAATACCGAAACAGGCTCGGAAAATTCCCGAACCAATTTAGATAATTAATACAACTTGTACAATCTCTAATTAATCTAATATAACAACCTAACATGCAAAATTAGATAATTAAATTACTAATATAATCTAACTAACCACCTAAACCTTAAGTAACTTAAACTAATTACCCTCTAAGTATAAATAACTCCATAATCAGAGTTTAGTTGGTAAACTTACCGGATTAACGAGCCGGTGAGTCCACGGCGACAGCAGCGCAACGGCAGCCGATAAACTTCGAAACGGCGATGCCAAACGGAGATTGGACCGGGCCGAAATCGGCCACAAAGCTGGCTGGATTTCTTTTGCGGCTTCGAGGCTCGTGGAACGGTGAACGTGCGGGCTGGCTTCGGTGGATGGAGGGACGCATGGAGAAGCTGCAAGAGCGGCCGATGCTGGCGTCGATGGGTGGTCAACACCAAGGGATTCAAGGGAGCGTTGATGCTGGATGGTTAACTCGGTGGACGAGGGGTGATGGTGGAAGATGGGATGATGATAGATGGTGATGATGCGGTTGTAGAGATGGATGGGTGATGAGGATGAATGATAGTGGAGGCGTGCGTTTGTGGCCGACCAAGAAGAGAAATGGAGCACGTGGGGGGGAAAGAAAATGGTAGAGACGGTGGCCTTGAGGGGGGGAAAAAGCTGCGGTCTTCAACGCGGCTGGATTTCTTCGAAGAAAGTAAATGACAGAAAGCAAAACAGAAGGAATAAAATGAAAGGGACGCCGTGGAGATGAAATCGGCGAAGCTTGCACGAAGAAGGAGGGAGCCGGCCAAGCTTGCAAGAGAAGATTGAAAGAGCGGCGGCGGGGGGAGGGGGAAGTAAAGTAAAATATCTATTTTCATCATTGATTTGGTCCCACAAGCCCATAATTCAATCCTCTTGGTCCCCCCATCCCTTTCATGCTTATAATTTCCCAAATAGTTCAATTTGATGCCAAAATTCCAGCCCTCATCCTAGCATACGAATTTCATCAACCTTAGGTTTCAATTTCTTTATCAAATTTCCCAAATTTGATGTCTAATTTTGTAGAAGAAAAAGGTCATACCATTTCTGTAAGTGCTTATCGCCAAATAGCTTAGCTTTGAAGTCAAAACTCCCCTCAATTCGGCCAATCCGAATTTTCGTTCGTTTTCCGAAACGTTCGTATCGATTTTCCGTAAAAATCCCGAACTCGCCAAAAATTCTTTGAAGGATAAGTCGACATTCCTAAAATAAATCATGACATAACAGAACTTTCAATTTCTGAAATCGGGTTCAAATTCGCAATTAATTTCAATCTGACGCGATTTTAGCGTGACCTAACCTATCGGGCAGCTTTTGGGAATTTTTAGTGCAATTTACCTGTGATCGATTTATCTCGAGTCACAACGTACATCTTCGACTCATTGGCGGCTCTCGGTTGTCGTGAAAATATCGAAGTTTCAAATACGGGCACAGGGTACCAAAACGACAGAAAAATTGGTCTAGTGCCGATCGACGAGAATTTTGCAATCTGGTGGAATCACCCACCCTCCGATCACCTATTTTAGTCGAATCGACCTATCTCCGGTCTCTGATAGATTTTCAACTGTGCCGTAATGACCATTGGAGACTAGCATGATCGAGCAGTCAAATTCTGGTCGAATTCTCAAATCTATTGCATTAAAATCCATTAATGACTTCCCTAGATAGTTCAGTTATCTCATGAGTGATCAGCTCAAAGAATAGCACCATAGACATGTCGATGAAAAGCCCGATTCATTCAATTGAAAACAGAACTGAAAATTTAGAATGTTACGTGGATAGTGATTGAAATTTAACAAAGCCAAATAATAATAATAATAATGATGATGATGATCATAATAATAATAATAATAATAATAATAATAATAATAATAATAATAATGATAATAATAATAATAAAAGCAAACATATACTAGATTGTTATTCTTTTTATGATAAGGATGGACAGTGATTGAAATTTAATCAAGACGTATTGTGTGTGGAATTATTAGTTGTGATCTCAACCAAGTATGAGAGATAAAAATCAATAGAGTTTTGGAGTTCCGACACAAGTTATCGTTAGATAAATCCTATGTTTTAATCGTTTTGTTAAAAAGTCATTAGATAAATAAAGTTATTTATTTGATTCTAATTGCCACATAGGGTAGCACAGGACCCCAATGGGGCCTCGCACCGCTGGACAAGAAAGCTCAAAAAAAGGAAGAAGGAGGTTCACAAGGGCAAGGGCAGATGGCAGCGGCGTCAGCCAGGCCGCACAGCAACGATTAAGGGACAAGTCGGATTAGGGAGGGAAAGAGAGAGAGATTATGGTTCAATTTGGAAAATTTAAACTTATATCTGACCAACTCGTAGTTTGGTCGTTAGAAGTGCAAGATCTGGCGACCAAAGAATTTGGTTGCCAAAAGTGCGCGATCTTGCAATTCTAGCCACCAAAGTCAAGTTTGGCTGCCATGAGATCAATTTTATTGGAGTGATATGTGTCTTTCTCACACGGGCAAGTGCATCTGATTCGAAAGTCGATTTCTAAATCACTTCCCGTTCAGTTGCCGAAAGAGGGCGAGCAATATTCCAACATCAATCGACCGAATAGTTGCAGGCGAGAAGGCCACTGATTCCTGCCCCTATGATCACTACCCTTGTCTCCATTTCTCTTTTCAAACTCAGAGGGATACAACATGTAATCGTTCAAGCTAGAGAGAACATATTTCATATATCCATCAGGATTGATCATGGATTGAATGTTGAAGCAATCTTCAACCACATACTGTATATCATTGGACATTCTGCCTCATCTGATCTAGATGGCAATTTGCTTAATACAAGTGGGAGGGATCTCGGTATTGACAAAAGGATTAGTTTAAAATTTTCTTGATTAACTAGATATTTAGGTGCGTATGATAACGTTCTTGTTCTTGGAACAGTTTCTTTTCAGAAATATTTTTTTCTATTTCTGTTCTCGAGAACAGTTTCTGAGCATTTTAAGGCGTTTGGTAATTATAAAAAATTTATGTTCCGGGAACACATGTGGCTTAAAATTTCTTTTAATATATTAATAAATTTATTACATTTTTTCTTTTTTCTTTTTTTTTTCTTCTCCTTCCTCTTAGTCGGTCGCTAGCTTGGCCATGGCCGGCCAACGACCGGCCAGACAAGGTCGCCGGCCTTGGGGGAGCCTTGTTGTGGCTTGGTGAGGCCAAGCGACGTCGACCCAGGCGACGTTGGGCCTTGTGGTGGCCGAGCGAGGCTCAGCCTGCTGTGGCCAAGCGAGGTTACCGGGCCTTGTCTCGCCAGTCGCCAGCCATTGCCAAGCCAATGACCAGCTAAGGAAGAGAAAATGGAAGAAAAGAAAAGAAACAAAAAATTGTTTCTTGAGTTGTTCCTGGAAACAAGAAATGACTTCTTTTTTTCTTGTTTCAATTCTAAATCTTTTTTCGGGAATAAAAAAATTACTAAACGCATTTATGTTCTATTTATGTTCCGTAGAACAAAATAACGTAAACAGGTGTTCCCTGGAAGGTTACCAAACAGCACCTTAGTTTTCCTCATTTATTGTGAAATTTGTGGGATGGAGTCTACAATTCTTAAAAAAATTTAAATTTTATATAAAAACATGATTTAATTTTGTAAACATTTAGGCTACTTCACTAGGGTTTCACAAAATTTCACATTATATTAAATCAAAAATTTGTCCAAAAAGTCCTAAATCCATTATACTTTTGTCAATTCAATTATAAACATTTTAATTTTACCAATTAAGTCTTAAACATTTTCAAGTCTTCAACTGAATCCAATGTATTATTGTCAAATCGTACTGTTGTGGACTAATAAGGCTTATACAATCAGAAAGTCACCGCATCACAAAATCAGATTGAATACCTTGATGATCATGCTACGAAAAACACAAACAAAAAAATGCTGCAAAAATTCAGCAAGTAAGGCTTAATCAAAGTTTTTACTTGTTAGGTGTCTGGCGCTGGGGTTGTTCTTAACAGTTCTTCATGTCATACTCATTACAGTTTACTTCTTTTATGTGGAATAAGAGCGTGAGAATTACAATAAGACAACAACTAGAGCATACATATGAATGATCTTAAGAATGTTTTCGTAAAAATAATTGCTCATACCAATTATAAAATGAATAAACGAAAAATATTTACATTTAGACAATAAGTTATCGTTGATAGTAAAAATAATTTTTATTGACTAGTTATTTTAAATAACAGAAGTGATCATTTTTTGAAAATTAATTTTCAAATCATTCGTCATTTTCGGTGAAATAAAAGGCCATAGTTAACAGTATATCAACAGCCTAAAGAATAGTGTTTAGTGTGAACTCCATTATACCCTTGGGGGCAAAATAAAGAAAAAGAGAGAGAAAGGAAAAAGAAGGCGTAACAATTAGAAAGTGTACCTGCTCGACAGCAAGAACAGAGCTGGCTCGGACACTGAACGAAAGGGAGCGTACAGACGAGAACTGGGGACGAGGTTGCAGCCGGGATTCACAAGGAAGAAGAGGGTGCTTGGCGAAAAAAAGCTGGTGCACCAAAGGGGAAGCCATGGTCGTCAAGATCGTTGCAGAGCGTGGCCTCTCTGTTTCTTGATCTGGGTTTCTAGCTCATCAGTGTCTTCTTTATCGTAGTTTGGCATCCGGGTGTTGTTTATATGTTCTCGAGTGGATGGTATGTGGAAATGCAGGCACGAACGAAGTACCTTTGTGGGGCTTCTTACAAATTTTGCTATTAACTTATCTCAAAACGCGTATTGTTGCATCTTCCTTGCCTTCCCCGACAAAGGAAAGACGACTAAAAGGAGTTCTCTGTACTCCCTCTTCTCGAAGCTTTTGTCTTCAGCAAATTATACTAATTCTGATGTGGTCCTTGATTTCTACAATTTGATCAATGATTATTTTCGGCTGTGATGCTCGTGTCTGTCGGCTCAATTGTTACATCATCTTTAATCAATCTTGTATTTTCTTTATGAGTTGAGGGCATTTTCTCTCTGTTACAATCCGCATTTACTCTTTGGATTCTCTACAACCGTTGGCAGTCATAGAGAAGCATGAGGGGGTAGACTCAGATGTCTTGTTGAATTAAAAAATCCAGCAAGAGCACAAGAAGCCACTGAAAGTGGGCTTATTTCAAATCGCCATATGAAAATATGTATTTCTCACCCTCAATCTGTAGAGGATGGTTTGAGGGGTGGGTTGTCTCAAGAAGTTACATTAAAAATGCCAAAAAGTTACTCTTATTTTTGCATTCATATGACTTGAATATTGTAGACTTTTGCAATACAAAATATTATAAGCAAAATGTCGAATTCATCACTGATCATAAGGAGGATAATGTCTTTGTTCAGAACTCATCACCGATCATAAGGACATGTTTGTTGTTCAGCGTTTCTGATCAGCGAGGCCTGCATAATCAGCTGGTCCATAAGGTTGGAACCACTCGGCCAAAAACCCATTCTTTCTTCTGGGATTGCAGTTCATGTCCTTGCACAGCTGGTCATTGTACCAAATGTTGGTGGTTCCAACGCATGATCTCCAGAAGTTCCTCCTGCCGTATCGCTTCATGTGACTTTCCCACCTGGCTGTGTCCTTTTCCATTGCCCCAATGCTCGGTAGCTTGATGTTCCCGTCGAGGAGGTTCGTGAGCCACTGGCATCTGATCTCAAAGGACGGCAGGTTTGCAAGGCCCTCCGTGTATCCTATAACAGCGAGCTGCGGAATCCGAGGATGAATCACCTGCCTGAAGTTGGTATATAAGACCATTGCAACAAAACCAGGATCGGGCACAGCATCATTACAAAATCCTATGAGAAAAAAACTACATTTTGAATGCCCTGAAATTAGTCACACTTAAATGTTGTGACGATACAGCAGAGACCTTAAGGTTAGCCAAGTGCTGCAATGCCTTCTCGGTGTTAGATAATATCTCATTGTCATTCCTCGATAGTTAATCTTCACTTGGACAATAAGATAAGCATTTTGAATATCAAGGTTTTTGAGTGGAAATTGAAGCTACTTGGTGTTGCAACTGCAGCTATGAAATGGTACCTGTAAAGAGGAATGGTTGAAGTAGGTGAAGGGACCAGGTACTTTTGGAAGACTGAAGATCTGAAAATGTTCTTGAGCTTCTGATCGCCTTTATATCCAGTGGCAAGGATCACGAGATCGCTCGAGATCGGTTTGTCTTCTCCGCCCACTATCAGACCTTCCCTGCAGAAGCGAAAGCTCTGTGACCTCTTGATTAGGATGCTTCCCTCCTCAACTTTATCATAGAAATTGTCGGGCAGCATGCCGATTTGACACGAAGACATGTCCTCAAGAAAGCTGTGTCTCGGTACTATTCCGTACTTCTTCAACGGGAGTTTCCACTGGAGATAGATTTCCGAGAACTTCGAGATGCCCCATCTCTAGGAATTTCAGGGTGTGAGAAAACTTTGTGATTGACAAGTGGATGCATATAACAAAGAGAATCATGAAAAAAGAACTTGACACGGATAAAAGAGTCATTTTTTATGGTTGACTGATAGACAAGCAAGTCTTGTGGAACTAAACCAAAAAAGTGGAAGTATGTGTATACCAATGGCGAAAGCACTGTGGCGAGAAGCCAGTACAGGATGTTTTGTCCCGGCTTATGAAGACGCAGCTCAGCGAATCGATTGAAGTACAAGTGACCAGAGTGAGATATTAAGAAGCCATTGCCGGGCAGCAACCAATGAGGATTCCTCTGGATCATCACACAAGGGTACTTGACTCCTGATTCCGATCAAAAAATGAGAATGAGATAAGGAAAACGACATTATCAGATAGGCTTGATCATTTAAAGCATGGAAAGCGCATTTCTCGATGAAGTCCTTGCTGGTATGTAGTAGATACTGCATCCATCGAATTCCTATAAGAAGTGTCAGGAGTTGCAGATACAAAATCATTCATGCATAGATACTTTAAGCAAGATTGAACCCCATTCCATGACTAATTTAGTCTTCAATAGAATGGGTTTCGATGTATTTCGACGAAATTACAGAAGTTTCAGATGAACTTTCAGAAGATATCACGAATTTCAAAGCTTTGATCGAACTTGAATATAGTTCACAGTGACAATTCACCCAACAATAGCCTACCGGCAGATAAGTATCTGTGAAGTTGCTCTTACCATTTGCTTCTGCACATTCGACTGCTAAATCTACTGCCGATTTCTGCGAACCGACAATTGCGATTCGCTTTCCTTTAATCAACTCAGCCGCTGCAGATTTCTCCATATCTGAATATTCCATTGAATGCATCACCTTGCCATCGAACACTTTGGAGCAATAGGTTGGTGGGAGCTCCGGAATGTTAGGAAGCCCGCTGAACCGTCCGATGCAGAGAATAACAAATTCAGCTTGGTGAACCTGGCCAAGACACAGCACTCGCTTAATATTGCATCAAGCAATCGCAGAAACTGAAACTAGACAATAAGCACATATTGATGCTTCTCAAATCTCAGGATCGAATTGAACCGAACTATGAAGAACAGCTTTTTTTTTTATTTTTTTTTTTGGTCGACAAGAACAGCTAATTTACCTCTGTGGCATTAGTCTCTGTGTCCAGGACAGTAATGTGCCACTTCCCTTTTGAGCCAAATGCCATCCCCGTCCCGCCCCACAAATCCCACGTCTTCATCTCTTCGAATGACTCCCCAACGAAATCGATGTTAATCACTCTGGAATGGAACTTGATGTAAGGATATAAATTGAAGTGCCGAGCATAGGACTCAACATAGTCCAGGACTTCAGTGTGGCTGGGGAATATCTCCTGCACAGAGGCCGGCCAATCGAAGTCCGAGAACCGGAAGCCGTCCTTCGCATTCTGCAGCTTGGTCGATTGAATGGTGTGATTCCAGACTCCTCCGATGCGGTCCTCGGCCTCGAACACCACCGGGTCAAAGCCCTTCTCGACCGAATACTTGCAGGCGAGAAGGCCACTAATTCCTGCTCCTATGATCACTACCCTTCTCTCCATTTCTCTTTCCAAACTCCAGAGGGATTCAACATGTACTCTTCCAAGCTGGAGAGAACATATCTCATATGTCCATCGGGGCTGATCATGAATTTAATGATGGAGAAACTGTTACGTATAAAGCAACCTCTGACCCAATAGTGTGTATCTTTGGACATTGTGCCTCATCTAGCTAGATGGCAATTTGTTTAATACAAGTGGGACATGTTTTGGCATTGGCAGAAGGGTTGGTTAGTTTAACATTTTCTTGACTCAACTAGACAATTATTTTTCCTCTTTTTATGTGAAACTTGTGGGAGGCGGTAATTCTAAAAATTTGAACTCCTAAATGAAGGCATGAATTAATTTTTAAGTACTCTATTAAACTTTTAGAATAATTGACTGTAATCTTATAAAATTTTACATGATATAAAATATGAGACCCTGAGTTCAAATTTCTTTAGCTTATATTTACCTCTCATATAACATATTTTTACGCTTTAGTATACGATTAACGTTCAAATACAGGAAAATGCGACAACATTTATCTATTAAATAGCCCATTTTGTAGCGGTTCAAAACTTACAGAACACCGACATTATCAACCAAAAAGTCAGAGGCGTCTGGATATTCAACTATATGCTGAATCACCAATCTTGGGCTCCTGAGGAATTGACAACTTGACCATACATATCTCGTTTGACATCATCCAATACGTAGCACTTGTAATAAGGTCAAAACAATTTATGTTTGTGATAGAAGTCCCCCAGATAAATATTTTAATAGTGTTCCACCGGATCGGGCTTCACAAGGATGGATAGTGATTGAAATTTAACGACAAAGAATTGTGACAATTAACCAAATGAATAATAATAATAGTATTTCTGGAAACATATACTAGATCGTTATCCTTGTTATGATAAGGATGGATAGTGATTGAAATTTAATCGAGATATATTGCGTGTGAAATTCTTAGTTGTGATCTCAATCAAGTAGACTTATATACTACAGAATTGGGAGCCAAAAAGTCTTTTCTCTCTTTTCTCTTTTCCCATCGTCTTCTTCAACATTTAGCCATGGGAGGGGGCTTGAGCTAGTCTCATCCTCTCTTCTCTCTTTTGTTGATTTTATTTGAGTTTTATTGTTCTTTTTTTATTACTTTTTCTTCTTTCCCGATTTAGATTTGGGTGCTTTCTTCTCCCAATTTAGTTCTCGATTCGAGAGTTTGAATTCTATTGATCTAGTTCTAGAATTTGATGCTATCTTCTCCTAATCTAGATCTGGAAATTTAATAGATATGCTTTTGAGAATTCTATGCCCTTCTACTATGTTCATGTATAGGTTTTCTGCCTTCAGTCTCGATGATGATCATAGGAGTCTTGGTGTCTCATTAAATTTGAAGATTTGACCCTTCACATGTTAAATCTATGTTTGTTTAACATATTATGGTTGTTTCCATAGGATGATAGTGTAGAGGAAGCGGAACTTAGACACACACCACCAACTGGCAACATTTTAATATTAAAGAATGAATTTTCGACGTGTGTTCATCACTAATAAAGACACGAGCTCTAATGATTGGCTACCAATTTTGTTTGACAAATCTGTTCATGTGGAACAAGTTTGTGCTTAACTTTGTAAATGCTCTATCGATCCTTCTTGTGTTTAGGATTTGGTTTTGATTTTCAGTATTCCTACTCTATTTCGATTTGCTTTGTCATGAAAACTATGTATTTCTACATCCTTTTAAGTAATGAATACAATTTTCTTTCAATAAAAAGAAATCTCAATCAAGTATGTGAGATAAAAATAAATAGAGTTTTGGAGTTCCGACACAAGTTACGGTTATATAAATCCTATGTTTTAATCGTTTAGTTAAAAAGTCATTCAATAAATAAAGTTATCCATTTGATTCTCATTATCACAAAGGGTAGCACAAGACCCCAATCAGGCCTCGCACCACTAGGCAAGAAAGCTCAAAAAAAGGAAGAAGCAGGCTCACTAGGGCAAGGGCGGATGGCGGCAGTGGCGGCTGAGCCGCACGGCAACGATTAAGGGGCAAGTTAGATTAGGGCGAGGGAGAGGGAGGGAGGGAGGGAGGGAGCGTGAAATTATGGTTCCATTTGGGAAATTTAAACTTATATCTGACCAACTCGTAGTTTGGTCGTTAGAAGTGCAAGATCTGGCGACCAAAGAATTTGGTTGCCAAAAGTGCGCGATCTTGCAATTCTAGCCACCAAAGTCGAGTTTGGCCGCCATAAGATCAATTTTATTGGAGTGATATGTGCCTTTCTCACACGGGCAAGTGCATCTGATTCGAAAGTCGATTTCTAAATCACTTCCCGTTCAGTTGCCGACAGAGGGCGAGCATCATTCCAACACCAATCGACCGAATACTTGCAGGCGAGAAGGCCATTGATTCTTGCTCCTTTGATCACTACCCTCGTCTCCATTTCTCTTTTCAAACTCAGAGGGAATCAACATGTAATCGTTCAAGCTAGAGAGAACATATTTCATATATCCATCAGGATTGATCATGGATTGAATGTTGAAGCAATCTTCGACCACATACTGTATATCATTGGACATTCTGTCTCATCTGATCTAGATGGCACTTTGCTTAATACAAGTGGGAGGGGTCTCGGTATTGACAGAAGGATTAGTTTAAAATTTTCTTGATCAACTAGACATTTATTTTTCCTCATTTATTGTGAAATTAGTGGGATGGAGTCTACAATTATTAAAAAATTTAAAATTTTAAATAAAAACATTATTTAATTATAAATTATTTTAGTAAACATTTAGACTACTTCACTAGGGTTTCACAAAATTTCACATTTTATTAAATCAAAATTTTGTTTAAAAAGTCCTAAATCCATTACATTTTTGTCAATTCAATTCTAAATATTTTAATTGTACCAATTAAGTCTTAAACCTTTTCAAGTCTTCAACTGAATCCATCTAGCCAATCTTAGTTGGAAATCGTTAATGTGAATGACAATCGTCCTATGTCACACAACTGATGCTAATGTGGATAATTTTTAATAGCAGTGTTAATATCACGAAACATATCAAATTAGTGCACGCGTGATAAATTTATCCCAAATTAATTTTTGGTGGTGTGGTAAACTTGTAACAAATTTACCATTCGTTAATTTTCGTTATATTTCATCATCAAATTACTGAATTAAATGACTCGTAATAGTTAATGGGTGTACGAGTTTGGAGTTTTACCCTCCATTTGTCATATGTATACTAGTTTGTGTTCTTTAATGGTATTAATCCAATATAATGTAAATTAACGAATGATAAATTTGTTATAAATTTATTAATTTGATATTTTTAGTGGTTAAAATATTAGTTTGAGGTAAATTTGTCACATGTATAATAGTTTGGGATTTTTAATAGTCAAAGAATTAGTTTGAGGTAAATCAATTACAAATGTACTAATTTGGAATTTTTCGCGATGGTAACCTTTAATAATATCATAATACTATTTAAAATTTTCTTTTATATTCCTTTTTTCTTTTTCTTTTTCTTTTTCTTTTCCTTTTTTTTTTTCCTTTTTTTTTTCCCTTCTTCCTCCATTTGGTTGATAGGCCTCAACAATGGCTGATGCCTTGCCAGAGGATCAACCTCACCAACCTCTAGCAAGCCTCGCCCAACCACTAACAAGGTTCGACCTCACTAGAGGCTCCCCCTTGCCATTGCTAGGCGAGGCTCAAACTCGCTAGCGGCAAGGTGAGGTCAACCTTGCCCAACTATGGTGAGGTCGAGCCTCGCTAGTGGGCAATGGGGGTGAGCTTCACCAGAGATCAATGAAGTCAACCTCGCCTTTGGGCGATTGTCAAGGCTTGATGATTGACTCGAGGAAGAAGAGAAGGAAAAAAAGGGGGGAAGAAAGGAAAAATAAAAAATTCAAAATATTATTAAAAATTATTTACATCAACGTTGATTATACCATGTAGGACGACCAACATTCACGTTAAGGATTTTTTGTCAAAATTGGCCAAATGAACTTAATTAACAAAACGTGAAAATGTTTATGCCGCAATTAAAATGATCAAGATTAAATTGACAAAAGTGCAATAAATTTATAACCTTTTTAACAATTTTATCAAGCAAAACACTAGCTACTAGGAAGCTGCTTGGCTTAGAGATCCACTTCGTACTCATAAGCTTTAGTGAAATTCCAATTTCAATAAGTTGAAGCAAAAAAAGCTATTCTCATAGCCAGCTCATCGCCCAGCCTTTATCCTACCATCAATCCTTATCCTACATACAATTTTATCGTAGGTGTTGGAATGATGCTGGCCCTCTCATGACAATAATGTTGAAAGCACAAATCAAACCAAACAAGATATCAATTGAAGAATCTGGCCCTCTCATGACAATAATGTTGAAAGCACAAATCAAACCAAACAAGATATCAATTGAAGAATCTTTACCTAAATTTAGCATGATTCGGTTCGATTTGATGGAATGTCAATAGCATAAATTAATCCAAACAAGATATCAATTGAACAATCTTTTCAAATTTAGCATGATTCGGTTCGATTGGATTGATTTGAAAGTTGAGCAAATTAGAAATTTCAAACCAAACTTGACCAATTTGATTCGGAGAAAATTACCAAAAAAGTTATACATCTATTGCAATTATATCAATTTAATTATATTTTTTTATATCAATTTGGTCATAAACATTTTGTATTTGTGCCAATTCAATTCATCCGACCAATATAATAACCAATGCCGACGTGGATGTCAACCGCTCGACCAACACTGAAATGGCAATCTTTTAATAATTTTTTTTCTTTGAATTTTTTATTTCTTATTTCTTTTTCTTTTTCCCACAGTGGCTAGCGAGGCAAGGCCGCCTCACCCGTGGCCGCGCCTTGAGATGGAAGGCCAAGCCACATCCGAACTCGACTTCACCTTGGTCCTTTCGGTTGCTCAATGAAATGCCCAACCCAAACTACTCACTTTGGTTATCAAGGCCCTTGAACGGGAGATTTGCAAGCCTAGGTTCATCATTGGTTGCCACCTCATAGGTCATAGGCAAAGGCAACCATCTACGCCAGCAGCTAGCGAAGCCGATTTCGCCCGCGGCTAGCGAGACTATGGCGAGGCTGGCCTCAACAAAATGTGAGCAAGGTCAAGCGAGGATTGCAACCCTTGCCGACGGCTGGCAAGAGCTTCATGCCCCTTGCCCAGTGGCTAGTGAGACGCCAGCCACTGTGGGAAAAATAAAAAAGAAAAGAAAAAGGAAAGGAAAAAACAAATAAATAAAAAATTCGAAAAAATAAATAAATAATTATTAAAAAATTACCACGTCAATGTTGGTTGGACTACCGACGTTCATGTTTGCGCGACCTAGCCAATATTTGATCGAATGAACTGAATTGACATAAATGTAAAAAAATTAGGACTAAATTTGATATAATTATAATAGATTTATGATTTTTTTGGTAATTTTCCGATTTGATTTGGGAAAACTAAGACAATGTGGAACCGTACTAAACAAGAACTAGATGGGTCAGTCCCTTCTAGTTGCAAATTGAATCAAACTATATATTAACTTATAAATATACACGCACTTAATTATTTATTAGTTATTTAGTAAAATAAGAAAATTGTTCCATCTCGTTTGTTCAATAGAGAATACGAACATTCTCGTGTGCGGGCTAGCTAATAAGACAATAACCTAGGGCAAAGCATTTCTCCTTTCGAAAAGTTTTGAGTTCAGTGGTAAATGATGTTCCCAAAGTGACATCATCATGTTGAGTAATTACAACTCCTGTTCCATTGTCTCGCTTGGTGTTGTCTTCCGGAACTGCGATATGAATGGATATGCATATAGGAAATATTGCATAAATAGTAGGGTCTTGTCTCCCTCGAAACATCTATATGATTATAATATGTCCCTTTTCGAAATGGGGAGGCAAATGGTGATTAAATTAAGATTGCTGTAGTGACATTTAATTATTTTTAAAGATCGGGTCATCCATTTATGACGGGAATCTTCTATGTACCACAGGAAAATTGGAATTAGAAAAGAGTGAACATGATTATAAAATTGACACATAGAGGGGTCATTTTGCTTGTAAATTGGGTGATATCTTTTTACTGTCTCTTCAACCTCACGTGAAATGACATGATATATATAGATAAAGATCCATGCATGGTCAACTTGAAAAGACAGGGATAGAAAATTCACAAAACTTAGGTTAATATTATCACAAAAACCACTTGAATCTTGCTTTTTATTTTTACTTTTTTTCTCGAGTAAAAAGAAAATCCTTGGAAATCCACCGTTTGAATTTCCCATCAATACAGTATGATATGACCTTATCACAAAACAAGCAATAAGATACATTATGACCCATGTGATCTTTTTATCGATTAATCATTTTAAATGGAATTATTACATCATGTTATTTAATCATATAAACATCTTATTACCAAAAGAAATGTCACTCGAAACGATGGGCGATGTGAAAGGATTTCATGCAGATGGTTCATGTATTGCCAAATGGGTTGTCTAATCAAATGTCCAAATTGACCTATGCTTTCCCATTTCACGAAAGAAAATGACAATGAGCATGATGTTCTGCAGAGGTACTCGATGATGCCAAAGCATAAAGCTTTCAACACACTATTTTAGGAAATGACCTAATAGATGATATTCATTGCAGCACATATTAAGATGCGTAGATGCATAATTTGGGAAGGTAAAGTTTAATCTTGTTTGAATTGTGAGCTTATTAAGATGCCAACGTAACATGGCCATGACCCCCCCTCCCCCAATAAGAAATGATGAGTTCATACGCTCTGCGTAATACTCTAATTCATTAAGAGCAAAATGCATTGCTGAACGTAGATCATACTTCCTCAACCGAGCAAAATGCATTCTTGCTTTATTTGATCATTTTACTAATTAGCTTATATATACTAATATTTTCAAATACGGTCACGATGGGAACTTTGGAAGGACTTTGTATTATCAAGATTCACATTCCCCATATTCACTTGTTGAGAGAAAGTAAATAAAAGAAGAACAAAAGTGAGACAAAAATGCCATGGACCAACATCATGTCGAAGGATTCAAGTGGGCCCTGGAAAGCCTTTTGTCCAACCAATATTAAACTCACTTCTCATTCCATCCGCCAACTCTCAACTGGCCTCAGCTCACAAGCTATAAAAGGGGTGGAGGAAAAGTTCAGTGAAACAGCTAGAGAGAAGCCAAAACAAGGATACTCAAGTGCAAAACAAATCTCTGTGTTCTCTCTGCATCATCCAGCTCTTCCTGGCACTTCATTTCAAATTAGACCTCCATCAACACTTCCCTGTGCAGATGAAGCCTAGTTTGCTAATCCCTCTTCTGCTCCTATCTCTTCTCCTTTTTCAAGCTCAAGGTATTCATCTAAGCATTCTCCATTAAGAAAGTTCGGGATTAAATGATATTGTTTTATAAGCACATGAATTTTCCTATTGTTTTTGACATTCTTGGTTTGGTTTTTGAAGGAATTCGCTTGAGCAGAGATTTGGCATCCCTCGTGGGTCAACAGAAACTCCCTGACCATGTGAGTATCATATACATTCAGCTCCTTCATGCAACCCAAATTAACATTGTTGAAGTCCATGCATAATCTTATGTAAACTTCAACAAGATTAATTAGAGATACTGATCGATTATTTATTTATTTATTTATTTATTTATTTATTTATTTATTTTTCAATTAATCCATGATAGTGAAAAGCTTTTGTTATCATTTTGCAGGTTGCGGCCACTTCTCAAGTAAAACTTGAGGTTGATAGTGTTCAAAGCAAGGCGAAGAGAGCTTCAAGAGCATCCGAGAAATCAAGTGACGGCTTCTTGCCAAGCATACATGAAGACTACTATGGTCCAAGAAACCACAAACCTAAGCACCACAAGCATTGATTTTCCAGCTTGGTTCTTTTTTGTTCGTTTTTCATTTTTCGGGCCCTTTCTGTTCCAAGAGCTTTGGAAAAGGATGATCTTCATTTGACTCAAAATAGAGCTGACCGAAGGGACTTAAAGTCACTTAGACCCATTAGATTGTTGTAGCTATACAGCATTCTTGTTCTTAGGATGACCTCTGACCACATTAAATTGGAGCTCCGGAATAAATCATGAGAGAGTTAATGCTTTTGCACATCAAGAGAAGGCTTAATTCTTGTGAATGGAAATGTGTTGCCTTTTCTTCGTATTACATGAGATGATGATGATGGAGGGATCGTGATATTGAACATTCGATGCTTTCGAATTTCGTTGTCAACCCAGAAATTATTATCAATCCGATCGACTTCAGTAGCAGAAGGGATGGTGAGATCCAAATCAAAGGTTTCATACTGAGGAAAAGCGATGGATATACTTATGAATTAGACTAATCCTATATTTTGGAACAACTTATTGGATCAACAACCTAATTTTACAAAATAAAAATGCTGCATGTGCATGTACGCGCGCTAATGAATTTTACCCTAACTCGCTTACAAAATAATGTTGTAAGTTTCTGCTGTTGAACTGTTTAATTTTAGCACTAACAAACAGTAATTATCGTCATGTGCGTTACCGCGCTATTTATTAAGCAGCTATTGTTAGAATCCCTGGCATTAATACCTTTCGCCATAGCCGTGTACGAGATCGTGAATGTTTTCCCTGCGCAAGAAAGCAATTGAAAATCTTATTTATTTGACAATCTATAACAGCGCTGCAACTTCCATTGCAAAGGTTGGTTGAAGAAACTTGAATAACTTCAATAAGTTACGCATTTCCAATATCAATCAGAGTACAAGGATAGTCTTTTCTGATGTGAATTCCGATGACTTAAAGAGTTGTTCATACTAAACCTATATATATATATATATGGAAACTTATTACTGAAAGTAATTGACATATTACATACGATTCTATGTTATTCTTAAAGAGAAAAGAATATTGTGAGAGGCAAAGCTAATTGAAGTTTGAAGGGCAAACTCCAAATAAGTGAACAACTCATAGGGAATAACGACTGCCGCCAATTCCTCGGCTGCTTCTGAGAACAAGGAGGCAACTCCAGAGCAATATCCGGACACAGTACACATTGCTTGCATGCACTAATTCACTAAAGAAAAGAGAAACAATCCAAATCTTAACTGATTAATGTAGGGAAAAGTACAGCAAAAGCTTCTTCTTTAGCAAAAGGTGTAGTGAGACAATTAAGCAGGAAATGAAAAGGATAACTTTACGATGATCTAGAGCAAATTAAATAATGGAAGTAGGGAAGCATTTCACAGAAATGATGCAGGATTTTAGGGTTCTTGGGATGATCTTGTTCATCACAAATTTTTTGGGATATATTATTATTAGTTCAATGATTGAGGATGAGTGGTCTAAAGACTCTTAATTAATAATAGCTTTGTAGAGTCCCACATGTCATATTTGTGTGTGTGTGTGTGTGTGTGTGTGTGTGTGAGAGAGAGAGAGAGAGAGAGAGAGAGAGCCTCAAAAGCACTGTGACTACAATTTCAAAACTAGCCATAAAATAAGATTCCTCTGTTTCGGGCGTAAATTGTTAAATTAATTAAATCTTAGTCGATGTGTCAAAATCACAAAGCTTATAGTTTGTTTTTTAGTTCGTGATGCTAGGTCAAATATGATCAAGGTTCGTAGGGACGAGCATGTGTTATAAAAAACTATTGATTTGATATGGTATAGATCATATATGATGTAGGGGAAGATATACTTGAAAAATAGTTCCAAATGATAATGTTTGACACGAACAATTAAGTATCGTTTATATTGTTTCAAGCACCTCTTTGTAGAGAGGTCGCCCATTAGGAAACAATTAAATAATCAAAATCAAATAATAGGTTAAGGAAAAAAATATTGATAAAGGAGAAAGTCTTGCAAACACATACCAAAAATATACAAAACATGTCTGAAATCTTCAACCACCTGGAAATCAAGGAAAATGCATGAATTTGGAGATCCAACATTGCCCAAAGCGACGCATCCCATTCGCAACTTTGAAGATCTCGCAATCCTCTTTGGTTTTATGTGCATCACAACTATTCCCGAATTAAAAGTGATGACCGTTTGAAGTTGACCCTTAATTTATGGTGTGGGTGGGACCGCCCACTTTTTTGACACTTGAAGGATGCTTATTAGCTATTCTACATCAATAAATTAACGAAAAATAAGGAGAAACTGATCTAGAACTTGAGGTATGCAATAGGCCACCCAAAAAAAAAAAAAAAAAACTATTACTAAGTTATGCACAAAGCTTATGATATATATTATTATAATTTTTATTTTGGCTCTGAGGAAAATTTGAAGAAGACGAATCTGTGAGCATACTAAAAGGATACTGACAGCCATGAAGAACACCAGGGACTAAAATGATGTTAGGCAAATCCCTAAGAATAGACACTTTGCTCCACTCGAGGGTGATAAAGAGGTTCGATAGGTACCCGTGTATGGGCTACGTCAAACGGCCTTGTTAGGCTGTCACTTCTACTTCTTTTCAGATTCTTTTGGGCCCATTAGTTTTCATAATCTAGGGCCACCATGCTTTGCATTCTTGGAGGACATCGTCAACTTATTTTTCTATTAAACTAGGAAGAGGAGAAAGTGGGGTGAAGGGAAGGCAGATTTGTCCACCTAACCGTGTTCAAGAGTGTGCCGTGGATGCAAGAGCGAAGTTCCTTACATTGCCAGTGCCATAGATGTCAAGATGTTAGTAAATTCAATGAACTTTCTTTTTTAATCTGATTAAGTTTTATTTAATTCGCAACAACGATAAGATCAAACCCACATGAAAATTTAAGACACGTTCCCTTGAACATGATAAGACAATAATTTATTCGGGTTCCTATCTATGCATTCCTGGCAGATTATAGTGCAATAGAAAAAAGGAAACTTCGATGAGGACATAGCCAAGAAGTTTCCCACTATACTGACACCTGAATTCCAAAGAGATAGAACCGGGACGACTTCCATGTCCCTCTGCAATTTCCTGCTCAAACCTTTTGAGCAAAGCTTGGCCGTGAACGCATGATGCAATACAAAGGACAAAGGAATCATTTGATTAATTTAAGGCGTGAGTCACTAGCAGAAGTTTCGTTTCTAACATGTGGCAAGAGATGGGCTGGAGACTTTCTGTGTCCTAACGGGAAATGCACGAAACATGCCGTGAGAAATTGCGCCATGCTTTTCATCTTTGACCAGCTACAGAAAAATTCATCGGTCGGTCCATGCAAGCATATAGCGCTGCGAATAATTGCATCGGCGAGAAGCGCACCAGAAAAAGAAAATCGAAGACCGGGGGGACCAAGGTTTGCAGCAGTCTTCACTAGCTTCGTTGGACAGGATTTGGCCACGTCGGTGTCCAATTTGAAAAGAAAAGATTCCTTTCGCACATTGGTCACGAAAGGATGCTTTGGACTCTGGAAAGTGCCGCAAGACAACATCAAAGCTTTTTTGAAAACTTGGGAGCCAACATAGCTTGGTCGAGAAATCATAATCAGTCGACACGGATTTTAAAATCCGAAAAGATGATGATGATGACCACAACGATTATTGCTTTGATGAATTCTGATTTTAGGTCATTTTGCGAAGTAATCCCACCTTACTCTTTTTCGACTACTAGGGTTCATAATTTCCCATTGAGAATGTCCAACTGTTCAAAAATGGGTTTGGAACTAATATGGTCAAGTCTAAAATTTTCTATTTTTTTTTTTGGTAAAGTCTATAATTTTCTATTAGTTACTAAACAAATGTAAAAATGTGCATTTTCGGCGGGCTTCTTATATTACTTATAGGACAAAGCTCATTTTCCATGCTATCGAGAAATTTCATACATGTTAAGTGAAACTTCATATCTTTTTAATAAATAATATAAAAAGGGAGCAATTTCTTCTTCCCCATTTAGCAAGACATGGTGTTGACATAATTCTCCTATCACTAGGAAAACAAACCAAAAAAAACAGGAGGCTGAGAAATATATATTGCGCAAAATGGAAAATGATGTAACCCACGATTTGAAGATGATCAGTGGTGGTTTTTCCTTTCCGTGGAAATAAGAAAAGCAACGCAACGCAATGTAACGTGGACAGCAAAGGAGAAATCTAATGTCCATGTCATTGTCGTCCATCCCCATCAGCCCTTCAGAACTTAACTTACAATTGACACCAATCTATGCATTGCCTACACCTATCTTTCAAATCCCCCCCTTTTTTTCAAGGATTTATTCCCCATGAAGAAACAGAAGAAACCCCCAATTTGTGATCACTTAAAAACGTGTCGTTTAGCTTTAGGAACAATGCACGACCCTGTGATTCATGTGGGGAGCACTAGTGAAGCCTTCTTAAATGTGCAAGAACCGACTGACCAAAAAAAAAAATGTGCAAGAACCGTGTAGAAGCTTTTTTCCATTTTGTAACGATCATCACATCCCTCTTCTAGGGAAGAATAGAAAAGTAAAAAATATAACAAAAATTGGAATTTAATGTCACTGTCCTTGATTTGACAAATTCCCTCCTGCAAATCATATTGTCCATCTTCTAAAGTAAATTATATGAAAAATAAACAGACTTCAATGGCTATATTTCATATTATTCTTGGCTATGTTCGAAAATCCAACTTGAAAAGTTGCAAATTCTAGGATACTTCAACACTCCCTACATACAAGATTTTAATGGTTTATAACATATCTATTTAAAGTCAAGCTATAAAAGGTCTAACACAACATGTGTTTTGAAATCGTCTCTTCTAACCAAATTCGAATCCCTTAAAATCTTTGCTTGGTTAATCTCTTTTTTACATGAAAGCTTAATTAAACCATAAAGAGTACTAATTTAATCTGAATTTGCCTAATAAAAAGACTATGTTAAACTTCTAGGAGGACCGCATTGCATGTGCTAATTTTTTAATTTACAATGCTATAAAATGCGATTCTTGTTTTTTTTTTTTTGCTTGTTGAATTCATGCGTGTCTCCGACCCACCACCACCTACCCCCTCGAGAATTGATGCAAGTATTTAGCTCAATTTTTCAAAACTACCTAACAAGCATGCATTATCCTATGATTGACTGGAGAGGCTATAAGGCCACGTGTTCATCACGTGGGATCTTCTCTCAATCACCACGCAATTCATTTTTCCAAACTATAAGAATGCGACGGTCGCAAAATATGGGGGTTCCTCGAATAACTCGAAGAAGGGCGTTTATATAATATAACCAAAATTGTTGTAAAGAAACACAAAATGTCTTTCCAACTCAACCTTTCGTCAAAAAATAATAAAATAAATAAAGTCTGTACATACACGTTAAGATGAATACATATCATACAATACTAAATCACAAACAAACTGGTAATTTAAAAGGATGGTTATAAAAGTGATTTATTCCCATGAACCTTTCGTGGATTTTGTAATGAAGTTAGTTTTCATCATTTTATTACCATTTATAAGATAACTCAGATCATTTTTTGTGGAATTTTTCTCAGAATTATAATCATAATGTTTCAATTAGAAAGGAAATTAAGATCCACTAAATATTGGGTGTGCCTGTATATTAGTTGTTATTGGGATTTTTTTAAAAGGGAATTTTCTCATTTATGGAACCCTTGGCAACCTTTTTAAAATTCTAGCCTCATTTCCCAAAACGATTTTCTAAATTGCCACCCTTTATTGTTATCATCCATCCTCGAGCGAATTCTGCGAGTTCAATGTTGAAACTTAAAAGTAGCCAAATGATGTTGCAAAAGAAAACGAAAAGCATCTTGTAAAGGGGAGAGAAAAAAAAAATCTGAAAAAAATCTAGAGGACGAAAAGGTGGTGGAGGGGGTGGGGGGCCGCTTCAGCTATATTGCGCAAAACAGGACAAGAATGGCCGAACGAATTCAATGACCGACTCAACCCATCAAAATCTCAACACAGCCCCATCCAAAACTTTCTACCTCATTATGCCCTTTCTCTATCTAAACATTTCCTCCAATGGCCCTATATATTGTCTATACCCATTTTAATAGCTCGAATTACGATAGGAAAAGTATCCAAAAAAAAAACTTTCTAAACTTTCATATAACGTGACATCCATATCTCGAATCTTTTTGTGTCGTGAACATTCAAAATTTATATTGACATGCAATAGAAAATCATAAAACTTGCTAAGCATGACACTGATTCCTCAAAATTTGTACCCATGTCACACCGATTAAAGTATGGGAGATTCTGGTGAGACAAAGAAAATCAGGGTGTTGATATCATAATAGGCATAATTCACAAGGTGTTTGGTATAATTTTAGTAGTATTGACCTATTAAAATTTGAGAATTACCATGATTTTTTTTAGGAGTAGCATCTATTAATTTCTTTTACGAAATCGATGTCACTGTTGATATTTCGATTGCTGGAATTTGTACAATATCTTCTTCTAACCTTTGACTAAAACTAAAAAGATAGAAAAGACAGACAGATAGATAAAGAACATAAAGCCCCAGCCAACCAACTGATCTTTTCAGCCACGCTTCCTTAAAAAATCTGGAATTTAACGGCCCTCGTCATCTCTCTCTCTCTCTCTCTCTCTCTCTCTTTCTCTTTCTCTCTCTGGAAAAACAGAGCATTCTCTGCTTATATTCTCAGAATCTCCTCTCCAACCCACCATTTCTTTCCCCTTTCTATATTGTCGGTTCTGTTCTCTCACATACCTTCCCCCCAGCAAGAGCACCACCACCACCACCCCCACCACCTCCAAGAACTGCTGAGTTGCTTTGCGTGACAGCTGAGGAGAGAGCCGCCATGTGTGTGCATGACAGTGAGCAAGAGATGGAGAATCTTGATTCCAGCAACGGCAGGCCCCGGCCTTCCCATTGCGAAATGCTGCATACCCAGATGGACAATTTCGACAAGCAGCCTCCCGCTATGTGCCCCGCCAACCAAGCTGGCCTTCGCAGTTCATACCCAGTAAGCAAATTTGACTTTTTTCTATGAAGAAGAAAAAAAGGAGAGAAATTTGCAGGCTCTGCTATTTTTTTTGTTTTTTTTTGGGGTTAATTCTCGTTTCCCTTTTCTGGTCGTTGTTATGTTTCTTGCGGTTGAATTCTGTGTTTTCAATTCAATTTCGGAACTTGATTTGAGAGCTGGGATTTGTGGATGTGATTTCATAGTTTTTGGAGCCCTGAATGTGTTTCTGTGACTTCTTTAGGATGATGACTGTGTATTTTGGTAGTTTTTTTCTTGGGTGATATCTACTGAGGTTGTGACTTTGACTGGTTTTATGCTGAACCTTTTGGTATGTTTGTCTTCTCTGATATTGAAGTAGTTGGTTATGTTCTCTCTAGGTTAGGTGTGAACTGATATTCTCGTTCTTTCTATTGGTCACCATTTTGCTAGCTTGGTGTTGCTTGTCCTAGCTTTTAGGTTTCATAGCCTAATTCATGAAAATTGAACATTTTTGTCGTTTGGAGGACCTTTTATTGTCTCTGCTCATCCTTCTCTCAATTTAAGAGGCTGTGTTTGAGTTAGGGCGAAATTATATCCACGTGCTAAGTTTCCTACTCGTGGTCTTTGCTGAATGCATGAGCACTCGAAATTTCCAAAGGGAGAGGGGAAAAACTAAGGAAGAAGAACATATGATGTGCAGGAACTGTGTAGGCTGTATTTCATGTCATAGGAATAGCCTTTTCAAAATTAAATTCGTTACTGGCTTTGATTCAGGAAACCTGGCTATGCCCAGAGAGTGTGAGAGCCATTGACAAATTGATTAATGAATGATTTAATCGTAAAAGCTAGAAAAAGAAAGTCCACACAAAGACATGTGTAGGTCATTGCCTTGCATGATCAGGGGGGTGCATTAATTTCTAACTTGGTTTCTCGAGTTACATAGATGTTGCTTTGAGGCTGCTTCTTTTACTGAAGGCATAAGTTTTGTTTTTCTCCGTATGGTAGACGGGAACCTTTTATCTTTGCTTTTTATAATATGACTTCCCTGTTGAATAATTGCCATCATCCTTAAACTTCTTCTTGTGCTGAAAACCAGTTCCTGTGATTCAATATAGGTTTTGTTCGCTTCGAATTGTATCTGTCCAAAGAAAAAGAATTGACCGCTATACCAGGGGTCAACTGACTTGCTACTTTTTCTTCTTTCGATGAAAGACTGAACGTTATTGAATTTATCCTGATTTAGTCATCCCCTGTGTCTCATATTAATCAGATATTTCCTCTTTCTCTTGCAGCTGGAAAGCATTTGTGAGGAAAATGTGGCATTAGAGAAACAACAGAACATGTTAGGCGACTTCATACCCAAGCTAAGGTCTGGAGAGTGGTCTGATATTGGTGATCGGCGCCATATGGAGGATACCCATGTTTGCATTGGCAATCTGGCCAAGACTTTTGGCTATGATAAGCTTAATGAAGAAGTTGTTTCTCTCTATGGCGTAAGTACTTTAACCTGCTTGTTAGCTACAGACACATGCTCAATTATTTCACTGTGCTGAATCAGTGACATTCATGTAATTTGGTTCTATTCTTGGGTTGTGTAAATGTTGGTGGATCATCTATATTATCAACATCTTAATGCATCATGCCTAGGCAATGCACTTATCACCATAGTTCTGAAATTTTACCGAGCTTAACCATTGATGCTCAAATTATATCAGAAGCAGTGTTGGATATTTTAGGCATCTCTACCCTGTATGTTTAGGATTTTTCTTGGGTCATTTGATGCTATAAATGTAAGGTGCATTATACAAACAGTAGATACTCATAAAGTTGCACTGGGTCGAAACTAATCCCTGGAATCTGCTTTGTCCGGCCTCTCAGCTTTTGGAATTCTGCAATACGTTAACCCTTTCTCTAGGAGATTTTGAATCTCATTATCAGTCTGCTCATCTGGTCAAGAGTTGCATGTGATTCAATCCTCTGATAAAAATGCTGCATTCAGACCTTCTATTATTTGATTTAACTGGGGTCTTGTCAGATCTTGCATCAATAAAGTATACATCAATCACAATTGCTTAGAATGAATGTAGATAGTGAAAATAATTATACTAATATTATCTATCAACTTCTGGTTCTGACGGGTTAATCTGGCATATGGCAGGTATTTGATGGGCATATGGGAAAGGCTGCCGCACAATATGTCCGTGACCATTTGCCTAGAATCATAGTTGAGGATACTGATTTCCCTCTAAAGCTTGAGAAAGTCATCATGAAGTCATTCAAAGAAGTTGATGCTGCATTTGCAAAGTCATGCACCCTCGAGACTTCCTTGTCCTCTGGGACAACTGCGCTTACTGCGATGATATTTGGCAGGTAACTTGTACACTTCTGATTAAGCATGCTGGTTGAGTGATCAAATTAATGTAGGATTATGCGCTGATAGGAACAGAAAAGGATTAATGACTTACACTCCACTTGTTTTGCAAATAACGAAGGATTTGGAAAGCTTTTTCCTAAAAATGATCCCTTGTATTGCTTGAAATAATAAGTCAATGGAAAATGTTTGCATTACTAACAACAATTTATATCTTTTCGTAGACAATGAAATTTTTTTTTGTTCATTCATTTTGGTAAATAATACAGGCGATCACTTTTTGGAAAATGTTTTCCAAATTATTCATTTTCTGCGAAACAAACGGAGCCTTAAATTAAAATAAGAGATGGAAGTATCATGCCCTTGTCACACCTTTTATGTGAAACTTGAATCTTATATAAGAACTATAGCAGGTTCTATCATGGTTGACATGTTCATTATGATTTGTTGAAATGTGTTTGTAAACTCCTTGGGAATGCCTTCAACAGGTCTTTATTGGTGGCAAATGCTGGTGATTGCCGGGCTGTACTCTCACGACGAGGAAATGCTTGTGAAATGTCTGAAGACCACAGGCCCTGCTGTCTGACAGAGAGGGTGAGGATTGAGTCCTTGGGTGGTTCTGTTGATGATGGCTATCTGAACGGTCTGTTAGGTGTCACCCGTGCATTGGGAGATTGGCATCTCGAAGGTATGAAGGAAATGAGTGGAGGTGGCGGGCCATTAAGTGCCGAACCAGAGCTTAAGTTGGTGACATTGAACAAAGAAGATGAGTTCTTGATAATCGCAAGCGACGGGATATGGGAGGTCTTTACTAGCCAGAATGCCATAGATTTTGCCAGGAGGCGGCTCCAAGAGCACAACGATGTGAAATTATGCTGCAAACAGGTAGTTGAAGAAGCAATTAAGAGAGGAGCGAGTGACAATTTAACGGTAGTGGTGGTGAGTTTTCACCTGGAGCCACCTCCACAGCTGGTGGTGCCAAAGGGTAGAGTGAGGAGAAGTATCTCTGCCGAAGGACTTCAGAACCTCAAATGCTTTTTGGAAGGATAGTATTGTATAAATTATCTGGAGGTCATGCAGTTTTCAAGATGAGAAATCAGACAAGTGGGAAATAAATGTAGTTAGGTTACGTGGTTGATTGGTGAGAGCTCCCTGCGTATGTATAGTTCATTCAGGTGGTAGAAGCCATCTTTTTTATCTTTTCTTCCTTGTTTCTCTGCTGCTTCTTTCTTTTGGCATTGAGATGAGAAGCACGAAGTTAGCGAGGTTTCATTTTTTTCGGTCATGAGATCGTGACTTTTCTGTCTCATTGGCAGAGGAAGAAGCTCGAGATGGTTACTGAGAGGAACTTTGTCGTATTGTTGGGCAGGGGACGATGATGATGATAATGATGATGATATCAAAACAATTATCAGATGTTGTATCTGAGAAATTGTACATATGTTCTTTCCTTGTTGAGACTTTCCATGTCATGATTGCCCTCCACATACTGTAGTTGTCACCGATCAGTTCTTTGTGGGTTATTCCAGTGGCCTTAAAGCTTCTCGTTCCTTACCTGTTTTCCCTCTCTCTTGCACCTACCAGTTTATTCTGCAACTCTGTGGTAACTCAAGCTTCTTGCACAGTACCATCAAGCAAGTTAAATTCGAACAGAACGAGGGCTTAGAGCTTATGCTAGGATGGATATTCCAAGAGCAAGTGTTGGGGGGGGGGGAGTGGGGTTGTGGGGGGTGTGGGGTGTGTGTTGCGGGGTTGGTTGGGGAGGGAGGGAGGGATCGATGGACTCTTCTTAGATAGCTCTTGTTGTTTGTTCGATTAGTGGTGTTAGCTACTTGGAACGCCATTGGCTCGTTCCAATTGGCTTTTCTTGTTTCGAACGAGGGCTTAGAGCTTATGCTAGGATAGATATTCCAAAAGCAAGTGGGGGGATCGATGAACTCTGTTAAATAGCTCTTGTTGTTTGTTCGAGCAGTGGCGTTAGCTACTTGGAACGCCATTGGCTTTTCTTGTTTCTTTTGTATTAATCAAGGTTCAAAGCTCGCCAGTTCTTCAAACCAGAACTTCATTACGCTTCAGCACTTCTTGTAATACCAAAAGAAAAAGCGAAATGGGACAAGTAGAAGCATCGATGGCAACACTTATTTAATTGTAGCTGTATTGCATCATGTACATGTACATATGAAGTGATAAAAGCAGAGACGCCGAATTAGAAGATCCGGAACGTCAGGTGAGGTCCGGGACAACTCTAGCCATCTTGTGTGACATGTCAGATGGAACAGCACGATAACAGCATGCCACTGACAAAGCATAGTACAGAAAATTATACATAAACAGCCCAAATTTAAATACAAACTTACACAAACACACTTATTACGGATTTGATCTAGTTGATTGGGTCATGGGGGAGGGTGAGGGTGATGATGAGGAGGGGCAGGTTTGTGGGGTTCAGGAGGGCCTGGAGGTGGCGCATGTGGGCCGGGAGGGGGAGGGTGGCCATGAGGAGGAGGTGGTTCGGGACGAGGAGGAGGCGGCTCAGGATGCGGAGGACCGGGGGGTGGCGCGTGGGGTGGGGGGTGGTGAGGATCTGGCGGTGGTGGAGGGTTATGCATTCTTCTTGCCTAAGCTTCCTTACTAAGCAGTGTGACGAAGCGTATTGTTTTGATAGCGCAACGTTATATAGTTCCCAGGATGGGGTTGCCCCCAGTGTTGTTTCGACAAATGTCATTGTTACCAGCCAGAGATCCATACAGCTACTAGTCAGAGAGAGCGTGTGCTGGTAGTTTTGCCACCTAAATTCTCATGGACTGGTCTAGAAGAAGGGAGATGTACATCAAACTCTTAAGATGAATTGATCTGCTTGTTGTACGTCAAACAGGGTTAAGATTGTGATCTGGTTTAATGTAAACTCTCTCAAGACAAATTATGGCATCGGATCCACCTAATTTTCTTGAAGACATTAGATCCTGCATCTTGACGATGACACATACCGAAATCTCTCTTTCCTCGCTTTTCAATTCTGTTGAACACGTTTAAGCATGAGAGAGAGAGAGAGAGAGAGAGAGAGAGAGAGAGGAGGGCTCAAATTATAGGAAATCTAATTTTCCTGAAGAACAGATTTCTTCTCTTAGTTTACAGCAGCTAATGCAACATATACTACTGGGAGCAATGGTAACTCCCCCCATGTACCATAAGAATAGGCTGAAGAACATAGACAAGGCCTCCTTGCTTTTTTTTCCAGCCCAATATTTCATGACTCCTATTTGAAACATAGCCGATTCCACATAGAGCAGAATCCACACTCTCTGCTCAGTACTTCCGTCCATATCCTTCGGCGTAATTCTGAAAGAAAGGGTTTTCTTCAAAGCAGTTAGATTCAAATGGTTGCTTCTGAGGCAACGAGTAATCCTTATTTGCAGCAAAAAGATTTGGGTGACAATTCTCATCGTCATCAAATGTCGTCCACCGGGTAGAGTGGTTGTGCCTCTCTCTTGCAGCATTTCTCAACTTCTCCATCTCCCCGACGTGGTCCTTGAACTCTTTTTTCACCACATCGAGCACCAGATCCCCATATTGATCACACCACGATCTTTGTGAGGAAAAAGTAGATGAACTTATTAATAACATGACATAAAGAAACGCAAGAACTTGATACTGCTTTGTTTATATTTCCCTCAAATTTCATACAGTCAAGAGTTAAACCTGAAGAATCGAAAAGAGAACTAGCAAAAGAGGAAACAGCTTCTTACCTAGGGAAGAAATTTTTCAGATCAGCCTTGTCCACAGGAAGCTTAGTTGAAATGGCTTCAATTTGTTCATCTCTGGCAAAATGGAACAGAACACGCAATAAAATCATTACTTTAAATCACAAAAGATGAGGAGAATGGACACATGCATTACAGATGAAGGCTTACGAGAACTTCATCGTGGGGTTTGTGGTGCCAAGTTCTGTTTGAATTCGAGACAGCTCCTTCTTTATTTTATCACCCAAAACCTGCAAGAGAATTGCGTTGTTGACTTGGTTAATGGTGTTAACTCCAAGTTGCAAATTAAGGCACTTAATTTTCAGAACAATCTTCAACTAGTAAATTCACTTACCTTATCAATAAAGAAATCTGACGGGGAACCGTCCGAGAGCAACTTTCTCTTAATCTGCTTAGTATCAGGTCCCTCACCGATGGATGCATAAGCTTCACTATATGACCTTTCATTAAGTGACAACGGAGCAGTCTCGTCATCTGAATCGTGCTTCTTCCATTTCTTGAATCCTTCAAAGCCCCACTGCTTCTTTGCTGATTTTGATGATCTCTCCTCACTTTCAGCACCGGTTCTGTTGTCACCTCCATGTCCTTCCCTCTGTTCTTTCTGAAATATAGTCCTAAATGGTTTTCTCTTTTGTTTGCTACTCGCACCACTTTCCTTCGAAGATTCTTGAGGCAAGCTTTCTGCCATGAGTATTGACTGTGTTTCAGTTTCTTTCTCCTTCATATGGCCATCCCAGAATGGGTTTTCATTGTTAGAGGAAGTCATCTCGAAATTTGATGAGCTCATATTCTGAGAGAATGTATCAAATATGCTTTTTTCAGCTTTGCTTTTGCTCATTTTGTGAGATGATCCGAAATTAAGAGCAGAAACTGCTCCTTTAATATGCTTCATCGTCGAGTTTTGCCTCGGTTTGTTCTTTGATTGCAAATTCTCTTTATCCAGCATGGAATTCTCATCCTTCAAGTCAATGACGGACCATTCTTCATCAGACTTCTCTTTTGTGTCTTTCGGCCCAGCAATTATGACGTCTCTGGCATCAATCTCAGCTCCTTGAACTGCAAGTCTCTGCAATAGCGGCCTTTTCGAAGAGTGGTACTCATCCACCGTGATGCATTTGGCATACAAGAGTTCCTAATAAGGACAGCAACGATCAGGCATTTCAACAATATAACACGACCCTTAAATTAGCGACAGTCCCTACTCTGATGAGAGAACAGGAAAGCGCATAAATGTTATGTGGTTCGTTCGATCTTCACATATGGCTAGTGTGAGAAATGGGAAAAGTTCTACTAAAATCTAATAGGGGATCTCAAATAAATGATCCTCCCATAATCCTCACCTGTTCTCACTTTTAGTACCGACTTAACAGTTAAGTCGAACTCGAAATATTGCATATCCACTCGACGTCCTATTTCTGGAGTCCGGACTTGATGGGAACTCCAACTGGACTGTCAAAATTGTGGACCAGAACCCCAATTAATTAGGAGCTTTTGCCTAACTTCTTTGATATCACCAGACTTCTGAGGAGCCTCTAGTTGGTTTATCATTACTAGTGTCCTAACAAACGCAGTAAGCAAGATGAACTGCTGGGGAAGCTACTTAATTAAGCTCTGCAAGACCGATTAGCAGACTACTCGAGGTCAAAATTGTTCTTGTGGGAACTTGAATCAAGTGATCGCGCGACTAGAGTGTCAAGCATACCCAAGATTGAGCTTCAAAATACTTGTGCTGCACACCGCTGACCTAACGGGTAAATTAATTCTTTTTATACATTCAAGTACTTCAATATGCTTGTAAGACAATTTATATGGTTCCTGACCATTTTTCAGTTTTATCATGATCATGAAACCTGGTCAAGACTTGGGAGATGGAGCTGTAAAACCGTGAATCGGGTTCAAAACTCCAGATCATTCGATCAAGCGCATACATCTCCAATCCTTAGAACATTATGATACTGGCAATTTCTCATGAGAAATAAGCAGATCAAAGGCAAGTAAATGGCAAAATGAGCTTACCTGCAAGAACAGCAATTTATCCCTCAGAATGGTCGGATGCTCGTGACATAAAGGCGCAGCGATGAGGGTCTCCAGCAAATGCGACCGAAAAGCCGACACCTCGTTCTCGCCCAAGATCCCTTCCTTGTGGAGACCCATCAGGTTGAGCATCTGGTGGAAAGAGTCCTGCTGCCACTTCAGGTTGTCGGACTGCATCTGCTGGAGCTTGTGCTCCGCCGACGGCAGGCGCCGCTTCTTGAAGGAGAAGGGCAGCATGGTCTTGCAGAGAGAGGTGATGGAGTCATGGAGCGTGGAGTAGTACGCGGGAGTGTACGACTGCGGCATGTTCTCGGAGGCAGCGGGTCTGGAAGAAAGATCAAAACTTTGCAATCCTTCCGGAATCAAGATCGAGTTTTGTCAAGATTCGAGAGTGGATCGGAGCTGCAATCTTCGTGGGTTTTTGTGTGGTGGAGGATTATGAAAGAGAGGAAGGTGTTCTTCCTGTTTTGAGCTGATCTTAGGATGTGTCTGAAGCCGGTTTCTCTCGCAGATTTGAAAACCAAGAACGCTCTGAAACGGTCACTTGGAACTAGCCGTTGAGATCCGGGGGAGTGTCCGAACGACACCGCATAGGCCACTGCTGTACGGACCGGTCTGAACGCCCACAAGCCGGTGCGTTAATTATTAGATTCCACTAAGTTAGGTCAAACGATTGCACTAACCACGTTTTATTTAAACAATCAAATAACAACAAATTGTACCTTCCATTGTAGACTTGTGGATACAAATGCTTTGAATATTGATTTTTCCCTCTTATTTATTTAATTAGTATTTTTTAGATTAATATAATTTGTATCGAAAAAAAATGAAATAGAAGACTAAATTCGTGAAAACCGCACATGTTTTTGTTACGTTCCTCAAGCTATGATTTACTATTTGCACTCATCAAATATGCTTTCTGCCACCGGTAGCTGGGTAGGTTTTAGCTTTTGATAGAAACATGAGTTAAAAGTCTAAATCTCCTCGGTCTCTTTAAATTTTTGTTTTAATTAGTTTTGTGTTGTTTATTTCGTGCATAACACAGTCTTTTAGGCAATAACCCCGATTTGCATTCGATGGCAAGTCTTAATACCAAGCACATTGGAGCTAGGTTATGTCCTACCAGTCGAAGGTCATGACCAATATAATTGTCTAAACATTTGGAAGTGATGTGATTATAGTTAAGAAACATAACCATCCCGCCAGCAACGTATTAGAAAAAGGAGATATTAACATGCACGTTTCTAGAGACTTATGGCCAATTATATGTAAACAATTGAATTTGGTGCGGTCTTGTTATGAACACACCAAAATATTCTTATTACAAGGAGAGTCTGATTCTAACTATTTAAAATCTCATGCGTCGCATTCGGAGAAAGTTTTGTTGGAAGACAATTACATAGGCATTCTTTTTTTTTTTTCTTTTTTTTTTTTATCTTTTGTTTTGTCCAAAGATTCAGAAATGTTGTTGACTAACATTTCTTTTAAGAACAAAAGCCCAAAGAAAGGCAGTCAGGAAGAAGTTTCCCCTAAATATCTGTCGACTACAGGGTTGTGATTTACATTCTGCAACAGTAATAACAGCACACACGTCTGTAGAAATGTAGCAAAATCACTTCACCGGTGATCAACGCGATGCGCAGAATTAATCATGTCCAAAAGATCGCACTCAAAAACTCGCACTTTCAAGTGGGTTCTAAGATGAGCCTCGGCCTGTTGAGCAAGCACATGACAATATGTAGCAGAACAGGTTTTGTCCATTATAGATGGTGGACTGGCCGATGACCTCGACCCTAGTAGATGGTGAAAAGAGATCAGCAAGTACTTAAATATCGGAGAAGGGAGGTTTCTTCTTGTTGATTTGCCTCGGGCTGTCTAAGTTGCATGCCATAACCTCAAAAAATCACAATTCATTGCATCGAGACAGCTGATCGTTAGAAACTGAAGTAATCTCCATGTAGGACCCAAATCCACCAACCACCTTTAATAAATTCTTCTCGACTACCACCATAAGTCGAAGTCGAAGACAGATTACCAAATCCCCATGAAAAAGAAGATATTTGTTCATTGTGTTTTCACTTTTTTAAATCCTGTGAAATAACTTTGCTGATGATGTTGACGTCTCAGGGTATTCGCCAAATGGTCCTGAAACTCTGTAATGCTATTTGTCAGATAAGTAAATGGGGAAGTTAAGGCATGGCAGAAGAAGATTAATGAGAAGGAAGGAAGAAGTTTTTCAGCAATAAAGAAAGATGACGAAGACTTCTGTTCTTGTCGTTTGTCCGACTGCCTGTGAAGATTTCCGCGGGAGATGGTAGACTTTTCTCCGCCAACTTTGCTCCTCCTCTCTCGCACTCTCTCTCTCTCTATTGGCAAATTTCATGCGCATCTGCTGATGGAGTACAGTCTTCGTCTTTTATGAAGTCTTTTTCTTCCTCCGGGCCTCCAAGTTCTCTGGTACCCATCCATTTCTCAACCACTGCTTTTGCCTTTTGGTCCTCTTCTTGTTGCGCTGGTGCAAAGATCGTTCCTCGAACCTAAAATCAGTTCTCTGGTACTCTTGAATTTTTTCGCCCTGTTTAGCGTCCTCTGAGTTCGAATTGCCCTGTTCTGGTACTCGTTGGAAAGATGGCATTTCATCCGAACTCAGCCCCACAGGATCTACGAACTCTTAACGTGGCGCAGGCCTCGGCTGTCGGCCAAACCCATGATGGGTTTATCTTGAGCAGTGTTCACACGGCTGTTAACCCTCGGTTGGCAAACCCTCAGCAGGTTCCCAACCCTGGATTCGGAGGAGGTACCGTATATCCCAATGCTGCTCATGGTGGTGCAGAGTGGATCCCGAGTGCACCGGCTCCCCATGGATATGTGAGTGCAAATCCATCTGCAGCCATTGGTTACCCTGCCGTAGGGAGTAACATCGGTGCAAATGGTATTGATAAGAGTGGTAATGAGGTGGCACCTGGCTTTGGTCATGGCCCTTATGTAGGGCATAGGATCATGGGCGATACAATGGGTCATGCCAGAGCTCAAAATGAAAATCTGAATGGTTCTGGCCAGAATTTTGTCACTATGGACCGCAGGAATGATGAAGAGCAGTTCGGCAGTGATTCAGGAGTCAGCCGCAAGCTCCATTTGAGCGACCAAGGTAGTGGAAGTGGGGCTGCTCAGCTGAGAAATAAAGTCGGGGAGGGTTTGGTATTGGGAAGGACGGTTAAGCTTCTATGTAAGTTCGGGGGTGAACTCTCATTTAGTACCGATCGTGGTGTTTTGAAATACACCAGTGGTGAGACAAAGATTGTCAGCGTTAGGCGAGATGTGAGCTATAAAGAGTTTGTGCAGAAGATGGAAGATACTTGTGGGCAGCCAGTTGCTGTGAAGTACCAGCTCCCTGATCCTGATCAAGATCTGGACGCCCTGATTTCCGTTACGAATTCTGAAGATCTTGATTATATGATGAATGAGTATGAGAGATTGGACCGCGGATCGTCAGATGGCTCAGCTAAGCTAAAAGTTTTTCTTTTCCCTAAATCCAAGCTGGATTCTTCGAGTGCCATTAGGCATGGTGACATGCACGGTAGTGGGCAGAGAAATGTCGAAGTCGTGAATGGTATGATGGATGGTGCGGGTGGTGGTACTGCAAGGAAAGAGAGCACAGCAAGCACAACATCCTCACAAAATTCTGATACTAGCAGCTATGGAGCTGTTGATAGAATAGTCCCTGTGCAAGCAGATATTAATGGGCCACCACTGACTAGCACACCATCTACTGGAAGGAATTTAGCTGCTTCTAATGATGCATCATCTTTGCAATTTGAGATTGAACAAGAAAGAACTGCACCAAAGAGACTGTCGGCTAATGGTCTGCAGCAAGCAGGAGGGGGCATTCCATCAGCTTCACCTCACATCTGGAGTTATATGGATCCTCGCAAGGAAGATGTCAACATGGATTACTTGCCTCCTCCTCATATGACGGGTAGTCCAAGTCCTCATCAATTGGGAACTACTGCTCCCGCATATGGCCAGCAGCAGTTTCCTGTGAATGCTGGTGGTGGTAACTCTCAACAGCTTATATCTGCTGTAGATAGAACAATGGATACAGCATCTTCTCAAGCAAGTTTAAGGCCTACTGTAGTTCTTCCATTTACCCATCCTCAACAAAATCATTTAGGGCATGAGGCCACATCTGGGAAGAGGTTGGTTCCGCTTCCTCTTGAGAAACATCACGATGCATATCAAGTCCAAGCACCTTCTGCAATGGTTGGAGGTACTAATGGTTCCCACGTTCATCAACTGGGACAAGCTGTTTATTCCAATGGATCAACATTTTGTCGGCCGGCTGAAAATTTTCAGAGGTTTGAGGAACATGCTTTGTGTCGAAAAGCATTGCCTGATATATTTTCCAAATTTGTCGTACTGGACCAAAGAGACACTACAGTTAGCCATCTACACGTTTCAAGCCCAATTCACCATTGTCTACCTCTCGAAGACAATATCAAATCTGTTCCAGGAATGAATGATCCTGATTCTACAAAGCATATGGTGGGCTTTGCTGGCAATGTACAGTCCTCATCTGGTGTTTTCCAGGGTGTTGTTCCTGAGTCTTCTCCAGAGATCAGCATGTGGCAGCATTTTATGCCAGCTCAATGCCAGCTTAGACAGGAGGCCTCGGGAAGTAAACTAGTTACTGGTGATTCTTGTCCTGTCGGGGGTAAGCCTGCTCACATATCTGAGTATAAAGTTCATCATTCCCCAAACAAATGCTACGGCTCTTCTGGTGCTGATAATCCCCAGAATTTGAATCATGATGCTAATGTTTCTCCAAAACCTGCCAAAATGGCACTAAGAACTGAAGCCTGGTTAACCAATCCGGGAAAATTGGGAAATTGAATAAGAAAATGCAATTGGAGGATGGACTCCAGCAGCCACTTAATAAATTGAAAAACTGCAATTCTTCTGATTGTTTTCCGTCTTCCAGAGGTGCTTCTTTTAGGACTTCTATGTTTCATGCACTAATTTTGGGTGTGTTTGGGGTTTTCCTTTTTATCGTTTGATCTTTACAGGTTCAGCAGAGCATATAATCGAGCAAGAACTTCAGAATGTTCCTGAGGGTGTAGTTACTTGTGCTTTTCAGACAGCTCTGCCTTCTAATCCTGACTTGACAGTCTATGAAGGAAGTAAGCCTTCTCATGAAGCCAACCAGGAGAAAGATGTGCACCACAAAGCTGACTCTGAGGTGCTTAAGATCCTTTGTGTTCATACATGTTTAGCGTCTGTCAGGTAGTTTCCTTCAACTGCATGTATAAAATAGCTTAATGCATCTTTTTATCCCGCAGGATGCCAGTGCTACGTTGGCAGGGAGGGTGCATTTTCACTTTCCTGTGGATGCAATCGGTGGCTTGCAAGTGAGAAAATTTCTTTACTTCAAATTAGGTGGTTGTGTTTTCCCGCAACTCAGATATTGATTTGCTTGAATTTTCATCCTGCAGATGATAAAAAGAAGTGACCTTGAAGTTCGGCAAGAATTAGGTTCTGGCACATTTGGGACTGTTCATCATGGAAAATGGAGGGGTAAAGATGTTGCCATTAAACAGATCAACGACAAATGCTTTCTTGGGGAGCCCACAGAACAAGAGCGAAAGGTGCGATCTTCTTGCTTTCTGTTGTTTCTGATTTTTCATAGTATTATTTTTTAATTTTTTGTATTGTTGCTGCATCGAGGCAGATGCGTGATTTCTTGAATGAGGCAAAATTGCTTGCGGATTTGCATCATCCAAATGTGGTGGCCTTCTATGGCATTGTTTATGATGGGCCTGATGGTCCTGGAGATTCTGTTGCAACAGTAACTGAGTATATGGTTGACGGTTCTTTACGAAAGGCTCTGCAGAAAGGTGAAAGGTATGACTCTCTCTCTCTCTCTCTCTCTCTCTCTCTCTCTCTCTCTTCACACACACATAATTTTCACCTTTTAACTAAGTTCTTTTACAGGAACTTTGATATGCGTAAGCGTGTGCTGATTGCTAGGGAAGTGGCATTTGGTATGGAGTACTTGCATGACAAGAAGATAGTGCATTTTGATTTGAAAAGCGATAACCTTCTTGTCAATCTTGGTGATCCCCGTCAACCAACTTGTAAGGTCAGTTGACTGGTGATTGATTGCCGTTACATGTATCTCTTTTTCAGAGATATGAGTTATGTTGTGCATGCTCATACACTTGTTATTCTCTGGGAAGAGGAAATAAATTTGCATACTGGAACTATTTATTTATTCAGGAAAAAACCGTATATGAAAGCTCGGGTGCTTGGTTACATTGAAGTTTCTTATTATTCTGAATCGGTTGTTGTGAAGTACTTCACCTGCTCAAAATTAGAGCTTCCACTCATGTCTAATGAACAAAAAGAAAAGAAAACGAGACAACAATCAACATAATGACAGATATTAAAGAGTTGTGAAGGTTGAACAATTTGAGGTTGATGCATGCTTGAACGTCTTTCTGTCCATATATTTACACATACAAAGTTTAACTACTATTTCATGCTTGCAATTGATATGAATGCTTGTCAGCATTGATATCTGCTGGACTGCTCAAGCTTCAAGTACAATGATTGCTTGTGATTCTGCTTGTCTATTCTGCAACATGCTTTGTTGCTACATTGATAGCGTTTGTCTTGCATGAGGTGGTGCAATGATCATTAAACCCTATCATTGTGACCATCCAATTTGTACTTTGTTTTATGTGTTCAGAGTTATTTTGTCAGAAATTCTTGTGCCAAAGGACATTTTAGACTTTTAGTGTTCATCTAGTTTGTGTTCCAAATTCAAGCATAATTCTCTCTTTTACAAACTGAAGATACACGAGTAGATTTTCATATCATAGCCAAAGTAGTCGCACATGATACTTTAAAACCCGCTTCATTGCCAACGTCTCAGAACCTCTTTCTAGCAATTGACAACTTTGTTAGTCCTCAGATTTTGTGCAAGATCCTTCAGTTTGATGTCTGAAATCTGTCACTTTACTATCAGATTGGTGATCTGGGATTGTCCAAGGTAAAACGTCAGACTCTAATATCAGGTGGCATGCGGGGAACACTTCCTTGGATGGCACCAGAACTATTGAATGACACCGGTGACCGTGTGTCTGAGAAGGTTTGGAGCTCACCTTTCATTTCAACTTCTCTACATATCCCGACTTTACGTGTTTGTGTTAAAGTACTGTTGCCAGTAGGATACTTTTTAGGGCCTCATCTCAGGTTGGAATTTCCTCCAACAAATCTCCTAACTGATGGCTTGCATACATGGATGTCACTCACGTATTTGTAGTGTCCATATTTTATATTCCACCAATCAACAACATGGTCGGAGGGAAAATCGGGAACGAAGTGTAATATAGCCTGGAAGTTTACATCAGCAATTCGTTAATGATAACCTGACCTTTTGCTTAGGTTGATGTCTACTCATTCGGCATTGTCATGTGGGAGCTGCTGACTGGCGAAGAACCATATGCCGATTTGGACACTACGCACATGATAGGTGATGTTACTTCACTTTGTACTCTTATCTCAATTAGGTGAATATTGGCTGCTGACAAAGGAGATTGCAATCAAAACAGGGGGTATCGTGAACAACACACTGCGGCCGCAGGTACCAGCATCTTGTGATCCAGAATGGAAATCGCTGATGGAGAGGTGCTGGTCATCCGAGCCATCAGAAAGACCAAGCTTCACCGAAATTGCGAAGGAGTTGTGTTCTATTGCTTTGAGGACCAATGCCAAGAACTATAATCGCAGATAGGTTTTGTGCATGATCCCTAGACCACAAATATGCCAGACAAGTTGCCTGGCAGCTATAGCTCTTTTCCTCCGGAGATTTGTGCATATGTATTGTGATTTCTCGACTCATATTTCTCAAGGTGTGAGTATTGAGTTGACTGCAACACTATTGTTCTCCTAGCTACACATCAATTCAAAGAAGGAATTTGCAGGGAAATTTCTTTTGTTTGACTATGTGGAGATGCCCATTCGGCAACAGGGACAATGAGCATGAACCTCGAGCCATGGAACCACGCACCTTGAGTGGAATCGGTGCGTGCAGGGTAGGTGCACCAGGGTCTCGCCGACCTCGAACCTCTCCAGGCAAATGGCACAGTCGTCCTGGTCCGTGTCTCTCCCCCTCATCATCTTGCCCCAACTGAACCTCTTCAAATTGGAAGAGCCGCCTCTGCTGACACTCTGCCCTCCATGAACCATCGTCTGCAATTGCAATTCCCTTGCTCTCAAGCTCTCTTCATCATTGTGCCTAAAAAGATCGAACAAAGATAAGGAGTAGATGGTTTTTCGCTCCAATTCAAATTTAGAGAACCAACAAATCCCGCATAACCATAGAGTCTCAAGGTTCTTGCTGCAATTCATACCTTGAAGCTAATTCCAACAAAAATAGACAAAAGAAAAAAACAAGTTGTTATTATGCAAGTTCGTCCGTTGACCTTCTCATGTTTTCTGGTTTCCTCTGAGTTCTCAGCCTCTCATCCAGCCTATGCTTGGCTTCCCTTGCCACTCCTCCCAGTTCCCCCTCATCTCCGTATGCTTGGTTGATTATGTTCCTACTTTGCTGGTTTTTCACGTCAGATCAAGAGATAAATCTAAGATAACCCAACTTTGAACATCAGAATCAAAATATGTTGAAGAGAAGAGACTTAACAAAACATTACTCGATAGATTCGCATATATATTCATCTAAAACCTCTTTTTCCTGAAATCTCGTGACTTTCTAATCACGACCTGAAGCAACAGAGAGAGAGAGAGAGAGAGAGAGAGAGAGAGAGAGAGAGAGAGGATGGAACTACACACTAGAGAAGAGGTCGCAGCATGGTGGGTCAAGGAGAACCTTCTTCTCCGGGCATATTCGACACCAAGAAGCATCCCGGCAATTAAGTTTACGATGTATAAATAGTATATTAAGTCAGGAATGAGCTTCGGATTAACTCGGTCATTGAATGAACATGTATATATATAGAGAGAGAGAGAGAGAGAGAGAGAGAGAGAGAGAGCAGGCGTTGAATAAACGAGGAAGAAGTTGCAAAAGCCTGTTGCTCAGTATATATAAAGGTGCAGGCAAAAAGGATAAATTTAATAAACGGTGTTAAGAAAATCTTGTCATTGGTGAAGTTGAGATTCAAATGACTCCATGACTGAACCCGGAATCGAACTGAGGAAGTTCATAGCATCCTGCCTGCGTGTATCTTTTATTGGAAAGTGAGGAAGTTTCATTCCAGTTGCTGTGATGACCATCCTAACACGAAGTTTCAATGGGCTGCCCAGATGAAGTCAGAACCGGCTACACATATACGTACTAGCATCCTCAATTAATTAGTTTATGAGGCATGAATTGCCTTAGTTTCCACCTCAATAATCAGCATTTTAAAAGCTTCGCGCAACTCTTCTACCAATAGATTGAAGTTGGCGTTTGGACAAAGACTTTTACCGGGATAATTACCAAAAGAATCTTAAACTTATTGTACATACACCAATCTAGTTCTAAACATTTCAATTTGATCTTTTTAGTTTTAAAGCTTGTTACGATTTGCCTATATTGTCCTTCCGATTTAATTTTGACTGGAAGTCATTGACATGGATGCTAACCATCCTACGTGGTATGGCCGGTACTGACAAGTACAGTTTTTTTCTTTTCTTTTTTCTTTTTCTTTTTCTTTTCTTTCTACCTTTCTCAATTCTTCCTTCATTGTCACCCGGCCTTGATGATGGTTGGCAACCAACCACAAATGAGGGTCAACCTCACCAACCTCGAGTGAGATTGGACCTTGCTGAGTCTGACATGGTTGACCTTTACTGATTGCTAAGTGAGGCTTGACCTTGCTCGATTCAGCAAGGTTGACCCTTGTTAGTGGCTAGGCTAGGTGGATCCTTACTGGCCATTAGTTATAGTTGGTTGCCGACTATTGCCAAAGCTCGATGATTGGCAGAGAAAGAAGGAAAAGAGAGAAAAATTATTTAAAAAAAAAGAGGCAAAAATTGTTTGCATTAGCACTCGAAACGACATGTAGTGATTTCCAGCCAATATTAGCTAGAATGACAACAATGGTAAATCGTCAAAAGTTTATGACTAAATTAGTCAAATCAAAAGATTTATGACTGAATTAACATCCGTATAATATATTTATGACTTTTTTTTTTTAATTTTCCCAATTTAATCTGTCCAAAAAAGAAGGCAACCTAATGAGAGAGAGAGAGAGAGAGAGAGGGGGGGAGGGGGAGAGAGAGGGACAGGGAGAGGGACAGTTATGCAAAGTTTCTCTCTTGGTATATTGCAAAAGCATATTAAAGGATTAATCAATTGACATCGTATGCTTGTTAATTAATTATGTGTTAGGTGCATGTGAGCCATTGGATTGTAACCAAAATTAGCTGGAATGATTATATTGACAAATCGTCCAAAGATTTGTGACTAAATTGGCCAAATCAAAAGATTTATGATTAAATTAACATCCATACAATAGATTTGAGATTTTTTTGGTAATTTTCCCGATTATATCTATCGAGAAAAGAAGGTAACTTAATACGAGAGAGAGAGAGAGAGAGAGAGAGAGAGAGAGAGAGAGAGAGAGAGTTATGCAGAGTTTCTCTCTTGGTACATTGCATTAGCATATTAAAAGATTAATCGATCGACCCCATATTCTTGTTAGTTAGTTATGTGAGTTCGGTGCATGCAAGCCATTGGATCGTAACCAAAATTTGCTGAAATGATTATATTGGCAAATTATCAGAAAGTTTATAACTAAATTGGCCAAATCAAAAAGTTTAGGATAGATTTAGCATCTATACAATAAATTTAAGATTTTTTGATAATTTTCTCAATTTTATCTATCGATAGAAGAAGGTAACTTAATATGAGAGAGAGATATGCGGAGTTTCTCTCTTGGTACCGCATCAGCATATTAAAAGATTAATTGATCGACGTTGTATTCTTGTTAGTTAATTATGTGAGTTCAGTGCATGCAAGCCATTGAATCTTGTAACTCTAAAATGGATCACACCAAATTTAATCGCTCACTTGTATTGGGCGGGGTGAAGAGACTGCAATAATCAGACATAAGAAAAGACCATTGAGGGGCCGTCAATGGATATATAGGGCCCATTTGGTTCAACTTTGAGGAAATGGCTTTGCATTTCCCCAAGTATCTTTAGGTAGTGCATGAGAACGTTTCTCTTTTTCATGGTTTCTGTTCTTTTGTTCCCCAGAACGAAAAAAGAACAGAAACCCGTTTGGTAACGCCAAGTTGTTTTTCTATTCCCGGGAATAGAAAGTTAGCCCGGGAATAGATTTGGAAAAGAAACGAAAAGCAAAAAAAAGTTGCTTCTTGTTCCCGGGAACAATTTCTAGAAATAAGCTAATTTTCTTTTTTATTTTTCTTTTATTTCTCTTTCTTGCTGCGGCCATCGTCAACCGCTTTGGAGCCACCGCCCACCGCTGGCCGCCGCCGCCGTCAGCTGCTGGCCCCCGAACGCCGACGCGAACGCCGAATCATCGCCGGTCGCCCCGCCCGCCGCCGCCACAAGCCTATCGACGGTGGTCGTCGGCGGTCGATGGGCTTGCAGCGGCGATCGGCGGTGACGGTCGGCGACCGGCGGTCGTGCAGCGGCAATGGCGGGCGGCCGACGGGGGGCCGGTGGCGGCGGCGATCCGTGAGCAAAAATAAAAAATGAATAAATACAAAAAAGAAATTGTTGCGTTACCAAACGCATTTCTATTCTTTTTCTATTCCAAGAGTAGAAATTTTATGTAGTTACCAAACGGGTTCTTTTACTCAGAAATTGTTCCCCGGAACAAAAATAGAAAAGAACTATTTCTGAAAAAAAAAAAAAAAAAAAAAAACTCTTCCCGGGAACAGAAGCGTTGTCATGCGCAGCCTTAGAAGAATGGGCATTTGAAGAAGACAATGGTGTTTGGATAGTCTTATTTTGGTGTATTTTGCAAAGTAGCTTTGAGGTGAAAAGAAAAGGGAAAAAAAAAGGAGGAGGAGATGCTGAAGCAGAGGGTGAAACGGTCGGGAGGCAGCTGGTGGTTGTGGTGGGGGAGGCGACTGGTGGCAGTGGTGGTGGAGAGGCGGTGGGTCGCGCGACCCAGACGCCACCGCCTGAGGCCACGCAACCCAGGCGACAGCGGTGCGTGGGTCGCATGACCTAGGCGACGCCGGTGCCTGAAGCAAAGGGTGAAGCAGTCGAGAGACAGCTGATGGTTGTGGTGGGGGAGGCGGCTGGTGGCAGTGGTGGTGGGGAGGCGGTGGATCGCGCGACCCACCCAGGCAACGCCGGTGCATGGGTCGCCGTCACGCAACCCACCCAGGCGATGCCGGTGCGTGGGTTGCCGTTGCGCGACCCACCCAAGCGACGCCGGTGCATGCTTCACGCAACCCAGGCGACGCCGGTGCGTGGTCAAGCGACCCTTCTCGATGATCAGCTACGACCGACTGAGCTCTGCCAGCGTCGCCTGAGGCCGCAACCTAGGCGACGGCGATGCGGGGGGTCGATGCCCGAGGTTGCCTAAGCAGATCCGACGACCCTTCAAGACCAAGGAAGACGATGAACAGTAATTAATTAGGGCAAAAGAGGAAAATTCAATTATCAGTAAGGGCAATATTGGAAAAAAAATCATTAAACCCCTATTTAGCATTCCGAAAATGCTGAATGCCCAAAGCAGGTCCAAATGCTGAACCAAACACTAAAATTTTTTTCCCAATGGGCTTTAGGGGCCCAAAGCCCCTTGGGAAAGCCGAACCAAACGAGGCCATAATCTATCGCTATCATGGGGCGCGCAACATTCATGAAACATGTACGTTTTATATATGTATGCTCTATTTTTTTTATTTTTTTTCATTATCATATCTTGCGGGTTTTAGCCAAACGATTCCATTTCGTTTTTAAGCCCTATATCTCTTCCGCTACCCAAATGTTCATTTAATTAGAACTTTAGTAGAGGGACCACATCACCACCTTGCAACAGACTCAAGGTAGCTTAGAAAGTACGTACAACCCAAATTTTTGTATTAAGTATAGCCTAAACCAAAACTAATTGCCAGCCGCCTCTTATCAAATTACATCTAGCGAGCCCTACCATCCATGTAGTTCATATGCTTTAAGACTCATTTGAAATATTTCTTCTTTTCTGTATTTATTTTTAGAAATAAGTGTACTAAAAATCCTAAAACTTGTCATGAAAGTATATTTGAGTCTAAAAACATTTAAAAATAACAATCAAATCTTAAAACTTGTCAATTTAGTGCAATTGAATTCTTCTATTAACTCTGTCCAATTTGACAAACGAAAAATACTAATAAGTTTAAGGACTTGATTGCACCAAGGCTTAATTGTACATTTTGAAAGTTTTAAAATTCAATTGCATTGTTGTGACAAATTTTAAAATTTTCAATACACTCATTCCATTATTTTTATGAATATATACAAATGCATAATTGGATAAGAAGTAGGGTTTCTAGGGGTCACATGAATATTTTCCTTTTTTTACGGCAATATACTTTCGGTCAGATTTTAGATGTGTTAAAAATAGGAATATAAGATTAATTGGAAAAGAAGAATCGAACAGATGTACCCATGAATTATATTTTGACGTTGGTATCTTCACTTCTCTTTCTATTTTCCCACTCGTCATTCCTCTCAATATATCGACATAATTGAACTTTAAGATATATCAATTCCAGATTTTCTTATGCATACATATCACCACACTCTACCTCAAGGATTTTTTGTAATGGCAATTTGAGCATTGAACTAATCTAGATTAAGAAGTGAACACATGCTTTTCAAGGAAATTACTAAAAAGGTCCACTTATGCCAATTCAGCTATAATTATTTTAATTATGTCAATTAAGTACTAAACATATTCACATGTTGTTAATTGAATCCATTCAAATAATTTGGCTAGAAATGACTAATGCAAACGGCAACCGTCTTACGTGGCATGATTAGCACTGATGTTTACTTTTTCTAATAATATTTTAACATTTTTTATTTTATTTTTTATGGTTTTTTCTTTCCTTTTCTTTTATTTATTTATTTATTTTGGACTAGGTGCTGGCATAGATCACTAGCCAACCTCGCTCAATTGGGGGGAGGGCTGCCATGTCCTCACCCAAACTGGCCATCACGACCTTGCCTGACTCAACGTGGGGCCACCATACACTCTCTCACCTAGCTTAGGGCCCAAATTTGGACAAGGGCAGCAATGCCCTAACCAATGCCAGCGAGGGTCAATTGCCGACCATTGCTAGCTGTCAATCCAAAAGAAAGTAAAGAAAAAAAAAAAGAAAAATAAATCAAAATAAATTTTACATATTCAAAATATTTATTAAAAAAATCCACATTAGAATCAATGTGAAAGTTAGAAATTTTCAATTAAAATTGACTAGATTGATTTAATTGACAAAATATAAAAAGATTTAGGACTCATTTGTATAATTGAAAGATCTAAGACAAAATTGATATAAGTGCAATAATTTAGTCCTTTTTGGGTGATTGTTCATACATTTTTCCTGTCTACAAGCATCATGGTCCAATCTATGTTGAACTACTTTACAATCCTCATTGATTCTAATGTAAGGAACACTTAACAAATGTTTTGTGTTATTTTCCCTCGGCGGAAGCTTCCAATCCAGTCTAATTTTAGGGATGTGGAGGTACTATTCTTGCACCTTGTGACCATGTAATGTTACTACTTCGATTATTGGATTGTCACGATCTATCTAGCAAACACCCCACCCAAAAACTCCCCCCCTCCCAACCATAACAAGCCACCAAACCCTGGTCACCGCCGTCGCACGCATTTTGCCACCATAGTTGATCGTGTGTCGGCCCTCCTTCGACCGTCAAACTGCAATGTCCTCTCTCTCATTTTGCCACCATAGTTGATTGTTTGTCGGCCCTCCTTCGGCCGTCAAACTGCAATGTCCTCTCTCTCTCTCTCTCTCTCTCTCTCTCTCTCTCTCTCTCTCTCTCTCTCTCTCTCTCTCTCTCTCTCTCTCTCTCCCTTGCCCATTCCCATCTCTATCTACTCATGTTGGCTCGTCCCTTGTCACCATTGACGAGGATGAGAGCCAATGGCGATGAGTCAAGGCCTGAGGCTCAGCTCAAGGGAGCTTGATTGAGCTCTATATCAAATCTAGGGTTCACTTGGCCTCGGATAGGGGAAGATGGAATAAATGGTTTAGATCTTTCCATGTGATGTGTTAAATTGCCAAATGGCACGAATCCAATAATTATATGTAATGACTCATGATAGTTCAAAAAATAGCACTCGAACAATATTCAACTTGGCAGCAGGAGCAAAAGTTTTTAGATAGTCAATCCTATAAATCTGAGTAAATTCCTTTGTCACTAGACGTGTTTTTTATCTGTCTACAGTATCATCCATCTATTATTTGACTACAAACATGCACTTACCTTCTACCGGTTGTTTCCCAAGAGCAAAAACAACAAGATCTCACGTGCCATTTTTCTTCAAAGTATGCATCTCCTCTACCATTGCTGCCTTTCACCTCTCATTTGCAAAAATTCGTGCCAATTTAATAAAATAGAGATAAAAGATGGAGAAAACACAACGTACAATAAGAACTAGACAAAGATTAATATGAGAGAACATGGAATATAAGGTATTAAGTACAAATTCTAGAATTCTTTTCGAAGTGCAATAGGAAGATCAAAAGGAGAAACCTCACCAGAAGGAGTAGTAGAATCTGGATCTAGACATGATGACTGAACAAGCAATTTATGAGTGGTTTTAACCTACGAATTGATAGCAAAATCTCTACAATAATATGTCTTCACTATAACACCTCTATCAATTCGCCTTTGAAAGATAACAATAGTTTGCCTAACAAGTGTGATCTCCCCTAAAATGGTTGTTGTGTTATCTCTCTCTCTGAGTTACTGTACTATTCTCTTCTTGTGTTACATTTTTCTCCTCTTAGGAAGGAGGAGAACAATCAGAGACTATTGAAGGAGGAGGGTAAGTAATATCCTCATGAACATGTAGAATGGACAACACCTCTAGATTAGGACATTTCCCCTAAAGAGGTGGAGCAAAACAATAGAAATTAGGTTCGTGAAAAATTATATTTATTGATACAATGGTGCGCCTCGAATGAGGGTTAAAACATTTACAACACTTTTGAGTAGACGAATACCCAAGAAAAATGCAGTGGAGACCACAAGGTTCCAACTTAATAAAGACACCAACAAAAATTTTGGGAAAGAGTACAAGTGGCAAAAATACATTCCAAGTACCCAAATTTGGTACAATGGGACACTTAAATGCCAAAAGTTAGGAAAGTGACACTTAAGTGCCATTTTTTTTAAAAAAAAATGGAACATTCCAGTGCCATCTCGGATAAACCCTACCGGAAATTCTACGTGACTTGCCGAAAAGCTTACTCGGCAAAGAAACACAAAAACGACGTCATTTTGGTGTAGATTTGAATTTTAATATAAAATTAATTAAATTATATACATATAGGAGATTGCAGGCGGTGAGGGCACCCCCAGCTAGCGGCGACCCTTGGCCGGGCTAAGCGAGGGCTACCAACCCTCGTCAGATCTGGGGGAGGACTACAACCCTTGCCGACCCTTCCTAACGACTCTGGCCGACCCTCTCCCCACCATCGCCGGCCCTTCCTGGTGATAGCGGGGAGGTGGCGATGAGGGTTTAGCCCTCACCACCTACAATCTCCTTTTTTTAAAATTTTTAAATAAATTTAGTTTAAAATTTAATTTAATTAAATTTTATATTAATTATTTATCAATGTCGTAACAAAACGACGTCTTGTCTAGTCACGTCAGCGTGCAAAATGATGTCGTTTTGCATTTGTTTTGCTGAAAAATTAACACGTCAGTATTTTGGCCAGATTTTCTTGCCATTGGCACTTAAGTAATCAATTTTGCTCCAATTTAGGCATTTAAGTGTTATTTTCCTAACTTTTGGTACTTAGGTGTCCTTCCATGCCAAGTTTTGGCACTCTAGATATCCAGCACTCTCGAAGATCTCTATAAAACATCAATAAGCATGTGGAAACCAAGAATTCAATACAGAGATGAAGCCCTGCATTGTAAATCAAGCCATAAGCACAAAGCCAAAAGGAGAAACCATTCTCAATAACAAGTTCTCCCTCCAATTGTTATTTGTGCTCTCAGTACATGTTTCCAAAATTTATTATTATCCTTTTGGTTCCAACAATGACCCATTAATCAACACGGTACGAGGAAAATCTGGAACGAAGTATAATATGGCCCAGAATTCTACACGGTACGAGGAAACCAAGAATTCAATACAGAGATGAAGCCCTGCATTGTAAATCAAGCCATAAGCACAAAGCCAAAAGGAGAAACCATTCTCAATAACAAGTTCTCCCTCCAATTGTTATTTGTGCTCTCAGTACATGTTTCCAAAATTTATTATTATCCTTTTGGTTCCAACAATGACCCATTAATCAACACGGTACGAGGAAAATCTGGAACGAAGTATAATATGGCCCAGAATTCTACACCCTCAATGTGTTAATGATCACCTGACCTTTTGTTCAGGTTGATGCTTACTCAACCGGCATCGTCATGGGGAGTTGTTGACTGGAGAAGAACCGTGCGCAGATTTGGATGCTATGCACATGATAGGTGACGTCACTTCGTTTTATACTTTTATTTCAATTCAGTGAATATTGGCTGATGACTAATGAGATTGCAATCAAACCTGGGGGTATCGTGATTACAAATCGCAAGTGGAAATCGCAAATCGAGAGGTGTTGGTCATCCGAACCTTCAGAAAGACCAAGCTTCGTCGAAATTGCGAAGGAGTTGTGTTGTATTGCTTTGAAGAGCCCCTCCAAGATCTATAACCGCAGATAGGTGTTGTACATGATCCCTCAAACACAAATTTGCCAGACAAGTTGCCAAGTCCAGTTGAATCCTGAAGATTTGTGTGCTGTGTGTGAACATATGATAGAAGCAGATTTCGATATTATCGGCTGTACCGCTGCCTTTTTTCAGGTTTTCCATTTCTGAGACGTGCTTGGCAAGGCCAAGCTAGCCATCATCATCCTGCTTGGCAGCTATATAGCTTTTTTCCTCTGGTGATTAGTCCGGTACGTTACTTAAATTTATCACCAGGTACAAATTTCAGCGGTACTCTTTACGAACCCATGTTGTACCGACATGAAGGATCTTTGTTTTCAGTATCTCAATTGAATAACGATTATAACATGTACATGTATGGACATAATTTGTGTATATGTATTATGATTTCTCGGTCCATATTTCTCAACGTGCGGTATGACTCGCTTTTCATCACTATCTGCATGCATCCTAAATAGTCCTTAACGATTTATGAAGGGTCAATTACGACAATATACAAGTAGTAAATTTATATGTTCTAACCGGCCCGGATGATTCGACCACGTTGGTTTGACGGCAATGCTATTTTCTCCTAGTTACACATCATTTCAAAAGAAGGAAGTCGCAGGGAAGATTCCCCAGTATGACTATGTGGAGATGCCCGTTCGGCAACAGGGACAATGAGCATGAGCCTCGAGCCACGGAACCGCGCACCTCGAGTGGAATCGGTGCGCGCAGGGTAGGTGCACCAGGGTCTCGCCAACCTCGAACCTCTCCAGGCAAATGGCGCACTCGTCCTGGTCCGTGGCTCTCCACCTCATCATCTTGCTCCAACTGAATCTCTTTGAATTGGAAGAACCGCCGCCGCTGCCGACGGTCTGCAGTCCATGAGCCATCGTCTGCAATTGCAATTTCCTTGCTCTCGAGCTCTCTCCATCGTTGTGCCTAAAAAAACCGAACAAAGATAATAAGTAAATGGTTTTTCACTCCGATTCAAATTTAGAGAACTGACAAATCTCACACAATAACGGAGTCCGAAGGTTTTTGCTACAATTCATTGTGAAAGTTCATCCGTGTACCTTCTTATGGTTTCTGGTTCCCACCGAGTTCTCAACCTCTCATCCAGTCTGTGCTTGGCTTCCCTTGCCGCTCCTGCCAGTTCCTCCTCATCTACATATGCTTGGTTGATTATGTTCCTAAATTGCTGATTTTTCACAACAGAAGAAAATGAAAAACTTATTAATGCATCAGATCAAGAGATATATCCAAGATAGCCCAACTTTGAATATAAGAAACAAAATATGTTGAAGAGAAGAGGCCCAACAAAACATTACTCGATAGATTCGCATACATTTGCATCTAAAACCTCTTTGCCCTGAAATCTCATGAGTATCTGATTACGACTTTGTGCAATAGAGAGAGAGAAGGACGAAACCACATACTCTAGAAGAGGAGGTCGCGGCATGGTGGGTTGTGTAGAGACAGAACGAGGAACGTCTTGTAGTAACTGTGATTGCGGCAGCAGCAACCACAGGTGAGTTGGGCTGTCCTCCGCTCTGATAGAACCTTCTTCTTCGGGCGAACTCAACGCCGGGAAGCATCATCGCTTTATCAACTTTATGATGTATGCGGATTAATATAAAGTGGGGAATCAGCTTTGAATATATGCAGTCGACGAATGAATATTACTTATACAAGAAGGGTGCTGCAGAAGCAAGGAAAATCTTGCCAGCGTCTGTTGCTCGGTATATACGCAGTGCAGGTGAAAAAAGGATAAACCTAGTAAACGGTACTAAAAATCTTGTCAAGAAGTAAAGGTTGGAGAATCTTCCTTGTTCTTTCTTTGGACGTTCTTTCTTTGGACAGGAAAGAAAGAAAGAAGCTTCTTTCCTGCTGCTGACCATCCTACCTCGAAATTTCAATGGGCTGATCAGAGAAAGTCAAAACCTGCTGCGTGCATACTCATTTACTTGATTTATGCGGCATGCTTTGCCCCAGTTTTCACCTTTATTTGATAAGCATTTTAAAGGCTTTGTTCATCTCTACTAGCAATAGATCGAACCCCACGAAAGAGGAGAGAAAACTTAATAGCTAAGGTGTTAAGTAGCCCGTCCAGGGATTAGATTCACACGAATGAGACTCAGAAAACATTAGAGATTCACCTTAAAGTAAAGTTAGGTATTATTTGTATCGAGAGATATATTCTATGATTCATGAGAAGTTACTTGCTCTGTGTTGAATTTGCATCCAGGGACCAATCACTTGCGCGTCCTTGTTTCACATGATAGGAACCCTTGAGTAATGTTGTATGGGTCAATAGTCCTGTACAATATGGGATGATGGGGAAGTGAATTCCTTTGCTAACCACAAAGAAATGAGAAAGAAATCAAGAGATTTCTTGGCGACTATCGGAAGATTTTCAAGAACACAAAAATGATGTTTGAACAAGGAAAATTATTTTATGTATTGATTGCATAATTGACATGTCATAATACGATTAACTAATCAAAGGACACACGAGGTATAATAAGCATTTTTCAATCATTGTAATGCTAGTATTTTGGGAAATCTCATATCTTATTAATATGTTATATGTTTCATTGCTGCCCGATGTAATCTCTACAGAAGACCCCTTCTCCTGGGAATCAGACATTTGGTCGATTTTCCAAAATCATCTTAGTGAAGAATATAATTGATTGGGCTTGGATATTTGAAATAGCTCGTGGCTTTGGGCTTTCTTTTGGTTCTGTCTTCCTTTGACAATGTAGTTTTGGGCTCTTGGAGAGAATGTTTGGGTTGCGGAGTACACGATATTTTTATTAAATCTTCAGATCTTTAAAATATCTTGTGTTTCACGAAATGAAGACAGGTAGCTCTTTCATGATAGTAGAAGATACATCGATTACGGATTTTCTTATGCATACGCAATATGCAACACCACACTCTACCTCACGGTTTTTCTGCGGTGGCAATTTGAGCATTATACTAATCTAGACTAAGACGTGCAGCCATATGTTTCCCAACCGCATGAATCTCAGTTCAACCTATGTTGAACCACTTAAAAATCCTCTTTGCTTTTGACCTAAGGAATACCTAACAAATATTTTTCTGCTGTTTTGCCCTCAAAGGAAGCATCTAATCCATCCTAATTTTAGGGATGTGGGGGTACTATTCTTGTACTATTTGTTAGGACGTGGTTCATACTCTCCATCGATCATAAAGCATAACGGTCCCTCTTCTTGGTGAGCAGGTAGGGATCCGAGGGCTGGCCAAGCAAGGGTCATAGGGGCAACGCCCCCAAGCCATCAAAGGACTTTAATAATTTGAGCATATCTTTTATTAATAGTTTGGATTTTGGCCCATGAATAACTATTGGATATATATAATGTATTTATCTTGTAATAAATAATTATAACAAAAATGTATGAAATGCTAATTATTATTAAATCTTCTACTAGATATAGTATTAGTTTAAAGGTGAATTAAAATAAACATTGTATTTCGATTTCTCTTTCACTTTTACACTCTATTTCGTTATGTTTGAACATACAATTCTAACAATACTGTTACCACTTTATGGACTATTTGATTGTCGCAATGTATCTAGCAAGCACCCCGTCAAACCCTCCCCCCCCTCCAAATGATACTAAGCCACAGGACCCTGATCACCATTGTCACGTGTGATGCCACTTTAAGCCACCCACCCTAGCTGTTTACATAATCGATCATGCAAAACCCCTTCATTGACCATCAAAGCTAGAGGTAAGTCGTTACAGGTTCTACATAGGTTGGTTCCGTATAGGTTCCATCTAGAACCTAAAACCTACCCGCTAAAACAATTTTCTTATTTTTTGAAACCCGAAACCTACCGTGCATACTTTAAAACATGAAACAGAATTCTACCAAGATTCACCTATATTATTAATTGAAAGATTGCAGTAAATCATCACCTTTAGTGACCACCACTTACTGCTATAATATACTAACCACAATTACATTTAGACACACACAAAAATTATGAAATATTAAAAAGGTAAAAATCTTGATCATAAAACGGAAGCTCATATTGGTGGTTCCATATTATGCATCATCATCGGATGTCATGGAGTACCATAAGATCTCGCCAAGACATAGATCAAGAAAAACACAAAAACTTAGGTCGGGTTCCGTGTTCCACGTTCCACATTCCACATATTTAGAACCTAAAACCTACATGTGCATATCTTGAAACCTAGAACCGAATAAGTTCCCACCGGTCCAATTTCAGGTTTCATGTTCTATCTTGAAATCATGTTTACTCCTAGTCAAAGCTGCAGTGGCCCCTCTCTCTCCCTCCCTCCCTCCCTCGTACCCATCTCTATCTGCTCGCTTTGCTTCCTCCTCTTGCTAAGCTCTCATCCTCCATCTCTAGGCACAATTCTAGCCCATCCCCTCTCGCCATCGATGAGGATGAGCACCGACAGCGATGGGTCAAAGCTGAGGCTCAACTCAAGGGAGCTTGATTGAGGCCCTAGATCAAAACCTAGGGCTTGCTTGGCCTCGGATAGGGGAAGATGGAACAGATGATTTAAATATTTCCTTATGATGTGTTAAATCGCTGCATGACATGAATCCAACAGTTTTAGGTAGTGATCAGTGACAGTTCCGGATAGAGCAACCCACGACCTTATTTTAGAGCCTCAACATTCACTCTTGATTATTTGGCCATTGTTTGTGCAACACGCGTGCTACAACAAATGGGATAAATTATGAATAAAAGAGCTTATTGAGAAGGTATAATGTGTATACGTTGTTCTTCTATGATCCATGCATGATAATTCAGATGTCTAGATTTTTTATGCGCCCGAAATTAAGAACATCAATGTAATACATGTGTTTATACGTATGTATGTATGTATTGACGTTCGATAAACAAAATAGCCAAATGATGTTCTAGAAGAGGTTAATATATTTTCCGTAAATTCCCTTCGGCTTTCACAGGTATATAATTGGTTGCGACATCAAGATCTAGACAGGAACTTCAAGAATTATCCCAACTTCCCCAAAATTCCGCCTTCAAAGAAGTAAAACCACTCCTTTACAGAAAAAGAGAATCGAGATTTCTTTTCGTTACCACGTCAGTATGCTATTTCTGTCTCCAACCTGCCTTTATACCCCCGCATCCCTTCCCCTCGTCTCCTCCATATAATTTTAGAGACCCCGCCACCCCCCGGCCATGCCTCCGTACCGCCCCATCGCGGCCACCGCCATGGACATAGACAGCCCCACCTCTCTCCGGCAGATGTTCAAGTCCTCCCTCCGCCAGCTCCCGTGTTGCTTCCCCATGCGCCATTGCCACAGAGAGGACGACGACGACCATTTACCCTCCTACCGCGACGCCCCATCTCCTCTGCTTGGGAGGTTGTCCCTCTTGTCGCCGAGACCGATGAATGCCCAGGAGATGCCTGAATTCAAGGACAAGGCTAAGAATCAGCCCAGGTCGCGTGTCGGGAGGCACAAGAGGCGGCACTCGTCCGTGGATCTCCGTTACGACGCGCTGAGTTACTCCATGAATTTCGATGAAGGCGGCGCCGACGAGGGTAAAGTAGACGACGAGCTGCCGTCGAGGAACTTCACCTCCAGGTTGCCGGCAACGCCGGAAAGAACGACGCATGCGATTACATGAGAGAAAGGGCGTCGTGTGCTTTGAAGACGTGGTTAATGCGTTCGGTCTCCTGTCATTGTCCGTCCATAGAATCGCGTCATCTTTTTTCCTCTGCTTCATTTTTCGGCCCGAACATAAAAAGCAAATAGGAATGCGTGTGAAAATATCAAATAAATAAGAAGCAACAAAGGGTATGTTTCTATTCCGCACATTGTAAATTTTGCTCAATTTATCTTGGCATTTGAGTCAAACTTTGCCTCAATGTATTCAATGCAGCCCCTCTACTTGAAAGTACATATTTCGATCATAATCTGACTTGCAGGTGGATGGAGTATTAAAATATCTTACATCTTTTATTTACAGGTTTACATGTCTTTTATATACGCGTGATCTTTATTAGTGGTTCAAATTGAATCAGCCAAACTGAACCAAACATGACCGGAACCCGACCCCATTGGGCTGTAGTAGTAAGTAAACCGGACAGATTTCTAAAAGTTCGTTTCGGTTCGGGTGTAATCAAGTCCATTGGTTGCTCTTGTGGCTCTATTAGCGCAGAGATGGAGTGAGCGAAAGGAGGAGAATGATTCCTCCATTGCAATACGCATAATCCAAATGCATAAGTCGTCGTGAAGATTTCTGATCTTTGTCCATGACGGCGATTTCATCAACTTCTTCTTTGCCGCTGCCGACATCATCCCATTCCGCCACGTTTCTTCATTAATCATGCTCGTACTTGAGCTCAAGCGGTGGCCATGCCTCTTCTGCATGCTTGATGAAGCGGAGAAGACTAAACGAGGACAATAACTGCACCAGGTTGGTCATGGTTATGGGGAAGAAGAAGAAGAAGAAACCCTCCTTCTCTTCTCCTTCAACCCCAGGTTCGACGCTTCAGCCATTCCTTCTTCGCAATTGATTGGATTGGGTGTGCCATTGCAGCTTTTGTCATTATATTTCCAAGAGATGGCTAGTGTTTGAGTGAGATATGTCATCAACATTGGTCAGTTTTAAGCGATTTCCAACTTCGTCAAGTTTTTGGCCTGATTTTTTTTAGAAATGATTGCGTGACAATCTTTAATGTACTGTGAGAATAACAATTTATTATAGACTACAAAAAGTGAAATCACAAATAATTATAAATTGTTGCAGGACTCATTTCTTCAAGAATTTATAACTCATAATAGATTATTAATCTCACAGTATCCCAAAAACTGTTATGTTAGTAAAGCCCGATATTTTTTTCTACTTTTGAAAACCTAATTCACAAGGCCTCCATTTTTTTGTTGCTTCAATGGGGCTTGAAGCTATCAAGCTCATCAGATTCAACACCCCTTATAATTGTTTATTTCTCTCTTTGATGTTGGCTTTTCTGATTTGGTTTGGGATGATTCGGGCAGCAGGGGATACCCAACTCGCTGACACTTCTAGTCTCCATTTACCTATTAACTTTAAATTTTTGAATCGGACTATTTAACATGTATCAAAGTTATTTTTGTTTGAGGAAGCGCACACGATCTCTCTCCACGTTGGTGGTGGTATCCTTAGTCATGCTGGTGTTCTTTCTCTTTCCACACTTTCCGTTGCTTCTTTGGAAAAACCAATGCCACCATCTCACTCCTTAACTTTAGACAACCCAGATCCTGAAATCCTTGCATATTCTACTGTTGCACGCACCTCCATGCGCCACTAAGCTAGGGATCAAATTGCTCTCGTGCACTTCATGTGCCCCACACATGCTAACAACCTTCCTTGCACGAGTGCTTGCTGATGTTATTTACATGTCATACCAACGGTCTAGTGACGTCTAATCATCGCCCTATCAATTAACACATCATCTGCCACATTAAATTGGAGATCAAGTCATCCAACACGTCGGGTACCATGCCATCGGTCATGTCATCATTGACTCTACCATGGGCCGATTTCTGTCTTTGCCACGTTAGCAGATTCTAGCCAGTATTGTCTTGCCACATTAGTGGTACATTTGGTGACCCAACCAAGCTTGTTTGATTAACTGATTCTGTCATTTGTTGGACCGGTTCCAGCGTCTCTCAAATTGTTTTTTAAAGGTATTCGGATGTGTTGATTCCCTTTATGGTCTCGATTTTTCCAAAATCATTCTCTAAGATGTTGTTTCTTTATTCTTTCCTTATATTCTGCTGTGAATACATTATTACAGTGAAAGGAATGGAGAAAACTCGAGTTGCCTTGCCCATTTAGACCATCTTGAATGGATCGACAAGAGATATCGAGTGTTTTTAGAGGACGCAGACTTTGATGCTATGTTGTGGCAATATTCGTGAATCTACTAAGATTACTGGTGAGATTCAGGACAAATTTGCTAGACATTTGAAAGAATGAGATAGCAAGAATCATCAGATCCTAACATGATTTTCAAACACTCGATTCCATCGATTAGACTTTAGTCTGATCACATCAATACAGCAAAGGAAGCCTAGTATCTGCTTACCATCCGATATTCTACTTGAGACATTACAAATTAGCATCAGCTATTAGGGAGAATGCATCGTATGCATCGGGACCCAATGCAGAAGCAGAGCATTGTGCCACTGCAGTATTTTATAACAATAGGGACAGAATTCGCTTGCACTGATGAAAGGTAAAGGTACGGACACTCCACGCAAGGAATCCCCATTTGAAAGGTTCAAATCCGATCGGTTTATTTTATATTTTTTCGGTGGAAAGCTCAACCAGAGAGAAAAAGTTGTTTTGGCCTAAAGAATGTTCCGTGATTCAGGCGATTGCACATGATACAACCACAAAAATAATGGGGTGTCAACAAAAACAAGGTCACGGGCTCTGCGAAAAGCATCCATCCGGGACAGTTCAGAATTAATCTTCACGCAATTGAAGATTGCAAACAGTAAAGGTATGATGTCCCTTGGACCAGAAAATCGATAAGAGATCATCTAACAGTCAACGGGTCAAGATGTTGTTGGATTATCTAGTTCCTTCCATTTCAATTTAATTAGGTACGTTGTTGAGTCATTGTGAATGAAAGGGACTGATGACAAGACAATAAAATCGTTAACAGTAACAAAATATTACACTTAATATACCCGAAGAAAGCATAAAGGAACATAATCAATATTTTGAACCAGCTAGTGAGAAAAGAGCCTACTTATATCGTCTTAATTGAATTAAAACGATCGTGGATGATTATATAAATGAAAATATGCCTCAAAACTTTTTAAAAGTGCATTTCTTTCTAGAGAAACCAATAATTTGGAAAAATATTTTCCAAATTAATCACTTGCGTCGCTTGTAAAATTAAATGAGCAAATATATCTTCATTATTCACGAAATTATTTAAACATAATTTATTGTCGATAATGATAACGTTTTTCATTGGCTAATTATTTCACACGATACAAGTGATTATTTTTGAAAAATATTTTCTAGCTTTGTTTGTTTTCAAGGAAAATAAATAATTGGAAAATTATTATATTTTAAATAGACTATTGTATATACAAAAATGAATTAACGATGAAAAATATTTTTATCGTCTATCAAAATGTTTAGACGTAGATTATTGTTGGTGATGAAAGTATTTTTCACCGACCAATTATTTTGAGCGACAAAAGTGATCTTTCAAAAAAAAATTCTTAATCACTTATTTTTTGCAAAACGAATGAACTCTTAATTAACAATTCACAGAAGAAATATGAAAAAGAAAGAAGAAAGACAATAGATAAGCAAAATGAAACAAAGTTGGTATGATGAGTCGCGATCTGGCATTTGCTGTTGACCGTGTCCGGACAATTCGTGGGGACAAACGCTGTTTTGCGGTATTCTTAGCAACGGTGGCTTTCCATAAAGTTGGTGGGAAAGTTGTACTACAGAGACGCATCACACAAGCACCAGGACAGCATTGAATAGATGTGTCCATTTGAACGTGTATCGTTATATCACGTCAGTTCAGTTTATTCCCGTGAAAGAAAGGAAGAAGACACCACGAAGTCAACAAACCTTGTGTCACGTATATAATTCATGCAAAGGTGCTAGGGTTTGGGACATGCTATGTTGCGGAACATCAACAATTTTAGAGACGATTAATGTCTAATCGCATAGCATGGTAGCCAAGCAAGGTTATAATTTGAAACCCCGTATTCTCAATTAATAATTCTGATCTTGTAATTTTTTCCATGTAAAGCCCGACTTATAACGAACTCAAAGAAGTTTTTTTTCATATAATATGCATACATAAGAAGTACTTGATCGTAGATTTGTTGCCTTGCATGTAAAGAATAATTCATCACAATGATTTTGCAAGGACAAGAAACAAAAAAATCCATCTTGCCATTTCTAGTTTTCTAATAATTTCACCAAATGGTAATGTTGAGAGGTAGTAAAATTCATGGCTTGTCCCACGTTAAGAATTTGAAGTTTGTCGTACTACTCTCTTTCATTTTTCTCAATTAATTTGGTGATATAAGGCACGGCAACAGACTGTATATAATGTGAATCTCTATTCTAGTCAAGCTCATCAAATGGTTAGGGAAGGCATCTTCCACAACATGCTATCGTGTACAAATACAAAATAAAAATAGTGATTCAAGCAAACTGCATCTTGCCATCTAATTTTTTTCTTGCAGGCTGTTTTATGGACTTTCGAGTTGCGGGTTCTCATTTGTACCCATGGATTACTAATAATAATAATAATAATAATAATAATAATAATAATAATAATAATTCATGATGAAATCTATTTATCTCTATCATTATTATAACAATAGTTTCAATCCTATCATGTTCACTTAAATATCATACCACTGCGGAATAATCTTTTGTATTCAATCAAATGAGATTCAACGACACGTTTATATGTTTTCTTATGAAATGAGTAAAAAATGAGCCATTGTATGATATTTTATGCAATGGAGTGATATCACATTGAAAGAGTAAGCAATGAACAAAAAGTGGAAGACAAATGGCTTTATTCAATCCTACCCAACCATTTCATGTACCTTTTTTATAATGATGATATCGGTCTTCAACTGTTTAGTGGAGACCCTTTTCCATTTCTAGGCTGAAATGGCCTTTGTTTAGACTCTAGAGCATCTGTTATATCTTCCATACGTATATACCTCGGACAAAAAGGCACCAACTTCATTTTTCTATTCATTCGAAGGCCCAATTCCATGGCGGTCGCTCTACAACTTTCTTTCTTGTCACTTTCTCCGCTTTTATTGACCCGTCTTATCCATTGGACCATAATCAAAAAGCAAAATACAGAAAAGTCTAAGAGACTATGCAAGGACTACTTCCCTTTAGTTCAAACCGCCCAGAAGCAAGACAATAAGATAAATCATATAGAAAATATCCACTTTTCCAAATTCTTGCTTCTTCTTTTTTTTTTTTATAAAGTTCATTAGAAGAGAAAGTAGTTATTAAACTACATGTTGCATGGTTTTGAATTTACCAAGTCAATGAAGCCAGGACAAAATGGTTGTCTTGTTTCTATTCAAATTCGGATGAACCTTAGGTTTAGCTTTGCCCCGTGACAAGGGTACTGTGCAACCAAAGTTTTCACTTTGAAAATGCCAAAATTTATTTATTTGGGTGATGGGATTTCTTTTTTTTTTTCCCAAATAACAATTCTTTTCCTATTTTAAGCAAAATTGAACTTCGATCAAATTTTAAAGAAGGCCGGCCATGAGAGACGAGCATGCTCATTTGTAGTTAACTTTTTAATCGATCTCTTTTATATATTAATCATTTGACGATGGATTGTGAAAATTTCGAGCAATCTAATAGTACTATAAAAAGAAAAAAAAAAACTTAGTTTGCATGCGCCCCTCCACGTGGCCCCTCTCTTTCTCATGTCCTTCGTTCCTAAGAAATGAATAGATGAAATCGATTGATTAAAACTATACATCTTTCCAAATTTCACCTCCATTTCCGAATAAGAAGAGTAAACAAAAAAAAGAAAAAGAAAAAAAGGCTAAAAGAGGTTCAAGAAAAACAGAGAAGATTGAGGAGATTCAAGACGACTGCAGATTCACCTGAAGTTCTCGCACAGAGAGAGAGAGAGAGAGAGAGAGAGAATTCAGAGGAAGCCAAGCCCTAAGCTGAGCTCTTCATCTGCTCTGGTGATCTCTGGAGCACTGTTCTCCGCCGACTCAGCTCGCCTCTCTCCCCCTCCGGTAGGTGGTGGTGCTTATCTAATTTCTTAGTTGATCGTTTTTTGCTCTTTTGTCGGTTCTTTTTCTGGTTTTTTTTGGTCTGGGTTTGTTGAAAGATCGTTCATTTCGAGATGAAATCCGGTCAATCTCAATTGGGTTTGGTGCAGTTTCGCGGGTACTGCCCAGAATCTGAATGTAAATAGAAGGACCCACATAGGAAGAGGAAAAAGGACCTCGCTTTTGCGCTGTTCCTCGCATTGCCGGATTCGGGTTGCGGTGAATATTCGTTGGAAGAATGGCATTCGACCAAAGCTCCGTTCCCATGGATCTAAGACCCCTCAACGTGGCTCGGACAGCAGCTGAGGAGGCCCGCGCTGCGCAGCCCGCGGCTGCCACCCGGACCGGGGAAGGTTTCTTCGTTAACACGGCTCCTGAGGTGGGTAGCCCGCAGTCGATACCGTTCTTCTATCCAGCAGCAGTTCCGGACGTCGGATACGGAGGTTTGGCATACTCGAACGGTGCGCCTGGTGTCGCCACATGGTATCCTCGTGCACCAGTTCCTTATGGACATATGAGTGTAAATCCAGCTCTGGGGTTCGGGTATAACCCTAGTTTAGTGAGTCCAGTAGGAGGAAATGCCGTTGATCAGAATGGTAATGAGGCAGTGCCAGGGTTTGGTCAAGGCCCTTATGTAGGGAATAGGATCGTCAGCAATGCAGTGGATCAGGTTGGAGGTCAAATTGTGAATCGGAGTGGTTCTGGTGGGAATTTGGTTGGTAGGGACAGCGGGAATGTGGAAGAGCAGGGTAGTAATGATTCGGGAATTGGCCAGAGGTCCCATTCGAGCAACCGAGGTAGTGGAAGTGGGGTTGGTCAGCCAAGTGAAGAAGGGGGTGAAGATTCAGTGTCAGGAAAGAAAGTTAAGTTCTTGTGTAGTTTTGGGGGTAAAATCTTACCTAGACCAAGTGATGGTATGTTGAGATATGTTGGAGGCCAAACAAGAATCATTAGCGTTAGGAGAGATGTGAGCTTTAATGAGTTAATGCAGAAGATGATGGATACTTATGGGCAGCCAGTTGTTGTTAAGTACCAGCTCCCTGATGAGGATCTCGATGCTCTAGTTTCAGTTTCATGCCCTGATGATCTTGATAATATGATGGAAGAGTATGAGAAGTTGGTCCAGAGGTCTTCAGATGGTTCAGCTAAGATACGAGTTTTTCTTTTCTCTGCTTCTGAGTCTGATTCTTCAGGAATGATTCAGTTTGGGGACTTGCACAGTAGTGGGCAGAGATATGTTGAAGCAGTCAATGGTATGATGGATGGTATGGGCAGTGGCATTACTAGGAAAGAGAGTATAGCAAGTGCAACATCCACGCTAAATTCTGATTTTAGTGGTAATGAAGCTGTTGATAGTGCAGTTCCTATCCAAGCAGATTTAAGTGGGCCACCATCGACTAGCACATTATCTCCTGGAGGGAATTTAGCCTCTTCTAGTGATACTTCAAAATTGTTTTTTGTTGATCAAAACCCTACGACTTATGCTGATGATTCTTCTGCAACTGTCAGCATTCCAGTAGTCAAGTCTGGCCCTCTCCAAGCATCATCTCTACAACCAGAGGTTGAGCTAGAAAAATCCATGCCACATAAACCATTGGCTTATGATATGCAGCAAGCAGCAGGAGGAATTCCATCGGCTTCACCTTACACACAGGGTTATGTGGACCAGCACAAGGAGAATGTCAACCAAACCGATTATGTTCCTCTGCCTCCTCTGATGGGTTTTCCAAATCCTCATCTGTTGGGAACTTCTGGGCCTGTGTATACCCAACAACAGTTCTCTGAGAGTGCTGTCAGTGGTAATTCACATCAGTTTATATCTCCCGTACATATGACAATGATACCAGCATCTTCGCAAGTGGGTTTGAGGCCAGCTGTAGTTCAGCCATTACTTCATCCTCAACAAACTCAGTTGGGGCATGATGGAACATCTGGACAGAGGTTGGTTCTCCTTCCTGTTGAGCAAAATCACAACGCATATCAAGTCCAGGCTCCTCCTGCGATGGTTAGTGGTGCTTATGGTTGGCATCAAGCTTTTACCACAGGACAGGCAGTTTTCTCTGATGGATCTACAACTCATCAGCAGGCTGAGAATGTTCAGAGGTTAGATGAATGCGTTATGTGTCAAAAAGCATTGCCTCATGCACATTCTGATAGCGTGGTGCGTGACCAAGGAGATGGTACTACTGCTCATATACCGGTTTCAAGCTCAATTTACCATAGTCTCCGCCTGGAAGAAAATGCACAATCTCAACCAATGAACAGGGTCAAGATAACTAGAACCCCAGGGGATGGTCTCATTGATCCAGGAAATGGCACTCAACCTAAAGTTTCTGCTCATAAGGAAAAGCTTCATGAGGATTTGCAGGCAAGACATGAAAACCAGAGCGCTGCTTTTCCAAGAGTGGACTATCCTGATTCTAGGAAGCAGGGCTTTGTTGTTGTTCCAGAGTCTTCTCCTGAAATAGTTGTCCAGCAGCATTTTATGCCAGCTCAAGCCCAGCCTAAATTGGAGGCCAAGGCTAGCAAGCCAGTTACTGCCGATTCTTGTCCTGTAGGAGGCAAACCTGCTCAGTTATCTGAACACCAGGTTCATGAATTTTCAAAAGAATACTCTCGATTTCCTGGTGTTGAATCTAGAGTAGACAATCTGGACTATTCTATTTCCATGGATCCTGTAAAGCCCATTGATAAGAGAATGGAAAATCTACTGATAAGGCCCCCTGAGATGCCGGCCATTGAGCATGGTAGGTTGCCAAGTGAAGAACAAAGAAAGGCAGAGATATTGAAGCAAAAGGTACAGAAAAATGTGAAAGGGGACATTTTCCCCGATACTTCCTATATGTTTCCTCAGACTACTCAAGCCACAATTTCCGAGTCCTCTGCCCTTTTGGCACCTGAAGTTCCTTATTTGCTTGATATTCGACCGGTGGAATTCCAAAACATGTCTCAACCACCTAATGTTGGTATCCCAAGATCAAATTCACAATCCAGGATAGTTGTCCAAGCAGAACCTGAAGGTGTCTATCATGGCAATCCTGTGTTCTCTGGGGTTGGCTTGGCCTCTGTGACTGAGGGGATTTCTTCTAGTGCTCCATGGAACAATGATGCTTCTATTTTCCAGCCGATGAATGTTCCTGGTGATATTGGAACTATAAACTCAAATGGTTGGATTGATGATATCCAGGATCCTTCAAAGTCACTTTTCTTAAACCAGGATCCCTGGAATTTTAATCATGATACTCATTTTCCTCCTCCAAAACCTACCAAAATTGCACTAAGAAAAGAAGGCCTTGGAGCTAAGGATCAATTCTTGGATAACCGTTCTGCAAAGGTCAGGGACTCGAATGCAGAAGTACAGTTGGAGGATGGAGTCCAGCAACCATTCAATAATCTCACAAACCACGTCAATTCAGAACATTTTCCATCTTCCAAAGGTTGTTCTTTATAGGATTTTCTATGTTTCTATAGTCAGTTTTCTGTTTTTTCCCCCTTATATTTTTTTTTTAGTTGTTTAATTTCTCTTCTGAAGGTTCAGCAGAGGATCTCATCAAGCAAGATCTTCAAAATGTTGCTGAGGGTGTAGCTGCTTCTGTTCTTCAGCCGGCTCTTCCTTCTAATCCTGATTTAACAGTTTATGAAGGAAATGAGTCCACTCATGAAGCATACCAGGATAAAGATGTGCAGCAAGAAGCTGACACTGAGGTGATTGAGCTCTTTTGTGTTCATAAAGTGTTTGCATACATGAGGTTGCTTTGTCCTTCAAGTGCATTCATTTTGATGATCATGTACATCTGACATTTTCATGTAGGATGCTAATCCTACAGTGGCAGAGAGGATGAATTTCGGGTTTCCAGTATCAGATGGCATTGGTCACTTGCAAGTGAGAGATTTGCTTCACTATGATACATGTTCGTTTTTCCTGGGACTCAGCTCTTAATTTGCTTGGATTTCCATTCTGCAGATAATTAAGAATAGTGATCTTGAAGAGTTGCGAGAATTAGGTTCTGGCACTTATGGGACTGTTTATCATGGAAAATGGAGGGGTACTGATGTAGCCATCAAAAGAATCAATGATAGGTGCTTTTCTGGGAAGCCCTCAGAGCAAGAGCGAATGGTAGGGATCTTCTTGCTTTTTGTTGTTTTTGATATTTAATAGTATTCTTTCTGAATCCTTGGCACTGTTGCTATGCTGAGACAGAGATATGATTTCTGGAATGAGGCGATCAACCTTGCTGACTTGCATCATCCAAATGTGGTGGCCTTTTACGGTGTTGTGCTTGATGGTCCTGGAGGTTCTGTGGCAACAGTAACGGAGTACATGGTTAATGGTTCTTTGCGAAATGCTTTGCAGAAAAGCGAAAGGTACGACTCTCTCTCTCTCTCTCTCTCTCTCTCTCTCTATGTGGCCATGCGTGTGCATGTGCATGTGCATGTGTCTGTGGGCATGCCTGTGTGTGGGCATGCATATGTGTGTGCGCACGCTTGTGTGGACTTGTGCGTATGCAAGTTGGGTGTTTCAAGACGTCTGCAACCATTAGGTCACTTTTTCATTAGTTTTTTTAAATGTTAAGTTTGTATATGATTTGTCGTAAAAGACAAATTACTAAACTAAGTTCTTGTCAGGAACCTTGACAAGCGTAAGCGTCTGCTGATTGCAATGGATGTGGCCTTTGGTATGGAGTACTTGCATGGGAAGAACATAGTGCATTTTGATTTGAAAAGTGACAACCTTCTTGTCAATCTTCGAGATCCCCATCGACCAATCTGTAAGGTCAGTGGATGGATGTTTGATCGGAGTTCAAAATGCTGAACTTTTATTACACTGATTCCCTTGTCTCTTCTCTTCTTTCTATGCTTGAGTGATACGGAAGTTCACATGATGTCTCTAATGCAGAGGTGTGAGTTACATCGCGCATGCTTTTTGACTAGTTATTAAGTACTTATGAAATTTTATCCTTACCTTGATACTATTCTATACAAACTTTGCTTCTGGAGCTGTTGAGTGATTCAGTGGAAAAGAAAGGCTGTCTGCATTAGGTGGAAGGCAAGGACGTCAAGAACGACTGCATAACTTTCTTTAATCGAGCATGTGACAATCCCAATTTCTCTGTTTGTAGATATGTTGGGGGTGATGTCTTAGTACTCAGAAGAACAGTTGTGTATGTGTGTTAGATGGCAGTTTCTGAAGGGACATGATTAGAATTCCTTAATGACAAGGTGATCTTGCTGATACAAGATAATTTCCTGTTCTGCTGGTTCAAACCGTGGAAAGAACACCATAAACCAAGCGAGATTAGTCTAAAGTAAATTTGCCTGTTTCAATGTAAGAGTTTCCACTCATTTGCCAAAAAACAAGCGAGATCGATTTATTGGCAAATATCTATCTGGAAGTTGCAAAGCTTTGGACTTTGAGGATAATGCACCCCTTTAACATTTTGCCAAGTCCAACTAGCATCTTAGCGAAGTTCTGACATTTGGGTCTTGCTAACCAGAGAATAGGTCATCATTTGAGTAGATTAGCTTTGTGACATCTGTTGTCCGACATGATAGGTGATGGAATCTTTTTCATTCTTGTTGGTTGACTTGAATACGCCTCAAGTCAATCTTGATACTTGCTGTTTCCTTGCCATGGATCTAAAAATGTTTCCTGTTCTTTATAGGATAATAAAATTTTGTTATCCCACAACTTCTGAAAGGTCCCCCGATTTGATTTTTCACATGTCTCTCAGGTTGGTGATCTGGGCCTGTCCAAGGTAAAATGTCAGACACTGATATCAGGTGGAGTGCGAGGAACGCTCCCTTGGATGGCACCCGAGCTTTTGAATGGCAGCAGTAGTCTCGTGTCCGAGAAGGTTGGCATCTCACCATTGATTTTCACTTCCCTAATTATCCCAAGTATACATGTGGTTGGATGTATATTGTTGTTTTTATCAGTATATATTTACTTTTAACTGCGATATGTTTAACGACAACCTACTGCTTAGGTTGACGTGTTCTCATTTGGCATTGTGATGTGGGAACTACTGACTGGAGAAGAACCATACGCCGATTTGCATTATGGGGCCATCATAGGTACAAGTTTTTAACTAAAATGGTTGAATATTTACTGTCGATTTCTGAGACTCTGATTCATTTAGGTGGTATCGTGAGCAATACGCTGCGACCGCCAGTACCGGAGTCCTGTGATCCAGAATGGAGATCCCTGATGGAGAGATGCTGGTCAGCGGAGCCATCAGAAAGACCAAGCTTCACTGAAATTGCAAACGAACTGCGATCCATGTCCACGAAGATCACTCAAAAGATGCAAAATCACACATAGGTATTCTATATGGTCAGTGAAACACAGAGTATACCGAACAAGCTGGCGTTCATAGATGGCTCTTCCTCATCTTTGTATGATGAATCATAAAAATGGCTGATGTGTTTCTGTGTGAATGCTATAAGAAAAGTAGATCTGATTGTTATGTGCTAATGTTGTCGGTTTCATATTTTATTCATTTTTCTCCAAGATACATGCTTGGTGAGGCCAAGCTCCATTCTTTGATTCTCGATTGGCTTTTTGCGTCAGTTCTGTGTCTCATTCCAATATAACTGAACGGTCTACTGGCATTCAAGGGTGGTTCATTCAGTCATACCGTGTTCACCTTCACTCGGGTCGAGTTGACCTGCCATTGTCTGGCTTTGGCGGCTTTATTAGGAACCCATTTGTGCCTGGAGCTTTCAATGTCGTTTCCCTGAACGTCAAGAAAATATGCCCTCTCTTCGGTTGGTATCTTGCAGGTCAGGTCATACGGCTAGTCAATAGTCAACGAGATGAAAGCCAAGACTCGTGTGATATCTGAACTTTTGTGCAGATTTTTGCTGGTGAAATGAAAAGTTGCGGGACTAAAACTTAACCTATTGGCTTGTCCCTTTTACTAGCGATACGCTCTTGGCCTTAACTGGCCGGGTCGTGCTTCCGGTACTATTACTTTAAAGAAATTAGAGTGCTCAAAGCAAGTCTAGACGTGTTATTAGGATCTTAATATGAATCTCTTTTTAACTACGTTTTACTCGGGGAAATGAAGAGATGTCATCGTGAAAACCCTTCTTTCCATAATTGATGATAAACGTTGCGCGTCTTGACTTTTGGTTCCATTTTATATAGTGGTCAAATTAGACAGCGCTTACAAATATGGGAAGTGATGTCATTCGTGAACGATCCCAGTTGGATGTTTGTGTCTGTTTTCTTGTTTTTAAATTGTATAAGTAACCGCGGTCTCCGGTTGTTTCCTGGCTGATTCTCTTCCACCCCTCCCCAATCAAGACGCACACGCTCGTGATCTGACGCGCTTCCTTCTTTGTTACTTCCTCCCCTCATATCCTCCTACTATATATTGGCTTTTTCCTCATCAAAGGACCTCCATAGAGTCTCTCTCTCTCTCTCTCTCTCTCTCTCTCTCTGATGGCTTCTAGAGAACACCCTTCACCAATTCAGGAACACGGACGCGAAGGAGAGGACGGCTTCGACTACTATGAGGATGCCGTCTCGCCGAGCGGGTGCAGCTGCTTCTGCCTCAAGTGGTGGCGGGGCCACGGTGGGGCGCACCCTTACACGCAGCGCCAGCATGGTGGCAATGACGGTGGCGAGTCCTGGGCGATGAGCCGGTTCAAGAAAGTGAGGGAGTTCACGGAACTCGTGGCGGGGCCGAAGTGGAAGAACTTCATCAGGAAGGTTGGCGGGTACTGGAGATCGGATAGGAAGAGGAATCCCCACGGCAAGTTCGGATATGATGCGCAGAGCTACGCACTGAATTTCGATGGAGGAGGCGGAGAGGAAGATGACTTGTTGATGCAGGGCTTCTCCGCTAGGTTCGTGGGCAGCTTCAGGAATGATCAGGAGAAACAAGCTGGAACCGCACTGTCATGAAAATCAAAGAGATTTCGTTTGTAGTTTTTAGGCTTTTGCTTTTGGATTGGCCATTCTTTGCCTTTTCCTATTACAAATTTTGGTTTCTGTGGACGCCTTTCATTATTGCCATTAATTTATCAGATATCCATACTTTTCATTGTCTAATCAAGTCTTTCTACTTTTTCAAATTTTCTAATCGACCCTCCAGCACTGAATCACGAGGTCTTTGGCTTGTGAAGTTGAATACAATGTTTCTGGCGAGGATATCGATGTGAGATTCCATGTGGCTAAATTTTATCCACATTATATTGTGGCGCCTAAAATTTTCCACTATGGCATCCCTATAGGCTCCACATTAATTGAAATTTATTCCCATCAAACTTTGACATCGTCCCCGATGGCCAAGTTAGCTGAATTTGGCTTGGATTTAGTTTCAAAAGGACTTGGTAAGGAAGTAGGATGACTTGATTCAACAAATTAAAAATACCAACGACCCGACTAGAGAAAAAGTAAAAGAAAGGAATGAAAAGGTAGAATTATTTCCATTATCATGGCAAATTGTTGTTAGATTGGGGTCACTTCATTTCTTTGGCCAAGAATAATGATCAAAATACGCAGTGCAAGTCATGTATGCTATAGCAATCCACGAGAAAGAGCGAAAATCGCCGAGCTTGGATTGGCAAAATAGTTTCTGATATTTCCTTCTTTTTGGGGATTCAAAGAAGAATTTGGTGCTCCAAAAATCTGGAGTTTTCAGACAATGGATATTCTTTCCAAGAGAGGTTGATGCTTCCTATTGATCTTTACGAAAGCTATTATCATTTGCTCATATGTCATGTCAAAGTGTGAACGGTCTACATATTTCTTGGGTTTTGAGGTCAAATATGTTAGGCAGCCCACGTTGGAGAGTAACGTTGAAACTCAAATCCAATTAGAACTAGCTCTTCAATGAGCTTGCTAACCTTACAAGATACAGCACTTTGACCAGTTGAATTTTAGGAACCTTCGTTTCTTTGTTTTTGACTTGATGCTAAAAGCAACATTATACCCTGTTTCCATGATGCAAGACCAGTTCTTATCAGCCACCAGCAAGCTACTTCTGCCTAAAATGATGCTTGTGTAAAGCTCCTATCCATAATTCGACTGGAAGTGCTTCAAATGAGGACATTTGAAAAAAAACTCCACCATGAAGAGACATGATCATTAGATTAGCATCAGATAAGCTACTTCTGCACAAACGTCGCCACAAGATATATTAATAGCAATCATGCCGCATCACGATTCTGGCAAGGTAAACACAGTACCACAGCAATACACTTCTCCGTTAGAAAGAGGTGGGCAAGAAGCTGAGGGGGGGTTTCGACCCTTCTCTTCTTAAGCATCGTTTTAAGTATATCGATCTGCATAGCTGATCCATCGTAACATTTGCTATACCATCTTCAAAGTGCTGTCTTCTCGCTGCCCATGTTAACTATCAGCCAAGACCTTTCCTGTCGAAAGGGCTCACATGGGCAGCTGTTGCAAACCAATAGATGGAAAGTGGCTTTTGACGTTGTGTTACATAGGTCTCTCTTTATCCGGATCACCTGCATGGCTTCTTTCAGAATCACAGTGAGATATCATTCTCAAAGAAATCCAAGATTTTGACTGTTTGTTAATCAGCCTACCTCTTGCGTTTGCTCTTGGGAACTGTGGAAGACGAAGGGTTGCTGTGCCAATTTCTTTTCCGTTGGTTTATAAACCAATTATTAATCTGTTTCAATTGCAAGCCCGTCTCTTGTACTAGCCTTGCTTTGTCTTCCTCCTGAGATGATTTTGGAAGCAGGCAGAGTAATAAGAAAGCCTCAGCGAATTGTTTGGAATGCACTGGTACAGAACAATGAGATTAGAGTCATAATATTCTTACTGTTGGGTAGGGCCACTTGGAGTGTGATTGCCACCACGCTTTTAATAGAGAGGTGGTGTCACCTGGCAGCTTTCCGGCTCTCCTCTTGCGCAGAATCTCCTCTCTAATATCCACAATCTTTTCCTTATAGCCCTGAGAAGCGGAAAGAAAATCATTTGTATAAGAATTGTAACATACCAAAACAAGGAGTGCTAGGCAATAACTGGATACCTGCTTGAGCTCATGCTTCAGCTCTTGCCTCACCCGTTCCATCAAGGATCTCTCACTTTCAGTTGGAACTAGAGGCCCAAATCCCATACTGTCGTGGCCATCAAAGCTTCCATCAAACAACTTGGCATCACTATCATCTTGATCCTCATCATCATCGGACATTGTAGCCCCTGTCCCTTCACCAGGAGATACTCCTGCTTTGGCAATGTGAGGGAAATCATAATTAGCCAATTTCTGGTGTCATGCTAATAAAGTTTCTCTGATGGAGCATAGTTTCTGGATAAAATAAGAGTGCATTTCAGGACATAACAACTTTCCCTCCAAAATCTTTCTTTCCCATAAAATAAAATAAAAAGAATACTGAAAGAATTTTAAAATTAATTTGAAATCTAAAGATTTGGATGTTTGTAGTTCAAAACCAAAATGAAATTTCAAACGTTACAGAAAAAGGTGTAAACAAAAAGTAAAAAGAGCAAATGTCACCCCAAAACACCCTTAAATTGAATCCGCTAGAGGGCAATGAGAGAATGCACAATACTTAGCAATGTCCAAGGTCCTTCACCAGAAACAGTGACTTGATTAAAACGTCAATATAACTACTATTTACTCTCTGTATAAGGAAAGTTCCGATATTTTTTTGCACCTTCACATCAACAAAAAGAGATTCCACAAGACCCAGGGATATGTTAATTTGGTAATGTGAACTCAATGGACATAATCAACAGGAGACAATGAAACATAGGATTAGGAAAGGGAACAACCTGTTAAGCTTTGAAGTGCTTGCTCCAGCTCCCAACAAGCCATCACTGCTTCCATAGCATGAACACGAACATGTTGCTGTAATTGCTCTTTAAAGGAACAGAGCAATAGAACATAATGTGTCTGCATCAGAAGAGGGGAGAAGACAAGAAAATTCAGATGAGAAACTATATGGCAGACCTCGAAGCTCGAATAATGCAAATATTATATTAAAATAACAGAGAAGATTGGAGTGAAAATAACTATTGATGAGAGTTTACACTGTCTCAATCAATTAATGGAATCTTCTGGCCTTCATTTATTCGAGCAAACAACAGTTTTTTTCTTAAAATTTATATAGCAAAATGTATCAGCTAGACAATGTAACACAACAGCAGAAATTTCTTCAAGCCTTATAATGCGTGTTAGTTTATTTTATCAACTTCTGCACTTTGGTGCTGATACAAAAATCACAGAAGATCTTAGTGCTCAGATGAGCGTACATGACATATTTTCTGTCATCTCAAAACATGGATTAAGTTCTGCAGAATTAACGGCGATTCTACTAGTTTATTAAACCTAAGTGATATGAGATTCAAGGAAGCCATCTTACAATGGATCAGATACCACTGCACCGAAGGTTTTCATGAAAATCATCAGTGTTATGCATTTGCAGGAACATTTTAATGAGCAACATCAAATACAGTTGACCCAGAAAGCAATTGTAGAAACTCCAAGTTTTCATCCGTAATATTTTGGACTGTGAAGCAGAAAAAGACATCTCTCTTCGAGTATATGAATGCACACTGTCAGCTTTTCAGGCAATTTTTGTCAGTTTTTAGGCAATTTTAAGTAGGTAAGATATTTACCCTTGTTATGGAGAACGAGCAAAGATTAGCTGACAGAAGGATCTTGAAGATGGTATTTGTGCTAGCAAAATCTAGGGAGATACCATGTACTAGACCACACAAGTGGAGTCATGTGGCAACAGATTCTCCAAACCACTCTCAAAAGTTTCAATTATTAGTGTACTCAAACAGCACGATTCCTATGTTGATGCGACAAGAGGACATTATAAATAGAATCCTGAGCCAAAAAGTCGCTCTATCCACTAAACTTCACATCTTTTCGTACCTCAAATTCTTTCAAAGCTCAAACAAAGACAATGCCGACAATGCCTAGCAGATCATGAAAAAAAGAAGCAAAAAAACAACAGGACAGACAGGACTCTTGCTACAAGACAAATCTCTCTCTCTCTCTCTCTCTCTCTCTCTCTCTCTCTCTCTTTCTGTGTGGGAACTGGAAGTTAGAATGTGAAACCAAACCCTAAGGAACAGGAAATGCAGAATTGAGAAAGCATTAGCAACATAAGAACAACCAGGTTTTGAAGAGACAACACTCAACAGGACGAAGACAAGTATATATCAATTCAAGTTCTCAATCTTCTATCATAGGCAGATACTTGGGAAGATGACAACTCGAATTAACTAGAGTTACCAAGATTTCAACAGCCACATATAAAACGAAGCTATCAAAAGGAAGGAAAATATCCCATGTTCCGATCGATGGACTCTCTGCCAATTACATGAAAGCAACATCGAAGTCAAGTTCTGATCTTTCTCGCGAACACGCCGAACCCACAAAAGAATTTCTACAAGAAATTCCTCCCATTCAAATACGCGTCTAAATACTGCAAAAGAAAACGAAAAAACAGAGGAAAGTTTCAAAATTTAACAATCGTTACACGCCCTGAAAAACCATGATTCCCAGAAAAAACTGAAGCTCCAGGTTTAAGTACTGAATCGCATTGACCGACCTGAGAAACTTTGTCAGAAACTAACATAGACCCACTTCAAGAATTCCAAAAGAGAAGCCACAAAATCAAGAACCAGTCCATCAAAAACTTCGTGATAAATCAACCCAAAAAAGAACAAGAACCCCGAAAAGACACGGAACTATTACCATGAACTGATCGAGCTCCTTCCCGTCCACGACCCCACCATTCCCCAGCACGGAATACTTCGCCACCACTCGCTGCGACTGCGTCAGCTGCGCGTCGATCCTCGGCAGCTGATCAACGGGCGTGGCGATCTTGAGGCACGACACGTGCGCGTTCAGCAGCTGCTCGTACAGCGGGTGGCTCAGGATCTCCGCCTTGTGCCTCGCGCTCTCGTAATCCCCCCGCCGCCCCCGCCGCCGCCGCCGTCGTCGTCCTCGACCATCTCCTCCTCCCCGGCCCCGTCGTCGTTGTTGTAGGAGGCGGCGGCCGCGGCGGCGGCGTCGTCGGCGTGGGCGCTGGGCTCGGAGTCGAGGCGGAGGAAGTTCTGGGGGCGGAGGATGGAGGCGGAGAAGAACTTGTGCACGCCATCTCTGCTCTGGTGGTGGCCCCCCTGGTCGGAGTAGTGGTGGAAGGGGACTTGCTCCTGCGGCATTTGACCGTGGTTGTACGCCATGTTTCCTTCGCGGGGATGACCGACCTCTTCCTCCTGCGGTCACTGCAGCAACGACAGGGACGCCATGGATGAGGGGGAAGGAAGCTTCTCCTTCTCGCGGGAGGAGCAGGGAGTTTTCTTCTTGGAAAGTGACTGGATTGGAGAAGGAGAAGAGGAAGCTGTCTCTGCTTTATATGAAGGAAGGAAGGAAGGAAGGAAGGAAGGAAAAATTTCTATCTTTTTCTTCCTGTGTGGTTGGTTTTGCTTATGGACCTTGGGATTTTTGGAGAACAGCTGGTGGACTTTTTGTGTGGAGTGATCTAATTGGCAATTGAGCGTGGAGTCAAAAGATATTTGTGGTGATTGAGATTAAAAAAAAGGTGAGTGTGAAATTTTTTCGATTTTTCTATATGATCCTGTCGTCCGGTTGAATGTAAACGTCTATCGAATTACTTACTTACTACGAAAATATGCGTTCACAATAATCATGATCGCGATAAAAAGTTTAGGAATTTAAAGATAAAGTGTGGTAATTTGGTAACGGAACTGACGTGCAAATTATCGGATTAGTTGAATTGAGTAATCAATCCTAGCATGGAAAATATCTTTGACAAAAGAAACTCTTAAACGATAGATGAAGGGAGGATTGTAAGATACAAAATGGCAATGTAATCATGTATCCACATAAAGAAAAAGATGCAAACTTTATAGGGCACTATGTAAAAATATACTAATTGAGCCATTTCACATATGTTTGATTTTTTTATAATCGTGATAAAAAGTTTAACAATTTAAACGTGAAGCGTGGTAATTTTGTAACAAGATTGATGATGTCCGCGTTTGGTTTATTATTTGTGCTGAATCGAGAAATTAATTATGGCATGGAAAATATTTTTAACGACGTAAATAAACTCTAAAATGATAAACGAAGAGGGAATGGTAAGACACAAAAACAGCAATGTAATAATGTATCTGTATAAAGAAAAAAGGTGCAAACTTTATAGTGCACTAGGTAGAATATACTAATTCAGTCATTTTCACGTATGTGTGATTTTTTGTTTTCACCTATTTTTTTAATCTAATTTCCCTTTCCCCTTTATTTCTTTATTTCTTTCTTAACATTTTAGATTGCTGACATGAGGATCTCCTTTTTGGCATCTACCAAAACTCTCGTTTCCCCCTAATCAAATTGCCAGACGAGTCACTGAAAGAGAGTGCCTTTTATTTTAAGTTATGGATAAGCGAGTACGTGTCTGGAAATTTTTTAATTAGCATTTTGATAATGTCCAGATGTTTTAAGGATGATGTGACTGACTTTTTGTATTATTGCAAAAGTTGTAGGCATACATCAAAAGCCATATTAAAAAAAGCTTAATTTAATATATATATTTATTTATTTAGGCTTTTATTTAATTTTCGATCATTGTCATCGGAGGCCGGTGACATGGCCATGCAATCCGAGGGGGAGCAGGCGCACGCTGACGGCCACTGCTCTGCCACGCCTGCTGGACCACCGGTCCACCACTACCACCCCGAGCGCCAGACGACAGCCCTGCTCCGACCGGTACGGACGACACGTGGCGGCTCCCAGTTTCATGGGACCACCGACGTAGGGTGGGCCCCACGGGGGCGGCAGCATCCGGCGGCTGACCGACGATGTTCCAGCTCACCCCCTGCCCGCCCGGTCTTGGTCCCCTCCCCACCCCACTGCCCGGGTGCATGCATGCATGCATGCATGCATGATGGGCGCATGCATGTATTACGTTTCCATTTGTAATATCAATTTTATGTAGTTTTATGCAGTAATAAATCAGGGGAAAATTGACATGAAGAGTGCCTAAACTTTGGTTCGATGGATAATCTCATTTTTTAAATTTAATTTATCTAGTATGGTCTTAGAACTATTACTAATTGCTCGATCTAGTTTTTAAACTTTCAATTTGTTCAATCAATTCTTCATTTTCATAACAAAGTGAAACGATCATTCGATACTATTCACAGCTCTTCGTAATCACCCTATTATCCAGATTTTTAGAATCCTTTTTCATTGCAGTTCATTTCTTGAATCAACAAAAAATATGGCTACCTTTTTATTACTTTGGCATTTTTTTTTGTAAATTTTTGTAAATGTCACGATAGTACCACTTAAGTATATTTTAGCTTGAGATCTCTATAATAGTGAAGCCTCATTAGAGCTGTATCTGGTCGATATCCTTGCTATTGTGATTTCTTCATTTACATATAATTAAATAATACACGAAACACAAAAACTTTAAAAGGAGGAGCTTAGATGACCTCATCCATGAGGCATTGAGGATAGTGACGAGAAAACTAAAAAGATTAAGCACGGATTTAGATTAAGACAAGTAAGAGAATTTATAGGTAAAAATTAAATGTCCTTATCAAATATTCTTATGAAAGCAATCACTTTTAAAAGAAAAGGCAAAAGCCATAAAAAAAATCCTAAACTATGTCCAATGTGACACATTTATTTATTATTATTTTTTTGTGACACCCAAAATCTCAAATATGTATTCGTGTGACACATTTATTATCCATCAAATTTCTATCAATAAGAACTGTTTAAAAAGCTACCTACATGGAGACCAAAAAGTAAATAATATTGACATGACGCTCATGTAGTTTAAGTGAAATAAAAAAACAACATCATTTTGGTTGAAAATTATCTAACGAAATATTGATGGAGGGTAAGTGTGTCGTATGGGTATAAATTTTTGATTTTTTATGTCACAATAAAAATTTTAAAGTAAATATGTCACGAGCATAATTTAGGATTTTTGATCTCACAAAAAAAGTTCATAATTGTGGTTTTTTCCCTAAAAGAAAAAGAATATGAATTCAATAGATATTTTCTCTACTTAAAAAGAAATGTAGTAATATTTATAAAGGCCAAAAAGTTTGAAAGGTAGTAAAATGAAATGGATTGAAATGAAAAGATATATAAAAATCCAAGTAATAGTGTAATTATAAAAACTATCATAAAAATAAAAATTTTAGGGACTAGATTCAATATTTAATAATAGTTTAAAAATCACATTGAACGAATTAAAGGTTCAAAAATGGCATTACATATTGTACTAGAGTTGAGAAATTATTAATGTCATTTGCTCTAATGAATTGATTCCTTGCATTTGAAGAAGATTTCATTTATCATTATTGAACCGAATTGTCTCTCATGATTATTAACATGATTCCTTCCTCTTGAAAAAGGACAGTCTTTGTCTATGTGACCATTGATTTGTGATAGCTCACAGGGACTTGCAAGTGGAGCAACGCATCTTTGATTTCCTCTTCTATTGAACTTTCAACTTCCCTCCTAAGTTACAAGGAAACCATGACATGAATTTCGAGTCTTGTCATATAGTACTTTCCTTACCAGAATATTGTATAGCAACATTAGTTATATTAGGGGTGAGCATAGTTTCATGGTAAAACATGGAACCTGGAATTGGACACCTAAGAATCAGACCGGTGAGAACTTGTCCGGTTCCAGTCTTCAAGGTATGCAGAGTAGGTTCCAAATTTCAAAAATTGGAAAACCTACTCTAATGGGTAAGTTATAGGTTTTAGATTGGTGAAACCTAAAATCTGGAATTTTTAACCTATAAACGGGAACAAGTTTTTATGTTTTTCTTGGTTTATGTCTTTATGTAATCTAGTAATATTCCCATGACATTCGGCAATGAGTGTATTATTTAGAACTTTCATCTTATAATTAAGACTTTTATTTTATTAATTTTTTTGTCTAAATATAAGTTATAGTCAGTAAATTGTAATAGCAAGTGATAATCATTAAATGTAATAATTCACGGCTATCATTCTATTAATAATACATGTAGAACTTGGGTAGACTTTAAAATCGATCTTAGAACCTATGATAGGGTAGATTTCAATTTCTGAAAAATGAGGAACATATTCCAATGGATAGGTTTTAGGTTCTAAGTTAATTTTGTATGGAATTTGAAATTGCTCACATCTAGACTATACCATTGCCGACTAATGTTGTTAACATCGACTACGGTCATGTGGTGATGCTAACCGATGATACAGCGGATGACAATCCCCAAACATCTTCTCATCGGAGCGGGGCAGATGGATGCGATCGTGACCGATCGGGGGTGGTCCCTCCTCCACATTGGGTTTTCTCATCTTTACTTTTCTTGCATGATGAACACGAATCGAAACCATGTGGGGGTAGAGCTTGTTGCCCACGTCTTCGGTCGATGCCCCTTTTCCATGGTCCCCCATCCTCTCCAATCCCAAGTCCTTTGCTCATATTCGCGCTCGGGTCGCCTTCACCAACCCCACTCTCCCCTTCCCTTCCCATCACTGGTTTTCAATAGTGCCCATCATCATCTCATTCACGGGCCACTTTCCTCCCTTCTCTCGAATCCCTCGCACACCAACTTTGCGTAACTCTGTCTAGGAAGCGAGCTAATGATCTAGGAATTTCAGTTCCAAAATGTCGCCGTAGATCCGTGTCGAGCGGCTCTCGGGTAGGGGCTCATGGATTGATCCCTAATACGGACATGACGAACCGGGTTTTGGCCGGTTTCTTTATGAGATTGCTGTCCATTCCTAGTGTCCTCGAGTTCATGTCCAGGGTGGACCCTTTTGAGCTTGAGGCTCCGAACTTCACACCCCCACACGAAAATGAAGTTTGTACTGAACCCACTACCAGTCCTTGACCTTCTGAACGTGTGCGGACTCAGATGAACTTTAACACCGAGCGTTTGTGTTGGCTTTTGGTTGACAGGGACTCCTTTCTAATCACCACTGCTCGCTAGTCTACTGTTTTCATCTACTTTGGATGAACCTGACGATTGCGCCAAACTGTACGAGCAATGACTGAAATTTCTCTTGATGGGACAATTCTACTGTTTCATTCCCAAAAGACGGACTTTTCCTCCATTGGTGCCGGATTTCTGAAAGATTTGGCTACCATTGAAAAATTGTTAGCTAGAAAGGTTGCTGATACTCATTACTCATATTGTATTACAAACTTTTTCTGATATTTCAGAAATCATTGACTTCTCTTATCTTTCTTATAACTTTTATTTGTCCTTCTTATTGACGCGTTCACTTTACAAATTCCCATATGAATTATTGATGTTTATCTTTCCTTGGATAATGTGGGAGATCATAGGTTGATGTTTTGTTGGAATCGGAAGCAAAGAACTTTTGGAGGGCAGTAAAAACTTTGATCAATATTACGCGTTGTCTTTCAATGGATTCTAAGTCCAATTTACGAACTCTCTCATTATTATCAATCTAACGTGCGACAAAATTTGAAAATAAATCGATGGCTGTTGTTATAGCTGGACGGTTGTGAATTATCTTAACGTCAAGGCATGAAAACTATAACATAGTGAATGTCATCCTATGAAATGTATTAATCACAAAGGAATGATTGACGATTCGTGTACGATATAGAAATTTAGGGATTGGGCTCAGCTTTTCTCAAATTGTGGCTTAGCATCTTCGGAACTAGAAAATAGTAAGATTTTCTTTTTGTTGTGTCTTGTTGATTTGGAATCAATAAGCATCATTGACACGATAATACCAATGGAATAGTGCATGCCACATGCACCTTGCAATTTCGAAAACGACAAGACAAATATGGGAATTCAATTCGATCTATCTGCATCATTTGGTGGACCAACTTTTTACATTCAACATCAAGATCAAGGGTTTTTATCTTGTAACAAGGAGAAAAACTCCATAGATTTTTAAGTAAAGGGAAATTTCTTGTGATTTACGCAAGGTCTCAAAATATCCTTTTTCCAGTTGGTACCTGCGCGGGAAATAATGCTAGAGATGCAGACGATTGATTTATATAGTCACATGATACGATTCAATCATTTTGAGCATCACAAAAAGAACATGTCATGTCATATCATGTCAATTTATGGATCAGTCTTGTAGAAAAATTTTTCGTTTTATCATCGTCATCATCAACGCATGGAACGGTGTACCTAGATGGGATGGAAATGGGATTGGTCTCCATTGAATGACATGAAGGCAAAAGTTGAAATCTATCAAATCTTGAAAAGAACTGAGGAGCGGAATCTTCAGCCCTCTTATCATTGTACCTTATTTCAATCTCTGCTGAGGTTTAATTTCCTGGAAAGGGCAGATGATGAGTTCAATTACGTCTTCTGCCAAACCTTTGCAGACCCACACACTTCTCCATCTTTGGCTTTCCTTTTGTGTTTTTTGTAAAATAGAAATTTGCCCCTTTGTTTTCCTACTGATGTTGACCCTGCAATGCTGCAATAATTATTTTTATGAGTCTTGGGAAAAGCTTCTCCTTTTGCTGCAGTGATTTGGTGCTTGAAGATAGTGGTCCCTTGTTGCTATTTTCTTCCTGCTGTTTTCTTCATCAGGGGCAAGTTCAGAATTCAGAAAAATGCAATAGATCAGGGCAAATTTCTTTTTTTCTTTTTTCCAAACAACAAAGAGATGAGGAGGAATTCAAAATTCAATCAATTAGGCACCCCATGGGCCCTACAAAATCAAACGCCAAATTTGGTGCAGTGATTTGGTTCTTGACGATAGTGGTCCCTCGTTGCTATTTTTTTCCAGCTGATTTTCTTCATCAGGGGCGAGTTCAGAACTCAGAAAAATGCATTAGCTTAGGGCAAATTTCCCTTTTTTAAAACAACAAAGTGATCAAGAGGAATTCAAATTCAATCAATTAGGCACCCCATTTTCCCTACAAAATCATGGGATCCTTGGTGTTGTTGACCTAACAAAAATCCCCGTTTTTCTTTTTTTTTTTCTCAATGTGATGTGACTTTTGGGTGTGGGGTTGGTGATCCATCAGTCGACATGAACATGGATCTTACACAGATTTGCCAAGTTGTCTCGACCGGAAGAGACGTCCATTTCTCTCCCATGCTCGAGATGTAATTTGCCTTTGATGGTTAAATTTCCAAAAACTTATTTTGACTGTAGCTTGTCTATATAGTCAAGATACTCAAGATCTTACCAAACTCTTCATTGTTTTCATCATTTTGACGTTTGTTGCTCCAACAGATCTCCTAGAGACAGCAAGACGATACCCAATTTTGTTGAGGAAGGTTGTTCATTGAAGGTTATATCGTACAAAAAACTATTTGTTTCACAATTTCGATTTGAAGTATCAATGCGATCTTTTGTGAAATACACTAATAATATTTTTTTGTCCCTTTGCAATTCTTGACTTTCTTGTAAAACTCTAATGATATAGGTGTGTTTCGGGTAACTTTTGCCTAAAATTTTTTATTGATGCGGATAACATGGACTTGAAAACTTTTATGAAAAGCAAATAGGGTCTGATTGACAATTTGTAAAATACTCATGACAAAAACAAAATTTTAAGTGAAAAAAAAGCAGAATGGATGTGACGCTCGACTTTAGACAAGGCGTTACCGATGCAGTGTGACCCCAGGGACAAGTCACTGGTGTTGTGCAACCCCAAGTGAAGGCTGCCTAAGTCTTGTGACCCACATGAGGCAATGTTGATGTTGTGTGACCCAAGCGGCGGGCCACCAAGGTCATGCAACGTAGTTCAAATCTAAGCTCACTTGAACTATTACGTTTTACTTGGGAGAATGACGGTAAAACTGAAATTTAAATAATTTAGTTAGGGCAAAGTTGAAAGGAAAAATTTCATCCTCCGGTGCATTTCCCGGTGGCGGGAGGCGGGCTGGGGAGGGAAGGGGGGAGGAGCGGCGCTTGTCTTGAGTTGCATGGATATGCAAAGCAAAACTTTGCATCAAAGGCCTTTGAGATCGTATCACCATACCCCAAAAATTTGGCCCAAGGCCTATGGAGGCCCAAAGCTACTTTGGAAATTCTGAACTAGACTATGATTGAATTTTCCTTTTATATGAGTAAGGTCCTCATTGAGAGGAGAGAAATATGTGGGGGGAAAAAGAAGAAGAAGCTTGGATTGATAGTTTGGCCACTCCAATACTTAGGCTTCATCAAGGTGGGCCTTCATTACAAAGAATCCAAAACCATCGACCATTCAAATAGATTGAGGCTTTAGCTCATAAATAGCTCATGAACCGCATTTCCTATTTGCATACACAGTTGATGGGCCCGGACATGGGTCAGTAGCGAAAACGTCGTTTGGTCCAGCCCTAAGATGGGCTAAGCCCAGCCCTTGCTTGGCTAGGCCCACCAATGATAAAGCCTATGGAGAACTCAAGGAGGGCATGCACTTGATGTGCTAAATACCAACTATTACTAGAGTTAGGTGTGAGATGACTCCAATTAAAGTAGCAGATTTCAAGTATAATCTTGGATTCTCGGCTTCCCTATGATATCAATTCCAGCAAAGTGGCTCTACTCTTTTTTTTTTTTAAGTCTAAATTCACAATTACTTACTAAGGTACATCAAATACCTTACTATAATTTTTTTTGGTTTTGGTAAGGCAAGGAGGTCTCAACCTAATTTATTGAATGATAACTGTCCAATGTAAGAAAAAGAAATCCGACTTGATCATCTAAAAGACAAAGGCATCAATTATTCTTGGTGGCATAAACCAAAATCCCGATCCTCTCTAAGATCTAAAGCGAAATTAGCAAAAAAATCAACAAATTACATGAAATTGACTTTCTTGAAGTTAATTAGAGCTACTACATTACATACTTTCACTTTTGGGTCACTTTGCCTTAGTTTTCACTTACGTAAAATCAACTCTTTCTTGGTCAATCTTAGCAAACATAGTACGTGCTTTATTTTTTTTATGGATTTTTATTTTAATTTATTTGTCTAGTAATGCAATAACTCAGAAAAATGTGATGTTTCTAGAAATTGTTTTTTCAATAAGTCATTTTCTAGGAAAATAACCATATTTTTTAGTGGTTGGTTGAAATTTGAAAATGAACTAGAAAATATTTTTTTGTTCGGTAAGGGAAATCTTTTCACGCATTTTTTTTTTTAAAAAATCGATGTTTCAATTTTTATTTTTTTCCTTTCATTTTCTTCTTCTTCGTTGGCCTTTTCCTTTTTGTCTTTTTTTTCTTTTCTTCCTTTTTCTTGGCCTTGGCCAGTCATCGGTTATGGTGATGGTCGACAACTAGCCAGCGACCGGCCATTGGCAATTAGTGAAAGAAAGTGAGGTGGAAGAAGTTGTGGAAAATATTTTCCATTTTTTGAAAAATGAAAAACATTTTCCTTACTGTTGAATATGTTTTTTCCAATAACGGAAGACATTTTCTTTGATTATTTCATTTTTCATGAAACGAACATTGAAAATGTGAAAAATGTTTTTCAGGAAGTTATTTTTCATAAAACGAATGAAACCTTCTATATTTAAGATATATGAAATCTTTTCTTTTCTTTCCTATTTTAACCTGATTTTTTTTTTTCATAAATAGGAATAGACGGGTTTCGCTAAGTGAAAAATAATGGATGTGTAAATGAAGAAGCTGCTACCGACCAAAAAAAAAAAAAAACAAGGAAAAATGAAGAAGTTTCCAAGGAAAAACACATTCGAGCTTCTCACCGCTGAATGCTGCAGATGACTTGATGATCGTGGGCTTCTCTTGGAGACGACGGACGGACAAGGAGATCAAGAACGACTGGAATTCGCACTTGGGAATCACAACACGGCGCTTGGCTTTGCGAAAGTCTCTGTTCTTGGATAATGGGGCCAGTCTGCGTGTGAAAAAGAGGCCTTTGGTCTTCCCCTTCATTTGCTTAAGACACAAGAAAAGACTGTTTGTGCTTTGTGTCGCGTCGCTTCAAGCTTTGACCCGCGCAGCTAGCTGCCATTTGCAAGTGGGAAAATGCATGAAGAAATGGGGAGTAGTTTCCTTTAAATTTTTATCGGAAGTCTTTCTCACCTCCCCTTTCTCAGGGAAAATACAAAGGGTCTTATCTTTCTTCAGGTAGTTGCTGTGCCAGGTTCGTGTCTCCTTATCTCGAAAAACAGTTGCGAACTTTTTCGTTTTTACTAGCTATGAGGGTAATTCCGGCATGCCATGCATGATCTGTAGCTGCATGTTGAATGAGGAAGGTTCTCATTTCACATAATGTCTGCTTGTTCCAGGAGTGTTATATCAATCAGAGGCGAAATTTACGCTTTTGATGCTTCGTTTTGAGCTCCTTGATGGCCAGATTGTCAAAATGGCGTGATACCTGATCATTACGGCGGAACAAAATCAGGGGAGGATATGTTTTATCAGTCTCAGATGAAGTGAGAAATACATACCTTTTCTGCTGATGGTCACTAGATGTCGTGCGATTCTTTTCATGGACAATGAATCGATGAAAAGTAGAGCTTTAAGTGGGAGCACAGAATTTGGCTGATGATTCCTTACGGAAGACGAAGTCTTTCCAGGTTATAATTTCTTGCTGCGGTCTTTGTTTTTCTTCCTCATTGAAATATTGGGCACTTCCAATGGGCTGTCTACATCGGAGAGTTGAGATTTCGTTCATGAGGACCGTTAGTGGTAATAAAAAATAAAAAAGATGAAAAATCTCTACTTGGTTCCTAGCCTATACTTTTCTAGATTCGTACTCCACATATTCTGCTTCAGAATTTATATTTGATTGCTGCGAAGTGGCTGCTTCATTGCTCTGTCTGCCATTGGTTGATAAGCTGCTAACCAAATGTGAAAACTGAGAAGAAACTTTGGAGGTTGTCATTGACAAACAATGATCTCCCCTTGATTCTTTCCTAAGGAATGAAACATTTCCGTGGATATTGCAAGCACTTGGATGAGTGTCCTTTATCTTGTGCAGTGCACATCCATAATTGCGATGGTATGGTCTCCGTTCAATCTCCAAGTTGTTCAACGACAAAATTCCATCAAGGACATATCGAAGCATCATCTCGGCTGCTATGGTGGCCATTCTCTTCTCTATCTCCCTTGTCTTATGAGCTTGGTATGTGCTTGTGTTTACTAAATGATGTAATTCTCGATCTCTTCTACTAGTTGAAGTTTTTGCAGCTTTCAAGATTGCTTATATAGAGCTAGAAATCAGTGTCTATTTGGAGGGGTTGGTGTTCTCTAGAGAGAAAACTTTGTGTTGGTGAATTCTAATTTTTTTTTTGGTTCCATAGAGTCTTGTCAAAGTAGTTAACTACAACGGACTTCCCTAGAGATGTTTTGAGTCCCCAGAATGTTAAGAGGGAGAGAGAGGCTTGGCTCTGATTGCTGAAAACTTACTTTGTTCTTTCGAAGTTGTCTTTGGTAGCATACGTTACTAGGAAAAGTTCTCTCTTTGACTAATTCAAGAATGGAATCCTAGAAGTAGTGTCGTTTTGTTATTTTCGTGGGCTTTTCCATGAAAAATAGTAAAAAAAAGGGGTCTTCTTGGATGTTTTCATGGTTATAAACATTGGAGTGTCATTTTCTTTTGGATCTACTTTCGAATGAGACATGTTCTGTCGTCCACTGTGGCTTTGGAGGCGAGAGTTGCGCGCAAATCAATGGCTGTCAATCATGTTGTCTTCTTTTGGATTTCTTTTATATGCCCTATGTATGATTAGTTTAAGAGTCCAGGATACTAATCAACTCTGCAGAGTGAATTTCCTCGGTCAATCCTTAGCTTCTTAAAAGTCTAAGCTGGTGGAACTTATGAGGATATGAATTCGGAGTATGTACTTTACAAATTTATGTTATCGAAACGAAATCCTTTGTGAGCATGAAGAAGGATTGGAATTTCTTTTAGTTATAATTAATTTTCTGATGGAAGGTTACCTTCTCATGGCAGAGTGAGTTTCTAGCGAACCTGTCTCCCTTGGAAATTTTAGTTTTTGAGTGGAGCGTACGGTGGAGGGTAGGGAGTCCTAGGAATTATGGGAGCCTTGGCTAGAGTGAGTTTCTTTAGGCTTTGAGAATGTCGTTTTCTTGGGATTATTCTCCTCAATATTGACTGCTCCAAATAGAAGTTTTTTTTTTTTTGACTGATTTGTCAAAGTCTAATCGTTAACAACTATTGTTCGTTTTTCTGTGACAGTAGCGGAATTTTATACACTTGTCAATTAGGAATAACAAATGAGAAAAGAGCAATTTCGTAGTAAGTGGAGTTGTCAAAGTCGAACCGTTTTTCCTATTGTGCACTATGTTGTCCTCTGTAATATCCATAGATTTATGCTTTTCCTCTAGAATTACGGACCGTTCCTTTACATCCTTTTAACCTATGCCCCTCCGTGCCAAGGAAAATACCTACTCTGGTTAGCTCCTGAAAAATGTATTTCGTCTCTTTCACTGATGAGGCCATAGAAGAGCACCAACATATTGCACAGTAAATATAGTTTGTGCTCCTTAAGTAATGTAAATATTATAGGATCTTTGAGAGAGGGAGAGAGAGAAAATAGTCAAAGGTTACATCTTTACTCAATGACTTAATGAAAGAATAAGATGGCTTTATCTATGGAGTATCGAGAGACACCCAAAAACCTAATGACCTTGTTGAAGACTCAGCTGCTAACTACTTCCTAATACAACTAGATCTTCTTCAATATTTAGGAAAATAAATTCGGTCTCTTAGACGTTCAAGCGTGATGGCATCACAATTATGATTCTTGATATCCATATGTATGTGTGGGCACACAAGAATGAGTGCATCCATAACAAAACTGGAGTTGGCCATGCAAATACTGTCCGTCACTTATGTCAACGTATGTGAATAGTTGTGTGACATTTGATGCCAAAATAACTTCGAGGATAAAACCGTGCAATTGTTTTCCAATTGGAGCATGAGTGAAAATTGATTCACCCACACTAATGGATTTATAATGGAAGAACTACATAAAAAGCTCATTACAATTTTAGAGATCAAAAGTACTGTTTTTTATGGATGATATTTGGACTTTTGACCGCAAACCTGACTAGACCCAGATGATTTAAATTTTTAAATAAGTCTGTCATTAGCTTTTATGTTGTACTTCAAGAGTTGTTTGCCTGAAGGTTATATAGGTAACGAACTCACTACTAAAGAGAGCGGAGAAAGCTTCTTCACTGTTGAAGTGAAGATGGGTATTTACTGAATCTGTTGTCAAATTGGCACCCATTGGGCCCTAGTTAAAATTTTCTTGTATTGAATTTTATAGGACCCAAATTCTGCAAACCACTGGATCTAGATAGCATTAGTGGTGCTGCGCGTAGGCCGCAAGTTCCTATCATCTGGTAATCACAGGATGATCCACAAGCGCTTACCTGCCGCCGGTGAATTTCTTAAGGCTCAGCAGGCTGTTCCTTTTCCTCCCGCACTTTTTAATCGAAATGAGAAAGAAGATGGTACACTTGAATTGTATTCACTGATTGCTTTCTTCGATTTGGACTTCCTAGGTGCATATGGTAACATTAATTTCTGTCCATAAATAATTTATTCTATTTATTCCTTGGACGAGTTTCTGAACATTTGAAGGCGTTTTGATAACTGCAAAAAAATTTTATTTTTGAAATGGAAATGCATTTGGTATAATCTCAATTTTTTTTTGACTTAGAATTTCTTTTAATGTATTAATAACTTTATTACATTCTTTTTTCTTCTTCTTCCTCTAGCTGGTTGTTGGCCTCGGCCATGGCTGGCCAGTGACTGACTAGACAAGAGCCGGCGAGGTCGCCGACCTCAAGGGAGCCTCGCCTAGCCATGGTGAGGCTTTGGGGGACCTTGCTTGTGGCTGGTGAGTTCGGGGCGACCTTGCTAGGGGCCAGTGAGGCTTCGGCAAGGTTGGCGGGCATCGTCTGGCCAGTCGCTAGCCATTGCTGAGGCTGGCGATCGGCTAGGGGAAGAAGAGGAGGAAGGGAAAAAGAAAGAAAAGAAAAGGAAGAAAAGAAAAGAAAAGATAAAAGGCTTGTTTTTTAAGTTATTCATGGGAGCAAAAAAGTAAATTTTTTTTTTTGTTTCTTATTTCTGTTCCAAATCTAATCTTGTTCTCGGGAACAAAGACCTACACAAACGGGTTTTTGTTCGATTTCTATTCCGAAGAACCAAAAAAAAAAAACTTACCAAACGCGCTCTAATAGAGCTGCTTCTCAAATCTAATATGTTGGAGATATTTAGATATCTTCTAAGAGATTTATGAGTATTTCTTTTGATTTTCCGCATCTATTTCGAAGGGAATGGTATGTTGTTATGATGGGAGCAAGCAGTTGAATGACTTCCTTTCAACTTGTGCAGCGCGCAACTGCAGTTGCGGTGGCATGGCCTACGCTTAATCTCCACATCATTTACTAACAAGCTTCCATCAAAGACACACCGAAGCATCGTTTCAGCTGCTATGGTGGCCATTCGCTTCTCTCTCAGTGGTTTCTTTGGATCTTGTTGTTGAATTTTGTTTTTGTTGGTATGTTTGAGAATATAGCTAGTAATTTGTGAATCTCTCAAAAGCCCCCCTCTGAATCATTTATATAGAATTAGGATTGGGTCTATGATAGTGGGTCATAGGAGTTCCCTGGAGAGTTTTATTGGTCTTGGTTGATTTGGAAGCTGTTCCAAAGATCTTTTTGGGCTGTTAGTTAACTAAAATTGTTCTTCCCGAGAGAACAGTTGGCTCGGAGCGGCTTGGCTGGCTTAGGGCACTGAGAAGTGAACTTCAAGGGCGTAATGAGCGTAGCATGTATTTGTCCAATATATGCCTCTTTCCAGGCTATTCGTTAGAGCGAATCTTTGCACCATCGTTTTGTGTGAAACTGGTGATTGTATGCATGTATACGTAGGATTTTAGATTGAATTCTTGTCTTTTCTGAAAATTGTTTCGCTTTCTTTGGTTATGCCTTTTGACAATTGTTTCTTGATCTATGAACAGCACAGTGCTTGTAAGATATAGTTCAAATCGCCAGTAGAGTATTTTCTAATTTAAGTAACTGGCTTTAACTGGCTTTAGGTGATATTCCTTGTTTATATTCATGTCCTCTATGGAAGATGTTAGGCCAATGTTGAATAAAACCTTTTCATTTTTCTTATTCTTCACAAGACACTAAACTTTTTGCACCTATTAGAATCTTTAGACACAGTGACGTATCCTATGCTTTTCCAGCTTTTCACTAGCTTACTAAAAAATCGGATGGTCAAGAAATCTCTCCTGTTGAGAAAATTGCGTGAGTTTCTAATAGTATCACACATGTAAATGAATTAATTTGCAGTGCATTTGGATCCTTGTTGTAAATTCGTTTACATGTTAAACTGTAGACATCGGCTTCTTCGTTCTGACGGCAATTGAAAGAAAAATTTATGCCAAAATAACATGTAGAATCTAAATATTTAAAGATACCTTTTAGTTGACAATTTGGTTGAAATGGAGAGAGTCCTAGCCAAAATGCGTTGGCTGACTATGGCTTCTGAAGTTTATTGCGGTGTTTGTTCAAGGATTTGCGTAGACGTCTCCAACGGACTCTGCTGGACTTTTCTAACAAATCCGTTAGGCAAGTGAATCCCTAGAAATGTTGTTATATGCGCAACTGGCTCTGTTTTGTCTTTATGTATATAATTCCTTTGTTTTGGTTTCTTGTTCTATGGTGAGTTTGGGTTAAAACAAATAAATAGCAACAGGTGTAAAGGGTTTTCTATGTCTTCAATAAGCATGTTAAAGGCAAATATATCTTATTATTTTCTAATTCTTCCAATAGCAACAGGCGTGAAGTTTCGAGTGTGAAACTTTCCCTTAGCAATTTGGAGTCATATTACATGGCACGTAATTGTCACGGGCCCAAAAACTTTCTAGCCGAGGAAAAGCCTGTGCGGTGCCCGATGAGATGGAGCACTAAGCCAGAAAAATATTAAGAACAAAATAGTGGACTTAGAAAATACTAGTCATTGGATGCAGCTTCCCCTTGTTAATCCGAGTTCCCTTTTCTGGCAGTGGAATGCCAAAACAAGCGAAGCTCTGGCTCATGCTTTCTAGGAACTCAAAATTTAGCTTAAAGTTTTAGTAGCTAAACAGCCTAAGCTTAGAAAATTAGGTCAGGATTAGGGACCCCCAGGAATAATTTAAGGAATGTCAAAATAAATATTCAATCAAGCGATTATAGAGAATAACAGATAAACAAAATGTTTAAGGCATGGTTTCTGGTTGATCTACCATCTCAGGCTGTTTGGACAGGTTTTTGCTCAAGTTTCAAGAATATAGTTGTTGTCTAGTTTCCCCAGTGTTAAGCACCTTTGCTCACCATGCTGAGAAATAAAGTGCTGGTTATGAGAATGAGATTCCAATGTGTGGAAAGGGCTACTAACTTGATATTTTTTAATTAGCAAGTTCAACTTCTGTCGTTCCATGTGAAAGAGAACAGGAGAGAAGAATGTGTATACATATTAGTCTTCAATTTACAGAGGTAAGATGGAGAAGAAGCCGGTGCTATCAATCCTCTGAGGTTTCTTTGCCTTGAGAAGCGCTTTAAGGGTCAAAACAAGAATGTACATATCCTCTGTTTCTGACCTTCCTGTTCTATTCCAGTGGAATAACGCCTCCAAATTATGCCTACTATCTACTGAACAAAGCTAATTTACTGTCGTGTGCTGTCCTTGCTACAGATGGAAGAACCACTGAAAAGGGAAGAATTAGAAGAGAACTTGGAAGCAGCCATGGACAAAGAGCAATTACTGGGTAAGTCTCTCTTGGGAAATGACATGTTGTTATGATGAGAGCAAGCGGTTAGCTGGTCGCCTTTCAATTTGTGAAGTGCACACCCGCAATTGCGATGGTACGGCCTACGCTCGATCTCCACATCATCCACTGACAAGCTTCCATCCAGGATAAACCGAAGCATCATCTCAGCTGCTATGGTGGCCATTCTCTTCTCTTTCTTCCTTCTGAAGGTCTACTGTGCTCGCTCTTATGTGTAGGTAATTTGATCTCGAGGATATTTTGTGCGTCTAATTTCTGTTGTGAATCAGTTGAGTACCTCAGGAACATTTAAATAGGAGTAGGAAGAGATGGATGATAACAAATTGTAGGAGTTCTCTAGAAAAGAGACCTCGGTTTTTAGTACAATTCAAGAAATGTCGTTAATTTTGCCATGAGTGTTCTTGTCTGGTTGGTTAACTAATAACGGAGTATTCGAGGGTTTTCTTGATTCCATAATATGGAGAGCCAGCTGTGAATATGGCTTCAGATGTCAAGTTGGCTTGGCTGGACATGGCTTTTGTAGTTCGTTTCAATATGTAGAATCTCATATTGGCTTAGACTTCTCCGAAGAGTAGCCCTCTTTTGACTACTTCGTTAGCCAAGTCAATCCTTTGAAATGTTGTTATGGTATGTATTAAAATGGCCGAGTTTTGTATGTATATTGGTTTTACATCTTTGTCATTTTCTAGCAGCCATTCAGTTCTTTTGGTTAGTATTTTTCCTTGGAACTAGACGTATTCTGTAAAAAACTTGTTTAAGCAGCACCTATACTTATTCACCTGAATTCATGTCGGCATATTTGTTTTGGTACAAATTATTAATGTAGGAATTATTAATTTGCACACCGAATTGATAATAAAGTTATTGCACATTAGTATTCTCTGCTAAATTGTTTTTGGGAATATAGCTTAGGAAAAATCAGTGTATTTCTGCAGACAAACTCCTGAATAATTAACATCACCTCCAATACATGGCATATCGAAATTGAAGACCAAAAGGGCATATCGGTCAGATATTATCTTTTATTTGCTTCTTTTCATCTAAAATAACGGGCTTCGATCATTAGAATTGTTCATCCATGCCGATGCTAAGCTGGTGGAGGGTAAAATCTCCCAAAGTCCTTAATTGTTTTTTCCAAAAAAAAAACTGTCAAGGCTGTACGTACATGAGGTTAAACCTAAACGTACTAAAGGAAACATTTATGAGGAATATAATGGTCTAAGAAAGAAGATGAATACTACCTTTAACTTGGTCTTAGTTCATCTTAGGAAATAACCAAGTGACAAGATGAATTAGACAAACCAAAGAGTTTAATAATGTTAGAAAGTCCAACCAAAAGCTTAAGCTAAACAGTGAAAAGAGACTACATGAATATAAAGAGCATTTAAGACTTATTGTCAAGCGATGTGGGATGATTGTAAGGGATAGCATTGGCTTTGATACCATGTTAAAATTTTAACACAAAAGTTTAAGTTAACCAGTGAAGGGAGACTACATAAATATAAAGAGTATTTAAGACTTGTTGTCAAGTGACGTGGAATGATATTTTAACAAATAATTCCAGACTTTGAAGTATAAATGAGCATTGAACTGAGCATATCTTTGTAGTTATATTCTTTTTTGTTTTTTCATTTTAGTCTTAAATTTGAAGAAAAAAAGGAGGAGCAAAGAAGATGCTACCATATAATATCTACAGTACACACACTGTTTTACAAAGTTTGAACTGATGTTACTTATTCTCTAAAGGATTGTTTGTCCTTGAGGAACCATCAAGGCTATGAAAGGGGAAAAAAGGATAAAAAGAACAAAAAGAAAAAAAGTTCCTCTTCATTCCTAACCTTTCCTCTTCTATGTTCAACACAAATTTCCCTCCACTATGGACACGTCATCGTTCTGCTGAAGCTGCTTCATAGGTGTCTCTGATGCTAAGTAAAAAGCTGCTAACTAATGGGAAAGACTAAGAAGAGCAAGTAGAAACTATCACTGATAGACAACAATCCTTCCAGGAATCTTTTCTGGGGTGTGAAACATTTCTATGTCTGTCACAAGCACTTGGGCAAGTGCCTTTTAACTTGTGCAGTGGACAGCTGCAATTGCGGTGGTATGGCCAGCGCTCAATCTCCATGTCATTCAGCGATAAGCTTCCTTCAAGCACACAATGAAGCATCATCTCAACAGCTAAGGTGGCCATTATCTTCTCGGTCTTCCTTCTTAGTTTATTGTGTGTCGTCTTTGACTAAAGTTGTAGTATCTTCAAAGTTTTGAAAGTCTTGTGTACTCTGCGAGCATTTATATAAAGCTGGAAATCACATACGTTAGAGAGGATTGATGTTCTAAAGAGAGACCTTTGTGATTTTAGAATTGCCAAGATTCTTGTTATGTGGTAATTTTGTTAAGTTAGTTAACAAGTACGCAATGTCCTAGGGATGCTGTGATTCCTCACGCGCACAGGGAGAGAGAGAGAGAGAGAGAGAGAGAGAGAGAGAGAGAGATCCTCTTGGCTTGGCTTGGCTTAGCTTGTGTTTGGGCTTTGAAATTTCCATTAGCTTTTAAGGTCATAGCCAGCATAGATTTTTCCCAAGTGGGTATTCTAATTTGTTAGTGTTGGATCTTAAGAAATGTTTGTTTATGCTTGAGGGACAATGTTTGGAATTACTAGAGGATCCAGCCTTTGATGTTTTCGTTTGACAAGGAAGAAAAATTCACGAGTTAGGTTATTTCTAAACAACAGTTCCTTGTTCTAGGAAAGATGGAAGTTTGGGCGATGAATACTAAACCGCTTCCATTTTACAGAGTTTCGTAACTCGGTTATCAATGTGAATATTATTAGTGTTGAAGAGAGATTCTAATCAAATGGCATTGGGTGGAGAGATGCTAATACATTTTTCTCAAAGATATGAGGGGAAAAAAAGTGTCCTCTACTGGGTAGTGTATATTACTTTTCACCGTAATGGAATTTTTTGGTCATGCATCCTCTATTGTACTTGGTTTTGATGAAAGGCTAGCTGATGCAATGTGTGAATTCTTCCTGCAAAATTTGACGGTTTTCACCGCCACACAAATTTGTGCAGAAAGTGTCTGCACGGGAGCAACCGTGCTGTGTGATTGCATCTAGGTTCATGTAATTGATTTCTTGAGATTACACACTGTTATTAAATAAAACGAGGCCGGCTCATAGATTTGATGCTAAGCAAGTCCTAAAAATGTTTCCCTATTGAGGAAGTTATCATGATCATGCTTTGACTGGCAAACTTGATTAACTTGATAGGAACGAAAATGATGTCATATATGATCCTAAAGTAAGTTGTTATTCCGTGAGCTTCAAATCCCACATACATAATATTGCTTTAACAACCTGCAGTATAGGCGTTGCTGTCTGTTACAAGAGCATGGTGAAGGATATTCTTGTTGCGAAAATGAAAATAAGAAATAATTGGCAATAATGTGGGCAAAAGAACAACTCAATAATGATGATGATGATGATGATAAGAAATAATTGGCAATAATGTGGGCAAAAGAACAACTCAATGATGATGATGGAAGAAGATGAACAATTGGAGGTGGCTAAGGGCTCAGCCCTTGTCGCTGTCGCCTCCCCGTCGTCACCGGTTGTCGGGCCTTGGCCCCCAGTGGGTGGTGGCCCTTGTCTCAGCTAGGTGAAGGCCGGCAACCCTCGCCGGATTTGGGGGAGGGCTACGATCCTCGCCTTAGATCTAGGCGAGGGCTTGTAGGCCCTCACCGTCAATCAGCCTGGTTGCTAGGCCCTGGCCTGCCCCACCGTCGCGGACCCTTCTTGACGACCCTGGCCAATCGGCGGCAAGAGCTGAGCCCTCAGCCACTGCTCATCTTCTATCTTTTTTTTTTTTTTTTAATTTGGTTTTAAGTTTAACTTAATTAATTTTTATATTAATTATTTATCTATGTCAGCAATAAAACGACATTGTTTTTGCATTTGTCTAGTCACGTTAGCATGTAAAACAACATTGTTTTAAACTTGCCTTGGTGGAAAATTGCAACGTCAGCATTTTGGCCGGATTTTCTCGCCGTTGGTGCTTAATTAATCCATTTTACTTCGATTTTGGTACTTAAGTATCACTTTTCTAACTTTTGGCACTTTATCCCCCATGCCAAGTTTTGAAACTCTAGGTGTCCTTCTCTCCAATAATGTGTATTAAAGCATGGCTTTTGTAGTTCGTTTCAATATGTAGAATCTCATATTGGCTTAGACTTCTCCGAAGAGTAGCTCTCTTTTGACTACTTCGTTAGCCAAGTCAATCCTTTGAAATGTTGTTATGGTATGTATTATAATGGCCGAGTATTGTATGTATATTGGTTTTACATCTTTGTCATTTTCTAGCAGCCATTTAGTTCTTTTGGTTAGTATTTTTCCTTGGAACTAGACGTATTCTATAAAAAACTTGTTTAAGCAGCACCTATACTTATTCACCTGAATTCATGTCAGCATATAAGTTTTGGTACAAATTATTAATGTAGGAATTATTAATCTGCACACCGAATTGATAATAAAGTTATTGCACATTAGTATTCTCTGCTAAATTGTTTTTGGGAATATAACTTAGGAAAAATTAGTGTATTTTTGCAGGGGAAAAGTGCCAAAAAAGTCCTAAACCTTTTGTCTTTGTGCCGATTTAGTCATAAACCTTTTTTTTGGTGCCGATTTATTCTTAAACCTTTTTAAATTGTGCCAATTCAGTCCTTTCCGGCCAATTTTGGCCGGAATTTGCTGACTGGACACCGGCTAGCTGACGTGGCCTGATCGGCGCTGATGTTGATCACTTTTAATAATATTTTAATATATTTTTTTCTTTTTTTCTTTTATTTTTTATTTTTTTATTTTTTTCTTCTCATCTTGTTCCTCCAGCCGGTTGCCGGACCTCGGCGACTGGCCAAAGGCGACGGCTGGCGAGGTTGAGGTCAACCTCGCCAGATTCAGCGAGGGCGAGCCTCGCCCGCCTTCAAGGCCTGGGTGGTGAGGCTCGCCCTCGTCGGATTTGGTGAGGTCAAACCTCGCCCATGGCCGGTGAGGGCGAGCCCCGCTAGCTCGGCGCGAGGAGCATGGGGAGGAGAGCGAAGCTGATGGCGGCAAAGCTCGGCGAAGGAGACGACACAGAGCACGAGCCGAAGTCCGCGGTGCTGCTTGGCGGCAGCAGTGACGATGACGATGATGAGGAAGCGAACGAAGACTTGAGCCTGAAAATCATCGAGAAGGCGCTCTTGGCACGTGCCGCGAAGCTCGCCTCCACGCCGCCGGGCGTCGACGTGTTGGAGGAGGACAACGATAGGCCTCAGTTCCGTAAGACCTCGAGGACTGAATCCGGCTGCTTCCTCGCGCCGAGCTAGCGGGGCTCGCCCTCGCCGACCATGGGTGAGGTTCAACCTTGCTAGATCCGGCAAGGGTGAGCCTCGCCGCCCAGGCCTTGAGGGTGGCCTCGTGCCGCGCGGGCGAGGCTCGCCCTCGCCGGATCTGGCGAGGGTCGAGCCTCGCCCATGGCCGGCGAGGCTCAACCCTCGCCGCCTCGCGCGAGGCCGCCCTCGCGGCCACTGGCGAGGTGGCCGGCGAGGTTGAGGTCGACCTCGCCAGTTGTCGCCTTTGGCCGGTCGTTGAGGTCTGACGACCGGCTAGAGGAAGAAGATGAGAAGAAAAAAAAATAAAATAAAAATCAAAATATTATTAAAAGTGGTCCACGTCAGCGCCGAGCAGGCCACGTCAGCTCGCCGGTGTCTAGTCAGCAAATTCCGGCCAAAATTGGCCGGAAAGGACTGAATTGGCACAACTTAAAATGGTTTAGGACTAAATCGGCACCAAAAAAAGGTTTAGAACTAAATCAGTACAAAGGTAAAAGGTTTAGAACTTTTTTGGCACTTTTCCCATTTCTGCAGACAAACTCCTGAATAATTAACATCACCTCCGATACGTGGCATCGAAATTGAAAACGAAAAGGGCATATCGGTCAGATTTTATCTTTTATTTGCTTCTTTTCATCTAAAATAACGGGCTTTGATCATTAGAATTGTTCATCCATGCCGATGCTAAGCTGGTGGAGGGTAAAATCTCCCAAAGTCCTTAATTGTTTTTTCCAAAAAAAAAAAAAAACTATCAAGGCTGTACGTACATGAGGTTAAACCTAAACTTACTAAAGGAAGCATTTATGAGGAATATAATGGTCTAATAAAGAAGATGGATATTACCTTTAACTTGTTCTCAGTTCATCTTAGGAAATAACCAAGTGACAAGATGAATTAGACAAACCAAAGAGTTTAATAATGTTAGAAAGTCCAACCAAAAGCTTAAGCTAAACAGTGAAAAGAGACTACATGAATATAAAGAGCATTTAGGATTTATTGTCAAGCGATATGGGATGATTGTAAGGGATAGCATTGGCTTTGATACCATGTTAAAATTTTAACACAAAAGTTTAAGTTAATTGGTGGAGGGAGACTATGGCTGCGCATGGTAACATTTCTTGGCCGGGGAACAATTTTTTCTCAGAAATAGTTTTTTTCTATTTCTATTATGGGGAACAATTTCTGAGCAAAAAAACCCGTTTGATAACTGTACAAAATTTCTATTTCTGGAACAAAAAAATAACAGAAACACGTTTGATAACGCACAAAATTTCTATTTCTAGAATAGAAAAAGAAACAGAAACACGTTTGGTAATTGCACAAAATTTCTATTCCAAATTTTATTTAAAAAAAAATTAAAAATAAGAAAAAGGAATAAATTAGATATTACATAAAAATTGACAAGATCAAAATATTATTAGATTAATAATACATTTGATTAGGTGTAAGCATTCTAGTCGAATATGCTTGTAACATTGGTGGTATTGTAATGGAACGTGAGCTATTATTTTATATCTATATGTGAGGATCTTTACTTATGTTTTATAGCGTATTGAATTTATGTTGCGCTTTGTTGGAATCAGTATTCACAAACTGATGTTTTGAACTATAATTCTCAATAATATATTTTCTTTTTGCAAATTTTAATGTTTGGTATAGCAAATATTGCGAAAAAAGCACACGTGATATTGTCAGCCAAATTAATTTATGCTCATTTCCTTGGGACTAAGTTTTTACTCTTTAAAAAAAAAAAATTGTAATTCTAGTGCATGCGTGGCTTAGGGATTTTAGTCTCTTCTAATCTTGACATGGATGTTGGGTTGAGGTTGGAAATTTCCAACTATTGGAATGGTGCATGCATGGCGTGGCTTTGTTGTCATTATGCATTTAGTTCATAGTATGCTCCTAAAACACTTAGTAAAGACCTCGTTCTCTTGCATTTTGAACTGTTGATGCATCCCATCTTGATGTTACTTTTTACCTTGCTTCTTCCGAATTACCTTGCTGTCGTTATAAGGTTTTGGCTAATTTTGATAAAGGGAGGTGTTTTTCTTCTCCTCTTTTGCTTTTTTTCTTTCTTGACTAGCATACAAGCTTCGGACGGCGGTTTGTAGGTCTTGAAGTGTCAACTATACAATAGCTTACCATTTGCTTCTCTTCTATTTGTCCACATTTATGATACATTCAATGGCATTTATGCTCATGGAGATAGAATTGGATGACCTTAATACTATTAATAGAAATGTATTCATAATAGTTTACAAACACATCGCAAAAGTTTTCACCAAAAAACAAAAAACACGTCACAAAAGTCGGAAATAAAAAGTCATGGAATCTCTTGCATATTGTGATCCTTTGCCATCACATTTGCAATATTTTTCTTGATCATGTTTATCTCAGCTGCCTCATCATGTGATGCATCATCTACAACCTCGTCTTCTGTAGATCCAAGTGGATAATCCGGATCTCCATAAAGGGCAAAGTTCCTGTCCATCTTGTCTTGGTCGCGAATATAATTATGAAGAGTACAACATGCGATTACAATATATGCTTGCTTTCGAATTGAAAATGGAGGCATGTGTCTTAAAATGGAGAAGCGATTTTTTAATACCCCAAATGACCTCTCGATAACATTTCTCAATGAAGAATGCTTATGGTTGAACAATTCTTTTGCTGTTCTGGGCTGTCTCGTTGTACCCCTATATTCATTCAAATGATTCACCTTTGAATGGAGTTAAAAATCCTGGAAGTGATGCATAACTAGAATCTACTACATAGTATTTCCCTACAAGAATATATACATAAATTTGTTATGATATGCAATAGCTATACAATCATAAAGAAAATCACTTAATATAGACAAAACAAATACCTGGTGGTGGTCGAGGAAATTGCAATCGAGGAGTCTCGAGTGCTGCCTAGAGAACCCGACAATCATTGGCAGATCCTTCCCACCCAGCATATACGAAAGTAAATTTCATATCAAATGAACAAGCACACATCACATTTTGAGTGGTAGTCCATTTCCTGCCTCTAAATGGGATTTGTTTTAATATAGGGACTGATGCATTAATGTGGGTGCCATCAATAGCACCAATGCAGCCCTGTGATTTTATGAAATTATAGCGTTAGACAATATTATCAACTATATATATTTTAATAATGTAAAATTGATATTAAAATCATACCTTGAAGTAACGTGCATGGTTGGATCGATAAGAATCTCCTCTGGAACAATATCAAAAGAAGGCGGTCTGATAATCTCTTTTGATAATTTGAGAAACGCTTTTAATACCAGAGTGAAGAACTTACTGATTGTTTGTCCCGAACGTTGAAGTCTCTCACATAAATCTCTATTTGTGTTTTTGTGACCAACCATAGATAAGAAAATCCCAACTTGTTCATCTACCTTTACATATCGAGTATCTTTCAGCCAGTCTCTTGCCTTCATTAGATCACATAGGTTAAGAAAAACATGTCTCTCTAACCTGAATGCTTCATATATTCTATCTGAATGTCCATAAACAATTTCCCTTACCCATTCGGCTCCTGATAATTTACTGTCCCTACTAGGCTCTTTCGTATGCAAACACATGTCCAAATTAACAAGAGATAACCATGTTTTTATTATGTCAATATCAAAGTCATCCAAATACCATTCAACTGCTGCTACCTCTTCATTAGACACACTATTTGATTCATCTTCCATAGTATCTATGCCATTATACAAATATAAGAAAATCAATATAGATATATGTAAAAATAAAAATTAAAAACAATAGAAACCAATAACGTAAGTAATAGAGTGAAAAGGCAAACCAAATATAAAAATTCAGCACAATCCATCATATCCAAACCACAACACAAATGCAAAAGTCTCAACATCAATATCTTGAACAACAAAATAACAACCAACAACATAAAAAACATAGTCTAATAAAACTCCATGCAATCCACGACACATTTCCTAACATCCACTAAAGACGTTGGAGAAGTCCATATCTCATTTCAGTTGGGGTTTTGATAAAAGCCTCCTCCAAATGGTATTATCGCAGGCTCGCTCCACCGCTTTGCTATAGAGATCTGGGTCCAACGTAGGCATGGCAAGTAGGGTATCAATCACCACAGATATGGAGAATGGGTCTATAGGTGGTGATGTCACTTGTGAGTTGACAGAACCACTCACAGATTGATTAACCCTACTTTTGATCATCTCTTGCAAGGCTTTGCAGGTGCTAGCAACATCATATGATTGACTCTTCCTTCTCCTCTTAGTATTTGGAGTTTTATCCATCCTATGTTTGTCATGAACTGGAGTAGGAGTTATGTTAGACATAAAATCTTCCTCATTAACATGCTGTGCACCAAAGTCCTCTGGTCCATTGTTTGCATCATCACCACCAATGTTAAGTTCATCCGACATCACCAAATCTTCAGCATTTCCTGCTGCATAGTCCCTAGTAGCATATGTATCACCAAATAGAATACACAAGTCAGGATATTGAGGAAATCCATCATTCTTGAATTTCACCCACTCAATATTATCCTGCAATTTTCACAATGATGACATATATCAGCAATACAATTAAACATATTGGATGTACATATATAGTGCTATGAAAATGATCAAAGGTTAAATCATACCTTGATATGAGATTCCCATATGCTTGGATCATCAACAACAACTTTTTTGTTCACATTATCCCAGCCAAATCCGGATTGTGAAAGAAGCTTCTTGAAACTAGTATACTGCTTTTTCAATTTGTTCACCTTATTCTTCAACTGTACTGTAGTATATTGAAGTTCTGCTCGTTTGTTGAACTCTATCCGTATGTTATTCCACCCTGCTTTGTTGAAAGTAGAAGAGGTGCGATTTCCTTTTTTGACCTCTTCTACCAACAAATTGACGAACAAGTTGGTTAAAGGCTCATTCCACTTTGCGGTGAATGCCTCTTTTTGGGATGCCATGTAACCTTCACTAGTTGAACATCATATGAGTTCAAGACAATTAAAAAGAAAGTGCAACATGCTGCTGCCTTCTTTTCTCATCACCATCTTTTAGACTAAAGAAAGACACATGCATCAAAATGTCATTATAGCTCTAAACATTGGATAGCTATTCAGTGCATAAACATTGGGTAGCTATTCAGTGCAATGTTTGAATTCTCAAATGTTTCATTCCATTATTGTATATTTTTTCAAGACAATTTGCTCCTCAAAACAAAGAACCAGCAAGATCAGTAAATAAAGAACCAACAAAATCAGCAAAACAGAACTAGCAAAATAAGAAAACAGCAAAATCAGTAAACATAAATCAAGCTGAAACTACTACAGAATTGACAGATTTCAAATGTGTTTTTCAGCAACCAAACGACATCCATTATGGGCGTACGACATATCAAATCGAAGCTCTAGAAGTGTATTTTTTATGTCTAGAAGGGCTCGAGATCAAAAAAATTCATCTAGCACTTCATTTCAGCCAAAACAGTAAGTCCATCACAAAGATACGAAATTGCAGATTAATACAAATCAAGCTCAATCAACCTCAAGTTCATGATACACACAAGGAAGAGAAAATCAACACAATCACTAGCATGACACAATGCAGATCCCAAAGACAGCCTATCATTAGACAGCACATGAAAATTTATGCAAGCTGAAAGCAACATAAAGATGCCTATGTATAATCTTTCATAATGTTTCTTTGTCAGGAGAAGAAGGCTGGGATAGAGTTTGAAAAACTCAAGGTTAAGGTTTTTTAGATGATTAAGATGAAGACGACAACTAGGACAACTATGAGGGAAAAAATAAATAATTTCTCAGGCATGTTAACCTAGCAACAGATTAATATGAAGTATAATTATGTGTTTGCCATATTTGGCAAAGCACGAGCTTGCATTGAAAAGGCAGAAGTCCCATGAACCAATTTTTTTAACGTGTGTCATCCGAGTCGACTTGTCTTTTCTCTTTGGGAAAAATAGCTCATCCTATCATTTTTTTTTTCTGGCAATGCATTTCTTCCACACCACATTTAATAACTCGATATCAAGGAAAAGTCAACTCCCAACTCAGCAATCCTCCTCTCACTCTGGTCTTGCTTCAATACCTCAACCTTATAAATCACTTGAAGCATCATTATAAGAAGTTTAGGACGACAGACATAGTCGTGATAGATAATAGCATCTCGGCAGACATACAAAGAAAGGACGTTCCCAGAATACACCAAGCTCAAGAGGCATTCCAATAGACTCACTCATCAGACTTCCTGAACCATAAAATTCAGTAAATATATGTGCATAAGGCGCAACATGCTTATCTACATCCAAGAAATGAAGCTTTCCTTCATTTAACATGCATATCCCGAACCATTAGGTCCAGGTATCCACTCTACCTTCCTGAGCCGGAGAAACTTGACCAGAGGCGAGGGGATTGCAGGCAGTGGGATCGGAGAGAGGCGATCGGAGGCGATCGCACTGCAGGCGGCAGATTCAACTTCAGAAAAACTAGAACATGTACAATGAGAAGTAATCAAAGCAACAAACCTGATTTAGGGCAAGATGACCACGAGGCGACGCGACCAGAGGTGATGCGAGCCGGAGAAACTTGACCAGAGGTGATGGGACTGCAGGAGGTGGGATCAGAGAGAGGCGATTGGAGGCAATGGCACTGCAGGTGGCGGATTCAACTTCAGAAAAACTAGAACATGTACAAAGAGAAGGAATCAAAGCAACGAACCTGATTTAGGGCAAGACGACCACGGGGCGACACGACCAGAGGCGATGCGAGCCGGATAAAGGTGACCAGAGGCGACGAGACTGGACACAACCGGCTCGGAGAGAGGCGACCCAACCGGAGTGTCGCGTCGTAATCCTCCACTGCCAATACCACAAACAGACGATAATAAGAAAAGCTCTAATCAGCAGATGCGATTCAGAAACAGACATCAAACGTCGAACGGAGAAAAACCTCTTCAACATCTCCTATTCGCCGATTCGGCAGGCTCAAATCTCATTAACCTAACGTCCGCTAAAACAACGCTTCACACTGCGCGACAAGCTCCGGCGAAGCGGCACTCGGAGAGCGCGCACCGGACAATCCCAACCAGAGCAAACGCATGCGGACAAGCACTAGAGGCGCAATCGAACGAAAATCCAGTCGCGAGAGACGACGCGAACGGAGAGGATGACCGCACCATCAGAGAGCGCGAAAATGGGAAAAGAAAGAAAGAACCGAAACCGCGGTGGCGGTGGCGGCGGAGGAGGAGGCGACGGGACTCACGGAAATTTGGAGGCGGTTCCGGGCGGTGGAGTGGGTGATGTATGAGACCGCTGACGACGGGATTGACGGCACCGAAGAGAGGCGGAGGCGACGGGACTGGACGCAACCGGCTCGGAGAGAGGCGACCCAACCAGAGTACGAGACCGGTGACGACAGGACCGGTGACGACAGGATCGGCGGTGACGAGACCGGAGAGAGGCGACCGGAGATGAGATCGGGGAGAGGCAAGCGGACGAGGGGAGAGGCAAGCGGACGAAGGGAGAGGTGAAAATGGAAGATCGTGAAAGTGAAATTAGGGTTAGCCCAATTTGTTTCTTATTTTTGTTCCTGGGAATTCTTGGCCGGGAATGAGAAGTAACTTTTTTTACTTCTCGTTTCTGTTCCAAAACCATTCCTGGGCTAAGTTTCTATTCCCGGGAACAAAAAAAACAATGTGCCGTTATCAAACGGGTTTCTATTCTTTTTTTCTTCCGGGGAACAAAAGAATAGAAATTCTTGGGCTGGGGAAGGTTACCATGCGCAACCTATATAAATATAAAGAGCATTTAAGACTCGTTGTCAAGTGACGTGGAATGATATTTTAACAAATAATTCCACAAACTTTGAAGTATAAAAGAGCATTGAATTGAGCATATCTTTGTAGTTATATTCTTTTTTGTTTTTTCATTTTAGTCTTAAATTTGAAGGAAAAAAGGAGGAGCAAAGAAGATGCTTCCATATGATATCTACAGTACACACTCTATTTTACGAAGTTTGAACTGATGTTATTCTCTAAAGGACTGTTTGTCCTTGAGGAACCATCAAGGCTATGGAAGGGGAAAAAAAGGATAAAAAGAACAAAAAGAAAAAAAGTTCCTCTTCATTCCTAACCTTTCATCTTCTATGTTCAACACAAATTTCCCTCCACTATGGACACGTCATTGTTCTGCTAAAGCTGCTTCATAGGTGTCTCTGATGCTAACCAAAAAGCTGCTAACTAATGGGAAAGACTAAGAAGAGCAAGTGGAAACTATCATTGATAGACAACAATCCTTCCAGGAATCTTTTCTGGGGTGTGAAACATTTCTATGTCTGTCACAAGCACTTGGGCAAGTGCCTTTTAACTTGTGCAGTGGACAGCTGCAATTGCGGTGGTATGGCCAGCGCTCAATCTCCATGTCATTCAGCGATAAGCTTCCTTCAAGCACACAATGAAGCATCATCTCAACAGCTAAGGTGGCCATTATCTTCTCGGTCTTCCTTCTTAGTTTATTGTGTGTCGTCTTTGACTAAAGTTGTAGTATCTTCAAATTTTTGAAAGTCTTGTGTACTCTGCGAGCATTTATATAAAGCTGGAAATCACATACGTTAGAGAGGATTGACGTTCTAAAGAGAGAGCTTTGTGATTTTAGAATTGCCAAGATTCTTGTTATGTGGTATTTTTGTTAAGTTAGTTAACAAGTACGCAATGTCCTAGGGATGCTGTGATTCCTCACGCGCACACAGAGAGAGAGAGAGAGAGAGAGAGAGAGAGAGAGAGAGAGAGAGAGAGAGAGAGAGAGGACTTCTTGGCTTGGCTTGGCTTGGCTTGGCTTGGCTTTGGGCTTTGAAATTTCCATTAGCTTTTAAGGTCATAGCCAGCATAGATTTTTCCCAAGTGGGTATTCTAATTTGAAGGACAATGTTTGGAATTACTAGAGGATCCAGCCTTTGATGTTTTCGTTTGACAAGGAAGAAAAATTCACGAGTTAGGTTATTTCTAAATAACAGTTCCTTGTTCTAGGAAAGATGGAAGTTTAGGCGATGAATACTAAACCGCTTCCATTTTACAGAGTTTCGTAATTCGGTTATCAATGTGAATATTATTAGTGTTGAAGAGAGATTCTAATCAAATGGCATTGGGTGGAGAGCTGCTAATACATTTTTCTCAAAGATATGAGGGGAAAAAAAGTGTCCTCTACTGTGTAGTGTATATTACTTTTCACCGTAATGGTATTTTTTGGTCATGCATCCTCTATTGTACTTGGTTTTGATGAAAGGCTAGCTGATGCAATGTGTGAATTCTTCCTGCAAAATTTGAAGGTTTTCACTGCCACACAAATTTGTGCAGAAAGTGTCTGCACGGGAGCAACCGTGCTGTGTGATTGCATCTAGGTTCATGTAATTGATTTCTTGAGATTACACACTGTTATTAAATAAAACGAGGCCGGCTCATAGATTTGATGCTAAGCAAGTCCTAAAAATGTTTCCCTATTGAGGAAGTTATCATGATCATGCTTTGACTGGCAAACTTGATTAACTTGATAGGAACGAAGATGATGTCATAAATGATCCTAAAGTAAGTTGTTATTCCGTGAGCTTCAAATCCCACATACATAATATTGCTTTAACAACCTGCAGTATAGGCGTTGCTGTCTGTTACAAGAACATGGTGAAGGGTAATTCTTGTCGTTAAAATGAAAATAAGAAATAATTGGCAATAATGTGGGCAAAAGAACAACTCAAGTGCTAAAACTTGACATAATGAGACACTTAAGTGCTAAAAGTTAGAAAAGTGATACTTGTGCCACTTTTTTTGAAAAATAAGACACTTGAATGCCACCTCTAACGAGTCCCGCCGGAAATTCTACGTGGTAATTTTTATTAATTTTGCTCGCTTACGTGACTCGTCGGAGAGCTGACTCAATAAAGAAATGCAAAAATGATGTCATTTTGGCGCGGATTTGAATTTTAATATAAAAATTAATTAAATTAAATTTAAAACCAAATTTATATATAATGATGATGATGATGATAAAGGAAGAAGATGAACAGTTGGAGGCGGCTAAGGGCTCGGTCCTTGTCACCGTCGCCGGTCGTCGGGCCTTGGCCCCCAGCCGGTGGTGGCCCTTGTCTCAGCCAGGTGAAGGCCGGCAACCCTCGCTAGATTTGGGGAGGAAGAAAATGAACAGTTGGAGGCGGCTAAGGGCTTAGCCCTCGTTGCCGTTGCCAGTTGCCGGGCCTTGGCCCCCAGCCGGTGGTGGCCCTTGTCTCAATCAGGTGAAGGCCAGCAACCCTCGCCGGATTTGGGGGAGGGCTGCGACCCTTGCCCCAAATCTAAGCGAGGGCTTATAGGCCCTCGCCGTCAATCGGCCTGGTCGCTAGGCCCTAGCCTGCCCCACCATCGCCGACCCTTCTTGACGACCCCGGTTGATCAGCGGCGAGAGCTGAGCCCTCAGCCATTGCTCATCTTCTATCATTTTTTTTTGTTTTAAATTTAATTAATTTTTATATTAATTATTTATCCATATCAGCAATAAAATGACATCGTTTTTGCATTTGTCTAGTCACGTTAGCATGTAAAACAACATTGTTTTACACTTGTCTTGTCGGAAAATTGTAACGTCAGCATTTTGGTAGGGTTTTCTCGCCATTGACACTTAATTAATCTATTTTACTCCGATTTTAGTACTTAAGTATCACTTTTCTAACTTTTGGCACTTTATCCCCCATGCCAAGTTTTGAAACTCTAGGTGTCCTTCTCTCCAATAATGTGTATTAAAGCATGGGATGCTAAGTGTATAATATCTTTGAGCAACAGTAGTTTCAGTATTATATACTGTGTGCACCATTCTATCCTACAATAGTAAACGCACTCTAGTTTGTCATCATGACAAATTCAAGTGGCAGTGCATGGCCTGGAACTACTTTAGAAAGTAGATTGGCATGAATCTGTTGATTGAATTGGCTTCCATGTCTTGAAATTCAGAGACGGTGTCCTTTTCATCGCGCATCCTCCGAATGCAGTTAGAGGAGTAAAAACTTGTCCTAACTGCGAATCTTTTCATTATGCCTGATTTAATTCTTTGAATTCTCGAATATTTTGCATGGTTTTGGATGCATCCTGATAAATGTAGTATTGATTTTGGTCGTTAGGATTAGGAGTTCCCGAGAGAAAGAAAATGATGCTGGTGGAATTTATGAGGATTTATAAACTATTCTCTTTTGTGTTCTTGGCCAGTCAATTAGCTGAAATTGCAGTGATGTCTTGATTCCTAATTGTCCTTTGCCTTTTGGTAGGGGTAAGTTCGGAGTTTGAGAAACTTGAGCAGCTGCGCTTGGCTAGCCATGAGCTGACATTGGAGGGTGAAACTGGCTCCGAATAAACCGAAACACTTTTGAGGGTGAAATCTTTTCTCAGCTTGGCTTGTTTGCCCTCGACCGGTACAAACAAAATCCAAGAATTATTTGCTACAAGAAAGATCTGTCCAAAGGGATGTCTTTTTCTTTGACCAATTTGTTAGCGCAGTGAATGCTTACAAACGTTCGTTATGGTCAGACTAATGGTCTTTTGTATGAACATCTAGGACTCTATGCTGACTCTGTCTGTATTTGTTACGTCTAACTTCCTTTGCAGACCACCGTTGGATGCTTATTCTCTTCATCTGAGAACAATACCTTGTTAATATCAACAAAAACGCCACCAGAGTATTCTCTCGTTGATCCGCATCTCAAGAAATTATTTTCCTCAACAACTTTTCATCTCCTTTATCAGAGAGGATGAAATTTGGTCAGAATAGAAAATCTTGCTTCTTCAATTATATATTGTTTATCTTGGAACCAATTTTCTTAGCTTTTAGATCCTTCTGTATTGTGGTTGTTTTCTCAATGGCTTCTCTATTTTGATGCCTTAATAAGAGATAAAATTGTCATTCATCTCTCCTTTGGGAGAGATACATGGCAAGTCCTAGAAGTGTAACACACCTGAAACATCCATTTCTTTAACCACAAAAAAAAAAGGATAACTTTCTCCGTTTCTGATCAAATACAAATGGAACACGTGCTACTAACCATTGGGAATTGCTGTCTAGGGAACTAATTGACTGATTATATCTCATATCAAGAGAAATTTTGGCCGATCTGAAGCGTGCTAAAGTAGTTAGATGCTTTTGGAACATTTTCTTCTGTCAAAGTTTATATGGATTTTGAATTTTTATTGTACCTTCACTAGTGACATTATTTGGCCACCGCAAGGGGCAAGGGCTGCTCCCTTTGTAATCAGCTTGTTACCATGGACAGGGAGACGCTGCCATGAAGTGATGGGAATAGTCGGGTGCCCTCAGAGGCCTGGACATCCAACCTCATAAGAGAAAAACGTAATGACCTCTTTATGAGTTTTCTTAAATTGAATATATTGTGTTTTCTCAATCGTTTTTATCTAACCCCTCTCTCCTCTGCTTTTTCTTTGTTACGTGACTATCTTCTCATAATGAGCAAACCAAGGAAAAAAAAAAAATTCCCTTTTAGGACGTAACTTAAGTAATAACAAAAAGGATGATATATCATAATGCAATTTATATGGAATAAAGAGATGTGGAGAGGCTTCCTGGGAAATGTTTATTTGTGAACCATGACAATATGGAAATATTAGTGAGAAAAGGGGAAGTTATTTAAAGGAACCTCCATGGTGTTATCTTTATTTGTCTATTTCCTTTTTGAATTCACTAACCAAATAGCTATCACCATGATGATTTGTGAAGAAACAGCTCTTAGTTGTTACCATATTTTTAAGGTCACCTTCCATAAAAGAATTTCTTCATACGAGATCCAACTATCTATTGAGTACAGTAACACACGGTCGTTGTTGCCGCAAACTGGCGAGGAAGTTTACTTGCTAATATTTGTGTCGCTTATGTCAAGTGGATGCATTTTACACTTATGTCATGTAACTATATAAGGAGAAGAATTCGTGTGCAATAGAACTCGGCAGAATTTACAGAAGGAATCTAGCAAAGAAGCTTGTGCTGTTTATCCTCTGGAGATTTTGTAGCTCAAGTAGCACCTCAAGACAAGAAATAAGAAAGAACATAAAAGAAAAAAATTAGCTTCCCTGTTTCTAACCTTTTTCTTCATTCCTATCCAGACCCTCCAATGTATACCTTTCATCTACTTGAAAATGCTTTTCTCTTTGTCATTTGCTGTCCTTGCTGCTGACAGAAGAACCACCGACAGCACAAGACCGAGAAGATAACCTGGAAACTGCTGTGGACAAACAGCAGTTGGTTGATAAATTCTTCCAGGGGAATGATATGTTGTTATGATGGGAGCAAGCAGTCAAATGACTTCCTTTCAACTTGTGCAGCGCACAACCACAGTTGCGGTGGTATGGCCTACGCTCAATCTCCACATCATTTACTAACAAGCTTCCATCAAAGACACACCTAAGCATCATTTCAGTTGCTATGGTAGCCATTCACTTCTCTCTCAGCGGTTCTCTAGATCTTGTTGTTGAATTTTGTTTGTGTTGGTTTGTTTGAGAATATAGATAGTAATTTGTGAATCTTTCGCAAGCCCTCTGAATCATTTATATCGAATTTGGAATGAGTGTATGCTAGTGGGTCATAGGAGTTCCCTAGAGAGTGTTATCGGTCTTGGTTGATTTCAAGAGAAAGTTGAAGCTGTTCCAAAGAGCATTTTGGGCCGTTAGCTAACTAAAATCGTTCTTCCCGAGAGAGAGAACAGTTGGCTTGGGGAAGTTTGGCTGGCTTAGGGAACTAAGAAGTGAACTCCAAGGACGTAATAGAGACTAGCATGTATTTCTCCAATATTTGTCTCTTGTTAGTTCGTTAGAGGGAATCTTTATACTATTGTTTTGTGTGAAATCGGTGATTGTCTGTATGTATATGTAGGATTTTTTATTGATTTCTTTCTTTTCTAAAAATTGTTCTGCGAGCACTTGGGCAAGTACTTTTCGACTTGTGCAGTGCACAGCCACGAGTGCCGTGGTATGGCTGGTGCTTGATCTCCAAGTCATTCAGTGATAAACTTCCTTCAAGCACACCATGGAGCATCATCTCAGCAACTACAGTGGCCATTATCTTCTCGATCTCCCTTTCTTCTTAGCTTAGTGCGCGTTCGTGTTTGACTAAAGTCGTAGTATCTTTGAAGTTTTGAAAGCATTGTATACTCAGGGAGAGCATTTGTATAGAGCTGGAAATGCGTTAGAGAGGATCGATGTTTGCGAGAGAGAGCTTTGTGATTTTAGTATTGCCAAGATTCTTGTTATGTGGTGTTCTGGTCAAGTTAGTTATGCCATTTCCTAGGGATGCTGTGTTTCGTAGTTAAGGTCAGAGGGAGAGAGATTTCCTGGCTCGGCTCCGCTCGGCTTTGGGCTTTGAAATTTCTAATAAGGTCAAAGCCAGCATAGATTTTTCCGAAGTGGGTATTCTAATTCGTTAAGTATTGGACCTCAAAAGATGTTTGTTAATGCTTCAAGGACATTGTATGGCAGGAACAAGAGGATCTAGCCATTTGACCGGGATGGAAAATTTTGGGAATTAGGTTATTCAGAAACAACAGTTCCTTGTTCTAGGAACTATGCAACTCCAGGCGATGGATGCTAAACCTCTTCTGTGCCTAATATTTGCTTCAACAACTCGAAGCATATGCGTTGCTGTCTCTTTCAGAAGTTTAGTGAAAGGGCTAATTCTTTTTTTCTAAAAAGAAAATAAGAAATAATTGGCAATAAAGTATATCAAAGCATAGGATCTGAAGTGTTTGATATCTTTGAGCAGCAGTAGTTTCACTCCTATACACTTTTTATGTGCACCGTACTGTCCCATGGTAGTAATCACAATTTAAATTGACATCATGACAAATTCAAGTGGCAGTCCATGCCTGGGAACTACTTAACAAAATAAATTCTGATGAAGTTCTAATGTTCTGAATTAGCTTCTATATGTCAAGAAATTCAGAGACGGTGTCTTTTTCTTTCTTCTGTTTTCTTTCTTAGTTTCTTGTCTGGTTGATTTATGTGATGATTATTTATAAATGAGTGCCCGATTTGTTTCTTTAAATTCACAAATAAACAGAAAGACTTTGGGAGTGAAATCCAAGAATTAATTGCTACAAGCAGGATTTGACACAAGGGGTGTCTTTTTCTGGACCACTTTATTAGGAAAGTGAATGCTTACAAATGTTCGTTATGGTAAAACTGATGTCTTTTGTATGAACATATAGGATTCAGTGCTGACAGCTTGCCTGTATTTCGCACATTTAATTTCCTTTGTAAACCACCTTTGGATACTATTTCTCTTGTTCTAAGAATAATACCTTGTAAATATCAGCAAGAACGCCAATAGAGTATTGTCTTGTCTAACCACACCTCACTAGAGGAATTTCCTCAGCAACTTTTCATTTCCTTCTATCAGAAAGGATGGAATCTGGTTAGAATCTTCAATTATTTAGTCATTTATTTTGGAACCAATTTCCTATGGCTTGTAAAATCCTGCAGCATTGTGGTTGTTTCCTCAATGACATTTTTTTCTAAATTGAGGCTCTATTAAGAAATTAAATGGTCACTGATCTCTCCTTTGGGGGAAACGCAGGGCAAGTTCTATAATTGTAACACCCCTGAGATATACACTTCTTTAACCACTAGAAAGGATAATTTTTTCCATTTATCATGTATTATACTTGGGATTTGTGCTACTAACTATTGGGAATTGCTATCGAGGGAATTCATTGACTGATCGATATCTCATGTTAAAAGAACATTTAGTTGAACTGAAGAGTGCTGAAATAGTTAGACATGTGCCCCTTCTTCCACATCAAGCATTATTACATGCTTTTGGGACATTTTCTTTTGCCAATAGTTTATATGGCTTTTGAATTTGTTGTACCTTCAGTATTAACTTTATTTGGCCACCCCCAAGGGGCATGGGCTGCTCCTCCTGTAATTAGCTTGTCATCTTAGATAGGGGGAGACTGCCGTGAAGTGATAGGATTAGTCGGGTGCAGCAAAAAGCCCGGACATCTGACCTCATAAGAGAAAAACGTAACATCTCTTTATGTGTTCTCTTAGGTTGAATAAGCTAGGTTTTCTCAATAGTACATATCTACCCCTCTCTAGTCCTAATGTGGCCCCTAGCCATACAAAGCATATCTCCCTTCTCATAATCCTCTTTTTCTTTGTTGTATGACGTTCTTCACATAATCAGCAAACCAGATAACATATCCCTTTTTGTACTCCCTTTAGGAAATAACTTAACACGCAAGGACAATATCACTGATATATGATAATGCAGGGAAATCATTATTAGTTACAGAGGAAATTTGAAAAAAAAAGGCCGTAAAATGTTATGATAAATTTCAAGGACACGTTCTCAGTTTGGTTAGGATTGTGTCTGGTTTAACATCTGCAACACTTTCTGGGCATCATTGAGAAACTGACTTAATTCAATATTATGAGATTCTTGTATTGCCATTATTCAAGACGAGACAGCCAACAGGAAGTCCGCTGATGGTTCAGTATATATGTCGAATAGATACATTTTAACTTTCTCCAACACTCCGAGATTTCCTGGTCACAATTTACAAGTCTTTAAAGAAAGACAGAGGAAAGAAAATTACAACTAGCTAAAAGTGTCCCCAATGGTTAAGACAAGGAGAATGGTACGTTTACATCAAAACTCGTCTGAATTTACAGGAAGAAGCTAGCAAAGAAGCTTGTGCTATTTATCCTCTGGAGATTATGTTCCTTGAGGAGTAAGGACTAGAAATCAGAAAGCAAAATGAATGGCTTCCCTGTTTCTAACCTCTTATCATTCTTCCTATACAATGCCTCCAATCTCTACCTATCTTTTACTTGATAATGCTAATCCACTGTCATGTGCTATCCTTGCTACTGACAGGACCACTGCAAATTCATGATTGAGAAGAGAACTTGGCGGCTGTCGTGGACAAAGAGCAATTAGCTGGTAACTCCTTCCTGGGGAATGATATGTTGTTATGAAGGGAGCAAGTTGTGGAGTGAACTCCTTTCAACTTGTGCAGCGCACATCCGCAATTGCGATGGTACGGCCTCCTCTCGATCTCCACATCATGTATCAACAAGCATCCATGAAGGGCACCATGAAGCATCAATTCAGCTGCTATGGTGGCCATTCTCTTCTCTTTCAGTAATTCTTCTAATATCTTGTTTGGTTCTGTTGGGGTGTTTGAGAATGTTTCTGTGATGATGCTGTGAATCGCTTGTAATCTTTTGGAAGAACTTATATAGAATTTAGGACTGGTGTCTGGTTATGGGTGTTAGGAGATCTCTAGAGGGCGACCCAGGTATTGGTTGATTTCAAGACAAGGTTCACAGTGTTCCTAGGAGGTTTTCGGGGTGTTGGTTTAATAACTAAAATTGTGCTTCCCGAGGGATCTGGCCTAATTGTCGGGGGAGAGAGAGAGAGAGAGAGAGAGAGAGAGAGAGAGAGAGAGAGAGAGGTGAGAAGTGGCTCAGCTCGGCTTGGCTGGCTTAGAGTACTAGAAGTCAAATTCAAGAAGCTGTTGGCAGCCAGCATTGATTTGTTCAATGATAAGTCTCTTTCTAACTCGTTGGCGTAGTGAATGCTTAAAATTATATATATTCTATTCTATGTTAACTTCTGTCTTTTCCGGAAATTCTAGTCCATTTACTTTGATTGTGCAAAAGTTGTCTCTTGTTCTAGTTGTTGCATGCAAGATATAGTCTGAATTGCCTGGAGAGGTGACCAACTTAGGTTAAATAAAACCTTTGTCATTTCACTTAGTTTCTTGTACAAGATTTTAATTAATTTTTCAAGAACTAAGATGGTCATTGGTCGCTGATCTCTTTTCAAGGAGCACATTGTGGCAGGTTCTTTGACCGTCGCCAATCTGAAATATAAGCTCCTTCAACCCGAACTGCGGAAGGTTTTTGTTCACTGCTCCTCAAGTGTGATTGGACCCTAGTTTCTACTAACCTAAGAATTCACTGAATCGTCTAATTTGTCCATGAATGGCTAATATCTGTTATTTTATACTGTTGACATCTTGGAACAGTTCTGGCTGATTTAAATCACGCCAAGAATTTTAGACTGCACCCTGTTCACCATCGCGTAATTCTTCTATATAACAATCGAGTAAATTCGTAATTCATCTGATGTTTGAACAATGGAGTAAGCTTTTATTTTGCTTTTGTAAACTTATAGTCATCTCATCCATTTAGCAGTACAAAGGCAGAAACTGAATTCATTCATCTCATCCATTTAGCAGTACAAAGGCAGAAACTGAATTCATCTCATTACTTAATAAGTATTTCATTTTTGGTTGACTGGGTGAGGAATTGTGTCCAAGAGATTGTTGTTGTCCTGTTTCATCAGTGTCCTAGGTTCCACCTGTGGAATGCGAGTGCAAAAAAGAATCTCAAATCAAATTGGTCAGAGTAAAGTAGAGCAACTAAAATATATGGCGGAAGTAACTAACTGGCCCAAGCTTTCAAGTAAGATTGAATCCAGCTAGGTATGTTTAAGAGATTATGTTTTGGCTTCCTCTTGGGGGTGGCTATAATGTGGCATTAGACTTCTGTCATATATCCCAAGTAGTTGTAAGTACCCTAGCTGGCCATTGTTGAGAAACTGATTTAATCTCACATTGTGAGAGTGCGTAGTCACAACTCATGAGTATTCCAGAGAGAACTGAGTAAGGAAGTTTACTAACAGGCAATTATATATGCCAACATGACAAATATGACTCTTTATCCAATGTAATTATATAAGGAGAAGAATGAGTTACAATGGAACTCAATAGAATCTACAGGAGGAATCTAGCAATGAAGCCTGTGCCGTTTATCCTCTGGAGGTTTTATACGTCGAGGAGCACGTAAAGACACAAGAAATAAGAAAGAGCAAAAAAAAAAAAAAAAAGCTTCCCTGTTTCTAAACTTTTTTAATCTTTCCTGTCCATCCCTCCAATATATACCCATCATCTACATGACCATGCTAATTCACTGTCAACTGCTGTCCTTCCTGCTGACAGAACAACCGCTGACAAAGCTAGACTGAGAAGAGAACTTGGAAGCTGCTGTGGACAAAGAGCAGTTGGTTGATAACTCCTTCCAGGGGAATGATATGCTGTTATGATGGGGCCAAGTAGTCCAACTACTTCCTTTCAACTTGTGCATTGCACAACCACAATTGTGGTGGTATGGCCTCTGCTCAATCTCCACATCATTTACTAACAAACTTCCATAAAAGACGCACCAAAGCATCGTTTCAGCTGCTATGGTGGCCATTCACTTCTCTCTCAGCAGGTTCTTCTAGATCTTCTTGGTTGGTTTTATGTGTAGGTTTGTTTGAGAATACAGATGGTAATTTGTGAATTTTTCTCAAGTCCTGGGAAGCATTTATATAGAATTTGGAATAGGGTATGCTAGTTGGTCATAGGAGTTCCCTGGAGAGAGATATTGGTCTTGGTCGATTTCAAGAGAATGCCGAAGCGGTTACAAAGAGCTTTTTGGGCCGTTAGTTTAACTAAAATCGTTCTTCCCGAGGAATGCCGTTATTCCTAGTTGCATGAGAGAGAGAACAGTAGGCTCGGGTCAGGTTGGCTGGTTTAGGGCACTAAAAAGTGAACTCCAAGGAGGTAATAGCACCTAGCATATATTTATCCAATAATATGTCTCTTTCCAGGCTAGTTGGTTAAATTGAATCTTTACACTCTTGTTTTGTATGAAACTGGTGGTTGTCTTTATGTACCGTAGGATTTTATTTCTTGTCTTTTCTGACGAATTTTCTGCTTTCTTTGGTTATGGCTTCTAAGAATTGTTTCTTGTTCCATGAACTATACTGTGCCTGGAAAACATAGGCCAAACACCAGTAGAGTAGTTTTTTAATTTAAGTCACCGACGCTCGATGATTTTCCTTGGTAATATTCATGTCCAATATGAGACATGTTGGACCTAAGTTGAATTTAACAATTTCATTTTTTTTTAAAAATTCATCATTGGAATAAACTCTCTGCAGTTGTTAGAATCCTGGAACACAGCGACGTATACTTTGTTCTCCAGCTTTCACTTGGTAAGTAATGGGATGGTCAAGCAATCTCTCTCGTGGAGAAAACATGTGGGAGTTTCTATTAGCATCATAGATCCGAGTACGAGCTCCTTGGAACCTAATTGCAGTGAAAATTCGTTCATTTGTATTTTGTCGACTAAAGCAAAACAAAAGTTACCTTTTTTCCAAAGATTTAAGAGTCAGTAATGCGATCGGCTGTCCGATCATCCTACTTGCAGTGTATTCATCCTTGTGAGAAATTCATTTACATGTTAAATTGTAGACATTGTATACAGAGAAAGTGAGACATTGTAGCCAGGGCCATCACTTTTTTGAAACTCACTTATAAGTCAACAGTTTTTTCAAGAGTTGTCCTATTGCTAGCTATGGGGAGAGAGAGAGGGGGGGAGAGAGAGAGTCCTAGGTAAAATGGGTTAAAGAGTCAGCATGCATTGCGAATATGGCTTCTGAAGTTTGTGGCATATATTTCAAAGATTGGCGAAGATTTCTCCAAAGGACTTTTCTAAGGAATCCGTTAGGCAAGTGAATCGCTAGAAATGTCCTTATAGGCACAACTGGCTCTGTTTTGTCTACGTGTATATGCTTCCTTTGCTTTGGTTCAACTGTTTCTTGTTCTATGCCAGTCATTAAAATTTAATTTACATCAGCTACTTTTCCATCTGATTTTATGGCATCATATTGGCGAGTTTGGACTGGAACAAATAATTTTCATGTCTTTCACAAGCCTGTTAAGTTGAAGATACCTTATTATTTTCTTATTCTTTAAATAACAAAAGGTTTAAAGTTCCAAGTTTAGAACTTCGCTTAGCAATTTAAAATCCTATTACAAGGCACGTAATTGTCGTCAGGGACCATAAAGTTTTCTAACTGAGGACAAGCCTGTGGGACGCGTGATGAGCCTAAACACCGGGCTTGCCTTATCTCGATAAATCTTTCCCAAGAATAAAGTGGGGAATAGCATCCTCATTGTTGCGATGGGCCAAGCGATCCAACAATAATATAGACAAAATTAACACTCATAATTGATTGTCCCACGCCCAATTTAGCTCAAGCATACAGTCCCCAGAGCAGCACATGCAGATTACTTCAGCATATAAATGGTTTTGACCCACCATGGCCATTATTAGGAGAGTCGCATAAGGTCCTCATGCCCTCAACCAGTTTGCATGTGATTTGTAAAGATTATAATCATCAAATCCCTAGATTTCTAATACGGACATCGCGATGCACTTCTTACGAGCCAATTGCACCAACCTTCCATAAACGACATTGTTTGAGGATAGAGAGTGAGATAAAAAAAAAAAAAGAATACTAGTCATTAGATGCAGCTTCCCCTTGTTAACCCAGTTCCCCTATGGAATACCAAAACAAGCGAAGCTCTGGCTCTTGCTTCCTAGGAACTCAAACATTTAGCTTAAACTTCCAATTGCTTAGCTTAAAAAATTGAAACAGGGTACGGACCCTCAGGATAAGTTATAGGAATAGCAAAGCGAATATTCAATCAAGCGGCTAAAAGACAATAGCACATAAACAAAATGTTTAATGCATAGTTTCTGGTTGATCATCCAGTAAGCTTGTGTTAAGCACCCTTGCTCACTGTCGCTGAGAAATAAAATGTGAGTTATGGGACTGAAACTCAACTAAGTGGGAAGGGCAACTGGTTCTTTTCAATTGATATATTGGACTTCCATTGTCCATGTGAAGGAAAACGAGAAGAATGTGCATACATATAAAAGTCTTCAATTTATAGGAGGAAGATGGAGAAGAAGCCGGTGCTATCGATCCTCTGAGGTTTTGTTGCCTCGAGGAGCACTCTAATGGTCAAAACAAGAATGTACAGCTCCTCTGTTTATGACCTTCCTGTTCTAGTCCAGCCGTAAAATGCCACCACTGCATGCCTAGTGTCTGGTTGACAGCTAATTCACTGTCATGTGCTCTCCTTGCGACTGATGGAAGAACCGTTCAACAGGGAAGAAGGAGAAGAGAACTTGAAAGCTGTCATGGACATAGAGCAATTACCGGATAACTCTCTTTTGGGGAATGAGATGTTCTTATGATGAGAGCAAGCAGTTGGGTGGTCGTCTTTTAACTTGTGAAGTGCACACCCACAATTGCGATGGTATGGCCTCCGCTCGATCTCCACATCATTCATTGACAAGCTTCCATCTATGACATACCGAAGCATCATCTCAGCTGCTTTGGTGGCCATTCTCTTTCCTTTCTTCCTTCTAAAGTTCCACCGCAGTTCCTCTTATGGATTGGCAATTTGAGTTCAAGACTATTTTGTGTCTGAAATTTTTTGTTGTGAATCAGTTGAGTGCCTTAGGGAACATTGTAGGAAGAGATGGACGATAACAAACTGTGGGAGTTCTCTAGAAAAGAGACCTCGGTTTTTGGTGGAGTTCAAGAAATGTCAGTTAATTTTGCATCGAGTATTCTTGTCTGCCTAGCAGTTAACTGAGAACGGATTATCCAAGGGTTTTCTTAATTCCTAACTATGAGAGATGGCTTCAAATGTCAGCTTGGCTTGGCTGGCATGGGGCTTTGGTGCTTCATTTTCAATATGTAGATTCTGGTACTGGCTTAGACTTCTCCAAAGTGCAGCGTCTCCTTTGAATGTGTCGCTAGCCAAGTGAATCCATAGTAACATTGTTATGGTATGTATTGCAGTGGCCAAGTTTTGTATGCATATTGGGTTTATATCTTTGTCATTTTCTAGCAGCCATTCAGTTATTTGGAAATAGCATGACTTAGAGGAAATGGATGTTCTCGAGAGGGAGCTTTGTGATTTTAGAATTGCCAATATTCTTTTTATGTGGTGTTCTTGTGAAGTTAGTTAACTAGTTCGCAATTCCCTAGGGATGCTGTTATTCCTTACAAGGAGAGAGATCTCTTGGCTTGGCTTGGCTTTGGGTTTTGAAATTTCTATTTTGCGGTTAAGGTCATAGCCAGCATAGATTTTTCCGAAGTGGGTATTCTAATTCATTAAGCATTGGTTCTTAACAAATGTTTGTTATGCTTGAAGGACAATGTTTGGTATGAACAAGATGATCTAGCCTTTGATGTTTTCGTTTGACAGGAAGAAAATTTTATGAATTAGGTTATCTCAAAATACCTGTTCTCTGTTCTAGCAAGATGGATGCTAATCACCTTCCATTTTCTAGAGTTTGTGCTGCTTGTCTTCCATCAGTTTCTACAGAGTTTCCTTCATTCTGTTATCAATGTGAATACGAATGTTCCGATGAGAAGAGAGATTATAATTGAATGCATTGGGAGGAGGACTGCTAATATATTGTTCTCAAAGATATAAGTTAAAAAAAGTCTTTTATATTTTTATGTAGATATGCTCATTCATCCTCTGTATTACTTGGTTGTGATGAATGACTAGCTGATGCAATGTGTGAACTCTTCTTGCCGGATGGTAAAGATTTCATTGCCACACAAATTTTCACATTAAGTTTCTGCTGAGGAGCAACCATGCTGTGCAATTGCATCTTTGTTCTTGTAATTCTTTTATGGCGATTACACACTTTTATAGAATCTCGATGATTTTCCTTGGTAATATTCATGTCCAATATTAAAGATGTTGGACCTAAGTTGAACTAAACACTTTTATAGAATCTCGATGATCTAAAGCTGTTGTGTACAAAGAGCAGTTGGCCGATAACTCCTTCCAGGGGAATGATCCGTTGTTATGATGTAGTCGAATGACTTCCTTTCACCTTGTGTATCGCACAACCGCAATTGCGGTGGTATGGCCTCCGCTCAATCTCCACATCATTTACTAACAAGCTTCCATCAAAGACGCACTGCGGCATCGTTTCAGCTGCTGTGGTGGTCATTCGCTTCTCTCTCGGTGGTTATTCTGGATCTTTGGTTTTGTGTACGTCGGTTCGTTTATGAATATAGCTGGTAATTTGTGAATCTTTCCCAAGCCCTCTGAAGTCATTTATGTAGAATATGGGACTGGCGTATGCTAGTGGGACATAGGAGTTCCCTAGAGAATGATATTGGTCTTGTTTGATTTCAAGAGAACGTTGAAGCTGTTCCAAAGAGCTTTTTGGGCCGTTAGTTAACTAAATTTGTTCTTCTGGAGGAATGCCGTGAAGTGAACTTCAAGGAGTAATAACGCTTAGCATGTACTCTCTAATAATGTCTTTTCCTAGGCCAGTTCGTTAGCGGAGCGAATCTTTGCAATCTGTTTTGGGTGAAACTGGTGATTGGTTATATGTATTTGTAGGATTCAAGGTTAAATTCTTGTCTTTTCTGACAATTGTTCCTCGTTCATTGTTATGCCTTTCAAGAGTTGTTCTTTGTTCCATAAACAGGAGATTGTGAAATTTAGACCAAATCGCCAGACCAGAATTTTCTAATTTATTTAACCAGCATCAGTTGATTTTCCTTGTTAATATTGATGCCAGATTTGAGAAATGTTGGACCTAGGTAGAATATAATATTTTCATTTAATGGTTTATCATGATACAGCCAGACTAAATTTTATAAAGTTGGAAACAATATTTAATGTTAAACATCAATTGATGTCAATGTACTAACAGCCAACTGTTTGCAACGAAATTTACACAAGAAAAGGAAGGAAGAAGTGAATATTAATATCTTGACAATAAATCAAGGGAAATCTAGATATGTAGTCTTGAGGAAAAAAAATATTGCAAATTTCTTTAAGATCGCTGTTTAATACTTGCACATTTCCACAAGATGCCTAATAACTCTCTTTGTGATACATCATCAGGTATGATGGCTGATGAGCACCAGAACAAAAAATAAATATTAAATGGTTATCAAAAAGATGAGGGAGTATTGACTCATATTATTTTTTGTTCTCCAAAAGTTGCATGTGCTTATGCCATAATTTAATAGGTACTGCAAGTTTTTGTCTCTTTTTTTTTTTTCTTTTTTTTGTTATTCGGATGATATAGCTTGATGATGGATTCATATCCACTTTAAATGAAGCTTCACGTTAGCTCCCCAATAATTTGATTGATGTGAATATTTATTTTGTTATAATTTTTTACATATTACTTTTTTCTTTTGCAAAAATTCATTTTCGACATTAACATTTAGAATAATAAAAGAATATAGTCTTAGACCTGTTACTCTTAGGCATCTTGTTAGTTTCATATGAGAGTGGGTAACATCGACAAGAGTTGGTAAAATCAAAATCAATCAAACAAATGTTGGTTGGAAAAAGAAAAAAAAAAAAATTGGCAGGTAACTCAAAGGAAGTTGGTAACTTGAAGAAAAATTGGTAAGTTCATTCAAAAGTGATCAAGTAAGTGTCGGTAAGTAACTGTGATAAGAGTTAATCTAAAACTAGATGGTAACATAATCAGTAAAAAGATGTTACTACTCCCAAATCAAGGTTGATAATTTCGTTTGAGAAATGGTAAATCTTTACCACTTGGGTAAGCTACTGTTTCCAAAGTTGGTAATTTATTGGGAAAAATATTTAAAAAGTCTTAAACATTTTACATTTGTACCAATTATTCCAGTTAGTCCTAAACATTTTCACTTGGTATCAATTTAGTCCTTTCCGGGCTAATTTTAGCTAGATTTTGCTGACTGTGCACCGGTCGGTGACATGGCACGATAGGCACTAATGTTAACAATTTTATATATATTTTTTAATATTTTTTGAATTTTTTTCTACTTCTTTTTCCTTTTCTTTTCTTTTTTTTTTCTTTTTTCTTTCTCCTTCTTCCGGCTAGTCGCTAAGGTCTGACGACCTCACCGGCCTCTGACGAGCCTCACCGGCCACTAGCGAGGCTTGAGCCCTCACCAATGGCCGCAAGGGTGGCGTCACGTTGGGCAGCAAGGCTAGCCCTTGTCGAATCTGGCGAGGATCAAGCCTCGCCGGCCGTGGCCAAGGCTCAACCTCACCAGTTCTGGGGAGGCTCGACCTCACCGAATCAGGCGCCGGATCTAGTGAGGCTCCCTTTCTCTTTTTGTGAATTGCGTTTGAACCTTCCAACGTTTGCAGAAACTTTGCTACACGTAGTTTTTGTCCCTCTTTGATAGAATCGTCCCTCTCTTTATAATCTTTTATATTCCGTGTGCGGGAGGTTTCAAGGAAAATGGGTAGTTTGATTAACAAGGAAGTAAAGATAATTAATATGATTACTCTGTGAAATGTGAAATAAACCTCGTTTTGAGGATGAGGCTGCTTGTAAGTTATGCCAAATTGTGAAATCGTGGCTCATTACCTAACGATTGGAAAGTCCACTTTATATTAGATTTGTTCGCATTGTTGGTATGTGCATACAAACTAGCAAATTGTCGCTACATCGTACTAAATGCCAGCACAACGGTGAGGATAAAACAGAGCCTTACTACTAAAAACTAAGAAATAAAAATAAAAATAAAAAATAAAAATAAAAAAATAAAAAAATAAAAAAATAAAAAAAGAAAGAAAGAGTACTGGTCATTGGATGCAGCTTCCCCTTGTTAACCCAATTTCCCTTTGCTAGCAATGGAATGCCAAAACAAGCGAAGCTCAAGCTCCTACTCCCTAGGAACTCAAAATTTGACTTATACTTTCAGTAGTAAACTTAAAAAATTGGGTCTGGATTTTGGATCCTAAGGATTAGTTCAAGGAGTCGCGAAAAAAATATTCAAGCAAGCGATTAAATGAGAATAGCAGATAAACAAGAAGTTTAATGCATGGTTCCTGGTTGTGCTTCCATTTGGCTTGCTTTTAACTCAGATTGTTTGGACGGGGTTGTGCCCAAGATTCAAGAAAATAGTTGTTGTCTAGGGGGTGCATGACAACCATTCTGTTTCAGAAATAGTTTCTGGAACAGAAATAGATTTTTCTATTTCTATTTCTAGAAGAGTTTCTAAGCAAAAATAACCGTTTGATAACGACACAAAATTTCTACTCTAAAAATAGAAATTCGTTTGATAACGACACAAAATTTCTTTCTTTCGGACGGCGGTGGACCGGCGATCGGCAGGGATGGACGGCCGGCGGCGGCGGTGGGCGACCGGCGACCGGCAACCGACGGTGGGGTCGGCGGCCGGTGATCGACAACCGGAGGGCGGCGACCGGCGGCCGGTGGGCGGTGGCGGCGAGCGACCGACGAACGGTGGTCAGCGGCGACGAATGATGGACCGATTAACGAACGATAAGAAGAATTTTTATTTCTGATTTCTATTCCAGAAATAGAGAAGTAGAAAATTTTAGCTTCTGATTTCTCTTCCAAACCTATTTCTGAAATAGAAATCTATTCCAGAAATAGAAAAACTGAATAAGTTTATCAAACGAATTTCTCTTCCAGAAACAGGTCTGGAACAGAAAAACTATTTCTGGAACAGAAATTTTGGTTATCATGCACCCCTAATTTCCCTTGTGTTAAGCATCATTGCTCGTTGTCGTTGAGAAATAAAATTGCTAATTATGAGAATGAGACTCAGCCGTATGGGAAAGGCTACTAACTTGATTCTTTCAATTGATAAATTCAACTTCCGTTGTCCCATGTGAAAGAAAACAAGGGAGAAGAATGTGTATACATGTAAAAGTCTTGAATTTACAGGAGAAAGATAGAGAAGAAGCAGGTGCTTTCAATACTCTGAGGTTTTGTTGCCTTGAGGAGAACTTTAAGGGTCAAAACAAGAATGTACAGATCCTCTGTTTCTGACCTTCCTGTTCTATTCCAGCTGTATAATGCCTCCAATGCATGCCTATCATTTAGTGGACGAAGCTAATCCACTGTCGTGTGCTGTCCTTGCTACTGATGGTAAGAACCGTTCGAAAGGGAAGAATGAGAAGACAACTTGGAAGCTGCCGTGGAAAAAGAGCAATTACTGGATAACTCTCTCTTAGGGAATGACACGTTGTTATGATGAGAGCATACGGTTGGCCGTTCGCCTTTCAATTTGTGAAGTGCACACCCGCAATTGCGATGGTACGGTCTCCGCTCAATCTCCACATCGTTCACTGACAAGCTTCCTTCTACGACACACCGAAGCATCGTCTCAGCTGCTATGGTGGCCATTCTCTCCTCTTTCCAACAGTTCTACTGTGCTTGCTCTTATTTTGTGTATAAATTTTTTGTTATGAATCACTCGAGTGCCTCAGGGAACATTTAAATAGGAGTAGGAAGAGATGGACGTTAACAAAGTGTAGGAGTTCTCTAGAAAAGAGACCTCGGTTTTCACTAGAATTCAAGAAATGTCGTTAATTTTGCTTCTGAGTGTTCTTGTCCGGTTAGTTAACCAATAACGGATTTTTCGAGGCTTTTCTTGATTCCCAGCTATTTTGAGAGAGAGAGAGAGAGAGAGAGAGAGAGAGAGAGAGAGAAATGTTTATATGGCTTTAAATGTTAGCTTGGCTTGGCTTGCACATGGTTTGTCGGAGTTCATTTCTATATGTAGATTCTTATATTGGCTTAGACTTCTCAGAACAGCAGCGTGTCTTTTAACTATTCCGTTAGCCAAGTGAATCCATGGAGACGTTTTCATGGTATATATTAAAACGGGCGAGTTTTGTACGCATACTGGGTTTGCATTTTTGTCATATTCTAGCAGCCCTTCAATTATTTTGGTTTATATTTTTGCTATTTTAATGAAAAACTCGTTTAATCAGCACTTCTATTAATTCACCTGAATTCATGTCAGCATATTATAGGTACAAATTATTTATACTGACTGAAATCTGATACTCCATGATTTCTATTCTTGGAATAAAGAAGAAGCTTTCATTCTCCCTTTTTATAAGAAATACGTAAAGTGGCCGAAAATGCATAACTTGTTCAATGGTCTTTCCTCTGTTTTGTTTTATTTTGGCAGTTTGCAAGTTACTTTTCTCTCTGAAACTTGTACTCTCCGGATTGACATCCGATTAAGCTTAGATGTTGGTGGCAATGGTGAATTCAGTTCCATGTTTATTTGCTTGAACCTCACTTATGAATTTAAGCAGCTACATTACATTTAGCCAAGTTCCCCTGAAATCTGTTGACGGCCGTTGTTTGCGTATTTCTCTTACAAATTGTCATACTTGTCTTCATTAAATTTAGTAAGAATAGCATAGAAGTACCCCCTCCGTTATTTTTAATCCCATCGACATCTTTGTGGGTTCTTTCACACTTCAATTCCTGTTTACCTTGGACAACTGTGCTGGGGTAACTGAAAATGTTATATAAGCTACCGCCAAGGACCTTGCCATAAAGTCTATTCCGCATTGTTTTACTGAATCAAATGTGAAATCTGCTACTAGAGTTGACCGAGACCTCTAAAACAGAACTTACAGTTTGCTGGACGAGCTTTCCGCTGGAAAACGTGAGCAGTTGACCTTTACCGGGGAAACTTGAAGGATTTCCATTGCTTGCTGGAAAAATATATTTTTGAAAATTGGTCTTGTGCCTAAAGATGTCGGCAGACTTAGACAGCTGGTTAATTTGAATTACACTAGTGTCTTGATGACAGAATTTAGTCATAAAAAGAAATATTTTGACCATTAAGGCAGCGCATGATAACGTTTCTGTTTATTCCAATTTCTGTTCTTTTGTTCCCTAGAACAAAAAAGGAACAGAAACCTGTTAAGTAAAACATTTGTTCCCGAGAACAATTTTTCTAATTTTTTGTTCCCGGGAATAGTTTTGAGAAATAAAAAAAAGTAGCTTCTTATTCCCAGGAACAATTTCTAGAAATAAGCCAATTTTCTTTTTTTTTTTCTTTTGTTTTTCTCTCTTGCCGCGGCCACCTCCAATCGCCCATAGCCATCGCTGAACCAACCATTGCCCTGCCGGCCGTCGCCCATTGCCCAGCATGGCCACCTTCGTCGCCGCCGACCCGCCGTTGCCAAATCGCCGCCGCCCGTCCGTCGCCATTGCCCCACCGACCGTCCCGCTGTTGTCGTTGTCGCCGTCGCCGATCGCCGGCCGACGGTCGGTGGCAGCCGATGGGCTCTGCGACGGCGGTTGCTGGTGACGGTCGGCCGCAAGCGGTCATGCAACAATGGCGGTGGGCGACAGCGGGCGGCAACGGTCGGCGGCGACGGTCGGCGACGGTCGGCGGCGACGGTCGGCGACGGTCGGCAGCGACCGGAGGTCGGCGATCCGTAAGCAAGAATAAAAAATGAATAAATACAAAGATGAAATTATTACGTTACCAAATGCATTTCTATTCTTTTTCTATTCCAAGAGTAGAAATTTTGTATAGTTACCAAACGGGTTCTTTTACTCAGAAATTGTTCCTCGGAATAGAAATAAAAAAGAACTATTTTTGAAAAAAAAAACTCATTCCCAGCCAAGAAGCCTTGTCATGCGCAACCAAAGGCATGTAGGGAAACTCTAGATTCCAGCTACAGCGCCTATAGACTGGGAGGCTAGACTAGGTCTGATTATCTGTGACTTGAATTGAGGACAGGACCCCGCATGAAGGCAAAATCAAGCATGTCCATAGTCAATTACTCGCGTGTGAACAAGAAGGCCAGAAACAGACGTTTGACTAGGCCCTATCGAGTATTCTCTCTGTACAAATCACTTCAAGTTACCATGCTCTCCAGCTCATTACTGGAGTGTCATTCGTACTCTTGAAAGGTTTGTATACTTTTTTTAATTCATATTTTATTAATAATTTAGGCATGACTTCGTAAATAACTATTATAAATATAAATATAAATATATATATATTCCATTTCTCTCGCAATTAAGGAATGTAACATAGAAGTGCAAATTACCAATTATTATAGAATCATAAACTAGACGTAACTCTAGTTTTAGAGTGAACAAATTATCTTTATTGCTTTTACTCTCTATTTTTATTTTATTTTTGGTGATTGTGTGACGAATTCTAATCTTCCTATGACTAAAAATTAGCATATTGACTCAAGGGGGAATGGTTCACCCTTGAAAAGTCTATAGGGAAATATTGGAGGGACATAGAGTTTCAAAGAAAGCATAAGCGAATGATAAATGAATACCTCTTAAATGGACTTTAACTCAATGCACAATGCCATTATTAAACTTTTGATTCATTCAATATGGTCCTTAAACCATTCTTAAAATGTTCAATCTAGTACAATCAGGTTAAAGAACATTGCACATAGAGTCAAAGAACTATTTTATGTTATTTTGGAATGATAGGTTCCACTATGACTTAGTATTTTTTGTTAAACTAAGAAGAAATGTCTAAATCTATCAACATATCCAATTGGATACACTTTACCTTAAAAGATTAGTAAATAAATTGTGGGCTGATTGTGATTATCAATTGTTTTACAACATACAAATTCTCTAATGTTGGATTTTCCTAATACAATTCACATGTGCATCTTAATAATTTTTCCCCAGCAAGTGACCTTAGTGTTAGTTTGCTCCCCTTCAATTTAGATAAATTAAATATCAAAATGTCCCAACTTAAATCTCCACTTTGTTGTATGTGAGGACTACAACAACAATTGAAGCAAATAGGGGCCAAACTTTTCAGCAATTTTATCTAGAACCTCCTTTCTTTCCGAAAAGGGAAGGAGAAGGATTTTCTTTGGTGGTTCTCTTTTGTTCTTGATTAGTCCCTTTCATTTCGAAAGTCGTTTCTATCTCTACCTCTATTTCTTCCTTCTCGCACCAATTAATTTTTTACTCTGATATTGTTTACTTTTAATACCTTCCCATAAGAAAATCACCAAGAGAAAGATTAAATCTTAGCCCATCCACGGTTGAACACAAAAGCCAATGGATTATCAAACAAATAGAATTATTAATTACTATATACTACATCAATTTTCAAATATAATATTTTTAAAAAAAATTAACTCACATCAGTACCTTAATAGATTCATTGATACATGTGGAGGTGAGGGACTCTGTGTTTTTCACGTGCATCTCTGATAATGACCGGTCCTCGTTAAACCACCTACTCCTGACTGGAAGAGATTTATTTACTATGTCTGGTAGGACACCTCCAGGATGGACCTTGACTTGTTTCCCTCCATTAAATTTAATACGCGAGTACATTATATAAAGAGAGTAAATCTGTATCCTCAGATCTTTCATTCTTTTGCTGTGGTTTCACATACGAGTAGTCTTGCTTTCGGTTTCCATCGGATGCTTCACCAGGATGTGATTATGATGTGTTCTTAAGCTTCAGAGGTCCAGACTCTCGCAAGGGCTTTACGAGCCACCTCTACGAGCGACTCCAAGAAGCGAGAGTTTGTGTGTTCAGAGACGACGACGAGCTCCCTCTAGGAGAGGAGATTGGCCCACAGCTTTTCCAGGTCATTGACAACAGCAAGATCTCGATTTCAGTTCTCTCGGAATGCTATGCTTCCAGCAAATGGTGCCTTTTTGAGCTCGTTCGGATGCTCAAGTGCAAGAAAGAGATGAAACAAGTGATCTTGCCCATATTCTATAAAGTAGAGCCCGCAGATGTGAAGTGGCTCAAAGGAACCTTTGGAGATGTCTTCAATTCATACAAGCAGCGTTTTGAGGATAGCGTTGTTCAGGAATGGAGACAAGCACTCATAGAAGTTGGATCCTTGAAAGGACTGGTATCCGAAAATATTGCTAATGGGTACTTCCAAATCCCTTTTTCATATAAGCTGATTAATATATGGCAAAGTACAATAGTTGTTTAGACTATCAACCATTATGAATTTGCCAATTCATCTTGTTGCTTATTGTCTGAGTTTGTTCTAGTAAGTTTTACTCATTATATTTGTTCATGATCTCAATCATAACACCATTTTGACAGGAATGAGGCAGAGCTCATAAAAGCGGTTGTTGTGAAGGTTTTGAGCGAGTTAAAGAAAGCTTTTAAGTTAGTGACCCCTAAACACTTGGTGGGAGTGGGCATTCATGTGAAAAAAATTATGACTATGGTAGATACTAAATTCGGAGATACTCGGAGATACTCTTGCCAAAGTCATCTACAATAAACTGTCAAGCCAATTTGAGCGCCATGGCTTCTTAGCTGATATCCGAGAAACGGAATCGCATGAGGGCATTGAGCACTTGCAGAAGGAGTTGATCTCTGAAGTTCTTAAAGGAAGCCCCCATGAAGTCTCTAACAGAGACGATGGAATCAATATCATCAGTTCTAGATTTGGGTTGGGGGGCGGGAGGGGGGATTTGGAAGTGACGTGAGGAGGAAAAAGGGGAGAAAAGAAAGAGAGAGAAAGAAAGGGGAAGGGGGAAAGAATCGGCAGTAGGAGTGTGCCCCCCGCGGTACGTATTCCCCATTTCAGCGTGCTCACGCAAAGACGTCAAACCGCCATCGGACGGATCGTAAAAATATCATCGCGTCTCGCATCTTCTCGACTTCCTCCTTCCCCAGCAATAAATAAAGGCCAAAGATTTAACCTTTCTGGCATTGTGGTTGCCCCCGAGTCTCCCCTGCTCTCTCCCTCCCTTTCTATGCGCGTTCCTTTATAGAAGGTCAGTCAGATCTGCAGTGCCCTTCGCGACATTCGTGCGCGCTTGTTCTGTTGTCGTTTCTTGATCTTTGTAGGTGTTCGAGCAGCTGCTAGTGCGAGTCGGGATCTTTTGCTGTGTGTTTTTAGTCGTTTTTTGTGCGTGTTGATGCCGTTCATGAGTGATATCGTCGAACCCAGATGGGGGTTTGCTCTTTGCATTGCCTGATTAGCTTGCTTTCGCAACTGGGTTCGTCCAGATTTGACGCGGATCGAGAGATATGCTGTTCTTCTACATGATTCTTGGTGTTGTTGCTGGTTATGTTGCTGTCCGACTTTGGAGGACCATCAGCTCTGGTGATCACAAGGGATGGGTGTCGTGCTTCTTCCCCGGTATAGCCTTTTTGATCCTGACTGTTCTGAATTTTCGCTTGTGGGGTAGTCACAGCACTGGAGCTATCCCGTTTTCTCTTTCGTTATCCTGCTGTTGCTCTGGTTCTGCATATCAGTTCCGCTTACTCTTTTTGGTGGATATCTCGGAGCGAAAGCTCCCCAGATCGAATATCCTGTGAGGACTAACCAAATTCCTAGGGAAATCCCACCTCAGAAATACCCATCTCGGTTGTTAGTCCTTGGTGTTGGCACTCTCCCGTTCGGCACTCTTTCCATCAAGCTATTCTTCATCATGGGTGCGTTTGGAAAGGTTTTTGGGGAAAGTTTGGGAAAATGCAAAGGAGTTTTTTAAAATGTAAACTGTATTTGGTAAATTGTACTTTGAAAGTCGTCTTTGAGTAAAATGGTGTTTGGAAAAATTATGTTTGCAAAAGACTTTTGTTATTCCAAAAAAAAGAAAAAAGAAAATGAGAATTGGCCAGCCAAGAACAAGTAGTCGCCGGTGAGGAGCAGGCGGTCTGGCGAAGGGCGGGTAGGCTGATGCAGGCCGTCCGGCAGAAGTAGGCAGTCCGGCAAGGGTTGCATGACACTTGCCAGAGGGTCGCAGGCGACCGGATCTAAGGTTGCAACCCATCTAGTTGTAGATCTGGTCGCCGCTCGAGCCTCCGGCACAAGATTTGGTTGCGACTAGACTTGCGACTAGATGGGTTGAGGGGCCTCGGCGACCTCCGTGCGGAGGTCGTAGTGTGGCAGGTGACAGTCGCCGGCGACCGCATCTGGTCGCAACCAGATTTGCGACCAGATGGCTTGCTGAGGGTCGCGTGACCCGGCAACCGCATCTGGTCGCAACCAAATCTGCGACCAAATGGCTTGCTGAGGGTCGCGTGACCCAGATCGGTGAGGATTTGGGTCGCGGTGACTCAAATCTGAGCCGCCGCGGCCCAGACCTGGGCCGCTGGCTCGCTGGGGGTCGGGCGACCCAAATCTGAGCCGCTACTCGTCGGGGCGGCCCCTCGCCATGGTCGTTGAGTCGTCGCGACTCACGAAGGGTCATGCAACGCCGCAGCTCGCGGAGGTCGCCCGACTTTCCGACGACAATTGCCTAGGTTGTCATGACCACGCCGATGTCCCTCTAGCAGTTGCCGGCCCCTCACAGTCAGGTAGAGCCAAACCGGCCCGGAGAAGATGAACAGTCTCATACAAGGGGAAAAAATGGAAAAATAAAAATTCATGAGGACAATTTCGGGAAAAAAAAAAGAATGAACAGTATCGCGTGGGCATGCCGAGAAAGCTGAAAGCCCAAGGCAGGTCCTCACCTGCCTTGGGCTTTCAGCCTTACAAATGCCACTTTGCCATTAAGGGACTTCCAAAGTTTTTCCCAAACACTCTTATTTTGGTCCAAGGGGCTTTTGATGCCCAAAGCTCCTTCGAAAGCTTCTCCCAAAACGCACCCTAAATTGTTCCAAAATCCAATTCTCTTGACTCTTCCAAAAACATTCACTATTTCAAATGCTAGCGGTTGTTGCAGCTGTCCATTCTTAAGTTGAATTTCCCCACTAAATCCAACATTAGTATTTTTCGTTAAATTGAGAAGAAATGTCTAAATGTATCAATATATCCAATTAGATACACTTTCCCTCAAAAGATTATGTAAATAAATTGTGGGCTGATTGTGATTATAATTGTTTTACAACATACAAATTCTCTAATGTTGGATTTTCCTAGCATAATTCACACGTACATCTTAATAATTTTTTCCCTACAAGTGACCTTAGTGTTAGTTTGCTCCCCTTCAATTTAGATATATTCTATATCAAAATGTCCCAACTTAAATCTCCACTTTGTTGTGTCTGTGGGCTACAACAACAATTGAAACAAATAGGGGCCAAACTTTTCAGCAATTTTGTCTAGAACCTCCCTTCTTCCAGAAAAAGGGAAGGAGAAGGATTTTCTTTGGTGGTTCCTTTTTGTTCTTGTTTAGTCCCTTTCATTTCGAAAGTCGTTTATATCTCTACATCTGTTTCTTCCTTCTTGCACCAATTAATTTTTTACTCTGATATTGTTTACTTTTAATACCTTCCAATAAGAAAATCGCCAAGAGAAAGATTAAGTCTTAGCCCGTCAACAGTTGGACACGAAAGCCAATGAATTATGAGACAAATATAATTATTAATTATTATATACTACATCAACTTTCAAATATGATATTTTTTAAAATTAATTCACATTAGTACCTTGATAAATTCGTTGATATATGCGGAGGTGATGGACTCAATGTGTTTTTCACGCGCATCTCAATAAATGACTGGTCCACGTTAAACCACCTACTCCTGACTGGAAGAGATTTATTTACTATGTCTGGTAGGACACCTCCAGGATGGACCTTGCCTTGTTTCCCTCCATTAAATTTAATACGCGAGTACATTATAGAAAGAGAGGAAATCTGTATTCTCAGATCTTTCATTCTTTTGTAGTGGTTTAGGGTGCGTTTAGTAACATTTCTGTTTAAAAATTGTTCCAGGGAATAGAAATAGAAAAAAGTGTTTTGTTCCGGAGAACAATTTTTGAATAAAAAAACGCGTTTGGTAAACTTGTTCCAGGAATAAAAAATGAACAGAAACACGTTTGGTAAATTTATGTTATTTTTTTGTTTCTTTTAATTTTTTAATATTTTTCTTATTTTTCTTTCTTTTTTTTTTTTTTTTCTTCTTTTGGCCGGTCGCCGCCTCGGCCATGGCCGACGACCGGCCGACGAGGGCCGGCGGCCTCGCCCAGCCACGGCGAGGCCGAGCCTTGCCGAGGCCGGCGACGCTCCGGCGAGGTCGCGGCCCTCGATGGCCGGTCGCCGGCCATGGCCGAGATCGGCGACCGGCCAAAGAAAAAAGAAAAAGAAAAGAAGAAAAAAAGAGAAGGAAAAGAGAGGAGAGAGAAAATTTGTTCTTAAAAATTATTCCAGAAACAAAAAACACGTTTTTCTTGTTTTTTGTTTTTGTTTCAAATGTGTTCCTGGAAACAAAAAAATAGATTTGGAACAAAAACGCAAATAAACGCGTTTCTGTTCTTTTTTTTGTTCCTTGGAACAAAAAAACAGAAATTTTGTTCAAAAACAGAAAAAAAGAATGAAAACAAACAGGCCCTTAGCATCCGATTAATCTTGCTTTCAGTTTTCATTCCCTCAGAATTTCTAAAGGTGAAGAGAACAGCAATTACCTTGGTGGACAAGCCGGTTTACAAGTCCCCAATTTCATTGGATGCTTCGCCAGGATGTGATTATGATGTGTTCTTAAGCTTCAGAGGTCCAGACTCTCGCAAGGGCTTTATGAGCCACCTCTACGAGCGACTCCAAGAAGCGAGAGTTCGCGTGTTCAGAGACAACGACGAGCTCCCTCTAGGAGAGGAGATTGGCCCACAGCTTTTCCGGGCCATTGACAACAGCAAGATCTCGATCCCAGTTCTCTCGGAATGCTATGCTTCCAGCAAATGGTGCCTTTTTGAGCTCGTTCGGATGCTCAAGTGCAAGAAAGAGATGAAACAAGTGATCTTGCCCATATTCTATAAAGTAGAGCCCGCAGATGTGAAATGGCTCAAAGGAACCTTTGGAGATGTCTTCAATTCATACAAGCAGCGTTTTGGGGATAGCGATGTCCAGGAATGGAGACAAGCACTCAAAGAAGTTGGATCCTTGAAAGGACTGGTATCCGAAAATATTGCTAATGGGTACTTCCAAATCCCTTATTCATATAAGCTGATTAATATATGGCAAAGTACATTACTTTTTTGGACTATCGACCATTATTAATTTGCCAATTCATCTCGTTGCTTATTATCTGAGTTTGTTCTAGTAAGTTTTACTCTTGATATTTATTCATGATCTCGATCATAGCACGATTTTGACAGGAATGAGGCAGAGCTCATAAAAGCGGTTGTTGTAAAGGTTTTGAGCGAGTTAAAGAATGCTTTTAAGTTAGTGACCCCTAAACACTTGGTGGGAGTGGACATTCATGTAAAAGAAATTATGACTATGGTAGATACTAAATTTGGAGATACACGGATACTTGGAATTCATGGAATGGGTGGTGCTGGTAAAACAACTCTTGCCAAAGTCATCTACAATAAACTGTCAAGCCAATTTGAGCACCGTGGCTTCTTAGCTGATATCCGAGAAACGGAATCGCATGAGGGAATTGTGCACTTGCAGAAGGAATTGATCTCTGAAGTTCTTAAAGGAAGCCCCCACGAAGTTTCTAACAGAGACGACGGAATCAATATCATCAGTTCTAGATTTGGAGGCAAAAGAGTTCTCATTTTTCTTGATGATGTGAGTCACAAAGATCAGTTAGATGCACTTGTGGGAGGGCATGGGTTGTTTGGCTCTGGAAGTAGGATCATTATTACAACTAGAGATAAGCATATTCTTAATCAGTTTGGGACGTCAGACTGGGAATATGAACTTATGGGATTGGACGAAGAAAATTCTACGGTTCTATTTTGTAGACATGCGTTTCAACGTGACTTCCCTCCTCCTGCCTTCAACGACCTTTGTCATGATATTGTCTCAACTACTGGGCAGCTCCCGTTGGCTCTTGAGGTTATTGGGTCACTCTTGTGCGACAAAAGCCTGGCAGCGTGGAGAGACACATTAGAGAAGTTGAGAAAAGTGCCGCATGAGAAGGTTGAAGAGAAGCTGAAGATAAGTTATGATACCCTAACTGATGATGTGAAGCAAATATTCCTTGACGTTGCATGTTTTTTCAATGGAACGGATCCAAGACTTCCAACTTACATGTGGGATGACTGTGGCTTCTCTCCGAACTTGGGACTAGAAGTGCTGAGTCTCATGTCCCTAGTCAAAATTGTCCACGGCAATAGGGGAAATCGGCTATGGATGCATGATCAATTAAGAGATCTTGGTAGAAGTATTGTTTATAAAGAAAACTCTGACAAGCCAAGTGAACGCAGTAGATTATGGATTCATGAGGAAGCTTTGAAAGTGCTTGAGAGAAATGAGGTACAATGTTTTCTGCTCTCTACTTTTTACTTAAAAGTGTGGATTCCCATATTTCTGGTTAAAAAAAGGGTCGTGGGTAGAATTAGCAAATTTGTGACACCATCAGCTTAGGCATAGTTCCGCTGATATGGGGTCAAGCTATTTATATCAAATCATGTCTGTCATAATATACCCCATAAGTGAAAATGTTGAAATCCAGACTAACTTGTATATTCATTATTAGACATTGTCTGATTCAGCAGGATAATATCTCAGGTTGCTACATGACACAATCACAGACAATCGGCTCTTGTTATTGGTTATGCGCTCTATCCTGTTTGACCCCCTGTAAGAAAACTGATCAAAACCTGAAAAGCCAGTCAAACTAGAAAGCGGTCAAACTGGATTAATTAGAAGAGCTCCCATACATGGTAATGGAGCATGCCTGGCATCAAGGCTTTTGTGATCCTTAGAGTTCTGTCATAAATTGGATGGATGTACAATTAAGCCAAATATTACGTATGGAACAAATGAAACAATGTGTCACACTTTTCATTAGCCTACTTTCGGGTCTCGTGCGACACCCTTATTTCTCAGTTTCTGGGAACTTGCAGGGAACGGATCAGATCAAGGCCCTCCATCTTAAGTATTCTCCTTCCCTTTCTGAACCATACTGCTTAACAAATGGGCACTTCAGAAAACTGCCAATGTTAAGGTACCTTCGTATCCAGCAGGCAGAAGTCACGGGAGATTTCAAGGACCTTCTTCCTAAATTAAGATGGCTTGATTGGATGGCCTATTCAACGTCTTTTTTCCCAACAAACTTTCATCCAGAGAACTTGGTTATTCTTAATATAAGAGTCAGTGGTCTCACAGAGCACTGGGACGCATGGCACCATGTCAATGGATTACAGAAGGTAAATCTCCATCTTATTTTTTTCTTTTGCAATTTATATGATTAATTCAAGAGCTGACGTTGCTATATATTGTTTGTGGTGAATCGCAAACCAGCTCAAAGTTCTGAGGCTTCTGCACTGCGATAAGTTGACTGAAACTCCCGACTTCTCAGCTCTCCAGAATCTTGAGATCTTGAATCTTGAATATTGTGTTAATCTGGCCAAAATTCACCCTTCCATCAAGAATATCAGGAATCTCTTATCCTTAAGTTTGAGGGGATGTGAGAAACTCAAGGAGCTACCAGAAGAAATGGGGGGACTAACAAACTTGAGGGAGCTTCTTATTGATGGTAGTTCCATAAAAAAGATTCCCATGTCCATAGGTCGCATGAGGAAGCTGGAGATTGTTTCTGCTCGTAATTGTAGATCATTGGTCGGAATTGACAGCTCCATAGAATCCCTCCGGAAATTGCATAGCTTGTTGCTAGACGGGTGTCGCTCACTGAGAACACTTCCGGACTCCATTGGAAAGTTGACGTCTTTAACCCGACTGTGTCTATCAAGATCGGGTGTCAAGGAACTGCCCCACTCCATTGGGGATCTACACAATCTGAAAGTTTTGCTCATGACTGATATTTTCTTAGAAAGTTTACCTAGAACCGTGGGAAGGTTGGAGAAGCTTGAAGAGTTAGATGCCTCAGAGTGTAAATATCTGCAAGGAGAAATCCCTAGTGAGATAGGGGATTTATCTTCACTGCGAGTCCTTCGGTTAGAAAAGACGGGTATTTCCGGTTTGCCAAAAAGCATTCACAAGTTGTCATGTCTCCAAGAGCTTGATTTAGGGAAATGCGAAGAGCTAAAATCTCTGCCAGAGCTTCCCTTGAGCCTAACAAGTCTACATCTCGTCTGTCAGACAATCCCGGATATTGCCAACCTAATCAATCTAACACACTTGTCAATGAAAGTCAAGGATTTGAGTGCCTTAACTACGATGAAGACCCTCTCTCGACTTGCTGATCTCCACATTGAACTTCATGATGACATCAAATGGCTCCCAGATCTTCCCTCAAGTCTATTGAAGCTTGAAGTCAGCCAAGGTCCAGATTTGGAGAGATTTCCAGATTTGTCAAATTTTAAACGCTTATCAGAATTGCATCTCCATGGTTGCTCTGAGTTAACTGAAATCAAAGGGCTTGAAGAACTTGTTTGCCTAACTGCTTTGACAGCATCATTTTGTGAAAAGCTATATAAGCTGGAGGGCCTTGAACGTTTAGTCTCATTAAGATCGATCATCATAAAGGGTTGTAAAGCATTAGAAACATTACCGGATCTTTCGGATTTGAAATTTTTGAAGAATTTTGATGCCGCTGCTTGTGAGAAACTGGTTGGAAGTCAAGGCCTTGACAGATGGGAATACTTGGAAGAACTAGACATCTCCGTGTGTTATTCCATTGAGAGTTTACCGGATTTTTCTAACTTAAAGGGTTTGAAGAAATTAGTTGCTGGAAGTTGCCTGAAGTTAGTTGAAATAACAGGTCTTTATAATACTGAACACTTGGAAGAATTGAATCTCTCCGACTGTAGTTCTCTGGAAAGATTACCAGATCTACCGTGCCCGGGAACCTTGAAATATCTGTGCATCAATGGCTGCGAGAAAATCCGTGATATCCAAGCGCTTGAGGAATTCTCTTCATGCAAAACATTATACATTGAACGATGCATGTCGATTGTAAACCTTCCAGATATTTCAGAATTTGAAGATTTAGAATACTTGACAGTGAAGATATGTCCGCAACTTTTGGAGGTTCCAGGGCTTGACAGAGCGAGATCCTTGAAATTTGTTGACATTTCATGGTGCGAGATGCTTGAGAATTTACCAGATTTGTCAGGTTTAGAACTCTTGGGAGATCTAAAGGTAAGACATTGTGAGAACCTAACGGAGCTCCAGGGCCTTGGAGGCTTGAGATTCTTAAGCGTTGTGGATTTCTCTGGATGCAAGTTGCTGAAACCCCCGGAATTACCTAGCAGAACACGCCAAGTATGCTCATTGTTCAATATATTTGACTACGAGAATCCAGGTCAAATTGTTTTGAGGTGATTTGGAAGTTGCAACTGTCTTTTTGCTTCTGAGCCATGATCTGACACTTTTCCCCTGTTCAACATTAAGAACTGAATTGTATTTTGAGTTACCATTCACAGTCCCTATGTTCTTGGCCACCCCCAAATACTCCTTTGTCTTTTCCCATCACGAACATTGTGATGTTCTATCTTCTTTGCCATGTGATTTTGACTAGCTGTAGTTTTTTGTTCCCTATAATTGGCCAGGTAAAATGACCAGCTGCAGTTTACTTGTTTTCTATCTTGTCTGTATGACTTGCAACAGTCAGTTCCAAAAACCAACTCCCAAGTCCGCTTCATTGATCAGTAACCCATGCATCAGCAACTATTGCATTGAATTTTGTTTTACTGCACTTGTCTCTTGGGATTGCTTTTGTATTCTAAACATCAGAGTGTTTTTCCGTTGCCAGCAACAACTTGCATATTGCTAATTTTATGCATTATCATGTAGTACATTAATCTAGGGATGATGGTGTGCCTCGATTAGTTGACTGTAGATCTTCTAGACAACCATCAGTGCACTGTGGAAAAATCCCCTCATAAATCATTCATCAAATTAGGTATGGACAGGAGTTATTCTTTTTGGGATGTGTTTGTATTATGTGAAAGTGAATATCTCTGAATCTAGCCCCCGGGCTGGTTCTGTGGTCAAGCATTTTGGATGAGGCAGATCCTTAATTGATGCATGACTGAGAGGTTTGTGTACATACATAGATTACTCGAGCCAAAAGATCCGACCCCCCATGTTATGAAAAAGAAAAAGAAATCCATCTATGGTGATCACTAATAAGATCGAAAGATATAGCAGCACCAATTTTACAGTGTTTGCTTGGACAATTCATCGTGCTGTTGCAACTCTAGATGTTTGACTTTACTTACCCTGATAATTCCGTGTTTTAAGGATGAGAATGACAGAAAAACACCCGACAAAATTGTGTATAATCAATGATTTATTAGTTAACTGACCAATGAGCATGTGACTTTAAAGACTCTGGAAAGGAATATCTTGAGCTGGAAAGAGAGAAGAAACCAATGAACTATTAGTACCTCCACCCCGGACTTTGACTTTTCTGCCATTGAACAGACGAAATGAAGGATTCCTGTTTTAAATCCAAAGCAGGGGACTTAAGATTTAGAATAGAGCAGAAAGAGTTAGCTTTTTGCATCAAATCTTTTCTTGATCATCTGGAAGAGGTGAGTAGGCTCGAGAAAATGGAGGAATGGACAACGTGGCTTCTTCCCATCTTGGCGCCTTTTGCAGTAGTCTTGCTTTTTGTGTTAATGTGTAAGGAATGAAGACCAAAACCAAACAATTCTGCGAGGAACCAATAACCACTTAATCAAATGATCCTGCTTCTTCACTAGGATGCGATTATGACGTTTTCTTGAGTTTTAGAGGTTCAAATTCTCGAAGGGGCCTCACCAGCCACATCTACCAAAGACTCGTGATGTCAGAATCCATCGTTATCTATTGTGTTGGTCTTTGTGAAATGGTATTTTTATTTGATTAAAATCAGATTTTAGTTCAATGACGATGCATACCATGCTTTTATTCATGAAATATACTCATAACTGTACAAAACTTCATCGCATCTTTATATTACATTGTTTATGGAAGTTCACCGGAATATCCTAGTGAGAAGCAGCTCATAAGAGTTATATCTCAATGAACAGGAAGATTATCTTAAGGTGAACACAGAATTTCCAACACTCCCTTCTGATTATGATCCATGAGACTGAACTTTTCTCCGTTCCATAGTAATAGTATGTGGTTGTTCGGATATGTGGGAGGCTTCAACAGTTAAGAACATTGGTTATTAAGCTCTTCATCAGCAAACACTTCATATTGGCAATGGCATACTAGTACACGGAAAAATGTCATCTAATCGTGAACATCAGGGTATAGGAATCCAATCTTCTCTACAGATTCCAAATGCATTTGCGCATCATAGTTGCAGGCAAATGCGGGGTTCAGCATTGAGCAACAACACGCTCAAGTAAAGATGACCTCATACCGAATATTTGTGTTGCACTCGCTGATCACTTATTAAGAGACCAAAGGTGATGCATTTCTGAAGTTAAGAGGGACAGGAGCAACGGCATCACTTCCCAGGCAAACAAAAGAGGAGCTGCGATTTATAAAAGAAGCAGGTGGAAACGAGAAGTAAGGTAAAAGTAAATCCTTCAACGATTTGACGTCCTATGCTGCCAAAATTCCTGTAAAAGTATTCCCTGGAGAACATATAAAAGACTGCTAAATGTTGCGAAATCTTTTTCGCACTCTCTGGGAAGCATTTGTAGGAACTTTTGCTTCGAAATGTTCTTGTGCAGTTAGTTAAACAAAACCAAGTTTGTCAAGGAATTTCTTCATTCCTAGACATGGAACTTCTAGAGAGAGAGAGAGAGACCTAGGAATTTGTGGTCTATTAACTTCAATCAGCACCTGAAGAAAAGCTCTCTCCCATTCGGTTTCCCAGACACAAGTTGAATTGAGGAAACTGTATAATTTGTGCATAACCGATCCTTTTTCTCCTTTTCGTTTGTGAGTTGCTTTGTCTTGTTTTCCTATGCGTCGAACAATTGCGTTCTCTGGCATGCATCGTGAGTAGCAAAGTTGCACTGGACTTGGCAAAGAGCCGTAGTCCCACATACACGAAGCCCTTCATTACTTCACTCTGTTCCGGATTATAACTAGATCTTCCTGTTCACAAATTGCCAGGATGTGGCTTCAACAAATTTGTAGCGTATTGAGTACTTTGGTTTTATACTTAACCTCATAGAAAATGTGATTCTTTTAGAAAATATTCTTTTAAGAAGAAAAATGATAGTATTTTCTAGTGTTCGGTTAAATTCATGAAAATGAATTTCTACTTGTTTGGAATAGAGCCGGCTACTCATTTTATGACTTAGATTTAATAGGCCCAATTCAGTAGATTTAATAGGCCCAATTCAGTGCGGGTAACTCTTTTTTTGTAGGCTAAACTGAGTTGAGAAAATAATTAAAACCCAAAAAACATGTCATGACCCATTTTAACCAAAGCCCAGATAACTTGGGCATCATCAGGAGTCTCTCTACTCCCACATCATCATAAAGTCTTCTAATTTCTTCGCGGAACGAGTTTAAGAACATACTGCAATTATTTGGATAAGCAAATTCAAATCATATCTCTTCCTTAGCTAATCTCAAGACACAAAAATAAAAATAATTAAGCCTTAAGTTGCACAAACTGAGAATATCAATTCGAAATCACCTAAAACCAAACTCATCAGAAGATGGATAAGACCAAAACGTGGACTTAGAAGTAAGACATATATCGACTATGCACCTGCAGAGAAGGGATTAAATCATTTCATTAATAAAAAAACAGCGAGGCATTAATTTGAACCTTGCCAAAGCGATTGATATTTGCTACATCAACATACAATATCAGATCTGGCGCCTTATTTCGAAAATTGTTATTGATTTATTACTTTCCTTTCTAGAATTACAAATCTTTCCAGATAACCTGTTCCCGGAATTCGTAAAACCGTATGGGTGCAATTTTCACTTCTTTCCAAGAATAAAGCTTGGCAAAAAGATCATAAGGAAAGAGGGCCTACAAAGTTACAAAGAAATGTAAATGCAATTAATTGTAGCATAACAAATATTTTTGATCACATATCACCAAACAAGGGAAACTATTCATCTCTTGAAAAATAATTTCTCGTTATTTTTTTATCATGAAATTTTCTCCCAAATAGCACTCTAAATTAATCGCATAATTGTGGTTGTGGACCACAAATACAGAAGGAGGAAAATTGCTAACTCTTTTTTGTCGAATGAAAATTACTAATTTGAGTACACTCATTTGTGATCATCCTTATTTTTCTCACCAATCACTTAAAATAGGTTTCCTGACCTGTTGAATGTTCAATATAACCTCCTAAACTTATTTGTTAACTTATTTTTTCCCTGATATTTTGAGGACATGTGGATACTAGATACAAATATAATATATTACATACCAACAACTTGATCAGATTGCGAGTCTAGTAGCATGCCCAAAGCGCTATGAGGAATCTAGACAAGTAGTTTTCTACAGGTCCGATATTTATTCTTAGCAATATTTTCAAAAATAACTCCCATCATTATTACTGGCAAAGATGCATCAAGCTTGCAACTTTTAATAAATTATAGTGTTGTCATCTCTGCTGATGTCCCTGGCAGGACTTACATGGAGTCAAGGCATAAGATACAAATTTGACTGATTTTCCTGATCTTGCATGGAGAGATCAGTTAAACACGCAGGTTGAATCTCTCCATCGTGTATGATAGAATCATCCAAGATTTGACCTTTTTGAACTCTGTCTCTAACTCACTATAGGCTCGGGAAACAAAGAGAAGATGTGTACGAACAATATATGTAGCAACAAGAAGAAGGAAAAGGATTGAATAGAGGAACTCCCAAAGAAGAAACCAGCGTTATCTATCCTCCGATGCTTTTGTTGTCTTGAGGGAACAAATGAAGGATAGCCTCTCGCCTCTGATTTCCTTTATTTCTGCTAGTTATTTTCCTCCATCTAATTACATCCAGCAGTCACGGTGGCTCTACTATGGATCATGACGAAGCTGCTTTGTTAGAGTTTTCTCTACTTTTGACTGGAAAGGATGGAGAGACCTTGCGAGTTGCCGTTGACAAAGATGAATCCGCCCATGACTCTTTCTTGGCGAAAGACATCTTGTTATGTCGAGAGCAACCGGAATGACCGCCCTTTGCTCTATGCAGAGTGCAACTGCAGTTTCAGTGATAAGGCCTTCGTTCAATCTCCATGTCATTCAACGACAGGCTTCCATCGAGGACACACCGGAGAGTCGTTTCAGCTGCTATATTGGACATCCTAAAGTCTATTCTTCCTCCTTCCCTTCTTTTCTGTCTCTTTGATTTGTTTTGGTTTTGTTTTCCATCAGTGCAGCTTCCTTTAGTGATCTCGAAATTCCGCATTATTCACTAAAGATTTATATAGGACTAACAGAGCTGTGCATGTCAGTGAAGCCTTGGGAGTTCTCTAGAAAAACGAACTCTTTATTGAGAATGTCTAGAAAAGTTCGCAGCCGTTGTCGGTGCCATATTAGTTAGGACATGAAAGTTGTCTCTTTTCCTCTGAGAAGATTCCAAGCCTAATGCCTGGCGGCAAGTCGAAGCTGTCTCCATAGAAAGATTGAAGAAGGCCCTAGAAAGCGAGCTCGGCCCCACTTAGCTCGGCTTTGAAAATTTCACTGATGGTTGGAGGAGTTCTAAGCATAGGTTTATCCGCAAATTGAGTTCTCACGACCTTGTTCTGTTGACGTTTTCTTTGGTTGTTCACCTTTTTCGTTCTGCTTTGAAGCACTCGGTTCTTGTTGTGTAAACAATGTGGAAGGAGGAGATTTCTTGCTTGAAGGTTCATGTTTTTGACAATGTTGCCACACTAGTTTTTCTTGTAGTTTGTACATGATTCGAGTATATCTTCTTTCATTGAATTTGCGGCGACAAACACTTGGAAGTTATTCTGACCTATTGAGAGGAGAAAAGGTTATTCTGATCCATATTGAGACAAAGATTAGCAAATAATCTGCAAATTATTAGGATCCAAAACATCAAGATTGACCTTGTCTTTACTTCTGGTAAATGAGACTCTGCTTGTCATTGAACTTATTATTTACTAGGATTAGCTCTATTTCCTGCTCGTGGTTGCCGTTGACAATTAAACTTTTAAGAACGGTCAGCGACATTTCACAGAGAAAAATAAACAGCAATACATCACAAGAAGTAAATTTTTTCACAATGACTCATAACTTTCTTTATAAATAAAACTAAACTTCACAATAATTATTCTTCCACATGTTTGATAACTCAAATTGTGGTCAGTAATTCATATAGAAAAGCAAATCTGAATTATGCTACAAAATATCAGTTTTTCACCTTAGTTAGCAACTGTCTATTTCAAAAGCAAATTTCCTCCCGTCGGAGATGTGAGTCATGCCATCTTAGAAACATTAAAAAGGCAGTAATTTGTGAAGGTTCATCAGTTACAGAAACGATAACGCAATCTAGAGTGATGGTCAAACATTTGTGCGCACCCAACGGCTCCAAGAGAGCTACTTTAAATTTGTCTTTTTGGGTGGTCACCTGACTCTTCTTCGTTTGCTAGGGCGCTCATGTAGAGACAGCTTGGACTTGCTCTGCTTTCCGGGCTTGCGCCAGCTTGTGCTTCATAGTTCATACAGTTGAGCGCAGAGACGACAACTCAGAGTTCTCAATTTAAAAAAATAAATAAAGAAAGAAAGAAAGCTCGAAAAAGTCGTGGACGGTCCATCCTTTTTCGAAGGAAAAGAAAAGAAAATTGGCTTGGAACCCACCACTGAGGAGAGAGAGACATCTTTTTGTTTAAAAAAGACCGGGGAAGTCCAGCTTCAGATTTCGGGGCAAATGTAATTTGAATTGAATACTGTTCGGCTGCATCCGCCAGCAAAGAGCGACCCACATGGCCTGCCTGCCCGCCCCTCTTGACTCTCGTTTATGCATGCCACGCCATTTGTCTTTCTTGTCTCCATCTCAAGTCTGTTGCCCTGCACTCGCTCAGATCAATTGACCCCGCCAAACACGGCACGTATTTTCTTCCCCCTCCTCTGATTTTTTTTTCTGTCTAGATCGACCCCCCCATAGAAAAAGGAATTTGGCGTGATGGGTCATCATCGATCAAGCAAAAGGAGATGAATCAAGACGATGTGAAAGGTGTGAGACATGCTGTTAATCTGTGTGAGCAGAAAGGACTGGAATTGAATCCATGCCAAGAAAAATCTCAGCCTTTTCTTGTGATCAGATTTGCATCCTAAACAATCTTAACTCCTTTTCATGGAAAAGAAGATGGAAGAACGGGAACAAGAATTTGAGAGAAAAAGTATGGCTCCATTCAAGATCACTTTGTACATTCATTGTCAGATGAAACTGACTCCCACCATATCAACAGATGAACATTGCAATCGCACCGATTTCCACCCAGACAACACCAGAGGACACCACCATGTCTATAGATCATGTCAGATTTCTCTAATTCAATGAGGGGGCTCTTCTAAAATTCCTAAGCTGGTCACGAAGAGATCAAAACGAATGAAGCAAACATCGAGATCATCAACAACAACGACCCCCCATCTCATCTACCAAGAACCAAAAGAAAAACAAACGAAGAGAAGAACCCATAAAAAAAGATCAAAACTTTCACATCTTGAGACAAAACCCATCATCCATCGCCCTGTCTAAATCGCAAGGACCCGCCGCCTGCGGCCTCCCCACGACCGGGGACGACGACGGCGACGAACTCGCGGAGGCCATCAGGACGAGGGACCCCTCGCTCCACGCCCGCCTGATCGGATACGACACGCTCTTGCCCTTCCCCGTCGGGGGGCGGGGGCAGATGCTCCCGGACTTCTTGTGGAGCGCGCAGCCGCAGTTCCGGTGGTACGGCCGCCTCTCGATCCCGGAGTCGCACCCGGAGATGCAGCCCTCGTAGACGCACCGGAGGAGGCATTCCGCAGCGCCGGTGGCCATGGCGTTCCCCTTCTTCGCGGACGGAGCTCCTCGTCGGAGAAGGAAGGGAAAAAAAGAGGCCGTGCCACCAGCGCCGCCGCGAGCGGTGGCCGGATCTCGGATCTTTCTCGGTTGCTGCGGGGGCGTTGAAAACGGGGAAAGATTCGATGGAAAATGGAGAAGGGTCGGAGTATAAATAGAGGGAGGGCGAGGTGTGGGGTTGGGGCAAGGACGAATTAGGTGAGCGCGAGAGCTGTACAAGTGGCGGCGAAAAGGGGACGTGCGAGCCGTGTGTGATGCGTATTGCCGGGGGGGCCTTCGTGCGTCACGAAAAGATAGTGTGTGCTGCCCTCCTCATTGAAATTTTGTCCGTGAATTTCGTGGATGGAGACGGGGTAAAGTTGGATTTTTTTCTATATGATGTTATGCTAATCGATTTTTTGGAACGCGAGACGATGTTTCCATTTCGAATTGAAGTGGTAGATTATGATTGATTTGTGTCGTTTCAATAGGTGAAAATTTCGGATTTGATTTACTCTATCTAGATCGATGCTCTTTATGACAACATAACATGTTGGTAATATAATTTGTTTTGGATTTTTTCCATTCATGAGATTTTCAAATCTAATTCTCTCTAAAAAAGAGGAAAGTAAAAAAGTTATGCCGATTGGTAATATCGTTTTTATAATTATTTTCTGAATAATGAATCTCCCCATGCATTTTCTTAGCTAGTTTAGCTCGAGTCATTCTACTTAAGTGTTATCAAGTTTTGGAAATTACTCACGGCTTAGAAGGACCCAAGGGACGGCACCAATCTTTTCTTTAGAATTTTAGGTGATTTCGAATAGGGATAACTTGTTCCCAATCCAATTCGATCCAATAAAACTAGTTATTATTTTTTTTTCATATTCCATCAAGATATCTTACTATCCAAAGCATGATCATGAACAAATTTATAGCTCAAGACAAATTCTATGTTTTTATCCAGATATCTTTTTATCCAATTACAGGCTTCTATTTTCTCATAAACAATAAACTAAACCCACTAATTTTTTTAAGAAATAAATAAATAAATAAAAGTATATATAGTTGATCCGGTCCGGTTCCCCTTTGATATTGGGAACGAACCCAACCGACCAGTTCGGTTCAATTCAGGAAGTTTCTAATTTGGGTGGTTTGTTTTACATACATCTAATGTTAAAATATCATATGATCATCTATTGAACTCAAGTATCAAAAATTTTCTTATCTCGTGCTCACAAGAAGCTATACCAATGAAATTTAAAGATCATTTGAAGATCTTTTTTAGTAAACGGTCATGTCATTTTTAGCACTCCCCTATTTAATGATATCGAAATTTTCGGTTTTAAGGTACACATAATGAAGAGAACGAGTTATTTCTTGGTCGGTGCTCGTCGATGTCGTCATGACTGTCTCTCAACCATTGATAAATTAGCAAGGCTTGGCCTTTTTTTTCTTTTTTGGTCGGTAGCCTTGGCCTTTTGTTAGGCAGGCCACAACCTCACCAAAAAACCCTGCCGAACTCCATTGGCGACTATTTAATTTCATTTAATGCCCACCATCTTAGCTCTACGGTCCCTTGCCTAATGGTGAGACTATGCTTTCTTTTGACCAAGGTCCATGGAAGAACAAACTAGGAATGATCGATTTCCGATCTGATCTAGTTCCCAACCTAAGAATTATGAAATAGACTAGGAGGATTGCTTCCGGTGATTAGGGGTCGGACCGACCGATTCGATTCGGTCTAATGGAACCAATCACTTAGCAAAAAAAAAAAAAGAATTGTTACTATTTTAAGATTTATTGCTATTTTAAAAAAATTTTAAAAATATATTAAAAAAAAAAAGTCAATCGAATTCCTCCTGACTTGGGAATCGGAATGACGTCCTCAAAAACCGAACCAAACTAACTGGTCCAGTCTAGACATTTCCCAATTTGATGGGTCCGATATGCTCACCCTAGGACAAACATAATGAATAGCCTCTAAAAACTGTCCTAATATATCCATTTTTTTCAATATTTCATAACCTCGTTTTATGAAAATTCATCTCATGGTACGTCAAACTATTACACACATTGCCTAGCGATTAGTTTATAAGTGCTCTATGTACATGTGATATTTCCCCTTTCTCGCGCGCATCCACCTTGTTAATCGAATTCTAAATGTTACTCCTAGTTCAATATATGCGATTTACCCTTTTGAGTTGAACTTTCGAACACATTAATCAGTTATAATCTCATAAAGGTTGACATAGGTGAAAGCAACATTAGTGGGACTTTGAGTAGATCGGAGAAAGATTAGCGGATCATCGCAATTAACCCAAAAAAAGAAGGACCCTATTTTCTTGGAAGTCTTGCCGTGTATTGTCTTTGGCACGCCCAACATGTCAAATGGTTCACCATGTGTCATGGGGTCTCTCGTCGAGTGCGCCGCTTCCTACGGCACGTGACCGGCCAAGGAATGATAACGCAGCCTTCCCCAACTGCTGCACGTGCTGATAATTGCGGAGGAATCCTTTCGAGGCGAATCAGTGAATTCTGATTGATTGATTAATTTGCAAGCATGATTCCCAATAAAAAAGGATCTAATGGTGATAGTCATTGGAATAATTTTGTCTCAACCATCCATTTCATTTATTTTTTAATATGGGGTTAGGATTTGATGTAGGTAAAATTCGTTACACTGAAGAGATTTATGTCTAAGTTACGTGACTCGATCTCATCTATACTTTCGGAAAGAATTTGATGTAATCCGAGTAGGAAGGCCGTAAGGAAGCTGTTATTCCAACCTCCATTCCTTTTTTTCCTTACTCGACAGGCATTTTGAGAAGGATCAAAGAACTAACATTTCAAACTAAAAGAGCTCTAGTTCACTCGAATCCTCTATTCATGTTCTTCTTGTACAGTCGATCACACCCTCTTCCGATGCATTCTTCTGTCCAATCTAATATAAGAATTGAAATGCTCATTTAAATTATATGAATTCATCTTTTAATCTCATTTGTCGTCTCACTTTCCCTTTTCATCTAGCGGTTCCATTTCTTCGCCAAACATGTTATGCATCCACCATTAATCCATGATGATGAAGTTCTATGCCTGAGGCCCAAGCAAGAAAGATCCAAGAACTTAGATTTGAGGCCCATGTATACTATAGAACTCTAAGCTTAAGCTCTAGTTGGATTTAAAATATTGATTTTCGCGAATCACAATAGTTAAAAGCACGAGTGTAAGATTAAATTTCATTTTTCACTTGATTAAAACTAAATAAATAAACCTCCTACTCGTGAGATATAACTCTCTCATGTTTGTGTGTGTGTGTTTTCTTTCTTTCTTTCTTTCTTTCTTTTTATGTCATTATTTACACCAAAAAGTGACCTGACCATCAATATGGATAGACACGTGATCAAAACATGAAAAATCAAGGAAAACGCGACCCATTGTTAGTGACTAGAATAGGTATCGATGTGTTGGTACACGTCAACAATTGTCATTGGTGACTTGTTGATTTACAACTCAACAAGAGTGTTGATAAATAAGGAATGATGAGTGACCAAAGTGTTAGAAGGTTGAACACACAAGGAGCATAAATATATGGTCACCAATTCAAAGTTACTGGAAAGTAAAGCAATTGGGATCGTGAAACAACTAATATACATTTTGTAAAGAATAACTATGCAAACACTATATTATGGTGTTGTGAGAACATGAACACAAAACTTTAGGAAGTAAAGGGAACATGGAGGCAACCGCTCGGAAGCGGTTATGACACGACTACTATAAATAACATTGTCCATCTACTAAAGGCTCCTCGCACAAATCAAACAAATTTGTTGTCATTTGGTATCTTTACTTTCCTGCGCTGTATTTTTATTTTTCATATTTGGATCATCAATTAAATTTTAGCATGTTTCTTAGCTGCAGTTTCTAAATTCGTGTCATCAATTAAATTCTAACGTATATCTTTCTCTCAACGTACTCAAGCTTTTTTGTTGATTAATTTTGGCAAAGTTTCTTTATATTCAATTCGCTTGTAATATTTGTACATTCCTAGCCTAGTTATTGTTTTTCTTATTTGCCTAAATATTCCCTATCCAGAGCAACGTAGAACCTGTTTTCCTCTAATAAAATTAAAAAACTACTTTTGGTAAAGCCTATTTCATTGCCGGAGAAATTCCGGCAAAACAGTTGCTCTAACGTGTCTTCTAATAATTAATTTGTAAATCACCTTACAATGTGGATGGGATAGTGATAGACTGTTCTTTCAATTTTATTTATTTTTGACCTTTTTCTGTGGATTCGAGGTCCGATTTCCAGTTGAATTTGAACCTTGAAAATCTTGTCAAAATGGGAAAACGGTAACTATTTTTTCCAAGTTACATCAAATTAACGTGGTCGCTTTTGATCTTACTTCATCGGCCATTGTGAGACTAAAGAAGATCCACTTGAAAAAGAAATTTGATTTCGCATTGGAAAGTGCACAATGCAATCACTTCAAAGAATTATTGAGTAACTTTCTTCGAACGACGTTGAATCCTCTCCCATAATTATCAACTAAATCGCTCAATTATTAATTCTTGGTAAGCTTTCTCCATCGAGGGAACCTACCGTCCAGCCAATCAATCATTCAGCAGCCGATTAGAACTATGATGTCTTCTCTTATGAACAAAGTCACGTCATTTACCAAGACGCCTTATTGAAGCCATCAACCATTTTTTGGAATTTTAGGGCGCGTTTGGTAACATTTCTGTTTAAAAATTGTTCCAGGAAACAGAAATAGAAAAAAGTGTTTCTGTTCCGGGGAACAATTTTTGAACAAAAAAACGCGTTTGGTAAATTTGTTCGGGAATAAAAAATGAACAAAAACACGTTTGGTAAATTTGTATAATTTTTTTATTTCTTTTAATTTTTTAATGTTTTTTCTATTTTCTTTCTTATTTTCTTATTTATTTTTCCTTTTTTTTTTTTCCTTTTTCCTTTTTTTCTTCTTTTGGCCGGTCGCCGGCCTCGCCATGGCCGGCGACCGGCCGACGAGGGCCGGCGGCCTCGCCCAGCCACGGCGAGGCTCGCCGTAGCAGCTGGGCGAGGCTCAGCCTCGCCTTGGCTGGGCGAGCTCGAGCTCGCCCAGATCCGGCGAGGCCGAGCCCGCCGGCCGCCGGGCGAGCTCGACTCGCCGGATCCGGGCGAGATCGAGCTCGCCCAGCCCGGCGCGAGGTCGGCCTCGCCTTGGCTGGGCGAGCTCGAGCTCGCCCAGATTCGGCGAGGCCGAGCTCGCCCAGCGGCCGGTGAGGCTCGGCCTCGCCGGGCCACCGCCAGGCGACGCCGACGGCGGTGTCCGGCGAGGCCGAGCCTCGCCGGCCGGGCGAGCTCGACTCGCCGGATCCGGGCGAGATCGAGTTCGCCCGGCCCGGCGGAGTCGGCCTCGCCCCCGACGGCGAGGCTCGGCCTCGCCGGGGCCGGCGAGCCTCATCGTGGCGGGCGAGGCCGCCGGCCCTCGTCGGCCGGTCGCCGGCCATGGCCGAGGCCGGCGACCGGCCAAAGAAAAAAGAAAGAAAAAAAGAAGAAAAGAAGAAGAAGAAAAAAAGAGAGAAGAAAATGGAAAGTGTTTCTAAAATGTGTTTCGAAACAAAAACAACTTTTTTTTGTTTCTTGTTTCTATTCCGATGTGTTTCGGGAACAAAAAAATAATTTTGGAACAAAAACGCATCCAAACGCATTGTTCCTTTTTGTTCAAGTGAACAAAAAAACAAAAAAGTTGTTTAAAAACAGAAAAAAGAAACGAAAACAAACGCAGCCTTACTGATCCTTTGGATTGGACAGAACTAACTACGACAACGGAGGGCCATTCAAACTCTCCCGGATTTCTATCCATCTCTCTATAAAAAGGTGGTTCGGATTGGCGATGGCCGCAGTGGTGACTCGAGCAGACGACGGTGGAGATGGCGGCAGTGAGCGGTGGTGGAGATGGCGGTGATGTGTGGTGGTGAATGGTGGTGGTGTATGGTGGTGTACGGCGGTATGGGCGGTGGTGATGGGGTGATGGGGGTGGCGTAGGTGATGGTGGTGGGGATGGGGTTAATGGTGGTGGAAAGAAAATGAGGGACTTTGAGGGAAAAACTAAAGAAGGAGGGGGAAGAATGGGCAGAGATTGGGGAGAAAGGCGTGAGGGAAGGAGGAGGAATGAAGTGGAGGTGGAGAAGAAGGAGAGAAGGGAGGATGGGCGGTCTGCAGAGGGAGGAGGCGCGAGTGGAAGGGGGAAGAAAGAGAGAGAGAAGAGAAGAAAAAGAAAGAAAGAAAGAAAGAAAGAAAGAAAATAAAAAAAAAATTTCTCAAGATATTTTCCGAAATCTTATCATACTCTTCACCCACCCTTCCTTAAAACCCTCTTGTATTATGTCCCCACTTTTCTTTTTATTTCTAATTTCATAAAAACAATCTTTTTAGTCCAAAAATTTCAATTTTGCCTCTTGATCCGAATTCTTTTTTCTGATCTTCAATTTTTCGTCCGATAATTCCTTTTCTGAAAATTTTGGACTTGCTGATAATTTAACGAATGATGAGACGACGTCTAATAATTTAATCTCAAAATCCTCGAAAGTTCGATGTCCAAAATCAAATTAAATTTTAGGATTAAAATCGATCGAACGCGACTTTAGTACAACCTAATCTATCCGGTGGCTTTTAGGGGTTTTTGTGCGGTTGACCCATGATCGATAATTTTCGATCCACGTTTGTACCTTTTCGAATTGCGGACGACCCTTGGTTGTCATGTAATCGCGATGGTTCAATTACGTACCATGAATATAAGATCAATAGAAAATCGGTTTATTGTCGTTCAACGTGAATGTTATAATTATGCGGAATCACCCACGAACCGATTACGTAATTCCGTCAAATCGATTTATATTAGTTCGCTAATTGACTTATAATAGTCCAATATTGACCTTTGTCAATCCTTATGGTTAAGCGATCGATTTCTGATCAAATTCTTTGATCTTTTGCATTTGACCCCTTTGCGGCCTCACCCAATAAATTAGTTAACTTGTGAGTGATCGAGTCAGAGTAAAGTAAGTATAAGCACATCGACGAAATAATCATTTCATATATTTCGAAATAGGGATCAAATTTCGGGATATCACACAATTCTCTCATGTTACTTGCATCATTGGATTGGGAATGAAAATATTTCTTTATCTTTTATGATAACTTGATAACAAGACCCAAAAAAGAATTTTAAAAGCTTAGTGACTTGTGTCTACTATAAAATACACTAGTATGATTCCTGGCTTTTCCGGTATAAGAAAAAACCAATCGACCAATTTCTTAGCTAAGTACGCAACTAATTTTACCTCAATAGATTTCTTAGCCCACACAAAAGAGAAAACCCCCACATAGTTTCATTTTCTTAGGAGGGAAACCAAAGCTAACAATGCATGATGTCATCAATTAGGAAGCACCGACACTTTCTAGAAATCTTCGTGTCTTATTAGACACTTCGATACGTGTCCAACTCTCTTCGACACTCTCCAATACTAGATCAACAGATATCGGAAAATCTGACACTTGGTTAACTCTCCCAACACTCTTCAACACTCAACTCCAGAATTTCGACATACACAAATCAATTTTAAAAAATTTCAATAAATGAGGGACCAAATGTAAATATATAAAAAAAATCAGAAATAATAAAAATAACAAAATGGGAAATAAGAAAAACCTAGTCTTCTCTTCTCTTTTGACTCACTTTTCCCGACACATAATTCACCCCCCAAGTTTGTTTTTTCCCTTCTTTTCCGACACGCTCTAACATGCAAGTCCACAATGTGGATTGCTTGCCTTTTTCTTTTCTTTTCTTTTTTATAAATATTGAAATGAAGTTGGATTTGTCAAATTAAACAATGAATGATATTAACAAATTATGGATTAATGTTTTAAGTATAAATTCATTCTATGCTTATTATTATTATTATTTGTGAATTTGAATCAAATTAATTTGATAAAAAAATAATTATAAAATATGTTACAACTTTTTGGAATTTTCTATTTTTTGGGAAATTACGTGTCGGCAGATCGTGTTGTATTGCATGTCGTGCATTGATATCGATGCGACTTAGGTCACTAGAGAAGTTCCGAAAGGACAATTGCAATCCTTTTTTTCAAATCCGCGTAAGGAAAAGGTTCCTTGCATTCTTTCAAAGCCGCGTGAAGAAGCATTTATTCTGGCATTTTGTCGGGGTGAAAAAGCAAAATCACATCCAAGATTAGACTGAGATGGGGAGAAAAATTGAATTTATGTCTGGCTCCCCTTTTCATCATCCTCGTACTGCTTTCCCATTACAAATTAGTTATGGGGCCCCTCCACATGAGCAACCCTTGAATGGGATTTCCATGCTTTTCCCCATTATAAATACATCGTCGTCATCGTCATATCCTCCAAGTCTCTCTCTCATGCAAAAAACGCACACTTGCCTTCTCCCGAAACCCTTTTCAATGGTTCCTCCAAGAGTCTCGTCCGATGCTGAAAAGCTCCTCCTTTTGGCTCTCGCCTTTTTCACAATCGTTACGACTTTCAGCGAGGGCCCTCAGATCACCATGGCGCAGAGCGGTAACAATAATGCCCAAACGATCCTGGTGAACGTTGGGGTGGTTCTTGATCTGGAGACGTGGGTGGGTCGGATGGGATTGAGCTGCATTAACATTTCTCTCTCTGACTTCTATACTTCAAACCCTTCCTACAAGACTAGGCTCGTCCTCAACGTAAGAGATTCCAAAGGAGATGAGGTTGCTGCTGCTGCCGCAGGTTCTCTCTCTCTCTCTCTCTCTCTCTCTCTCTGTGGCGTATTGACTAGTCAGAGGATGAAGTACTTTATGCAGCTGTTTGTGCGATTTAAGATGAATCTAATTATTGTTCATAATGAGGTGTTTGCCAATCTTATGAAATTTTCATTTGAAATTTGAGAAGAATTCCCGGTTAAATTTTCAGGGACACGACAAAATAACGTGTGTTCCATTCAAAGCTATATGCATTCTCACAGCAGTGATTCTCAAAGCCCCAATTTCCAGAGCTCCCAGAAGAAACGACCAACGTTAATTTTGCACTAAACATCTGTTTAGTGCATTATCTCCAAGGGGGCTTTAATCATTGTGAAAAAGAAGTCGTTATCATCTTCTAATAAAATCAAAGACAACAAAAAGTCGGTACTTGACATTCAATTTGATCTCTTTTACACGGGGAATGAGGAGGGTAACAATATAATCCCCCAAGTCTTTCGGTCGTACGAGACCGTAGGGGTGTGCAAAAGAATTGAGACTCGCCCGGACCGCCCAAAACCGGTGGTTCTTGAGGGAACCGGTCCGGTTCCCGGTTCCATGGGCAGATCCGTCCACCTACCCACCATGACCGAACCGATTATATTAAAATAATATATTAATTTTTAATACTAAAAAAATGAAATTACAAATTAACAAACCCAAATCAAATAATTAAAAAAGTTAATTAAAGTGGGAAAAAAGTCCAAAGCGCACCAAATGGGGAGGCACTGATTTCCAGTCAAACCAAATGGAGAGGCACTAAAGCTAAAATGTCCAAAGCGCACCTTGACAAAACGTCAAGCAATTGGTGGGCAAAAAGCAAGCACGTGAAGAAGCAGGGCTGCATGAGGAGGAAGAGAAGAATAGGTCAGGCGACGAAACCAGCAATTTTGGTCAAAAACCAAAGTTGTTTTCCCGTCAAGATCGAAGCTTTCAAGAAAATGATATTATTATTATTGTGAGACTGGTTCTATGGATCCACCCGGGAACCGAACCGAACCGGCAGTCTAGTTCTTGGGTGGATCCATGCAACTAACGGGTGGATCCCGGTTCCAATTTTTCGGAATCGGTCCTTAACGGGCGGTTCTTGGTTCTAGATCGGGAACCGCCCACCTGGACCATGCACACCCCTACGAGACCGGCATTTTGACGCTTAGCTTGAGAGTGGAGGGGATTCGTGGGTTTTGGTCAATCAACGCCACGCGGACTTCATAACAAGACTGGTCACTGAGAGTAACATTTGACCGTGGAACCTTTTAATTTATTGCCAGATAAAACTTCCCTCCGGAGGGGTGGAGTTTTGTCATGTTGGGGGCGTGGTTGGGTTGTTTTCTCCTTAGGGGGTGGTTTATCCAATTGTAATAGCTTAAAAGAGATACTTCTTGTGGTTTAGGAGTGCAGCACCATTGAAATAGTAGTATTACGGTCGGTCAACAATTGATCTGAGGATAAATGCATTGAAAATCTTAAAACTTACTATGAAATTGCAATTGAGTTATAAAACCTTCAAAAAGTGCAATTAAATCCTAAAACTTTTAAAAAGCGTTATCAAATCCTAAAACTTATCAAATTGATCAAATTGAATCATTTTGTTGTTTGGATTCAATTACACTTTTGTAACAAATTTTAGGACTTAATTACACTTTTTGAAATTTTAAGACTTACTTATACTTACGTAACAAATTTTAGGACTTAATTGCACTTTCGTGCAAAAAAAAAAAAAAAAAATCTAGGATTTTTTATGCACTTATCTCATTAATCTTAGAATTGAGAAGTCCACCGTCTCTATTATCTCGTGTTTCACCAATATACAAATGTACATAGATTTATGGATACAAAATTTGATCTTGATAACAACGTGTGAATGGAGGATTTTTGTTTATGGTCTTGGATGGTATAGTAAGACCACTATCATCTATTATATTCTTTGAAGAATATATAGCTCTCTTACGACTCTCGTCCCACTATAAATGTAGTAATATTCTACCAAATTATGTCTGCATAGTGAATCCTATTAGAAGTGATCTTGCAAACGATACATACTACGTAGTAAAATAGTCACTTCAGGGGGAAGGCTGATGGAGATAATTTCAAATTATTTTCTTTGGAAACAATGTGTACATGGTACATATCTCTACATACTGATTTATTTTTCCAATTGACCCAAACATCATGGTTAACAAGATTGTTCAAGCTGAGCCAATGATTTATTTCCATGGAAGTTGTGTGTCATTAATGATGAAATAAAACAACTAAGGTTTCCAGTTCCACCAAATAATTGTTAATGCATGAAAGCAATGGATGCCGAGAGGCTTGATATATAATAAAACTTCACATAGGTCTGACCTCACAAAATTCATACAATTGCAATATGGGGCTTGGATTCTAGAGTGGAATAATTTGATGCCATGAAATAAAGAAATCAACTTATTTGTCTGGGCCAATTTATCCACTCTTATTTTGTTCTAAATTTACTTTCATGAAAGATTAGTTTCTGATCGGTATGCAATATCATATGCCAAAGAATATCAAAGGCAACAACGAATGCCTGCAATCTGGTAAATAATTATATTCCAACTTCAAACTTTTACTTTACATTTTCTTAAACGTTTTATTTCTATAATACCGCATCAAGTTTTAATTGGCTTCTGATCAATACCATGCCGTTTCCAATAAGAATTTCCATTATGTGCCATGTTGTTATTGTTTCTCCATCTTTTGTTCACCCTTGCAGCACTTGATCAATACCATGCCTTTTCCAATAAGAATTTCCATTATGTGCCATGTTGTTATTGTTTCTCCATCTTTTGTTCACCCTTGCAGCACTTGATCTAATAAAGAATAAGCAAGTCCAAGCCATAATAGGACCTCAACGTTCATCGCAAGCAAACTTTATCATTCACCTTGGAAAAAAATCTCATGTGCCGATCATCTCTTTTTCTGCTACTGGTCCTTCCCTCAGTTCCATTCGGAGTCCTTACTTCATTCGAGCTGCGCAAAATGACTCATCCCAAGTGAATGCCATAAGCGCAGTCGTGCAAGCTTTTGGCTGGAGAGAAGTGGCCCTCATATACGTGGACAATGAGTTCGGAGAAGGCATCATACCTTCTCTTACGGATGCTTTGGAAGAGGTCGACACGCGAGTGTCTTATAGGAGCCTCATTCCTCCTTTGGCCACGGACAGTCAAATCCTGCAGGAACTCTACAAGTTAATGATTATGCAAGCGAGGGTCTTCATAATGCACATGTTACCTACCCTCGGATCTCAGCTATTTGTCAAAGCAAAAGAGTTGGGAATGATGAGCGAAGGTTATGTGTGGATCTTGACTAATGGAATCACTGACCAATTGAGTTCTGTGGATTCATCTGTTGTCACTAGTTCGATGCAAGGAGTATTGGGCATCAACACTTACATCCCGAACACACCAAACCTGAACAACTTCATGGCCGGATGGAAGATGAAATTCGAACAAGACAATCCATCCGTCCTTAATCCTCCGTTGAACATTTTTGGATACTGGGCTTATGACGCTGCTCAGGCTCTGGCAATGGCTGTCGAGGAAATGGGTGTGGCTAATTTTACCTTCCAGATGTTTAATCCTTCAAGAGATACAACAGATCTCGACATTATTGGGGTCTCTAAAAGTGGTCCGAAACTTCTCCAACAACTAGCCAATACGACATTCACGGGCCTCACTGGAAATTTTAGACTCGTTCATGGGCAGCTAGAGTGGTCAACATTCCAGATTGTTAATATCAATGGAAACGCAGCAAGAGGGATTGGGTTTTGGACGCAAGAAAATGGGCTGCTAAGAAATTTGTATTCATTCAGCAAAAGTAAATATTCCACTTCGAAGAGTAATCTCGGATCGATAATATGGCCAGGAGATTCCACCTCTACTCCTAAGGGATGGGACATTCCCACAAATGGGAAGAGGCTGAAAATTTTAGTCCCTGTGAAGGACGGTTTCAATCAATTCGTGCAAGTAAATCATGATCGTAGCACAAATACATCCAAAGTCACTGGATACTGTATCGACATCTTTCAAGCCATCATAGAAAAATTACGGCGTGGCTTATGACCTTATTCCGTTTGCCTTTTCCAATGGAAGTAGCATGGGCAGTTACGACGACATGATCGATCAAGTATCTTACCAGGTGAGCAAGTGCTTGATTTTGTTGGAATACTTGTTGAAACTCACTATGCTAGCATGTAGTTGACAAAGAAACATTCCCATTTTTTTTGTTGGAATAGAATTACGATGGAATCGTGGGTGATATAACAATCACTGCAAACAGATCACTATACGTGGACTTCACGGCACCATACACCGAACCGGGGGTCGCAATGCTTGTGCCATACAAGGACAGCAAAGGCAAGAATGCTTGGGTTTTCTTGAAGCCACTCACTTGGGACCTTTGGTTAACAACCGGATGTTTCTTTGTGTTTATAGCATTCGTCGTGTGGATTCTTGAACACCAAATTAATGAAGATTTCCAGGGTCCGGCCGGGCATCAAGTTGGCACGAGCTTTTGGTTCTCGTTTTCAATCATGGTCTTTGCACAAAGTAATCACCCTTCACTTTAAAAAATCAATTGAACATTGTAATTTACATATTGTTATTGGATAATTTAGGTGCTTTCCCTTAATTTGGATTGCAGGGGAGAGAGTATTAAGCAACCTAGCCAGATTTGTTGTGATCGTGTGGGTTTTCGTGGTACTTATACTAACGCAATGTTATACGGCAAGCTTGAGCTCTCTTTTGGTGGTGCAAAATCTTCAACCAACTGTGGTTGATGTGGATAAGCTCCTTAAGAGTGGAGAAAATGTGGGTTACTCAGAAAACTCTTTTATTTACGAAATGCTAAAGCAAATGAAGTTCGATGGTTCCAGACTTATATCTTATAAGTCCGCTGAAGAATGCGATGTGCTTCTTTCCAAGGGAAGGGAAAAGGGCGGGATTGCAGCAGCATTCGATGAAGTCCCCTACATTAAACTTGCCGTTTCTCAATATTGCAAAAGATATACCATGATCCCGACATTAAGAAGTGCTGGATTTGGCTTTGTAAGTCCTCAATCTCTTAGCCTCGAAAAGAAAACCCTCAAAATTTCCTATTACTAGGATTATTATTTATTTTTTTGTTTGAAAACTCTCATGTCTTGCCTTTCGTTTACAGGTTTTCCCCAAAGGGTCTCCGCTAGTACGTGATATTTCCCAAGTAATCCTTAATGGTACTGAAGTGCTTAAATTAATGGAAATCGAAAATACATGGTTTGCATCGAAATCCAACTGCCTGGATTCTTCCAACAGCTTGGGTCTTGACAGTTTTTGGGGCCTATTCTTGATTGCTGGAGCTGCTGCAGTTTTTGCTCTCCTCATTTTCATGGTCATGTTCGTCAAAAGAAACTGGCATGTCTTTGCAAGTCCTTCAGGTTCATTACGGGAGAAATTTGTTACATTGGGAAGAAGATTTTATGAAAGAGACCTCAACTCCCATACTTTTGAGAAAGCCAAATTTAGAGATAGAAATACGAATGATGGCGACAATGGGACTGCAGCTGTTGAAACTGTGGAAAACACTAACTTCCTTCTGAGTCTGTCAAGAGATTTCAGCCAAAACAATGTTGATACAAATGATGAGCAAGGCACGCCGTCTGCAGAACAAGGACTTTCTAATCATGTAAACGAAGGGTGCCCCGACGAGTGACAAACATCGATCTTACAAATGTAAGTGTAGAGAGGTACATGCCTCGACAACTTTAGATATTAAACTTTAAATTTTTTACTTGTTGAACTTTGTACTTCTAGACAATAATAATTTCCCCCTCATTCTCTTCTCATGTAAGCACTACTATTGCTACTGCTTATTGTCTAATCACAGACAATGTAACGAAAGATAGATGTTTCTCAAAGCATTTTCCAGAGGACATTACATGCATGTATTACCTTCTCTTATTCTTTAATGTCTTAGCAATGAAAGTATTTATTGTTATTTCAACAACTAGCCCAAAGTGTTTTAATTTAGTAACAAAAGATGACTTCTTAAATATATCTAACATGTATAATGAGAAAGTTCGGTAGAATAGGCTTCAATGGCTGAAGAACCTGTCAAAATCCTATGTTTTCCTCTTTTATATAAAGGGACATGATCAATTGGCCCAATGACATGTAAAGTGCTCCTAAGTATTCACTTTATTATTTAACCATTCTATTTAACTACAGGAATCCATTAACATCTGAATTTGGTCTAATTAGAGCCAACTCAATTCGGCCCATCACTCTCCAGCCCATCCAAAAAACAAGTTCCAATTCGATCATCCTCCGCCCAGCAGCACAAGTCCATCAAACGCTTGACCTTGGCCCACGGCCTATGAGATGGCCGTCTATTCCTTAAAGCTGGTTCTCTCTCTTGCTGAAGGTTCAAGTTTTGTTGGAACGTGGTTTATACTCCCTATTGATAGATATAATTATTTATTGCATATAAGTATTAGAGAGCGACCCCAATCCCTGAACAAAAATATTAAATTAAATTACGTAACATTTAATTTTAGGAGCATTCATCATATAATTTAGTTAATGCATTTGCATTGGACTGGCGGCAAAGGATTCTAGTGAATAGTTCTAAGCTTAATTGAGTTAATTGGACTAAACCTATAACAAAAAATTCAAGTTCAGCCCATTATCTTTTAAGTGGTCGTGGATTGGTAGCAGCAGTGCATATTTGCTACTATTATAAAATATATAAATATATATATTGATGGAAGCGTAGAGTTGAGAAAGAAGCATCACACATGGGGATATTTTTGCTTTAAAACAAGAATTAAAGCAAAAATGAAATAAAGCAAATATGAATGACCAAATATTTGGATTAACATGAGAAGCAAGAATTTAAAATCGGAACAAGACAAAAAGAAGTATTGTGCATATATGGTCCATTCACGGCAAGATCTAAAGGAAGAAGGGGGCAAAGCAATGTTCTGTCAAGAGGAAAAATAGTCAAAGATGCACAATCACCACAAAGTAGACTTGTTTGACACAGTTGAGTCGGGTCGGATTTTGGTCCGATCATAAATGATCCCACCAAATCAACCCATTTAACTCGTTTATGACCCATTTATCGTAGTGCAAAATTCTTAACCCATATCCAACCCATTTTACTAAATCTAGGAAAGTTTATTTCTTATGATTTTAGAAAAAAAATGATATCGCTATAACACTTTCATGCAATACAAATCTAATTGACCATCTTTATGTCAAATGAGGGACTATCAATTCGAAAGGGCTTTCTACTCACTTTCATGGAAAATACTATTTTATCCTAACCACTAATGCAGGATTTACAAGAATCACATCATCTCACTGTCATCATGTCGACAAGAGTCCGAGTATTCTCGCAAGTGGTATGAGTTTACCAATCTGAGAGGTCTTTGTTGGGATAGTAATATAAGCTTGGTTAGTGGCTTGACAAAGGGGACTATCAAGGTCAATTCTTATAAAAGAAATATTGTACGGTCATCTTTGGGTTTATAAGTCAAGAACCTTATAGAAATGAAAAAGAAATAATCTTACTCGTACTTCTTGAGCGATGCTTATAAACATATGAATTTCTACGTTAATTCAAATGCCTTAAAGGGACGCAATGTAGACTCGGCTTATGGGTTGAGAAACTAAGGGATTCAAAAATGTGTAAAAGAGTGAGAGTTGGTGATTATCTTGGCATTGTCACAATCAAGATCGTGAAACAACTAATATACATTTTTTAAGGAATAACTGTGCAAACACTATATCATGGTGCCGTGAGAATATGGACACAAAACTTTAGGAAGTAAGGGAACATATAGGCAATCGCTTGGAAGTAGTTATGGCACAACTACTAGAAATACTATCGTCCATCTACTAAAGGCTCATTGTACAAATTAAACAAATTTATTATCTTTTAATATCTTTACTTTACTGCGCTAAACTTTTATTTTTCAGAGTCGCATTATCAATGAAATTCCAACGTGTATCTTTATCTCGGCGTACTCAGGCTTTCTTGTCAATTAAGTTTTGGCAGAGTTTGTTTATATTTGGTTCGCTTGTAATAGTTGTACTTTCCGAGCCTTGATTGTCTTATTTGCTTGGATATTTCATGTCGGGAGTCAACACAGAACTTGTTTTCCTCTAATAAAACTGAAAAACGACTTTTGATAAAGCCTATTTCATTTGTGGGAGAAATTCCAGCAAAATAGTTGCTCTAACATGTCTTCTAATTATTAATTTATGATATCACCTTACAATGTGGACGGGATACTGATAGACTGTTCTTTCAACTTTTTTTTTTGACCTATCTGACTTCCTATTGAATTTGAACCTTGAAAATCTTGTCAAAATGGGAAAACGGTAACTATTTTTTCTAAGTTACATCAAATTAATTTTGTCGCTTTTGATCTTACTTCATCGGCCATTGTGAGACTAAAGAAGACCCACTTGAAAAAGAAATTTGATTTCGCATTGGAAAGTGCACAATGCAATCACTTCAGAGAATTATTGAGTAACTTTCTTCAAACGGCGTTGAATCCTATCCCATAATTATCAACTAAATTGCTCAATTATTAATTCTTGGTAAGCTTCCACCTTCGAGGGAACCTACCGTCCAGCCAATCAATCATTCAGCAGCCGATTAGAACTATGATGTCTTTTCTTATGAACAAAGTCACATCATTTACCAAGACGCCTTATCGAACCCATCGACCATTTTTTGGAATTTTACTGATCCTTCGGATTGGACAGAACTAACTATGACGGCGGAGGGCCATTCAAACTCTCCCGGATTTCTATCCATCTCTCTATAAAATAGGTGGTTCGGATTGGCGATGGCCGCAGTGGTGACTCGAGCGGACGACGGTGGAGATGGCGGTGGTGAGCGGTGGTGGAGATGGCGGTGATGTGTGGTGGTGAATGGTGGTGGTGTACGGCGGTGTGGGCGGTGGTGATGGGGTGGCGGAGGTGATGGTGGTGGGGATGGGGTTGATGGTGGTGGAAAGAAAATGGCGGATTTTGAGGAAAAAGAAAAACTAAAGGAGGAGGGGGAAGAATGGGCAAAGATGGGGGAGAAAGGCGTGAGGGAAGGAGGAGGAATGAAGTGGAGGTGGAGAAGGGAGGATGGGCGGTCTGCAGAGGGAGGAGGCGCGAGTGGAAGGGGGAAGAAAGAGTGAGAGAGAAGAGAAGAAAAAGAAAGAAAGAAAAAAAGAAAAAAAAAAGATTTCTCAGGATATTTCCCAAATTCTCATCAGTCTCTTCGCCCGCCCTTCCTTAGAATCCTCTTGTATTATGTCCCCACTTTTCTTTTTATTTATAATTTCATAAAAACAATATTTTTAGTCCAAAAATTTCAATTTTGCCTCTTGATCCGGATTTCTCTTATTTATTTATTTATTTATTCCGATCTCCAATTTTTCGTCCAATAATTCATTTTCCGAAAATTTTGAACTTGCCAATAATTTGACAGACGATGAGACGACGTCTAATAATTTAATCTCGAAATCCTCGAAAGTTCGATACTCGAAATCGAATTAAATTTCCTAATTAAAAATCGATCGAACGTGATTTTAGTATGACCTAAACTATCCGGTGGCTTTTAGAGGTTCTCGTGCGGTTGACCCGTGGTCAATAATTTTCGATTCATGTTTGTGTCTCTTCGAATCGCGAATCAGTTTATCGTCGTTCAACGCGAATATCGTAATTGTGCGGAATCATCTACATACTCACTGCGTAGTTCCGTTGAATCGATTTATATCTGTTCGCTAATTGACTTATAATAGTGTAGTATTAACCCTTGTCAATCCTTATGGTCAAGCGATCGACTTTTGATCGAATTTTCTAATCTTTCGCATTTTACCCCTTTACAGCCTCACCCAATAAATTAGTTAACTTGTAAGTGATCAGATTAGAGTAAAGTAAGTATAAATGCATCGACGAAATAATCATATCATTTATTTTGAAATAGGAATCAAATTTCGGGATATCACACAATCCCTCTCATGTTACTTGCATCATTGGATTGGGAATGAAAATATTTCTTTATCTTTTATGATAACTTGATAACAAGACCCAAAAAAGAATTTTAAAAGCTTATTGACTTGTGTCTACTATAAAATACACTAGTATGATTCTTGGCTTTTCCAATATTTAAAAAAAAAAAAAAAAACCAATCGATCAATTTCTTAGCTAAGTACGCAACTAATTTTACATCTATAGATTTCTTAGCCCACACAAAAGAGAAAACCCCACATAGTTTCGTTTTCTTAGGAGGGAAACCAGAGCTAACCGTGCATGCTATCATCGATTAGGAAGCATTGATACTTTGCGAAAGCCTCTCGTGTTGGACACTTCGACACTTGTCCGACTCTCTCCGACACTCTCCAATACTAGGTCAACAGATATCGAAAAATCCGACACCTGATTAACTCTCCCAACACTCTTCAACAGTCGACTCTGGAATTTCAACACACACAAATCAATTTTAAAAATTTCAATAAATGAGGGACAAAAATGTAAATATGTAAAAAAGATAAGAAATAATAAAAATAACAAAATGGGAAAAAAGGAAAACATAATCTTCTCTTCTCTTCTGATTTTCACTTCCTGTGATATACAATTCACCCCCTAAGTTTGTTTTTTACTTTCTTTTCCGACACGCTTTGACATGCAAGTCCACAATGTGGATTGCTTGCTTCTTTTTTTTCTTTTTCGGATTATTGAAATGAAATTGAATTTGTCAAATTGAAATAATGAATGATATTAACAAATTATGAATTAATGTTTTTAGTGTAAATTCATTCTATAATTTTTATTATTATTTATTTATTTGTGAATTCGAATCAAATTAATTTGATAAAAATAATAATTATAAAATGTGTCCCAACGTTTCGGAATTCTCTATTTTTGGGAAATAACGTGTTGACGTGTCGTGTTGTGTCGCGTGTCGTGTATTAATGTCGATGTTACTTAGGTCGCCAGGAGGCTGCAAAGGACAATTGCAATCCTTTTTTTTCAAATCCGCGTGAGGAAAAGGTTCCTTGCATTCTTTGAAAGCCGCGTGAAGAAGCATTTATTCTGGCATTTCGTCGGGGGTAAGAAGGCAAAATCTCATCCAAGATTAGACTGAGATGGGGAGAAAAATTGAATTTATGTGCTGGCTTCCCTTTTCATCATCCTCGTACTGCTTTCCCATTACAAATTAGTTATGGGGCCCCTCCACATGAGCAACCCTTGAATGGGATTTCCATGCTTTTCCCCATTATAAATACATCGTCGTCATCGTCATATCCTCCAAGTCTCTCTCTCATGCAAAAAACGCACACTTGCCTTCTCCCGAAACCCTTTTCAATGGTTCCTCCAAGAGTCTCGTCCGATGCTGAAAAGCTCCTCCTTTTGGCTCTCGCCTTTTTCACAATCGTTACGACTTTCAGCGAGGGCCCTCAGATCACCATGGCGCAGAGCGGTAACAATAATGCCCAAACGATCCTGGTGAACGTTGGTGTGGTTCTTGATCTGGAGACGTGGGTGGGTCGGATGGGATTGAGCTGCATTAACATTTCTCTCTCTGACTTCTATACTTCAAACCCTTCCTACAAGACTAGGCTCGTCCTCAATGTAAGAGATTCCAAAGGAGATGAGGTTGCTGCTGCTGCCGCAGGTTCTCTCTCTCTCTCTCTCTCTGTGGCGTATTGACTGGTCATAGAGGATGAAGTAATTTATGCAGCTGTTTGTGCGATTTAAGATGAATCTAATTATTGTTCATAATGAGGTGTTTGCCAATCTTATGAAATTTTCATTTGAAATTTGAGAAGAATTCCCTGTTAAATTTTCAAGGACACGACAAAATAATGTGTGTTCCATTCAAAGCTATACGCATTCTCACAGCAGAGATTCTCAAAGCCCCAATTTCCAGAGCTCCCGAAAGAAACGACCAACGTTAATTTTGCACTAAACAGCTGTTTAGTGCATTTATCATCTTCTAATAAAATCAAAGACAACAGAAATAATGTACTTAACATTCAGTTTGTTCTCTTTCACACTGGGAATGAGGAGGGTAACAATATAATCCCCTCAAGTCTTTCGGTCGTACGAGACCGGCATTTTGACGCTTAGCTTGGGAGTGGAGGGGATTCGTGAGTTTTGGTCAATCAACGCCACGCGGACTTCATAACAAGACTGGTCGCTGAGAGTAACATTTGACCGTGGAACCTTTTAATTTATTGCCAGATAGTGTGGGGTGTGGTTGGGTTGTTTTCCCCTGAGGGTGTGGTTTATCCAATTGTAATAGCTTAAAAGAGATACTTCTTGTGGTTTTGGTCTTTGTGGTTTAGGAGTGCAGCACCATTGAAATAGTATTGTATTACGGTCGGTCAACAATTGATCTTGGGATAAATGTATTGAAAATCTTAAAATTTATCATGAAATTACAATTGAATTATAAAACCTTCAAAAAATGCAATTAAATCTTAAAACTTTTAAAAAACACTATCAAATCTTAAAACTTATCAAATTAATCCAATTGATCTTGGTTGTTTTCCCCCGAGGGTGTGGTTTATCCAATTGTAATAGCTTAAAAGAGATACTTCTTGTGGTTTTGGTCTTTGTGGTTTAGGAGTGCAGCACCATTGAAATAGTATTGTATTACGGTCGGTCAACAATTGATCTTGGGATAAATGTATTGAAAATCTTAAAATTTATCATGAAATTACAATTGAATTATAAAACCTTCAAAAAATGCAATTAAATCTTAAAAATTTTAAAAAACACTATCAAATCTTAAAACTTATCAAATTAATCCAATTGAATCCTTTTGTTGTTTGGATTCGATTACACTTTCATAACAAATTTTAAGACTTAATTATACTTTTTGAAGTTTTAAGACTCACTTATATTTTCGTAACAAGTTTTAGGACTTAATTGCACTTTCATGAAAAATCTAGGATTTTTAATGCACTTATCTCATTGATCTTAGAATTGAGAAGTCCACCATCTCTATTATCTCATATTTCACCAATATACAAATGTACATAGATCTATGGATACAAAATTTGATCTTGATAACAATGTGTGAATGGAGGATTTTTGTTTATGGTCTTGGATGGTATAGTAGGACTACTATCATCTATTCTATTCTTTGAAGAATATATAGCTCTCTTATGACTCTCGTCCCACTATAATGTAGTAATATTCTACCAAATTATGTCTGCATAGTGAATCCTATTAGAAATGATCTTGCAAACGATACATACTACGTAGTAGGATAGTCACTTCAGGGGGAAGGCTGATGGAGATAATTTCAAATTATTTTCTTTGGAAAAATATGTACATGGTGCATATCTCTACATAATTTTACTGATTTATTTTTCCAGTTGACCCAAACATCATGGTTAACAAGATTGTTCAAGCTGAGCCAATGATTTATTTCCATGGAAGTTGTGTGTCATTAATGATGAAATAAAACAACTAAGGTTTCCAGTTCCACCAAATAATTGTTAATGCATGAAAGCAGCGGATGCCAAGAGGCTTGATATATAATAAAACTTCACATAGGTCTGACCTCACAAAATTCATACAATTGCAACATGGGGCTTGGATTCTAGAGTGGAATTTTTTGATGCCATGAAATAAAGAAATCAACTTATCTGTCTGGGCCAATTTATCCACTCTTATTTTGTTCTAAATTTACTTTCATGAAAGATTAGTTTTTGATCGGTATGCAATATCATATGCCAAAGAATATCAAAGCCAACAACGGATGCCTGCAATCTGGTAAATAATTATAATCCAACTTCAAACTTCTATTTTCCTTTTTCTTAAACGTTTTATTTCTATAATACCGCATAAAGTTTTAATTGGCTTCTGATCAATACCATGCCTCTTCCAATAAGAATTTCCACTATGTGCCATATTGTTATTGTTTCTCCATCTTTTTTTCACCCTTGCAGCACTTGATCTAATAAAGAATAAGCAAGTCCAAGCCATAATAGGACCTCAAGGTTCATTGCAAGCAAACTTCATCATTCATCTTGGAAAAAAATCTCATGTGCCGATCATCTCTTTTTCTGCTACTGGTCCTTCCCTCAGTTCCATTCGGAGTCCTTACTTCATTCGAGCTGCGCAAAATGACTCATCGCAAGTGAATGCCATAAGCGCAGTCGTGCAAGCTTTTGGCTGGAGAGAAGTGGTCCTCGTATACGTGGACAATGAGTTCGGAGAAGGCATCATACCTTCTCTTACGGATGCTTTGGAAGAGGTCGACACGCGAGTGTCTTATAGGAGCCTCATTCCTCCTTCGGCCACGGACAGTCAAATCCTGCGGGAACTCTACAAGTTAATGACGATGCAAGCGAGGGTCTTCATAATGCACATGTTACCGACCCTCGGATCTCGGCTATTTGTCAAAGCAAAAGAGGTGGGAATGATGAGCGAAGGTTATGTGTGTATCTTGACTAATGGAATCACTGACCAATTGAGTTCTGTGGATTCATCTGTTGTCACTAGTTCGATGCAAGGAGTATTGGGCATCAACACTTACATCCCGAACACACCAAACCTGAACAACTTCACGGCCCGATGGAAGATGAAATTCCACCAAGACAATCCATCCGTCCTTAATCCTACGTTGAACATTTTCGGATACTGGGCTTATGACGCTGCTCAAGCTCTGGCAATGGCTGTCGAGGAAATGGGTGTGGCTAATTTTACCTTCCAGATGTTTAATGCTTCAATAGATACAACATATCTCGACATTATTGGGGTCTCTAAAAGTGGTCCGAAACTTCTCCAAGAACTAGCCAATACGACATTCACGGGCCTAACTGGAAATTTTAGACTCGTTCATGGGCAGCTAGAGCGGTCAACATTCCAGATTGTTAATATCAATGGACATGCAGCAAGAGGGATTGGGTTTTGGGCGCAAGAAAATGGGCTGCTAAGAGATTTGTATTCATTCAGCAAAAGTAAATATTCCACTTCGAAGAGTAATCTCGGATCGATAATATGGCCAGGAGATTCCACCTCTATTCCTAAGGGATGGGACATTCCCACAAATGGGAAGAGGCTGAAAATTTTAGTCCCTGTGTATGACGGTTTAAATCAATTCGTGCAGGTGATTCATGATCTTAGCACAAATACATCCAAAGTGACTGGATACTGTATCGACATCTTTCAAACCATTATAGAAAAATTGCCTTATGTTGTGGCTTATGACCTTATTCCGTTTGCCATTTCCAATGGAAGTAGCATGGGTAGTTACGACGACATGATCGATCAAGTATTTTACCAGGTGAGCAAGTGCTTGATTTTGTTGGAATACTTGTTGAAACTTACTATGCTAGCATGTTGTTGACAAAGAAAAATTCCCATTTTTTTTTGTTGGAATAGAATTACGATGGAATCGTGGGTGATATAACAATCACTGCAAACAGATCACTATACGTGGACTTCACGGCACCATACACCGAACCGGGGGTCGCAATGGTTGTGCCATACAAGGACAGCAAGGGCAAGAATGCTTGGGTTTTCTTGAAGCCACTCACTTGGGACCTTTGGTTAACAACCGGATGCTTCTTTGTGTTTATAGCATTCGTCGTGTGGATTCTTGAACACCAAATTAATGAAGATTTCCAGGGTCCGGCCGGGCATCAAGTTGGCACGAGCTTTTGGTTCTCGTTTTCAATCATGGTCTTTGCACAAAGTAATCACCCTTCACTTTAAAAAATCAATTGAACATTGTAATTTACACATCGTTCTTGGATAATTTAGGTGCTTTCCCTTAATTTGGATTGCAGGGGAGAGAGTATTAAGCAACCTAGCCAGATTTGTTGTGATCGTATGGGTTTTCGTGGTACTTATACTAACGCAATGTTATACGGCAAGCTTGAGCTCTCTTTTGGTGGTGCAAAATCTTCAACCAACTGTGGTTGATGTGGATGAGCTCCGTAAGAGTGGAGAAAATGTGGGTTACTGGGAAAACACTGTCGTTTATGGAATGCTAAAGCAAATGAAGTTCGATGATTCCAGACTTATATCTTATAAGTCCGCTGAAGAATGCAATGTGCTTCTTTCCAAGGGAAGTGAAAAGGGCGGGATTGCAGCAGCATTCGATGAAGTCCCCTACATTAAACTTGCCGTTTCTCAATATTGCAAAAGATATACCGTGATCCCGACTTTAAGAACTGCTGGATTTGGCTTTGTAAGTCCTCAATCTCTTAGCCCCAAAAAGAAAACCCTCAAAATTTCCTATTACTAGGATTATTATTTATTTTTTTGTTTGAAAACTCTCATGTCTTGCCTTTCGTTTACAGGTTTTCCCCAAAGGGTCTCCGCTAGTACCTGATATTTCCCGAGTAATCCTTGATGATACTGAAGTGCTTAAAATGATGGAAATTGAAAATACATGGTTTCCACCGAAATCCAACTGCCTGGATTCTTCCGACAGCTTGGGTCTTGACAGTTTTTGGGGCCTATTCTTGATTGCTGGAGCTGCTGCAGTTTTAGCTCTCCTCATCTTCATGGTCATGTTCATCAAAAGAAACTGGCATGTCGTTGCAAGTCCTTCAGGTTCATTACGGGAGAAATTTGTTACATTGGGAAGAAGATTTTTCGAAAGAGACCTCAACTCCCATACTTCTGAGAAAGCCAGATTTAGAGATAGAAAAACGGATGATGGCGACAATGAGATTGCAGCGGTTGAAACTTTGGAAAACACTAACTTCCTTCGGAGTTTGTCAAGAGATTTCAGCCAAAACAATGATGATATAAACAATGAGCATGGCACGCCGTCTACAGAACAAGGACTTTTTAATCATGTAGACAAAGGGTGCCCCGACAACTGACAAACATCGATCTTACAAATCTAAGTTTAGAGAGGTACATGCCTCAACAACTTTAGATATTAAACTTCAAATTTTTTTACTTGTTAAACTTTGTACTTCTAGACGATAATAATTTCCCCCTCATTCTCTTCTCATGTAAGCACTACTATTGCTACTGCTTATCGTCTAATCACAGACAATGTAACAAGAGATAGATGCTTCTCAAAGCATTTTCTAGAGGACATTACACGCATGTATTAGCTTTTCTTATTCTTTAATGTCTTAGCAATGAAAGTCTTTATTGTCATTTCAACAACTTGCCCAAAGTGTGTTAATTTAGTAACAAAAGATGACTTCTTGAAAATATATGTATAATGAGAAAGTTCGGTAGAATAGGCTTCAATGGCTGAAGAACTTGTCAAAATCCTATGTTTTCCTCTTTTATATAAAGGGACATGATCAATTTACCCAATGACATGTAAAGTGCTCCTAAGTATTCACTTTTTTGAAACGTGAGACGATGTTTCCATTTCGAATTAAAGTGGTGCATCATGATTGATTCGTGTCGTTTAAATGGGTGAAATTGCGGATTTGATTTATTCTATCGAGATCGACACACCTTATAACAACATAATATGTTGATGACATAATTTACTTTGGATTTTTTCCATTCATGACATTTTCGAATTCGGTTCTCTCTATAAAAGAAAAGGAAAATAAAAAAGTTATACCAATTGGCAACATCATATTCATAATTATTTTCTGAATAATGAATCTTCCCACGCATTTCTTACCTAGTTTGGCTCGAGTCATCCTATTTAAGTGTAATTCTTTATATCAAGTTTTGGAAATTATTCACGGCTTAGAAGTACAAAAAAGTACATATCGACTCGGAATGGCACCCATCTTTTCTTTAAAATTTTACGTGATTTTGAATAGGGATAATTGGTTCCCAGTCCGATTCGATCCAAAGAAATCGGTTATTATTTATTTCATGTTCCATCTAGATATCTTACTATCCAAAGTATGATCAAGAACAAATTCATAGCTCAAGACAAATTCTATGTTTTCATCAAAATATCTTTTTATCCAATTATAGACTTCTATTTCCTCGAAAACAATAAACTAAACCCACTAGTTTTTTTTTTAAAAGAAATAAAAAATATATATATGTAGTCGATCCAGTCCGGTTCACTTTTGGTACTGGGAACGGAACCAAACCAGCTAGTTCAGTTCAATTGAAACAATTCCTAATTCGGGTTGTCCATTTTACATACATCTAATGGTGAAATATCATATGATCATCCATTGAATCCAAATACCAAAAATTTTCTTATCTCACGCTCACAAGAAGCTATGCCAATGAAATTTAAAGATCGTTTAAAGATCTTTTTTAGTAAACGGTCATGTGATATTTAGCGCTCCCCTATTTAATGATATCAAAATTTTCGGTTTTAAGGTAGACATGATAAAGAGAATAAGATATTTCTTGGTCGGTGCTGGTCGTGATTGTCTCTCGACCATTGATAAATTAGCAAGCCTTGGCCTTTTGTTAGGCAGGCGTCAACCTCACCATAAAACCCTGCCGAATTCCGTTGGCGACTATTTAATTTCATTTAATGCCCACCATCTTAGCTCTATGGCCCCTTGCCTAATGGTGAGACTATACTTTCTTTTGACCAAGGTCCATGGAAGAACAAATTAGGGTTGATCGATTTTAGGTCCGATTTAGTTCCCAATCAAAGAATTAGGAACTGGACCAAGAGGAGTGATTCCCAGTGATTGGGGACTAGACCAACCAGTTCAATTCGGTCTAATGGAACCAATCACTTAGCAAATAAAATAAAATAAAATAAAATCGTTACTATTTTAAGGTTTATTGCTTTTTTAAAAAAATTAAAATATATATATTTAAAAAAAAAAGAGTTGGTCCAGTTCCCCTGAATTGGAAACCGAAACGACGCTCCCGGAAACCAAACCAAACTAATTGGTCTAGTCCAATCCAGACGGTTCCCAATTTGATGGGCTTGATATGCTCACCCTAGGACAAAAATAATGAATAGCCTCTAAAAACTGTCCTAATATATCCATTTTTTTCAATATTTCATAACCATGTTTTATGAAAATTCATCTCATGATACGTCGAACTATTACACATTGCCTGGCAATTAGTTTATAAGAAGTCTTATGTACATGTGGTCTTTCCCCTTTCGCACGTGCATCCACCCCTATTAACCAAATTATACATGTTACTCCTAGTTCAAGACATGTGATTTATCCTTTTGAGTTGAACTTTCGAACACATTAGTCAATTATAATCTCATAAAGGTTGATGCAGGTGAAAGCAACATCATTGGGACTTTGAGTAGATCGGAGAAAGATTAGCAGATCATTGCAATTAACCCAAAAAAAGAAGGACCCTATTTTCTTGGAAGTCTTGCGGTGGATTGTCTTTGGCGTGCCCAACATGTCAAATGGTTCACCATGTGTCATGGGGTCTCTCGTCAAGTGCGCCGCTTCCTACGGCACGTGACCGGCCAAGGAATGATAACGCAGCCTTCCCCAACTGCTGCACGTGCTGATAATTGCGGAGGAATCCTTTCGAGGCGAATCAGTGAATTCTGATTGATTGATTAATTTGCAAGCATGATTCCCAATAAAAAAGGATCTAATGGTGATAGTCATTGGAATAATTTTGTCTCTCAACCATCCATTGCATTTCTTGTTTAGTATGGGGTTAGGATTTGATGTAGGTAAAATTCGTTACATTGAAGAGGTTTACGTCTAAGTTATGCAGCTCGATCTCATCTATGCTTTCATAAAGAATTTGATGTAATCCGAGTAGCAAGGCCGTAAGGAAGCCGTTAGTCCAACCTCCATTCCTTTTTTCCCTTATTCGACAGGCATTTTGAGAAGGATCGAAGAATTGACATTTGAAACCAAAAGAGCTCTAGTTCACTCGAATCCTCTTTTCATGTTCTTCTTGTACAGTAGAACACACCCTCTTCCAATGCATTTTTCTGTCCAACCCAATATAAGAATTGAAATGCTCATTTAAATTATATGAATTTATCTTTCAATCTCATTTGTCGTCTCACTTTCCCTTTTCATCTAGCGGTTCCATTTCTTCGCCAAACATGTTATGCATCCACCATTAATCCATGATGATGAAGTTCTATGCTTGAGGCCCATGAAAGAAAGCTGGTGGGGTCAACCCTAATCCATTAGTACCCATAGGCGGCATAGGAGAAGAAGCACTACGTCTAGAAATCTCCAAGAACTTAGATTTGAGGCCCATATATATTATAGAACTCTAAGCTTAAGTTTAAGCTCTAGTTGGATTTAAAATATCGGTTTTCGCAAATCACAATAGTTAAAAGCAAGAGTGTAAGATTAAATTTCATTTTCACTTGATTAAAACAAAATAAATAAGCCTCCTACTCATGAGATATAGCTCTCTCATGTTTGTGTGTGTTTTCTTTCTTTCTTTTTTGTGTATCATTATTTACACCAAAAAGTGACCTAACCATCAATATGGATAGACACGTGATCAAAACATGAAAATCATGGAAAACGTGACCCATTGTTAGCAACTAGAATATGTATCGATGTGTTGATACACATCAACAATTGTCACTGGTGGCTTGTTGATTTACAACTCGACAAGAGTGTTGATAAATAAGGATTGATGAGTGACCAAAGTGTTAGAAGGTTGAACACACAAGGAGCATAGAGATATGGTCACCAATTCAAAGTTACTAGAAAGTAAAGCAATTGGGATCGTGAAACAACTAATATATATTTTGTAAAGAATAACTATGCAAACACTATATTATGGCGTTGTGAGAACATGGACACAAAACTTTAGGAAGTAAAGGGAACATGGAGGCTGTGACAGCCTAAATTTTCAGATTTTGTTTTCGATTAAATAAATCGGGCCTTTCATCAACGCGCTTATAGTGCTATTTTCTGAGCCGATCACTCATGAGATAACTAGATTATTTGGGGAAGCCGTTAAGGAATTTTAATGCAATAGACTTGAGAATTCGACCAGAAATCGATTACTCGACCATGCTCATCTGCCGAGATCATTATGGCATAGATATAAATCGATTAGAGATCATAGATAGGTTGGTTCGACTGAGATGAGTGGTTAAACGTGGGTGATCCCACTAAATTGCAAAATTCTCATCGATCGGCACTAGATTTATTTCTTCTATCGTTTTGGTACCCTGTGTCCGTAACTGAATCCTCGAGATTTTGACGACAACCAAGAGTCACCAATGTGTCGAGCGGGTTCATTGTGGCTCGAAGAAAATCGACCATGGGTCATTTGCACCAAAAATTCCTAAAAGTTACCCGGTAGACTAGGTCACTCTAAAAGCGCGCCGGATTGAAATTAACCGTGAATTTGAACCCGATTTTAAAAATTGAAAGTTTTGTCATGTCACGATCTATTGTTGGAATATCGACTCATCCTTCGAAGATTTTTCAGAGATTCCAAGATTTTTACGAAAAATCGATTCGAACGTCGCGGAAAAATAACGGAAATTTGGATGGGCCAACTTAAAGGAAATTTGGACTTCCAACTGAGCCTTTGAGTGTCGGGGATTTACAGATAATTGTTTGGGATTTTACTTCAGCGAAATCGGACCTCGATTTGGTTAATCGGAGAGGAAAGTAAAGCTTATATAGTGAAATTCGAAATTAGGCATGAGGCTGAAAAATTAAGACTTCAATTTGGTTTATTTATGGAAAATCTATTCAAGAAAGAAAATGGGGGACAAGCAATTAAGGCAATGGCTAAGGTTTGAGGATTTTAGGCCCCCTTTCGTCGTTGTCTTCACCCATTATCACCTATGTCTCTTTCTTATTTTATTTGAAGCAGCGTGCAGCTCCACAATCATTTCCCCATCCCCAAGTTTTCCTTCCTTCCATCGACGCCTGCACCATCACCCTCCATCAGCACGTTCACCCCACCACCTTTTTGTTTCTTACCATTTTGTTAACAAGATTTTTCAACCCCTGCACAAGCCGCCCTCTTCACGCATCTTCTTCTCTCCACGCAGCCAAGCCTAGCAGCAGTGGAGCTGCTTCCTCCCACCTTCAACCGAAGCCGCGCAAGTCCATGTCCACGGCCTACTCTCCTTTCACACCCCAAACTCCTTGCTGCCAGGTGTCCCCCTCCACACGTCCAAGTCCACCAGCGGAGCTTCCTCTTGCTGACCGAAGCAACGGCCAACTCATCTCCCACCGTCCACCAAGTCTTCAGCCACGTGGTCTTCTTCAGCTTGCGGCCACCGAAGTCCAGCTTCTTCAATTTCTTCGCTGCCTCTGTTGACCGAACTCGCTGCCCCTCGTGAAGCCGACAAATTTCGGCCCAGCAGCCTCCAGTCTCACGACCCCAACAATTTCTCTCTTTGTTGCTCGGCCCAACTTCTTCAACGCAAGCCCAGTCCAGCAGTCTTCAACCCGTCGAGTCCAGCAAGCCCAGGTTTCGGCCTAGCTCAGAGAAGCCCAGCAGCCCGCATTTTGAAGTCCACTTCAGGTCCAGCCCAATTCAAAAACAAATCTCAGATTGGGCTGAGATTTGTTAGGCCAAGTTTAGGCCCGGTCCAAGCTCGTCGGTGTCGTCGAGAGCCCAAGTTCGGTCGCCGTTGCGGTGTTCCGGTCTTCGCTTTGCACAAGTGAATTTTACTCATTAAACCTTGTTTAGTAGACTAATGATGTTTAGGGGTTGATTAGATTTAATTAAGTGTACTTAGGTGGATAGATTATATTAGGTGAATTAATTTAGTGCCTTATAGATGCATGTTAGGCAAATGGTTAGTGCAATTAGCAAGGAAATAGGTTATAGTATTTATTGAACAAACCTCGAAAATTTTTAGGGCCTGTTTCGCCTTCCAATTAGGCAATACGGGCCTAAGTTGGATTTATTGGCATTTATTTAATATTTTTCATATTTATTTATTTATTTATTTATTTTCCGGAAATTCAATCGAGATGGTCGGTGATCGGAATTTTATGCTGATTGTCGTGGTACTCTCTGTTTATTTATTCAAACTTTAATTTAAGTCGAATTGAATTAATTGTGATTTTAGGATTTATTCCTAAATTAATTAATTTTGGTAATTGATTGAAAAATAACCGGGCGTCGATTGACAACGCCAAAAATATTTTGGTGGACTACAGAAAATCGTGGGATTTGTGGAAAGGAAATTATAGTATTTTGGTTATGGTCGACCGTGTACCCACACACGGCTATTTTATCGGAATTGGTTGTATGTTTGGAAGGGGTATACTATATTAACCTACGGGCTCTGATATGGCAGCTTAACAAAGAGCACCATACCAGTATATTATATCAACCTACGGGCTTTGATATGGTAGTTTAGCAGAGAACAGTATACCTTATCAGATTAAATTGAATATGTCGGTATACTATATCAGCCTATGGGCTCTAATATGGCAGCTTAGCAGAGATTAGTATACCTTATGAGATTAAATTGAATATGTTGGTATACTATATCATCTTATGGGCTCTGATATGGTAGTTTAGCAGAGAACAATATACCTTATCAGATTAAATTGAATATGTCGGTACACTATATCATCCTATGGGCTCTGATATGGCAGCTTAGCAGAGAACAGTATACCCGATTATCTCAAAAGCGAGCTATGCTATCTATTTATCAGCTTAGCAGTGAGCAGTCCTGATATATCGGACTTATAGATAGTATGAGATGAGCCGACCAAGAAAGGGTTGTGGTGACATGTAATCGACTAGGTCGATTAATCAATGATTTGATCTGATATTATGAATTGGGTGATTGATTGGGTGCCTATTCGAAATGTGCTAAATTGCAGGTGGAATCTAAGGTCAAGGTAAGTCCTCTGACCCGTGATATGCATAGGCAGCCCTTATGGCATATGGTTTCCTAATCGGGTCTTAAGGGGTAGAACTCGCTGGAACGTTGTCTCACTAGTTATTGTATAACCATTTCAGGTCCTTAGGTGAAGTTGGTGGAGGACCAAAAGCCCCGGAGTTAAAAGGTGAAGCCCGAAAAATCGGCGTCCTTGTCTGACTAGTTAGTCATAGGATAATTCTATTTTGATGAAAGTCGATTCCTTTTTGTTGGCTTCAGTGTATAAACATTTGTGTTTATAAAAAGTTCTTTTGTGAAAAATTGATCATACTTTTCTATCCTATTGTTTTATTGTCTAGGGATTATTTATATACTTCCGCATGCGTATCTAAATGAATGGGTCGGCGATGCGTCCTGGAACGTTGCTATTATATCGACTAGGTAAGGGATGGGCACGCGCTCGAGGATCGAGGTGTGACATCCCCCTTTTATGGTATCAAAGCGAAGGTTAAGATTGGAGTGATAAGGTACGATGGTTCATAGGATAGCAATAGGAAAGGCATTTATTTCATGCTGGTGCATGTGAGTGATAGCTAATTGGTAGCTTGTTTGTGTGGGTCACTCAAATTCCAATATGGTATTGGAATTAGAAAACATGTTTCTATAATGATCCTGTAGTTTGAGTGATCAAGAGCTAAAAACTCTTAGTAAGAAGGCAGTAGCGTCTGTGACTTGGGGTGGAACACCGACAAGGATCGGTGCCCGAGGTGGTTGTGACAGAGCGCAGGCTCAGGCCAACGCGAGTGTAAGAGTATCGCTGTAGGCCAGTACTAGTGTAGCAACACCGAGCGATCTTAGGTTCGATGGGTTCGTTCAAGCGCTAGTGTTCCTTGGGAACTTCTTGAGTCAGCAAGCTTAGGATCAAGCTGCTGTTGTTGCCAAATTTGCTGAGGTCCAGCATGGAGATGTGATCTGGAACGAGCCATTGCATCTGAGTCAAGATTCAGTTCAGGTAGAAATGGAAATCAGTCAGGGAAAAGACCGACGTCGAGAGAAAAGTATTCTATTCCGCCAAACAGGAAGGGTGGGGATAGATAAGTCAGTACTGAATTAGAATAGAGTATATCGTGCCTGTAGGAGACGACATGGTTACGCCCCGTGCCATTTTAGGATAGGTGCTTGTTTTAAGCGTGGCCAACATGGTCACTTAGTCAGAAACTGTACCAGAAGGTCAATGGGACCATAGCAGTGGTTGCTGTCACCGCTGATGGGACAGACCAGAGTGAATGCACCGTAGAAAGCGCATAGCGGTATTTGGGACAGACCCCGGTGCAAGTAAGAGTGCATGTTGTCATCCGATGGGAGACAGAGGACTCACCAGAAGTGTGTTGAAGTTGTGGAAGGAAGCATGGGTCAATCCAGTGTCCTAATATAACTGGAGCGTACTTTGATTGTGCCTAGCACGGCCATCAGGTGAAGGATTGTCAGTGTGAGTCCAGGGGAGCACAAGCACCGTTACCATAGTTAGGACGCCACTAAGATGACGAAAGGAGCAGGAATAGAACTGACCCTGCACAAATCAGAGGAAGAATGTTCTTGGATAAATTTTATCAGAGTAGCGCATCAGAGTTTGGTTAAGTTCAGGGAATCTCTAGTAATAGTTATACTCAACTAGTTGCTGAGGTATAACTTTGACGTCACAGATGAATAGAGTTGACTCAAGGAGCCTTTCGTAGTGGTGGAATATTGACGTGAAATAATCCAGTCTAATCCGTTGGCATGTGAAAGTGTTGAGTCTATTGGAAGTCGAAAAGAATCTTCGATTTCATTGATCTCGTCACCAGAGACAACTCATCTGTTAGACGAGGGTTGTCAAGGGTACTTGGCAACTGCCGTGGATACGACAGTTGAAAAACTGAAGGTGGAAGACATTTCAGTAGTGTAAGAATTTCCGGATGTCTTTCCAAAAGAATTGCCAAGACTACCGCCAGAGAGAGAAATTGAGTTCGTGATCGAACTAGCACTCGGGACAGAGCCAATCTCTAAGGCTCCTCACCGGATGGCATTGTCTAAGTTGAAGGAACTGAAGGTGCAGATGCAAGAGCTATTGGATAAGGGATTCATTCGTCCCAATGCATTACATTGGGGAGCACCAATTCTGTTTGTAAAGAAGAAAGATGGTTCGTTGCGCTTGTGCATCAACTATCGACAAATCAATCAAGTAACGATTAAGAACAAGTATCCACTCCTGAGGATCGATGATTTGTTCGATCAGTTGCAAGGAGCGTCGATATTCTCGAAGATCGACTTGAGGACAAGATTTCATCAGTTGAGAATTAGGAAGGAGGACATTCCTAAGTCAGCATTTCGTACTTGGTATGGTCATTACGAGTTCATAGTGATGCCATTCGGGTTGACGAATGCTCCAGCTGCTTTTATGGATTTGATGAACAGTGTATTCAAGGAATATCTGGATCAATTTGTGATCGTGTTCATCGATGATATTTTGGTGTATTCGAGGAGTGATGAAGAACACGAGAATCATCTGAGACTAGTACTGCAAAAGCTGAGAGTCCATCAGCTGTACGCTAAATTTAGCAAGTGCGAGTTTTGGTTGACTCATGTTGTTTTCTTAGGCCATGTGATTTTAGGCGAAGGAATCTCCATGAACCCGAGTAAGATGGAAGCCGTGATCAATTGGCCAAGACCGACTACAGTGATAGAAATCAGAAGTTTTCTGGGTTTGGTAGATTATTACAGATTGGTTTGTGGAATGATTTTCAGCTTTAGCGTCGCCTCTGACAGGACTCCTAAAGAAAGATGAGAAATTGGTGTGGTCAAACAAGTGCGATGGTAGTATCCAAGAGCTGAAGCAAAAGCTAACTACTGCACCTGTGTTGACGATTCCATCTGGTCCTGGTGGGTACGAGATCTATAGTGATGCATTGTTCAGAGGACTGGGTTGCGTGATGATGCAATATGGTAAGATTGTTGCATACGCCTCCCGCCAATTGAGACCTCATGAACCGAATTACCCGACGCATGACTTAAAACTCATAGTAATTATTTTTGCGCTGAAAATTTGGAGACATTACTTGTGTGGGAAAAAAATTTTAGATCTTCACGGACTATCAGAATCTTAAGTACCTATTCTCTCAGAAGGAGTTAAATATGAGGCAGCGCTAATGGATGGAATTGCTGAAAGATTATGATTGTGATATTTTATGTCACCCAGGAAAAGCGAATAGGGTCGTCGACGCTTTGAGCCGAAAGTCGTCAATTGCCCACTTATTGGTTAAAGAGTGGAATCTAATCGAGAGAGCTTGAGATTCGGTATTCAAGTTTGAGGTAGGCCACGTTTCAAGTCTTATGGCCACCCTCAGAATTGAACCAGATGTGCAAATCAGGATAAAACTACTTCAACCGACAGACCCAGATGTTCAGAAAATTTTGCAAGAGGATATCGAAGAGAGGAAAGTTGACTTTTAGGTTTCTGATGGTGGAACACTGAAGTTCCGAGGACGTTTGGTTGTACCTGACAATGTGGAATTTAGAGAGGATATTCTATCTGAAGCGCATCGTAGCAGTTACAACATTTATCCTGGAATTACCAAGATGTATCAGAATTTGCGTCAACACTTTTGGTGGTCAGGTATGAAGGCGGACATCGCTAAACATGTCGCCAAGTGTTTGACATGTTAGCAGGTAAAATCTCAATATTGCAAGCCGAGAGGACTTCTGCAACTTCTCGCGATCCCAGAATGGAAATGGGAGCATATCACAATAGATTTCGTGACCGGACTACCGAGGAGTCAAAGAGGAAATGATTCGATTTGGGTGGTAGTCGACAAATTGACGAAGTCAGCTCACTTCATTGTAGTTCGAAAAGACCTAAGTCTGGATAGACACGCAGACCCGTACGTGCGTTAAGTAGTTCGAATGCATGGAGTGCTAGTTACGATAACCTCAGATCGAGACCCAAGATTTACCGCCACTTTTTGGAAGAGCTTGCAAAGTGCTTTAGGTACCAAGCTTTGGTACAGTACGGCCTATCATCCTCAAACAGATGGCCAGTCTGAGAGGACAATTCAAACCCTTGAGGACATGCTGAGAGCTTGTGTATTTGACTTCAAAGGAAGTTGGGAAGATCAATTACACTTGGTGGAATTTGCCTACAACAACAGTTATCAGCAGAGCATTCAAATGGCTCCTTTTGAAGCTTTGTATGGCAAAGTGTGCAGAATACCAGTGTGTTGGGACGAAGTTGGGGAAAGGAAGATCACAGGCCTAAAGTTGGTCCAGCAGTCGGTAGAAGCCATGGCAGTGATCAGAGGCAGATTAAAAACTGCTCAGAGTCGTCAGAAAAGTTACGCAGATAAGCGCTGAAGGCTTTTGGAATTCCAAGTTGGTGATCACGTTTTTTTGAAGGTGTCACCAATGAGGGGAACTTCGCACTTTGGAAAGAAAGGCAAACTAAGTCCGAGGTACGTAGGTCCATTTGAGATTCTTGAGAGAATCGGGACTTTAACGTATCCTCTTGCGTTGTCGCCAAGATTGGCGCAAGTGCACGACGTCTTTCATGTGTCGATGTTAAGGAAGTACGAGCCTGACCCGACCCACGTGCTTAATTTTGAAGAATTGAACGTGGATGACCGAGTGTCATACGTTGAAAGCCCGGTTCAAATCGTGGACAAAAAATAACAAGTTCTGCATATAAAGACCATTTTGTTGGTCAAAGTGGTCTGGCAACACCATGGTATTGAAGGAACGACATGGGAGACTGAAGAGTCGATGAGACAATTACACCCCCACATTTTTGCTTAAGTATTGTAATGGTTTAAATTTCGAGGACGAAATTTTTATAAGAGGGGAAGTGTTGTAACAGCCTGAATTTTCAAATTTTGTTTTCGATTAAATAAATCAGGCCTTTCATCGACTCGCTTATAGTGCTATTCTCTGAGCCGATCACTCATGAGATAACTAGACTATCTGGGAAAGCTATTAAAGAATTTTAATGCAATAGACTTAAGAATTCGACCAAGAATCGATTACTCGACCGTGCTCATCTGCCGAGATCATTACAGCACAGATATAAATCGATTAGAGATCAGAGATAGGTCGGTTCGACTGAGATGAGTGGTTAAATGTGGGTGATCCCACTAAATTGCAAAATTCTCATCGATCGGCACTAGTTTTATTTCTTTTATCGTTTTGGTACCCTGTGTCCGTAACTGAATCCTCGAGATTTTCACGACAATCGAGTCACCAATGTGTCGAGTGGGTTCATTGTAGCTCGAAGAAAATCAACCACGGGTCATTTGCACCAAAAATTCCTAAAAGTTACCTGATAGACTAGGTCACGCTAAAAGCACGCCGGATTGAAATTAACCGCAAATTTGAACCCGATTTCAAAAATTGAAAATTATGTCATGTCACGATCTATTGTTGGAACGTCGACTCATCCTCTGAAGATTTTTCGGAAATTCCGAGATTTTTACGAAAAATCGATTCGGACGTCGTGGAAAAATAACGGAAATTCGGATGGGCCAAATTAAGGGAAATTTGGACTTCCAAACCGAGCTTTTGAGTGTCGGGGATTTACAGAAAATTGTTTGGCATTTTTCTTCAGCGAAATCGGACCTCAATTTGGTTAATCGGAGAGGAAAGTAAAGCTTATATAGTGAAATTCGAAATTAGGCATGAGGCTGAAAAATTAGGACTTCAATTTGGTTTATTCATGGAAAATCTATTCAAGAAAGAAAAGGGGGGGGGGGGACAAGCAATTAAGGCAATGGCTAAGGTTTGAGGATTTTGGGCCCCCTTTCATCGCTGTCTTCCTCCATCACCACCTCTGTCTCTTTCTTATTTTCTTTAAAGCAACGTGCAGCTCCACGATCATTTCCCCATCCCCAAGTTTTCCTTCCTTCCATCAACGCCTGCACCATCACCCTCCATCAACACGTTCACCCCACCACCTTTTTGTTTCTTACCATTTTGTTGACTGGATTTTTCAACCCCTACGCAAGCCGCCCTCTCCATGCGTCTTCTTCTCTCCACGCAGCCAAGCCCAGCAGCAGCTGAGCTGCTTCCTCCCACCTTTAACCGAAGCCGTGCAAGTCCACGTCCACGGCCTACTCTCCTTTCACACCCTCAGCTCCTTGCTGCTAGGCGTCCCCCTCCACACATCCAAGTCCACCAGCGAAGCTTCCTCTTGCTGACCGAAGCAACAGCCAGCTCATCTCTCACCGTCCACCAAGTCTTCAACCGCGTGGTCTTCTCCAGCTCGCGGCCACCAAAGTCCAGCTTCTTCAATTTCTTCGCTACCTTTGTTGACCGAACTCGCTGCCCCACACGAAGCCAACGGATTTCGGCCCAGCAGCCTCTAGTCTCATAGGCCCAACAGTTTCTCTCTTTGTTGCTCGGCCCAACTTCTTCAACGCAAGCCCAATCCAGCAGTCTTCAACCCGTCGAGTCCAGCAAGCCCAGGTTTCGGCCCAATTCAGAGAAGCCTAGCAACCCGTATTTTGAAGCCTGCTTCAGGTCCAGCCTAATTCAAATACAAATCTCAAATTGGGCTGAGATTTGTTTGGCCAAGTTTAGGCCCGGTCCAAGTCCGTTGGTGTCGTCGCGAGCCCAAGTTCGGTCGTCGTTATGTCGCCGTCGTGGTGTTCCAGTCTTCATTTTGCACAAGTGAATTTTACTCACTAAACCTTGCTTAGTAGACTAATGATGCTTAGGGATTGATTAGATTTAATTAAGTGTACTTAGGTGAATATATTAGATTAGGTGAATTAATTTAGTGCCTTATAGATGCATGTTAGGCAAATGGTTAGTGGAATTAGCAAGGAAATAGGTTCTAGTATTTATTGAACGAACCTCAGAAATTTTCCGGGTCCGTTTCGGCTTCCAATTAGGCAATACAAGCCTAAGTTGGATTTATTGGCATTTATTTAATATTTTCCATATTTATTTATTTATTTATTTATTTTCCGGAAATTCAACCAAGATGGTCGGTGACCAGAATTTTATGCTGATTGTCGTGGTACTCTCTGTTTATTTATTCGAACTTTCATTTTAGTTGAATTGAATTAATTGTGATTTTAGGATTTATTCATAAATTGATTATTTTTGGTAATTGATTGAAAAATAATCGAGTGTCGGTTGACAGCACCAAAAATATTTTGGTGGACTACAGAAAATCGTGGGATTTGTGGAAAGGAAATTATAGTATTTTGGCTATGGCCGACCGTGTATCCACACACAGCTATTTTATCGAAATTGGTTGTATGTTTGGAAGGGGTATACTATATCAGCCTACGGGCTTTGATATGGCAGCTTAGCAGAGAGTAGTATACCGATATACTATATTAGCCTATGGGCTATGATATGGCAGCTTAGCAAAGAGCAGTATACTTTATCAGATTAAATTGAATATGTTGGTATACTATATCAGCCTATAGACTCTAATATAGCAGCTTAGCAGAGAGCAGTATACCTTATCAGATTAAATTGAATATGTCGGTATACTATATCAGCCTACGAGCTCTGATATGGTAGCTTAGCAGGGAGCAGTATACCTTATCAAATTAAATTGAATATGTCGGTATACTATATCATCCTACGCTTTCTGATATGGCAGCTTAGCAGTTAGCAGAAAGTAATATACCTTATCAGTTTAGATTGAGCACTGTTAGTATACTATATCAGCCTAAGGGCGATATGGTAGCTTAGTAGAGAGCAGTATACCCGATCATCTCAAAAGCGAGCTATACTATCTATTTATCAGCTTAGTAGTGAGCAGTCTTGATATATCGGACTTATAGATAGTATGAGATGAGTCGACCAAGAAAGGGTCGGCGATGCGTCCTGGGACGTTGTTATTATATCGACCAGGTAAGGGATGGGCGCGCGCTCGAGGATCGGGGCGTGACAGAGGCAACCGCTCAGAAATGGTTATGGCATGACTACTGTAAATACCATCGTCCATCTACTAAAGGCTCCTCGCACAAATCAAACAAATTTGTTGTCATTTGGTATCTTTACTTTCCTGCGCTGTATTTTTATTTTCCATATTCGGATCGTCAATTAAATTTTAGCATGTTTCTTAGTTGCAGTTTCTAAATTCATGTCATCAATTAAATTCTAACGTATATCTTTCTCTCAACGTACTCAAGCTTTTTTGTTGATTAAATTTTGGCAAAGTTTCTTTATATTTAGTTCGCTTGTAATATTTGTACATTCCTAACCTAGTTATTGTTTTTCTTATTTGCCTAAATATTCCCTATCCAGAGTCCACGTAGAACCTGTTTTCCTCTAATAAAATTAAAAAACTACTTTTGGTAAAGCCTATTTCATTGCCGGAGAAATTCTGGCAAAACAGTTGCTCTAATGTGTCTTCTAATAATTAATTTGTAAATCACCTTACAATGTGGATGGGATAGTGATAGACTGTTCTTTCAACTTTTTTTTTTTTTTGACCTTTTTCTGTGGATTCGAGGTCCGATTTCCAATTGAATTTGAACCTTGAAAATCTTGTCAAAATGGGAAAACGGTAACTATTTTTTCCAAGTTACATCAAATTAATTTTGTCGCTTTTGATCTTACTTCATCGGCCATTGTGAGACTAAAGAAGACCCACTTGAAAAAGAAATTTGATTTCCCATTGGAAAGTGCACAATGCAATCACTTCAAAGAATTATTGAGTAACTTTCTTCAAACGACGTTGAATCCTCTCCCATAATTATCAACTAAATCGGTCAATTATTAATTCTTGGTAAGCTTTCTCCATCGAGGGAACCTACCGTCCAGCCAATCAATCATTCAGCAGCCGATTAGAACTATGATGTCTTCTCTTATGAACAAAGTCACGTCATTTACCAAGACGCCTTATTGAAGCCATCAACCATTTTTTGGAATTTTACTGATCCTTTGGATTGGACAGAACTAACTACGACAACGGAGGGCCATTCAAACTCTCCCGGATTTCTATCCATCTCTCTATAAAAAGGTGGTTCGGATTGGCGATGGCCGCAGTGGTGACTTGAGCAGACGACGGTGGAGATGGCGGTGGTGAGCGGTAGTGGAGATGGCGGTGATGTGTGGTGGTGAATGGTGGTGGTGTACGGCGGTGTGGGCGGTGGTGATGGGGTGATGGGGGTGGCGTAGGTGATGGTGGTGGGGATGGGGTTGATGGTGGTGGAAAGAAAATGAGGGAGTTTGAGGAAAAAGAAAAACTAAAGAAGGAGGGGGAAGAATGGGCAGAGATGGGGGAGAAAGACGTGAGGGAAGGAGGGGGAATGAAGTAGAGGTGGAGAAGAAGAAGAAGAAGAGAAGGGAGGATGGGCGGTCTGCAAGAGGGAGGAGGCGCGAGTGTAAGGGGAAGAAAGAGAGAGAGAGAAGAGAAGAAAAAGAAAGAAATAAAGAAAATAAAAAAGATTTCTCAGGATATTTTCCAAATTCTCATCATTCTCTTCACCCACCCTTCCTTAGAACCCTCTTGTATTATGTCCCCACTTTTCTTTTTATTTATAATTTCATAAAAACAATCTTTTTAGTCCAAAAATTTCAATTTTGCCTCTTGATCCGAATTTCTCTCTTTTATTTTATTTTATTCTGATCTCCTATTTTTTGTCCGATAATTCCTTTTCCAAAAATTTTGGACTTGCCGATAATTTGACGGATGATGAGATGACGTCTAATAATTTAATCTCGAAATTCTCGAAAGTTCGATACCCGAAATCGAATTAAATTTCGTGATTAAAAATTGATCAAACATGATTTTAGTATGACATAATCTATATGATGGCTTTTAGAGGTTTTCGTGCGGTTGACCCGTGGTCAATAATTTTCGATTCATGTTTGTGTCTCTTCGAATTGCGAATCGGTTTATCGTCGTTTGATGCGAATATCGTAATTGTGCAAAATCACCTACGAACTGACTACGTAGTTCTGTCAAATCGATTTATATCCGTTCGCTAATTGATTTATAACAGCGTAGTACTAACCACTGTCGATCCTTATGGTCGAGCGATCGACTTCTAATCGAATTCTCTAATCTTTCGCATTTTACCCATTTACGGCATCGGCAATAGATTAATTAACTTGTAAGTGATCAGGTCAGAGTAAAGTAAGTATAAGCGCATCGACGAAATAATCATATCATATATTTCAAAATAGGAATCAAATTTCGGGATATCACAAAATCCCTCTCATGTTACTTGCATCATTGGATTGTGAATGAAAATATTTCTTTATCTTTTATGATAACTTGATAACGAGACCCAAAAAAGAATTTTAAAAGCTTATTGACTTGTGTCTACTATAAAATACACTAGTATGATTCTCGACTTTTCCAGTATATATATATAACCAATCAACCAATTTCTTAGCTAAGTACGCAACTAATTTTACATCTATAGATTTCTTAGCCCGCACAAAAAAGAAAATCCCACATAGTTTCGTTTTCTTAGGAGGGAAACCAAAGCTAACCGTGCATGATATCATCGATTAGGAAGCACTGACACCTTCCGAAAGCCTCTCGTGTTAGACACTTCGACATGTGTCTGACTCTCTCTGACACTCTCCAATACTAGGTCAACAGATATTGGAAAATCTAACACCCGGTTAACTCTCCCAACACTCTTTAACAGTCGACTCTGGAATTTCGACACACACAGATCAATCTTAAAAAATTTCAATAAATGAGGGACCAAAATGTAAATATGTAAAAAAGATAAGAAATAATAAAAATAACAAAATGGAAAAAAAGAAAAACCTAATCTTCTCTTATCTTCTGGCTCTTACTTCCTGTGACACACAATTCACCTCCCAAGTTTGTTTTTTCCTTTCTTTTCCAACATGCTCTGACATGCAAGTCCACAGTATGGATTGCTTGCTTTTTTTTTTTTTTTCTTCAGATTATCGAAATGAAGTTAAATTTGTCAAATTGAAATAATGAATGATATTAACAAATTATAGATTAATGTTTTTAGTGTAAATTCATTCTATGCTTTTTATTATTATTATTATTATTATTATTATTATTATTATTATTATTATTATTATTATTAAATTTGAATCAAATTAATTTGATAAAAATAATTATTATAAAATGTGTCCTAACATTTCGAAATTCTCTATTTTTGTGAAATAACGTGTCGGCGTATCGTGTTGTGTCGCATGTCGTGTATTGATGTCGATGTTACTTAGGTCATTGGGGAGGCTGCGAAAGGACAATTGCAATCCTTTTTTTCAAATCCACGTGAGGAAAAGGTTCCTTGCATTCTTTCAAAGCCGCGTGAAGAAGCATTTATTCTGGCAGGGGTAAAAAGGCAAAATCTCATAGATTAGACTGAGATGGGGGAGAAAAATTGAATTTATGTGTTGGCTTCCCTTTTCATCATCCTCGTATTGCTTTCCCATTACAAATTAGTTATGCGGCCCGTCCACATGAGCAACCCTTGAATGGGATTTCCATGCTTTTCCCCATTACAAATACATCGTCGTCGTCGTCATATCCTCCAAGTTTCTCTCTCATGCAAAAAACGCACACTTGCCTTCTCCCGAAACCCTTTTCAATGGTTCCTCCATGAGTCTCGTCCGATGCTGAAAAGCTCCTCCTTTTGGCTCTCGCCTTTTTCACAATCGTTACGACTTTCAGCGAGGGCCCTCAGATCACCATGGCGCAGAGCGGTAGCAATAATGCCCAAACGATCCTGGTGAACGTTGGGGTGGTTCTTGATCTGGAGACGTGGGTGGGTCAGATGGGATTGAGCTGCATTAACATTTCTCTCTCTGACTTCTATACTTCAAACCCTTCCTACAAGACTAGGCTCGTCCTCAATGTAAGAGATTCCAAACGAGATGAGGTTGCTGCTGCTGCCGCAGGTCTCTCTCTCTCTCTCTCTCTCTCTCTCTCTCTCTCTCTCTCTCTCTGTGGCGTATTGACTGGTCATAGAGGATGAAGTAATTTATGCAGCTGTTTGTGCGATTTAAGATGAATCTAATTATTGTTCATAATGAGGTGTTTGCCAATCTTATGAAATTTTCATTTGAAATTTGAGAAGAATTCCAGTTAAATTTTCAAGGACACGACAAAATAATGTGTGTTCCATTCAAAGCTATATGCATTCTCACAGCAGAGATTTTCAAAGCCCCAATTTCCAGAGCTCCCAGAAGAAACGACCAACGTTAATTTTGCACTAAACAGCTGTTTAGTGCATTATCTCCAAGGGGGCTTTAATCATTGTGAAAAAGAAGTCGTCATCATCTACTAATAAAATCAAAGACAACAAAAAGTCGGTACTTGACATTCAGTTTGGGTGTGTTTGTTTCACTGAAAGTATTTTACCATAAGGCGTTTTTCGGATTTTTAGCAGTTTGGTTCTCTAAAAAAGATTTGGTCGAAAATACTTTCTAATCAACACAAATATTATGTATTATTTTAGGAAAACGAATTTCTCCACCTTAGAAGGTGAAAACACTTTCCTTTTTCATCATTTTCTGTTTGACCTTTGACCTTTCACTTTTCCTCTCCAAATTTTTCTAAGGTACGCCGCTCTCTCCCTTCTCTCTTTCGCTCATCTTTGTTCTTCGGCTCTTCTTCAACGACACGCATCTTCTTCGCCATTAAAGGTCCAGATCTTCTTTTTCATCATTGAAGGTCTGGCTCTTCTTCAACGACGCTCAACACGATTCTAGGTTATTTCGCTTTTTCTGAGGTATGTTGTTCACTCTCCCTTTGCTTTTTCCTCGCCCTTCTTCTTCGGCTCTTCTTCACCGATGCTCATCTTCTTCGACATTGAAGGTCCAAATCTTCTTCTTCACCGACACTCATCCTCTTCGCTAGTACATTTAGAATGAGAACATCGCGCATCATTAACACGCGGAACCCAAACCTCCACATTCAGTAACCGGGCATGGCGTAACCATTAGAACCCAACCGCAACCAACCTTCCAAAGAGCTACCCAGACAGCAAAACGCACCTAACAATCACCGCCATACCAACAGAAGCCTCGCAAAATCGATGACAATGACTTGACACGACGAATCGAGTGGATGGAAATTCAACGTACCGTAGCTGGCCAAGGTCTAGTCGTCCTTCAAAATTTGGCCTTTGTAGATCGCTGCTGATCGGCGAGGACGTCACAGTCCCGGGCCAGGGCCGCCTTGAAGGCCCCGATCGTGGACTCCGAGCTCGCCCAGACCGCGATTTTGGAGCCGTTGGAGCACCGGACGTTGATCGCGACTGCCGCCCCGGCCGCACCACTCTCCCAAGAAAATATTAGGTACCCTAAGAGTGCCACACAATTTTTGTTCTGAACCATTTAGAGCATGACACATGTCCGTCTCTCTTCCACATCGTCCCACTCTCTCTCCTAGCCCACCACTTCGACGCTCTCTCTCCTCTGCAAACACTCTGACACTCTCTCTCCTCTCTCTCCTCTCTGTCTCTCGCTTCCATCGCCCCCCACCCAGAGAAATGCGACGCCGACGGCCCTCCACCTCCGCCGATTGCCTCCATCGCCCCCGACTCCGACACTGACTCCGACGCAGCCTCCGCCTCCTCTCCTGAACCCGACTCTAACACCGACACCCCTCCGCCTCCCTCTCGCAACCTCTAGTCCGCTCTCTCTCTCTCTCTCTCTCTCTCTCTCTCTCTCTCTCTCTCTCTCTCTTGTCCTCGAAGTCGCGCCTCTCTTCCAGCAAACCGCAACGCCTCCGCCTTCGCCTCTGCTTACGCACCCGACGCCGACGCCCCTTTGCCTCCCTCTTGTGACCTCCACTCTGCTCTCTCCCTCTTTCCTTTGTGAAGCGCCCTTACTGGCCAACCCTAACGCCGACAAACCCTTGCTCGCATTTTGGCCTCCCTCTCCGCGAGCAAAGGTCACTTTGCAGAGGAGAGAAAGGAGAGAGAGCGTCACATTTCATTGGGTGGGGGCGATGGAAGCGAGAGACAGATAGGAGAAAAGGAGAGAGACAGAGGAGAGTAGAGGAGAGAGAGTGGTAGAGCGTTTGCAGAGGAGAGAGAGCGTCAGAGCGGTGGGCCAGGAGAGAGAGTGGGACAACGTGGAACAGAGACAGACAGGTGTCATGCTCTGAATGGTTCAGAGCAAAAATTGCGTGGCACTCTTAGCGTACCTAATATTTTCTCCCACCCTCCCCCTCCCCGGCGGGCGCCCAAGCGCTGTTGGGATCTCCTCCGTCTGAGCCCATTGAGCCACTGCGATTCGGCCGGCGGAAACCTTAGGCCCGACGAGACGGCAATCGGAGCTCCGAATCGATGGGTCGATGGGGGCGATACGGATTGGGCGATTGTCGTTGGAAGAGAGAGAGAGAGTTTTGTCCAATGCGGAGGGAGAGAGCTTTTTGCAGGAAATGGGAAAAGGACAGATGGTGATGTTTTCCTCCTTTCTCCCTTTTTCTTTCTTTTCGCTTCCTTTACTTCCTACTTAATATCACGAAAAAATATAAATTAATATGATGTCATATATAAAAGATCTCAAATCAATATAATTATTATAAATTTATTATAAATTAAATTTTTAAATTAAAATTTTAAATTAAATTTTTTATCACAAAGAACCTCTAAACTAATACATTTATAACAAATTTATCTTTCATTAATTTTTGTCAAATTAATTAATATTATGCATGGGAGGCGCATCCATAAGAAGAGAGCCAAATGTATTCAAGCGATTAATGAGATCGTTTTGACTTGCTCTTGTAACCGGAAATCATGTCCATTTTCAGGAAAAAGAAAATTACGTGTAAGAATTCAGGTTTCCTTTTCATTTTGCAGGTTCAAATTCTAGATTTACTAAACTGATCAAGAAAAATCTGTTTATAAAGTAACATGAACTCAACAAATTAATTTGGAAATAAGAGACATTAGGTCAAATGTCATTCAATCAATTTTCAAATGCGATCCAAACACTAGAAAATACTTTCAGTCACGTATCACCAAATAAAGGAAAACTAACCATTTTTCTTGTAATCGGAAATCATGTCCATTTTCAGGAAAAAGAAAATTGCGTGTATGAATTCAGGTTTCCTTTTCATTTTGCAAGTTCAAATTCTAGATTTACTAAACTCATCAAGAAAAATCCGTTTATAAAGTAACATGAACTCAACAAATTAATTTGGAAGTAAAAGGCACACTATTGTCAATTGTTAGGTCAAATGTCATTCAATCATTTTTCAAATGTGATCCAAACACTAGAAAATACTTTCAGTCACGTATCACCAAACAAAAGAAAACTAACCATTTTTCTTGTAATCGGAAATCATGTCCATTTTCAGGAAAAAGAAAATTACGTGTATGAATTCAGGTTTCCTTTTCATTTTGCAAGTTCAAATTCTAGATTTACTAAACTGATCAAGAAAAACCCGTTTATAAAGTAACATGAACTCAACAAATTAATTTGGAAGTAAAAGGCACACTATTGTCAATTGTTAGGTCAAATGTCATTCAATCATTTTTCAAATGCGATCTAAACACCAGAAAATAATTTCAGTCACGTATCACCAAACAAGGAAAACTAACCATTTTTCTTGTATACGGAAATCATGTCCATTTTCAGGGAAAAGAAAATTACGTGTATGAATTCAGGCTTCCTTTTCATTTTGCAAGTTCAAATTCTAGATTTACTAAACTGATCAAGAAAAATCCGTTTATAAAGTAACATGAACTCAACAAATTAATTTGGAAGTAAAAGGCACACTATTGTCAATTGTTAGATCAAATGTCATTCAATCATTTTTCAAATGTGATCCAAACACCAAAAAATACTTTCAGTCATGTATCACCAAATAAAGGAAAACTAACCATTTTTCTTGTAATCGGAAATCATGTCCATTTTCAGGAAAAAGAAAATTACGTGTATGAATTCAGGTTTCCTTTTCATTTTGCAAGTTCAAATTCTAGATTTACTAAACTGATCAAGAAAAATCCGTTTATAAAATAACATGAACTCAACAAATTAATTTGGAAGTAAAAGGCGCACTATTGTTAATTGTTAGGTCAAATGTCATTTAATCATTTTTCAAATGCGATCCAAACACCAGAAAATACTTTCAGTCACATATCGCCAAACAAATGAAAACTAACCATTTTCCTAGAAAATGGTTTCCCGAAAAACATTTTCCAAGAACGTTACGTTTTTCGTGAAACAAACACACCCTAATTCCTCATGGTTTTGTTCTTCTCGGGGTAGTTTCTCAGGACAGCCCATACTACCCCAAGAAAACACGTATGTAGAGTCAGAGAGACCCAAGCCTTATAAGCTAGCCCAAGACTCCCCCCTAAGCGATGTGGGACAGGAGACATGTCCTTAGCCTCGCCCGCATACTGCTGATGTGATCTTAGTCCGTCCCTCCGTAATGCCCCGGGTCTAGGTTGTTACAGTAACAATATAATCCCCCCAAGTCTTTCGGTGGTACGAGACCGGCATTTTGACACTTAGCTTGAGAGTGGAGGAGATTCGTGGGTTTTGGTCAATCAACGCCACGCGGACTTCATAACGAGACTGGTCACTGAGAGTAACATTTGACCGTGGAACCTCTTAATTTATTGCCAGATAAAACTTCCCTCCGGAGAGGTGGAGTTTTGTGTTGTTGGGGGCGTGGTTGTGTTATTTTCCCCTGAGGGGGTGGTTTAGCCAATTGTAATAGCTTAAAAGAGATCATTCTTGCGGTTTGGTCTTTGTGGTTTGAAGAGTGCAGCACCATTCAAATAGTATTGTATTACCGTCGGTCAACAATTGATCTTGGGATAAATGCATTGAAAATCTTAAAACTTATCATGCAAATGCAATTGAGCGATAAAACCTTCAAAAAGTGCAATTAAGTCCTAAAACTTTTAAAAAGCGCTATCAAATCCAAAAACTTATCAAATTGATCCAATTGAATCCTTTTGTTGTTTGGATTCGATTATACTTTCGTAACAAATTTTAGAACTTAATTACACTTTTTGAAGTTTTAACACTTAATTATACTTTCGTAATAAGTTTTAGGACTCAATTGCACCTTCATAAAAAAATCTAAGATTTTTAATGCACATATCTCATTGATCTTAGAATTGAGAAGTCCACCATCTCTATTATCTCGTATTTCACCAATATACAAATGTACATAGATTTATGGATACAAAATTTGATCTTGATAACAACGTGTGAATGGAGGATTTTTGTTTATGGTCTTGGATGGTATAGTAGGACTACTATCATCTATTCTATTCTTTGAACAATATATAGCTCTCTTATGACTCTCGTCCCACTATAAATGTAGTAATATTCTACCAAATTATGTCTGCATAGTAAATCCTATTAGAAATGATCTTGCAAACAATACTTACTACGTAGAAAAATAGTCACTTCAGGGGGAAGGCTGATGGAGATAATTTCAAATTATTTTCTTTGGAAAAATATGTACACGGTGCATATCTCTACATAATTTTACTGATTTATTTTTCCAGTTGACCCAAACATCATGGTTAACAAGATTGTTCAAGCTGAGCCAATGATTTATTTCCATGGAAGTTGTGTGTCATTAATGATGAAATAAAACAACTAAGGTTTCCAGTTCCACCAAATAATTGTTAATGCATGAAAGTAGCGGATGCCGAGAGGCTTGATATATAATAAAACTTCACATAGGTCTGACCTCACAAAATTCATACAATTGCAATATGGGGCTTGGATTCTAGAGTGGAATTGTTTGATGCCATGAAATAAAGAAATCAACTTATCTGTCTGGGCCAATTTATCCACTCTTATTTTGTTCTAAATTTACTTTCTTGAAAAATTAGTTTCTGATCGGTATGCAATATCATATGCCAAAGAATATCAAAGCCAACAACGAATGCCTGCAATCTAGTAAATAATTATAATCCAACTTCAAACTTCTATTTTCCTTTTTCCTTAAACGTTTTATTTCTATAATACCGCATAAAGTTTTAATTGGCTTCTGATCAATACCATGCCTTTTCCAATAAGAATTTCCACTATGTGCCATATTGTTATTGTTTCTCCATCTTTTTTTCACCCTTGCAGCACTTGATCTAATAAAGAATAAGCAAGTCCAAGCCATAATAGGACCTCAAGGTTCATTGCAAGCAAACTTCATCATTCACCTTGGAAACAAATCTCATGTGCCGATCATCTCTTTTTCTGCTACTGGTCCTTCCCTCAGTTCCATTCGGAGTCCTTACTTCATTCGAGCTGCGCAAAATGACTCCTCGCAAGTGAATGCCATAAGCGCAGTCGTGCAAGCTTTTGGCTGGAGAGAAGTGGTCCTCATATACGTGGACAGTGAGTTCGGAGAAGGCATCATACCTTCTCTTACGGATGCTTTGGAAGAGGTCGACACGCGAGTGTCTAATAGGAGCCTCATTCCTCCTTCGGCCACGGACAGTCAAATCCTGCAGGAACTCTACAAGTTAATGAAGATGCAAACGAGGGTCTTCATAATGCACATGTTCCTAAGGGATGGGACATTCAGCAAAATGAGCTTGGAAACAAACTCAAAATGAGCTGCTAAGAAATTTGTCTTCATTCAGCAAAAGTAAATATTCCACTTCGAAGAGTAATCTTGGATCGATAATATGGCCAGGAGATTCCACCTCTGTTCCTAAGGGATGGGACATTCCCACAAATAGGAAGAGGCTGAAAATTTTAGTCCCTGTGAAGGACGGTTTCAATCAATTCGCGCAGGTAATTCACGATCTTAGCACAAATACATCCAAAGTCACTGGGTACTGTATCGACATCTTTCAAGCCATTCTAGTAAAATTGCCTTATGCTGTGGCTTATGACCTTATTCCGTTTGCCTTTTCCAATGGAAGTTGCATGGGCAGTTACAATGACATGATCGATCAAGTATTTTACCAGGTGAGCAAGTGCTTGATTTTGTTGGAATACTTGTTGAAACTTACTATGCTAGCATGTCGTTGACAAAGAAACATTCCCATTTTTTTTTTTTTTGTTGGAATAGAATTACGATGGAATCGTGGGTGATATAACAATCACTGCAAACAGATCACTATACGTGGACTTCACTGCACCATACACCGAACAGGGGTACGCAATGGTTGTGCCATACAAGGACAGCAAGGGCAAGAATGCTTGGGTTTTCTTGAAGCCACTCACTTGGGACCTTTGGTTAACAACCGGATGCTTCTTTGTGTTTATAGCATTCGTCGTGTGGATTCTTGAACACCAAATTAATGAAGATTTCCAGGGTCCGGCCGGACATCAAGTTAGCACGAGCTTTTGGTTCTCGTTTTCAATCATGGTCTTTGCACAAAGTAATCACCCTTCACTTTAAAAAATCAATTGAACATTGTAATTTACACATCGTTCTTGGATAATTTAGGTGCTTTCCCTTAATTTGGATTGCAGGGGAGAGAGTATTAAGCAACCTAGCCAGATTTGTTGTGATCGTGTGGGTTTTCGTAGTACTTATACTAACGCAATGTTATACGGCAAGCTTGAGCTCTCTTTTGGTGGTGCAAAATCTTCAACCAACTGTGGTTGATGTGGATGAGCTCCTTAAGAGTGGAGAAAATGTGGGTTACTTGGAAAACTCTTTCGTTTATGGATTATTAAAGCAAATGAAGTTCGATGATTCCAGACTTATATCTTATAAGTCCGCTGAAGAATGCGATGTGCTTCTTTCCAAGGGAAGTGAAAAGGACGGGATTGCAGCAGCATTCGATGAAGTCCCCTACATTAAACTTGCCGTTTCTCAATATTGCAAAAGATATACCATGATCCCGACATTAAGAAGTGCTGGATTTGGCTTTGTAAGTCCTCAGTCTCTTAGCCCCAAAAAGAAAACCCTCAAATTTCCTATTACTAGGATTTTTTTTTTTTTTTTTTTTTGAAAACTCTCATGTCTTGCCTTTCGTTTACAGGTTTTCCCCAAAGGGTCTCCACTAGTACCTGATATTTCCCGAGTAATCCTTAATGATACTGAAGTGCTTAAAATGATGGCAATCGAAAATGCATGGTTTCCATCGAAATCCAACTGCCTGGATTCTTCCGACAGCTTGGGTCTTGACAGTTTTTGGGGCCTATTCTTGATTGCTGGAGCTGCTGCAGTTTTAGCTCTCCTCATCTTCATGGTCATGTTCGTCAAAAGAAACTGGCATGTCTTTGCAAGTCCTTCAGGTTCATTACAGGAGAAATTTGTTACATTGGGAAGAAGATTTTATGAAAGAGACCTCAACTCCCATACTTTTGAGAAAGCCAAATTTAGAGATAGAAATACGAATGATGGCAACAATGAGATTGCAGCTGTTGAAACTTTGGAAAACACTAACTTCCTTCTGAGTCTGTCAAGAGATTTCAGCCAAAACAATGATGATATAAACAATGAGCAAGGCATGCCGTCTGCAGAACAAGGACTTTCTAATCATGTAGACGAACGGTGCCCCGAAGAGTGACAAACATCGATCTTACAAATGTAAGAGGTACATGCCTCAACAACTTTAGATATTAAACTTTAAATTTTTTACTTGTTGAACTTTGTACTTCTAGACGATAATAATTTCCCCCTCATTCTCTTCTCATGTAAGCACTACTATTGCTACTGCTTATCGTCTAATCACAGACAATGTAACGGAAGATAGATGCTTCTCAAAGCATTTTCCAGAGGACATTACATGCATGTATTACCTTCTCTTATTCTTTAATGTCTTAGCAATGAAAGTATTTATTGTTATTTCAACAACTAGCCCAAAGTGTTTTAATTTAGTAACAAAAGATGACTTCTTAAATATATCTAACATGTATAATGAGAAAGTTCGGTAGAATAGGCTTCAATGGCTGAAGAACCTGTCAAAATCCTATGTTTTCCTCTTTTATATAAGGGGACATGATCAATTGACCCAATGACATGTAAAGTGCTCCTAAGTATTCACTTTATTATTTAACCATTCTATTTAACTAAAGGAATCCATTAACATCTGAATTTGGTCTAATTAGAGCCAACTCAATTCGGCCCATCACTCTCCAGCCCATCCAAAAAACCAGTTCCAATTCGATCATCCTCCGCCCAGCAGCCCAAGTCCATCAAACGCTTGACCTTGGCCCACGGCCTATGAGATGGCCCTCTATTCCTTAAAGCTGGTTCTCTCTCTTGCTGAAGGTTCAAGTTTTGTTGGAACGTGGTTTATACTCCCTATTGATAGATATAGTTGTTCATTGCATATAAATATTAGAAAGCGACCCCGATTCCTGAACAAAAATATTAAATTAAATTACATAACATATAATTTTAGAAGCATTCATCATATAATTTAGTTAATGCATTTGCATTGGACTTGCGGCGATGGATTCTAGTGAATAGTTCTAAGCTTAATTGAGTTAATTGGACTAAACCTATAAAAAAAATTTCAAGTTCAGCCCATTATCTTTTAAGTGGTCGTGGATTGGTAGCAGCAGTGCATACTTGCTATATATATATTTTGATGGAAGCGTATGCTTGAGAAAGAAGCATCACACATGGGGATATTTTTTTCTTTAAAACAAGAAATAAAGCAAAAATGATTTAAAGCAAAAATGGATGACCAAATATTTGGGTTAACATGAGAAGCAAGAATTTAAAATCGGAACAAGACAAAAAGAAGTATTGTGCATATATGGTCCATTCACGGCAAGATCTAAAGGAAGAAGGGGGCAAAGCAATGTTCTGTCGAGGAAAAATAGTCAAAGATGCACAATCACCACAAAGTAGACTTGTTTGAAACGGGTGAGTCGGGTCGGATTTGGGTCCGATCATAAATGATCCAACCCAAATCAACCCATTTAACCCGTTTATGACCCATTTATCGTAGTGCAAAATTCTTAACCCATATCCAACCAATTTTACTAAATCTAGGAAAGTTTATTTCTTATGATTTTAGAAAAAAAATGATATCGCTAAAACACTTTCATGTAATACAAATCTACTTGACAATTTCGATGTCAAATGAGGGACTATCAATTCGAAAGGGCTTTCTACTCACTCTCATGGAAAATGCTATTTTATCCTAACCATTAATGCAGGATTTACAAGAATCACATCATCTCACTGTCATCATGTCGACAAGGGTCCGAGTATTCTCGCAAGTTGTACGATTTGACCAATTTGAGTGGGAAAGTAATATAGGCTTGGTCAGTGGCTTGACAAAGGGGACTATCAAGGTCAATGCTTATAAAAGAAATGTCGTACAATCATCTTTGGGTTTATAAGTCAAGAACCCTATAGAATTATTACTCGTACTTTTTGAGCGATGCTTATAAACATATGAATTTCTACGTTAATTCAAATGCCTTAAAGGGACGCAATGTAGACTCGGCTTATGGGTTGAAAAACTAAGGGATTCAAAAATATGTAAAAGAGTGAGAGTTGGTGATTATCTCGGCATTGTCACAATCAAGATCATGAAACAACTAATATACATTTTTGTCCCGACCAAGTTTTCGGGTGAACTACCTAGGATTTAGCTAATGGATTACTAAGCCTAAACTTAGCTCGGGTTCTCTCAAGCCCATATCAATTCGCGACTTAGGTTCAAATTCTTAACATGCCATTGATTTTTCAATTAGAAGTTGCCGCTAATCTATTTTCAGTGGGTCGATTAGAAATCCAAATAAAGTGATGGGAGATTCACTTTACTCTTGCAAACCAGAGATTGTGAGTTCGGGGAGTTAATTACGCTAGATTTCTCTAACGCCCTTTCGGTACCTTTCTCTTTTATTTTGAAAAAAGTGTTTTGCAGGCAGCTTGAATTAATTTTAATTCACTTCCCTAACATGTGAGGTGATCATGGGTGCGCAAATCACCAATTTAACACTCAAGAAAGCAAATAAAAAAAAAATGCATAACTTACCTCATAGCAATAAAAGTATCTGCGTTGTTAGATTAGAATTCACATCAACGGTCATAGATATGATTTCTAATTAACACGCAATCACTCAATTTTGGTTTTCACTTATTTAATGAGAATCTAATTTATATGCAATGCAATATTACTAATCTAACATGAAGTGATATGACATAGCAGTATAGCCTAAACTATATGACATGAGTAAAGTATAAGCATGCAGTCTATCCTAAAGAATGAAATTGATTTATTCTAAGACAATTTTTTTGTATTTTTTATGAAATTCGAAATTAAAATTGTCAAATGATTAAACGTGCTATCTAAATTAACCAAAAGAGATAATTCTAATGACGAGCAATTTCTAATTAAATGAACCTAGCAACAATCACTAAATGACGTGCATTTCATGAACCTAATCTTACATGACATGCGTATGATTTTTTTTGTATATATATATATATTTTTTACGAAAATTCGTAATTAAAAATGCTAAAATATAAAAATCTAATTAAAGCGAGATATTATCTAATTTAAGTTAGGAATAGACTAATCTGAATCCTATTTTAACTTAGAAAATTATCTCATCATGCAATTTAATTCAAAAGATATTATCTAACCTAGATACCTTCTAAACATGTATTTTTTTTAAAAAAAAAAATCTTACTATCCTATCATGCAATCAATTATAATCTACGTGGAATGCAAATGCAATCTTTTTTTGTATTTTCATGATAAATAAAGCAAACAAACTACTCAAACCATTTAATCCGCAAAGGTATCATCCAATTGATTCAAATATGGAAACAATATCTAATCATCCGAAGTTTCGCGAATAAAATCGATAAATTGATCTAAAGCCTTGAAAATCAAAATATCAATTTTATAGATTCCCACGAAATCAATAATTTCATCTAAAGCCTTATAAGTGGAATCAAAGATTATATGCGGTTACGAATTAGGAAATAAATCATAATTGGGAGATATGTCTATCACTCATAGATATGCATGTTAGATATTAATAGACATATATTAGGCAGTAAAAAATGCAAATATAGTAGAGATGTGCATCTTACCTAATTAGAGGATATTCTTTCCAAATTTGGATCACACGCTCGGGGTCACAACTTGCTCCTTAGCGAGACAGCGACAGGCAATTGGCAGAGATGATGGTGGGGCTCACAGGTGGTTGGCGCGGTGATTTACGATCAAAGCCGACGAGGTTCGATGAGCCTGCAAAAACGGAGATTTTGAGGATCGGCTCAAGGATGAGTTTGACGTCGACGTGCAGTGAGCAACTTGCGGCACGGCTTGGCACAACAGGAACGCCAAGCTCGCCAAGGGGCTTCGTGGGCAGCAGCGGTGTCGTAGCTGCTGTGTGGACTTGACCAAGCTGATGTCGTCGGAACTACACACGTCATGGTGGTGAAGATTAGGACGGTGGCTCGTCATCTCAGTCCAGTGCGGGATGAGACGTTGCAGCTTGAACGAGGAAAGCGTTGTAGCAAGCGGGACAGCGGTGGGAGGAGTTACGAAGCCTATACCGCGAAGAAAGGGCCTCGCTCTAGCCTTTACTCTCTCTCTGGATTTTTGTGTGTGTCCAGTTTTGACTAGATTTTGTTGGTTTGGCATTGGGTCTTCAATGGCTGAATCTTTCGTGGAATTGTGGGCACGGATAATGGGTGGTTCAAGCACACGAAGAGCCCCCACGAGAGAAGTTCCTCTTTTAAGCCATCTCTACGTCTCTCTGTGGCCATCTATTCAATAAGTGTGACCTCCCCTTGACTGCAAAACGTTGACCAGAAGACCACAAACATCTACCGAAGCAATTATTGAACACGTGGACTCCTTGATGATTGTCGTGGAATTGGTAGCCTTGACCACACGAGGAGCAGCAACAACGTCATGGGTTCAACACGAAGGAAGCCAGTCGTCGATCTCGTAGCTTTCTAGAGGTATCACGGCAAGGCCACCTTGTCGTCGGAGGGAGGCGCAGCAATGGGTCACCATCTCGTGACGGCACAAACGGCGGCAACCGATGTGAAGCTCAGCCGCTGGATCAGCAAGGTCGCAACCGCGAGAGGCTCAGCATGTGATGCTTGGTTGAACGCTCCTCGTCCTCTCACGTGTTTTCTACGGCCGTGTATGAAATTGTGTGGCCCCCTTTCCTCTCATAATAGGTCTTGCTTTATATACGTAGGGTAGCCGAGGATGTTCCCAGGAAAGAGAACCGTTCTTTGCTCCTTTCGTAGATGCTGAATATATTATGTTTTTTATCTCTTTCCTTTTTTTAAATTTCACATGTGCAGGAATCAAATTTTTTCTCACCCATTGCCCGCAAATCACATTCCCAATTTAGTTAGACTAGTGGCTGGCTTGATTCTATCAAAATCTTGCCAAAAACTCAAACAAGTATAATATGATTGCCCCTGAGAAATTCATCTTTCTTAATTCAACCCTCCAATCTATATGATATTTTTTACCACTAACAATGTTCACGGCCTTGGCCAAATTCTCTCTCGTTGTGGGCTTAGTCCAATTCGCTGAATTAAATTTTAGAGCCATTAATTCAAACCCGTCCACCGGTCCAATACAAATGCAACTATAGACTAAATAATAAATGCTCCTAAAACTATATGTTATGCAATTTCATTTAATATTTCTTTTAGGGGTTAAAAAATTAATACCTAATTTTTTAATGCGATAAATGACTAAATGGGTTGCCAAAATTTAAGTGTCAATAATTTTTTAAGGAATAATTGTGCAAACACTATATCATGGCGCCATGAGAATATGGACACAAAACTTTAGGAAGTAAGGGAACATATAGGCAATCGCTCAGAAGCAGTTATGGCACGACTACTAGAAATACTATTGTCCATCTACTAAAGGCTCATTGTACAAATTAAACAAAATTATTATATTTTAATATCTTTACTTTACTGCGCTAAACTTTTATTTTTCAGATTGGCAGTATCAATGAAATTCCAACATGTATCTTTATCTTGGCGTACTCAAGCTTTCTTGTCAATTAAATTTTGGTAGAGTTTGTTTATATTTGGTTCGCTTGTAATAGTTGTACTTTCCAAGCCTTGATTTTCTTATTTGCTTGGATATTTCATGTCCGGAGTCAGCGCAGAACTTGTTTTCCTCTAATAAAACTAAAAACAACTTTCGATAAAGCCTATTTCATTTGTGGGAGAAATTCCAGCAAAATAGTTGCTCTAACTTGTCTTCTAATTATTAATTTATAAATCACCTTACAATGTGGATGGGATACTGAGGTGCACATGATAACGCTTTTTGGCTGGGGAACAGTTTTTTTTTTCAGAAATAGTTCTTTTCTATTTCTACTTCGAGGAACAATTTCTGAGTAAAATAAGGTGTTTGGTAACTACATAAAATTTCTATTCTTGAAATAGAAAAAGAATAGAAATGCGTTTGGTACGATTTTTTATTTTTTGTATTTTTTTATTTTTTATTTTTGCTCACGGACTGCCAACCACTGCCCGCCCACCGGCGGCGACGGGCGGTGGGCAATGGCGACGGGTGACGAGCGGCGGCGGGCGACGACAACAACGGCGGCCGACAGTCGGTGGTGACAACGGCGGTCGGTGGCAGTCATCGACGGTCGGGGGTGGCCAATGGGCTATGGGCGATAGCGATGACGATCAGACGGCGGCGGCGATGATGGTCGCCGCCGATGGGGCGATGGTCGGTGGTCGGCGGTCGCCCGACGGTGGGCAACAGTTGGCAGGCGGCCACCCAAGGCCATAGTAAGCAAGAAAAACAAAAGAAAAAATTGGCTTATTTCTATAAATTATTCCCGGTAACAAGAAGCTACTTTTTTTTTTGTTTTTTGTTTCTGTTCCAAATCTGTTCTCGGGAACAAAAGATTTACCAAATGGTTTTCTGTTCTTTTTTTGTTTCGGGGAACAAAAGAACAGAAATTGGGAAAAACAGAATCGTTACCATGCAAGCCCTAATAAATTGTTCTTTAAACTTTTTTTTTTTTTACCTATCTGACTTCCGATTGAATTTGAACCTTGAAAATCTTGTCAAAATGGGAAAACAATAACTACTTTTTTTAAGTCATATCAAATTAATTTTTGTCGCTTTTGACTTTACTTCATGGGTCATTGGGAGACTAAAGAAGACCCACTTGAAATAGAAATTTGATTTCGCATAGAAAAGAGCAAAACGCAATCACTTCAAAGAATTATTAAATAACTTTCTTCGAACGGCGTTAAATCCTCTCCCATAATTATCAACTAAATTGCTCATTTATTAATTCTTGGTAAGCTTCCTCCATCGAGGGAACCTACCGTCCAGCCAATCAATCATTCAGCAGCCTATTAGAACTAATGATGTCTTCTCTTATGAACAAAGTCACGTCATTTACCATGACGCCTTATCGAACCCATCGACCATTTTTTGGAATTTTACTGATCTTTTGGATTGGACAGAACTAACTACGGCGACGGAGGGCCATTCAAACTCTCCCGGATTTCTATCCATCTCTCCATAAAAAAAAAATGTTTTTATTATAGTATAAGTGAGAAATATGTGCATCGGTCTTGCTCTTTAGGGAGCTTGTACATGATCCCGAGGTCGCTTTAGATCTGAGTAATTGGCACCACTTTTGAGGGTTTCTTCAGCTAGAATTAGATCTACGTTACAAGAAATTTGACTTAGCAACTATCAAGGAATCGTGACATTAAAAACCATCGAAACCTCGATGCAACAAAAGTGGTACCCACGTTCATCTTCTCTTTCTTAATTTGGACCGCTCTTGCTTCGTGCTTCATGTGCTTAGAGCCAAAGCGTCGGCCTTTTTTCCTTTTCTGCCCCTTCTAATGGTGCGTTTGGGATTTGCTTTGGAAGGGATTTTGAGTGTCCAAAGTCCATTTGGCCAAATATTGGGTGTTTGGTAAAATTTCTAAAACGCACATTGAGAGAATACTAACCTTTAAAAGGTTGAAAGCTCAAGACAAGTTCTAGGCTGCCTTGGGCTTTCAGCATTTTCGAAAGCCTAAGACAGGTTCATCTTCTTCTCCAGTGGCATGGTTGCGTGTGGTTGGTCAATGACGAGCTGGAGAGAGGCCAGCAAGATCGCGGCTACCCCGGCGATCGTCACTGGCCAATCGCACGACCTCGGTGAGTCACGACAACTGCCCACAAGTCGCATTGCCACGATCTAGCTCTGGGTCACGCCACCCTCGGGAAGGGCCGCCTAAGGTCGTGTGACCTCAGGCATGACCTAAATCTGGATCGCCTGAGGTCGTGCGACCTCGCCATGACCAAATGTGTCCCTAGAGGTCACGTGACCTCAGGCTGGCACGCTAGTCGTGACAAGATCATGCAACCTGAATCTCAATCGCTAGAGGTCGCATGACCTTGCCGCAACTAGATTTGTGTCGCCAAAGGTCACGCAACCTCCGTGAAGGGTCGTTAGGGGTCACTTGACCTCAAGTGGCCTTCGTTGATGGTCGCTGGAAGTCGCTCGACCCTAGGTTGCCCTCACTAGTTGTCTTCGAGGGCTACCTGAGGCTATCGACCCTCGTTGGCCAACTTTTGTATTTTTCTTTTAACAATTTTTTCTTTTTTTTAATCACAAAAGTCCTTTGTAAATATAATTTATCTAAATATTTTTTTTACTTGAAGATACTTTACAATGGACTTTCAAATTACAATTTAATAAAAACAATTTGCATTTTGATAAACCCCTTTAACTTAAAGTCATTTGCATTTTTCCAAAGGCTTTCCCTAAAAGTTCAACAAAATTCACCTAAGTGGGTTGAAACTGGCTTGGCTGTTTGTATTTCACTTTCTTTCGATCTAGGAATTATATTGACTCCATCGATGCAAATTCAAACAACGTTGCAATACCAAAAAATACAATAAAACTTTATCTTCTAATGCAGAACTAAACGTGGTCTTATTCTCTTTGGATATGAATGACTTAAACTAGTTAAATGGGGCAGTGATTTCTCGAGTTTGTCGAGCCCACTTAATTAGGAGTGAGCGATTCCTAAATTCCCAAATTTTAAAATTTAAACCAGGTTCCCAAATTTTAAAATCTAGAACCTATCATATAGATTCTAAAGCCGACCTTAGAACCAACCCTGTTACAAGGTCTACCAAGAAACTAACTAATTCATTTTTTTTTGCTTTATTTTTTATATTCCTTGAAAGGACAAATTTTAGTAAAACATCTCCTAATTTACAATCGAGATAAATAACAGTTACAACAAAATAGTAAAGTAACACAATTGGGAGAAATACAGTACAAAACAACAAAATGAAGAAATTGGGATATGTCCAACTCATCACTTAGTTAAGTAAATGAAAGTAAAAGTGACAATAGAAATTCCAAGAAACAATCCATAAAAGATGGAAAAAAACATTACGACATCTTCAACTAGCCTTCAACGACCTGAAAGAATTGGATTCTTTGAAGGAGGTCGAGATCAAATGATGCATGTCATTGAAAAGTTTGCCCAATGTGCTGGTATTCACCAAGTTGGATACAGATTGGATGCCATTAGAAATTGCAGAGCACAACATTCAACTAGGGAGGTGATTGTGACTTTTCGGTGTTATAGAACAAATAAGGATCATACCAAAAGTGCAAAAACTTCCACTGGATGGGTAGAAAATGTGTGCAAGTCAAGGGTGAGCAGTTCCATGGTGAGTTGTAAGATCAGTTTTCAGTTTGTGGAACCCGGAACCTACTATGTAGAATTTGGAACTAGATTAGAACTGGCCAAGTAGGGTTGATCTAATCCGATTCCAAGGCCTAGCATGGAGCAGTGCTTACCCTTGACTTAAATCCAAATTAAATATTTGGGATCTATATATTCATGTCCACATGAAACATATGATGACCCAACAAACTAATCATGCGAGACAAGTACTAAAAAAAAAAAGATGTATGATTGGCGATTATTAGCGGTTAGGCTCTAGTCATGAATCATACATAACAACCTCTCCTATTTTTATTTCAGGACTACAACGTGACAAACTCGCTATACCATTGTCGCGCGTTTGGAGTGCACAAGCCAACGCATCACCGCCACAATCGAATAGTTGGCATAGTCTTTCAGGCACGACTCCACGGGATCAATACGTATATATATTTAAATGTTAAATAATAATTTTATCTAAAAGCTCAAATTTATTATAAAAAATAAAAGTTAGCAGTGTTTAGGGGTAAGCAGTTTTAGAGTTTGTCCAGGTTCCACCTATAACTTAGGACCTACTTGTCAAAATTAATTCATTATTTTTTGGAACCTAAAATCTATCGTATGTCTTGAAACCTAGAACTTACATTATCATAAGTTCCAAGGTCGATTTTATAGTCTACCTAAAAACCTGGCTAGTTTTTTTTTTTTTTTTTTTTTTTCATTTTTAGTTAAGCAAGATGAAAGTGAGTGCAATAACAAAAATGAAAACCCCCATTTGTTAATAGCAACAATCTATAAAAGATGAAAATGTAACATAAAATAAATTATAAAAAATTCATAACACGTAACATAAAACTTAAATTATAGAATGTTGTTTCTCAATTATCCATGAAAATTTGGCTATCAACTCACTTACAATTTAAGCATAAATTCTTACAAATAAATTCATGAGGGCCACTTAGGGTACGTTTAGTGATCATTCTATTCTTAGGAACAATTTTTGCTTAAAAATAGTTTTTTTTTATTCTATTCTCCGGACAAGTTTCTCAACATTCATATACATTTGATAATTGCACAAAATTACCATTCTTGAAATAGAAAAAAAGAAAAGAAAAGAAAGGAATGCAGTTAGTACTATCCTCAATTTTTTTGTGATGTGAAATTTCTTTTAATTTTTAGTAATTTTCTAAGATTTTTTTTCTTTTTTTTTCTCTCTTCTTTTTCCTCCTCTAATTGGTCATCGGGCCTCAACAATGGCTAGCGACTGGTTAGAAATGAGAGTTGGCAACCTTACGAGTGTTGAGGGAGCCTCACCGACCATTAGAGAGGTCAACCTTGCCTAGCCATGGCAAGGTCGTCGATTCTCATCTTTGGCGGATTATTGACCTTTTCTTCTAGAGGAGGAAGAAGAAAAGAAAAGAACAAAAAAGAAAATTACTCGATTTCAAAAATTATTCTCGAGAATAAAGAAGTAACTTTTATTTATTTATTTATTTATTGTTTCTATTCTAAATATATTTCTTGGCCAATGATCTATTCCCGAGAGTTGAAAAAGTAATTAATGTTAGCAAACGGATTTATGTTATTTTTTAATTCCGAAGAACAAAAGAACATAAATAGTCAACAACTGGCTAGTTACCAAACATGGCCTTAGTGAATCTATTTCTGATCCAATCCAATTCGATTCCTATATGGAATTAGGAACCAAGCTGCATAGTAAGGTTTCAAAACAATGGACTCGGGAATTAGATTGAATCCCACCATAATTCGAAAGCAAATCAGCTCTTATTGGGCTGATTTTCGATTCTAAATCATGCTCACCTTTAATAGTGATTTCATAAAATCTGACAATCAAAGACATAGCGCGTGTTGTGTCCTCTCACGGGAATCCATGCTTCGATATTTATTATTTCCTCCTCGTCAGCAAGTAAGTTGAAATTTCTAAGCGGAGTATTCAAGTGCGATCCCTTTGGGATATTCTTGAGCGCATTATTTGTTATTCTTATATTCAATCTACATAAATTTACTCAGCAATCGTTAAATAGACGATGTCAGAACATCTCTACCTCCTCTTCAAAGCATTTGATCTTCACCTATACTGTGCCCTAAAACTTTACAAACGTGGTGCTCCAAATGGATTATTATCAAAGCCATCACACGCATGCTGCTCATCTTGGTATAATAAAATCTAAGATGGAGACTTGTTTCTCTTGTCCCTAGTGAATAAGGTGACCAAAATTTCTCATATCGAAGCCAGTTGTTTCTTTCCCTTTCCATAATTTATAAATTATAATATTTGGGTTAATATCATGAATATCCCAAATTAATATACTTATGACAATTTTATCAAAAATCAAAAATTCAAAATTGATATATTAATATACCAAATTTACCATCTATTAATTTTCATTAAATTAGATTTATACCAAGAAAAATCATAAATCGCCGTACTTGTAACAAACGGAACGTAAAACCTCAAACTATCATCAAACTTAGCAATTTTATCGTTAAGGGTTATTAATAGTATTAATCCTATTTTATCGTACTAAATATGCAATTACACAAAATTCACCATAAATGATATTTTGATCGAGTAGCAGCAACCATCAAGAAATTAAAATTAAATGGACCGGCGGGGGGCAAACCGGTAATTGGGCCCCCCCGCGGATCCGTATTCCCCATTTCAGCGTACTCACGCAAAGACGCCAAACCGCCATCGGACGGATCGTAGAAATATCATCGCGTCTCGCATCTTCTCGACTTCCTCCTTCCCCAGCAATAAATAAAGGCCAAAGATTTCACCTTTCTGGCGTTGTGGTTGCCGCCGAGTCTCCCCTGCTCTCTCCCTCCTCTCCATGCGCGTTCCTCTCCAGAAGGTCAGTCAGATCTGCAGCGCCCTTCGCGACATTCGTGCGCGCTTGTTCTGTTGTCGTTTCTTGATCTTTCTAGTTGTTCGAGTAGCTGCTAGTGCGAGTCGGGATCTTTTGCTGTGTGTTTTTAGTCGTTTTTTCTGCGTGTTGATGCCGTTCTCGAGTGATATCGTCGAACCCAGATGGGGGTTTGCTCTTTGCATTGACTGATTAGCTTGCTTTCGCAACTGGGTTCGTCCAGATCTGACGCGGATCGAGAGATATCGTCGTGGAAATGGACTTCTTTGATCGGTTCAAGATCTGGGTTTTGGCCGTCTCCCTTGTCTTGAACTGTGGATGTGGATATTACCTCCCTGGGAGTTACCCGCATAAGTATTCTGTCGGTGATACTCTGTCGGTGAAGGTGAATTCGCTCACTTCCATCGACACTGAGATCCCCTACAGCTACTACAGCTTGCCCTTTTGCCAGCCTCTGGAGGGTGTGAAGGATAGCGCCGAGAACCTCGGTGAGCTCCTCATGGGGGATCGCATCGAGAACTCGCCATATCGGTTTAAGATGTACACCAACGAGTCCGAGATCTTCTCGTGCCGCACCGATCCGCTCACTGCGGATAGTTTCAAGCTCTTGAAGGAGAGGATCGATGAAATTTATCAGGTCAACCTGATCCTTGATAATTTGCCTGCTATAAGGTACACGAAGAAGGAAGAGTTTTTCCTCCGGTGGACTGGGTACCCTGTGGGAATCAAGGTTCAGGACACGTATTATGTGTTTAACCATTTGAAGTTCACTGTTCTGGTTCATAAGTATGAGGAGACCAATGTCGCTCGTGTTATGGGGACAGGGGATGCCGCCGAGATGATTCCAACTATTGGAAATGGTGGTTCAGATGTGCCGGGCTATATGGTTGTGGGTTTTGAGGTTGTGCCTTGTAGTGTCATGCATAATGCTGATTCAGTGAAGAACTTGAAGATGTACGAGAAGTATCCTTCTTCGATTAAATGTGATCCGACCACTGTGGCAATGGCCATTAAGGAAGGGCAGCCCATTGTGTTCACTTATGAGGTCGCCTTCGAGGAGAGTGATATCAAGTGGCCATCTCGTTGGGATGCTTATTTGAAGATGGAGGGATCCAAAGTCCACTGGTTCTCTATCCTCAATTCTCTTATGGTGATCACCTTCCTTGCTGGTATCGTCCTCGTGATCTTTTTGAGGACTGTCCGTCGTGACCTGACACGATACGAGGAGCTTGACAAGGAGGCACAGGCTCAGATGAATGAGGAATTATCTGGGTGGAAGCTTGTGGTTGGGGATGTGTTCCGCACTCCATCAAACCCCGCACTTTTATGCGTAATGGTTGGAGACGGTGTCCAGATTCTTGGAATGGCAGTGGTGACCATATTATTTGCTGCGCTTGGGTTCATGTCCCCTGCTTCACGTGGGACACTTATCACAGGTATGCTGTTCTTCTACATGATTCTTGGTGTAGTTGCTGGTTATGTTGCTGTCCGACTTTGGAGGACCATCAGCTCTGGTGATCACAAGGGATGGGTGTCGGTTGCATGGAAAGCCGCGTGCTTCTTCCCCGGTATAGCCTTTTTGATCCTGACCGTTCTAAATTTTCTCTTGTGGGGTAGTCACAGCACTGGAGCTATCCCGTTTTCTCTTTTCGTTATCCTGCTGTTGCTCTGGTTCTGCATATCAGTTCCGCTTACTCTTTTTGGTGGATATCTCGGAGCGAAAGCTCCCCAGATCGAATATCCTGTGAGGACTAACCAAATTCCTAGGGAAATCCCACCTCAGAAATACCCATCTTGGTTGTTAGTCCTTGGTGCTGGCACTCTCCCATTCGGCACCCTTTTCATCGAGCTATTCTTCATCATGTCTAGTTTGTGGATGGGCCGTGTCTACTATGTTTTCGGTTTCCTCTTCATCGTTTTGATCCTTCTAGTCGTGGTTTGTGCTGAAGTATCTCTAGTTTTGACGTATATGCACCTTTGTGTGGAGGACTGGAAATGGTGGTGGAAATCCTTCTTTGCCTCTGGTTCTGTTGCGATATACATCTTCTTGTACTCCGTAAACTACCTCGTGTTTGACCTTAAGAGCTTGAGCGGACCGGTCTCCGCCACTCTTTACCTGGGCTATTCCCTATTCATGGTCACCGCAATCATGCTCACGACCGGCACAGTTGGGTTCCTCTCCTCATTCTGGTTTGTGCATTACCTGTTCTCTTCTGTGAAGCTCGACTAAACTGATAGAACAGTTTTGTGAGGCAGTGGCGGCAGACGGGTATGTGGCTAGAGAGAAGGAAGACCCCACAAACTGTTCTATCTTGTATTACTTGCTTTCCTTGAGTTTTTACTTTTGCTAGGGATACAGTCAATGTAATCTGAATAATTCATTTGGTCTTTCTAATACAATTTTTTTTCTTGCTGAGATCGGTTCATGACACTGTTGGTGCATTTGGTTCAATTGTCGAAATGTTTCGGTAATGATGGTCGGTTCTAGGTAGATGATGCATCTTAATACAGATTCTCCTTTGATACAGTGAGTGGGTGGAATGCTGTGTATTCTTTTGGTAATGATTTGTGATTCTAATACTCCTCGCATTTGGTTTTGTGATTCTAAGACTATTTGCTTATGGTTTTGTGATCCTAAGATTTCTGGCACCCTGCTTTTCTTTTCTTATGTTTATGGGTCTTGCCCTTCTGGGTTTTGACTAATCTTGGTGGGCTTATAGCTGGCTAGTCAATGGTCATTGCCGTCGAAATGAAACATGGTGTGCCAAGACTCCTGAGCAGAGACTGCTTCTTGTAGTTTGGTCAGGGGACCAAAAGAGCCTGAGAATTGAGGTTCCAAAAGACAGGCTGTGGAAACACAGCACTTGACCAAGATTTATTTGCTCACAAACCACACAAGAATCACTTACTAGCATCATAGTTCTCTTCGACTGTATATCAAGACAAAAAAAAAAAGACGGTTTCGCTATCGCTAAATCGCTAGAACTAAAATTGCTTGGCAAGAGCTTCGGATGACGACAGATTGTTCTGCAAAATCACAGTACTTTCCATCACTTCTCTTTCCTTTTCGTTCGTTCGGACGGTTGGTCAGCACGATACAATAAGAGTTAGGTAATCCTTAGGTCGACGTCCGATTACTTCGAGGTGTTCAGGCGGCACTCAACCATCATGGTCATGACCTTAAAGGCCATCTCATTCGCTCGTATATTTTAAAATAGAAAGAGACACTATGATCAATGCCACCACAGTGCGGCTCTAACTGGTGTTAGAAAACTCAAAAAGTAATTATAATTAATCAGTTAATTAATTACTTAATTATCCAAAGAACTTATCAGCAATGTCTAGGTTGTCCTCCCCTAGCTTGTTAAAGTGTGCGGGCCACACATTTTTCTATTGAAAAGCACCATGCACCATACCGAAAGTTAGGTGATTAGCGCTCTCTTGTTGACACAAGTGTTGAAATAATCAATTTTCGAGTATGAGACTCCAAAGTTACATGTTGCTTTACTTCCTTGCAAATGAAGCCTGGTGCGACTCATTGAGAAAAGAGCAGAAACTTGAGAGATTCATGCAGATCACAGATCACAAGCTTTTTCCATTTGCAGCCAAATTGGAGTAATCTCTCAAATACGATGTGCTTTGAACAAAATCTCCTCACCAATAAGTGCGTGAGCATTGAATTAGTACAAAGAATTAGTCTCTGAAACAGATATAAAGGTGATTCCTGTCGCGTGAAGGAGGACTAAGAAAACAGCGCGCGTGCGATTACTTGAACGAAGGAAGGAACGAAAACCCTAGACTGACGAAATCTATGCGCGAGAGCTGATAGATGCATTTACTCGTCCAAGATCTGCAGAAGGCGTTGATGTCTTCGATCTGCTTTGCTATGTAGCAGTCGTTCATGTCGTGCAAATCGAACACGAGCTCCTTCGTTAGGCTATTGACTAGGTTCACCACCGCTTCGTCCATGGCCTCGGACTGTACTATAATCCCCGCGTCCTGAAGGATCTCGATGTCTTCCGGCACGTCGATGATGCTGTTGAGGAAGATTGCATAGCAGGTGAAATACGGGGCGGCAAAGGCATTGCACTGTTCATAAGCCACCAAGTTCCGAAGCAAGGGCCCTGTGCAGTCGTCGACGAACAGGGTTGGGATTCGGAGCTCCCTGTCCTCGAATTCTATGTTGAGGAGGTTGCCGGGATTCCTCTTGAACTTGATGCCGCATCTGCGAAGTATTCTCACTTCTTGCAGCCAAAACTTGCCTGGAAAATTATCGTGTCTGTTCCATCTCGTCCTGCGGGACCTTCGAGGATGGTAATCACTCGGGACGAAACTAGAGTGAAATAGACAGAGGAGATGATGATGCTGCCCTTTGTCTTGCAGCTTTATCTCGCTGTATTCGCCCTTCTGGGGTCCTAGAGGCTCGAAGAACAAGAGCGCGAGCTTGTTTAGCGAGTTTTCTTCCTCACCCGAGGCGGTCAGCTCGTAGATTTCCTTCAGCACGAAAAAAGGCAACTGGTTCTCGAGCATCAGCAGATCTCTAGTGATGTTGGGAAGCATCCATCTCGTCGCGAATATCGGTTCTTCCACATATTCAAATTGCTGATTTCGGGGCATACAAACGGGCAGACACGAGAAAGCATCAGCAACCGATGAATCCGAGCGAGCCAAAATGTGTTAAGATGGTTGCCAGGGATTGGAATCGATGGGTACCTGATTGCTCTTGTGATACAACCGCATGAGCTCAACGATGAAGCAACCGTCGAGAACCATCATCTGGATGAATTGGTTGCTGTCGATATGTTTGAACTCCTCTGAGTAACAACTCCTCGCCCTGCCTTCCAACTTCTTGATTGCAGTCTGGAGAGTCACCTCACGGTCCTCATCGCCGATCTGTTTCATGAGCCGCTTGTACAGCCTCAGCTTCTGAGGTTCCATCGGCCTCAGCTCCTGCCGGCCCCAGTGGATAGGACCGATCGAGACGACCCGAGGGTTGTACGCCTTCTCATCGACCTTGCGAATGTGCTCCGGAACCCGAAACATTGACCACTGCTTGCCGAAACGGCGCTCGTGGTGATCGGTTGCTTGATTCTCATGGAGATCTTTAGCAGCCGTCATGTCGTCGCTCGCATTCGGCTTTCCCCGAGCTTTGCGCTTCCTGTTCTTCATGATCTCCAAGACACCTTAATAAGTCGTCTCTCTCTCTCTCTCTCTCTCTCTCTCTCTCTCTCTCTCTCGTAGATTGACAATGGAAGAATATTTCCAATATGCAACTGGAACACAACAAGCAGTCACGTGGAAAGAAAATAAAAAAATTAAATCACGGATTTACATAGGATGGAAGCCTGAATAGTTCAGGTCTTCAAGTTTCAGTACCTTATGCATTTATGCGTGATAATACCTTCCTCAGATCAAGGACCAAGCAGCATCTTGGAAAAGTATGACATGGTACAAGGTTATCATAGTTGGCTGGTGGCATATTATTTTGTAGAATAATTTTGCACTTATGTCTAAAAGGATTAATCTTAAATTTTTTTTTTTAATAATTCTGAGCGCGTGCATATAGATGTTGAAGGGAAACTGCAACGAAACAAAGCTAAAGAAGAGATAAAAAAGGAAGATGCAGCGCAGATGCAAAAAGCTAAAGTTAAGAGAGAGAGAGTCAATTTAATCACCCTTTTTGGTCCATCGATAAGGCAAACCAATTATTGTATGCACTGTTCGAAGAAATTAAGATGTGCCTAATTAATCGAAATCCCAAAAAAAAATAAAAAAATCAATAATCGTTTCGTTAAATTCACAATACGGATGTCGAGCCCCTAAAAGTCGTATTCGAGAGCCTCCTTCCACGTTGTTGCGAGAGAAATTTGCTTTCTGGCTAAGGAAATGATCAGCGGCTGACCAAATAATATGCAACTCATTTTGATAGTGACACCTGAAATTAAAGTATGTATAATATTCCCTAATCCCCCTTGGAATTGATCAAGTTCTGCAAAGAAAACCCTGAGACCTCACAAGCAACCCGTTCAAAGTTTTGACCAAGATACATGAAATCCCGGACATCCTTAAGTTAACGAGGATTTACAATGAAAGAAAGGTCAAACCACGAACAGGAATTGTTGTCAAAGGGTTGCTGAAAGATTTCGGATCTTCATCTGGGTCGTCCTAGAGAGAATCGTTTTTTTGGTTGGGTTGTGTTCCCGCATGATATCAAGTTGGCGAGCAAAGACAAAAGATATGATGTGGCAAGCACGATCAGGCACTCCGTAGGTGTGAAACCAGATTAGATTATGGGCAAAGTTTCGATCATTACGATGCAAGATCATATTTTAATCGCGACCATGACATCTTGATCGGCTTTTTGCATATTTCTTTGTTTTACGGAAGAAAGCAGACATGTTTCGCTCCTTCGCTCGTCTCGTTTTTGGCACATTGCCAGCACAATTTCCACTGGATTTTCTTCATTGTTATTGTTGTGTTCACACCTCCCTCCACGCAGTCAACGTCCTATGAGACCAATGATTCTTTCTCGTACTATAATCCTAAGGATATTTCGCCTTATTTTTTAATCGATTCACTTATTTTTCACGTTACATACATACATTAAAACTTCACCTAAGTTACATTTAGTTTCTAGAGATTTCGGATGGAGATGGATCTTGATCGGATGATAGACTTACATGTCTGCACATTAGTTCGAGATTATGATAATGTAAAACACAGAGCTAGCTGTGCATCAAGACAATTGTACAAAGTCTTCCTTAATAATCACGAGGAAAGACCGCGAATGATTCAAAGCCTAGGACCACCAGCTGAACAGGCGACTATTTCTTTTCTTGGACATCATCATAAATCCAAATTACTACGCTAGGTATATTCCTTTTCTCGATGGAAACCACGTCCGACCCGCACAGGAAGTGCTGCCGGTGGAAGAAATGGTGCTCTACAGCTAAGCTCATGTATTTGAACTATCCAACAAGGGGAAAAAAACAGCAAATACAGTGGGGTCGACAAAATGTTAGGTTTATGTTTTACCTGACATTGACTTGATTTAATAAAACGAATCTAAATACAGCAAAGTTCTATCATTTGGTGCCGAAAAATACCGAATGTTAATTAATATTGGTCACAATAAAATAAACTTTTGGTAAAGCTATTTTTTCACCTCTATTTGAATGGTAAAATGTACGACAAGATATTATCAAAACGTGAGAGCTGAAAAATGCACTTGCTCAGCCAAGATTGGCAAAACTTATTGATGTCCTCAATTTGCTGGGCTATGAAGCAATCGCTGAGGTCGTGCATATCAAACACAAGCTCCTTGGTAAGGCTGTTGATGAGGTCCACCACCTCTTCGTCTTCGTCCACCGATTGAATTATGATGCCGGCGTCTTGCAAGATCTCGATGTCCTCCAGGGTCTCGATGATGCTGGTGAGGAAGATCGCGTAACAGGTGAAATATGGTGGGGCGAAAGCGTTGCACTGCTCATAAGCCAGTAAGTTCCGCAGGAGTGGCCCTGTGGACTCGTCGATGAATAGGGTGGGGATCTTGAGCTCCCGATTCGCGAACTCTATGTTGAGGAGGTTGCTGGGGTTGTACTTGAACCGGATGCCGGCTCTCGATAGTCTCTTTGCCTCGTGCACCCACAGCTTCCCTGGGAAATTCTCGAGCCTGTTCCATCGAGCGCCCCCTTTACTTCGTGAATGGTGATTGGCGGAGGGGATGAAGCTCGAGTGGAATAGCGCCAGGAGATGGTGATGCTTGCCCCTGTCGTCCAACTTGATATCGTCATACTGTCCCTTCTGCAGCCTCAGAGGCTCCATGAATAGGAGGGCAAGCTTGTTTAGGGGCGTCGCATTCTTGTCGGACGTCGTGAGGTTGTAGATCTCTTGCAACACGAACATCGGCAATTGGTTCTCGAGCATGAGAAGATCTCTAGTGACGTTGGGCAGCATCCATCTTGTTGCAAACATTGGTTCTTCCACAAATTGTCCCTCTTCGTCCTAATCTTGACCAAAACACATACAAAAAGATACATTTATATGAAGCATGTGCAAGATCACTAATTGTAGTGAAAGGATATCAAATCGAACACAGGACTCTTCTATAAATTCTGCATCTTGGAATTAATATGAATAGTTAATCACAAACCTGATTGCTCTCATGGTAAAGCCTCAAGAGTTCCACAATGAAGCAACCATCAAGAACCATCATTTCGACAAACTCGTCAGAGCTAATATCGTCGAACTCCTCCGAGTAACAGCTCCTTGCATCAGGCTCCAATTTCCTCATCGCTGTCTTGATGCGCTCATCGGGATCTTCATAACCCATCTGTGCGAGGAGGCGCTCATAGAACCTCACCTTCTGAGCTTCCATGGCTCCTAAGGCGGCCCGGTTCCGATGGAAGGGGCCAATCGAGATGACCCTAGGGTTGTATGCCTTCTCATCGACCTGACGAATATGCGCTGGAACCCTGAAGATCGACCACTGAGGGCTGAAACGGCCGGCATCATGGTCGACTGTGTTACTGGGGAAATCTACAGCAGCTGCCGCTATGTCTTTGTCTTCCTCTTCTAGCTTTCTTGGAGATTTGCGCTTCTTGCCCATCTCGGAGGCCTGCTCTTTATTTTCAAGACTCTTAAACAGGTTATAGTCTTTCTAGGTGAAGAAGATTCACAATGAAGATCTCTCTCTACTTTCCAGACTGGAAAACGCGGCATCCACATGGCGGTATGACAATTTTTTAGAGCCAAATAGAACGAGTTTGAACAGTTCACTTACGTTTGGAATATTTGGTCAAAAGAGAAGGTAAGAGAAATAGGTTTTATCATATTGGGCTTTGCCATCAAGTCTCCTTTTTAATTCGATGGTTTTAAAACTTACATTTTTATGGTCACACTAGACAGAATCTCCCCCAGATACAAACGAAACGTTTTGGATATAAAGACATGTTCAAGATATTTTATTGGCTTGTGTCATATAGTTCACTGAATATAATCGAGAGATTTGCCCAAGGCTTCTGTACAATATGTCATATGGTCGGCCAATTTGATCCGTTCATTTTTTGGACTAGGAAAGATGCAAGTCGCCCGGTCGATGGGCAAATATGCGATTGTTTGCTTAATTCGGTAATATTGAAAAAATTGTTCTTGATTAGTAGAGATAATCACCGTCATCATCAAAGTAAACTTTACACGGTATTGGACCTTAAGTGCAAAATGGAATGCTCAAGACGAGGTCGTGGGGGCTGATTTCATGAAATCCAGACATAACAATGCCTAACATGATCATTTCATAATTAAAAGTGATGGGGGTTTGAAGAAAATCGATAACCACCAATCAAAGATATGATTATTTATGTGGTTAAGCTGATTTCAACGTATCATCCTTTTTTTTTTTCACTGTTATTAGGTTTAAAACATTGTAACAACGCTCACGGAAAATTAAATCTACATGTCAAACTTTTCTGCGGAACTCTTTCATAAGAGTTCTGTAATCTTTAGGTCAACGTACGATTTCCATACAACAATTCTTGAAGAATGCTAGGTGATTAGGCACTCACGGTCACAGTCATGATCATTAGGCCATCTCATTTGCCTTATAATAGGAAGAGATCAATTCCAAGTCCCCTAGCTACCACCACAGGGAGGCTCTAACTGGTGTTAGAAGCATCTACAAGTAACTATAATTAATTACTTGATTACTTAATTAGAAAAAGAACTTGTCAGTTCGTCAAGACTCTGCTTCTCTGGTATATTAAACAATATCTCCTTACCAATTAGTGTTCGACTACTGAGTTAGTAGAAAGAATTAGTCTCTGAGAACAGATATGAAGGTGATTTGCGTTGCCCGAAGGAGGACTAAGAAAATAGCGTGCATGCGATTACTTGAGCCAAGGGAACAGGAACGACAACCCTAATCGGACAAAATCGATGCACGAGAGCTGATAGATGCATTTGCTCTTCCAAGATCTGCGGAAGGCGTTGATGTCTTCAATTTGCCGTGCTATGTAGCAGTCGTTCCTGTCGTCCAAATCGAACACTAGCTCCTTGGTGAGACTATTGACAAGGTTCACCACCTCTTCGTCCACGGCCTCGGACTGTACTATGATCCCTGCCTCCTGAAGGATCTCGATGTCTTCCGGCACGTCGATGATGCTGTTGAGGAAGATCGCGTAGCAGGTGAAATATGGCGCGGCGAAGGCATTGCATTGCTCGTAAGCCAGCAAGTTCCGAAGCAAAGGCCCCGTGGAGTCGTCGACGAAGAGGGTCGGGATCCGGAGCTCCCTGTTCTCAAATTCTATGTTGAGGAGATTACCGGGATTGCCCTTGAACTTAATGCCAGATCTCCGTAGTATTCTTACTTCTTCCAGCCAAAACTTCCCTGGAAAATTTTCGTGTCTGTTCCATCTCACGTCTCGGAGCCTTTGAGAAGGATGGTAATCACTTGGGACGAAACTAGAGTGATATAGAGCGAGGAGATGATGATGCTTCCCTTGGTCTTGCCACCTTATCTCAGTGTATTCGCCCTTTTGGGGTCGTAGAGGCTCGAAGAATAGGAGCGCGAGCTTGTTTAGCGGGATTGCTTCCTCGTCGAAGGTGGTGAGCTTGTAGATTTCTTCCAACACAAAAAAGGGCAACTGGTTCTCAAGCATTAGCAGATCTCTGGTGATGTTGGGAAGCATCCATCTCGTCGCGAATATTGGTTCTTCCACATGTTGGCCGTGCTGATTCCCGAACAGACAAATGGACAGACACGAGAAAGTATTAGCAATCAATGAATCAGAGCAAGGAAAAAAATTTGTGTAAGATGGCATTTGGTATGGGAATTAATAGGCACCTGATTGCTCTCATGATATAATCGCATGAGCTCGACGATGAAGCAACCGTCAAGAACCATCATCTGGGTGAATTCCTCGCTGCTGATGTGGTTGAACTCCTCTGAGTAACTTCTCCTTGCCCTGCCTTCCAACTGCTTGATCGCAGTCTCGAGGCCCACATCACGGCCCTCATCACCGATCTGCTTCATGAGTCGCTCATACATCCTCAGCTTCTGAGCTTCCATCGCCCTCAACTCTGGCCGGCTCTGGTGGAAAGGACCGATCGAGACGACCCGAGGGTTGTATGCCTTCTTGTCAACCTCGCGAATGTGCTCCGGAACCCGAAAGATCGTCCACCGCTCGCCGAAATGACGCTTGTGGCCCGTTGCATGATTTCCATGGAGATCGCCGGCGGCCGTCATCTCTTCACTTGCTCTCACCTTTCCCAGAGATTTGTGCTTCTTGTTTTTCATGATCTCAGAGACACCGCAAAAGGCCATCTCTCTCTCTATGACCAATTAACGATGAAAGAATATTTCCAGCAGGCGCTGGAACACAAGCAGTCACGAGGTATAAAGATTAAACGTTACAGGTTGAGATAGAACAAGAGTTTGAATAGTTCAAAAGGTTAGGGTCAGAAATATAGATTTTGGCCTTCAAGATTCAATACCTTTATGCAATCGCTCGTGATGAGAACCTCCTCAGATACAAGACTAAGCAGCACCCTGAATGAGTCCGACATGGAACGAGGAATCTTATTTGAGTGGCGGCACATTATTTTGTAGAATATTTTTGCATTTATCTTACGAATTAATATTAACCCATAACTAGTTATAAGTGTATCTATTTGTTGAAGTGAAATTAGGGAAAATTGTCCAAAAAAATATTAAACCTATTGCACTTTTATCAATTTATTACTAAACCTTTTGTCAATGGAGTCATATACATTTTCATGTTTTTCCAAATTTTGGTTAGAAAATCGCTAATATTGATACTTGCTATTCTATGTAGCATAACTGGCTTTAAAGTAGACGAGTTTTATTTTTTATTTTTGAAATTTTTTTTCCTTTTTTTTTTATTTTTATTTTGGCCAGTGAGGGTCGCTGGATCCTCGTCCAAACCATCTAGCCTCACTTAGATTTGTGTGAGGCCAAACGAGGGCGTCTAGGCCCTTGCCCAAGGCTGACAAGGGCTTCATAGCCCTTGCTGAGTGGCCAACATGGTTCCGGACCCTCATCAACCATATAAACAAGAAGAGAAAAAAAAGGAAAAAATAAAATAAAATAAATATTAAAATATTATTAAAATATGTCATAATTAATGTCGATTGTGCTGCATAGGATGTCTGGTATCTACGTTAACAATTTCTGGCTAAAATTAGTCAAATGAACTCAATTGCCAAAATATGAAAATATTTAGGTCTCAACCGATAAAAATAAAAAGGTTTATAGATTCATAATTTTTTAGATAATTTTTCCTCAAATAACTACATAGGAATATAGATAAAGAAGATACAAAATTGATGTAAAAGCTAAAGGTAAAGAGAGATATTTCGACGTACTTGCTTTTTGTCCATCGACAACGTAAAAATAATTATGAGATGCACCATAACAAGAAATTAACATGTGCCTAATTAATCGAAATCTAAAAAAAAAAAAAAACATTTCTCTAACCGATCGAAATGCCAAAAAAATTAATAATCATTTCGTTAACTCTAGTCATACACGAATGGTCGACCTCCCAAATGTTGTTCGCAAAAATCTCCTTCCTTCTTGCAAGAGAAACGTGCTTTCTAACTGAGGAAATGATGATTGGCTGACCAAGCTCATTTTGATAGTGACACCTGCAAGTAAAGTAAGGTATAGTCATGTCAGGCCAAAAAAAAAAAAGGTAAGGTATAGTCATGACTTCATATAATCCCCCTCGGAATTGACCAAATTCATCAAATAAAAACCTGACATGTAATGAGCAACTTTATGTATCTGACCCAGACTTCTCTCAAAATATCAGATGTGCCTAGAAGAAGGAAGTTCTAACTTCAAATCCACAGCTTCCTCTTAGATTAAATTATGCTCCATCAAAGTCCATAATCTATTGCTTGATGGTCTCTGAGATTAGTGAAGAGTTATTTAGTGAAACTTATGAAATCTTAGTAGCTTCTAATTCTAGTATATTAAAGTGTCCGGATTACAATTTTTTTACTCGGGAAAAGTACAATCCACCAAACAAAAAGTCAGATGAATAGCGCTCTCTAGTCTACATTAGCATTTGTGTTGAATAATTAAATTTGAGTACGAGACTCAGAAGTTGTACATTGCTTTACTTCCTTGCAAATGAAGCCCGGTGTACTTCGTGAGAAAAGAGCAGAAACTTGAGAAATTCATACAGAATATAGGTCACAAGATTTTCCATTTGTAGCCATATTTGAGAAATCTCTCCAGCATGATGTGCGTACATTTTAATAATATTTTAATATTTGTTAACAATTATTTTTCCTTTTCTTCAATTTTCTTTGTGTTTTTTTTTTTTATTGCGGTCGGCAAAGGTCGCTGGAACCTCATTGGCCATTGGGCGAGGGCAGGCAAGGCCCTCGCCCAAACGGCTACTAAGCGAGGGCCACAACCTCACCTGCAGTCAACAAAGGCTTCGTGGCCGTGGGTGAGGCCGCGATGGCCTCACCTAGGTTTGTGCATGGCCAAATGAGGGCGTCCCATTCCTCGCCTGAGACTAGCAAGGGCTTCGCGGCCCTCACTTAGTGGCCGACAAGGTTCCAATGACCCTTGCCAGCCACGGTATTAAAAAAAAAAAAAAAAACTTGAAGAAAAGGAAAAATAAATGTTCGAAAAATATTAGAACTTATCTGCATCAGTGTCAACTATGCCACGTAATATAATTAACATCAATGTTAGCAATTTTCAGTCAAATTGACTGGATGGACTCAATTGGTAAAATGTAAAAAGGTTTAGGATTCAATTAACAAATTTAAAAGATTCATAGTCGAATTGACAAAAGTGCAATAACTTAATTATTTTTTAGACAATATTTCCATTGAAATTAGGTAAAAACATAGATAAAGAGTAAACAAAACCGATGTGAAAGCTAAAGGTAAAGAGAGAAATATTTCGACTTCGTTGCTTTTTGTCCATTAATAGTGTAAAAACAATCATGAGATGCATTATTACGAGAAATTAACATGTGCCTAATTAATAGAAATCTTAAAAAAAAAAAAAAAAAAAGAGCATTTGTCTAACCTATCAAAATACGCAAAAAAATCAATAACCATTTCTTTAACTTTAGTCACATACGCATGGTCGACCTCCTAAAAGTCGTATGCAAAAACCTCCCATTTTGCAAGAGAAATATGCTTTCTGGCTAAGGAAATGATCATTGCCTCTGACCAGGCTCATTTTGATAGTGATGCCTGCAAGTAAAGTAAGGTATGGTTATGACTTCATAATCCCACTCAGAATTGACCAAATCCATCAGATAAAACCTTGACACATGATGAGCAACCTTTATGAACTTTGAACGAGAGTTCTTTCAAAATATAGTTACACCTGGAATCATTTGTTTCTTAAAAAATAAATAATTTGAGAAATATTTTTTCAAACATTGATCACCTGTATTACTTGATATAATTAATCGATAGATAATGTTTTCACTATTAATAATAATTTTATGTCTAATCCGCAACTTCCTCTTAATAAAAAATCCGTAATCTATCGCTTGATGGTCTCTGAGATTAGTGAAGAAGTTAATTGGGAAAGTTCATTAAATTTTAAAAGCTTCTAATTCTACAATCCGCGACACGTGGTATGGTTGACCCCCTAAATGAAAAGCCTCCCTCCACTCTGCTTGCAAGAGAAACATGCTTGCTGGCTAAGGAAATGATCATTGCCTAACAGCTCATTTTGATAGTAATACCTGCAAGTAAAGTGAGGCATGGTTGTGACTTCATATAATCCCCCTCCGAATTGACCAAATTCACCAAATAAAACCCTGACATGTAATGAGCAACCCTTGTTTGTACTTTGACCAAGACTTCTCTCAAAATATCAGATGTGCTTAGAAGAAGGAAGTTCTAACTTCTAATCTACAGCTTCCTCTAAAATTAAGATCGTCCACTGCTCACCGAAATGACGCTTGTGGCCTGTCGCATAATTTCCATGGAGATCTCTGGCGGCGATCATGTCTTCACTTGCTCTCGGCTTTCCCAGAGATTTGCGCTTCTTGTTTTTTCATGATCTCCAAGACACTGTAAAAAGCCATCTCTCTTTGTGGTCGATTAACAATGAAAGAATATTTCCAGCATGCGCTGGAACACAAAGAGTCACGAGGGATAAAGATTAAACATTACAGGTTGAGATAGAACAAGAATCTAACTAGTTCAAAGGTTAGGGTCTGAAATATAGATTTTGGCCTTCAAGACTCAATACCTTTATGCAATCGTGGGTGATGGGAACACCCTCAGATGCAAGACTGAGCAGCATCCTGGATGAGTCCGACATGGAACGAGGAATCTTATTTGACTGGTGGAACATTATTTTGTCGAATATTTTTGCACTTATCTTACGGATTAATATTAACCCATAACTAATTATAAGTGTATCTATTTGTTGAAGTGAAAATCAGGGAAAATTATCAAAAAAAGTTCTTAACCTATTGCACTTTTATCAATTTAGTACTGAACCTTTTGTCAATTAAGTTATATACATTTTCACATTTTGCCAAATTTTGGTCGGAAAATCACTAACACTAACACTTGCTATTCCATGTAACACAACTAGCTTCAATGTGGACAAATTTTAATAATATTTTTTTCGAAATTTTCTTTTTTTTTTTCCTTTTCTTCTCTTTTTTTTTTTGTTTTTTTGTTTTTGTTTTTTTTGTGGCCAGTGAGGGTTGCCGGAGCCTCGTCCAAACCATCTAGCCTCACTTAGATCTGTGCGAGGCCAAACGAGGGTGTCTCGGCCCTCGCCCAAGGTCGACAAGGACTTTGCGGCCCTTGCTTAGTGGCCAACTTGGTTTCGGTGATCCTCATCAACCATATTAAAAAAGAGAGAAAAAAAGGAAAAAGAAAAGAAAATAAATACTCAAATATTATTAAAATTTGTCATTGTCAATGTCGATTGTGCCACGTAAGATAGCCATCATCTATGTTAATAATTTCTAGCAAAAATTGATCAAATGAACTCAATTGGTAAAATGTAAAAATATTTAAGTCTCCACTAAGAAAAATGAATAAAATTTATGATTGAATTGATAAAAGTGTAATAGGTTTATGACTTTTTTGATAATTTTCCCAGTAAAAAACGCATAGAAATATAGATAAGGAAGATACAAAACTGATGCAAAAGCTAAAGGTAAAGCGAGAGACATTTGGACATCATTGCTTTTTGTCCATCGACAAGGTAAAAATAATTATGAGATGCACCGTCACAAGAAATTAACATGTGCCTAATTAATCAAAATCCTGAAAAAAAAAAAAGAACATTTCTCTAACTGATCGAAATGCCGAAAAAATTAATAATTATTTCGTTAACTTTAGTCATGCACGCATGGTCGACCTCCTAAATGTCGTTTAAAAAAACCTCCTTCCTTCTTCTTGCAAGAGAAACGTGCTTTCTAGCTAAGGAAATGATGATTGCCTGACCAAGCTCATTTTGATAGTGACACCTGCAAGTAAAGTAAGGTATAGTTATGACTTCATATAATCCCCCTCGGAATTGACCAAGTTCATCAAATAAAAACCTGACATGTAATGAGCAACCCCATGTATCTGACCCAGACTTCTCTCAAAATATCAGATGTGCCTAGAAGAAGGTTCTAACTTCTAATCCACAGCTTCCTCTTAGATTAAGTTATGCTCCATTAAAGTCCATAATCTATCGCTTGATGGTCTCTGAGATTAGTGAAGAGTTATTTAGTGAAACTTATGAAATCTTAGTAGCTTCTAATTCTAGTATTTAAAGTGTCCGGGTCACAATTTTTTTACTCTGTACCGCCAAACAGAAAGTCAGATGAATAGCGCTCTCTGGTCTACATTAGCATTTGTGTAGAATAATTAAATTTGAGTATGAGACTCAGAAGTTGTATATTGCTTTACTTCCTTGCAAATGAAGCCCGGTGTGACTCCATGAGAAAAGAGCAGAAACTTGAGAGATTCATGCAGATTACAGGTCACAAGATTTTCCATTTACAGCCACATTGGAGGAATCTCTCCAGCATGATGTGCTTCAGTTTTAATGATTTTTTAATATTTGTTAACAATTATTTTTCCTTTTCTTTAATTTTTTTTTATTGCGATCAGTAAAGATAGCTGGAACCTCACTGGCCACGGGGCGAGGGCTACGAAACCCTTGCTAGTGGTAGGCGAGGCCCTCGCCTAAACGGCTACTAGGCGAGGGCCGCAACCTCACGTGTAGTCGATGAAGGCTTCGTGGCCGCGGCGAGGCCCCAATGGCCTCACCTAGGTCTATGCGTGGCCAAACAAGGGCATCCCGTTCCTCGCTTGAGACTAGCAGGGGCTTCACGGCCCTCACTTAGTGGCCAACAAGGTTCTAATGACCCTCGCCAGCCACAGTAAAAAAAGAAGAATGAAGAAAAGGAAAAATAAATTTTAGAAAAAATATTAAAACATTATTAAAACTTATCTACGTCGTATCGGCTATGTCACATAAGATAGTTGATATTCATGTTAACAATTTTCAGTCAAATTGATTGGATGGACTCAATTAACAAAATGTAAAAAGGTTTAGGATTCAATTAACAAATTTAAAAGATTCATGACTGAATTGACAAAAGTACAATAATTTAATTATTTTTTGGACAATTTTTTCCAGTGAAAGTAGGTAAAAACATAGATAAAGAAGATACAAAATCAATGCAAAAGCTAAAGGTAAAGAGAGAAATATTTTGCTTCATTGCTTTTTGTCCATCAATAGTGTAAAAACAATCATGAGATGCATTATTACGAGAAATTAACATGTGCCTAACTAATCGAAATCTCAAAAAAAAAAAGAAAAAAAAAAAAGCATTTGTCTAACCTATCAAAATGCCCAAGAAAATCAATAACCAATTCGTTAACTTTAGTCACATACGCACGGTCGAGTCGTATGCAAAAACCTCCTCCCATTTTGCAAGAGAAATATGCTTTCTGGCCAAGGAAATGATCATTGCCTCTGACCAGGCTCATTTTGATAGTGATACCTGCAAGTAAAGTAAGGTATGCTTATGACCAAATTCATCAGATAAAACCTTAACACATGATGAGCAACCTTTTTTTAACTTTGAACAAGAGTTCTTTCAAAATATCAGTTATGCATGGCATCATTTATTTCTTAAAAAATAAATAATTTGAGAAATATTTTTTCAAACATTGATCACTTGTATTACTTGATATAATTAATTGATAGATAATGTTTTCACTATTAATAATAATTTATGTCTAATCCGCAACTTCCTCTTAAAATAAAATCCGTAACCTATCGCTTGATGGTCTCTGAGATTAGTGAAGAAGTTAATTGGGAAAGTTCATTAAATTTTAAAAGTTTCTAATTCTACAATCCGTGACACGTGGTATGGTTGACCCCCTAAATGAAAAGACTCCCTCCACCCTGCTTGCAAGAGAAACATGCTTGCTGGCTAAGGAAATGATCATTGCCTGACCCAGCTCATTTTGATAGTAATACCTGCAAGTAAAGTGAGGCATGGTTTCAGACCAAAAAAAAAAAAAGTGAGGCATGGTTATGACTTCATATAATCCCCCTCCGAATTGACCAAATTCATCAAATAAAACCCTGACATGTAATGAGCAGCCCTTGTTTGTACTTTGACTAAGACATCTCTCAAAATATCAGATGTGCTTAGAAGAAGGAAGTTCTAACTTCTAATCTACAGCCTCCTCTAAAATTTAATTATGCTCCATAAAAGTCCATAATCTATTGCTTGATGGTCTCTGCGATTAGTGAAGAGTTATTTAGCGAAATTTATGAAATTTAAGTGGCTTCTAATTCTACAATTCGCGACACATCGCAGCATTCGAGAGAAAGAGGGTCGGGACCATTTTCCTTCTCTTCAAGTCGATGAGGATTTCCAGTGAAGAAAAGGCTGGGTTGTAAAAAAAAATCGAATCGTGATTACACTTGTAAAGTTTATTAATGCGTTAATTAAGCTATATATTCTTCTGGGTATAGTATTTTAAAAGGGAACATAACCACATCGGTTATGTTGATGCAAAACCTCGGAACTTCATCATTGGTGGTGTCCAAAGAGAGGTCATTTTCTAACTTGCGTTGCGTCGCCCACGAGATGAAGTTGGCCAACAAACACGGAAAAGAAGATGTGCCGACCGGGACCAGATACATCAGGTGTGAAACCAGATTAGATTATTGATTAATGTCTTGATTATTATGACGCAAGATCATAGTAAATCACGACCTTGAATCTTGATTGGCTTTCGATTTTGTAATATTTTTTATCTTACGGAAGAAAGCAAACATGTTTCAGTCGTTCGCTTGTCTTGTCTCCAGCACATTGCCAGCACGATTTCCACTAGAATTCCACTGTTATTGTCGGCGTCACGTCTCATCCACGCAGCCAACGTGCCATGAGATGAAGTTGCTACTTCAATATTTGTCCTCATAATTTAGTGTACAGTATCCGCCGTCTATAAAAGCATCAAAGAACACATGACTTACTACTTAATTATTCAAAACACTCCTTCTAGATTAAACTTCGACCTTAATTCAGCTATTAGATGGAGGTTCGATTTAACATTTAATTATTCTAATATTTTTCTATATCATTGCTCATCTTCTTCGTCGACACCACCCTCACCAGCCACACCTTCTTCACCCCCGGCCACACCCTAGCTGGCCTAGGCAAGGAAATCGGTACCGTCAAAGTGAATAGTCGAACTTACCGATCGCTTGTTTGGCTGCAAATGATTTAGGCCGTCAAAATCAGTCCTGCCTTGTAGATCGTGTTATGGTCTCCCCCGCGAGGCACGCGAGCACTTACATTTTGGCTTTGCCGTAATTTTTTTTTTCCTTTTTGTCCCTGGTTTTTATTTTTGACTTTTTTTAGCTTCTTCTGGTGCCTGTTCTGGTTCTGCATATGTCATTGTTGTGGGAGGAACGATAATGACGAAACAGAGACAAGGTTGAATGGGAGGTGAAGAGGAGCACTTCATCTCAAAATGAGGAACGAAACCAGCGAGGACTTGCAGGCACACAAGCCACACAACGCAGAACCAGGTGTGGGCGAGGGTCGCAGCCGTCACTTGGCCGGTGAGGCTCGCAAGCCTTGGTGACGCCTGGCCTTTTCAGGGAAGATGAGTAGTGAGGAAAACGAAAAAAATAAAAGAAGAAAAAATTATAACATTTCTTAAAAAGTGATGTCGATTTGAGCATTGTCAAACATGTTAGATTACCAGCTGTGTCACATAAGACAACTATTATTGACTTAACCATCACATCAATGACTTTCAATCTTAATTGATTGAATAGACTACATTGGAATTTCATGTAAAATTTTAAAAATAAATTGGCCCAAATTCAAAAAGTTTAGGATTGAATTGGTAATCTTATAAAAGTTTAGGATTTTTTTTTAAACCATATTCCCACTTTAAACTGCAAAAAAAAGGGTCAATAATTTCACAAAAGTGTCGGTAAGCTAGTAATTTACCGGAAAATCAGTAACCTTTTCTTGCCCACGTTTTCCTCACACTTTCCAACTCTTACATAAATTTAACCTTGTGTAAAAATTGTTTAGAATTTCTTGGAACGGCAGTAGTGTGGTCCACAATAATAAATCAATAAAGCAGTTGCTGCCCTCTGTTGTCTGGTTTCCGCAATTACTTGCAAGGCGAGATCAGAAGCATTTAGTCAAATTGCAGAAACTGCTAAGAAAAACGCTTGATCTGGGGCAGATCAATTCATGAGACCACTCGATACACAAAGTCAATCACTTTGGAGGACTAATAATTCACAAAAATTAATCGAAAAAAACTAAGCGGAATTGGCTTAATGGTTCCCAACAATGAATGCAATTACAGGAGCAAAACAGGGATATCGAATTAGTATAAAAAGAATGGTCGAGTGCGCTACAAGATGAGGTTAGAATGTGAATCGAAGAATGTAAAGAAAGAGATTACAACTATCTGAATGGTAAGAGTGATGACAGGATATTTGCACAATGAGAGAGCTGGTAAATGCACTTGCTCTGCCAGGATTTGCAGAACTTGTTGATGTCCTCAATTTGGTCGGCTATGAAGCAATCGCTCATGTCGTGCATATCAAACACGAGCTCCTTCGTGAGGCTATTGATGAGGTCCACCACCTCTTCGTCCTCGTCCACCGATTGGTATATAATCCCTGCGTTTTGCAAGATCTCCATGTCCTTCAGGTCTTCGACGATGCTGTTGAGGAAGATCGCGTAGCACGTGATGTACGGCAAGGCGTACGAGTTGCACTGCTCGTAAGCCAGCAAGTTCCTCAGGAGCGGCCCCGTCCACTCGTCAATGAAGAGGGTGGGGATCTTGAGCTCCCGGTTCGCAAACTCTATGTTGAGGAGGCTACCGGGGTTGTACTTGAACCGGATACCGGCACTCCTTAGCCTCTTCGCCTCGTGGACCCACAACTTCCCCGGGAAGTGATCTTCCCTGTTCCATCGAGCGCCTCGGTCCATTCGCAAAGGCTGAATGTCAGAAGGAATGAAGCTCGCGTGGAATAGGGCGAGGAGATGGTGATGCTCGCCCTTGTCGTCCAGCTTTGTCTCATCGTATTGTCCCTTCTGCGGACTCAGCGGCTCCATGAATAGGAGGGCAAGCTTGTTGAGAGGCACCGCATCCCTGTCGAATGTCGTGAGTTTGTAGATCTCTTGCAACACGAACATCGGCAACTGGTTCTCGAGCATGAGCAGATCTCTGGTGATGCTGGGTAGCATCCATCTTGTTGCAAAGATCGGCTCTTCCACAAATTGTCCCTCTTCGTCCTAATCTCAATCAAAAAACATACAGAAGAACGCATAAATGAATCATGTGCAAGATCACTAATTGCAGTGAAAGGAAATCAAACAGATCACAGGAGTCATGTATAAATCCTAGATATTGGAATTAATAAGAGTAGTCAATCATGTACCTGATTGCTCTCATAGGAAAGCTTCAAGAGTTCCACAATGAAGCAACCATCACGAACCATCATCTCGACAAAATCTTCGGTGAGAATATCTTCAAACTCCTCCGAGTAGCACCTCCTCGCGTAGGGCTCCAATTTCCTCATCGCCGTCTTGATGCCCACATCGCGATCTTCATAGGCCATCCGCTCCATGAGTCGGTCGTAGAACCTCATCTTCTGAGCTTCCATGGCTCTCAAGGCAGGCTGGTTCCGATGGAACGGACCGATCGAGACGACCCTAGGGTTGTACGCCTTCTCATCGATCTGACGAATATGCGTCGGAACCCTAAAGATCGACCACTGGGAAATGAAACGGCGGGGCTCATGATCGCCAGCCATGTCGCTGGGAAAATCTTCGGCGACCACCGTCATATCTCTGTCTTCCTCTTCTTGCTTTCTTCGAGATTTGCGCTTCTTGCCCATCTAGGAGACTCGCTCTTCAGGCTTCAAGACCCTTAAATAGGTTATAGTCTTTTTAGGTCAAGATTCCCAGTGAATGATCACTACCTTCTGTGCAGGAAAACAAGCAGCACTCACGGGGCGGTGCGAAGGTTTTTGGGGGCCAGACAGGCCAAGTTTGAACAGTTCAACCACGTTTGGAATATCTGGTCAAAAAAGGGTAATCAAAGAATTAGGGTTTAGAAAATCGGACTCTGTCGTCGAGTCTTTGTTTTTTTCTTTTCAATTTGGTTGTTTTAAAATATGATTTTCAGGTTCATGCTAGATTGCTAGATAGATATTCCCCCGGATGCAAACCAAAGCCCCTTTTGTTAAAGTGACATGTTCAAGGAATCCTATTGGCTTTTCTCGTATAATTTACTGAATATAAGTGAGAGATTAGGGCAGATGCGAGTCAATTAGGTTTTATTTATCCTGGCAAACAAGAAAGCTGGGGGAGGCACCCTGAGTTTCAAACCAGTTATGATGCGAGTCGCTGGGCAGGTTGCGTAAACATGAGATTGTTCTGTAAGATTGAAAATTTGTTATTGAATTAGTGAATCATGGAAGAAGAGGTAAAAATCATCATCATCATCCTCATCGTCATCATCATCGTCAGTGTAAACGTCACGTAGTATCGGACCTTAAGTACTAAATCGAAGATTCAAGAGGAGGTCATGAAAGCTGATTTCACGCAATCTCTCCATGCAATCGCGATGTGACCACACGTACCATGATCATTTTATAGTTCAAAAATGACAGGAATATGAAAAAAGTCGATAACTACCAAATATCTCCGTGCTATCGAAGACTTGATCATATGCATAATCAAGTAGGTTTCTTCATCTTATAACCCACTTTTATTTACTTTAATTAGGCACAAGCATCGTAACTATGCTCAATGTAAATCAAATCTATGTATCGAATTTTCCTTGTACAACTCTTACGTACAATGAGGTAGGACATGATGACATATTATATCTTATCTTTTACTCAGTGTGAAACGAGATTAAATTATTCATCGCATCACTGCAAAAAGGTCATAAATCGACCGTAATCATCGAGAAACGAAATCAAAATTTCGATGCTTTAATCATCTTGGTGGGATCATCCTTTGTCGCTATTAGCAAAAAGCCAGCACATGAGTCCTAATTCTTTTCATTAATTATTTGTGGCGTGCCTATCTCGGTATTGAATATTCCCTGACCAAGTCCACGTTCGAAGTCCTAATCAAAGTTAGGTTTCAGATGTCATATTTTATGTTTTTGTAATCCTTGGGCCAGTTCCGGCACGTTCTAGTCTTTTTTCCGGCCCATCCTCGAAATTTATAAGCCGAAACAATTTTCTTGCCGACGTATTGATTTTCATTTTATATGCTTACCTTAAATCTTACGAGGCAGGCACGCACTTTGGCCTTTTATTAATCTGAACTACCAAAGAATTTTGCGACATATAAATACTGACATTTTGATACGCCTTTCTTATTTATAAATTTTTAGAAATTTCAGTAACATTTTAGATTTCAACATGAAAGTGAAAAATACCTCTGACATATGCTTAAGTTTAAACAAACAAGCATTTATGGCATGTTTGCGGAAAACTTCTTAGCGGAGGAAAATATTTTTCGTGAAAAACATTTTCAAGGAGAACGACCAGTTTTTTATTGTTCGGCAATATATGAAAGTGAGATGGAAAACATTTTTTGATGTTACGTTCAAAAATTAATTTATGTTATCATTACATTTTATCTCATGTATATCACCCTTATGTAAAGTAAAAATTTTAATCTTTTTAAATTTATAGACTAAAGCAACATAAAAAAAGATGGCAAAAAAAATTGAAAATATAAATACTTAACAAGCTTGATCTCGATGCTCATAAAACTTCGTTTGAGAATGGTTCTCCATCCTTTGTGACCTGCCTGTGGAAAAGAGCTTGGGAAAATGATTTCTTCTTTTTATGATGGAAATATCATTATTATCAATTTTAACTATGGTTATTTTCTTTAACCATAAAAATTTAATCACCACATAAATCATTTTCATATAAATTATGTCACCCTGTTATGATCAAAGTTTCACTAAATTTCAGTCTTATTTTAGGCTAGGCAAATTAGAGCTCTTTATTCAGGCCGGCAAGCTTGGGCCTGGCGGAGCCCGATCCCGAGCCCGACCAGACACTCAGGTCTACTATACGGTCTCTCTTCTCCGTCTGCGTCAATGTACACGCTTCACTTTCCTCTCTCCACTGCAACGATGGCTCTCCATCTCCCTTCTCTGCCTCGTCTCTCCACTCCTCCCTCTCCACCTTTCTTCTTCATCTTCTCCATCTTGTGCTCAGCCAACTTCTCTTCGGTCTTGCGAGTCTGATTTGCAATTTTCTACTTTTCTTTCTTCTTTTGCTTCTTTAAGATTGTGCATTTGTACTGCTACTCATTGACCCTTGGATGGCAGGGACTGAAGGTAAATTGCTCGGCTAACTGTCGAAGGGAATGATACCTGGTACACCAGCATCGGTGTGAAATGACGGTCAAGAAGGTATCTTTTTGCATGTTTAATCGTAGAATTGACCAAACAAAGATGCAAAACTGTCGACTTGTTGATAAAGAGTGATCATATGGTTACTTAGTAGGACTTCAGCACTGCAAGGCCATGGCCGCAACTTGGTTTCGCTGATCCTCCAACAACAAGGCGGATGTTGTTTCGATGTTATCTTTAGTTTGCGTTTGTCTGAATCCAGCTGAAGTGCATAACCTGTAGACTCCAATCTCTTTGGTCATTGCAGTCTGATACTAGAGTTCATGATGCAAGTTCAATGCTTTTCTCATTTTTTCAAGAATTACTGAGCACGTTTCTCCCTTGCATAATGCAGTTAGTGGATGAAAAGATCTCTTAAAATAGGTTACATTTCCAGTGATTGTCGTAGGATAGGGTGTTGTTAAAGTTTCTACAAGTGATCTATTGAGAGCAGATGTATCTGCTGGAACTAACATTGAAAACAAAGCCAAAGAATTCATGAATGCGGGAAAGCTTGCACTAGATAAGACTCTGACGACTATATGGATAACTTTACATTCTTGCAATTTCAAGCTGATAACACTTAAATTTCGGTGATCCTTTTGATTATTCTCTGCATAGAAAAATTTGGGATCGACCATGACCCTAAGTAAAAATATTCGAAAAATTCAATTTGCATGTTAAGGGCATTTGTATTTTAATCGAACCGGAGTAATGGAACTTAAGTAGGGAAGCCCTAAACTTAATTGGATAGTCAGACAGTCCAATTCTTGAAGAGCAAGTTTTCCACAAACACCCCGAAATGAAAGCGGATTTCCGGCCAAGAGTGGATTTGAGGAAAATAGAGAAGCCCGGTCATGAGTGAAGATATTTTGAAGGAGCGCACAGGATAAGGTCTGCTAAAATTTTGAAGGGGTGAACTATCCGGTGGATTTGGGACAAAGAAATGAAAGGGGAAATGAGAATTGATGAATTTCTTTCTATAAGTAAGGGCTCACGGTAGATATAAAAGAGGAAATAGATCCTAAACAAGATCTTAAAAAGCTTTGACCACCAGAAAGAAGTCTGGATAGAGGCTGGGATCCGGGCCTCGAAAAATATTCCGGCCCAATTGACCACCCCCGACCATACCCCTTACAGGGTGGGGGGGTCACCTCGGAGCCCGCAATGTCAATCCTCGGAATTCCGGGGCAAGTACAGATGATGAAGAGGCCCAGCCAGGACACTGGCCAGGGTGGTCGGTCGGAAAGTAAGGTGGGCGCCCACTCTGAGGTCTTCAAAAGCCAACATACGATCTCCCCACATAGACTCATACAATGACGCCCATTAAAAAGAAATTGTACTCTGAAACTTGGACGGGTGGTGCTGTTTCTCAGAAAAGATGTTATGTAGGATGGACTTGCCAAGTCAGCAAGGAGATAATCCATTCATAGCACGATAAGTGAATCAACGGATCCCGCCATGTAGAAATTTTGAAATTTCCTCCCTCTCTCCATTGTTCCTAAAACAATCTACACTCTCTCCCTCTCTCCGAGAAAATATTGAATACACTTCACTTGCCAAGTCAACAATATATCACCCTATTTATTGGTCCACATGCGTTTTATGGGACCCACATTTCAGATTTTCAGACCTTCTCTCTTCTCACGCCCTCCCCCCCCAGCGCCCCCTTCTTGTCTTTCTTCTTCATCTCACTCTTCTCAGCCTCTCTTCAGGGACGACCTAAGAAGGGAACTTGCTGCTGAAGAAGCCGGGAAGGAGAACATGTTGCTGAAGAACCTAGGGACAGTTGTAGGTGCTGCCGAAGGCTATTTGGAGCCATACGACAACTCCCAAGCCCACCCACGGCGGTCTCGTCCCTTCTTTCAGATTCGAGGTTGAAGAAACAAGAAAGCTTTTCTATTCCTGGTCGTGATCTACCTCGTCTTCAACGACATCATCATCACCATAGCCGCGCTTCCTCCAAGCTCCATAATTTTTTTTTTATGAAAAAAAAAGAAAGCAACAAACGAAGAACTCTCCATTGTGGTCAAAAGCAAATCCAAATCGTTTCCTGTTTCTAAAAATGTGGGTTGTTTATGGAAAAGAGAAGATGAGCAGGAAAGAAAGAGTGATGGAGAAGAGGAATCAGGTGGGGGGGGTGTTTGTGGAAGAGAGAAGATGAATGAGAAAATTATTGAAAAATCTGAAATGTGGGCTCCACCGGACACGTGTCAATCAATGAAAGAAGTAAATGAGGTTTACTCAATATTTGGGGGCCTCATCGCGGTCATCAGCCACATTTTGATCGATGAATGGAATGATTTATTGCTAACTTGAAAAGTGAGGTGTACCAAATATTTTGACAAAATATTAGGTACATAAGTGATGCCGCATTAGATTTGCAATAGTTCATTGGATGGATGACACATGTCATCCTTATAGGCATAAATTTTGAAAGTCTGAAAGTCACTCCCCTCTTTCATGCAACGACACTCTCTGTTCTCCCTATCTCTCCCTCCCGACTCACGATCTGCTCTCTCTCATCCGCTGCCTCTACCTCCACCTTGTTCATCACCTCCGCCATTGCCTCGTCTGCTGATTCGCTCCGGTGACGGCTCCACCATTGAGATCGTTCGCCGCCTCCGCGTCCAAAACAAGCCCAAGTCTCCTGTCGTCATCACCTACGACCCGTAGCCCTCCCTCAGCCCCTGCATCCTCAAGGTCCCTTGTAGCTCTGATGTCGTCGCCTCCCTCCACAGGTCATCCACCACCCCCGACCCTGCAGCCACCCCCCAGGTCTAAGAACAAGCCCAAGCCTCCCGTCATATAACCCGAGCCCTCCCTTAGCCCCTGCATCCTCAAAATCCCCTGCAGTTCAGACGTTGTTGCCTCCCTCCATAGCTTCAGGATCTGGTGAGGGCGACCTTGCCTTAGCAACGAGGGTTGAGCCCTTGTTGAATCCGGCAAAAGGGCCGAGTACGGGCCTCAGGCTAAAGGGAAAGAAAGAAAGCAAAAAAAAAAAAAGGGAAAGAAAGGAAGAAACAGTTAGTGATTCTAATAGCACTTAACACTGGCTCTATCGTCAACTAATAGCACTTAACAGTTAGCGATTCTTCCCCTCCAGCACTTCTTTCTCGGCTTCTGTCAACCGAGTCAATACTTGAAAACTTGGTCATTTTTTTGTGTCAACAAAATAATTAAGCTGATTTCAACTTATAATCCATTATTTACTGTTACTAGGTTTAAACATTGTAACTATGCTCAATGCAAATTAATAGTTATCAATTCCAGGTCCCCTAGGTAGCGGTACAGTGCGGCACTAACTGATGTGAGAAGCCTCAACTGGTAATTATAATTAATTATTTGATTACTTAGTTACAAAAGAACTCATCAGTTTTTTACCAAAAAAAAAGAACTCATCAGTTTGTGTAGACTGTCCCCTGGTTTTTAAGGTGTCCCCGTCTCTCATGTTTTACTCTTGAAAAGTACCATTCACCGTACAAAAAGTTGGTAATTAGTGCTCTCTACTAAACGAAAACAACGTCTCAAAATGGTTAACTTTGAGTACGATACTTGGAAGTTATTCATTGCTTTACTCCCTCGCAAATAAAGCCTGGTGCGACTCAATGGGAAAAGAGCAGGAACTTGAGAGATCTAATGCAGATCACAGATCACAAGCTTTTCCATTTGCAGCAAAGTTTGAATAATCTCTCAAACATGATGTGCTTAAACAACACGCCCTTACCAATTAGAGCAAGAGTATTGGATTAGTACATGGAATGAGTCTCTCAGAACATATATTAAGGAATAGATGCAAGGTTATAAGTATGTCTACTATTTGTGTTACATGGAGGGCTAGGAAAATGGCCCATATACAATTATTTGAATGAAGGGAATATGAATGATAATCCAATACTGATGAAATCGATCTTTGAGAGCTGATAGATGCATTTACTCATCCAAGTTCTGCAGAAGGCGTTGATGTCTTCGATTTGCTGTGCTATGTAGCAGTCATTCATGTCGTGCAAATCAAACACAAGCTCCTTGGTGAGGCTATTGATAAGGCTCACCACTTCTTCGTCCCTGGCCTTGGACTGTATTATGATCCCCGTGTCTTGAAGGATCTCGATGTCTTCTGGCATGGTGATGATGCTGTTGAGGAAGATTGCATAGCAGGTGAAATACGGCGCAGCAAAGGCATTGCACTGTTCGTAAGCCAGCAAGTTCCGAAACAAAGGTCCCGTGGAGTCATCAATGAATAGGGTCGGGATTCGGAGCTCCCTGTTCTCGAATTCTATGTTGAGGAGGTTACCCGGGTTGCTCCTGAGCTTAATGCCGGATCTCCGAAGTATTCTTACTTCTTCCAGCCAAAACTTCCCCGGAAGACTTTCCTGTCTGTTCCATCTCATGCCTCGCCTTGGAGAAGGACGCTGGTAATCACACGGGAGGAAACTAGAGTGAAATAGAGCAAGGAGATGATGATGCTTCCCTTGGTCTTGCAACTTTATCTCGGAGTATTCGCCCTTTTGGGGTCGTAGAGGCTCGAAGAACAGGAGCGCGAGCTTGTTTAGCGGGGTTTCTTTCTCACTGATGGTGGTGAGCTTGTAGATTTCTTGCAACACAAAAAAGGGCAATTGGTTCTCGAGCATTAGCAGATCTCTAGTGATGCTGGGAAGCATCCATCTTGTCGCGAATATCTGTTCTTCCAAATGTTCACCGAGCTAATTTCCAAACAGATAAATGGACAGACACAAGAAAGCATTAGCAATCGATTTGAATCCAAGCTAGGAAAAATTTGCATTGGATGGTATTCGGGATGGGAATTAATAGGAACCTGATTGCTCTTATGGTACAACCGCATGAGCTCGACAATGAAGCAACCATCGAGAACCATCATCTGGACGAATTTCTCGCTGCTGATATAGTCGAACTCCTCCGAATAACATTTCCTTGCCCTGCCTTCCAACTTCTTGATCGCAGTCCGGAGACCCACCTCGCGTCCCTCATCACCAATCTGCTTCATGAGTTGCCCGTACAGCCTCAGCTTCTGAGCTTCCATCGCCTTCAACTCTGGCCTGTCCCGATGGAATGGACCGATCGCGACGACCCGAGGGTTGTAAGCCTTCTCATCCACTTCACGAATGTGCTCCGGAACCCGAAAGATCGACCACTGCTTGCCGAAATAGGGCTCGTCATCAGTTGCATGATTTCCCTGGGGATCCCTGGTGGCCGTCATCTCTTCGCTCGCTCTCAGCTTTCCCTGAAATTTACGCGTCTTGTTCTTCATGATCTCCAAGACATCTTGAAAGGTAGTTTCTCCCTTGTCGATTAACATTCGAAGAGAATTTCCCATATGCAAATGAACACCAGCAGTCACATAGAATAAAGGTTAAGCATCACGGGTTTAGATAGAACGGAAGTTTAAATAGTTCAAGTTAGGGTCCAAAAGTAACATTTTGGCCTTCACGTTTCAATATAATTTATGCATTCATTTGTGATAGTACCTTTCTCAGATGCAAAACTAAGCAGCATCTTGGAAGAGTCTGAAATGGTCCCAGGAATCATATTCGTATGGAGGCAAAGTATCATTTAGAATATTTTTTGCATATATATCTGACGGATTACTATTGACCATAACTTTACATATAAGAAACCAAGGTAAAGAAGAAAGAAAGCAAGATGCAACACACATGCAAAAGCTAAAGGTAAAGCCAGAACTGCTTCGACGTCATTTCTTTTGTCCGCTGATACTACATTTAAGGTTTTTGCATGTATTATTAGGATTAATTAGCATGCATCCATCTAATCAAAATCCCAATAAATATCGACAATGATTTCGAAATTAACATGTGTCTAACTAATCAAAATGCCGAGAAAATTTGTAAAATCATTTCTTCAACTTGAGTCACATGCGCATGTCGACCTCCTATGTCTATGCAAAAACTTCGTTGCATCTTCTTGGAAGAGGAATTTGCTTCCCGGCTAAGGAAATGATCATTGGCTGACCTAATAATATGCAATCCATCTCGATAGTGATACCTGCAAGTAAAGTATATTCATAATTTCATACTCCTCCTCGGAATTGACCAAATTCATCAAACCCTGAGACCTAATGAGACCAAGAATTCTTTCAAAACGTCATATGTGCCAAATAGAAGGAAGTTCTAACTTATAACCCACAATTTTCTCTTAAATCTACTGGTCCATAAAAGTTCCTAATCTATTATTTTCTGGTCTCTTAGATTAATGAAGAGTTACTCGATGAAACTTATGATATTTTGGTACCTTCTTATTCTACAATTCACGACACTTTGCGGCATATCAAAAAAAGAGGGCTGAAACCGTGCTTCTTCTTTCGTATATGAATCTTGAACATCTTTAAGTTAATGAGGATATGGGATGAAAAAAACGTCGACTTACTCAAAGAAAAAAAACGTGATGAAAATAACCACATCGGGTTATCCTGATGAAAATTTTTGGATCTTTATTCCATGGTGTGTCTAAAAGAGTCATTTTCTAATTGGGTTGCATCCCCGTGAGATCGAGCTGGTCAGCAAAGACAAAAGACATGATGTGTCGAGCACGACCACAGGCTCATCAAGTGTGAAACCGGATTAGATTATTGATTAAAGCTTTGATTATTACGATGCAAGATCATATATAATAACACCACCTCGACCTTTGTCTTCTCTTTCTTTTTCTACGCTGTATTTTTCGTACGGAAGAAAAAAGCAACACATGTTTCATGATCAGTCCTTCGTGTGGCTTGTCTCTAGAACATCACCAGCACCATCTCCACTGAAGTTTTCCTTATTCTTGTCGTGTTCCCGTCAATCTTTGTTTTTTTGGTAAGGATGTTCCCGTCAATCTTTCTAGTGCTATAATACTCAAAATGTCTTACTTCAACCTTAATCCTCATTATTTAATCGTACAGTACTTGCTTTTGCCTTTTTAATTGATTCACTTATTATTCACATTCTATCCTTGCATAGAAACTTTACCTCATGTTGGAAGATATGCGGTAATTGATCTGATTAGATCTGATTACGATTGTGTAAATATCAATTAAAGATTAGGTTTAGATCTAGATTGATACATACGATCATTTACTTCCATTAATTGTATACTATTTATATTATATCTACAGGGGTCTGTACATTTACCAAACATTAAAGACAATATACAGAAAATTCCCCACGTCTTCAGTCTCGATATCCTTCCTTCCTTCATTCTTTTTGCTTTCTTTCACCTCAATTCAATTTAGTTTCATGAAACATCGGATGGAGAGCCAAATGTTCTTCAGTTTCTGGACCAACGAAAGAATTAGACGTCCGCACATCAAACCAAGATTATGACAATGTAAAGCATAGAGCTAGCCACGCATAAAGACAACCATCAACCTCGATGGTAATTTTGATAGGGATATTAATTTTCTACCGTCTAAACTCATACAAATAACTCTTATTTGCACAAAAATGCAAATTTTTGTCCTTATACATTACAGTTATGTCTTCCATCCGCACAAGTAGGGATAGTCCTTGAACGTGTCTTTTTCGTTTTTTTGAAAGACTGTTTGCTGAATAGAGGATAAGTATAAAGAAAAAAGACGGGGTGACTACTTTTTTCAATTAGGCTCTGTTCGTTTCACGGAAAATAATTTCTGAGAAAACGTTTTCCAGATTTTCCGGTGTTCGTTTCACGGAAGATGAATTCCTTGAGAAAAATGTTTTCCATCAAAGGAAAAGAGTATTTTAAAGTAGGGGAAAATGTTTTCCACTTTTGAAAAGTGAAAAACATTTTCCTCATTTGATCTCTCTTATCTCACACCTCTACAAATCCTCACTTCTTCTTTCCAATTCTTTTTCTTCTTTTCTTTTTTTATTCGAATTATATTTTAATTTTCTTTTTCTTTTGTTATTCAAATTATTTTTAATTTCCTTTTTCTTTACTTTTCTTTTCTTTGTTTTCCATATTCTTCTTTCTTGGCTAGTCGTCGGACTAGGTGAACCTTGTCGATCTCAAACTCGTGCTCGTCGATCTAGCAAGCCTCGAGCTCAAGCTCACCAATTTAGTGAGCGGAAAATATTTTCCTTACTAAACACTGGAAAATATTTTCCAAAACATTTTCAGGTTTTAGCCGAACATCAGAAAATATTGTCATTTTCCTAGAAAATGACTTCTGGAAAAATATTTTCCGGAAATGGCCAATTTTCCGCGAAACGAACGGACCCTTAATTTGCTAGTAATTTCCCAACACTTTTATGAAATTAGTCAAACATATATAAAATTTGATAATATGTATGCTCTCAAAAAGGGTTAGAAATTTCATAAAAGCATCGGCCAAAAAGTTTTCGGAAGATCATGTGACAGCTAACTTTTTTATTGATAGTTTTCCATATTTATCAGCCCTTTCAAGAATTTATTACAATGGCAGAAAGTATTCATTTTTTTTCTTTTAGAACGATGGTAAAATTGTTCGCAATAATAAATCAATAATGTGGTTCTTGCCGTTGTCTCCTCCGGTAAGGAAAGCACTTATTATTTGCAATATGAGATTGGGAGTATTTAGTCAAAATGCGAAAACTGCTAAGAAGAGCCATCTATTGGTGATGAATTAATTCAACAACGACCCGATGGACAAAGTAGATCGGTTCAGTGTCTCGGTTCCTTGAACTAAAAGGGATCGATTTGATCATCAGAATGATCTTGATTGCATCACCACAATGGATGCAATTGCATGAGCAATACATGGATAAATGAATTAGTATAAAAAAGAATGATCGAGGGTGTTACAGGATGAGTTAGAATGTGCAGAGGCTCTTTCTCTTAATTGCAGCTATCTGAATGGTAGAATGATTGAAAAGACATTGCCGATTTCAGAACGTGAAAGCTGAAAAATGACAACACCACCTCTTCGTCTTCGTCCACCGATTGGTATATAATCCCTGCGTCTTGCAAGATCTCCATGTCCTCCAGGGTCTCGATGATGCTGTTGAGAAAGATCGCGTCACACGTGATATACAGCAGGGCGAACGAGTTGCACTGTTCGTAAGCCAGCAAGTTCTTCAGGAGCGGCCCCGTCCGCTCATCGATGAAGAGGGCGGGGATCTTGAGCTCCTGATTCGCGAACTCTATGTTGAGAAGGTTACCGGGGTTGTACTTGGACCGAATGCCGGCTCTCCGTAGCCTCTTCGCCTCATGGACCCATGACTTCCCCGGGAAATTCTCTTGCCTGTTCCATCAAGCGCCTTGTTCCATTCGCAATGGGCGAATGCCGGAAGGAATTAAGCTCGAGTGGAATAGGGCGAGGAGATGGTGATGCTTGCCTTTGTCGTTCTACTTTATGTCGGCGTATTGTCCCTTCTGCGGACTTAGAGGCTCCGTGAATAGGAGGGCTAGCTTGTTTAGAGGCGTCGCGTTCTCGTCGAACGTCGTGAGGTTGTAGATCTCTTGCAACAAGAACATCGGTAATTGGTCCTTGAGCATGAAAAGAACCCTAGTGATGTTGTGTAGCATCCATCTTGTTGCAAGTATTGGCTCTTCCACGAATTGTCCCTCTTCATCCTAATCTCAATTAAAAAAATATATATATACAGAAGAACACATAAATGAAGCATGTGCATGATCACTAATTGTAGTGAAAGGAAAATTAAAGCGATGACGTGTCTCAGCTATTAATCCTAGATCCCGTAATTGGCAAGAGTAGTTAACTGTGTACCTGATTGCTCTCATGGTACAACCTCATGAGTTTCACAGTGAAGCAACCATCAAGAGTCATCTTGACAAACTCATCGGTGCTAATATCATCAAACTCCTCCGAGTAACACCTCCCCGCCCCAGGCTCCAAATTCTTCATTGCTGTCTTGATGCCAACATCACGATCTTCATAAGCTATCCGTGTCATGAGGCGCTCGTAGAACCTTGCCTTCTGAGCTTCCGTGGCTCTCAAGCGAGGCCAGTTGCGATGGAACAGGCCAATCGAGACAGCCCAAGGGCTGTGCGCCTTCTTGTCGACCTGACAAATGTGCGCTGGAACCCTCAAGATCGACCACTGACGACTGAAACGGCCAGGCTTGTGACCGACCATGTGACCGGAGAAATCCTCTGCGACCACCATCATGTCTCTCGTCTTTCTTTTCTAGCTTTCTTGAGGATTTGCGCTTCTCGCCCATCCGGGAGACTTGCTCTTCACCTTTCAAGACTCTTAATTTGGTTTGTGGTCTTTTCAGGTTCATGCTAGACAGAATCTCCCCTAGATGCAGACAAAAAATCGTTTGGTTAAAGTGACATGTTGAAGGAAATATATTGGCTTGTATCATATAGTTTTACTGAATATAATTGAAAGATTAGATTCAATGTGATAATAGGCCAAATCAGTATTCATGCGTTCTTTTTTGTTTATCTGGTCCTCACAAACAAGAAAGCTGGGGGAGGTACCCAGATTTCTAAAACGGTTAAGATGCGAGTCGTCGAGTAAGCTACGCAAACATGCGATCGTCTGCATTACTTAATAATATTGAAAAATTGTTCTTGAATCACTAAGCCATAGAAGGTGGAGAGATCATCATCATCATCATCTAGTAACGTCACAATTGGACCTCAAGTGCAAAAAAGATCCAAGAAAAGGTGCCGAAGCTAATTTCATGCTATCTTCCCTTGCAATCTATACACGACAATGCCTGATCAAGCTATTAGAGCGCGTCCTCTTATAATTTACCCTCTTGCAAGAAGTTTAAAAGGCAAAGCTTCAATAGCACTCATCTTATCGCTCCAGCATCTTTCATTGACGATCTTTCGTTTGATTTTGCACAAATTTTCAAGAGGAACCTCAAAAACGAAGTTACTAAAAATTGGATGATCATTTTATGATACAAAGTGACAGGAATGTGAAGATAACCGATAACTAACAAATAAATTCGAGGTGGAAAAGATTTGATTAATTGCATGATTAATTGATTAAACTTATGATCCATTCATAGGGTTGTTAGGTTTGAAACATGGAAACATGCTCAGTAAAATCAAATCCATATATCAAAGTTTTCCAGCAGAACTCCTTGCATACGATGAGGTAGGACGAGAATGTCAGGTTATACCATATTTTCTTCGACTACGGAAAAAACAGTATCAAAAACATGCATCTTCTCCTCAGTTTGAAACCAGATTAAATTAATGATCACATCACTGCAAGATCATATAATATAGAGGGATCATGATATCGACCCTAAACCATCGGGAATTGAATCAAAGCTTTGATCCTCTAATTAGGTCGGACAATCCTTTGTCGCGATCAGTCCAAAGCATGCACATTAGTCCTAACTATTTTCATTAACTATTTGTGGCGGGCCTATCTGGGGATTTAATATTTCCCTTACCAAGTTTACGCTCAAAATCCTGATCAGACATTGGTTTCACATGTGATCATCCTTGGGCTACTTCAGGCACATTTAAGTTTTTTTTCCAAGTATTGGTTTTTATTTTTATTTCTTTTGTATAACTTTAATCTTTAGATGCATGTATTTAGGGGTGTACATCGATCCCAATCGAACTAAACCAGACCAGACTGAACCACCTAATTTGGCCTCTGTGGGAATTGGTCTAGCTCCCAATTCCTACAGAGGAACCAAACCAAACTGGTAGAACCAGCTTAGAGCCTTTTTATTATTTTTATTCAACAAGGGCAAAGGGCATGGATTATTTGTGATTGTAATCTCTTCTTTTACTAGCAACTTCCATGTGATTAATAATTTAACCCTACAATAAAATAACTTTCAATATATTTAGGAACTTTTGAGAAAGACAATAAAAATTAAAAAAATAGCACCATTAGTTCCTAGGGACAAGGACCACCCGGTCCGACTCCAGAGTTGACAGGTTTCCAATTCCATACATTGGGCTGAACTTGTCCTAATTAGTCCGATCCTCCAACCCACCTTCAAATCCATCACCCTTATATGTATATTGACTATTTTTAGTCTAAAATACACAAAACCTTCACAACATATAAATATTACTACCTGGGTATGCATATAATTTTTCCATAAATTCTTAGAAATTTTGAAAACATATTAGATTTTGACGGGAAAGTGAAAATGCCTTTTGCATATGCTTAAGTTTAAATAAGGGATAAGTGTAGTGGGAGTCTCAAAATTTGTCACGAAAATACAATTAAGATGTAAAAATTTCAAATAGCGGCAATTACGTCTGTCACGAAAGTGCAATTGAGTCCTAAAAATTTCAAAAAATGCAATCATTAAAAAGACTTCATTGAACTAATTTGATAAGTTCTAAGATTTGTTTGTATTTTTAAAAATTTTTAGTGCTCAATTACATTTTTGTGACAGGTTTTATGACATAATTGCACATTTCGAAAATATTAAGACTTTGCCCAAAAAAATAAAAGCCTAAAGACTCAACTGCACTTCCGTGGGATTTTGTAATGTATTAATCTCTTTAAACAAACGAACATCTAAGTTAAAAAAACAAAAAACAAGACAAAATTTCACTGAATTCCATCCATGTTTTAGTCGGCCATGCTTTTTCGCTCGGTGGATTTGGGCACTTGATCAGGCCCGCAAGCTCGGGCCCGGCAAGGTCTCCAGAAGTCGGGCTCATATGGGCCCGGCCCGAGCCCGGCCAGGCACTCGGGTCTACTATTTCTGTTCCAGTTCCACCGTGACACGTGGATGGTCCGTTGCCACCACCCTCACCCGCCAAAAATCAGGAGACTCCATCTCCACCTCTACCCGGATCTCTCTCTCTCTCTCTCTCCTTTTCTTGCATGCAAGTTGGATCTCCTTCACACGCCCTCATCCCACCATTCACTTCTCTCTCTCTCTCTCTCTCTCTCTCTCTCTCTCTCTCTGTCCTACGTCTGCCACAATGTTACACGCTTCACTGTCGTCCCTCCACTGCAGCAGCGCCTCTCCATCTCCCTCCCCGCCTCGTCTCTCCTCTCCTTCTCTCTACCCTTCTTCCCCATCTTCTGCTCGACCAACTTGTCTTCGGTCTCGCCATGTCCTCTCCTCCGTGCCCGCCAAAACCCATTTGCGAGCGAAGTCGAAGTCTATGGTCTGTAACGTTTTGCTCGCTGATTGGCAATTGTTCTTTTACCTTCTTTTTTTTCCTGTTTCTCTTGCTATAGTTGTGGGGTATTTATGCTGCTAATTATTGATTTTTGTGTGGCAGGGACTGAAGGTGAACTGCTCGGCTGGTGAGCCATTGAAGGTGATGATATCTGGTGCACCAGCATCTGGGAAGGGGACCCAGTGTGAATTGATCGTCAAGAAGGTATCTTTTTTGCATTTTTCATTGCAGAATTGACCAAAAAAAGATGCAAAATTGTTGATTTTTTTTTTTAATAAGTGTATCATATGGTTACTTGTAGCACTTTAGCACTGCAAGGCCACGGCCTCAACTTGGTTTCGTAACAACAAGGCTGATTTCATCTCGATAGTAACTTTGATTTGTGTGCTTATGAATTCGGCTGATGCATATGACCTGTAGACGCCAATTTCTTCGGTAGTGTTTACTAGAGTTCATGATGTCGGTTCAATGCTTTCTCCTTTTTATTAGCAAGCTACTCTGAGCACCTTTCTCTTTTGCATAATGCAGTTGGCGGATGAAAAAGGTCTCTTGAAATAGATTACTTTTACAATAATTGTCGTAGGGTTTTCTTAAAGTTTGTCTTGAATCTTCTTAGTTTGGCTTGGTCCACATATCCACCGGTGATCTTCTGAGAGCTGAAGTGTCTGCTGGGACTGAGATCGGAAACAAAGCCAAAGAGTTCATGAATGCAGGAAAGCTTGTACCGGATGAAATTGTGACAGCTGTATGGATAACTTTACCATTTTGCAATGTATCATAAATTTTACTGGTTTTGAAAGTTCAAGCAGATTGGCAATCTTATTGTTTTGCAGATGGTCACGGCAAGATTATCACTTCCAGATGCTCAAGAAAAAGGGTGGCTTCTTGATGGGTATCCACGAAGTTATGCTCAAGCACAAAGCCTGGAAGAAAGGAAGATTAGACCAGACATTTACATTGTGTTAGAGGTATGTGACCCCTGCATATACACAATCTCTGCTTTTGAATTGCACCTGCTTTATATGCTACTCTTTTTGTGCAAAGAATCTGTTTCTTGCATATTCGAAGGATCAGGCCACTGGTTAGAAGAATGAATTTTTTATACCTCCCGAAGTGAACTTTTTGAGAGAGAAACGAATCCAAAATTCCATCATTTCCTTCAAATGGACAGACAGTTTATGAATATGGAAGTGGACAAGCGTTCTTTTCTTGGAAATCTAGTGCGGGTTAGAACCCATGTCTAGTGCCTAGGGAGGAATGGCCTTTCACAAATACTGAACATGTCACAATTTATTGCTGGCTGCAGTGTTTCAAATGGATTAATGTTGTTCCTGTTAGAATGTTGACTGCGTGTGGTGAGCACGATTAGTGAACAAACTAGGTACTACATCCTCATTGTTTTTCTGACACGGAGCATCAATCAAGAACTGGTAGTATGGGTGCTCTCACAACCAGATAGAGATAATTGGGATTTTGTTATATGCATGGTTTATTACTGCCAAGTTTGAAATCTTCTTTGTCAAGTTTTAACTTGAAGGCTAGTTGCTTTGTCTGTAACTATTCTCTGTTTGGTTTCTTTGCCATAATGAGAGCAAGTATCATTGAGTTGAACATTTACGCAAAAAATATTTTTAATACTCAGGTTCTTGATGAAATTCTAATCGACAGATGTGTTGGTAGACGGCTAGACCCACTGACAGGGAAGATTTACCATATCAAAAATTTTCCTCCTGAGACAGAGGAGATTAAAGCAAGACTTGTAACTCGTCCTGATGACACAGAGGAAAAGGTAAGAATCACTTCATTCTGGCAAACTGTTGTCTTTTCGTATTCAGTATCTTGCACAGGTGTAAAACTGTCAGGGATAGTTGGGAGATTATGCAACACCAACATTGTTGAAGCTCACAATCTTATGTCTGCCTGGTAATTGTGATCGTATGCTAAAACAAGAGAAATTTGAGGTCCTTGAGCACATTTATTGCCCAGTAACATTTATGCCCCTAGTTGTCGCATTTTCTGGGAAATTGCTAGAATTACTGTGTAGCCCCTTTTGATTAATTTAAGGGCCGATGGTGCTTGGACAAGGGAAAGGAGAAGGATTGAGGGAGTCAGAGATTTTCTTATAGAGCTCAAGGTGATAGCTTTTTGGTGGACAATGATTATTGAGGCTTGTTAGTTTTTTCTGGGTAAAGATTGAGGCTTGTTAGTTGCTCTCTAATAATTACAAGAAACTATCTTATCATTCTTCTCCTACATCTACATAAGATTTTAACTGCAGTCTCAGCACCATTTTAGTTTTCTCTTAGGTACTAAGCATTAACTTCTGTTGGTGACTAGGAGTCTATGACACATATGCCTGCTTATGCTTCCTCAACACCATCACTTTCTGAGTAGTGCATAGGCCTGATTAACTACTTTTGGTCGTCTACCGACATTTCCTTTGTATAATTTTTCTTTCGAATTTTGTATTAGGTGAAGTCACGCCTGGAAATATACAAGCAAAATGCTCAGGCTATATTATCAACTTACTTGAGCGTAATGAATAAGGTCCTCACTTGCTCTCAACTGACTCTTTCTTCCACTTCTCATTAAGAATTGTTTGGTAATTGGTGATGACCTGTCATGGATTGCATTTTGGAGAGTGCAGATTGATGGAAATCGCCCCAAAGATGTGGTTTTCGGTGAAGTAGACTCACTGCTGTCAAGGGTGCAAAAAGATAAAGCAAAAACAACAAAACTAGGTATGAGTAATATCATCCGAAGTGCAATTGGGATCACTCTACTTTGATACTTCAATCATGAGTTTCTTTTTCTTTTCCCTGAAGTGGGAGGCCACCAGTTTTTAGAAAAAAAATGAAGGATAGAGACTTCCACTCGTTGACTGAAAGGATGTATTGATGTATAATTAGTAACTAAGTAGCAAAGCTCAGGAAAGTATAGACAGCTTTAAATGATTCAAAGGATGAGTTACTTCTCATGGAATCTTCTAGAAGCACAATGTAAAGGATTAGTTTTGCTTAACTGAAGGGAGTACTCTGGAAAGACTGGCAAGGAATGTATTGCAGGACAATTATTATCTTTGCTGAGGAAATTGACCCAAGTCCTTTTATGAGGGATCTATCAAAGAAAAGGGTTGATGTTGCAATTCATAAATGTCAAGTTTCTTAATCCCAATGTCTTTTGAGCCTGTGATGTTTCTTCCAGGGAACCCTGTATCTGGGATCTCACTGCCATCAAATCAAGCAACTAAAAAGGAGGTAATTCATCATAGTATAATTTATCCTTGTTCCTAGTTTGAAAGCTGCATCGTGGATCTACAGAGTTTTTATTATCTGTGCTATATTCTTGCCTTATTTTGCTTTAGCATTCTACAGGGTAAATGGCGGGGAATACCTACTAGGTTGAATAACATTCCTCACTCTAGAGAAATCAGGACATATTTCTATGATGATGTGCTTCAAGCTACACAGAGAGCCATATACGATGGAAAAACAAGACTAAAGGTAGGATATTCATCTTTGATGCTGTTTTCATTGGCCTGAGTTACTCGAAGAAAGAAACTAAAGAGAGATTTAGATATCCTACGTTGTCATTTTTTCTATATGTTTATTTGTTCTTATAGTTCCACACACGACTTTTGATACTTAAAATCAAGCTGATCCCTTTTTATTGATACAAAAAAGAATCCAAAGCTGGAAATTTAAGGGGAACCTCCTACTCAAACAGATTTACCCTGTTTCAACTTATTACAGTTTTCCTCATCAACATATGCATGTTACTCCCAAAGCCAAACTCATGCTGCTCTTCTTGTGAACATTTCAGGTAGAAATCAATATCCCAGAGCTAAACCCAGAAATGGTAAGATGATTGCATGACAACATTTGGTCCTTCATCAAACAGATAATATAGATTTAACCATATTTTAGTGATGCATTCTGGACAGGATGTTTATAGAATAGGTACGCTGACGGAACTTGTCAGGGTTATTGCTCTTTCATTTGCTGACGATGGAAAACGTGTTAAGGTATATCTGACCTAGTTCCCGTGCCTCTCCTATGTTAAGATTAGGCGTTGGTTACCCGTTTATATTCATATTTGTTAGAAAATCATCTCATGCAGGTTTGTGTTCAAGGGTCCATGGGAGAAGGTGCTCTTGCTGGAATGCCACTGCAGCTTGCTGGTACTCGCAAGATATTGGAGTTCATGGATTGGGGAGATGATGGTGCATTAGGAACCTTTATCCAGATTGGATCTATAGGTATATAGTTGGGGAAATTGAGTTTATCTAAATGACATATGCTTGTTAAAAGATTAGGGTGATCATATCATTGACTACTTCTGTCCTTGGTCGTTGGCGGACAAAGTGGTTGTTGTCATAATACCCGCAGGATCCAAAAATATAGACTTTAAGAAATCCAAGTATACGTGGTGTGGGACTTGCAAGTTCCACTCTGACATCCAAAATCGTGCAAGAATTTGCCCAACATGTGATTAGTGCATACTTTCAACTTTAGACGTTGTGTTTTCTCTTCTTACATTTTTAACTCTTGGGGGCTTATAATTTTAATTTCCAGGATAGTGAGAGGGTTGACACATCAATCTCGTATGCTTTGATGGCCTTTGCATTTGATGCATCGGATGTTAAAATGCTATTCCACCTCTGATTTATAGCAGCATTTCTATCATTAGTTTATATCGCTTTTCACAACAATTTCTTTGGGCAATTATTTCACAATGTGTAACTTCACTGAGCCTTAAATCTGCAATAGGTGCCAAAGAGGTTGATGAGCAAGATGACATTTTTATCTTAGTGGCCCCTCAAAACGCTGTGGGTAATTGTATCATCGATGTAAGGAGCTTGTTAGCGAGTGTTTCGTTAATCCTGTTGCAATTATGTCCATTTTATGACTTATGTTGCAACTATATGGTTAAGCACCACTTGATTGTGAAATTGCAGGATCTCAGGGGCATGACTGAATCTGCTGGTATGCGTCCAGTCATCCTCATCAATCCTCGGCTTAAGGTTTGTCCTAAAATTTCTGTTGAGTTGAACACTTTCATTGCTTGGATTATGACTCTAATTGCACTTAGCGAGGTATTTAGCTGATGAATGGTTGATAAATATCCATGTTTCTGTCCCATAATGTCCTACAAGTGAGGCTGAAGCCATATCCTGCAACTGGTCTTTAAATGGTCAGAACAAAAAACAGAGACTAATAGAAATCATCTCTCAATCATATTTTCTTAATTTACAGAGTCACAGGGGTAAGCTATTCTTCAAACAAAATTCAGCCAAAATCTTGTATAGAATGACCCCAAGAAACTGTGCAATTTCTTCAAAGTAATGCTTGCATGTTCTTACCACTATTAATACATTGCTTAACGTTTTGTCTGCAGACCTGCATCCAGTGTTTTAGCAGAGTCTGCAACTAATGTTTTGCCTCTTTATAATGCGCATGGCTCTTTTTCTCCAGGATTTACCAGGTTCCAGTGGTATCATGCAAGTAAGTACTATGTTAATATGTGGAAACAAAATGGATATAGATTTGAACTGGTTCTCTTATCTTGAAACTTGTTTTGAAGACCATGGGACGGGACAAGAGATTGGAGTATGCGGCATCATTTGAGAATTGCTATTTCTTCCGGCTTCTCTATTATGCAGGAACTCAATACCCAATTATGGGTGCTCTCAGGTAGATTTCCCCAATCTCTGACACATACCTCAGCCATGGCTGTGCACAAGTACTGTTTGAGCACGAGGAATGATTGAATTTACATGCAATAAAACTAGAACAAATCAAGGTTTGGCCTTGGGGGTAGCCCGTCCTTAATACCAGAGGTCTTGCCTTTTCTGCTTTCTCCATCCCCTTGCCTAGCCAAAGAAAAAGGACAATGCAGAACAATTGCTAAGCTTCCTCAGAATGAAAGTTGAGTGTGGAAGTGTGCATTTTCTACCGGATGCATGAAAAAATGATTCTCGATGGTGTGCAAAACATTATCTTATCCATCAAAGGCGCAGATGTCAAGACATCAGTATTATCTGGAAATTGTCTATCTGTTCTTTCAAGGAGATTATTGGCTAACTTTGAAGGTCTATTGGGTTGCCTGGCAGCTGAGCCTGAATGCATAATATGTTGGAAGTAAGAATTGTGGTTTCTTGTTTCGCTGAGGCAAGAATCAGACGAACTTTATGTCATATATCATTGATATGTGTCAAGAGCCTGATGCTTATGCTTTTCTTCATATTTCAGTTTTATCAATATTTCTCAGCTTCAAAGAGCTTCATCTTTCTGTCAATCAAAATTGGAGTTGTTGCAGTTTTCAATGAAGTTGAACGACATGTGAATTCTTCATTGCAGGATGTCCTACCCGTACCCTTACCAATTGTACAAACGAGTCGATCAGCCATCTCGGAAGGAGGAGTATATCTTGCTTTCAACATTCGATGGAAGACCAAGTATTGATGAAGTCAACGATGCCTTCCTTGGGAAACCAAGGTTAGTATTGTCTTGAATCTTCTCCTTCCCTTTGTCTTCCAAGTCTCGTCTTCAATAATTGATCATATCTTATGGTATGTAAATCACTTGCAGAAATCAAGTCAAGAGCACATCCGGAATATGGTAAGAATCAATCACTACGTGTGACTTGCCATTCATTAATCATAAGCTTTTCTAATCAACAAAACCCTAAACTGTGTGTAGGGGTTTCTTGAGCAGTATACTACAGTAGACAGGAAGCTGCGCATCAAGTACGACTTTACTTCTCCGCCCTAATGAATCCATAAGCTCAGCTAATCAATCGCATTCTTTGTGTAGAGAGTATCTTTAAATACATGTCCGAATAATCGGGTTGAAGGATTTTTTGCCGTTACTAAATTATGAGACAGTGGTTGGTATATGAATTCGCTAAATTATGAGACAGTGGTTGGTATATGAAGTCGCTCAATGTTAACAGCAACATGGTTCCGTATGCACAGTACATAGCATGCAATTCACATATCTCTCAAATGAGCATGTTAGATTCAATGTAAGTGTTGATTTATGTGTGCATTGATATTTATAATATGGATCTTGTTAATGAGTGCTCCCAAAGCACTTGTTAAGTATATTTAATGAAGGATATTTCAATTTTCAAAGTTTTAATTGCGAATTTCACAAGAGAAAGTCGATCCTATTTCCTTGTTTAGTTATTTGTCAAGTGTGTCTCGGTCCCTTTTTAACTAAATGCTTAAAATATAACCATTGCATGTTCTCATTTGCTCAATTTTCTCCACGTTTATTTTGGTACATACAGTTGGGGACATGGATTCACTTGATTTATGTAATAATCTAAGAGCGCCAACTTACCAACCCTAAACTCATGGCGCATCTCAAAGTAACTCAATTTATTCTTGAGATATGAACGCATTCATTGGATAAAATGGGCCGGTCAAGATTCAAGTTGATCAAACGGGATTTCATCTTCGAATAATCGCCGAATTAATGTGCCATGATTTTGTCACCCTCTTTTTGGAGGGCTGCTTTACTCTTCAATAGACTAGTCACATGCATTGCACGTTTTAAGGTCACATATTTTCTTTAAAATGTACTTAGCAGGTTTGATTATTATTTACTAGACTTTGAGTGTTATTAAATAACCGGTACTTATTTAATTTTAGAATAAATTATGAAAAAGAATAAAACTGATCATTTCTTAGGTGGATCATACATAATGCGATAAAGGAACTTATTATTAGTTATTAATTATTTATAACTACAAAAAGAATTATAGGAAGAATTTATCATTGATCATGGCCAGTTTAAGATTAAAAAAAAAAAAGCTTTTGGAAAGCTATAATATGACTAGCATTGGAAGAATAATTTTGGGACTTCTGTCAATATATTAGTAAGAATATATATTAACAACAAAACTCAACTTAAAAATGCAAAAATAAGTGATGTATGTTTTGTTATATTGAGTCATTGACATACATAAAAACAATTAAATTATCGGCAAAATGATATCAGTGGTAAAAAATATTGATATTGTCACGCTCTAATCCTTGAGCACGTGCCCATCCCTCTCTGGTCGATAAAATTTTGCGACTTCCCAAGACGAGTCGCCGACCATTTATTTTTATTGCACATGCGGAAGCGAAAATAAATCTCCTGACAATAATCATCTCGAGATAGAAAAGCAGGACGACAGATTCACAAACAAACATGCTTTTATATATACACTGAGTCATGTACAAAAGTTTATGGCCAAAAGACTACAAAAGACTACTCTTCCAAAAAGAAGCGGTCCTAATTGACCTACGCTTCCGATCACCTCCTCTCAGCTCCAAGTCCTCCACTCGACGACCCTGAAATGATTATACAATAATCAATGAGACAATGTCTCAGTAAGTCCATGCTCTAAACCCCGATTAGAAGGGAAATACACCTAGAAGCGTCCTAATCATGCAATCATACAATCACAGAGCCTTACCTTGGCCTCAAATCCACCATGTAGATCAGTATAATTTATAACTCAGACAACATGAAAGCATGAGCAACAACTGAGCTCAATTAACTAGAATGCCATATTGAAATTCTCAAATAAGCATAGGAGTCCTAATTATAGGGCCAAATTGTTATGACATGTCGTATACTGTGCCACAGAATTTTGTCTCATAATCCGGCGCATTCAACTCAATTAAACATTCGTTCCTAGTTTTGATCTCGGCATATAGCACGGCCTACTCTTTGTTCGGCAGTCTTCTAGCATTGCCAAGCTTCGTCTCATCCCATTGAGCACGGCACGTCTCTTTTAGACGACTTCCCGAAGGAGCATAGGGTCTAGAATCTACTACGACCGGCTTCCCGTTGTATAGGGGTATCCCAAATAGGGATAACATCCAGCTTAACAGCCTTGGACAATTTCTCTTAACCATCACACGATCACTCAATTATGGCCTAGGGCACCGTGCATTGCACTTAAATGCTTCAATTAAAATGGTGAACCTGATATTTTTCTTCGTATTAGAAATTCACATGAAATTATTCATGTGTGGATACACGGTCAACTTGACCCAGAAAAATTGACATTCTTCTTTTTTTTTTTAAAAAAAAATCCCACTATTTTATATAATACTTAAAACCATTTTCAGTGTCAGAATCCGACACCTGGGATTTTCTGAACAAATGCTAGAAATTCACGATTTTTGGAATTAAATACCAAAAATCTAGTCAGTACTCAATTTGCAGAAATTAACACTCAATTGCAGAATTTAACCATACCATTGCAATCAGCATGAAATTCCGGTCATGCAGCATATCCGCCTAATTTTCAGAAAAATAATTAATAATTAATTAATTTCGAAAATTAATTAATTCAATTTAATTTCTAAAAATACTAACCTAGGCCAAAATTATTAAATTGAATACCAATACGGACCCGGAAAATTCCTGAACCCTTCTAGATAAATAGTACAATTTATTTAGGCCTTAGCTAAACCATGCTAACCACCTAACATGCTCAATTAAATAATTAATTTTCTAATTTAATCTAACTAACCATCTAATTCCTAATTAAATAAATCTAAACAACCCTTAAACATTATTAGCCTACTAAGAAAAGTTTAGAGTATAAACTCACCGGTTAATTGCAGAAACCGGTTCACCACGACGATGGCACGACGGCGGCCGAAATCCGAATTTTCGGCAGCGTTGACGAACACTCGGGCCGAGCTTAAACTTGGCCAAAAAGCTGGGCCGAACCAACTTGGGCTGAGCTGTTGGGTTGATGGGCTGATTGCTGAAGCTGAAGCTCACGGGCTGAGCTCGCTCTAAGTGGACTGGGCCGCTGAGTTCACTGAGTTGCTGGGCTTCAAAGGCTGGACTGATGGACGTGGGCCAAAGTTGCTGGAATCACGGGCTCGCTTCTTGCGAGCTGGGCCACGAAGATGCGCTGGATTGCTCGGTCTTCTCTGCTGGAGGGAGGGTCAACACGATGAGCTGGCGTGGGCTGTATGCTCGAACGTGAGGCGGCGAAGGTGCTGGAGCAGCGAAGATGAAGAAGTGAGGCACGTTGAAGCAACCGCTTCTTCACGTGGGCAGTGAGGCGGCGAAGGTGCTGGAGCAGCGAAGATGAAGACGTGAGGCACGTTGAAGCAACCACTTCTTCACGTGGGCAGCTCACGCTTCGGTGGACGTTGCTGGTCTTCGTGGCAGCGCGGCTGGGCTTCAAAAGAAAAGGGCATCATGACCCGAAGTACACGATGAATGAAATTTGTCAAAAAGCAAAAGGAGGCCCCCTTCTTCACCAGTCGAGCCTCTTCACGCAACGACTGACTCTCGGTCATTCTCCATTTATTCGTCTTCTTCTTCTTTTCCCCCTCTTGAAGTAGAAATTGTGAAAAACTCAGCTCCGCATGGTCATCTTCTTGAGCAGAGCCCGGATTTAGGCATTTTTTAATCTTTCTTACAAATAGAGAGACTCGGTTCAAGAGTTGTCGGAGGAGCGAAAAATGTCTGCCGCTCCAAAAGCAAGTAACAACTATGACATGACATGTTCTTGAGCTTCAGAGGTACGGATACTCGCAAAACCTTCGTGGATCACCTCTACAACGGCCTCAACGATGCTGGAATCAACGTGTTCAGAGACAACGATGAGCTTCACGAAGGCGACAAGATTGGCAACAACATTCTCCAGGCCATTAAGAATAGTAAGATCTCCATCCCAGTTCTCTCTCAAAACTACGCTTCGAGCAAATGGTGCCTTAAAGAGCTCGTTCAAATGACTGAGTGCATGAAGAACGACGGGCAAGTTGTCTTGCCCATATTTTACCGGGTTGAACCAGCTGATGTACAAGACCAGAAAGGGAGCTTTGGAGAGGCTTTATCCCGTTTAAGTGGGAAGAATTCTGAGGAAGAAGTTGCCAAATGGAAACGAGCACTCCACGAAGTGGGTTCTATAAAGGGATGGGAATCGGAGAAAACTGCTAACGGGTATTTCACTCTCTATGGAAACCTTCTTTTATTTCTTTTAACCGGATCTTGGAGGCTATTCTATCTTGTGTTTCACAACTTGTGCTTGGTTTTTTTACTCGTACATGCTGCAGCGTGGTAATAATGAGATATAACAGGATATAATTGCTCTTCTAATTCAATTTAGCTTGAATGTTTTATAAACAGCAACGAAGGAGAATTGGTGAAAATGGTCGTCAAAGCAGTTTTGATCAAGTTAAAAGAGGCCTTTCAGCTCGTTGTTACTGAACAACTTGTTGGAATTGATGATGCCGTGGCGGATATTCTGAGATTGCTGGATGATAACCCCATTGCTACCCAAATTGTTGGTATCCATGGAATGGGAGGTATTGGTAAGACAACTTTAGCCAAGGTCGTCTACAATGAGCTCTCCGGCAAATTTCACGATCGTAGTTTCATTGCAGATATTCGAGAATCCTCGCAGAAGCACAAGGGCATTTTGTGTTTGCAGGAGCAATTAATAAGCAATATACAAGGAAAAGATGAAAAAGTGCCAAACACAGATGCAGCAATTAGGACCCTCGAATCTAGATTTAAATGTAAGAAAGTCCTAATTCTTTTAGATGACGTGGGTGACGATGATCAACTAAAAGCATTAATTGGGAAACCTGACTGGTTTGAGAGGGGAAGTAGGATAATCATTACCACAAGAAACAAGTCTATTCTTGATCTTAATTATTTGATTGATTTGATCCACCACTACGAACTCAAAGGGATAGCTAAGGATCAATCTTTGATCTTGTTTAGTAGACATGCTTTTCGAAAGGACTCTCCTCCATATGAATTCGCATCTCTGTCTCATGATGTCGTATCCACTACTGGAGGACTTCCCTTAGCTCTCGAGGTGACAGGTTCGTTTTTGTGTGGGAAAGAACGAGCATTCTGGCAAGACGCATTGAAAATGTTAAAGGAAGTACCGCATGAGAAAGTGCAAGAGAAGTTGAGAATAAGCTATGATGCACTAGACCCTGAGAAACAACAGATATTTTTGGATATTGCTTGTTTCTTTATTGGAACTGATTTAAGAATTGCATCCTACATGTGGAATGCTTGTAAGTTTTATCCAAATATGGGGATTGAAACATTGAGGTTTATGTCACTAATAAAAATTGGAGATAATCATGAGTTGAAAATGCATGACCAGTTGAGAGACCTTGGTAGGAAAATTGTTCGTCAAGAGTATTGGAATGTGCCTATGAATCGAAGTAGGGTGTGGTTCCATGAGGAAGCCTTGGAAGTAATTCACAGAAATAAGGTATTTGTTTCTTCTATTGTTGTTTTACTCTCTTTTTTCTTCTTCTTTTTTTTTTTTTTTTATGAATTCTTTCAATTGGAATCAATTTTAGACCTCACAGCTGAGATTATGCTCCTTATATTATTTCCTTGATGTGATTAGGATGAAATGTTCTTAGTATCTATACAGAGTAGACATTTCCTATTGAGCTAAGGAAAGAAAATTTTTGGGTTTAGATAATAGAATCCCTACTCGTTAGTAGTTACTTATGCACTCGATATTAGTATGAACTCATTCTAAGTCGTTATTCGACCCATTGTGCTTTTATCCCTTGAATGACCTATTGCGCCGATTCTTCAATCAAATAACAGGAGAAAAAGTGAGAAATAACGTAAACCAAAGAAGGGAAGATATGTTCAACCAAAAAAAAAGAAGGGAAGATATGAAGACGAAAACATAAAATGTTTCGCAATAACTCTAGAGCGGAAGGTGACATGATATTATTCATTAACCAAAAAAAATTATTTGCGTACATGATAAATCTAGTTTGACCTGAGCGACAACTTCACCACTATAGAACGAAGGCAAAGTGATATTGGTCCTCTGTTGGCTGATTTGGTGCGACATCTGTGCAGGGAATCGAAGAACTTCCCGTTCAGGCCCTTTGTCTCGACGAATGTAGCTCAAACACTGAATTCACAGCTAAAGAATTTGAAAAACTACCGAACTTAAGGTTCCTTCGAGTGGGTGCTGGAAATCTGATTGGAGATTCCCAAATTTTTCTTCCTAAGTTGCGATGGCTTGATTGGAACCGGCGTGCTAAGTGGAACCGGCCTTCTACGTCCGTGGCTACTATATGTCATCCAGAGAAATTACTCGTACTTGATTTATCGTGGAGTAATATTTCAAAGATTTGGGAAGGTTGGAGTCATTTCAAGGTCAGATGGGGAGCATGTTTTCTTGTCTTTTGTTTTTAATGGCTTATTCTTAGCGAAAATTTACTGGTGATTTCATTTTGCAGGTGGCAAATCAGTTGAAAGTTCTAATTCTTAAAGGTTGTCTGTCTTTAACAATTACTCATGATCTCTCAGACTTCCAAAATTTAGAAATATTAGTCCTTGCAAGTTGTGATAATCTAGAGCAAATTCACCATTCTATTGGAGAAGTCAGGGCCCTTGTTTCTTTGGACATTTCCCAATGTGCGAAACTCCGACTGTTACCCAGAGAAATGGGCAAATTGGAAGAACTGAAGGAACTAAACATAGGCGGGACTGCTATAGAGGAAATTCTTCCATGCATAGGTTCTTTAAAGAAGCTGGAAATACTTAATGCCCATGCTTGCAAATCATTGGTTGGACTTCCCGACTCAATTAGCCAACTGGTAAATTTGTTGACCCTTCACTTTAGTATGTGCACCAGTTTAAAAAGACTTCCAGAGAGCATTGGATCCCTTGTGAAATTACAATGCCTATCATTAGGCATGGGGGTAAAATTATCTAGTCGGTTGGCCTCTAAGAGCAAGAGCATCTACACTCTATCAGATGAAGTATTGGAATCAGTAACAAGCATTTCGGAATTTCCTAAATCCATTGGAGATATGAGGAACTTGAAAAAATTGGATATTACTGGAATTAAATTGAGTAATTTACCAAGTACTATAGGCAAGTTGGGCAACCTTGAAGAATTGCATGCCTCGTATTGCAAGAGTTTGGCAGGGGAAATTCCTATAGATGGGTTCTCTTCACTGAAGATCCTTGTATTAAGTTGGACGAGCATTTCTGGCTTCCCCGACAAATTCGATAAGCTTTTTCGTCTTGAAAAGCTTAACTTACGTGATTGCAGGATGCTTCAATTGCTGCCAAGAAGCATGAGTAAGCTGCCTTCTCTACAACACCTTCTGTTAATTAGTTGTTACAAACTTCAGTCGCTGCCAGAGCTTCCTGGCCATTTAACATTTCTGGAAGTCACCTGTAAGCATCACACATTACCTCAACTTTCTCACCTAGTCCATCTAAAAGAGCTCTTTGTTTACGAATGCAAATTGCTGGAATCCATTCCAAAGCTTCCGTTGGCAATATTGGAGCTTTCTATCTCAAGCTGTCATAAGTTGAAAGAGTTGCCAAGTCTGTCAAGTTTGGAATTGTTGTCACAATTAGTTATCATAAACTGCCTTGAGCTGACGGAAATCAAGAATCTGGAAGCATTAAAATCCTTAGTACATTTGAGTGTATCCAAAAGCAACAAGTTACACAAATTGGATGGCCTTGAACATGCAGAGTCCTTGAGAGACTTGGATATGAGTTTTTCCTTAGTGGATGATGATCAAGTTCAAGTTGCAGGCATTAGCAGATTGAAAAACTTGAAAACGCTGAATATAAGTTGCTGTCAGTACCTTATAAGATCAGACCTTTCGCAATTAACACATCTGAAGGAATTATATGCTCTCCACTGCCACAATCTAGTCGAAATTAAAGGTCTTGAGAGGTTGATTAAATTGGAATCGCTAGATATCAGTGATTGCAAATCCTTTGATTGGACATCCTTTGAAACATTGGCAGACCTCTCGTGCCTCGATAATCTGAAAGTGAACACGGACGGAAGTTTGGAGCTTATGACGACGCTCAGGCCCTTATATCAGCGAGGCTTCCGCAAATTGTCCACCTTCAAAAATTCCTAACTCGGTAAGACGATTTTTTCTTGATAGCCCGCTGTTGTAAAATTGTCTCTGAAATAGTTCAAGGATAGAAGACGCTGGCCTGGATTTTTTCATTTTTTTATTTTTTTTGTAGTCGATCTGGCCTGGAAGTTGACGCGATGCTTAAGGGGAAAAATCGGAGAAGTTCTCCATAGGTGGAAAAATTGGAAAAATGAAAAGGGATTTCAATTTCCTTTGCATTGAAATCGAACACGAAAATAATTTTCATGAACCAAAAGGCCCTTTACAACTTTTTTTTTTTGGTCGGTAAGGCCCCTTACAACTAGTTCTTTTCTTTAATTTGTATTTTTTGTATTGGGCCAAGATACTTAATATGCAAAATTTTAAAGTTTCTGATGAAAGAGGAGAGGAAAAGGTCGATATTTTTTTTTTCTTTTTGCCTCCTTTCCCTTTCGTAAAATAATTAGGTCAAATTTAATCATTTTTCACTCAAAATATTTTCACTTATATGTCATTATTGTCCACTGGAATTTTTTATTTTCTATATCCCATATTGAACTTAGGTTTGTGTTGATTGGTGTTGACCTAATCCACTACTAGCTATTCTAGTTCGCATCATAATCAAACGATATTTCCAGCTTACATTAGAATCACAGCACAATCAGAATATCTGCATGGCAAGCATTCACATCTGTTGGTGACCAGGAGTCTATGACACATATGCCTGCTTATGCCTACTGAAAACCGTCACTTTCTGATTAGTGCATAGCCCTGATTAGCTACTTTTGGTCGTCTACCAACTTTTCCTTTGTGTAATTTCACTTTTGATTTTTGAATTTAGGTGAAGTCACGCTTGGAAATATACAAGCAAAATGCTCAGGCTATATTATTGACTTACTTGAGTGTAATGAATAAGGTCCTCCCTCTCAACTAACTCTTTCTTCCACTTCTAATTAAGGATTGCATGGCAATTGGTAACAATCTGTCATGGATTGCATCTTGGAGAGTGCAGATTGATGGAAATCGCCCCAAAGATGTGGTTTTCAATGAAGTAGACTCACTACAGTCAAGGGTGCAAAAAGATAAAGCAAAAACAACAAAACTAGGTATGAGTAACATCATCTGAAGTGCAATTGGGATTCACTCTACTTTGATACTTCAATCATGAGTTTCTTTTTCTTTTCCTTGAAGTGGGAGGCCATCGATTTTTAGAAAGAAATGAAGGATAGTGACTTCCACTCATTGACTGAAAGGATGTGTTGATGTAGAATTAGCAAGTAGCAAAGCTTAGGAAAGTATAGCCAACTTTAAATGATTTGAAGGATGAGTTACTTCTCATGGAATCTTCTAGAAGCACAATGTAAAGGATTAGTTTTGCTCAACTGAAGGAAGTACTGTGGAAAGACTGGCAAGGAATGTATTGCGGGACAATTATTATCTTTGATAAGAAAATTGATCCAAGTCCTTTTGAGGGATATATCAAAGAAAAGGGTTGATGTTGCAATTCATAAATGTCGAGTTTCTTAATCCCAATGTCTTGTAAGCCTGGGATGTTTCTTTCAGGGAACCCTGTATCTGTGGTCTCACTGCCATCAAATCAAGCAACTAAAAAGGAGGTACTTCGTACTATAATTTATCCTTGTTCCTAGTTTGAAAGCTGCATTGTGGATCTGCAGAGTTTTTATTAATATTTGAGCTATATTCTTGACTTATTTTGCTTTAGTATTCTACAGGGTAAATGGCGGGGAGTACCTACGAGGTTGAATGACATTCCTCATTCTAGAGAAATCAGGACATATTTCTATGATGATGTGCTTCAAGCTATGCAGAGAGCCATATATGATGGAAAAACAAGACTAAAGGTAGGATATTCGTTTTTGATGCTGTTCTCATTGGCCGAGTTACTCGAAGAAAGAAACTGACGAGAGATTTAGATATCTTAAGTCATCATATTTTCTATATGTTTATTTGTTCTTATAGTTCCACACACACGACTTTTGATACTTAAAATCAAGCTGATCCCATTTTACTGATAAAAAAAGAATCCAAGGCTCGAAATTTAAGGGGAACCTCCTACTCAAACAGATTTGCCCTGTTTCATCTTATTACAGTTTTCCTCATCAACTTATGCATGTTACTCCCAAAGCCAAACTCATGCTGCTCTTCTTGTGAACATTTCAGGTAGAAATCAATATCCCAGAGCTAAACCCAGAAATTGAAAGATGATCGTATGAGAATGTTTGGTCCTTCGTCAAACAGATAATAGGAATTTAACCATATTTTAGTGATGCAATCTGGACAGGATGTTTATAGAATAGGCACTCTGATGAACTTGTCAGGGTTATTGCTCTTTCATTTGCTGACGATGGAAAACGTGTTAAGGTATATCTGACTTAGTTCCCGTGCCTCTACTACGTTAAGATTAGGTGTTGGTTTCCCGTTTATATTCATATCTGTTAGAAAATCATCCCATGCGGGTATGTGTTCAAGGGTCCATGGGAGAAGGTGCTCTTGCTGGAATACCACTGCAGCTTGCTGGTAGTCGCAAGATGTTGGAGTTTATGGACTGGGGAGATCACGGTGCATCAGGAACCTTTGTCAAGATTGGATCTATAGGTATATGGTTGGGAAATTGAGTTTGTCTAAATGGCATATGCCTATCAAAAGATTAGGGCGATCATACCATTGACTACTTCTCTTCTTGGTCATTGGCGGACAACGTGGTTGTCGTCACAATACTTGCAGGATCCAAATATATGGATTCTAAAGAATCCAAGTATACACGGTGTGGGACTTCCAAGAATTTGCCCAAAACATGTGAGAAGTGCTTACTTTCAATTTTTTAGACGCTGTGTTTTATCTTATTTCTTTTCTTACTCTTGGGGGCTTATAATTTTAATGTCTATGATAGTGAGAGGACTCACATATCAATCTCTTATGCTTTGATGGCCTTTGCATTTGATGCATTGGATGTTAAATTGCTATTCCACCTGTTTTTCATAGCAGCATTTCTATCATAAACTTGTATCGCTTTTCAGAACAATTTGATTGGGCAATTATTTCACAATGTATCACTTTATTAAGCCTTAAATCTGCAATAGGTGCCAAAAAGGTTGACGAGCAAGATGACATTTTTACCTTAGTGGCTCCTGAAAAAGCTGTGGGTTACTGTATCATCGATGTAAGGAGCTTGATAGCAAGTGTTGCGTTAATCCTTTTGCAATTATGTCCATTTTATGACTTGTGTCACAACTATATGGCTAAGCACCACTTGATTTTGAGATTGCAGGATCTTAGGGGCATGACTGAATCTGCTGGCAATGCGTCCGGTCATCCTCATCAATCCTAGGCTTAAGGTTTGTCCTAAAATTTCTGTTAAGTTGAAGGCTTTCATTGCCTGGGATATGACTCTAATTGCACTTTAGCGAAGTACTTAGCTGACGAATGGTTGGAAAGTATCCATGTTTCTTGTCCCATAATTTCCTACGAGTGAGGCTGCAACCATATCCTGCAGCTGGTCAATATATGCTCAGTAAAAAAAACAGAGACTACTAGAAATCGTCTTGCCATCATATTTCTTTGTTTTACAGAGTCACAGGGGCTAGCTATTCTTCAAACAAATATTAGCCAAAATCTTGTATAAAATGACCCCAAGAAACTATGCAATTTCTTCAAACTAATGCTTGCATGTCCATCCATCCTTAATCCATTGCTCAACATTTTGACTGCAGACCTGCATCCAGTGTTGTAGCAGAGTCTGCAACAAATATTTTGCCTCTTTCTAATGAGCATGGCTCTTTTCCTCCTGGATTTACCGGGTTCCAGTGGCATCATGCAAGTAAGTACAATGTTCTTTTTAGTAAGTACAATGTTAATATGTGGAAAAAAGATGGATTTAGATTTGAACTGATTCTCTTTATCTTGAAACTTGTTTTGAAGAGTATGGGACGGGACAAGAGACTGCAGTATGCTGCATCATTGAGAATCGCTATTTCTTCCGGCTTCTCTATTTTGCTGGAACTCACTGCCCAATTATGGGTGCTCTGAGGTATATTTGCCTGATCTCTGACGCATACCTCATATTCTAGAGCCATGACCGCGTAGAAGTACTGTTAGAGCACAAGGAATGACTGAATTTACATGCAATTAAACCAGAATCGATCAAGGATGGGCCTTGGGCATGGCCCATCCTTACCGCCAGAGGTCTGGTTTCTCCCTCCCCTTGCTAGCCAAAGAAAAAGGACAACGCAGAAGAATTTCTAAGCTTTCTCAGAATGAAAATTGTGCGTGGATGTATGTATTTTCTTCTGGATGCATGAAAATATGATTCTCGATGGTGTGTGAAACATTATCTTATCGACTAATGGTGTAGATGTCAAGACATCAGTACTCTCCGGAACTTGTTTATCTGTTCTTTTCAAGGAGATTAGTGACTAATTTCGACTGTCTATTGGTTTGCCTGATAGCTGAGCCTGAACGCATACTACGTTGGAAGTAAGAATCTTGGATTCTTTCTTCACGGAGGCAAGAATCAAACTTCACGTGATATGTCATTAATATATGTAGAAAGGCTGATGATTATGCTTTTGCTTAATATATCCGTTTTATCAGTATCTCTCAGCTTCAAAGAGCTTCATATCTCTGTCAATCAAAGATGGAGTTGTTTCAGTCTTCAATGATGTTTGAACAAAATGTGAAATCGTCATTGCAGGATGTCCTACCCCTACCCTTATGAATTGTGCAAACGAGTCAATCAGGTCGTCCGGGAAGGAGGAGTGCATCTTGCTTTCAACATTCAATGGAAGGCCAAGGACTAATGAAGTCAACGATGCCTTCCTTGGGGAACCGAGGTTAGTATGGTCTTCATTTGTCTCCTTCCCTTCGTAATTCCTCCAAGTCTCATCTTTGCTTACCGACCGTATGTTATGTTTCGTGAATAACTTGCAGAAATCAAGTCAAGAACACATCAGGAATATGGTAAGAATCAATCATGACTCGTGACTTGCCATCCCATAACAATTAGCTATTTTACGTACCAAAACCTTTAAACTGTTTGCAGGGGTTTCCTGAGCGGTATACTGTAGAAGCTGCGCATAGAGTATGACTCCATTGCTCCGCCCTAACGAATCTAGAAAGCTCGGCCAATGAATTGCCATACTTTGAGTTGGAAGTATCTTTGAATAGATTTCTGAATCACAGGGTAGAAAGGATTTTTTTTTTTTTTTTTTTTTTTTTTTTTTTTTTTTTTTTTGTGTTTTAAGAGTTATGAGACAGTGGGTGGTATATGACTTCACTTGATGTCAACCGCATATATAATTTCATTCTATGGATAGTACATAGCATGTGATTCACATATCTCATAGATAAGCATGTTAGATCAATGTAAGTGTGATTTCTATGTGCATTGATTTTTTGTAAGGTGGGTCTTATTAACAGAAACTCTCGAATCACTTATTAAGTATACTTAACAAGGGAATATTCAATTCTCTAAGCATTAATTGTGCAAATCACGAGGGGGCAATCAATGCATTGGGAATTCCAAAGGTCCTTATTTGGTTGTTTATCAAGTACTGTCTTGGGCCCTTCCTAACAAAATACTCATAAAATATGAAGCACTGCATGTTCTTCATTTACCCAATTTGCCCCACGTTTACTTTAGCATGTATATAGTGCAGGACATGGATTCACTTAATCTACGTAGTAAGCTAAGAGCGTGAATTAACCGTCCCTAAATTCATGGCACAACTCAAAATAACTCAATTTACTCTTGAGATGTCAACACGATTATGGAAATAGAATAGGCTGGTCAAGATTCAAGTCCATTAACTTTTGTCATGGCAGAATGATATCTTCATCTCATCCCATCCTTCAGTTGAGATTACTTCAAACCACCTCCTCCACTGCTTTTTCGGAGGGCTGATTTACTTTGCAAAAGACAAATCACACCCGTTGCACGTGTTAAGACCAATTTTTTTTTCCCTGAAATTTGTTTTTGATGATTCTTTATTGGACTTTCAGTGTCATGAGTAAATAGTGTTTTATTTCATTTTAGAAGGATATTTATGAAAAAGAAAGAAAGTGATGATTTCTTATGTGGATCATCTATAATGCGACAAGAAAATGAGAACAATTTTGGAACTTCTGTCAAAATATTGGGAAAAAAAACATATATTGACAGCCGAAAACTCCTCTCGGAATACAAAAGTAAGTAGTCTTGTATCTTGTTGATATCAGCATATATAACCTCTATTGAAAGAAAATTTACATTATCGGTGGAATAATATTAGTGATGAAAAACAGAAGTTGTTCATTTCAAGAGCATAAGCTGTTCAGCAACTTCTCGTTTCCTATGAAATGCACCTCATATGCTCCATCGCAGAAATTATTCTTCTTTTCCCTGTCAAGAGTCTACCGCTCTGTCTTCTGAATTCCAAAACTCAATAGATGCAGGGGAAGGTAGAGGTCTGCAGAGCACAACAACACTTGGAGCCCTTGCTTCAGGATCAAAACACTCTTGCCGGAGTAACTGAGATTCTCTAGAAATGGCTTAACTCATAGAGAAGTAAGCTTTGTCGATCAAGACCATGAATGCGTCTTGTTTCAAAATCTGCAGAAAATTGCTAGGACATTTGATTCCAGGCTTTTTCTGCTCTCTATTCTAACCAAAGAAAATTTCAGTTCATGCCTCCCGCTATATCGATTTGATACTATCACGAGTTAGGTGATCGACATGAGTTTCCAACTTTTGAACAATGAGCATTGCAAACTGGACAATATTCTCACTCGCACGCGCACAAAACGCTTGGAGTAAATGAGCTCATAGAAGCACTCTCGATTCTTTTTATTTTCTTTCTCTCTCTCTCTCTTTTTATTTTCTATTGGGATATGTGCAACACAAGTCCTAAAACTTACAAGGAAAGTGCAATTGATTTCTAAAACTTACAAAAAGTGCAATCAAGTCCTAAAACTTATCAAATTGATTCAATTGAGTTCTAAATTTAACACCGTTAGATTTACTAATGGAAAATGTTGACGTGGCGTGACATCATATTTTAAATAATTTTTATTTTCCACGTGGCTTTTTTTAAATTATTTTTATTCAAAATTTTTAAAAATTAGATTTAAAAACTAAAAATGAAAAACTAAAATTTATTTAAAAAACAAACCCGTTAAAAAAAAATTGGCACCGGCGGGCATTTCCGCCGCAACCGTCGCCCATCGCCAGAGGGGCCGGCGACGATCGCCGGCCCTGGGCTTGCCCGGGCAAGGCCTTGCCGGCCCCAGGCGAGGCCTCGCCTGATCACCCTCGCTAGGTCGGGCGTGGACGCCCAGATTTGAGCACACAAGCCGTCACGGGGGGCCGGCGACCCTCGCCGGCCCTCACCTAGGGTCGGCAATGCTCGCCCAGATTTGGGCGTTTTGATTCAGCTCCGTCGCACTCCCGACGCCGTGCCCCAATGATGTCCAAATCTGAGTGAGTGGGTTCCGGAGGGCAGGACTTCCGTCGCCATCGCTGCATCGGACTGTTGCAGAGCCATGCCGTCGTAGCCCCGACACCGTCCCCAACAAACCAGCCGTGACCCTTTGCGGTGCTGGGTTGCTACCGTTCCTCGACGTCCTACCGCCGACCCCCCTGACGCCATCGTTGCACCGGACTACCATCGTCGCCCAGCCACCACCGACGACTCCACCCGATCCCACGTCGGGGATGCCCAGATCTGGGCAAGCATTGCCGACCCCAGGCGAGGGCCGGCGAGGCCTTGCCCTGGGCGGGCGATGGTCGCCGGCCCCCCGTGAGGGCCGGAGTGCCCAGATTTGGGAGTCCTCGCCCAACCTGGCAGGGGTGGCCAGCCCTCGCCTGAGGCCGGCGAGGGCTGGCCACCCAGCCCAGGGCCGACGACCGTTGCCAGCCACTCCGACGATGGGCGACGGCGGAAGCACCACCGGTGCCCTTTTTTTTTGCACAATTTTGTTTTTTAAAATAAATTTAGCTTTTTCCTTTTCTATTTCTAAATCTAATTTAAACAAGAATAAAAATAATGTTAAAATCCACGTGTATAATAAAAAAATCATTTAAAATGCCACGTTAGCGTTTTCTGTTAGTAAATATGACGGTGTTACCTTTAGGGCTCAATTGAACCAATTTGACAAGTTTTAGGATTTGATTGCATTTTTTATAAGTTTTAGGACTCAATTGCACTTTTCTTGTAAGTTTTAGGACTTGTGTTGCACATATCCTTTTTCTATTTGTAAAGCTCTATTAGATGAGAAAAGATTACCACCACATCAGTATCCTACGTGACATATATTTTTACTCGTATAGAATGATATCATGACACGTGTCCACATGTCCATGTCAGCAATTCAAATGGAGTTTAAGCAAAAATTCTCTCTTTTCATTCTGCTCTGTCTTCCTCCTCCAGCCATAGCCGCCGACCTGTGCTCCTCCCCTGCCGTTGCCACCAGCGGAGTCGCCGGCGCCGTGACCGGGCGACCGCCGCTGCATTCAAGCCGAGCCTGTTTTTCTTCTTGATATGTGAGCTCCGTCCATGGCCGTCGGGATCTCGACCTTGGCCGTCACAGCCATGGACGAGGCAGTCATAGCCAAATCCGAAGGCGGCTTCAGATCTGGAAGCCATGCCTTCAGGGCCGCATCCACTGTCGAAGAAAGCGCGACTTCAGTTCAAATCTGAAGCAGAGGGAGCGGAATCCATGCTTTCTTCCCAATTAGTCCAGATCTGAAGCCCTGCTGACGCCGGAGCGCAGTTCGTGGCCGTCTAGACCTCGACCTCGCCGTCAAGGCTCACGGCCATGGACAAGCCTCGTGAGCCATGGACGAGCTAGGCTTGCGGATCTGGAGGCACGAAGGGGTAGCTTGGGTCAACTGCAAGTGACGCCGGAACTGGTGGAGATGCTGGCCGAACGAGGTGGTGCTCTGAGACAGAGGAGGGAGCGCGGGCAGCTACGGAGGACAACCAGATCGGCAGAGGAAGAGGAAGAAGAGAAAATTCAATTTTTTATTTTTTATTCCACCTCAGCTAACATATTTCGATTTGTTATCGGGCATGGATAAAAAAAAGGTGACGTGGCGGTTAGCACTTTGTTGATGCATTTTGAACATTTTTTGTATGAATTTGTCTTATCTTTTGTCTCTTGATCAACGTGCATTTAACGTAGAATTTGCCCAAAAATAAATACAGCCGCGCGTGGTCATCTTCTCGGCATCTTTTTCTTTTATTCTAACAGAGAGACTCCGTTCAAGAGTTATTGGAGTAGAAGTGAAGCGTCTCGTCTCTATGCTCCCATTCAATTTTTTTTCCAGAATTACAAAATGAGCCGACGTCAAAAAGCAGATGATACCGGTGCGTCTACTTCGTCCCTCACTTCAACAAGAAGCAACAACTACGATGTATTCTTGAGCTTCAGCGGTATGGATACTCGCAAAACCTTCGTGGATCACCTCTATAACGCCCTTGTCGATGCTGGAATCTATGTGTTCAGAGATGACGATGAGCTTTGCAAAGGTGAGAAGATCGGCACCAACCTTCTTCACGCCATTAAGAACAATAAGATCTCCATCCCGGTTTTCTCTCGGGACTACACTTCGAGCAAATGGTGCCTTCAAGAGCTCGTTCAAATGATTGACTGCATGAAGAGCGCCGGGCAAGTTGTCTTGCCCATATTTTACCGGGTTGAACCGGCCGACGTGCAATACCAAAAAGGGAGCTTTGGAAAGGCTTTCTCCCATTTAAGTGGGAAGTATTATGAGGGAGATGTTGCCAAATGGAAACAAGCACTCCAAGAAGTGGCTTCCTTAAAGGGATGGGAATCCGAGAGAACTGCTGGCGGGTATTTGCATTTCTACATAAACCTTATTTAATTTCTTTCAACATGATCTTGCTTGTAGAGGAGACTATTCTATCGTGTTTCACTGCTTGTGCAGGTGCTTGCCTTTTTTACTATTATACGTTGTAGTGTGGTAATAATGAGATATAATAGGATATGATTGTTCTTCTAATTCATTTTAGCTCGAATGCTTTATAAACAGCCGTGAAGGAGAATTGGTAAAAATGATCATTAGAAAAGTTTTGAGCAAGCTAAAAGAGGCCTTTCAGCTGGTTGTTACGGAACAACTTGTTGGAATTGATAATACCACGGCGGACATTCTAAGATTGTTGGATGATAACCGCAGTGCTACCCAAATTGTCGGCATTCATGGAATGGGGGGTATTGGTAAGACAACTTTAGCTAAGGTCGTCTACAATAAGCTCTTTGACCAATTTCAGCATCATAGTTTCATTGCTGATATTCGAGAATCCTCACAGCACAAGGGCATTTCATGTTTGCAGAGTCAATTAATATGTGATATACTGGGAAGAAAGGTTGAAGTGCCGAACAAGGATGATGGAATCTAGATTTAAATATATGAAAGTCCTAATTCTTCTAGATGATGTGGATAACCTTTATCAACTAAAAGCTTTAATTGGGAAACAAGACTGGTTCGAGAGGGGAAGTAGGATAATCATTACCACAAGAATGAAGTCTATTCTTGATGATGGTAAGGTAAACTGCCAATACGAACTCAATGGAATCACTAAGGATCAATCTTTGATCTTGTTTAGTAGACATGCTTTTTGCAAGGATTTTCCTCCATGTGAATTCGAATCTCTATCTCATGATGTTGTATCCAATACCAGAGGGCTTCCCTTAGCTCTCGAGGTTATAGGTTCGCTTCTATGTGAGAAAAAACAAGCATTCTGGCAAGACGCATTGAAAAGGTTAAAGAAAGTACCACATAAGAAAGTGCAAGAGAAGCTAAGGATAAGCTATGATGCATTGAACTATGAGGAACAACAAATATTTTTGGATATTGCTTGTTTCTTTATTGGAACCGACTTAAGAATTGCATCCTACATGTGGGATGCTTGTGATTTTTATCCGAGCATGGGGATTGAAATATTGAGGTTTATGTCGCTAATAAAAATTGGAGATAATCATGAGCTGAAAATGCATAACCAATTGAGAGACCTTGGTAGGGAAATTGTTCGCCAAGAGGATTACAATGCGCCTATGAATCGAAGTAGATTGTGGGCACAAGAGGAAGCCTTTGAAGTAGTACAGAGAAATAAGGTAATTGTTACCTCTATTGTTGTTCTACTCTATTTTTAGCTGAATTCTTTCAATTGGAATCATTTTTTAGACCTCACAGCTAAGATTATTCTCCTTATATTATTTGATATGATTAGGATGAAATGTTCTTAGCATCTATACATGGTAGACATTTCCTATCAAGTTAAAGGAAATAAAACTTTTGGGTTTAGACAATGAACTCCCAACACTTGGTGTTAGTATAAATTCATCCTAAGTCGTTACTCAAGCCATCATGCTTTTCATTCGAAATGACCTATTGTACTAATTGTCTAATCGGATAAGAGAAGAAAAAGGGGGAGAAATAGCGTAAACCGAAGAAGGGAAGATATCAAGAGGAATATATAAAATGTTTCTCAATAACTTCAAGGGAAGGTTACATGATAGGATTAATCAACAAAAAATTAATACCTACTTATATGATAAAATATGGTCTGATCTACGTGTCAACTTTGCCTCTATAGAATGAAGGCAAAGTGATATCGATTCACTGTTAGCTGATTTGGTGCAAAATTTTTGCAGGAAATTGAAAAAGTTCAAGTTCAGGCCCTTTGTCTCAACAAATTCAACTTATTCGGTGAATATACAATTGAACAATTTGCAACACTACCGAACTTAAGATTCCTTCAAGTGGGTGCTAGGAAACTGATTGGAGATTCCAAAAGCTTGCTTCCTAAGTTGCAATGGCTTAAGTGGAACGGACATCCTGGAGTCATGGCTACTAGTTTTTATCTAGAGAAATTAGTCATACTTGATTTATCATGGAGTGTCGTTTCAGAGCTTTGGGAAGGTTGGAGTCATCTCAAGGTCAGATGGAAAGTATAATGTTTTTTGTTTCTAATGGCTTACTCTCAATGAAATTTTATCAGTCACTATGTTTTGCAGGTGGCGAAGGAGTTGAAGGTTCTAAACCTTACAAATTGTCATTGTTTAAAAGTTACTCCTAATCTCTCGGCCTTCCAAAATTTAGAGATATTAGTCCTTGCAAGATGTTATTGTTTGGAGCAAATTCATCATTCTATTGGAGAAGTCAAGGGCCTCGTTTCTCTGGACTTTTCACTGGACTTTTCACTATGTGAGAAACTCCGAGTGCTACTTGAAGAAATGGTTAAGTTGGAAGAATTGAAGGAGTTAAACATATGCAGGACTGCTATAGAGGAAATTCCTCCTTGTATAGGTTCTTTGAAGAAGCTAGAGATACTTCATGCCCATGGTTGCAAATCATTGGTTAGACTTCCTGACTTAATTGGCCATCTCGTAAATTTGTCAACCCTTGACTTGAGCATGTGCATCAATTTGGAAAGACTTCCAAAGAGTATCGGATCCCTCATGAAATTGCAACGCCTATCATTAGGTGGAGGGGGGGATCTATCTCCTCAGAGATTGCCATGTATGGGCATTCGGGAATTACCTGAATCCATTGGAGATTTGAAGAACTTGAAAATTTTGGATATTGCTAGAAGTGATTTGAGTAATTTGCCAAGTACTATAGGCAAGTTGGGCAACCTTGAAGAATTGCATGCCTCGCACTGTAAGAGACTAGGAGGGGAAATTCCTATAGATGGATTGTATTCACTAAAGATCCTTGAAATAAGTTGGACAAGGTTTTCTGGCTTCCCTGACAAATTCGATAAGTGCTCTCATCTTGAAAAACTTGACTTAAACGGCTGTAGGATGCTTCAATTGCTGCCAAAAAGCACGGGTAAGCTGTCTTCTCTACAACACCTTCAATTAATTGGTTGTTACGAACTTCAATCACTACCACAACTTCCCAGTTGTTTAATAGTTCTAGAAGTCACCAGTCAGCATCACTCATTGCCTCAACTTTCTCACCTAATCCATCTAAAAGAGCTCACTGTTTACAAATGCCAATTGCTAGAATCCATTCCAGAGCTTCCCTTGGCAATATTGAAGATTTTTATCTTCAGATGTGATAAGTTGAAAGAGTTGCCAAGTTTGTCAAGTTTGGAATTGTTGTCACAATTCGATTTTAAAAACTGTCGTTGGCTAACGGAAATCAAGGGTCTAGAAGCATTAAGATCCTTAGTACATCTGAGTGTATTTGGAAGCAAAAAGTTATCCAAATTTGACGGCCTTGAACATGCAGAGTCCTTAAGATACTTGCACATGAGTTCTTCCTTAGTGAATGATGACCTATTTCAAGTTCATGGCCTTAACAGATTGAAAAACTTGGAAGAGCTAGATATAAGTTGTTGTGAGTGTCTCATAAGACCAGACCTTTCGCAATTAACACATTTGAAGAGATTACGTGCTCGAGACTATCACAATCTAGTCGAAATTAAAGGTCTTGAGAGGTTGAAAATTTTGGAATGGCTTAATATCAGGGGTTGCACATCCATTGAAACGTTACCAGACCTCTCGCGCTTCAATAACCTGAAATTTTTGGGCATCGGGCGATGTTCGAAGCTTCGTGATGTTCAGGGCATAGAGAAAGTCGGACGTGTGTTCGAATGAGGGATTCAACTGCAAGGCCTCAGCAAATTGTCCACATCTGTCAAATTTCGAAGATCTAATGGAACGACGGGGTTGAATTTCGCATGAACTTGTGGAGATCACAGAGCTCCAAGACTCCAAGGCGTCTAGACTCTAAAAGACATTCAGCGATGCAACTTAGTGGAATCGCGGATGTTCATTGCACCACTGCGGTAGAGAAGCAATTGGTCGATGAAAATAATGCTTCGATGAGTCGAGCACTTCGGCTACGATGTCGGAAGGATTCGCGTTTTCTTCCTTAGTTAGATAAAAGCAGGTCACGCTATTCTTTGTCGAGATGTATTGCCGAATTCATCAGCATTTCGTAATTTTGGTAAGACGATTTTTCTTGAGAGCCTGCTGTTGTACTTTTGTCTTTTAATTAGTTCCGTAGTTAGATAAAAGCAGGTCACATTTTCATTACTTGCGTTATGACTCTAATTGCACTTAGCGAGTTATTTAACTGATGAGTGGTTGATAAATATCCTCGTTTCTGTCCCATGATGTCCTACAAGTGAGGCTGCAGCCATATCCTGCAGCTGGTCATTATTTGGTCAGTACAAAAACAGGGACTAATAGGTATCATCTCTCAGTCATTTTTTCTTGTTTTACAGACTCACAGGGGTAAGCTATTCTTCAAACCAAACCAAACCAAAATCAGCCAAAATCTTGTATAAAATGACCCCAAGAAACTGAGCAATTTCTTCAAAGTAATGCTTGCATGGTCTTACCATTCTTAATCCATTGCCAAACATTTTGTCTGCAGACCTGCATCCAGTGTTTTAGCAGAGTCTGCAACTAATGTTTTGCCTTTTTCTAATGAGCATGGCTGTTTTTCTCCAGGATTTACCAGGTTGCAGTGGTATCATGCGAGTAAGTACATTTTTTTTTTTTTGCTAGAACCATGCAAGTAAGTACATTGTTAATATGTGGAAACAAAAAAGATATAGATTTGATATGATTCTCTTTATCTTGAAACTTGTTTTGAAGACTATGGGACGGGACAAGAGACTGGAGTATGCTGCATCATTTGAGAATTGCTATTCTTCCGGCTTCTCTATTATGCAGGAACTTCATACCGAATTATGGGTGCTCTCAGGTAAATTTCCCTTATCTCTGACACATATCTCATATTCTAGAGCCATGGCCTTGCAGAAGCGCTGTTTGATCACAAGGAACGATTGAATTTACATGCAATAAAACTAGAATCAATCAAGATTTGGCTTCGGGGGTGGCCCATCCTTACCACCAGAGGTCTTGCCTTTTCTGCTTTCTCCCTCCCCTTGCCTAGCCAAAGAAGAAGGACAACGCAGAAGAATTGCGAAGCTTTCTCAGAATGAAAATTCTGTGTGGAAGTACGCATTTTCTTCTGGATGCATGAAAAAAATGATTCTCGGTGGTGTGCAAAACCATCAATGATGTAGATGGCAAGACATCTGTACTCTCCAGAAATTGTTTATCTGTTCTTTCAAGGAGATTGTTGTCTAACTTCAAAGGTGAGAATCGTCAAATATCGGCAAGGTTCAACACAAGTCTTTATCACACTAAGTACGAATCGAACAAACCTCAGCAACATTCGAGCATGTTTGATGAAGTTTTCAAGCAAATTTTATTAACCTTCAGATTTGTCTGACGTTCATTGGTGATGGAGCTGTTGTTCTACAAGAAACACACGTAAAATCAATGCAGAATCTGTGCTGATTGAAACCGGAGGCAGGACGCGAATCACTTGGCTTTAATCCTTTGCCGGAATCTTCAGTTCGGTCGGAGGAGGGTACGAACACGTCCGTGAAGATGAACTCCAGAATGGAAAACGGAATTTCTGAGAACACGAGAACGAAACCGAGAGTTCGGCACTATAGATTGAGCCAGAATCAAAAGCCAGAGAAAAACAGAGGAGACTTAGCTCTGGTTTTTCTGTTGGAAAGCCGCAAGTTGAAGGTAACCGAGCTTGAATGATGATGATTGATGCTCCAAAGAGATCATTGGAACCGTTCCGGATTGAACTTGAATCGCAGCAGAATTGATGAACTTCGGAAAATAGACGATCATTGAAATCCCAGGGCACATCCTGCGGCCAGCTCGTGTCTCCGAGCTTATCCATAATGCGGTCCCTGTCGTATACGACGTTTTCCTTAGCCTCGGGTGACTTCACATCTTCCTCTTCTCCTGCGTCCGATTCTGATTCGGAATCGAAAGCTTCATCCTCTGGCATATCGTCCTCATCGAGTACGCCGGTCTCTCTCTCTCTCTCTCTCTCTGGCCTTCTCAGTCTCACCGGCACTCTCTCTGCGTTGCTTTCCCTTGGCCGAATAAGCAAAAACCCCCCTCCCTTGAGCTCCAAGGACGTCGCCAGCTGTGTTTCCAGCACGCCGATCGTCCTCGCCGAGCATTGCGCGCACGCGTTCCTCGTCGTCCTTCGCTCGTACGACGTCCGCCATCTGTTTGTCGTTATGCCTGCAGCCAAACTAGCGAAGGAGGAGGAAGAAGGAAGAGATGAGCGGGCCGGGCTGGGGAAGAGTGGGCCGGCCTAGCTCGGGGGGAAAAGAACGGGGCAAAAAGAAGGAGGCCCGGGTAGGCCCAGCCCTGACCCGGTCCTATTTGATTTTTTAATTAATTTTAATTTTAATTTTTTAAAGAATTTTTTTTGAATTTTTTAAACTAATTAATTTTCAAAAATATTTTTAATAATTAACACTAGTAATGCTAATGCTTAATGTCTATATCTAATGCAATTTACAGAAAATTCTTTTTGCGAAGAGTTAAAGTTAATCCATAATTTTCTACGCTATTAAATCCTAAGAAACAAGACAAAATTTAGGTGTCAATCAAGGGGAGGGGGGGCGATGCTCTTCGTCAATTCAAGCGTGTTTAGAAAAGGGAGTGTCATGACCAAATTTTCGGATGCATCATCTAGGGTTTGGTCAATGGATTACTAAGCCTAAATTTAGCTCGGGCTCTCCCAAGCTCATATCAATTCGCGACTTAGATTGAAGTTCTTAACGTGCAAATTATTTTTTGGTTAGGAGTCGTTACTAATCTATTTTTAGTGGATCGATTAGAAAATCAAGTAAAGTAACGTTACTTTACTCCTACGAACCACAACCAGAAATTGTGAGTTCGGGAACTTGGTTACGTTATATTTCTGTAATGCCCTTTCGGTATCTTTCTCTTTTTATTTCAAAAAAAATGTTTAGGCAGCTTGAATTGATTTTAATTTATCTCCCTAACATGTAAAGTGATCATGCGGGTGCGCAAACCATCAATTTAATATCCAGATAAACCAGTATATAAATTGTAGGAAAACTTACCTCATGGGAAGCATTTGCAATGTTAGATCAGAATTTATATCGACAGTCCTAAATATAATTTCTAATTAACACGCAATATCTTTCTGTTTTAACTTATTTAACGAGAATCATGCTTTATGCATTGCATGCTACTAATCTAACATGATAATATGACCTAAACTATATGACATAAATAAAATAAGCATGCAGTCTATCCTAAAAGATGAAATTGATTTATTCTAAGACAATTTTTTTGGTATTTTCCATGAAATTCGAAATTAGAAAAATGCGAAAATCATCTACCTAGATTAAGATATCATCCAACCAAGTAATCCTAAAATGCAACCTATCTAGGAGAAATTATTTAAACCTATAATTAATTAAAATAAATAAACACGCAAAGAATGTCATAATTCTAATTTTTCTTTTTCTTTTTGTGAAATTCGAATTAAAATTGACACCTAATTAAACGTGCAATTTAAATTTAAAAAAAAAAACTAACATCCAAAATGAAAGCATTTTATTTATTTTTTTTCAAAAATTCGAAATAAATAAATTCCCTATGCAAAATAACCCTAAAACAACAAACCTAATCTAACTCAAAGTTTTTGGATTTTCTTTTACGAAAAATCAATCAAACAATACGACAGCAAATCAAACAAGATAAGATTGATATCCATAAATTGACAAACCATATCTCACGCATGAAATCGAGTTGGCCAATTTTAAACAAAATGGCGAATCGAATCTCAAGCGTGAGATCGGATTGGCGATTTTTCCATGCGATTACAAGTCAGATTTCGGGTGCGAAAATCGAACATGCACGTTGTGAAATTAGGGATTGATCCTTAATTCATGGGGATTCAAAAGATTTTTTTGGATACGACAATAACAAATAAATATTCAAACAGGGTCGCAATCCCATTAATAAAATGTGAGAAAATTGGATTAATCAAGAATCTTACCTAGCTCTCGATATCGCACGGATAAAGTTTTCCAAATCGGAATCCGCAAACAATGAGCTCGGATGATAATGGCGATGACCAATGATCGCGGCAGCATTCATGGTGGCTCAGTACCAGCAGTACTTCAGCATGTCGTGTTATTGCATCGAAGGGACCCAGGCAGCGACGAGGAACGGTGGACAATAGCACTCGATCTCGTGGGAAGACTGAAAAGAAAAAAAGAAAAAAAAGTCTTCTCTTCTTTTATACGTTGATTTTGTGGGCGTCTCTGGTCACACAAGTCAAAAACCACGGAGAAGTGCTCCCAATTTTGACTTCCCTTCTACCAACGAGTGCTCCCCTCTCTCCAATGTGGACGTCCTCTATTGGGTACTCCGAGAAGACCCTGCAAAAGAAAAACAAACTCGACCAAAGACTGATTCACAGCCAGCTGAGGATTATTGAGCCACAACAACACCACCAACAGCAGCGAAGAAGACTGGGGCACGCGTGGAGAAAGTTGCTGAGTCGTGAAGTTGGCAGGAATCCAAGCGCGGATATGATGACTCGCACTCGAGGATGAAGACCCGCAACTCTCTCCCTCTCTCTTTGACTGAATAATCCTTTGTGTTGATTTTGATCCCAAAATCCGAAAGAAAAACCTCCTCTAGGAAGTGATAAAAAGAGCCCCCTTTTCTTTCATGAATTGTGGCCGTGTATTGCTATTGTGGCCCCTCTCGAAGGAAAAAGAAAGACTCCTTTTAAATAGGCAGGTGACAGGATCAAGTAAGCGATATTGCTTTGATACTTTTTTTATATTCTGTTTCTTGGATTTTTCATATATTCACTCGATCCATATCTCATATTCAACAAGCTGTCTTCCTCTTGATATTTCACCATAAATCTTTTGATCCCCGCGAAATATATCGCATGAAGATACGGAAGATTTACCGAATATATGAATATTTTCCAAAAATATCAAATCGTGATTCCTTTGGAGCAAATTTTCGATGATTAGAGAATATTAGGCTTGGGCCAATTTCCTCTTGCCGCAGGCTTAATCCAACTTGTCAATTTAAAGCTCAGAACCACCAAATCAAACACATCTGTCATCGGTCGAATGTAAATGTAAATTTAAAAAAAAAATGCACCTAAAATTATATGATATGCAATTAATTAATTAATTATTTTTAATTTTTTAATTTTGTTATTTATTATTTTTTTTTGGGTTAAAAATCAATCCATAATTTTTGTATAATAAATGACTAAATGCGTTGTCCAAAATTTAAGTGTTAACAGGAATGATTTGGATTTAGTCGAACAATATCGTGTAATGATAAAGAGAACATAGTTATTAGCTTTGGCTGAAGTTGCAACATACATTGGAACAAAATAAGCAGCACATTAGATGATAAACATGCACAGTTTATAAATGACGATCATATGATTCCGTTTAATAAAAGATTGTGGGCTTATATGATGAGAATACCGATTTGCTGATAAGAACATGGAAAAAGGCATTTCTTCGGGAGAACAGTGCGTCCCCTTCTCATCGAATGAGCTTAATGATAAGCGACGAACAACTTGAGACTCCTCGAGTAGAGCAATTTGATGAGGTGGGCCAAGCGTCGGTGGAGTCTGAGGTGGAGCAGGAGGTTCCGTCCTTCCCACTCTGATTTCTGGGACGAAGTGGTGGGCCCCAGTCGAGCCTCTTCTCGCGACGACTAGCTCTCGGTCATTCTTCATTAATTCGCCTTCTTCTTTTTCCCCTCTTGATCCATGTGTATCTTGAAGTAGAAATTGTCAAAAACTCAGCTCCGCATGGTCAACTTCTTGAGCAGAGCCCGAAATTAGGCATTTTAATCTTTCATACAAGCAGAGAGACTCGGTTCAAGAGTTGTTGGAGGAGCCAAAAATGAAACGTCTCTTCCCTTGTCTTGCATCCAAATTTGCCCAGAGCGACAGAGATAGCAAAGGTCGAAAAGCAAATGATACCACTGCGCCTAGCTCGTCCGCCGCATCCAAATTTGTCCAGAGCAACAAGGATAGCAAAGGTCGAAAAGCAGATGATACCGCTACGGCTTGCTCGTCCGCCGCTCCGAAAGGAAGTAACAGTTACGATGTGTTCTTGGGTTTCAGAGGTACAGATACTCGCAACACCTTCGTGGATCACCTCTACAACAACCTCGTCGATGCTGGAATCTGTGTGTTCAAAGACGACGATGAGCTTTGTGAAGGTGAGGAGATCTGCACCAACCTTCTTGCGGCCATTAAGAATAGTAAGATCTCCATCCCAGTTCTCTCTCAAAACTATGCTTCAAGCAATGCGTGCCTTCAAGAGCTCGTTCAAATGATTGAGTGCATGAAGAACACTGGGCAAGCTGTCTTGCCCATATTTTACCGGGTTGAATCGGCCGATGTACGACACCAGAAAGGGAGCTTTCGAGAGGCTTTCTCCCATTTAAGGGGAAAGTATTATGAGGAAGACGTTGCCAAATGGAAAGAAGCGCTCCAAGAAGTGGCTTCCTTGAAGGGATGGGAATCGGAGAAAATTGCTAACGGGTATTTCAATTTCTATACGAACCTTATTTAATTTCTTTCAACTGGATCTTGCTTGTAGAGAAGGCTTTTGTATCTCATGTTTCACAACTGGTGCTTGCTTTTTTTACTCTTGTAAGCTGTAGTGTGGTAATAATAAGATACGATAGAATATGATTGTTCTTCTAATTCATTTTAGCTTGAATCTTATAAACAGCCGCGAAGGAGAATTGGTGAGAATGGTTGTCAGAACAGTTTTGAGCAAGTTAAAAGAGGCCTTTCAACTGGTTGTTACCGAACAACTTGTCGGAATTGATGATACTGTGGCAAATATTCTAAGATTGCTAGATGATAACCACCATTCTACCCAAATTGTCGGCATCCATGGAATGGGGGGTATTGGTAAGACAACTTTAGCCAAGGTCGTTTACAATAAGCTCTTCGACCAATTTCAGCATCGTAGTTTCATTGTAGATATTCGAGAATCCTCGCAACACAAGGGCATTTCATGTTTGCAAGAGCAATTAATAAGGGATATACTAGGAAGAGAGGATAGAGTGTCGAACGAGGATGAAGGAATTAGGATCATGGAATCTAGATTTAAACATAAGAAAGTCCTAATTCTTTTAGATGATGTGGATAACCATGATCAACTAAAATCTTTAATTGGGAAACATGACTGGTTTGAGAGGGGAAGTAGAATGATCATTACCACAAGAAGAAAGTCTATTCTCGATGATGCTAATGTGAACTGCCACGAACTCAATGGAATGGCTAAGGATCAATCTTTGATCTTGTTTAGTAGACATGCTTTTAGGAGGGACTCTCCTCCACATGAATTCGAATCTTTGTCTCGTGATATTGTATCCACTACCGGAGGGCTTCCCTTATCTCTTGAGGTTATAGGTTCGTTTTTGTGTGGGAAAAACAAATTGTTATGGCAAGACACATTGAAAAAGTTAAATAAAGTACCACATAAAGAAGTGCGTGAGAAGCTGAAGATAAGTTATGACGCACTGGACTATGAGGAACAACAGATATTTTTGGATATTGCTTGTTTCTTTATTGGAACTGATTTAAGAATTGCATCCTACATGTGGGATGCCTGTGGTTTTTCTCCAAAAATGGGGATTGAAATATTGAGGCTTATGTCGCTAATAAAAATTGGAGATAATCGTGAGTTGAAAATGCATGACCAATTGAGAGACCTTGGTAAGGAAATTATTCGTCAAGAAGATTATAATGTGCCTATGAATCGAAGTAGGGTGTGGTTCCATGAGGAAGCCTTGGAAGTACTTCAGAGAAATAAGGTACTTGTTTCCTCTATTGTTGTACTACTCTCTAATTCCTCTATCGTTGTACTATTCTCTTTTTTACACAAATTCCTCTAATTGGAATCAATTTTAGACCTCACCGCCAAGATTATTCTCCTTATATTATTTCCTTGATGTGGTTAGGATGAAATCTACTTAGCATCTATACATGGTAGACATTTCCTATCGAGTTAAGGAAAGAAAAGTTTTGGGCTTAGACATTAAACTTCTAACTCATTAGTGGTTACTTGTGCACTTGGTGTGTGTTAGTATCAATTCATTCTAAGTCGTTAGTCGAGCCATCATGCTTTTTCCCTGAAATGACGCATTGCACTGATTCTCTAATCGCATAAGAGAAGAAAGAGAGATAGCGCAAACAAAGAAGCGAAGGTATTAAGATTAATATATAATGTGTTTCGCAGTAAATTCATATGGAAAGAAAAGTATACCTAGGCACATGATATAATCTGGTCTGATCTAAGCACCAACTTCGCCTCTATAGAACGAAGGCAAAATGATATCAATCCACTGTTAGCTAATTTGGTGCAACATTTGTGCAGGGAATTGAAAAACTTTACGTTCAAGCCCTTCGTCTCGACGGAGTAAGCTTATTCGATGAATTCACAACTGAACAATTGCAGACACTACCGAACTTAAGGTTCCTTCAAGTGCCTTTATTTTCTATACTAAATGGAGATTCCAAAAGCTTGCTTCCTAAGTTGCGATGGCTTAAGTGCCGCAAGTGGAATGCATCCTGGGCTTCTAGTTTTAGTCTAGAAAAATTAGTCATACTTGATTTATCATGGAATTTAGAGCTTTCAGAAGGTTGGAGTCATCTCAAGGTCAGAGGAGAGCATGTTGTCTTTTGTTTCTAATGGCTTACTCTTCGCAAAAATTCATTAGTCATTTTATTTGTAGGTGGCGAAGGAGTTGAAAGTTCTAAATCTCCGACATTCTAATCGCTTAAAGGTTAGTCCTGATCTCTCAGCCTTCCAAAATTTAGAGATATTAGTCCTTGAAGGATGTATTGATCTGGAGCAAATTCACCATTCTATTGGGGAAGTCAGGGGCCTTGTTTCTTTGGACTTATCGAAATGTTTTAATCTCCAAGCGCTGCCTAGAGAAATGGGCAAATTGGAAAAACTTGAGGAACTAAACATAAGCAAGACTGCTATAGAGGAAATTCCCCCATGGATAGGCTCTTTGAAGAGCCTCATTTCTTTGGACATTTCGGGATGTAAGAAACTCCGAGTGCTACCCAAAGAAATAGGCAAATTGGAAGAACTGAGGGAACTAAACATAGACAATACCGCTACGGAGGAAATTCCTCCTAGTATAGGTTCTTTGAAGAAGTTGGAGATACTTCACGCCCATGGTTGCAAATCATTAGTTCGACTTCCAGAGAGCATTGGATCCCTTGTGAAATTGCAACGCCTATCATTAGGCAAGAAGGAAAATACACCTCCTTGGGTTACCTTAATTGACATTTCGAGAAATCACTTCCCTTATTCAATTAGGAAATTGAATCGGATGACTCTAAAGGAATTGCCATGTAGGGGCATTCGAGAATTACCCGAATCCATTGGAGATTTGAAAAACTTGAAAATTTTGGATATTACAGGTAAATTGAATAATTTACCGAGCACATTAGGAAAGTTGGGCAACCTTGAAGAATTGCATGCCTCGAATTGCATGAGTCTAGGAGGGGAAATTCCTATAAATGGGTTGTCTTCACTGAAGATTCTTGTATTAAGTGGGACAAATGTTTCTGGCTTCCCTGACACATTCGATAAGCTTTCTCGCCTTGAAAAACTAGACTTATGCGGATGCAAGATGCTTCAATCTCTGCCGAAAAGCATGAGTAAGATGCCTTATCTGCAACACCTTCAGTTGATTGGTTGTTACGAACTTCAGTCATTACCAGAGCTTCCCACCTGTTTAACAATTCTAGAAGTCACTTATCAGCATCACGCATTGCCTCAACTTTCTCACCTAATCCATCTAAAAGAGCTTACTGTTTACGATTGCAAATTGTTAGAATCCATGCCTGAGCTTCCCTCAACAATATCGAAGCTTACTGTCCACAGCTGTAATAAGTTGAAAGAGTTGCCAAATTTATCTAGTTCAAAATTGCTGTCACAATTAAATATCAAAAACTGCCTAGAGCTGACAGAAATCAACGGTCTGGAAGCATTAAAATTCTTAGTACATCTGAGTGTTCTTGGAAGCAAGAAGTTATCCAAATTTGACGGCCTTGAACATGTAGAGTCCTTGAGATACTTGAATATGAGTTCTTCCTTAGTGAATGATGATCTAGTTCGAGGCCTTGACAGATTGAAAAACTTGGACGAGCTGGATGTAAGTGGTTGTCAATATCTTATAAGACCAGACCTTTCGCAATTGACACATCTAAAGCGATTAGAAGCTTACCATTGCCACAATATAGTCGAAATTAAAGGCCTTGAGAGGTTGAAAACATTGGAATTCCTGACTATCCAGAGCTGCACATCCATTGAAACATTACCAGACCTCTCGTGCTTTAATAACCTGACCTATTTGGAGATTTTGGGATGTTCGAAGCTTCGTGATGTTCAGGGCCTAGAGAAAGTCGGATATGTGTTAAAATGAGGGATTCAACTGCAAGGCCTCAGCAAACCGTCCACAACTGTCGAATTTCGAAAATCCAACGGAACGATGGGGTTGAATTTCGCATGAACTTGTGGAGGTCACAGACCTCCAGGACTCCAAGGCGTCTAGACTCTAAAACACGTTCAGCGATGCAACTCAGTGGAATCTCGTAGTTCATTGCACCACTGCGGCAGAGAAGCAATTCATTGATGAAAATAATGCTTCGACAAGTCAAGCACTTCGGCGACGATGTCGGAACGACTCGCGTTTCCTTTCGAAGTTAGATAGAAGCAGGTCACGCTATTCTTTGTCGAGATGTATTGCCAATTTCATCAGCATTTCATAAATTTGGTAAGACGATTTTTCTTGATAGCCCGCTGTTGTACTTTTGTCACTGAATTAGTTCAAGGAATGGAGACGCTGGCCTGGATATATTTTTTTTTTTTGGTGGTCGATCTGGTGTGGAAGTTGACGCGATGCTTTAGGATAAAAATCGGAGAAGTTCTCTACAGGTGGAAAAAATCGTAAAAATGAAAAGGGAGTTCAGATTCTTTTTTTTTTTTTTTTTGGTCAGAAAATTTCAGTTTCCTTTACATTTGAATCGAAAATGAAAATAATTTTCGTGGACCAAAAGGCCCTTACAACTTAAATTTGGGTTTTCTAGTTCTTTTCGTTAATTTGTATCTTTTACATTGGGCCAAAATACTTAATATCCCAGATTTTAAATTTCCTGATGAAAGATGAGAGGAAAAGGTCGATAATTTCTTTTTGTCTTCTTTCCATTTCATAAAATAATTAGGTTAATTTAATCATTTTCCACTCAAGATATTTTCACTATCATTTTCCACCTTAATTTTTCATTTTCTATATCCCATATTGAACTTAGGTTTGTGCTTATTAGTATTGACCTAATCCACTGTTAGCTGTTCCAATTTCCATCAGAATTAAACGTTATCTTCAACTTGCACCAGAATCACAGCACAATCAAAATATCCGCATGAGAAGCATTAACATCTATTGGTGACTAGGAGTCTATGACATATATGCTTGCTTATGCTTCCTAAAAATTGTCACTTTCTAATTAGTGCATAGGCCTGATTAGCTACCTTTGGTCGTCTGCCAACATTTCCTTTGTGTAATTTTACTTTTGATTTTCGTATTAGGTGAAGTCACATTTGGAATATACAAACAAAATGCTCAGGCACATTATCGACTTACTTCAGCATAATGAATAAGGTCCTCCCTTGCTCTCAACTGCCCCTTTCTTCCACTTTTCATTAAGAATTGTATGGCAATTGGTAACAGCCTGTGATAGATTGCATTTTGGAGAGTGCAGATTGATGGAAATCGCCCAAAGATGTGGTTTCCAGTGAAGTAGACTCACTGCCGTCAAGGATCCAAAAAGATAAAGCAAAAACAACAAAACGAGGTATGAGTAATATCATCCGAAGTGCAATTGGGATCGCTCTCCTTTGATACTTCTCGTGAGTCTATTTTTCTTTTCCTAGAAGTGGGAGGCCACCAATTTTTAGAGGGAAATGAAGGATACTGACTTCCACTCATTGACTGAAAGGATGTGTTGATGTAGAATTAGCAATAGCAACTAAGTAGCAAAGCTTCGGATAGTACAGCCAACTTTAAATGATTCGAAGGATGAGTTACTTCTCATGGAATTCTAGAACACAATTCAAAGCATTAGTTTTGCTTAACTGAAGGAAGTACTGTTGAAAGACTGGTAAGGAATGTATTGTAGGACAATTGTTATCTTTGATGAGACAAGTCCTTTTGTGAGGTTCCTATCCAAAGAAAATGATTGATGTTCATGAATGTCGATTTTCTTAATCCCAATGTCTTGTAAGCTTGTGACATTTCTTTCAGGGAACCCTGTATCTGATCTCACAGCCATCGAATAAGGCAACTAAAAAAGAGTACTTCAACATACTATACATTTATCCTTGTCCCTAGTTTGAAAGCTGCATCATGGATCTGCGGAGTTTTTATTAATATCTGTGCTATATTCTTGCCTTATTTTGCTTTAGCATTCTACAGGGTAAATGGCGGGGAATACCTACTAGGTTGAATAATATTCCTTACTCTAGAGAAATTAGGACATATTTCTATGACGATGTGCTTCAAGCTACACAGAGAGCCATATATGATGGAAAAACAAGATTGAAGGTAGCATATTCATCTTCGATACTGTTTTCATTGGTCTGAATTACTCGAAGAAAGAAACTAACAAAAGATTTAGATATCCTAAGTCTATATGTTTATTTGTTTTTATAGTTCCACAATCATGACTTCCAAATACTTAAAATCAAGCTGATCCTCTTTTTACTGATAAAGAAAGAATCCAAAGCTGGAAATTTAAGGGAACTTCCTTCTCGAAAGATTTACCCTGTTTCATCTTATTACAGTTTTCCTCATCAAAATATGCATGTTACTCCCAAAGCCAAACTCATGCTGCTCTTCTCGTGAACATTTCAGGTAGAAATCAATATCCCAGATCTAAACCCAGAAATCGTAAGATGATTGTATGAGAACATTTGGTCCTTCGTCAAACAGATAATAGGAATTTAACCATATTTTAGTAATGCAATCTGGACAGGATGTTTATAGAATAGGTACTCCGATGGAACTTGTCAGAGTTATTGCTCTTTCATTGATGGAAAACGTGTCAAGGTAAATCTGACTTAGTTCTTTTGCCTCTCCTCTAGTAAGCTTTGGTGTTGGTCACCCGTTATATTCATATTTGTTAGAAAATCATCTCATGCAGGTTTGTGTTCAAGCGTCCATGGGAGAAGGTGCTCTTAATGGAATGCCACTGCAGCTTGCTGGTAGTGGCAAGATATTGGAGTTCATAGATTGGGGAGATCATGGTGCATTAGGAACCTTTGTCAAGATTGGATCTATAGGTATATGGTCGGGGAAATTGAGTTTATCTAAAATGGGTGATCAAACCTTTGACTACTTCTCTCTTTGGTCATTGGCGGACAAGATGGTGGTTGTCATAATACTTGCAGAGATCCAAATATATAGACTCTAAAGAATCTAAGTATACATGGTGTGGGACTTCCAAGTTCCCCTCTGACATCCAACCCCATGCAGGAATTTGCCCAACATGTGATTAGTGCATACTTTCAACTTTCAACCTTGTACTCTTCCTTTTTTGACTCATGGGGGCTTGCAATTTAAATGTTTATGATAGTGAGAGGACTCATATATCAATCTCGTATGCTCAGATGGTCGTTGCATTAGATGCATTGGATGTTAAATTGCTATTCCACCTCTGATCCATAGCAGCATTTCTATCATTAGCTTATGTCGCTTTTCAGAGCCATTTCATTGGGCAATCATTTCACAATGTGTAACTTTACTAAGCCTTAAATCTAGGTTGACGAGCAAGATGACATTTTTATCTTAGTGGTCCTCAAAATGCTGTGGGTAACTGTATCATCGATGTAAGAGCTTGATAGCAAGTGTTTCGTTAATCCTTTCGCAATTATGTCCATTTTATGACATATGCCGCAACTATATGGTTAAGCACCACTTGATTTTGAGATTGCAGGATCTCAGGGGCATGACTGAATCTGCTGGTATGCGTAAGTCATCCTCATCAATCCTAGGCTTAAGGTTTGTCCCGAAATTTTCTGTTGAGTTGAACACTTTCATTGCTTGGGTTATGACTCTAATTGCACTTAGCGAGATATTTAGCTAATGAATGTTGATAAATATCCACGTTTCTGTCAGATAATGTCCTACAAGTGAGGCTGCAGCCATATCCAGCAGCTGGTCATTATTTGATCAGTACAAGAACAGACTAGTAGTAATCATCTGTCAGTCATGTTTCCTTGATTTACAGAGTCAGAGGTAAGCTATTCTTCAAACAAAAATCAGCCAAACTCTTGTATAAAATGACCCCAAGAAACTGAGCAATTTCTTCAAAGTAATGCTTGCATGTTATTACCATTCTTAATCCATCGCTTAACATTTTGTCTGCAGACCTGCATCCAGTGTTTTAGCAGAGTCTGCAACAAATGTTTTGCCTCTTTCTAATGAGCATGGCTCTTTTTCTCCGGGATTTACCAAGTTCCAGTGGTATCATGCAAGTAAGTACAATGTTAATATGGGGAAACAAAATGGATATAGATTTGAACTGATTCTCTTTATCTTGAAACTTGTTTTGAAGCCTATGGGGCGAAACAAGAGACCGGAGTATGCTGCATCATTTGAGAATTGCTATTTCTTCCGGCTTCTCTATTATGCAGGAACTCAATACCCAATTATGGATGCTCTCAGGTAAATTTCCCCTCTCTCTGACACATACCTCATATTAAAGAGCCATGGCCGTGCAGAAGTACTGTTTGAGCACAATGAATGATTGAATTTGCATGCAATAACGCAAGAATCAATCAAGATTTGGCCTTGGGGGTGGCCCGTCCTTACCACCAGAGGTCTTCCCTTTTCTGCTTTCTCCATCCCCTTGCCTAGCCGAAGAAAAAGGACAACGCAGAAGAATTGCTAATCTTTCTCAGAATGAAAGTTGCGTGTGAAAGTATGCATTTCCTTCTGGATGCATGAAAAAGTGATCCTCGATGGTGTGCGAAACATTATCTTATCCATCAATGGTGTAGATGTCAAGACATTGGTACTCTCCAGATATTGTTTATCTGTTCTTTCAAGGAGATTGTTGGCTAACTTCAAAGGTCTATTGGTTTGCCTGGTAGCTGAGCCTGAACGCGTAGTATGTCGGAAGTAAGAATCGTCAATTCTTGTTTCATTGAGGCAAGAATCAGACGAACTTATGTCATATATCATTGATATGTGTCAAGTGGCGAATGCTTATGCTTATGCTTTTGCTTCATATTTCAGTTTCATCAATATCTCTCAGCTTCAAAGAGCTTCATCTCTGCGTAAATCAAAATTGGAGTTGCTGCAGTTTTCAATGAAGTTGAATGACATATGAATTCTTCATTGCAGGATGTCCCATCCCTACCCTTCGAATTGTACAAATGAGTCGATCAGCCATCTGGGAAGGAAGAGTATATCTTGCTTTCAACATTCGATGGAAGACCAAGTAGTGATGAAGTCAACGATGCCTTCCTTGGGAAACCGAGGTTAGTATTGTCTTGAATCTTCTCCTTCCCTTTGTCTTCCCAGTCTCATCTTGACTTATTGATCATATCTTATGGTTTTGTAAATCACTTGCAGAAATCAAGTCAAGAACACATCCGGAATATGGTAAGAATCAATCACTACGTGCGACTTGCCATTCATTAATCATGAGCTTTTCTAAATATCAAAACCTTAAACTGTGTGTAGCAGTTTCTTGAGCCGTATACTGCAGTAGACAGGAAGCTGTGCATAAAGTACAACTTTACTTCTTCGCCCCGATGAATCTATAAGCTCGCCCATTGAATTCCATTCTTTTTTTATAGAGTATCTTTAAATAGATGTCCGAATAATCGGGTTGAATGATTTTGTGCCTTTATAAGTTACGAGACAACGGTTGGTACAAAAATTCTCTTGATGCTAATCGCAATATGGTTCCATATGCACAGTACATAGCATGCAATTCACATATCTCTCCGATGAGCATGTTAGAATTAATGCAAGTGTGATTTATGTGCGCATTGTTTTTTTATAATATGGATCTTGTTAACGAGTGTCCTCAAAGCACTTATTAAGCATAATTAATAAAGAAAATTTTGATTTTTAAAGTTTTAATTGTGAATATCAAGAGGGACAGTCAGTCCTACTCCTTATTTAGTTATTTATCAAGTGTGTCCCAGGCCCTTCTTAACAAAATGCTTAAAATATAAGCGTTGCATGTTCTTCATTTGCTCAATTTGCTTAAAATATATACCGTTCTGGACATGGATCGCTTAATTTATGCATTAAGCTAAGAGCGCCATTTTACCAGCCCTAAACTCATAGCACATCTCTAAGTAACTCAATTTACTCCTAAGATATGAACACATTTATGGAAATTAAATGGGCTGGTCAAGATTCAAGTTGATCAAACAGGATTTCATCTTATTGATGTGCCATGATTTTGTCACGGTAAATTAATATCTTCATTTTATCTCATTCTTCAATTGAGATAAACTTCAATCGACATCTTCCGCCACCTCTTTGGAGGGCTGATTTACCTTTCAATAGAGTAGTCACATGCGTAGCACGTGTTAAGATCACATATTTTCTTTAAAGTGTACTTAGCATGGTTTGATTATTATATACTAGAATTTGAGTGTTGTTAAACGACTGGTTTTTATAGAATTTTAGAAGAAAATTATGAAAAAGAAAGACAGTGATAATTTCTTATGTGGATCATACATAATGTGACAAAAGACCGTATTATTATACAGTTAGTTATTAATTATTTATAAATACAAAAAAAAAAATTATAGGAAGAATTTATCAATGATCATGGCGGAATTTTGTCATATATATATATATATATTGATTTATTTATATATCAACGACCAAACTCAATTTGGAATACAATAGTAAGTAATATTATGTTTTGTTATATTGACATACATAAAAACAATAAAATTATCGGCAAAATGATATCATGAAAAAAGGTAGATATTACTCTACAACCATATAAATAATTACAATTTCTCCAACTCAACCGAGAATCAAGACGGACCTAGGTCCCTAACACAGCAAACCAGAACACGCAGTAGCATCAATGAAGGACAGACGAGACCGGAGCTCGCGCGAACTGGTCGGCGCAAGCTCCGGCCGATGCTTCCAAAAAAACAGGGCACCTGCCGGCTCGGGGAGGCCTACCTGGTTCGGATGAGGTGTAGCAATGGACGGCGACTGATGGTCGGGCCTCCGGTGACGGCGGACCACTCTCTTGGCTTCGCTCTCTCTCTCTCTCAAGCTCTCTCACAGCCGAACAAGCAAAAAAACAACCCTCTCCTCGAATGAGCTGCCTCTCCCATTTTATCTCGTCTCCCTCTCTCTCTCTCCAAGGACGACGCCATCTGTGTTGCCAGCCCGCAGGTCGTCCTTGCCGAACGTCGGGCGCGCACCATTCTCCGCGGCTGCCGTCCTGGTACGTCCTTCGTCCTTCGTCGCGCGTCCCCTGTTTTTGTCTTGGAGACGGCGCCCAAAACGCGAGCCGCGGAGGAGAGAAGAAGAAGGGAGAACGAGGCGGGGCTGGGGAAAAGGAGAAGAGGAGGGCCGGGCGGGCCCAGCCCTGACCCGGCCCTATTCAGTCCGCCCCTTTTTTTAACAGTAATAATAATTCTTAATAATAAATTTTTTTAATGATGATTTTTTTGATAATTTTAATAATTTTCATTAGTAATGCAAATATTCCTAATGCCTATAAGCGATGCAATTTATTTAAAATTATTTTTTGTTTAAGGGTTAAAAATTATTTCCTAATTTCCAACGTGATTAAATTATAAGTAAAAAGATTAAAATTAGACGTCAACATATATCAAGGAAAAAATATTGTATATACAAGTGGTGTCACGTCATTTTCATCCATTCAATGAGCAACATGTGTCATATGAGGGGGGCGATGCTCTTGGTCAAATCGAGCGTATTCAGAAGCTATAACGTGAGAAAGGAGAATTTGAATTTAGCCGAATAGCATCTTATAATAATATGGGGAACGGAGTCCTTAGTCCGAGCTAAAGTTGCGACTTGCATTGAAGTAGAATAAGCATCGGATGAGATGATAAATATGCACAGTTTATAAATGACAATCATATGATTATGGTGAATGAAAGATTCATGAGAGTTTATATGGCGAGGATATCGATTTGATAATAAGAATGATGAAAAAAGCATTTCTTCAGCAGAACAGTGCTTCCCTTCTCATCCAATGAGCTGAATGATAAGCGACGAACGACTTGAGATTCCTCAAGTACAGCAAATTAATGGGGTGGGCCAAGTGTCGATGGAGTGTGAGTGGAACAGGACGCTCCGTCCTTCCCGCTCCGATTTCCCAAAGAAGAGGTGGGCCCCAGCCACAGCTAGATCCAGTCACCCAAAAGGAAAGGGCATCATGACATGACTCGAAATACACGATAAATGAAATTTGTCAAAAACCGAAAGGGGCCCCCTTCACCAGTCGAGCCTCTTCAGCGACGGCTAACTCTCGGTCATTCTTCATTTATTCGTCTTCTTCTTCTTTTCCCCACTTGAAGTAGAAATTGTGAAAAAGTCAGCTCCGCATGGTCATCTTCTTGAGCAGAGCCCGGATTTAGGTATTTTTTAATCTTTCTTACAAACAGAGAGACTCGGTTCAAGAGTTGTCGGAGGAGCGAAAAATGAAACGTCTCTTCTCTTGGCTCGCATCCAATTTTGTCCAGAGCAACAAGGAGATCAAACGTCGAAAAGTAGATGATACCGGTGCGCCTAGCTCGTCCGCCACTTCAAAAGGAAGTAACAGTTACGATGTGTTCTTGAGCTTCAGAGGTCCGGATACTCGCAAAACTTTCGTGGATCACCTCTACAATGACCTCGTCGATGCTGGAATCTATGTGTTCAGAGACGACGATGAGCTTCACGAAGGCGAGAAGATCGGCAACAACATTCTCCAGGCCATTAAGAATAGTAAGATCTCCATCCCGGTTCTCTCTCAGAACTACGCTTCGAGCAAATGGTGCCTTCAAGAGCTCGATCAAATGATTGAGTGCATGAAGAGCGATGCGCAAGTTGTTTTGCCCATATTTTACCGGGTCAAACCAGCTGACATACAACGCCAAGAAGGGAGCTTTGGAAAGGCTTTCTCCCGTTTAAGTGGGAAGTATTATGAGGAAGAAGTTGTCAAATGGAAACAAGCACTTCAAGAAGTGGCTTCTATAAAGGGATGGGAATCGGAGAAAACTGCTAACGGGTATTTCATTTTCTATAGAAACCTTATTTTCTTTCTTTTAACCGAATCTTGCTTGTAGAGGAGGCTATTCTATCTTGTGTTTCACAACTTGTGCTTGCTTTTTTAACTCTTATAAGCCGTACTATGGTAATAATGAGATATAACAGGATATGATTATTCTTCTAATGCATTTTAGCTTGAATAATTTATAAACAGCCACGAAGGAAAATTGGTGAAAATGGTCGTCAAAGCAGTTTTGATCAAGTTAAAAGAGGCCTTTCAACTGGTTGTTACCGAACAACTTGTCGGAATTGATGATACTGTGGCAGATATTCTAAGATTGATGGATGATAACCCCAGTGCTACCCAAATTGTCGGTATCCATGGAATGGGGGGTATTGGTAAGACAACTTTAGCCAAGGTCGTCTACAATAAGCTCTCCGACCAATTTCAGCATCATAGTTTCATTGCGGACATTCGAGAATCCTCGCGACACAATGGCATTTTATGTTTGCAGAAGCAATTAATATGGGATATACAGGGAACAAAGGATGAAGTCTCGAACAGCGACGTAGCAATTAGGATCCTAGAATCTAGATTTAAATGTAAGAAAGTCCTAATTCTTTTAGATGATGTAAATAACCATTGTCAACTAAAAGCATTAATTGGGAAACATAACTGGTTTGAGAGGGGAAGTAGGATAATCATTACCACAAGAAACAAGTCTATTCTTGATGATGCTGAGGTGAATTGCCAGTACGAACTCAATGTAATGGTTAAGGACCAATCTTTGATCTTGTTTAGTAGACATGCTTTTCGGAGGAACTCTCCTACACGTGAATTCGAGTCTCTATCTCATGATGTCATATCTATTACTGGAGGGCTTCCCTTAGCTCTCGAGGTTGTAGGTTCGATTTTGTGTGGGAAAAACCGAGCATTCTGGGAAGACACGTTGAAAAGGTTGAGGAAAGTACCCCATAAGGAAGTGCAAGAGAAGTTGAGGATAAGCTATGATGCATTGAATGATGAGGAAAAAGAGATATTTTTGGATATTGCTTGTTTCTTTATTGGAACTAATTTAAGAATTGCATCCTACATGTGGGATGCCTGTGATTTTTATCCGGCGACAGGGGTTGAAACATTGAAGTTTATGTCACTAATAAAAATTGGAGATAATCTTGAGTTGAAAATGCATGACCAGTTGAGAGACCTTGGAAGGGAAATTGTTCATCAAGAAGGTCGCAATGCACTTATGAATCGAAGTAGGTTGTGGATCCCTGAGGAAGCCTTGGACGTACTTCAGAGAAATAAGGTAAGTGTTACCTCTATAATTGTTCTACTCTCTTTTTACACGAATTCTTTCAATTGGAATCAATTTTAGATCTCACAACGAGATTATTCTCCTTATATTATTTCCTTGATGTGGTTAGGATGAAATGTTTTTAGCATTAGTACAAGGTAGACATTTCCCATCAAGTTAAGGAAAGAAAACTTTTTGGTTTAGACATTAAACTCCATGCTGGTTAGTGGTTACTTATGCACTTGGTGTTAGTATTAATTCATTCTAAGCCGTTATTCGAGCCATCATGCTTTTCCCCTTGAGGTGACCTATTGCACGATTCTCTGATCGAATAGGAGAAGATAATGGGAGAACTAACGTACACCAAAGAAGGGAAGATATCAAGACGAACATATAAAATGTTTCGCCGTAATTTCAGAGGGGAAGATTACATAATATTATTCATTGACCAAAAGAAAATATTTGTGTACATGATAATATCTGCTCTGACCTGTGCACCAGCTTCACCGCTACGGAACGAAAGTAAAGTGATATTGGTCCACTGCAACATATGTGCAGGGAATTGAAATACTTCACGTTCAGGCCCTTCGTCTCAGCAATTTCATCCCATTCACGAAATTCAGAGCTAAACAATTTAAAAAAGTACCGAACTTAAGGTTCCTTAAGGTGGATGGTGGAAATCCGACTGGAGATTCCAAAAGCCTGCTTCCTAAGTTGCGATGGCTTATGTGTAATGGAGATTTTATACATGTGGCTACTAATTTTCATCTAGAGAAATTAGTCATACTTGATATATCAATGAGTCACATTTCAGAGCTCTGGGAAGGTTGGAGTCATCTCAAGGTCAGACAGAGAGCATGCTGTCTTGTCTTTTGGTTTGTAATGGCTTATTCTTAGCGAAAATTTATCGGTCACTCTATTTTGCAGGTGATGAAGGAATTGAAAGTTCTAAAACTTACATGGTGCATGTATTTAAAAGTTACTCCTGATCTCTCAACTTTTCAACATTTAGAGATATTAGTCCTTGCAGAATGTTATCAATTGAAGCAAATTCACCATTCTATTGGAGAAGTTAGGCGCCTCGTGTCTTTGGACTTAGCGGGTTGTAGGGATCTCCAATTGCTACCAAAAGAAATGGGCAAATTGAAAGAACTGAAGGAACTTAACATAGGCAAGACTGCCATAGGGGAAATTCCTCCATGTATAGGTTCTTTGGAGAAGCTAGAGATACTTCATGCCCGTGGTTGCAAGTCATTGGTTAGACTTCCCAACTCAATCGGCCACCTTGTAAATTTGTCGACCCTTCGTGTCCATGGTTGTGAGTCATTGGTTAATCTTCCTGACTCAATTGGCCATCTTGTAAATTTGTCGACCCTTGATGCCCGTGGTTGCAAGTCATTGGTTAATCTTCCCGACTCAATTGGCCATCTCGTAAATTTGTTGACCCTTGACTTGAATATGTGCATCAATTTGGCTGAACTCCCAGGGAGCATTGGATCTCTTGTAAAATTGCAGCACCTGACACTAGGCAATGGGGAGACAAATTCTCATTGGAGTGGAGGAATTAGTTTTACCTTAGGCATCCCCCATACACCAAGTGGGCGTTCGACATCGTTTCATCCAACTGGATGGCCATGTATGAGCATTTAGGAATTACCCAAATCCATTGGAGATTTGAAGAACTTGAAAATTTTGGATATTAGTACAACTAAATTGAGTAATTTACCAAGTACTCTATGCAAGTTGGGCAACCTTGAAGAATTGCATGCCTCGCGGTGCACGAATCTAGCAGGGGACTTTCCTATAAATGGGTTGTCTTCACTAAAGATCCTTGTATTAAGTTGGACGAGTGTTTCTAGCTTCTCCGACTCATTGGATAAGCTTTCTCGTCTTGAAAAACTTGACTTATGCGGCTGTGAGAAGCTTCAATCACTACCAGAAAGCATGAGTAAGCTTCCTTCTCTGCAACACCTTCAATTAATTTGTTGCAACAAACTTCAGTTGCTGCTAGAGCTTCCTAGCTGTTTAACAGTTCTGGAAGTCACATGTCAGCTTCGCATATTGCCTCAACTTTTTCACCTAATCCATCTAAAAGAGCTCACTGTTTACAAATGCAAATTGCTGGAATCCATACCAAAGCTTCCCTCGGCAATATCGAAGCTTTTTGTCTACAGCTGTGATGAGTTGATAGGGTTGCCAAGTTTGTCAAGTTCGAAATTGTTGTCAGAATTAGATATCCAAAATTGCCATGAGCTGATGGAAATTAAGGGTCTGGAAGCATTAAAATCCTTAGTACATCTAAGTGTATTTGGAAGCAAGAAGTTATCCAAATTTGACGGCCTTGAACGTGCAGAGTCCTTGAAATACTTGGATATGAGTTTTTCCTTAGTGACGGATGATCTAATTCGAGTTCAAGGCATTGATAGATTGAAAAACTTGGAGGAGCTGGATATACGTTCCTGTGAGTACCTGCTAAGACCAGACCTTTCACAATTAACACATATGAAGCAATTACATGCTGAATACTGCCACAATCTAGTTGAAATTAAAGGTCTTGAGAGATTGGAAAACTTGGAACGCTTGGATATCGAGTGGTGCACATCCATTGAAACATTACCAGACCTCTCGTGCTTCAGTAACCTGAAATGTTTGAACATAAAAAAATGTTCGAAGCTTCGTGATGTTCAGGGCCTAGAGAAAGTCAAATATGTGCACAAATGAGGGATTCAACTGCAAGGCCTCAGCCAATCGTCCAGGTCTGTCAAATATCTAAAGATGTAATGGACTGATGGGGTTGGATTTCCCATGAACTTGTGGAGATCACGGAGCTCCAGGACTCCAAGGCGTCTAGACTCTAAAAAGACTCAGCGATGCAACCTAGTGGAATCTCGTATGTTCGTTGCACCGGTTGGGCAGAGAAGCAATCAGTCGATGAAAATAATGCTTCAGCGAATCGAGCACTTCGGCTACAATGTCAGAACGATTCGCGTTTCCTTTCGAAGTTAGATAGAAGCAGGACGCACTATTCTTTGTCGAGATGTATGGCCAATTTCATCAGCATTTCGTAAATTTGGTAAGACGATTTTTCTTGATAGCCCGCTGTTGTACTTTTGCCTTTTAATTAGTTCAAAGAATGGAGAAGCTGGCCTGGAAGTGTTTTAACTTTTTTGGTGGTCGATCTGGCCTGGAACTTGACGCGATCATCGGGGGAAAATCGGAAAATTTCAGTTTTCCTTTACATTGAAAACGAACACCAATAATTTTCGTGAACCGAACGGGCCCTTACAACTTAAATTCGAGTTTTGTAGTTCTTTTCTTTAATTTGTATTTTTCATATTGGGCCAAAATACTTAACATCCAAAATTTTAAATTTTCTGATGAAAGAGGAGAGGAAAAGGTCGATAATTTTCTTCTTTTTATCTCCTTTTCCTTTCGCAAAATAATTAGGTCGAATTTAATCATTTTCCACTCAAAATAGTTTCACTTAATATGTCATCAATATCCACCTGAATTTTTCATTTTCTATATCCCATATTGTACTTAGGTTGTTTTGATTGGTGTTAACCACTATTAATTGTTCCAGTTCGCATCTCAGTCAAACGTTATCTTCAGCTCGCACCAGAATCGCTGCACAATTAGAAAATCCGCATGGCAAGCTTTAGCACTGTTGGTGAGTAGGAGTTTATGACACATATGCCTGCTATGCTTAGTGACTACAGTCACTTTCTAATTAGTGCATAGGCCTGATTAGCTACTTTTGGTCATCTACCGACATTTCCTTTGTGTAATTTCACTTTTGATTTTTGTATTAGGTGAAGCCACGCTTGGAAATATACAAGCAAAATGCTCAGGCTATTTTATCGACTTACTTGAGCGTAATGAATAAGGTCCTCACTTGCTCTCGACTGACTCTTTCTTCCACTTCTCATCAAGAATTGTATGGTAATTGCTAATGACCTGTCATGGATTGCATTTCAGAGAGTGCAGATTGATGGAAATCACCCCAAAGATGTGGTTTTCAGTGAAGTAGACTCAGTGCTATCAAGTGTCCAAAAAGATAAAGCAAAAACAACAAAACTAGGTATGAGTAATATCATCCCAAGTGCAGTTGGGATCACTCTACTTTGAAGCTTCAATCATGAGTTTCTTTTTCTTTTCCTTGAAGTGGGAGGCCACCAATTTTTAGAAAGAAATGAAGGATAGTGACTTCCACTCATTGACTGCAAGGACGTGTTGATGTAGAATTGGCAAGTAGGAAAGCTTAGGAAAGTATGCCAACTTTAAATGATTTGAAGGATGAGTTTCTTCTCATAGAATCTTCTAGAAGCACAATGTAAAGAATTAGTTTTGCTTAATTGAAGGAAATACTGTGGAAAGACCGGTAAGGAATGTATTGCAGGACAATTATTGTCTTTGCTAAGAAAATTGACCCAAGTCCTTTTGTGAGGGATCTAACAAAGAAAGGGTCGATATTGCAATTCATAAATGTCAAGTTTCTCAATCCCAATGTCTTGTAAGCCTGTGACGTTTCTTTCAGGGAACCTATATCTGGGATCTCACTACCACCAAATCAAGCAACTAAAAAGGAGGTACTTAACCACTGGAGGTTCGCCCCAGTGGCCACTCTTCCAACTTGGAAGGGGGAGGAGGGGGGTTCAAATCCCCACCTTCTCAAGGGAGATTGGGGTAGGGATGATTTCGTTTCAGGAGTGGATTTCGACTCCCACGCCCTGCAAGAAAGCAGGGCAAAAGTCTGAAAGTGTGTGTTAGAGTAGGATTAGAGTAGGACCGACCAAAAAAAAAAGGAGGTACTTCATCATACTATAATTTATCCTTGTTCCCAGTTTGAAAGCTAGATCGTGGATCTGCAGAGTTTTGATTAATATATGTGCTATATTCTTGCCTTATTTTGCTTTAGCATCCTACAGGGTAAATGGCGGGGAATGCCTACTAGGTTGAATAACATTTCTCGCTCGAGAAATCAGGACATATTTCTATGATGATGTGCTTCAAGCTACACAGAGAGCCATATTGATGAAAAACCGAGACTAAAGGTAGGATATTCGTCTTTGATGCTTTTTTCATTGGCCTGAATTACTCGAAGAAAGACACTAACAAGAGATTTAGATATCCTATGGGGTCATATTTTCTATATGTTTACTTGTTCTTATAGTTCCACACACATGACTTTTGATACTTAAAATCAAGGTGATCCTCTTTTCACTGATAGAAAAAGAATCCAAAGCTGGATATATAGGGGGAACCTCCTACTCAAACAGATTTACCCTGTTTCATCTTATTAAGGTTTTCCTCATCAACATATGCATGTTACTCCCAAGGCCAAACTCATGCTGCTCTTCTTGTGAACATTTCAGGTAGAAATCAATATCCCAGAGCTAAACCCAGAAATGGTAAGATGATCATATGAGAACATTTGGTCCTTCGTCAAACAGATAATAGGAATTTAACCATATTTTAGTGATGCAATCTGGACAGGATGTTTATAGAATAGGTACTCTGATGGAACTTGTCAGGGTTATTGCTCTTTCATTTGCTGACGATGGAAAACGTGTTAAGTTGTATCTGACTTAGTTCCTGTGCCTCTACTACGTTAAGATTAGGTGTTGGTTACCTGTTTATATTTGTATTTGTTAGAAAATCATCTCATGCGGGTTTGTGTTCAAGGATCCATGGGAGAAGGTGCTCTTGCTGGAATGCCACTGCAGCTTGCTGGTAGTCGCAAGATATTGGAGTTCATGGATTGGGGAGATCATGTTGCATCAGGAACCTTTGTCAAGATTGGATCCGTAGGTATGGTTGGGGAAATTGAGTTTATCTAAGTGACATATGCCTGTAAAAAGATTAGGGCGATCATACCATTGACTGCTTCTCTCCTTGGTCATTGGCGGATGAAGTGGTTGTTGCCATAATACTTGCAGGATCCAAATATGTAGACTCAAAAGAATCCAAGTATACATGGAGTGGGACTTCCAAGAATTTTCCCAACATGTGAGTAGTGCATACTTTCAACTTTAGACGCTGTGTTTTCTCCTTTCTTTTTTAACTCTTGGGGGCTTATAATTTTAATGTCTGTCTCTTATATCAATCTCGTATGCTTTGATGACCTTTGCATTTGATGCATTGGACGTTAAATTGCTATTCCACCTCTGATACATAGCAGCATTCCTATCATTAGCTTGAATCGCTTTTCAGAACAATTTGATTGGGCAATTATTTCACGATGGATAACTTTACTAGGCCTTAAATCTGCAATAGGTGCCAAAGAGGTTGACAAGCAAGATGACATTTCTATCTTAGTGACTCCTCAAAATGCTGTGGGTAACTGTATCGTCGATGTAAGGAGCTTGATAGCAAGTGTTGCGTTAATCCTTTTGCAATTATGTCCATTTTATGACTTGTGTCGCAACTATATGGCTAAGCACCACTTGATTTTGAGATTGCAGAATCTCAGAGGCATGACTGAATCTGCTGGTATGCGTCTGGTCATACTCATCAATCCTAGGCTTAAGGTTTGTCCTGAAATTTCTGTTAAGTTGAAAGCTTTCATTGCTTGGGATATGACACCAATTGCACTTTAGCGAAGTATTTAGCTGACAAATGGTTGAAAAATATCCATTTTTCTGTCCCATAATTTCCTACGAGTGAGGCTGCAACCATATCCTACAGCTGGTCAATATATGCTCAGTAAAAAAACAGAGACTACTCGAAATCGTCTCTCAATCATATTTCCTTGTTTTACAGAATCTAGGGGTAAGCTATTCTTCAAACAAATATTAGCCAAGATCTTGTATAAAATGACCCCAGAAACTATGCAGTTTCTTCAAACTAATGCTTGCATGTCCATCCATCCTTAATCCGTTGCTTATCATTGACCTGCATACAGTGTTGTAGCAGAGTCTGCAAGTAATATTTTGCCTCTTTCTAACGAGCATGGCTCTTTTCCTCCAGGATTTACCAGGTTCCAGTGGTATAATGCAAGTAAGTACAGTGTTTTTTTTTTTTTTTAGTAAGTACAATGTTAATATGTGGAAAAAAGATGGATTTAGATTTGAACTGATTCTCTTTATCTTGAAACTTGTTTTGAAGACTATGGGACAGGACAAGAGACTGCAGTATGCTGCATCACTGAGAATCGCTATTTCTTCCGGCTTCTCTATTTTGCTGGAACTCAATACGCAATTATGGGTGCTCTGAGGTAAATTTGCCTGATCTCTGACACATACCTCATATTCTATAGCCATGGCCGTGCAGAAGTACTGTTGGAGCACAAGGAATGATTGAAATTACATGCAATTAAACCGGAATTGATCGAGGATAGACCTTGGGCGTGGCCCATCCTTACCGCCAGAGGTCTTGCCTTTACTGCTTTCTCCATCCCCTTGCCTAGCCAAAGAAAAAGGACAACGCAGAAGAATTTCTAAGCTTTCTCAGGATGAAAATTGTACGTGGATGTATGCATTTTCTTCTGGATGCATGAAAATATGATTCTCGATGGTGTGCGAAACATTATCTTATCCATTAATGGTGTAGATGTCAAGACATCAGTGCTCTCCAGGACTCGTTTATCTGTTCTTTTCAAGGAGATTATTGACTAACTTCGACTGTCTATTGGTTTGCCTGATAGCTGAGCCTGAACGCGTACTACGTTGAAAGTAAGAATCTTGGATTCTTTCTTCACGGAGGCAAGAATCAAACTTCACGTGATATGTCATTAATATATGTAGAGAGGCTGATGTTTATGCTTTTGCTTAATATATCCGTTTTATCAATATCTCTCAGCTTCAAAGAGCTTCATATTTCTGTCAATCAAAGATGGAGTTGTTTCAGTCTTCAATGATGTTTGAACAAAATGTGAAATCGTCATTGCAGGATGTCCTACCCCTACCCTTATGAATTGTGCAAACGAGTCAATCAGGCCGTCCCGGAAGGAGGAGTGCATCTTGCTTTCAACATTCAATGGAAGGCCAAGGACTGATGAAGTCAACGATGCCTTCCTTGGGGAACCTAGGTTAGTATGGTCTTCATTTGTCTCCTTCCCTTTGTAATTCCTCCAAGTCTCATCTTTGCTTACCGACCGTATGTTATGTTTCGTGAATAACTTGCAGAAATCAAGTCAAGAACACATCAGGAATATGGTAAGAATCAATCACGACTCATGACTTGACATCCCATAACAATTAGCTATTTTACGTACCAAAACCTTTATACTGTTTGCAGGGGTTTCCTGAGCGGTATACTGTAGAAGCTGCGCATAGAGGATGACTCCATTGTTCCGCCCTAACGAATCTAGAAAGCTCGGCCAATGAAGTGCCATACTTTGAGTTGGAAGTATCTTTGAATAAGATTTCTGAATCACAGGGTAGAAAGGATTTTTTTTTGTGTTTTAAGAGTTATGAGACAGCGGGTGGTATATGATTTCACTTGATGTCAACTGCATATATAATTTCATTCTGTGGATAGTACATAGCATGTGATTCACATATATCACAGATAAGCATGTTAGATCAATGTAAGTGTGATTTCTATGTGCATTGATTCTTTGTAAGATGGGTCTTATTAACAAATACTCTCGAATCAATTATTAAGTATACTTAACGAGGGAATATTCAATTTTCTAAGCATTGATTGTGCAAATCACGAGACGCAATCAATGCATTGGGAATTCCAAAGGTCCTTATTTGGTTGTTTATCATGTACTGTCTTGGGCCCTTCCTAACAAAATACTCATAAAATATGAAGCATTGCATGTTCTTCATTTACCCAATTTGCCCCACGTTTACTTTAACATGTATATAGTGCAGGATATGGATTCACTTAATCTACATAGCAAGCTAAGAGCGTGAGTTAACCGTCCCTAAGTTCATGGCGCAACTCAAAATAACTCAATTTATTATTGAGATGTCAACACGATTATCGAAATAGAATAGGCTGGTCGAGATTCAAGTCGATTAACTTTTGTCATGGCAAATTGATATCTTCATCTCATCCCATCCTTCAGTTGAGATAACTTCAAACCACCTCCTCCACTGCTTTTTCGGAGGGCTGATTTACTTTGCAAAAGACAGATCACACCCGGTGCACGTGTTAAGACCACATTTTTTTTTTCTGAAATTTGTTTTTGATGATTCATATTGGACTTTCAGTGTCATGAGTAAATGGTGTTTTATTTCATTTTAGAAGGATATTTATGAAAAAGAAAGAAAGTGATGATTTCTTATGTGGATCATCTATAATGCGACAAGAAACAGAGAATAATTTCAGAATTTCTGTCAAAATATTGGAAAAAAAAAACATATATTAACAGCCAAAAACTCCTCTCGGAATACAAAAGTAAGTAGTCTTGTATCTTATTGATATCAGCATATATAACCTCTATGGAAAGAAAATTTACATTATTGGTGGAATAATATTAGTGATGAAAAACAGAAGTTGTTCATTTCAAGAGCAAAAGTTGTTCAGCAACTTCTCGTTTCCTATGAAATGCACCTCATATGCTCCATCGCAGAAATCATTCTTCTTTTCCCTGTCAAGAGTCTACCGCTCTGTCTTCAGAAGTCCAAAACCAGTAGATGCAGGGGAAGGTAGAGATCTGCAGAGCACAACAACACTTGGAGCCCTTGCTTCAGGATCAAAACACTCTCGCCGGAGTAACTGAGATTCTCTAGAAATGGCTTAACTCATAGAGAATTAAGCTTCGTAAATCAAGACTATAAATGCGTCCTGTTTCAAAAACTGCAAGAAATTTCTATGACATTTGATATCAGGCTTTTTCTGCTCCCTATTCTAGCCAAAGAAAATTCAGTTCATGCCTCTCGCTATATCGATTTGATACTATCACGAGTTAGGTGATCGACATGAGTATCTGACTTGAACAATGAGCATTGCAAACTGGACAATGTTCTCACTCGCACGCGCACAAAACGCTTGGAGTAAATGAGCTCATAGAAGCACTCTGACTCTTTTTTATTTCTTTCTCTATCTCTCTCTTTTTATTTTCTATTTGTAAAGCTCCCCTAGCTGAGAAAATATGACCACCACACATCAGCATCCTACGGTACGTGACTTTTTCTACTCGTATCCAATGATATCTTGACACGTGTTCACGTATCCATGTCAGCAATTGACGTGGAATTTAAGTGAAAATTTTCTCTCTTCACCTCTTCTCTCTCTTCCTCCGCCAGCCATAGCCGCCGACCTCCGCTCCTCCCCGGCCGTTGCCACCAGCGGAGTCGCCGGCGCCGTGACCAGGCGAACCACCGCTGCGTTCAAGCCGAGCCTGTTTTTCTTCTTGATATGTGAGCTCCGTCCATGGCCGTCGGGATCTCGACCTTGCCCGTCACGGCCATGGACGAGCCAGTCATGGCCAAATCCGAAGGCGGCTTCAAATCTGGAAGCCATGCCTTCAGGGCCGCATCTACTGTCGAAGAGAGCGCGACTTCAGTTCAAATCTGAAGCAGAGGGAGCGGAATCCATGCTTTCTTCCCGAGCATGACCCAATTAGTCCAGATCTGAAGCCATGCTGACGTCGGAGCGCAGTTCATGGCCGTCTGGACCTCAAGCCGGCCGTCAAGGCTCACGGCCATGGACAAGCCTCGCGAGCCATGGACGAGCTAGGCTTGCGGATCTGGAGGCACGAAGGGGTAGCTTGGGTCAACTGCAAGTGACGCCGGAACTGGTGGAGATGCTGGCCGAACGGGGTGGTGCTCTGAGACAGAGGGGGGAGCGCCGGCGGCTACGGAGGACAACCAGATCGGCAGAGGAAGAGGAAGAAGAGAAAATTCAATTGTTTATTTTTTATTCCACCTCAGCTAACACGTTTCGATTCGTTATTTGGCATAAATAAAAAGGTGACGTGGCGGTTAGCACTTTGTTGATGCATTTTGGACATTTTTTGTATGAATTTGTCGTATCTGTTGTCTCTTGATCAACGTGCATCTTAACGTAGAATTTGCCCCAAAAAAATACAGCCGCGCGTGGTCATCTTCTCTGCATTTTTTTCTTTTATTCTAACAGAGAGACTCCGTTCAAGAGTTATTGAAGGAGTAGAAGTGAAGCGTCTCGTCTCTATGCTCCCATTCAATTTTTTTCCAGAATTACAAAATGAGCCGACATCGAAAAGCATATGATACCGGTGCGTCTACTTCGTCCCTCACTTCAACAAGAAGCAACAACTACTATGTGTTCTTGAGCTTTAGCGGTATGGATACTCGCAAAACCTTCGTGGATCACCTCTACAACGCCCCTCGTCGATGCTGGAATCTACGTGTTCAGAGATGACAAAGCGCTTTGCGAAGGTGAGAAGATCGGCACCAACCTTCTCCAAGCTATTAAGAACAATAAGATCTCCATCCCGATTTTCTCTCGGAACTATGCTTCGAGCAAATGGTGCCTTCAAGAGCTCGTTCAAATGATTGACTGCATGAAGAGCGCCAGGCAAGTTGTCTTGCCCATATTTTACCGGGTTGAACCGGCCGATGTGCAATACCAAAAAGGGAGCTTTGGAAAGTCTTTCTCCCATTTAAGTGGGAAGTATTATGAGGGAGATGTTGCCAAATGGAAACAAGCACTCCAAGAAGTGGCTTCTATAAAGGGATGGGAATCCGAGAAAACTGCTATCGGGTATTTCCATTTCTACATAAACCTTATTTAATTTCTTTCAACAGGATCTTGCTTGTAGAGGAGACTATTCTATCGTGTTTCACTGCTTGTGCAGGTGCTTGCCTTTTTTACTGTTATATGTTGTAGTGTGGTAATAATGAGATATAATAGGATATGATTGTTCTTCTAATTCATTTTAGCTCGAATGCTTTATAAACAGCCGCGAAGGAGAATTGGTAAAAATAATCATTAGAAAAGTTTTGAGCAAGCTAAAAGAGGCCTTTCAGCTGGTTGTTACGGAACAACTTGTTGGAATTGATAATACTGTGACGGACATTCTAAGATTGTTGGATGATAACCGCAGTGCTACACAAATTGTCGGTATTCATGGAATGGGGGGTATTGGTAAGACAACTTTAGCCAAGGTCGTCTACAATAAGCTCTTTGACCAATTTCAGCATCATAGTTTCATTGCCGATATCCGAGAATCCTCACAGCGCAAGGGCATTTCATGTTTGCAGAGTCAATTAATATGTGATATACTGGGAAGAAAGGTTGAAGTGCCGAACAAGGATGAAGGAATTAGGATGATGGAATCTAGATTTAAATATATGAAAGTCCTAATTCTTCTGGATGATGTGGATAACCTTTATCAACTAAAAGCTTTAATTGGGAAACAAGACTGGTTCAAGAGGGGAAGTAGGATAATCATTACCACAAGAATGAAGTCTATTCTTGATGATGCTAAGGTAAACTGCCAATACGAACTCAATGGAATCGCTAAGGATCAATCTTTTATCTTGTTTAGTAGACATGCTTTTTGCAGGGATTTTCCTCCATGTGAATTCGAATCTCTATCTCACGATATCGTATCCACTACCAGAGGGCTTCCCTTAGCTCTCAAGGTTATAGGTTCGTTTCTATGTGGGAAAAAACAAGCATTCTGGCAAGACGCATTGAAAAGGTTAAAGAAAGTACCACATAAGGAAGTGCAAGAGAAGCTAAGGATAAGCTATGATGCATTGAACTATGAGGAACAACAAATATTTTTGGATATTGCTTGTTTCTTTATTGGAACTGACTTAAGAATTGCATCCTACATGTGGGATGCCTGTGATTTTTATCCGAGCATGGGGATTGAAATATTGAGGTTTATGTCGCTAATAAAAATTGGAGATAATCATGAGCTGAAAATGCATGACCAATTGAGAGACCTTGGTAGGGAAATTGTTCGCCAAGAGGATTACAATGCGCCTATGAATCGAAGTAGATTGTGGGCACAAGAGGAAGCCTTGGAAGTACTACAGAGAAATAAGATAATTGTTACCTCTATTGTTGTTCTACTCTATTTTTAGCTGAATTCTTTCAATTGGAATCAATTTTGGACCTCACAGCTAAGATTATTCTCCTTATATTATTTGATATGATTAGGATGAAATGTTCTTAGCATCTATACATGGTAGACATTTCCTATCAAGTTAAAGGAAAGAAAACTTTTGGGTTTAGACAATGAACTCCCAACACTTGGTGTTAGTATAAATATATTCTAAGTCGTTATTCAAGCCATCATGCTTTTCATTCAAAATGCCCTATTGTACTGATTGTCTAATCGAATAAGAGAAGAAAAAGGGGGAGAAATAGCGTAAATCGAAGAAGGGAAGATATCAAAAGGAATATATAAAATGTTTCTCAATAACTTCAAGGGAAGGTTACATGATAGTATTGATTAACAAAAAATGAATACCTACTTATATGAATAAATATGGTCTGATCTAAGCGTCAACTTCGCCTCTATAGAACAAAGGCAAAGTGATATTGATTCACTGTTAGCTGATTTGGTGCAAAATTTGTGCAAGGAATTGAAAAAGTTCACGTTCAGGCCCTTTGTCTCAACAAATTCAACTTATTCGGTGAATATACAATTGAACAATTTGCAACACTACCGAACTTAAGATTCCTTCAAGTGGATGCTAGGAAACTGGTTGGAGATTCCAAAAGCTTGCTTCCTAAGTTGCAATGGCTTAAGTGGAACGGACATCCTGGAGTCGTGGCTACTAGTTTTCATCTAGAGAAATTAGTCATACTTGATTTATCATGGAGTGTCATTTCAGAGCTTTGGGAAGGTTGGAGTCATCTCAAGGTCAAATGGAGAGTATAATGTCTTTTGTTTCTAATGGCTTACTCTCAACGAAATTTTATCAGTCACTTTGTTTTGCAGGTGGCGAAGGAGTTGAAGGTTCTAAATCTTACAAATTGTCATTGTTTAAAAGTTACTCCTAATCTCTCGGCCTTCCAAAATTTAGAGATATTAGTCCTTGCAAGATGTTATAGTTTGGAGCAAATTCACCATTCTATTGGAGAAGTCAAGGGCCTCGTTTCTCTGGACTTTTCGCTATGTGAGAAACTCCAAGTGCTACCTGAAGAAATGGTTAAGTTGGAAGAATTGAAGGAACTAAACATATGCAGGACTGCTATAGCGGAAATTCCTCCTTGTATGGGTTCTTTGAAGAAGCTAGAGATACTTCACACCCATGGTTGCAAATCATTGGTTAGACTTCCTGACTTAATTAGCCATCTCGTAAATTTGTCAACCCCTGACTTGAGCATGTGCATCAATTTGGAAAGATTTCCACAGAGTATCGGATCCCTCGTGAAATTGCAGTGTCTGTCTTTAGGTGGAGGGGGGGATCTATCTCCTCAAAGATTGCCATGTATGGGCATTCGGGAATTACCTGAATCCATTGGAGATTTGAAGAACTTGAAAATTTTGGATATTGCTAGAAGTGATTTGAGTAATTTGCCAAGTACTATAGGCAAGTTGGGCAACCTTGAAGAATTGCATGCCTCGCACTGTAAGAGACTAGGAGGGGAAATTCCTATAGATGGGTTGTATTCACTAAAGATCCTTGAAATAAGTTGGACAGGGTTTTCTAGCTTCTCCGACAAATTCGATAAGTGCTCTCATCTTGAAAAACTTGACTTAAACGGCTGCAGGATGCTTCAATTGCTGCCAAAAAGCATGGGTAAGCTGTCTTCTCTACAACACCTTCAGTTAATTGGTTGTTACGAACTTCAATCACTGCCACAGCTTCCCAATTGTTTAACAATTCTAGAAATCACTTGTCAGCATCACTCATTGCCTCAACTTTCTCACCTAATCCATCTAAAAGAGCTCACGGTTTACAAATGCCAATTGCTGGAATCCATTCCAGAGCTTCCCCTGGCAATATTGAAGATTTTTATCTTTAGATGTGATAAGTTGAAAGAGTTGCCAAGTTTGTCAAGTTTGGAATTGTTGTCAGAATTAGATTTTAAAAACTGTCGTTGGCTAACGGAAATCAAGGGTCTAGAAGCATTAAGATCCTTAGTACATCTGAGTGTATTTGGAAGCAAAAAGTTATCCAGATTTGACGGTCTTGAACATGCAAAGTCCTTGAGATACTTGCATATGAGTTCTTCCTTAGTGAATGATGACCTATTTCAAGTTCATGGCCTTAACAGATTGAAAAACTTGAAAGAGCTAGATATAAGTTGTTGTGAGTGCCTCATAAAACCAGACCTTTCGCAATTAACACATTTGAAGAGATTACGTGCTCGAGACTGTCACAATCTAGTCGAAATTAAAGGTCTTGAGAGGTTGAAAATTTTGGAATGGCTTAATATCGGGGGTTGCACATCCATTGAAACATTACCAGACCTCTCGCGCTTCAATAACCTGAAATTTTTGGGCATCGGGCGATGTTCGAAGCTTCGTGATGTTCAGGGCATAGAGAAAGTCGGACGTGTGTTCGAATGAGGGATTCAACTGCAAGGCCTCAGCAAATTGTCCACATCTGTCAAATTTCGAAGATCTAATGGAACGACGGGGTTGAATTCCGCATGAACTTGTGGAGATCACAGAGCTCCAAGACTCCAAGGCGTCTAGACTCTAAAAGACATTCGGCGATGCAACTTAGTGGAATCGCGGATGTTCATTGCACCACTGCGGTAGAGAAGCAATTGGTCGATGAAAATAATGCTTCGATGAATCGAGCACTTCGGCTACGATGTCAGAAGGATTCGCGTTTTCTTCCGTAGTTAGATAAAAGCAGGTCACGCTATTCTTTGTCGAGATGTATTGCCGAATTCATCAGCATTTCGTAATTTTGGTAAGACGATTTTTCTTGAGAGCCTGCTGTTGTACTTTTGTCTTTTAATTAGTTCCGTAGTTAGATAAAAGCAGGTCACACTTTCATTGCTTGCGTTATGACTCTAATTGCACTTAGCGAGGTATTTAACTGATGAGTGGTTGATCAATATCCACGTTTCTGTCCCATAATGTCCTGCAAGTGAGGCTGCAGCCATATCCTGCAGCTGGTCATTATTTGGTCAGTCCAAAAGCAGAGACAAATAGATTTCATCTCTCAGTCATTTTTTCTTGTTTTACAGATTCACAGGGGTAAGCTATTCTTCAAACCAAAATCAGCCAAAATCTTGTATAAAATGACCCCAAGAAACTGAGCAATTTCTTCAAAATAATGCTTGCATGTTCTTAATTCTTAATCCGTTGCTGAACATTTTGTCTGCAGACCTGCATCCAGTGTTTCAGCAGAGTCTGCAACTAATGTTTTGCCTTTTTCTAATGAGCACGGCTGTTTTTCTCCAGGATTTACCAGGTTGCATTGGTATCATGCGAGTAAGTACACTTTTTTTTTTTTTTGCTAGAACCAGGCAAGCAATTACATTGTTAATATTTGGAAACAAAATAGATATAGATTTGATCTGATTCTCTTTATCTTGAAACTTGTTTTGAAGACTATGGGACGGGACAAGAGACTGGAGTATGCTGCATCATTTGAGATTTGCTATTCTTCCGGCTTCTTTATTATGCAAGAACTTAATACCGAATTATGGGTGCTCTCAGATAAATTTCCCTTATCTCTGACACATATCTCATATTCTAGAGCCATGGCCTTGCAGAAGCTCTGTTTGATCACAAGGAATGATTGAATTTACATGCAATAAAACTAGAATCAATCAAGATTTGGCGTCGGGGGTGGCCCATCCTTTCCACCGGAGGTCTTGCCTTTTCCGCTTTCTCCATCCCCTTGCCCAGCCAAAGAAGAAGGACAACGCAGAAGAATTGCGAAGCTTTCTCAGAATGAAAATTCTGTGTGGAAGTAAGCATTTTCTTCTGGATGCATGAAAAAATGATTCTCGATGGTGTGCAAAACCATCAATGATGTAGATGTCAAGACATCTGTACTCTCCAGAAATTGTTTATCTGTTCTTTCAAGGAGATTGTTGTCTAACTTCAAAGGTGAGAATCGTCAAATATCGGCAAGGTTTAACACAAGTCTTTATCACACTAAGTACGAATCGAACAAACCTCAGCAACATTCGAGCATGTTTGATGAAGTTTTCAAGCAAGTTTTATTAACCTTCAGATTTGTCTGACGTTCATTGGTGATGGAGCTGTTGTTCTACAAGAAACACACGTAAAATCAATGCAGAATCTGTGCTGATTGAAACCGGAGGCAGGACGTGAATCACTTGGCTTTAATCCATTGCCGTAATCTTCAGTTCGGTCGGACGAGGGTACGAACACGTCCGTGAAGATGAACTCCAGAATGGAAAACGGAATTTCGGAGAACACGAGAACGAAACCGAGAGGTCAGCACTATAGATTGAGCCAGAATCAAAAGCCCGAGAAAAACAGAGGAGACTTAGCTCAGGTTTTTCTGCTGGACAGCCACAAGTTGAAGGTAACCGAGCTTGAATGATGATGATTGATGCTCCAAAGAGATCATTGGAACCGTGCCGGATTGAACTTGAATCGCAGCAGAATTGATAAACTTCGGAAAATAGACAATCATTGAAATCCGAGGGCACATCCTGCGGCCAGCTCGTGTCTCCGAGCTTATCCATAATGCGGTCCCTGTCGTATACGACGTTTTCCTTAGCCTCGGGTGACTTCACATCTTCCTCTTCTCCTGCGTCCGATTCTGATTCGGAATCAAAAGCTTCATCCTCTGGCATATCGTCCTCATCGAGTACGCCGGTCTCTCTCTCTCTCTGGCCTTCTCAGTCTCACCAGCACTCTCTCTGCGTTGCGCTCCCTCGGCCGAACAAGCAAAAAAAACCCCTCCCTTGAGCTCCAAGGACGTCGCCAGCTGTGTTGCCAGCACGCCGATCGACCTTGCCGAGCATTTTGCACGCACGACATTCCTCGTCGTCCTTCGCTCGTACGACGTCCGCCATCTGTTTGTCGTTATGCCTGCAGCCAAACCGGCGAAGGAGGAGGAAGAAGGAAGAGATGAGCGGGCCGGGCTGGGGAAGAGTGGGCCCGCCTCCCGCCGGGGGGGGGGGGAGAGGAAAGAACGGGGCAAAAAGAAGGATGCCCGGGGAGGCCCAGCCCTGACCCGGCCCTATTTGATTTTTTAATTCATTTTAATTTTAATTTTTTAAATAATTTTTTTGAATTTTATAAATTAATTAATTTTTAAAAAATATTTTTGATAATTAACACTAGTAATGTAATGCTAATGCTTAATTTCTATATTTGATGTAATTTACAAAAAATTATTTTTGCAATGAGTTAAAATTAATTCATAATTTTTTTACGCTATTAAACCCTAAGAAACAAGGCAGGGGTGATGCTATGACGTGAGAATGGAGGATTTGGATCCAATTGAACATCATCCTGTAATGATAGAGGGAACATAGTTCTTAACTTTGGCTGAAGTTGCAACCTGCAATGAAGCAAAATAAGTAGCAGAGATTAGATGATAAACATGCACAGTCATATGATTCCGTTCAATGAAAGATTCGTGGGCTTGTACGATGAGAATACCGATTTGCTGATAAGAACATGGAAAAAGGCATTTCTTCGGGAGAACAGTGCTTCCCCTTCTCATCGAATGAGCTTAATAATAAGCGACGAGCAATTTGATGAGGTGGGCCAAGCGTCGGTGGAGTCTGAGGTGGAGCAGGAGGCTCCGTCCTTTCCACTCTGATATCTGGGGCGAAGTGGTGGGCCCCAGTCGAGCCTCTTCTCCCGACGACTAGCTCTCGGTCATTCTTCATTAATTCGTCTTCTTCTTTTTCCCCTCTTGATCCGTGTGTATCTTGAAGTAGAAATTGTCAAAAACTCAGCTCCGCATGGTCACCTTCTTGAGCAGAGCCCGAAATTAGGCATTTAAATCTTTCATACAAGCAGAGAGGCTCGGTTCAAGAGTTGTTGGGGGAGCAAAAAATGAAACGTCTCTTCTCTTGGCTCGCATCGAATTTTGTCCAGAGCAACAAAGATAGCAAACGTCGAAAAGCAGATGATACCGGTGCGCCTAGCTCGTCCGCCACTTCGAAAGGAAGTAACAGTTACGACGTGTTCTTGAGCTTCAGAGGTACAGATACTCGCAACACCTTCGTGGATCACCTCTACAACAACCTCGTCGATGCTGGAATTTGCGTGTTCAAAGATGACGATGAGCTTTGCGAAGGTGAGGAGATCGCCACCAACCTTCTCGCGGCCATTATGAATAGTAAGATCTCCATCCCAGTTCTCTCCCAAAACTACGCTTGGAGCAAAGGGTGCCTTCAAGAGCTCGTTCAAATGATTGAGTGCATGAAGAATGCCGGGCAAGTTGTCTTGCCCATATTTTACCGGGTTGAACCGGCTGATGTACGACATCAGAAAGGGAGCTTTCGAGAGGCTTTCTCCCATTTAAGGGGGAAGTATTCTAGGGAAGACGTTGCCAAATGGAAAGAAGCGCTCCAAGAAGTGGCTTCCTTGAAGGGATGGGAATCGGAGAAAATTGCTAACAGGTATTTCAATTTCTATACAGACCTTATTTAATTTCTTTCAACTGGATCTTGCTTGTAGAGAAAGCTATTCTATCTCATGTTTCACAACTTGTGCTTGCTTTTTTAGCTCTTGTAAGCTGTAGTGTGGTAATAATAAGATACAACAGGATATGATTGCTCTTCTAATTCATTTTAGCTCAAATCTTATAAACAGCCGCGAAGGAGAATTGGTGAGAATGGTCGTCAGAACAGTTTTGAGCAAGTTAAAAGAGGCCTTTCAACTGGTTGTTACGGAACAACTTGTCGGAATTGATGATACTGTGGCAAATATTCTAAGATTGCTAGATGATAACCACCATTCTACCCAAATTGTCGGCATCCATGGAATGGGGGGTATTGGTAAGACAACTTTAGCCAAGGTCGTTTACAATAAGCTCTCCGACCAATTTCAGCATCGTAGTTTCATTGCAGATATTCGAGAATCCTTACAGCACAAGGGCATTTCATGTTTGCAAGAGCAATTAATAAGGGATATACTAGGAAGAGAGGATAGAGTGTCGAACGAGGATGAAGGAATTAGGATCATGGAATCCAGATTTAAACATAAGAAAGTCCTAATTCTTTTAGATGATGTGGATAACCATGATCAACTAAAAGCTTTAATTGGGAAAGGTGACTGGTTTGAGAGGGGAAGTAGAATGATCATTACCACAAGAAGAAAGTCTATTCTCGATGATGCTAATATGAACTACCACGAACTCAATGGAATGGCTAAGGATCAGTCTTTGATCTTGTTTAGTAGACATGCTTTTAGGAGGGACTCTCCTCCACATGAATTCGAATCTTTGTCTCATGATATCGTATCCACTACCGGAGGGCTTCCTTTATCTCTCGAGGTTATAGGCTCATTTTTGTGTGGGAAAAACAAATCGTTATGGCGAGACACATTGAAAAAGTTAAATAAAGTACCACATAAAGAAGTGCGTAAGAAGCTGAAGATAAGTTATGACGCACTGGACTATGAGGAACAACAAATATTTTTGGATATTGCTTGTTTCTTTATTGGAACTGATTTAAGAATTGCATCCTACATGTGGGATGCTTGTGGTTTTTCTCCAAAAATGGGGATTGAAATATTGAGGCTTATGTCGCTAATAAAAATTGGAGATAATCGTGTGTTGAAAATGCATGACCAATTGAGAGACCTTGGTAGGGATATTGTTCGTCAAGAAGATTACATTGTGCCTATGAACCGAAGTAGGGTGTGGTTCCGTGAGGAAGCCTTGGAAGTACTTCAGAGAAATAAGGTACTTGTTTCCTCTATTGTTGCACTACTCTCTTTTTTACACGAATTCCTCTAATTGGAATCAATTTTAGACCTCACCACCGAGATTATTCTCCTTATATTATTTCCTTGATGTGGTTAGGATGAAATCTGCTTAGCATCTATACATGGTAAACATTCCCTATCAAGTTAAGGAAAGAAAAGTTTTGGGCTTAGACATTAAACTCCTAGCTCATTAGTGGTTACTTGTGCACTTGGTGTGTGTTAGTATCAATTAATTCTAAGTCGTTAGTCGAGCCATCGTGCTTATTCCCCGAAATGACACATTGCACTGATTCTCTAATCGCATAAGAGAAGAAAAAGGGAGAGATAGCGCAAACCAAAGAAGGGAAGACATTAAGATTAATATTTAATGTGTTTCACAGTAAATTCATAGGGAAAAGATTACATGATATCATTCATTAAGGGCAAAAAAGAAAAGAATACCTAGGCACTTGATATAATCTGGTCTGATCCAAGCACCAACTTCGCCCCTATAGAATGAAGGCAAAATGATATCAATCCACTGTTAGCTGATTTGGTGCAACATTTGTGCAGGGAATTGAAAAACTTCACGTTCAGGCCCTTCGTCTCAACGGAGTAAGCTTACTCGATGAATTCACAACTGACCAATTGGAGACACTACCGAACTTAAGGTTCCTTCAAGTGGCTTTATTTTCTATACTAATTGGAGATTCCAAAAGCTTGCTTCCTAAGTTGCGATGGCTTGAGTGCCGCAAGTGGAATGCATCCTGGGCTTCTAGTTTTAGTCTAGAGAAATTAGTCATACTTGATTTATCATGGAATTTAGAGCTTTCAGAAGGTTGGAGTCATCTCAAGGTCAGAGGAGAGCATGTTGTCTTTTGTTTCTAATGTATTACTCTTATAAAAAAATTCATTAGTCATTTTATTTGTAGGTGGCGAAGGAGTTGAAAGTTCTAAATCTCCAACATTCTAATCGCTTAAAGGTTAGTCCTGATCTCTCAGCCTTCAAAAATTTAGAGATATTAGTCCTTGAAGGATGTATTGATCTGGAGCAAATTCATCATTCTATTGGAGAAGTCAGGGGCCTTGTTTCTTTGGACTTATCGAAATGTCATAATCTTCAAGTGCTGCCTAGAGAAATGGGCAAATTGGAAAAACTTGAGGAACTAAACATAAGCAAGACTGCTATAGAGGAAATTCCTCCATGGATAGGCTCTTTGAAGAGCCTCGTTTCTTTGGACATTTCGGGTTGTAAGAAACTCCGAGTGCTACCCAAAGAAATAGGCAAATTGGAAGAACTGAAGGAACTAAACATAGACAATACTGCTACGGAGGAAATTCCTCCCGATATAGGTTCTTTGAAGAAGTTGGAGATACTTCACGCCCGTGGTTGTAAATCATTAGTTGGACTTCCAGAGAGCATTGGATCCCTTGTGAAATTGCGACGCCTATCATTAGGTAAGGAGGAGGATACACCTCCTTGGGTTACCCTAATTGACATTTCGAGAAATCACTTCCCTTATTCAATTAGTAAATTGAATCGGATGACTTTAAAGGAATTGCCATGTAAGGGCATTCGAGAATTACCTGAATCCATTGGAGATTTGAAAAACTTGAAAATTTTGGATATTACAAGTAAATTGAATAATTTACCGAGTACAATAGGAAAGTTGGGCAACCTTGAAGAATTGCATGCCTCGCATTGCAGGAGTATAGGAGGGGAAATTCCTATAAATGGGTTGTCTTCACTGAAGATTCTTGTATTAAGTGGGACAAACGTTTCCGGCTTCCCTGACACATTCGATAAGCTTTCTCGCCTTGAAAAACTAGACTTATGCGGATGCAAGATGCTTCAATCTCTGCCGAAAAGCATGAGTAAGATGCCTTATCTGCAACACCTTCAGTTGATTGGTTGTTATGAACTTCAGTCATTACCAGAGCTTCCCGGCGGTTTAACAATTCTAGAAGTCACTTGTCAACATCACGCATTGCCTCAACTTTCTCACCTAATTCATCTAAAAGAGCTTACTGTTTACGATTGCAAATTGTTAGAATCCATGCCTGAGCTTCCCTCAGCAATATTGAAGCTTTTTGTCCACGGCTGTAATAAGTTGAAAGAGTTGCCAAATTTGTCTAGTCCGAAATTGCTGTCAGAGTTAAATATCAAAAACTGCCAAGAGCTGACAGAAATCAACGGTCTGGAAGCATTAAAATTCTTAGTACATCTTAGTGTTCTTGGAAGCAAGAAGTTATCCAAATTTGGCGGCCTTGAACATGCAGAGTCCTTGAGATACTTGAATATGAGTTCTTCCTTAGTGAATGATGATCTAGTTCGAGGCCTTGACAGATTGAAAAACTTGGAAGAGCTGGATGTAAGTGGTTGTGAATACCTTATAAGACCAGACCTTTCGCAATTGACACATCTGAAGCGATTAGACGCTTATCATTGCCACAATATAGTCGAAATTAAAGGCCTTGAGAGGTTGAAAACATTGGAATTCCTGATTATCCAGAGCTGCACATCCATTGAAACTTTACCAGACCTCTCGTGCTTTAATAACCTGACCTATTTGGAGATTTTGGGATGTTCGAAGCTTCGTGATGTTCAGGGCCTAGAGAAAGTCGGATATGTGTTAAAATGAGGGATTCAACTGCAAGGCCTCAGCAAACCGTCCACAACTGTCGAATTTCGAAAATCCAACGGAACGATGGGGTTGAATTTCGCATGAACTTGTGGAGGTCACAGAGCTCCAGGACTACGTTCAGCGACGCAACTTAGTGGAATCTTGTATGTTCATTGCACCGCTGCGGCAGAGAAGCAATCGATTGATGAAAATAATGCTTCGACAAGTCAAGCACTTCGGCTACGATGTCGGAACGATTCGCGTTTCCTTTCGAAGTTAGATAGAAGCAGGTCACGCTATTCTTTGTCGAGATGTATTGCCAATTTCATCCGCATTTCATAAATTTGGTAAGACGATTTTTCTTGATAGCCCGCTGTTGTACTTTTGTCTCTGACTTTGTTCAAGGAATGGAGACGCTGGCCTGGATTTTTTTTGTTTTTTTTGTTTTCGGGTGGTTGATCTGACGTGGAAGTTGACGCGATGCTTCAGGGGAAAAATCGAAGAAGTTCTCCACAGGTGAAAAAAATCGTAAAAATGATAAGGGAGTTCAGATTCTTTTTTTCTTTTTCTTTTTTTTGGGTCAGAAAATTTCAGTTTCCTTTACGTTGAAATCGAACATGAAAATAATTTTCGTGGACCAAAAGGCCCTTACAACTTAAATTCGGATTTTCTAGTTCTTTTCTTTAATTTGTATCTTTTACATTGGGCCAAAATACTTAATATCCAAAATTTTAAATTTCCTGATGAAAGAGGAGAAGAAAAGGTCGATAATTTCTTTTTGTCTTCTTTCCATTTCATAAAATAATTAGGTCGAACTTAATCATTTTCCACTCAAAATATTTTCACTTAGTATGTCATCATTTTCCACCTTAATTTTTCATTTTCTATATCCCATATTGAACTTAGGTTTGTGCTTATTAGTATTGACCTAGTCCACTATTAGCTGTTCCAATTTCCATCAGAATCAAACGTTATCTTCAACTTGCACCAGAATCACAGCACAATCAAAATATCCTCATGAGAAGCATTAACATCTATTGGTGACTATGAGTCGATGGCACATGTGCTTGCTTATGCTTCCTGAAAATTGTCACTTTCTAATTAGTGCATAGGCCTGATTAGTTACCTCTGGTCATCTACCAACATTTCCTTTGTGTAATTTCACTTTTGATTTTTGTATTAGGTGAAGTCACGCTTGGAATATACAAGCAAAATGCTGAGGCTACATTATCGACTTACTTGAGCATAATGAATAAGGTCCTCACTTGCTCTCAACTGACCCTTTCTTCCACTTCTCATTAAGAATTGTATGGCAATTGGTAACAGCCTGTGATGGATCGCATTTTGGAGAGTGCAGATTGATGGAAATCGCCCAAAGATGTGGTTTTCAGTGAAGTAGACTCACTGCCGTCAAGGATCCAAAAAGATAAAGCAAAAACAACAAAACAAGGTATGAGTAATATCATCCGAAGTGCAATTGGGATCGCTCTCCTTTGATACTTCTCGTGAGTCTATTTTTCTTTTCCTAGAAGTGGGAGGCCACCAATTTTCAGAGCGAAATGAAGGATACTGACTTCCACATTGAGTGAAAGGATGTGTTGATGTAGAATTAGCAATAGCAACTAAGTAGCAAAGCTTCTGAAAGTACAGCCAACTTTAAATGATTCTAAGGATGAGTTACTTCTCATGGAATTCTAGAAACACAATTCAAAGCATTAGTTTTGCTTAACTGAAGGAAGTACTGTTGAAAGACTGGTAAGGAATGTATTGTAGGACAATTGTTATCTTTGATGAGACAAGTCCTTTTGTGAGGTTTCTATCCAAAGAAAAGGGTTGATGTTCATGAATGTCGATTTTCTTAATCCCAATGTCTTGTAAGCCTGTGACATTTCTTTCAGGGAACCCTGTATCTGATCTCACAGCCATCAAATCAGGCAACTAAAAAAGAGGTACTTCAACATACTATACATTTATCCTTGTCCCTAGTTTGAAAGCTGCATCATGGATCTGCGGAGTTTTGATTAATAGCTGTTCTATATTCTTGCCTTATTTTGCTTTAGCATTCTACAGGGTAAATGGCGGGGAAGACCTACTAGGTTGAATAATATTCCTTACTCTAGAGAAATCAGGACATATTTCTATGACAATGTGCTTCAAGCTACGCAGAGAGCTATATATGATGGAAAAACAAGATTGAAGGTAGGATATTCGTCTTCGATACTGTTTTCATTGGTCTGAATTACTTGAAGAAAGAAACTAACGAGAGATTTAGATATCCTAAGTCTATATGTTTATTTGTTTTTATAGTTCCACAATCATGACTTCCAAATACTTAAAAGTCAAGCTGATCCTCTTTTTACTAATAAAGAAAGAATCCAAAGCTGGAAATTTAAGGGGAACTTCCTACTCGAAAGATTTACCCCGTTTCATCTTATTACAGTTTTCCTCATCAAAATATGCATGTTACTCCCAAAGCCAAACTCATGCTGCTCTTCTCGTGAACATTTCAGGTAGAAATCAATATCCCAGAGCTAAACCCAGAAATGGTAAGATGATTGTATGAGAACATTTGGTCCTTCGTCAAACAGATAATAGGAATTGAACCATATTTTAGTAATGCAATCTGGACAGGATGTTTATAGAATAGGTACTCCGATGGAACTTGTCAGAGTTATTGCTCTTTCGTTGATGGAAAACGTGTTAAGGTAAATCTGACTTAGTTCTTTTGCCTCTCCTGTAGTAAGATTTGGTGTTGGTTACCCGTTTATATTCATATTTGTTAGAAAATCATCCCATGCAGGTTTGTGTTCAAACGTCCATGGGAGAAGGTGCTCTTAATAGAATGCCACTGCAGCTTGCTGGTAGTGGCAAGATATTGGAGTTCATAGATTGGGGAGATCATGGTGCATTAGGAACCTTTGTCAAGATTGGATCTATAGGTATATGGTCGGGGAAATTGAGTTTATCTAAAATAGGTGATCATACCATTGACTACTTCTCTCTTTGGTCATTGGCGGACAAGGTGGTGGTTGTCATAATACTTGCAGAGATCCAAATACATAGACTCTAAAGAATCTAAGTATACATGGTGTGGGACTTCCAAGTTCCCCTCTGACATCCAACCCCATGCAGGAATTTGCCCAACATGTGATTAGTGCATACTTTCAACTTTCAACCTTGTGTTCTCTTCCTTTTTTGACTCATGGGGGCTTGAAATTTAAATGTTTATGATAGTGAGAGGGCTCATATATCAATCTCGTATGCTCAGATGGTCGTTGCATTAGATGCATTGGATGTTAAATTGCTATTCCACCTCTGATCCATAGCAGCATTTCTCTCATTAGCTTATGTCGCTTTTAAGAGCCATTTCATTGGGCAATCATTTCACAATGTGTAACTTTACTAAGCCTTAAATCTAGGTTGACGAGCAAGATGACATCTTTATCTTAGTGGTCCTCAAAATGCTGTGGGTAACTGTATCATCGATGTAAGAGCTTGATAGCAAGTGTTTCGTTAATCCTTTCGCAATTATGTCCATTTTATGACATATGCCGCAACTATATGGTTAAGCACCACTTGATTTTGAGATTGCAGGATCTCAGGGGCATGACTGAATCTGCTGGTATGCGACCAGTCATCCTCATCAATCCTAGGCTTAAGGTTTGTCCCGAAATTTTCTGTTGAGTTGAACACTTTCATTGCTTGGGTTATGACTCTAATTGCACTTAGCGAGATATTTAGCTGATGAATGTTGATAAATATCCACGTTTCTGTCCGATAATGTCCTACAAGTGAGGCTGCAGCCATATTCGGCAGCTGGTCATTATTTGGTCAGTACAAAAACAGACTAGTAGAAATCATCTCTCAGTCACGTTTCCTTGATTTACAGAGTCACAGAGGTAAGCTATTCTTCAAACAAAAATCAGCCAAAATCTTGTATAAAATGACCCCAAGAAACTGAGCAATTTCTTCAGAGTAATGCTTGCATGTTATTACCATTCTTAATCCATTGCTTAACATTTTGTCTGCAGACCTGCATCCAGTGTTTTAGCAGAGTCTGCAACAAATGTTTTGCCTCTTTCTCATGAGCATGGCTCTTTTTCTCCAGGATTTACCAAGTTCCAGTGGTATCATGCAAGTAAGTACAATGTTAATATGGGAAAACAAAATGGATATAGATTTGAACTGATTCTCTTTATCTTGAAAACTTGTTTTGAAGACTATGGGACGAAACAAGAGACTAGAGTATGCTGCATCATTTGAGAATTGCTATTTCTTCCGGCTTCTCTATTATGCAGGAACTCAATACCCAATTATGGATGCTCTCAGGTAAATTTCCCCTCTCTCTGACACATACCTCATATTAAAGAGCCATGGCCGTGCAGAAGTACTGTTTGAGCACAATGAATGATTGAATTTGCATGCAATAAAGCTAGAATCAATCAAGATTTGGCCTTTTGGGGTGGCCCGTCCTTACCACCAGAGGTCTTTCCTTTTCTGCTTTCTCCATCCCCTTGCCTAGCTGAAGAAAAAGGACAACGCAGAAGAATTGCTAAGCTTTGTCAGAATGAAAGTTGAGTGTGGAAGCATGCATTTCCTTCTGGATGCATGAAAAAGTGATTCTCGATGGTGTGCAAAACATTATCTATCCATCAATGGTGTAGATGTCAAGACATTGGTACTCTCCAGATATTGTTTATCTGTTCTTTCAAGGAGATTGTTGGCTAACTTCAAAGGTCTATTGGTTTGCCTGGTAGCTGAGCCTGAACGCGTAGTATGTTGGAAGTAAGAATCGTCAATTCTTGTTTCACTGAGGCAAGAATCAGACGAACTTATGTCATAGATCATTGATATGTGTCGAGAGGCGAATGCTTATGCTTTTGCTTCATATTTCAGTTTCATCAATATCTCTCAGCTTCAAAGAGCTTCATCTCTACATCAATCAAAATTGGAGTTGCTGCAGTTTTCAATGAAGTTGAATGACATATGAATTCTTCATTGCAGGATGTCCTACCCCTACCCTTCGAATTGTACAAATGAGTCGATCAGCCATCTGGGAAGGAAGAGTATATCTTGCTTTCAACATTCGTTGGAAGACCAAGTAGTGATGAAGTCAACGATGCCTTCTTTTCAACACGAAGGTCCATACTCTGTTTTCTCTCTCGTCTCTGTTTATGCCAGTCAGAGAGAGAGAGAGAGTGATGTAAAGTTGTCTTCCATCAGAGCTATGACCATTCTACGTGATGACAGCACCAAGCCTCTCGTACCTCGTCCAATCAAGGCTCTCTCTCTCTCTCTCTCTCTCTCGAGGTCGACATTTATGATGTGACTCGTTTTTCAAATGTTGGGTTTTCACTCGCGTTTTGTGAGGTTCAGCGAGGAAGGTCACTGAAGAAGAAGGGGAATCTGCTCCACAGAAGCCCATCGCGTGCTCCCGGAACTTGTGATGAAGAAAAAGTGCGTTGAGCTCAATCTCCATGCTCTGTTCTCTTATTCGTTCGATCTTCCTTGTTTTGCTCTTCACGTGTTTACCTTGGCCATCATAGATGTGTACACGCTGCTTTGAGTTCCAACTTGAACCATTCCTGCGAAATTTGTGCTTTCTTTCTTTCTTTTCTTTCTATTTGCATTTTAATCTGACTTTTCTTTATGTTCTTTTGGGCTGGACTATAATAGAGATTCATATCATATGATCTGGTATTTGTCCTAGTGCTACAGCTTTGGGAATACCATATAGAAAAACTTTATTAAAGCATAAAATAAAAGTCAATCTAGACGGACCCGAGATTTGTGCATAGTAATATATTTGGTGATCATAGGTTCAGTGGTAGAATTCCTACTTGAATATCATTTTTAACTAGATGCACTTATATCATTTATTGCGCATTGTTTCTTTATAATATGGATCTTGTTAACGAATGTCCTTAAAGCACTCGTTAAGCATAATTAGTGAAGAAAATATCAATTTTTAAAGTTTTAATTGCGAATATCAAGAGGGACAGTCAGTCCTACTCCTTATTTAGTTATTTATCAAGTATGTCCCGGGCCCTTCTTAACAAAATGCTTAAAATATAAGTGTTGCATGTTCTTCATTTGCTCAATTTGCTTAAATATATACAGTTCAGGACATGGATCGCTTAATTTATGCATTAAGCTAAGAGCGCCATTTTACCAACCCTAAACTCATGGCACATCTCTAAGTAACTCAATTTACTCCTGAGATATGAACACATTTATGGAAATTAAATGGGCTCGTCAAGATTCAAGTTGATCAAAGAGGATTTCATCTTATTGATGTGCCATGATTTTGTCACAGTAAATTAATATCTTCATTTTATCTCATTCTTCAATTGAGATAAACTTCAATCAACATCTTCCACCACCTCTTTGGAGGGCTGATTTACCTTTCAATAGACTAGTCACAAGTCACATGCGTTGCACGTGTTAAGATCACATATTTTCTTTAAAGTGTACTTAGCATGGTTTGATTATTATATACTAGACTTTGAGTGTTGTTAAACGACTGGTATTTATTGAATTTTAGAAGAAAATTATGAAAAAGAATGATAGTGATAATTTCTCATGTGGATCATACATGATGTGACAAAAGAACGTATTATTAATACAGTTAGTTATTAATTATTTATAAATACAAAAAAATTAAAGGAACAAATTATCAATGATCATGGCCGGTTTAAGGTTAAAAATTAAGCTTTTAGAAAGCTATAACATGATTAGCATTGGAAGAATAATTTTGGAACTTTTGTCAAAATATTTTATATATATATCAACAGCCAAACTCAACTTGGAATACAAAAGTAAGTGATATTATGTTTTGTTATATTGACATACATAAAAACAATAATCGGCAAAATGATATCATAAAAAAAGTAGATGTTACTCTACAACCATATAATTAATTACAATTTCTCCGACTCAACCGAGAATCAAGACAGACCTAGGTCCCTAACACAGCAGACCAGAACACGCAGTAGCATCAATGAAGGACAGACGAGACCGGAGCTCGCGCGAACTGGTCAGCCACAAGCTCCAGCCCGATGCTTCCAAAAAACAGGGCACCTGCGGGCTCGGGGAGGCCTACCTGGTTCGGATGAGGTGTAGCAATGGACGGCGACTGATGGTCGTTGCCGAACAAGCAAAAAACAACCCTCTCCTCGAATGAGCTGCCTCTCCCATTTTATCTCTTCGTCTCCCTCTCTCTCTCTCTCTCTCTCTCTCTCTCTCCAAGGACGACGCCATCTGTGTTGCCAGCCCGCAGGTCGTCGTTGCCGAGCATCGCGCGCGCGACATTCTCCGCGGCTGCCGTCCTGGTACGTCCTTCGTCCTTCGTCCTTCGTCGCGCGTCCCCTGTTTTTGTCTTGGAGCCAGCGCCCAAAACGCGAGCCGCGGAGGAGAGAAGAAGAAGGGAGAACTAGGCGGGGCTGGGGAAAAGTAGAAAAGGAGGGCCGGGCGGGCCCAGCCCTGACCCGGCCCTATTCAGTCCGCCCCTTTTTTTAACGGTAATAATAATTCTTTAATAATAAAAAAATTTTAATGATGATTTTTTTGAAAATTTTAATAATTTTCATTAGTAATGCGAATATTCCTAATGCCTATAAGCGATGCAATTTATTGAAAATTATTTTTTTTTTAAGGGTTAAAAATTATTTCCTAATTCCCAACGCAATTGAGTTATAGGTAAAAAGTCCAAATTTAGACGTCAACGGATATCAAGGAAAAAATATTGTATATGCAAGTGGTGTCACGTCATTTTCACTCATTCGGTGAGCGACACGTGCCATATGAGGGGGGCGATGCTCTTGGTCAAGTCGAGCGTGTTTAGAAGTCATAATGTGAGAAAGGAGAATTTGAATTCTGCCGAACAGCATCTTATAATGATATAGGGAATGGAGTCCTTATTCCTGGCTGAAGTTGCGACCTAAGCATCAGATGAGATGATAAACATACATAATTTATAAATGACAATCATATGATTCCGGTTGATGAAAGATTTATGAGCTTATATGGCGAGGATACCGATTTGATGATAAGAATGATGAAAAAGGCATTTCTTCAGCAGAACAGTGCTTCCCTTCTCATCCAATGAGCTTAATGATAAGCGACGAACGACTTCAAATAGAGCAAATTGTTGGGGTGGGCGAAGTGTGGGTGGAGTCTGAGGTGGAAGAGGACGATCCGTTCTTCCCACTCCGATTTCCGGGACGAAGCGGTGGGCCCCAGCCACAGCTAGATCCACTCACCCAAAGGGCATCATGACTCGAGATACACGACAAATGAAATTTGTCAAAGGGCAAAAGAAGGTCCCCTTCACCAGTCGAGCCTCTTCATGCGACGACTGTCTCTCGGTCATTCTTCATTTATTCGTCTTCTTCTTATTTTCCCCCTCTTGAAGTAGAGATTGTGAAAAACTCAGCTCCGCATGGTCATCTTCTTGAGCAGAGCCCGGATTTAGGCATTTTTAATCTTTCATACAAACAGAGAGACTTGGTTCAAGAGTTGTTGGAGGAGCGAAAAATGAAACCGGTCTCATCTTGGCCCTTATCCAATTTTGACCAGAACAACAAAGAGATCAAACGTCGAAAAGCAGATGATAACGCTGCGCCTAGCTCGTCCGCCACTCCAAAAGGAAGTAACAATTATGACGTGTTCTTGAGCTTCAGAGGTACAGATACTCGCAAAACCTTTGTGGATCACCTCTACAATGGCCTCGTTGATGCTGGAATCTACGTGTTCAGAGACAACGATGATCTTCACGAAGGCGAGAAGATCGGCAACAACCTTCTCCAGGCCATTAACAATAGTAAGATCTCCATCCCGGTTCTCTCTCAGAACTACGCTTCTAGCAAATGGTGCCTTCAAGAGCTCAATCAAATGATTGAGTGCATGGAGAGCGCTGGCCAAGTTATCTTGCCCATATTTTACCGGGTTGAACCGGCCGATGTACGACACCAGAAAGGGAGCTTTCGAGAGGCTTTCTCCCATTTAAGGGGAAACTATTCTGAGGAAGACGTTGCCAAATGGAAAGAAGCGCTCCAAGAAGTGGCTTCCTTGAAGGGATGGGAATCGGAGAAAATTGCTAACGGGTATTTCAATTTCTATAGAAACCTTATTTAATTTCTTTCAACTGGATCTTGCTTGTAGAGAACGCTATTCTATCTCGTGTTTCACAACTTGTGCTTACTTTTTTTCACTCTTATAAGCTGTAGTGTGGTAATAATGAGATACAACAAGATATGATTGTTCTTCTAATTCATTTTAGCTTCAATTTTATAAACAGCCGCGAAGGAGAATTGGTGAGAATGGTTGTCAGAACAGTTTTGAGCAAGTTAAAAGAGACCTTTCAGCTGGTTGTTACAGAACAACTTGTCGGAATTGATAATACTATGGCAGATATTCTAAGATTGCTAGATGATAATCCCAATGCTACCCAAATTGTCGGTATCCATGGAATGGGGGGTATTGGTAAGACAACTTTAGCCAAGGTCGTCTACAATAAGCTCTCCGACCAATTTCAGCATCGTAGTTTCATTGCAGATATTCGAGAATCCTCACAGCGTAAGGGCATTTCATGTTTGCAAGAGCAGTTAATTTTTGATATACTGGGAACAAAAGATGAAGTGCCAAACCAGGATGAAGGAATTAGGATCTTAGAATCTAGATTTAAACATAAGAAAGTCCTAATTCTTTTAGATGACGTGGATAACCATTATCAACTAAAAGCTTTAATTGGGAAACATGGTTGGTTTGAGAGCAGAAGTAGGATAATCATTACCACAAGAATAAAGTCTATTCTCGATGATGCTAAGGTGAATTGCCAATACGAACTCAATGGATTGGCTAAGGACCAATCTTTGATCTTGTTTAGTAGACATGCTTTTCGAAGGGACTCTCCACCATGTGAATTCGATTCATTGTCTCGTGGTGTGGTATCCACCACCGAAGGACTTCCCTTATCTCTCGAGGTTATAGGTTCGTTTCTGTGTGGGAAAAACGAATCATTCTGGCAAGACACATTGAAAAGGTTAAATAAAGTACCACATAAGGAAGTGCGTGAGAAGCTGAAGATAACTTATGACGCACTGAACTATGAGGAACAACAGATATTTTTGGATATTGCTTGTTTCTTTATTGGAACTGATTTAAGAATTGCATCCTACATGTGGGATGCCTGTGGTTTTTATCCAAAAATGGGGATTGAAATATTGAGGCTTATGTCCCTAGTAAAAATTGGAGATAATCATGAGTTGAAAATGCATGACCAATTGAGAGACTTTGGTAGGGAAATTGTTCGTCAAGAAGATTACAATGCACCTATGAATCGAAGTAGGTTGTGGGTCCATGAGGAAGCCTTGGAAGTACTTCGAAGAAACAAGGTAATCGTTACCTTTATTGCTGTTCGACTCTCTTTTTTTACATAAATTCTTTCAATTGGAATCAATTTTAGATCTCACGGCCAAGATTATTCTCCTTATATTATTTCCTTGATGTGATTAGGATGAAATGTTCTTAGCATTTATACATAGTAGACATTTCCAATTGAGTTAAGGAAAGAAAACTTTTGGGTTTGGAGAATAAATTCCCTGCTCGTTAGTGGTTACCTATGCACTTGGTGTTAGTGTGAACTCATTTTAAGTTGTTATTCGAGCCATCGTGCTTTTTTTCCCTTGAAAGACTTATTGCACTGATTCTTTAATCGGATAAGAGAAGAAAAAGTGAGAAATAGCGTAAACCAAAGAAGCGAAGATATGAAGACAAATATATAAAATGTTTCGCAATAACTTTTGTGGGGAAGATTACAGGGTATTATTCATTAACCAAAAAAATTATTTGTGTACATGATAAAATCTAGTCTAACTTGATCGTCAACTTCACCACTATAGAACGAAGGCAAAGTGATATTGCTCCACTGTTAGTTGATTTGGTGCAACATATGTGCAGGGAATTGAAAAACTTCGTGTTCGGGCCCTTTGTCTCGACGATTGCAGCTCAAACACGGAATTCACAACTAAACAATTTGAAGAACTACCGAACTTAAGGTTCCTTCAAGTGCGTGCTGGAATTCTAATTGGAGATTCCAAAAGCTTGCTTCCTGAGTTACGTTGGCTTGAGTGGAACTGGCATATTGCATCCGTGGCTACTAGATTTCATCTAGAGAAATTAGTTATACTTGATTTATCATGGAGCAAAATTTCAGAGCTTTGGGAAGGTTGGAGTCATCTCAAGGTCAGATGGAGAGCATGCTGTCTTGTCTTTTGTTTTTAATGGATTATTCTTAGCGAAAATTTACACGTCATTTTGTTTTGCAGGTGGCAAAGGAGTTGAAAGTTTTAAATCTTAAAGGTTGCAAGTGTTTAAAAGTTACTCCTGATCTCTCAGCCTTCCAAAAATTAGAGATTTTAGTCCTTGCAAGTTGTGGTAATCTGGAGCAAATTCACCATTCTATTGGAGAAGTCAGGGCCCTCGTTTCTTTGGACTTTTCACAGTGTGTGAAACTCCAACTGCTACCCCGAGAAATGGGCAACTTCAAAGAACTAAATGAACTAAACATAGGCGGGACTGCTATAAAGGAAATTCCTTCATGTTTAGGTTCTTTGAAGAAGCTGGAGATACTTCAAGCCCATGGTTGCGAATTATTGGTTGGACTTCCTGACTCAATTAGCCATCTCGTAAATTTGTCAGACCTTGACCTGAGTGGGTGCATCAAATTAAATGGACTTCCAAAGAACATCGGATCCCTAGTGAAATTGCAGCGCCTGTTATTAGGCGAAGGGGGGGATAAATCTCATTGGTTGACCCCATTGCAATTTGAGGGAAATAATTCCAATACCTCAATTAACTTCGATTGGATATCGAGTGACTTGTGCCCTGTACCAAGTTGGGATCAGACATCGAATGACTTCCCCCGTGTACCATTTGGGAATTGGATATTGCCATCTCCAGGCATTTGGAATTTACCTAAATCTATTGGAGATTTAAAGAATTTGAAAATTTTGGATATTACCGAAAGTAAATTAAGTAATTTACCAAGTATTATAGGCAAGTTTGGCAACCTCGAAGAATTGCATGCCTCGCACAGCACAAGTCTGAAAGGGAAAATTCACATAGATGGGTTGTCTTCACTGAAGATCCTTGTATTAAGTCACACAGGGATTTATGGCTTCTCTGACAAATTCGATGAGCTTTCTCATCTAGAAAAACTGGACTTATGTGGCTGCAAGATGCTTCAATCATTGCCAAAAAGCATGAGTATGCTGCATTCTCTACAACACCTTTGTTTAATTGATTGCCAGAGACTTCAATCACTACCAAAGCTTCCTGGCTGTTTAACAGTTCTAGAAGTCACTTGTCAGCATCGCACGTTACCTCAACTTTCACATCTAATCCATCTAAAAGAGCTCACAGTTTCCAAATGCAAATTATTGGAATCCATGCCGGATCTTCCCTCAGCAATATTGAAGCTTTCTGTCTACGGCTGTGATGAGTTGAAAGAGTTGCCAAGTTTGTCAAGTTTGGAATTGTTGTCACAATTAGAGATCCAAAACTGCCATGAGCTGATCAAGATCAAGGGTCTAGAAGCATTAAAATCCTTAGTACATCTTAGTGTATCCGGAAGCAAGAAGTTATCCAAATTTGACGGCCTTGAACATGCAGAGTCCTTGAGATACTTGGACATGAGTTCTTCCTCAGTGAATGAAGATCTAGTTCAAGGTCTTGGCAGATTGAAAAACTTAGAAGAGCTGGATATAAGTGGCTGTGAGTACCTTATAAGACCAAAACTTTCACAATTAACGTATCTGAAGCGATTACATGTTCAATACTGCCACCACCTAGTTGAAATTAAAGGTCTTGAGAGGTTGAAAAAATTGGAATGGCTGGATATCCAGGGTTGCACATCCATTGAAACATTACCAAGCCTCTCGTGCTTCGATAACCTAAAATATTTGTGCATTTTGCATTGTTCGAAGCTTCGTGAGGTTGAGGGCCAAGAGAAAGTCCAACGTGTGTACAAATGAGGGATTCAACGGCAAGGCTCTCAACAAATAGTCCACATCTGTAAAATTTCGAGATCTAATGGAACGATGGGGTTGAATCTCGCATGAACTCGTGGAGATCACAGAGCTTCAGGACTCCACGGCGTCTATACTCTAAAAAGACGTTCAGCGATGCAACCTAGCGGAATCTCATATGTTCATTGCACCGCTGCGGCAGAGAAGCAAGCGGTCGATGAAAATAATGCTTCGACGAGTCGAGCTCTTCGGCTACGATGTCGGAACGATTCGCATTTCCTTTCGAAGTTAGATAAAAGCAGGTCGCACTATTCTTCGTCAAGATGTATTGCCAATTTCAAATTTCATCGGCATTTCCTAAATTGGTAAGACGATTTTCCCGCTGTTGTACTTCTGTCTCTGAATTAGTTCAAGGAATGGAGACGCTGCCCTGGATTTTTTTTTTTTTTTTTTTTTTTTTCTGTTTTGTTTTGGTGGTTTTGGTTTTTTTTTTTTGGGGGGATGGTGGGGTGGCGCGGCGAAGGGGGAGGGGAGGAGTTGGGGGAGATCTGGCCTTCAAGTTGACGCGATGCTTCAGGGGGAAAATCGGAAAAGTTCTCCACATAGATAGAAAAAATTAGAAAAAATGAAAAGGAATTTCAGTTTCCTTTGCATTGAAAACGAACACGAAAATAATTTTCGGGAACCAAAAGGCCCTTTACAACTTAAATTCGGGTTTTCTAGTTCTTTTCTTTAATTTGTATTTTTCATATTGGGCCAAAATACTTAATATCCAAAATTTTAAATTTCCTGATGAAAAAAGAGAGGAAAAGATCAATAATTTTGTTTTTGTCTTTTTTCTCTTTCGTAAAATAATTAGGTCGTATTTAATCATTTTCCACTTGAAATATTTTCTTTTAATATGTTATCATTTTCCACCTGAATTTTTCATTTTCTATATCCCATATTGAACTTAGGTTTGTGTTGGTTGGTGTTGACCAAACAGTTGAGCGGCCGCCGGCCAGCAACTTCCGTGCACAGATAGAGATTCATTCTTCGTACCTAGTCCAATCTCACAATCCTTCGCGGATTGGTAAGGAGTCAGTCCAGTCCACTGCTAGCTGTTCCAATTCGTATTAGAATCACAATATAATTAGAATATCCGCAGGACAAGCATCAATATCTATCGGTGATTAGGAGTCTATGACACATATGGCTGGTTATGCTTCCAGAAAACCGTCACTTTCTGATTAGTGCATAGGCCTGATTAGCTACTTTTGGTCGTCTACCAACATTTCCTTTGTGTAATTTCACTTTTGATTCTTGCATTAGGTGAAGTCACGCTTGGAAATATACAAGCAAAATGCTCAAGCTATATTATCGACTTACTTGAGCGTAATGAATAAGGTCCACACTTGCTCTCAAGTGACTCTTTCTTCCACTTCTCATTAAGAATTGTATGGCAATTGGTAACAACCTGTCATGGATTGCATTTTGGAGAGTGCAGATTGACGGAAATCGCCCAAAGATGTGGTTTTCAGTGAAGTAGACTCACTGCTGTCAAGGGTGCAAAAAGATAAAGCAAAAACAACAAAACCAGGTATGAGTAATAACATCCGAAGTGCAATGGGAATCACTCTACTTTGATGCTTCAATCATTAGAATTTTTTTTTTTTTCCTTGAAGTGGGAGGCCACCAATTTTTAGAAAGAAATGAAGGATAGTGACTTCCACTCATTGACTAAAAGGATGTGTTGATGTAGAATTAGCAACTAAGTAGCAAAGCTTAAGAAAGTATAGCTAACTTTAAATGATTCGAAGGATGAGTTACTTCTCATGGAATCTTCTGGAAGCACAGTGTAAAGGATTAGTTTTGCTTTCTCAAGGAAGTACTGTGGAAAGACTGGTAAGGAATGTATTGCAGGACAATTGTTGTCTTTGCTGAGAAAATTGACCCAAGTTCTTTTGTGAGGGATCTGTCAAAGAAATTAAGAAAAGGGTTGATTTTGCAATTCATAAATGTCGTGTTTCTTAATCCAAAATGTCTTGTGAGCCTGTGACGTTTCTTTCAAGGAACCCTGTATGTGGGATCTCACTGCCATCAAATCAGGCAACTAAAGAGGAGGTACTTCATACTATAATTTATCCTTGTTCCTTGTTTGAAAGCTGCATCGTGGATCTGCAGAGTTTTTATTAATATCTGAGCTATATTCTTGACTTGTTTTGCTTTAGCATTCTACAGGGTAAATGGCGGGGAGTACCTACGAGGTTGAATAACATTCCTCATTCTGGAGAAAGCAGGACATATTTCTATGATGATGTGCTTCAAGCTACGTAGAGAGCCATATATGATGGAAAAACAAGACTAAAGGTAAGATATTCGTCTTTGATGCTGTTTTCATTGGCCGAGTTACTCAAAGAAAAAAACTGATGAGAGATTTAGATATCCTAAGTCATCATATTTTCTATATGCTTATTTGTTCTTATAGTTCCACACACACGACTTTTGATACTTAAAATCAAGCTGATCCCATTTTACTGATAAAAAAAGAATCCAAAGCTCGAAATTTAAGGGGAACCTCCTACTCAAACAGATTTGCCCTGTTTCATCTTATTACAGTTTTCCTCATCAACTTATGCATGTTACTCCCAAAGCCAAACTCATGCTGCTCTTCTTGTGAACATTTCAGGTAGAAATCAATATCCCAGAGCTAAACCCAGAAATGGAAAGATGATCGTATGAGAACGTTTGGTCCTTCGTCAAACAGATAATAGGAATTTCACCATATTTTAGTGATGCAATCTGGACAGGATGTTTATAGAATAGGCACTCTGATGGAACTTGTCAGGGTTATTGCTCTTTCATTTGCTGACGATGCAAAACATGTTAAGGTATATCTGAATTAGTTCCTGTGCCTCTACTACGTTAAGATTAGGTGTTGGTTACCCGTTTATATTCATATTTGTTAGAAAATCATCCCATGCGGGTTTGTGTTCAAGGGTCCATGGGAGAAGGTGCTCTTGCTGGAATGCCACTGCAGCTTGCTGGCAGTCGCAAGATGTTGGAGTTTATGGACTGGGGAGATCATGGTGCATCAGGAACCTTTGTCAAGATTGGATCTATAGGTATATGGTTGGGAAATTGAGTTTGTCTAAATGACATATGCCTGTCAAAAGATTAAGGCGACTATACCATTGACTACTTCTCTCCTTGGTCATTGGCGGACAAAGTGGTTGTCGTCGTAATACTTGCAGGATCCAAATATATAGACTCTAAAGAATCCAAGTATACATGGTGTGGGACTTCCAAGAATTTGCCCAAAACATGTGAGAAGTGCATACTTTCAACTTTAGACGTTGTGTTTTATCTTATTTCTTTTCTTACTCTTGGGGGCTTATACTTTTAATGTCTATGATAGTGAGAGGACTCACATATCAATCTCTTATGCTTTGATGGCCTTTGCATTTGATGCATTGGATGTTAAATTGCTCTCCCACCTCTTTTTCATAGCAGCATTTCTATCATAAGCTTGTATCGCTTTTCAGAACAATTTGATTGGGCAATTATTTCACAATGTATCACTTTACTAAGCCTTAAATCTGCAATAGGTGCCAAAAAGGTTGACGAGCAAGATGACATTTTTACCTTAGAGGCTCCTGAAAAAGCTGTGGGTTACTGTATCATCGATGTAAGGAGCTTGATAGCAAGTGTTGCGTTAATCCTTTTGCAATTATGTCCATTTTATGACTTGTGTCACAACTATATGGCTAAGCACCACTTGATTTTGAGATTGCAGGATCTTAGGGGCATGACTGAATCTGCTGGCAATGCGTCCGGTCATCCTCATCAATCCTAGGCTTAAGGTTTGTCCTGAAATTTCTGTTAAGTTGAAGGCTTTCATTGCCTGGGATATGACTCTAATTGCACTTTAGCGAAGTACTTAGCTGACGAATGGTTGGAAAGTATCCATGTTTCTTGTCCCATAATTTCCTACGAGTGAGGCTGCAACCATATCCTGCAGCTGGTCAAAATATGCTCAGTAAAAAAACAGAGACTGCTAGAAATTGTCTCGCCATCATATTTCTTTGTTTTACAGAGTCACAGGGGTAAGCTATTCTTCAAACAAATATTAGCCAAAATCTTGTATAAAATGACCCCAAGAAACTATGCAATTTCTTCAAACTAATGCTTGCATGTCCATCCATCCTTAATCCATTGCTCAACATTTTAACTGCAGACCTGCATCCAGTGTTGTAGCAGAGTCTGCAACAAATATTTTGCCTCTTTCTAATGAGCATGGCTCTTTTCCTCCTGGATTTACCGGGTTCTGGTGGCATCATGCAAGTAAGTACAATGTTTTTTTTAGTAAGTACAATGTTAATATGTGGAAAAAAGATGGATTTATATTTGAACTGATTCTCTTTATCTTGAAACTTGTTTTGAAGAGTATGGGACGGGACAAGAGACTGCAGTATGCTGCATCATTGAGAATCACTATTTCTTCCGGCTTCTCTATTTTGCTGGAACTCAATGCCCAATTATGGGTGCTCTGAGGTAAATTTGCCTGATCTCTGACGCATACCTCATATTCTAGAGCCATGGCCGCGTAGAAGTACTGTTAGAGCACAAGGAATGACTGAATTTACATGCAATTAAACCAGAATCGATCAAGGATGGGCCTTGGGCATGGCCCATCCTTGCCGCCAGAGTTCTTGCCTTTACTGCTTTCTCCCTCCCCTTGCTAGCCAAAGAAAAAGGACATCGCAGAAGAATTTCTAAGCTTTCTCAGAATGAAAATTGTGCGTGGATGTACGTATTTTCTTCTGGATGCATGAAAATATGATTCTCAATGGTGTGCGAAACAGTATCTTATCCATTAATGGTGTAGATGTCAAGACATCAGTACTCTCCGGAACTTGTTTATCTGTTCTTTTCAAGGAGATTATTGACTAACTTCAACTGTCTATTGGTTTGCCTGATAGCTGAGCCTGAACGCGTACTACGTTGAAAGTAAGAATCTTGGATTCTTTCTTCACGGAGGCAAGAACCAAATTCACGTGATATGTCATTAATATATGCAGAGAGGCTGATGTTTATGCTTTTGCTTAATATATCCGTTTTATCAGTATCTCTCAGCTTCGAAGTGCTTCATATCTCTGTCAATCAAAGATGGAGTTGTTTCAGTTTTCAATGAAGTTTGAACAAGATGTGAATTCTTCATTGCTGGATGTCCTACCCCTACCCTTATGAATTGCACAAACGAGTCAATCAGGCCGTCTAGGAAGGAGGAGTGCATCTTGCTTTCAACATTCAATGGAGGGCCGAGGACTGATGAAGTCAACGATGCCTTCCTTGGGAAACCGAGGTTAGTATGGTCTTCATTTGTCTCCTTCCCTTTGTACTTCCTCCAAGTCTCGTCTTGGCTTACTGACCGTATGTTATGTTTCGTGAATAACTTGCAGAAATCAAGTCAAGAACACATCAGGAATATGGTAAGAATCAATCATGACACTTGACTTGCCATCGTATAGCAATTAGCTGTTTTACATACCAAAACCTTAAAACTCAGTGTAGGGATTTCCTGAGCGGTATACTGCAGAAGCTGCGCATAAAGTATGACTCCTTTGCTCCGCCCCAACGAGTCTAGAAAGCTCGGCCAGCGAATTGCCATTCTTTGAGTTGAAAGTATCTTTGAATATATTTCTGAACCACGGGGTAGAAAGATTTTTTTTGCGTTATTGAGTTATGAGACAGTGGGTGGTATATGACTTCACTTGATGTCAACCGCATATATAATTTCATTCTATGAATAGTACATAGTATGCGATTCACATACCTCACAAATAAGCATGTTAGATCAACGTAAGTGTGATCTCTATGTGCATTCATTCTTTGTAATATGGGTCTAGTTAACAAGTGCTTTCAAATTACTTGTTAAGAATACTTAAACGAGGAAATATTCGACTTTATTGTGCATATCGCGAGAGACAGTTGGAACACTGAAAATTCCAAAAGTTCTTATTTAGTTATTTATCAAGTATGCCCGGGACCCTTCCTAACAAACACCTTATAAAATATGAGCATTGCATGATCTTCATTTGCTCAATTTGCTCCACCTTTACTTTTTTTGGGGGGGCGGGGAGGATATGGATAAATTAAGTAAGCTGAGAGCGTGAATAAATCGTCTCTAAACTCATGGCGCAGCTTAGGAATACTCAATTTGCTCTTGAGATGTCAATACATTTATTGGAATAAAATAGGTCGGTCGAGATTCAAATCGATTAAACGGGATTTCAACCTTTGTCACACTAAATTGGTATATTCATTTCATCTCATCCCTTAGTTCAGAAAGTTTCAAACCACCTCCTCCACTGCTTTTTTTGGGGGCTGATTTACATTTCAAAAGACTAATCACGAGCATTGCACATGTTAAGACCACATTTTTTTTTTCTAAAAATTACTTAGAGCGGAAATTGATTAGGCATGGTTTGATGATTCTTTATTGGACTTTCGGTTCCATTAGATAAATGATATTTTATTTGATTTTAGTGGATAATTATGAAAAAGAAGAAAAGTGATGATTTCTCACGTGGATCATTTATAGTGCGACAAAAAAAAAGAACTTGGAATAATTTTGGAACTTCATATTGAGAAAAGCATATATTAAATCCAAACTCCACTTGGAATACAAAAGTAAGTGATCTTGTATTTCGTTGATATTAGCATATATAACCTCTTCTTTTGAAAGAAAATCAACATTATAGGCGTTAGATCAAAAAAAAAACATTATCGGCGGAATAATATTAGTGATCAATATCAGATGTTGGTCATTTCAAAAGCAAAATCTGTTTAGCAACTTCCCATTGCCTATGAAATGCCCCTCATATGCTCCATCGATGTAATTGTTCATCTTTTCACTTACAAGAGTCTAACGCTCTCCTCTAAAGTCCAAAACTCAATAGATGCAAGGGAGGGCAGAGATCTATAGAGCACAACAACACTTCGAGCTCGAACACTCTCGTCAAAGTAACCGAGATTCTCTAGAAATGGCTTAACGCATAGAGAATTAAGCTTTGTAAATCAAGACCATGATTGCGTCCTGTTCCAAAATCTGCAAAAAAATTATATGACATTTGATATCAGGCTTTTTCCACTCTCTATTCTAGCCAAAGAAAATTTCAATTCACGCCTTCTGCTATATCAATTTGGTATTATCGCGATTCATGTGATCGACATGAGTATCCAATTTTGTATAGAGGATTCTGTCATGATATGGAAATTTTCTACCTTTCTGCACTAATCAACTTCAAATTAAAAATGTGCTGAAAAATGCCGTGCTCTACAACCAGAAAATTACCTATGATGAAGGCAGGGAATTGAATGATATTCTCACTCGCACGAGCACAAAACGCTTGGAGTAAACGAGCTCATGGAAGCACGCTTTTTTTATTTTCTATTCGCGAGCCATGGACGAGTCAGGCTTACAGATCTGGAGGCACGACTCCAGTCCAGATCTGAATGGGCAAGAACTAGGTCGACTGCAAGTGACGCCGGAACTGGTGGAGATGTTGGCCAAACGGGGCGGTGCTCTGTGACGGAGGAGGAAGCGCCGGCGGCTACGGAGGACAGCCAGATCGCAGAGGAAGGAGGAAGAAGAGAAAAATCTATTTTTTATGTTTTTCCACCTCAGCTAACACGCGTCAATTTATTATTGGGCTTGGATGTAAAACGCGACGTGGCGGTTTGCATCCACTCTTCGATAAAGTTGGCACTTTTCTTTTAGTCAACAAAGGGCGTCTCGAATAGAGAAATTGCAGCATAGAGTTTTAATTGCGGATAGCATATAGGTCAGCACTTGATTGATGCATTTTGGACATTTTTTTATGAATTTGTCTATCTCTTCCCTCTTGATCAACGCGCATCTTAAAGTAGAATTTGCGCAGAAAAACACAGCTGCGCGTGGTCATCTTCTCGGCATTTTGTTCTTTCATTCTAAGAGAGAGACTCCGTTCAAGAGTTATTGAAGGAGTAGAAATGAAGCGTCTCGTCTCTATGCTCCCATTCAATTTTTTCTAGAATTACAAAACGAGCGAAAAGCATATGACACTGGTGCATCTACTTCGTCCCTCACTTCAACAAGAAGTAACAACTACAACGTGTTCTTGAGCTTCAGCGGTATGGATACTCGCAAAACCTTCGTGGATCACCTCTACAACAACCTGGTCGATGCTGGAATCCATGTGTTAGAGACGACGATGAGCTTTGCAAAGGTGAGAAGATTGGCACCAACCTTCTCCAGGCCATTAAGAACAGTAAGATTTCCATCCCGGTTTTCTCCCGGAACTATGCTTTGAGCAAATGGTGCCTTCAAGAGCTCGTTCAAATGATCGAGTGCATGAAGAGCGTCAGACAAGTTGTCTTGCCCATATTTTACCGGGTTGAACTGGCCGATGTGCGATACCAAAGAGGGAGCTTTAGAAAGGCTTTCTCCCATTTAAGTGGGAAGTATTATGAGGGAGATGTTGCCAAATGGAAATAAGCACTCCAAGAAGTGGCTTCCTTAAAGGGATGGGAATCCGACAAAATTGCTAGCGAGTATTTCCATTTCTACATAAACCTTATTTAATTTCTTTCAACAGGATCTTGCTTGTAGAGGAGGCACTTCTATCTTGTGTTTCACTGCTTGTGCAAGTGCTTGCATTTTTTACTTTTATATGCTCTAGTGTGATAATAATGAGATATAATAGGATATGATTGTTCTTCTAATTCATTTTAGCTTGAATGCTTTACAAACAGCCGCGAATGAGAAAAATAATCGTCAGAAAAGTTTTGAGCAAGTTAAAAGAGGCCTTTCAGCTAGTTGTTACGGAACAACTTGTTGGAATTGATAATACTGTGGCGGACATTCTAGATTGTTGGATGATAATCCTAGTACTACCCAAATTGTCAGTTTTTCATGGAATGGGGAGTATTGGTAAGACAACTTTAGCCAATGTCGTCTATAATAAGCTTTTTGACCAATTTCAGCATCATAGTTTCATTGCAAATATTCGAGAATCCTCACAATGCAAGGGCATTTCATGTTTGCAGAATCAATTAATATGTGATATACTAGGAACAAAGGACGAAGTGCCGAATGAGGATGAAGGAATTAGGATGATGGAATCTAGATTTAAATATATGAAAGTCCTAATTCTTCTAGATGATGTGGATAACCTTTATCAACTAAGAGCTTTAATTGGGAAACAAGACTAGTTCAAGAGGGGAAGTAGGATAATCATTACCACAAGAATGAAGTCTATTCTTGATGATGCTAAGGTAAACTGCCAATACGAACTCAATGGAATTGCTAAGGATCAATCCTTGATCTTGTTTAGTAGACATGCTTTTCGGAGGGATTTTCCTCCATGTGAATTCGAGTCTCTATCTCGTGATGTCGTATCCACTACTAGAGAGCTTTCCTTAGCTCTCGAGGTTATAGATTCATTTTTGTGTGGGAAAAACCAATCATTCTAGCAAGACGCATTGAAAAAGTTAATGAAAGTATCACATAAGGAAATGCAAGAGATGCTAAGGATAAGCTATGATGCATTGAACTATGAGGAATAACAGATATTTTTGAACATTGCTTGTTTCTTTGTTGGAACGGATTTAAGAATGGCATCCTACATGTGGGATGCCTATGATTTTTATCCAACGATGGGGATTGAAATATTGAGATTTATGTCACTAATAAAAATTGGAGATAATTTTGAGTTGAAAATGCATGACCAGTTGAGAGACCTTGGTAGGGAAATTGTTCGCCAAGAAGATTACAGTGCACCTATGAATCGAAGTAGGTTGTGGATCCATGAGGAAGCCTTAAAAGTACTTCATAGATATAAGGTGATTGTTACCTCTATTGTTGTTCTACTCTCTTTTTTACATAAATTCTTTCAATTGGAATTAATTTAGATCTCACAGCGAGATTATTCTCCTTATATTATTTCCTTGATGTGATTAGGATGAAATGTTCTTAGCATCTATACACGGTAGACATTTCCTATCGATCTAGGGAAAGAAAACTTCTGCGTTTAGACAATAAACTCCTTGCTCATTAGTGGTTACTTATGCACTTGGTGTTTGCACAAACTCATTAAAAATTGTTATTTAAGCCATCATGTTTTTTTCTCTTGAAATGACCTGTTGCACTGATTCTTGAATCGGATAAGAGAAGAAAAAGTGAGAAATATTGTAAACCAAATAAGGGAAGATATGAAGACGAATAAATAAATTGCTTCACAATAACTCTAGAGGGGAAGATGACATGATATTATTCATTAACCCAAAAAAATTGTTTGTGTACATCATAAAATCTAGTCTAATTTGAGCGTCAACTTCACCACTATAGAATGAAGGCAAAGTGATAGCGGTCCACCGTTAGCTAATTTGGTGCAACATATGTGCAGGGAATTGAAATACTTCGCGTTCGAGCCCTTCATCTCGACAAATGCAACTCAAACACAAAATTCACAACTGAACAAATTGAAAAACTACCGAACTTAAGTTTCCTTCAAGTGGGTGATGGAGATCTGATTGGAGTTTCCAAAAGCTTGCTTCCTGAGTTGCGATGGCTTGAGTGGAAGGGGGGTGCTAAGTTCGTGGCTACTATATTTCATCCAGAGAAACTAGTCGTACCTGATTTATGGTCGAGTGATATTTTAGAGCTTTGGGAAGGTTGGAGTCATTTCAAGGTCACATGGAGAGCATGTGGTCTTGTCTTTTGTTTTTAATGGCTTATTCTAAGCAAAAATTTACCAATCATTTTGTTTTGCAGGAAGCGAAGGAGTTGAAAGTTCTAAATCTTAGACATTGCGAGTGTTTAAAAGTTACTCCTGATCTCTCAACCTTCCAAAATTTAGAGATAGTAGTCCTTGTAAGTTGTTGTAATCTAAAGTAAATTCACCATTCTATTGGAGAAGTCAAGGCCCTCATCTCTTTGGGCTTTTCACAATGTGTGAAACTCCAAGCGCTATCCATAAAAATGGGCAACTTGACATAGGCAGGACTGCTATAGAGGAAATTCCTTCATGTATAGGTTCTTTGAAGAAGCTAGAGATACTTCACGCCCATAATTGCAAATCATTGGTTGGACTTCCTTACTCAATTAGCCATCTTGTAAATTTGTCGAACCTTGAGTTGAGTGAGTGCATCAAAGTAGATAGACTTGGAAAGTGCATCGGATCTCTTGTGAAATTTTAACGCCTATCATTAAGCTGTGGGGGGAACCTATATGGTTGGGACTTGCTAAGTTCAAGCATTCGAGAACTACCTGAATCCATTGGAGATTTGAAGAACTTGAAAATTTTGGATATTTCTACAAGTAAAGTGCATATTTTATGAAGTACCATAAGCAAGTTGGGCAACCTTGAAGAATTGCATGCTCGGCACTGCGAGAATCTGGAAGGGAAACTTCCTATAGATGGGTTGTCTTCACTGAAGATCCTTGTATTAAGTTGCACGAGCATTTCTAGCCTCCCGACACATTCAATAAGCTTTCTCATCTTGAAAAACTCCACTTAAGCGGCTGCAAGATGCTTCGATCGCTGCCAAAAAGCATGAGTAAGTTGCCTTCTCTACAACATCTTCAGTTAATTGGTTGCCATGAACTTTAGTCGCTGCCAGAGTTTCGTGCTTTTTTAGCGGTTTTGGAAGTCACCTGTCAACATTGCACATTGCCTCAACTTTCTCACCTAATCTATCTAAAAGAGCTCACTGTTTACGAATGCAAATTGCTAGAATCCATACCAGAGCTTCCCTTGGCAATATCAAAGCTTTATGTATACAGTTGTGATGAGTTGAGAGAGTTGCCAAGTTTGTCAAGTTTGGAATTGTTGTCAATAATAGAGATCGAACTGCCGTGAGCTAACAGAAATCAATGCTATGGAAGTATTAAAATCCTTAGTACATCTGAGTGTATTCGAAAACAAAAAATTACCCAAATTTGACGGCCTTGGATATGAAAAGTCCTTGAGATGCTTGAGTATGAGTCCTTCATTAGTGAATGATGATCTAGTTCAAGGTCTTGACAGACTGAAAAACTTGGAAGAGCTGAATATATGTGGTTGTGAGTACCTTATAAGACCAAACCTCTTGCAATTAACACATCTGAAGCGATTAAGTAGTCAGGAATGCTGCAGTCTAGTCGAAATTAAAGGTCTTGAGATGTTGAAAAAATTGGAAAGTCTGAATATCGCCTGTTGCACATCCATTGATATATTACCAGACCTGTCGTGCGTCGATAACCTGCAAATATTGTACATTTGGAGATGTTCGAAGCTTCGTGATGTTCAGGGCCTAGAGAAAGTCCCATATGTGGACGAATGAGGGATTCAACTGCAAGGCCTCAGCAAATTGTCCACATCTGTCAAACTCCGAAGATCTAATGGAACGATGGGGTTGAATTTCGCATGAACTTGTGGAGATCACAGAGCTCGAGGACCCCAAGGCGTCTAAACTCTAAAAAGGCGTTCAGCGATGCAACTTAGTAGAATATCGTACGTTCATTGCACCGTGTGCAGCAGAGAAGCAATTGGTCCATGAAAATAATGCCTCGATGAGTCAAGCACTCCGGCTACAATGTCGGAACAATTCGCGTTTCCTTTCAAAGTTAGATAGAAGCGGGTCACGCTATTCTTTGTGGAGATGTATTGCCAATTTCATCAGCATTTCGTAAATTTGGTAAGACGATTTTTCTTGGTAGCCCGCTGTTGTACTTTTGTCTTTTTATTAGTTCAAGGATTGGAGACGCTGGCCTGGAATTTTATTTATTTTTTCTTTTTTTGGTTGTCGATCTGGCCTGGAAGGTGACGCGATGCTTCAGGGGAAAAACCGGAGAAGTTCCCCATATGTGGAAAAAATTGGAAAAAAGAAGATTTCAGTTTCCGTTTCTTTTTGGTCGGAAAATTTCAGTTTCCTTTACATTGAAATCGAACACAAAATAATTTTCGTGAACCGAAAGGCCCCTTACAACTTAGATTCGGGTTTTCTAATTTTGTTCTTTAATTTGTATTTTTCATATTGGGCCAAAATACTTAATATCCAAAATTTAAATTTCCTTATGAAAGAGGAGAGGAAAAGGTCGATAATTTTTTATTTTTTTGTCTCCTTTTCCTTTTGTAAAACATTTTTTGTCCATTCAATCTTGAACCTTTTAATATTACTAATTAAATCCTAAAACCTTTTTTATATTATGCCAATTGAATTTATCTGACTAATTTTGATCAAAATTCGCTAATGTGGATGCCAACTATCCTACATAAAGACAACTGACGTTGACGTTGACAAAATTTAATAGCATTCTATAATATTTTCCAATTTTTTATTTTTTATTTCTTTTTTCTCTTTTCATTCTTAACTTTTAGTTATTTTTTACCATGGTCGGCAATGGTCGCCAGGCCGTTGTTGGCCACTGGTAAAAGAAACCAAAGTTAAAAGAAAACATAAAAAGGAATATATAAAAAAATAAAAAGTTGATGAAATATTAAAATATCATTAAAAATTGTTAACAATAGCACCAATCATGCACGTATAATGGTTAACATCCACGTCAATAATTTCTAGGTAAAATTTGACAAATGAACTAAAATTGGTATCAATGTAAAAAAATTTAAGACTAAATTTATCTAATTAAAAAGTTTATGACTGAATTTATGTCAATGCAATAAATTTATGACTTTTTTTTTTGTACTTTTCCAAGTTTAGTCAAACTACTACATGTTTAGAGATTAGCGCTTTCAGGGAATTCATACCAAAATACAGATACAATGATCAAGACTCGTCTTAATTACTGTCTAAAGGGAAAGAAGGTGGGGTGGGGGTGGGTGGTGAACGAACATTGAAATCGAAATCTAGAAGATGGGTTGCCCGTGGAAAACAAAAATTCAAATAGCAAAAGAGCAATGCTTGCGGGAAGCCACACGTTCGCCCAGATTGTCTTAATCTCAAGGGAAACGAGCGCAGATTGTACGAAGTTTGAAACTTAAAGAGTCGGTAACCTTTAGACATGACTTTTCAGAGGCAATTTGGGGTATGAAAAGTGGAGAAACACCTCGCACTTTTTAATAATGATTTGAACTTTTATATGGTGTGGCCTCATTTTATATGGTGTGGCCTCATTAGGTTATTTATCCCCATCTTCGACTTAGGATTAACTCCATCAAAAATCTCAAATTGATATGCGAGTCTATTACCTCCCAAATTAATATTCTTCATATAAAAAATCCCAAACTAATACATCCCTAATAAATTTACCAAAATCTTTGAGCAAAATAAGGGATTTTGACAGATTTTCGAAATATGGGGGAGTTCCTTGGGAAAAATTAACAGATTTTGGCAGATTTCTCAATCTTAGACCATTTGCTTCAAATGTGCCTTCCCCAAAAGGATGTCGTTTGAGACTCATTTTTGTTGAATTACACATCAAATCCACGTCTTCTTCCAATCATTCAAATTGTTCACCAATTTCACATCAACGATTTAATGGGGAAATTGGACGGATGCTAACAAATGGTAGGTTTATAACAAGGTACGAATTTGGGATTTTCTATAATGTAAAAATTAGTTTGGGCCAAATGTGACATTAGTATAGCGATTTAGGATTTCTCGTGACGTAAAAATTAGTTTAAAATAAATATGACATTAATATATTAATTTAGGATTTTTTGTGATCATAAACATTTAATATCATGTCCTGTCCCACCGTTTCTTTTCATGAAAATAATTATTCAGGATTAGCTTTGGTCATTGTCGTTAGCATCCCCACCATGAAAAACAAGAGAGTGCTTAATCACAGTGATCAGCTTTCATTTCTTTCAGAGGGGGTTTCGCCTTTTTGTTGTGGTCAGATTAAGATATCTTTTGACTGAAATGTGGGAATCCAATCCGATTGAATCCCTCTTTTTCTCCTAAAAAGACGCAGACATTCGGTGACGGTGGGGTCTTTTCTGAACCTGCCCCCCCAATAAAATAGAGCTGCTTTTTAGAAAAACTTCTCCCTTCTTCCCTCAACGGATCCCTCTCTTGCATTTTATCAAACAGCTCTTTGTTTAATGGGCACTAATAAAACAGCTCAATGATCGATCATTATGTAATCTAGAAGATTTGTATCCTACTTATATCATGATTATAAGGGTTAGTATCACGAAAAATCCCAAATTAGTATCATATAACAAATTTATCTCGAACTGATTTTTTCACCATAAAAAACCCTAGACTAATACATATCTAACACACCAAAAACCCAAAAATAGTTCATTTATGATAAATTTGACATCTATTATTTTCTTTTAAATTAGATTAATATCATAAAAAATCACTAATTGATATATTTGTGATCAACAGAAGATAAAATCCCATATTGATACACCCGTTAATTATCACGTGTCATTCAACTCAATAATTTGATAATAAAAATTAATATATGATAAATTTATCACAATATACTAATTTGAGGTTAATTTAGTGTAAATTTATCATAGATATATCAATTTGAAATTTTTCGTAATATTGATTTTAATTATATCCATGACATTGTCACGTGGATGCAGCTGCTTTTGACCCACTGTAGTGTTGAATGCAAGAGAAGGAGTCTCTCGTGAAAGTTTTCATGACGGTCCCAAGTCTTATCTTAACTGAAGTTTTGTCTTTTTCTTTCGGTAGTAAACTTGGCCTAAAAGCAATTAAATGTTAAAATATGTAACCATACCCTTACCAATAAAATATTCTGATTTTCTTCATTTGAGTCTTCTTCAAGTAATTGAAAACTAAAGGACAATAATTTCTCTGTCCTCGTTTAAGTATTGTATTTTACTACTTTCGGGCACTGTGTCTGCTGACACTAGTAAGCCTAGCATTTACTTCACCCAAGTCCAAACAAAACCTACGGTAAGAGACTGGTTGTATGGTACAAAATGAGCTGATAGACGATTGAGTCCTTCATATTCATCCTTTGGTTGACTAGAAAATGAGTTTTCGACGAACTTAAACCGTACTTAGCAATCTCAATGGGTGGAATTAGTAGTCTTTCGTTACATTTAAAACTCTCTCTCTCTCTCTCTCTCTCTCTCTCTCTCTCTCTCTCTGTGTGTACTAATGCAGTTTTTAGAGTTCCAAGAGTCACCGTGTACCCAGGTGGGAAGTGAGGACACTTTCGAGTCCTTCAAAGGCACGAAAAGGCCCGCACTTGTCATAAATCAGAAGGAAAAGGCCATGCCTTTAAACACAACCATTGTCTTTTCCTTCTCTGTCTCGTGTCTCTCTGCACCTCCAATTGTCATCTCAATCTTTATCTGATGAATCCTAACCAAGATCTCCACTCACTTTGTCTATATGTTCAATTACACTTTGGGAGAGTCATGCAAGAATACAAGCATACAGTTCATCTTTCACATGTCTCAACTCTAGTCCATGTAGCTCCGTTGTGCTTCATTCTGATGCTTGAGCCGTACTTTCTTGACAAGAACTTAATTCATTTAGGCCTCCGAAGGACAAACCTGACTAGATATGACAATACCAGTCAAGAAATTAATCCCCATATATTGACTTACTTTCGTCCCACTAAATAAGAAGGCATAGTTAAGCGAGAGTCAATTACATCATGTCTAAAACGGAGGAAAGAAAAGGCATCAACTAGTTTAACTGAAGCAATTGAATTGTGTTCAATCGAGTTCTCGTAATATTGTGTCCTCAGATTGAAAGTTGCGAAAACGTATCCAATCCCTTTTCTGTGCAGCAACGGATTTGAGAGAATGAACCCAGGGATCTTGTGCGTCTTGGGTGAAGTCCAACGTATCCAAGCTTCGCCTGCTAAGTAGACGTGAGAACGAGAATTTTTTCCAAGACAAAAGAAATTCACTCATCTGTTCTAAAACTAAGGAAATTTCGCCTCAGCCAGCAAACGAGAGAAAAAGGAAAGCACCACACGAGGCTCAATCACTTTTTATGTTATCGATGTCGACCAATTCATGCAACCTTGATTGCCATAAAAGTGTTCAAAATGCCAGTTTGAATTAGAGACAGAAGCAGAATGATTGGATTCTCTTCAGTAAAAAGCAGAAAAAGAAGGGAAGAGATGACATTCCACGCATATAACCTTTATGGCCTAATGGCAAACATAATCCAGATAAAAAAAGAACCAAGAGGTCCACCCGGTTCCAAAAAGCAAACTCAATATTCTCAATTTCATCTAATCATCAACGTCACTCCCTCTTTTTATGAATCAACTTTTCTCTATTCCCCATGCACCACTCACCCAAAACCTAACCAAGACAAAAATAAAAAATAAAAAATAAAGTTTTTGGATTTCACCTGATATATTTTTAAAAAAAAAATTCCCATCTTCCACTGAACTTTCACTGGGATTTTCTTGTGTTGTCCCTCCATTTTGCTCACTGCAAGTACCAATGGGGATTTTCCATTTTCTCTGCCTTCAGCTTCTTGTCACCCTCGTGTTCTTTGAACCAGCTTTGTCTGCTGATGCAGATGTTTACTCAGAGGCTCTTTTGAGTCTTAAAAAAGAGCTTGTTGATGACCAGAACAGCTTGAGTGACTGGATCTTGAGCCCTGGAGGGGAAACCTCACCAGAGAAAGTAACTGCATGTTCTTGGTCTGGTGTTTCTTGCAATGAAAACTCCACATCAATCTTGGGTCTTGATCTATCCAGGAAAGGCCTTGGTGGTGAATTATCTGGGAAGCAATTCGGTGTCTTCAAAGAGGTGACTATTCTAAACCTCAGTGACAATTCCTTCTCTGGGCAGCTTCCTGTGGGAATTTTCAATCTTTCTGGGCTGAGAACTCTAGATATCAGCAGAAACAACTTCTCCGGTCACTTCCCTAGTGGAGTCTCTGGTCTCAGAGACCTGGTAGTGCTTAATGCATTTAGCAACAGCTTTTCAGGCCCAGTGCCTGCTGAGCTCTCCCAGCTCGAACATCTCAAGGTCCTTAACTTAGCCGGTAGTTACTTCAGTGGACCGATTCCATCTGAATTCGGCTCGTTCAAGAGCCTCGAGTTCATACACCTTGCTGGGAATTCCCTGAATGGGAAAATCCCACCAGAACTAGGGAAGCTCCAGACAGTGACTCATATGGAGATTGGGTACAATTCCTATGAGGGAAGCATCCCGTGGCAATTGGGTAACATAAGTGCGATCGAATATCTAGATATCGCGGATGCGAACCTATCCGGGCTGATCCCAAGTGAGCTCTCCAATCTCACCAAGCTTCAGTCCCTTTTCCTCTTCAAGAATATGCTCACTGGATTGATTCCAGGAGAGTTCAGCAGAATGATCTCCCTCACTGACTTGGATCTTTCGGTTAACCTGATTTCGGGCCCAATCCCCGAGAGTTTCTCGGAGCTGAAGAATCTGAAATTGCTGAGCCTGATGTATAATGAGATGAATGGTACTGTTCCTGAAGGTATTGCTGACCTTCCATCACTTGAGACCCTCCTCATATGGAATAATTACTTCACCGGGTCACTTCCAAGCAGTTTGGGGAAGAACATGAAGCTTAAGTACATTGATGTCTCTACCAACAGTCTGGTAGGTGCTGTTCCACCTGATATCTGCTCAGGAGGTGTTCTTATCAAACTGATCTTGTTTTCAAATAAATTTGCGGGCAGTCTTCCTCCGTCTCTCACGAACTGTTCTTCCCTTGTTCGTCTTCGGCTGGAAGATAATTCATTATCAGGGGAGATCTCTCTGACATTTAGCCTTCTTCCTGACATAACGTACATAGATTTCTCAAGGAACAATTTTACTGGTGGTGTGCCTGCAGAAATACACCAAGCTTCAAAACTCGAGTACTTCAACGTTTCCTACAACTCGAGGCTAGGAGGATTCATCCCAGAAGAGATATGGTCTTTGCCATTTCTTCAGAATTTCTCCGCCTCCTCTTGTAATATTTCGGGGAACGTTCCTTCATTTGATTCATGTCAATCACTTTCGGTCATTGAGCTGAATGGTAACAGTTTATTCCAATCACTCCCCAAAAGTGTTTCTAGATGCCAGGCTCTTGAAAGGATCGACTTGAGTAACAATCACCTGACAGGACTTCTACCCAAAGAGCTCGCAAGTCTCCCTGCTTTAAGGGTTCTTGACCTGTCGCACAATAATTTCACTGGTCCAATACCGGCAAAACTTGGTGATCTTTCGGGTTTGCAATATTTGAATGTGTCTTACAACGATTTCACTGGTTCAATCCCCTCGGAGAAGGTGTTCAGGTCAATGGATGGAAGTGCCTTTGCTGGAAACGCGAGACTATGTGGAGAACCTTTGAGGCAATGTCCTGGTTCAGTGGCCATACTGGGAAGCAAAGGCACAGGCAAGCTTCTGCTGGTTCTGCTACTGTGTGTGGGAATAGTTGCTTTCTTTGCGGCACTAGCTTTCGGGTTATTTTATTTCCGGAAAGGAAATAAAGGCCAGTGGAAAATGGTTTCCTTTGATGGGCTTCCTCGATTTACAGCTAAAGATATTCTGAAAAGCTTCAGCTCTGCAGAATCCGTAGAATCAACAACTTCGCTACCTGCCTTGGTATGCAAAGCCGTTTTGCCCACAGGAATCACTGTATTAGTGAAAAATATCGAATGGGATGCCAAAAGAATGAAGGCCATGATGGAATATATCACAAGAATGGGCAATGCAAGGCATGTGAATTTGATTAGGTTGCTAGGTTTCTGTTACAACAAACAGATGGCCTATCTGTTGTATGATTACCTGCCAAATGGGAATTTGGCTGAAAAGATGAGAATTAAGAGGGACTGGAGTGCAAAGTACAGAATTGTTATGGGTGTTGCAAGGGGCCTCTGTTTCCTCCACCATGATTGCTATCCTGCTATTCCCCATGGAGACTTGAAGTCGAGTAATGTGGTGTTTGATGAGAATATGGAACCGCGTTTGACAGAGTTTGGGCTCACTTATCTCGTCCGGATGAACAAGGGTTCAATGGGAGGAACAGTTTCTAACCTGGAAGCAGGTAAATTGACCTAAACACTATCCTCACATAGTCCATATATTGGATGTTGATGTTATAGATTACTTACATTCGACGAAGTTGATTTCCGGGTGTTAACTGAACGAAAGACGCCATCTACAGAAATTCAAGGAATTGACCATATCTTAGAGAATGCCATTATGCCCCAAGGACCTAAGTTTCTGTACAGATAGGTGCATCGTATGATGATGAGTTGTCGAAGCAAAAAGCTTTTAGTTCATCTCTAGAGTAACAATTCTTTTGTGATCAGAAATGGAATATTAATCAGTGCACAATCAGATACATAATGTACAGCTGAATCAAACTAGCAGTGGGTGGATCCCATCTGCAGAATTCTCTTAAATCATTTTCCTATCATTATCTCAACCCTGCATCAAATTGATTCTTTTCTCTGTCCTCGTTTGACAACAGATAACAATGCCATACGGGAGCAGCTCCAAATGGATGTTTACAACTTTGGGGAGATCATTCTGGAAATTTTGATGAACGGAAGGTCAGCAAATGCAGTGGGAAGCATACGGAGCAAGCCAAGGGATGTTCTTGTGAGGGAAATCCTCGTAGAGAATGAGGTCGGTACCAATCGCTCATTGCAAGAGGAGATAAAATCGGTGCTTGAAGTCGCCCTGCTCTGCATACAAAGCAGGGCATCTGACCGACCATCCATCGGCGATGCACTGAAGCTCCTGTCAGCGTTGAAGCCACCAAGAAAGTGACGCCTGCACAGGAGTAATACCAATTCACCATGAAAGTCTTGAGTGTTCTGTCAAATAGCTATTATAGAATACCTGATTGCTTCTTAATTTTCAGCATGAAAGTGCTTGCTGTTCTAAAAGCCCCCAAACTATAGTCTTGTGTATTCCTAGAGAATAGCACTGAGTGTCATACTTCTTCCCCTCCCCTGCATTAAGCAAATGAAATATCTACCAAATTTGGTGTTTCTCGCAAACAGATGACATGAAACCCAAACTAATCTGTGTAACCGATCAGAGCAGTCTAAGAGCTGAAAGGAGTGGAAAGAGTTGACTATATCAGTAAGAAGAAGATATGCATGAACAACTTAACAGAGAACGGTAAATAAAACCGGGATCGTGCTGTTTCCACCAAAGTTCCTATCTTTGAGGGCGATGGGAAATCAAAAACAACACTCTCTCTGGAAATGCTTGGCCTGGTGGGCGAGGACATGATTCAATTTGCAAAACACAGAATGAGAGACACTCTTCTTTTTTCCTGTTTCGGGCCGTTATGTCGGTTGAATATGGACTCAAGTGTTCATCATCGTGCTGCAGTTTCTTGTCTGATTTATCATCACTCCACTGCACTTCCCTTTTCTTTCTGTGGCCATGTCATCGTATGAGAAGAAAGAAAACAAGAGAGAGAAAAAGGAATGATTTTGCTCGACATTTTCATGATTTCTTGGGCCACATTTGAGTCCATACAAAATTACAACGTTTGCTCAGCTCAGTTCAAGGTTGTTCTTGCGCTCTGGAGTTTCAGGCTAAGCGCCTCCACGACGCCCCCGAAGCTCTCGAACTTGTGGCCCACCACGTCGACCCCGACCCCCAGCCTCTCCGCCCCCGCCGCCGTCACCGGCCCGTGCGCCGCCACCACCAGCTCCGGCCACCTCCTCCTCACGTCCTCCCACTCCCACCCGAAACCCTCCCTCAGGCTCCTCAGCAGGCCCTCCACTTCGCCGCTGCTGGTGAAGACGATCGCATCCAACCCCTCGCCCCCTCGTCCTCTCCTCTCCTCACGATCGCCCCCGCGCAATCCTCCCCCAGCCACCGCGTCTCGTACGCCGCGACCCTGACCGCCGCCCAGCCGTTAGCCTCCAGGTCGCCGATGAACTCCGGCACCACCGGCGGCTCCTCGATCCCGACCACCAGGGGGACCGGGCAGAGGATCCTCCTCCCGTCGCCTCGCCCGAGCGAGTCCGCCAGCCCCCGGGGGCTCGCGACCTGGGGGACGAGGGTCTCGATCCGCCGCGGGTTGCCGCAGATCCTGGACAGGAGGTCGGCGTCCAGGAGCTCGGAGTCCCTGCCGAGGGCCGCGACGACGAAGGCGCCGCCGTCGGGGCCCAGGAGCGGGGCCGGGAGGGCGGCGAGGGCGGCGGAGAAGGCGGCGATGCCGGCGCGGGAGGTGAAGGCGACGGCGGAGAAGGGCTCGAGCGCCGGCGGCCGGAGGTGGGACCGGAGGGAGGAGACGGTGTGCGGGGTGGGGCCCACGGAGAGGGTGGGGCACCAGAGCGGGGCGTGGCCCTTGAGGGCGAGGAGGCGGGAGAGCCGCGGCGCGTAGTTCTGCGGCGTCGTGAAGGCCACGGTGGCCGGAGGACGAGGAGGGGGAACGGCGGCGGCGGTGGCGGCGGCGGTTATGGCGGAGGATGATAGCGTGGCCATGGGGGAGCGTGCGTCACGGGCCAATCGTTTGTTGCATATCTTTAGCGGTGGTGGTGATGGGCGGGTCGGGCTCGGGTCGGGGTCGGATCGGGACCGACATTTTCGGGTCAGCGGATCGCTTTCGTGTGTGAATTAAAATCACGTGTGCGTCGTATGTCTGACGGGCTAATAAATAATTGTACGGATTTTGGGATTTGTCGGATTGCATTTTCTTTCGGCTTGTTCTGGTCGGGTTGGGTCAGGAATTGGGTATTGACGTTCTTATTATCAAAGGTGCGAATTCCCGTGATCCGGTTTATATACATCTGACGGGCTTACATGCATTTTCAAATCAACGGATTGTTTCCAACCATGATCTTCTTGGAATGTGTTTGTTCTCTCTTCATTCGCAAATGAGCCGTCCGCATCAATCAGTGTTTGCATATAACTTGATGTCGGGTCGCATTTTCCTTTTGTGTGTTCAAGTCTGGTGGTGAAATGAGTATTGATGTCTAATCACGAACAGAGCAAATCCTCGTGATCCTGTTGCATCTTCCCTGTTTTTTTTCATCTTTTGGATGGGGGCACTTGGCCAAAACAGTTAGTGTTGAGTTTGGATGTTATGCATCGACCCGAGAACTGTGCTGATCATGAAAATTGTGATCGACTTATTTGAAATTCTTGAAAAGTGATATTATGTTATCTTGCTTATTTTGCAAACGCATTTCAATGTACCTCAATCGATTTCATATGCTAACATGCCAAATCTTACGTAAAGGTTTATTCGATTGCTTCGAGTGCAAGTTAATCACGCATCGTAAATAGAAAGGTAATCGAATCAAAAACAAAGATGTATTTTATCAGAACATTTCTGAAAGAAGGTGCATTTGTGCCAAAGCAAAATAACGCTAAGGCGAGCAAAGGTTCAAAAAGCATAGAAAGGAAAGAATAAGCAGATAAAGGTGATGCACGACTTGCTATGTGTTCTTACACAGATTAATGTGGATGGCTCGTCCGCGAATGAAGAGAGAACAGGAAGCATCGCCGACGTACTACGTAGGAACATATTCCAAGAAAATCGTGGCTGGAAACGATCCGTTGATTACAAATGGAGCGAACTCCCATGGTTCTGTCTTGGTCAGAACAATCACTGTTGAGTTGGATGTTCCCCGTCGGCCCAACTAATTATGCCGATCATAAAATTTGTGATAGACTTATTTGCAAATGCTGAAAAAGGGATATTATATCATCTTATTTACATTGCAAACGCATTTCAATGTACCTCAATCGATTTCATAGATTAACGTCCCACGTTTTATGGAAATGTTTATTTGATCGCTTCACGTGAAAGCGAATCACGCATCGTAAATAGAAAGATAATCACATCTAAAACAGAGAGGTAATTTATTGGAATATTTACGAAAGGAGGTGCCTTTGTGCCAAAGCGGGATAACAATATGGCAAGCAAAGAATCAAAAAGCATAGAAAGGAAAGAATGAGAAGATGAAGGCGATGCACAGCTTGTAATGGGACCTTTCTTCGATTGTTTACCAGAACATGTTCCTAACTTGCTCCTTTAACTTGATTCTTTGTTAAGGATAAAAAAAAAAAAAAACTTGCTTCTTTGTTTGTGTTGGTGGGTCGGTGGTTCGGTGGTTCGGCGGAGGCGGTCGTGGTAGATGATGATAATGTGGCCATTGGAATGTGAATCATTTAGCCAATCATTGGCATGTCTTTAGTGGTGATGGTGGATTGGGCTTGGATCGCGACTGAACATATCTTGGGAATGGATTGTTGCATGATGGATTCAAATCAAGTATGTCTAATTATCTAAGGAGCTGTATCATTGTATGGATTTGGACATCAACTTTTGATATGCGTTAGCGTAATGGCATCATGTCAAGTTCTCCATTTTATGAATGACATAAATTCTCGTCGCCATGTTGCATCTTCTTTTTAATCTTTTCTTTGTCTTTGTAGGTGACACTCATCCTAGGGGTGAGCACTAGTCACGATTCTACTAAAAAATCAGACCGAACTAGTCATTTCAGGGTCATTCTCAGTTCCGCACAAGGAGCCACCAGTATGCCATGTTCTTCCTCTTCTAGTAAAGTTGCATCAAGGGCAGAGGCAAAACCCTAATCAAAAGGTCTTGACTAAGTCGGTTGTAGATATTGTTTCTTCAATGTCTCCACATTTGATAAGTTCCTTGAACAAAATTTGAACTTTCTACTAGTTTTTGGATTGGTTTCTTCCCGGTGCTTGTCTTCTTGTCTAAATCCCCTTGGACGAAGAACCCCAAATGGTTGTCTTAGATAGAAAACACAAGAATTTTCTTGTGGAGAGTTTATATGTAGCAAGAATTGAATAGGGGTCTTGGTTATTGCCTATTGGGACAAACAAGAATGAGAGATAAATGTACTGAAAATTTTAAAATTTATGAAGAAAGTGAAATTGAGTGATAAACATACGAAAAGTGCAATCAAAATAAAAATTAAAAAAAATTATCAAATTAGTGCAATCAAATCTTTCCGTTAACTCCATCTAGTTAAACTAACGGAAAATGCTAACTTGATATTTTTTTCTCTCTTCTAAGCGGCATTGACCTTACTAAAGTGTGAATACAAAAGACAACATTGTTTTGGACTAAATACTACTTTTTGTTTGACTAAAATCTTAATTAAATTAGATGAAAAATAAAAAAGGCAATCATTTTAAAAAAGATACAAAAAAGAAAACAAGCAAATTAAAAATGGTAAAAAAAAATCATATCGGCACTTTTTGTTAGTCTAATTGAATGGAACTAATGGAATGATTCAATTGTATCAATTTGGTAAGTTTTATGATTTAATCGCACTTTTTTTTTTTATGTTTATGACTTAATTGCATTTTCATAATAAATTTTAGAGTTTTTAGTATGCTTGTTCCAAATTTTAATAACGAAAAGAGAAGTTTGGAATACTGGGGAGAGGGCGAGGTACTTTAGAGGGATTTTCGGCTAGTGTAGAGGGAGAAAAACGAATAGAGTGAATTTGGGATTTGAGTTTTCCACCATGTCCATGCACTCAGTATCAAAACCGACAATTGCGTATATAAATTATATGTATGGGTTTCGAGACAAAAAGACAGAGAGAGAGACATTCTAACATATTTTTTTCAAAGTAGCGGGATCACTATAATTGTCTCCATTGAGTTCCCCACGATAGAACTCAACAATTTCACCTACTTGTTCAATGTTATGCTTCGATTTTGCCCCTCGAAAAGGAACGTCAACTCGAACAATTCCATTTCCTCTACCAAAACAACCATAAATTTTTCAAAAAAAAAAAAACAAAAAAGGCATATGACAAACAAAAATCTCGAAATATAGGATGTCCCAACCATGCTTCGTACATTATTTTTATGTGAGACAAGTCTTTATCAAGCAATTGGTTTGGGTGGATAAGGTTGATTCTCGGTCTAACAAAATTGGGAATCAAATTTGTCCAATCTAGTTTAAGGTTCCAAGGTGGGAACCGACTTATTCTGGAGTTACCTACCCCTAACCTGTTTAGAACAATTCGTATGCAGTGGTAAGTTGGAAATTCCCGGATGCTCCAACCAACCGTACCAATTGAGAAAGTATGATTGACTTTTTTGAAAATGCTTGAAAAGTATATTATATTATCTTATCTATTTTGGAAACATGTTCAATATACCTCAATTGACTTTATAGGCCAACTTGTCGAATCTTACAAAAAGATTTATTTGATTGCCTCACGTGCAAGTCAACCATCATAAACAAAAAAGGTTGTCAAATAAGGTAATTTCTCCAAACATTTTTCGAAAGGAGTGCCTTTATGCCAAAGCCATATAACGCTAGACAAGAGCGAAGAATTATAAACATAGAAAGGAGATAAGAAGCAGATAATGCAGTATTTGTAATGTCATCTTCTCCTTTGCTACAAGTATATTGATTGCCTCATGTGCAAGTCGACCGTGCATCGTAAATAAAAAGGTGGTCAAATCATAAACAAGAAATGTAATTTATCAAAACATTTTCGAAAGGCAGTGCCTTTGCGCCCAAGCCACATAACACTAAAGGCTAGCAAAGAATAAGAAGCATAAAAAGGAAAGAATAACAAGATGATGCATTATTTGTAATGTCATCTTCTCTTTTGCGACAAGTTTAATACACTTAATCCCTCTCTTTTTATTTCAGGATATATTCAATAGTAATTTTAGAATTTATCACGAAAGTGTAACTGTGTCCTAATATTTTTGAAAAGCGCAATTAAGTCATAAAATTTGTCAAATTGAAGCAATCAAGTTTTTTCGTTAACTCCGTTCAATTTAAGTAACAAAAAATGTTGATATAACTTTTTTTATTACTTTCTCGTTCTTACGTGCATAGGCGCTGATGTGGCCAAAACAAGAAAGATAACTCAAAATGACGTTGTTTTGGTCCAAATTTAATTTTTAATATGAGAATAAAAAAAAACTAAATTTAAGAAAAAAAAAAGAAGCAAAAAACCAATTAGCACCCTTGCCGACCAGCGATGGTGGGGCAAGGGTCGGTTGGGGTCATCAAGCCCTGACTAGTGGCTGGACCGCAGGGGAGGGCCTGCAGGCCCTCGCCGAGATCAAGCCAAGGATTATCACTAGTTGGGGCAACTTGTGAGGGCCTTTTGCTTTTTTTTTCTAAATTTAGTTTGATTTTTTAAAATTAATTTAATTAATATTTATACTAAAAATTAAATTGAATCAAAACAACATCATTGTGGGCTTATTTTTCTTATTTTACCCACATCGATGCTATGTATGAGAGAAAAAAAAATACATCAATATTTATCATTAGCCAAATTGGGCGTAGTTAACTAAAGAACTCAATTGTACTAATTTAATAAGTTTTATGATTTGATTGTATTTTTCGAAAATCTTATAATTCAATCGCACAATTCATGACAACCTTTAGAATTTTTAGTCAACATATCCCTTTTTATTTTTAATGTTGTAACATGTTGAATTTTTTATTTTAAAAAAATTGATTTGATTGCCTCACGTGCAAGCCGACCACATATTGTAAACAGAAAGGTGGTCGGATCGTAAACAGAAAAGCAATTTAGCCGAACATTTTCGAAAGGAGCCACCTTTACACCAAAGCCATATAACGCTAAAGGCAAGCAAATAAGAAGCATCAAAAGGAAAGAAGAAGAAGACGATGCATTATTTGTAATGTCACCTTCTCTTCTGTGACAAGTTTTAATACACTCAATTTCTTTCTTTCTATTTTTAATGCTGCAACATGAACAAAAAAAAAGGTTTATTTGCTTGCCTCACGTGCAAGCCTTTACACCAAACCCATATAACGGTAAAGGCGAGCAAAGAATCAGAAGGCATGGAGAGGAAGGAATTGCACAATGTGCAATGCCATCTTCTCTTCTTAATACGCACTTAATCCCCTTTTATTTGTTTTTTAATGTTGTTTGTTCGTCGCCAGTCCCACGTTCCCGACTTGCTCCCTAAGTACCTGTTGCGTTGGTGGGTCCCACCCCCCAATCCAGGTATATCCTCGGACTGGATGCCATACAAATAATAATGGTATAATAATAATAATTCCTCTTGTTGCCGACCAGGCAATAAATCTATTTGCGTTATAGTGTCAATTAATCCTCAATTTTTATATTTTTAAATGTTTTCCTTTGGCGCTATCTTATATAAATTTTCCTCAAAAATTCTTCACGGACCCTTGGGAAGCAAGGCGATCCGATCCCCATTCCCAAAGTGTTGACCGTTGTCTAATTGTTAATATGAGTGTATAGTCAAAGCTGTTAAAGTAGAAAAGTAAAGCTCTCAATGGATTTTTATTACCATAGAAAAGGGTATTTAATAAATGAATCCAATTAAAGTATTTGTCCAAAAATTGCAACTTTAGTAAATAACAAACGAGACGAAATTATCAAAATCTAGGATTCAATGAATTATATCCCGATCTATTTGAAGCAAAATTAACTCAAGCCTTATGCTAGTTATATAGGATATCTGAATTGGTCGGTAATGATCGGCTTTATCAATAATCTTTTTAACCAATTTAACGAATTATACCTTGATCTATCTAATTGGATTTATTACTCACTAGCTAATATATCGTACAAAGCACAAAAATTAATTATCTAGAGGCCGACAATATTAGAATACATGAAAACAATAACGGAAATACGCTGACAAAGATTATAAGTTAAAATGAATTGTCTAAGGCGTGCATGCACTGTCCTTAACATAATTCTATCCATTGGAGTACAAAACTTAGTGATTATAAGGAAATAGGTATAGCATTATGTGTATATTCCAGCAATGAAAAGAAAAATATGTAAGGAAAATAGGAATAAAGAAATAAAGATATTCTAGTTTTAAAATATTGATATCACTTTTGAATTATATTTGAAGAAGCAATTTATAAGTAAAAGATAGAGAGAGCCGTTATAAAATTATTATAATAAATTGGTATTTATTGAAGAAGATGACCGTTGTATAACTGTCATAAAATAAATCCAATGTTATAAACTGTTAGAAGCCGTTATATGGTCGTTACATGACCGTTAAATAACCGTTATAAAACATTACAAAATTATTTTATATTAATGGTGGACAAAAATAATTGCAAATTGATAATGGTAAAAAATCATTACAAAAATTAAGAGCTTTCAATATGTCAAAACTGCTGAAATATCCAATAATTTATTATGACATTTTCGAAAGAAGGCACCTTCACGCCAAAGCCAAATAACGCTTAAGGCGAGCAAAGAATCAAAAAGCATATAAAGGAAATAAGAAGAAGAATATGACAATGCGGTATTTGTAATGTCATCTTCTCTTTTGAGACAAGTTTAATACACATAATCCCTTTCTTTTTATTTTTGACATTATAGCGCGTTGAATCTTACAAAAAGGTTTATTCGATTGCCTCACGTGCAAGTCGACTGTTCATCGTAAATAGAAAGTTGGTCGGATTGTAAACGGAAAAAGTATTTTATAGGGACATTTTCGAAAGGAGACGCCTTTACGCGAAAGCCAAATAACGGTAAAGGCGAGCAAAGAATCAAAAAGCATACAGAGGAAGGAATTGCACAATTTGTAATGCCATCTTCTCTTCTTAATACACACTTATTCCCTTTTTACTTAGTTTTTAATGTTGTTTGTTCGTCAGTAGTCCCACGTTCCTGACTTGCTCCCTAAGTACATGTTGCTTTGGTGGGTCCCACCCCCCATCCATGTATTTTCTCGGACTGCATACTATGCCAATAATAATAGTATAATAATAATGGTGATATAATAATAATTCCTCATGTTGCCGACCAGGCAATAAATCTATTTGCGTTTTAGTGTCATTCAATCCTCAATTTTTATTTTTAATTTTTTGAATTTTAAATGTTTTCCTTTGGCCCTATTTAATATAAATTTTCCTCGGAAATACTTCAGGGACCCTTGGGAAGCAAGGCGATAGGATCCCCATTCCCAAAGTGTTGACCGTTCTCTATTGTTAATATGCGTATGTAGTCAACGATGTTAAAGTAGAAAAGTAAAGCTGTCAATGGATTTTTATTACCAAAGAAAAGGGTATTTAATAAATGAATCAAATTAAAGTATTTGTCCAGAATTGCAACTTTAGTAAATAACAAACAAGACGAAATTTTCAAAATCTAGGATTCAATGAAATATATCCCGATTCATTTGAAGTAGAATTAACTCAAACCTTATGCTAGTTATACAAAATACCCAAATTGGTCATTAATGGTTGGCTTTATCGATACCCTTTTTAACAAATTTCATTAAATTATACATTGATCTATCTGAATTGGATTTATTACTCACTAGCCATATGTTGTACAAAGCACAAAAATTAATTATTTATAGGCCGGCAAAGGGAAATTTTCGAATTCTCCATGCAACCAATTTAATGAATTATATCTCCATCTCTCTGAATTGGATTTATTGCCCATTAAACAATAAATCATGCAAAGTCCAAAAATTAATTATCTATAGGCGGAGAAAGTGAAATTTTCGAATTTCAATCCAATCTAATTTTATTAGGTACTCCTTTAAACCAATTTAATGAATTATATCTCGATCCATCCAAATTGGATTTATCACTCATTAAATAATAGATCATATGAAGTCCAAATCTTAATTATCTATAGGCCGATAAAGGGAAATTTTCAAATTCCGATCTAATCTAATTTTATTAGGTACTCTTTTTAACCAATTTAATGAACTATATCTCCATCTCTTTGAATTGGATTTATTACTCATTAAACAATAGATCATGCAAAGTCCAAAAATTAATCATCTATAGGCCGAGAAAGTGAAATTTTCAAATTCCAATCCAATCTAATTTCATCAATTACTCTTTTAAACCAATTTAATGAATTATATCTCAATCCATCCGAATTGGATTTATCACTCATTAAACAATAGATCATACGAAGTCCAATTAATTATCTATAGGCCGATAAAGGGAAATTTTCGAATTCCGATCTAATCTAATTTTATCAAGTACTCTTTTTAACCAATTTAATGAATTATATCTCCATCTATCCGAATTGGATTTATTACTCATTAAACAATAGATCATACAAAGTCCAAAAATTAATTATCTATAGGTTGAGAAAGTGAAAATTTTGAATTCCAATCTAATCTAATTTTATTAGGTACTCTTTTAAACCAATTTAATGAATTATATCTTGATCTATCTGAATTGGATTTATTACTCATTAAACAATAGATCATAAAAATTCCAAAAATTAATTATCTATATGCCGAGAAAGGGAAATTTTTGAATTTTGACCCAATATAATTTTATCAAGTACTCTTTTTGACCAATTTAATGAATTATATCTCGATCTATCCGAATTGGATTTATTACTCATTAAACAATAGATCACGGAAAGTCCAAAAATTAATTATCCATAGGCCGAGAAAGGGAAATTTTCGAATTCCAATCCAATCTAATTTCATCAGGTACTCTTTTTAACCAATTTAATGAATTATACCATTGGATTTATTACTCATTAAACAATAGCTCATACAAAGTCGAAAAATTAATTATCTATAGGCTGGAAATTTTCGAATTCCGACCCTTTAAAAAAAAAAGATTTCGGCCCAACCTAACAGGTTGAAGTAAGTTCTCTCCGAAAGTACAGTGCATTGGTTTCGGATTCGAGTTTGCCCGAAGTCACCGAGGATTCCACGCACCCAAGGATTTGATTAAGGATTGCTGTCCGCGTTTCGTGAAGAGCTGGATTCTTGAGCACGCACGGATTTTTCTTTGCCGGGTCAACTGAAAATTCAACAAAGGGTCGGCGCCCCGTCATCAAGACCATGAGCAGCACGCATTGCTGCTTCGCTGTGCTCCCGACTGACGACGGCGGCGAAGCACGCCGGAGGACTTCTCGACGACGCACTGCCCTTCCAGCTCCGGGCCCGTGCTGTTCTGTCTGGTGGTGATTTGACCCGAGTCTTGGTTTTTCTTGGTTTTCTTGGGCGGTGTTGGGCGAAGGTGGAGGCAGCGGTCATGGCCGGCAGCGGAGCGGAGGAGACCGTTCGGGGGCCGAACGGGTTCTTCGCTTCGCGCCCGCCTCGGCCTCCGTTGTGTAGCGTTTCGGGTGCTGCTGAAGATGACGAGGGGGTGAGCTCGGAGGCGGGGAAGGCGGAGAAGGACCCGAGGAAGATTGCGAGGAAGTAAGTGGGGTTTTTTTTCGATGTTTCGGCTTGTTCCCTCAGTTGGGTCGTTTTTTCTTTGTGGGTTTTCTTGTCGTGCCCTTCCTTCTCTGGGGAAGGTGGCACGACAGGGAAAGATGTTTTCTTCGGGGTTTATGTGCTTTGATTTTGCGAGACGCTTCGCGTATAGGGAAAACGGATGGATTTTTAAGAATGTTTGGCTTTGTAGTCCTTGCTTTTGTGGTTGTGCGAGGGATCATCGAGCCATTCTCGTGATTTTTCAGTTGACTGAATTTTAATCTTTTTTCCTTTCGTGGGGTTTGGTGTGTGTGAGTTCCCCTGAAATGTGGCTCACATCTGTGTCCTTTGGTTTGCAATTCTGATGAAGATATCAATTGGAGCTTTGCGAGAAAGCTTTGGAGGAGAATGTGATTGTGTACTTGGGGACTGGTAGTGGGAAGACCCATATAGCCATTTTGCTAATGTATGAGATGGGTCGCTTGATACGGAAACCCAGCAAGAACATCTGCGTATTTCTTGCGCCTACTGTCGCTTTGGTTCAACAGGTGAGCTTCTTTTGGCTATTTTTCCATCTAGAACTTTCATGTTGGCGTGCTAAATGTACAACTAGCAGATACGATAAATCGCTTTACAACAATGCGCGAGCTTTTAAGACTCAGGCCAATTGTAGCCACTGGCAATTTGGTACTTGAAAAGCTTTTGGTGTACTCCAGGATGATTTAATTTCTGGAATTAATTCATGTGAGTCATTCAAAGTTGAATCAGAGATCCAAGCTATGCAAATGAATATCTCTGGTCTACCATTTTTTTTCCCTTTCAGTATATCCTTTCGTATTTCCAAGTTTAGATGCCTTTTCTTTATCATGACCTTACCATGCTTCCTAATTGGCCGTGGATCTAACTTTGCAGCAAGCCAGGGTTATAGGAGATTCAATTGACTTGAAGGTCGGCAGCTACTGCGGGGGCTCCAAGCGATTGAAGACACATGCAGAGTGGGAGAAGGAGATAGAAAAATATGAGGTGATTCAGATTGCATAGCTGAAACTGATTGATAATAGTTTGATGGCTCTGTGCACCCCTGTCAATATCTGCTAGGAGAACATAGACGCGCAGTAGAAGATTATTTGGAGAAGCTGGTGACAAACTTTGATAAGCTGCTTTAATTTTGAAAAACAATCTTGCTGTGGTCATGAATCGTTTCTTCAACCTAAAAGAAAAGCAGGATTTGGTTAGGACACAGATGAAGGGAAGCTCCTGTGAAATGCTCTGACCAGAATGCTGACAATTTTTTGCAGGTTCTTGTTATGACCCCTATAATACTGCAACGTTGCTTGTCACACTGTTTCATCAAGATGGACTCTATTGCTCTTCTGATATTTGATGAATGCCATCATGCTCAAGTCAAAAGTGGTCATCCTTACGCTGAAATTATGAGGGTAAAGGGTCAATTGAACGTTGAGACTTGTTCAGTTCTTGAAAATGCACAAAACTTTCACCTTCCTCATGACCATGTCATTTACATATATTATCTTCTTGGGAAAAAGCGCACCATAGGTGCTGTAACTTTCATATGGCACTCACTCAAGGGCCAGTTTTTCAATCAATCACTTGAGTGTTCTAACTTTTGTAAAACGTTCATTTGAGTGGCATAACTTTTTAATCAATCACTTGATTTTTATAACTTTTAAAATCAGTTCACCACAAGTGCCATGGCATGTCAGATTTCTGATGCTTGTGGTGAACATTATTTAAAAGTTATGGCACAGAAATGATTGGTTGAAAAGGGATGGCACTCAAATGAACGTTGTATGAAAATTACAGTACTCAAGTGATTAATTGAAAAGTTATGGTACTTAAGTGAGCACCGTATGAAAGTTCTGGCACTTGTAGTGTCCTTTTCCCTCATCTTCTTTCTATTTTAGATATTTTATAAAGCTGATCTCTTGAAGCGGCCTCGGATATTTGGCATGACGGCATCTCCAATTGTTGGAAAAGGTGAGAATACTTACTTTTCACCTTAGGTATAATAATACTCAATCAATTTGCGTGAATTGTGAAGTGAGGTTTGTCCTTCCGGTGTTTTTGTGAAAGGTATTTTGATTTGTGAAGTTCTTTGGAAGGTGATATTGCTTTATGACATCCAATTGAAGTGACAGAATCCCTGAATCTAGAGATTTTATCTGAATTCTCTTCTTGATGCATCAGTATGTCCCTTATTCTTGCATTACTTAAGAATTTAGTACTCTTTATAGTCCACTTATTTAGATACACCGGGTAGAAGGCATGAAAGCACTTGTATAGTCTGTGGGCTCCAAACCTGCCAACTCTTTGATAACTTCACACAAAGTTATCTGGTTAAATGTAGATTGGGAGCAAAATGGTTCTGATGCATATTTAGGTATTCTTTGCTGAGGTTAAAAGAGAATATTCATTAGATCAAGTGGAATTTTGGTTCATCTTCCACTTGGTAATCAATTTGTGATGAATCCATCATTTAAATGCTGGATATATGCATGTATATATCTGGGGATGTTTTTCAGAATTGTTCTTCCTGGGAGCTGACCTGTCATATGTGTGATCTTCCCATAAATGCTCTCCTGCAAATAACAATCTTTATTTTTAACTCCTGATTTAGGATCCTACTGTGGTAGAATTGGAGCGGAACTTACACACTACTGTTGTTTTGTGGCCTAACCTTGGTTTATGTTATTCAGGTGCTTCTGAGCAAGAAAATCTTCCAAGATGCATCAATAGTCTTGAAAATTTGCTAAATGCTAAGGTTAGCATCTAACTTGAAGTATAACTTGAATTATACCCTGTTGTTGATAGTTCATTTTATCCATATGTCGACTAGTCTACATGTAATTAATGAGTGATGCAAAAAATTCACCTGGCAGTTATTTCCTTGGTTTTTTCAAGCCTTTTAAAATTTCCTGTTCTGACCCTTATTGATGCATGTTGTGGATTTGTCCAATTTCATTGATATTGATATTTCTAGACCTAGGTGATTGATGATGGACATCCTTTTATGGATCTCCCGTGGTCTCTGACATCATGGGAAATTGCCTGCTTGCGGTGCTTTTCCTGTGTAGTTGACTTCTGCACTCCTCTCCGTTTGTTTGTAGGTTTACTCAGTTGAAAGTAAGGAAGAATTGGATAGTTTTGTGGCATCACCTACTGTGAAAGTGTATTATTATGGTCCTGTTGTGCATGGCCCATCTAGCTCCTATGTGACTCGCTGTTGGCAACTCGAGGAAGTTAAACGCCAGGTACGGTATTCTGTCAGGTTGCAATGAGCCTAATCTTGGGGAATTGGATTCTTATATTTACCACTTCTGTGGTGAGAGCAGTGTCTATCAACACTCAGCAGGAAGAAAGATGATCTTCAAATCCTTCGAAGCACCAAAAGAATGCTCAACAGAATGCATGACAATATCATAATATGTGCAGAGAGCCTTGGACTTTGGGGAGCAACACAAGTACGCTTTTGTGATATTTAGTCATCTAGCTTTTATCATCTGCTATTGTTTTTCATCTCCCAGTCTACAAAATGAACTTGATGCCGACATTGTCTTCTTTTGCTGGTTTTGTTTACTGCTCTTTTGGGCAGAATTTTAGTTATTTAACTGAAACAACAAATGTGTACTCTCATTGCTCAGGTCTTGTTCTTGCTTGCTGTGTAAAACATGTTTGCATGCATAGAAGCCACATCCATTCTATTATGAAACTTGCTTTTTCGGCAACCATTAAAGGTTTTCATTTATATTTGGAGTTCTGACCTTGGGGCAGAACTTTCTTCATACCTCTGTTCAACTTTATCGTGAAAGTTACGCCTACCTTGCTAACCTCCACTTTTCAGGCGCTTGCTTCATGAGATTGTGCTGTTTATATGTGTTTTGATACTCATATATACATGATGCCACTTAGCTACTCAGAATGTTTGTTAGACAAAGCAAAAGAGCTGTTTATGTAATCTGTACATCCTTGTTGAGGTTTAATCCCTTCCTTGCAGGACACTACTTTTTTCCAATTTTTAACCTTTACTTGTTTTCAAATTCCAAGGCTTGTCAGATCCTACTTAGAGGTGATTATTCCGAGCGTAATGCATTGATTGAGGAAGCGGAAAATTCAAGTGATGTTCCTTTATGTGATAAATATTTAACTCAGGCTGCCAGTATCTTTGCATCTGATTGCCCTAAAGGTATTATTGTCTGGATAATAGACCAAGCCTCCTCTATATGCAGTCTTCTGCTTGTTTTTTTCCTTGTATTGCTTTGCAGAATCGCTTGTTCTGTTATTGTTTTATCCTATTCCCCATACGCTTGAAAATAGCATGGAAATTTCATTTTTGAGTCCTTGTACTGCAGCATTTCTTTTCTGCATGACTTACTAACGCAAATCTTATCATGCATGTTCACAGATGATATAACATCTTTAGAGATTTTGAAAGAACCCCTTTTCTCAAGCAAGCTCTTATGCCTTGTTCATGTACTGTCCTCTTTCAGGTCAGTGCTTTAAGTGTTTCATCGTTTACCATATATACAAATTTCTGGTATTTGGAATTTTCATTCACTTAAGTTTGCTTTGTTCGCTCTAGATTGATGATGTGTTTGTTGCTGATGGGTGACAATTCTCAAAATTCCTCCTCGTCAAAATATTTGCAAGTCAAAAGGCTCAAACACAAGATTATGTGGGAGTTAACAAAGTGACTTAATGACATCAGATATCACGTGCTAAAAGTATTTCTTACATAATGCACACCAACTGTTCGTCTCTTAGATTCGATCAGATTCCTGTAGACTGATTTGATGCTGTGAACGTGGTTTTCTAGTGTCTGCCCTGTCACGGGGATTAATGCCCTAGAACTTGATCGATCTTGTGAAAGATGACATGCTGGACTGCTTATTAGACATTGGCATTCTCTAATTGTTTAAAGTACAGCCCCTTAAGAGTTCTTCCCTCACTTTCTAATGAATCTTGTCCTTGGTGCTGAAAGTAATAAATGCCCAATATTTAATCTTGTACAGATGCACCACGTAAGTGATGATGAAAAGTATGATGATTCTTGAGAGTGCAGCTAAAAAATTTGTCGTGAAGTAGCTAAGCATGGCAACAGATTAGCGATTATTGAGGACAAAAGATTCTAGGAAGCCAAAAGACAGATGGCTACCAAATTTTACTAGTTAACCAACTTCATTTGCATGTATTGCCATGGCAGTCATGCTTTGAACTTGTTCTATAATCATTGGAATTTGTAATTACACTTACGAAATTATTTCGTCCATCAAACTATACATGGCTGGCAAATATTCTAATAGAACTCCACATCTCACATTTCAGGTCTCAGCCAAATGCAAAGTGTATAGTTTTTGTGAACAGGATAGTTATTGCGAGATCATTGACTTACCTGCTGCAAAATCTTACAATGTTGGCATCTTGGAAATGTGATTATCTTGTGGGAGTTCACTCAGGACAAAGAAGCATGTCAAGGAAGAACATGAAAGGCATTCTTGATAATTTCCAGTCAGGAAAGGTAATAGTTGCTTTTTATTGACATGTTATGTTTCGGTTAACCCTAATATTCTATTCGTTTTATTGCCCGTATCACACGAAGTTCTTCTTCCCTTATCAAGAAAACTCTTTTCCAGAAGTCTCTTCTCTTTATCCTCAAATACTCCAAGATGTTAAATGTGTTTTAGACTTGATTGCTCAAACATGGTAGCTATATGGGATTGTCCTTCTCTGGTTGTCTGCATAGGACAATCCCTTGCTGATGATCAATGATTCCCCTCTTTTATTTATGATGATAGAGGAAAACACTGCCCATTTTGCATTAGGCAATGGTTCTGTCGGCCCAAGCTGGTTACTAGTTCCTGATCTTGTTAATTGCCAGTTGAATCTATTGGTTGCTACAAAAGTGGGCGAAGAAGGCCTTGACATTCAGACATGCTGCCTGGTGATACGATTTGATCCTCCCGAAACTGTCGCTAGTTTTATTCAATCCAGAGGTCGTGCACGAATGCCTCAATCAGAATATGCATTCTTAGTGGACCGGTACTTTTCAATAGCCTTTTCTTTCTGATGCATGGTGGCTTTGATGCTCCTATTTTTCTGAAAAGAATCTTAACATTGTAGGGGCAATCAGAAAGAGATTGATCTGATAGATAATTTCAAAAAGGACGAGGATCGAATGAACGTGGAGATCACTGCTAGGACATCGGATGAATCTTTTAGTGCTTTGGAGGAAAGAATATATAGGGTAGATTCTTCGGGCGCTTCCATCAGTTCTGGATCTAGTATCTCATTACTCTACCAATTCTGTGCGAAACTTCCACATGATGAGTATGTCCTGTTTCATTTGTTGCTGGATAGAATTACTCAAAATTGAATTACTGACTACCTGATATTTCTTAATCAAAATAATTTAAGAATCATGTAATAGCACTCATTGAGGCACCTTGAAGTCTCTTCTCAGGTACTTTGATCCCAAGCCGAAGTTCTATTATTTTGATGATGTAGGGGGTACTGTCTGCCACATTATTCTACCTCCAAATGCCCCGATTTACCAGATTGTAAGCACGCCAAGGATATCGATGGAAGCTGCTAAAAAAGATGCTTCTCTACAAGCAATTGAAGAATTGCATAAACTAGGTGCTCTGGATGATTTTCTCTTGCCACAGCGCGATGATGACAAACTTGAGGAGATGCTCATGTCTTCTGATACTGACAGTGGTGAAGGTTAAACTAGCAGTTAAATATTCTAATTTTGTTGGTGGCCTTTTCTTTGGGTTGCTTACATTTGGTTCTTCTGATGAGCAGATGAGAGTTCACGAGGTGAACTACATGAGATGTTAGTTCCAGCGGCACTCAGGGAATCATGGTCTGGCTTGGAGAGAGTTGCTCTCCATAGTTACTATATAGAATTTTGTCCTGATCCTGCGGATAGGACCTATAAAGAGTTTGGTCTCTTTGTGAAGGAATGTCTTCCAGCAGAGGCTGGGACAATGGAAATCGATCTTCATCTGGCTCGTGGTAGGTCTGTAAAGACAAAGCTTGTGCCATCCGCAGATGTTACATTTGAGAAAGATGAGGTTGATGATGGTCCTTTCTACATTATAATTTTGGCTTTTCCAATTTCCCAGTACTAATGTCACTTGTTGACAGATTGTGGAAGCACAGAAGTTTCAGGAGATGTTTCTCAAGGTCCTCCTTGATCGATCAGACTTACAACGAGAATTTGTTCCCCTGGGACAGGGACAGCATAATGATGTCAATTCAAGCTCATCAACCTACTATCTGTTGCTTCCAGTCATTTTGCAGAACAGCAACAATCGTATTAGTGTAGACTGGATTACTATCAGAAGATGCTTATCATCTCCACTCTTCGGGAATCCGACTGATACAACTGCAAAGACAGATGTTTTTCGAGAGATCCATTTGACACTTGCGGATGGTCCCAAACGAAAAAGTGATGTCGAAAATAGTTTAGTATATGCTCCATATAAGAAGTTGTTCTACTTCGTTACTAACATTAACTTTAAGAAGAGAGGAGACAGCCGATATAAAGATTCAGAACCTTTAACCCATGCAGAACACATAAATAGAACGTATGTAACTGGCGTTGGTGCTGTGTCAACATCTTTTGTTATTATTTTGTTATCATCTCCTTAAAAGAAACTTGCATCTTATGTATTTTGTTTTTATGGAGTTTTCCAGTGAAATAAATTTTTTTACTTGAATTGTGGAAACAGGTATGGTATTCATCTTAAATTTCCCGAACAGCGTCTCCTGCATGCGAAACCTCTTTTTAATGTGCGCAACCTGCTGCATAACCGGAAGCAAGATGACTCAGGTACTTTTTCTTGAATTATTTTCTTTTTTCCTTTAATGGTGGCTCTTATATTATTCTTGCCCCCTTTCCATGTTCTCGTTTTTAGTTCTTTATTTCTGTTGAAAGAGTTAGTACAGTGTAATCCAGTTGGATCAGTTACCATATGCATTTCCTCTGTATTGTCATTCCTGTACTTGCACAAAATTTCTTGTTGACAGCTAATGTAAAAAAGTATGCATCCTTATACTTTCTTGAAGAACAATGAGTAAGTAGGGATTTTACCTACATCGGTGACTTTTTGGGTGTCTACTTTCTGCAGGTTTCCCCTGAAGATATGGTGGAATTAGTTTTTCCTTGAACTTAATAGATATGCCAATAAACTCACCAAAACAATTCAATTTCGCGTTCTTTTGGTGTAGGAAGGGGTTTGGATTCTAATTGGCAAAATCAATGGTTCATGTTGATTTATTTTGTGATTCAATTTCATTGTATAGTATGATGCATATTTTAGTCTTGAAGTTTGTGCATGGCACAACTATGGACTTTAAATATGATTCCAATGTTATAAAGGATGTAGGCACTTGATAAAGTCATTTTTTCTTAAATATAATAACTGCTTTGTCCAATTCCACGTGATCCTCTTTTTTTAATGTTTTCCATGATTGTTTTTGGCGCATTTCCAGGATTTTATGATCCCCCTTCCAATCTTTTGACCTCGTTATCTAACAAACCTGTCAATCCTAAGTTAGGATCCTGATTTTACAACCTTGCATTTTGGATCTTTTACTAGTTTTACAGTATCAGGGTTAGGCTTGTTTAATCAATCTGCATTAAGGTCAAATATTTGCATCTCTTGTCTCCCTCACATCTATTGTCTATTATCTAAACAGAGGCACATGAACTTGAAGAATACTTGATTGATGTACCTCCTGAGCTCTGTCAGCTGAAAATACTTGGGTTCTCTAAAGATTTGGGGAGCTCTTTATCATTGTTGCCATCAATCATGCACCGTCTACAAAACTTGCTTGTGGCCATTCAACTGAAGCACCAGTTATCTGCTTCTTTCTCGGAGGGAGCTAAAGTTACTCCTAATAGAGTATGCCCTTTTCATTGATAATTTTGTATACAATGCTTGCTTGAGGTTCTTTTGATATGTTGCAAATAATTTATTGCTTGCTTAGCAAATTGAAGAACAATTCCATTTACTTAGGAATCATCTTCTCTTAGATTTTAGAAGCGCTCACAACAGAAAAGTGCCAAGAGCGCTTTTCTCTTGAAAGGCTTGAAATACTTGGAGATGCTTTCCTCAAATTTGCTGTTGGTCGACATCTTTTTCTCCGCCATGAGGCACTTGATGAAGGTGGGCTCACCAGGAAACGTTCAAAGGCTGTAAACAATTCTAACTTGTTCAATTTGGCTGTGAAGAGCAACTTACAGGTAATATTAGCTACTGGAATATTAATTGTATTGGAGCAAATTTCTTCCTGTTTATTGAAAAATCTTATATCATGCTTGCAGTAGATATTGAATGACAATTAATCCCATTTCCATTTTTAAGCTGAGTTGCAAATTTGGCATCCATCTAGGATATTGGTTGTGTTTTGTTGTTCAATGCCTAGTCAAACGTTGATGCATATGTGATGTCTACTTTGTGAAGTCAACCAAAAGGTTGTGTCCTTATGTTTTTATATTCCAGACAGTTTACAACCTCTTGTTGATCCACCAGGTCCCAAAATAGGATCCTAAAGTACTGCATCATGTCCATCCAGTCTTGTGACGCTCATACTGCACATAAACTTTGCGTGCATGTGTTCCTTTTCTCCCTAAATTGCAATCTCAGTTGATAGGTGTGACTTTTTAGGTATACATACGTGACCAACCATTCGAAGCCAGCCAATTTTTTGCTCTGGGCCGTCCTTGCCCAAATATCTGCAACAACGAATCAGAAGGAATGATCCATTCTCATCATCAAAATGGTGCAGCCCCTCGGTCAAAAGCTTATGAAGTCAGGTGCAGTAAAGGTCACCACTGGTTGCAGAAGAAAACTATTGCCGATGTGATTGAAGCACTTGTAGGAGCATTCATAGTTGATAGTGGTTTCAAAGCTGCAACTGCCTTCCTTAGATGGATTGGCCTAGAAGTTGACTTTGATGCATGGCAAGTTTCCAGTGCTTGCATTGGAAGTACTCGGTACCTGACTCTGGCTGACTGTGTGGACATTGACTCACTTGAAAATTATTTAGGATATAAGTTTCATCATAGAGGTCTTCTTCTTCAAGCATTTGTACATCCTTCTTACAATAAACATGGTGGTGGCTGTTATCAGGTATCGTACTATTTTTTTTTTTCCAAAACGAATTTATCCTCTGTTTTGAACTCCATCCTGTCAAGTAGCCTTTGAGAATTGAATGGTATTGTGCTTGCACACCTGATACTTCTATAATTTATTCCAGCGACTTGAGTTTCTTGGAGACGCCATCTTGGATTACTTGATCACGTCATATCTCTACTCTGCATATCCAAAGTTGAAACCTGGAGAATTGACAGATTTGAGATCGCTGGCTGTCAATAATAAGGCATTTGCTAATGCTGCAGTTGAACGGTCCTTCCATAAGTTTCTTCTTTGTGATTCCAGTAGCCTCTCTGAGGCCATAAAAGACTTTGTGGACTTCGTACAGAGATCAGCATCATCGAAGGGTTCTCTTGAGGGGCCAAAATGTCCGAAGGTAAGCTACAGTGGATTCCTTTGTTATGTCTTTTTCTAACTAGAAGATGCTTCACTGAATTGGAAAATGTTGATTGTCTAGTTCTCGATGTGCTTTTCTTGGCAACAAGATGGGTGTTTTTATCAGCGAACTTGTGGTAAGCTAAATTAAAATGAGATGAAAATGGAGACTTAGGCGTATGCTTTTTATCTAAACATTGTAGTGTTGGTATTTGCAATTAGACCTAGACTTTGGCTGTGAGAGTGAACATTCACAATTACAACTTCAACAAATTAAATCTTTTGTCGGCTGATATTAGCCAACATCTCATCTCTTTAAGAATCTTCAGACATGGTTGCTAGTATTTGAATTTTGGATTTTGACTGGCTTTGAAATTCTACCTTTTTTGATGTCTTTGTCTTTTTTTTGGGGGGGTATATATTCCTGACATGAACCTTACACATTTTTGGTTTCTACATTGAGACTACCAGTCCTAAAGTTCATAATTGGCTTTTGTTTTCATGATTTTAAGGAAAGCAAATAATTATGAGGATGGGATTATGATTTCTTTATAAGGAGAAATTCTCTATGGGGGACCAAGGGGGTGCCAACTGCCAACCCATATACAGAGTGATCTCATTTACAAGACAAAGAATCCATGAAGTGATCAAAATGTTTGCATCTAAGACGTAATCTCCATCACACCTAAATTGTAAGACATTGGATCCGTCGTGGTCGAAATTCAACATATATAAACCACTGTTCTTCCAAGTTATTTTATGTGCATTTTACAATTTTCCCAAGTTGATGAACAGCATATATATTCTAATTGAAATTCATGTGAGTTGTTTTGCAATGCACAATTCATTCTGCTACAGATGGTCTTTTGATTTGGCATTAATAACCATCTCTATTACTAATTTATACATGACGATCTTGGGATAATATACAGTAAGGGTGATTAAATCTTGATTTTCAACAATTTAGGCTCTTGGTGACTTGGTAGAGTCTTGCGTTGGTGCCATTCTCCTTGACACGGGATTCGATCTGAACTGTGTTTGGAAGTTGATGCTATCCTTTCTGGATCCAATCATGAGCTTTTCCAACTTCCAGCTGAATCCAAAACGGGAACTGCAAGAACTTTGTCAATCTTGTAATCTGACTCTGTATCGTTCGGTAAATAAGAAAGGTGTATCATATATAGTCGAAACAAAAGTTTTGTGCAAGGATGAACCTTCGTCCAAGGATGAATGGGCTGTGGCTTCTGTGACCAACTTGAATAAACAAGATGCTCTCAGGAACTCTGCACAAAAAGTAATTGAAAAGTTGAAGGTAAATGTTTTATGTTTCTTCATTTTCAGTCATCTTTTGCTGTACTTCACTATGCCTTCAAGTTGATTGACCCCTTTGGGAGTCCTATGTCTTTTAAATCTTACTTATATTTTCAATGAGTATCTGAAATTTTGGGGGAAGAACAACATAGTAACTGAAATATAATGCGTGTGATTCTGATCAAATTCATGTCTAGAACATGCAGACATTTGAGAAAAATTCTTCAAACTAATTTTGATGCAACCCATGATGAAATTTTTGTCTGTGCATTCTGTTCTCTCTCCAGTTGGGCTGTTGGGTTCTTTTTCAAGTGAATCGGCGAAATTGTTGGCATTTACCCGATGGATCTCAGCGTAGATATTTATCTTGCCAGATTTTTTTCTATTTTATAAATTAATTTCTTCATCTTTTTTTTTTCTATTTTATAAATTAATTTCTTCATCTGACAAGTGATGAAGTTCTCTCTCTTGGTAAATCTCTACGCTGAGATTTACCTGTTGGCTTATACCTTGAGTGGGTTGTTCCTTAATGGTCCTGCCCTTTCCAATTTGTTGATATGTGATTCTGACTTTACATACTAAGTTTGAGCCACTATCTATTTTCACTTGATGGACCTTGATGACTGCACATTACCAGGCTCAAGGTTACACTCCGAAGTATAAGCCTCTCGAGGAAATATTGAAGTCGTCCTGTAAAATGGAAGCCAAGCTAATAGGCTATGATGAAGTTCCTGTAGATGTAATGTCAGTTGATGTTAATGGATCTGAAAACATCAATATGGCACCCTCTAACATAAATTGTAGCCCCAAAGTTTATGCAATCAATGAAGCTTCCAGATCTTCTTCCACCAGCATAATTCCTCTTGGGAAACAGCCTCCGCGACTTTCTGAAACAGCGAGCGGAAGTGATGCCAACGAGATAAGTGCTGATACTGGATGTGATAATGAGTCACAGAGAAAAGGTATGTTCTGTCATCACTTTTGTCAGGCATCAAGATGAGCATGGTGGCCTCTTAACCCCTCAAATTATTTCAGGTGCGATTCCCAAAGGATCTGCAAAATCTCATTTGTATGAAATTTGTGCTGCTAATTGTTGGAAACCGCCAGAGTTTGAGTGTTGCAAAGAGGAAGGACCAGGACACTTAAAGCTGTAAGTCAGTGAGTTGTGGTTGTCACATATCATGGTTAAAAATTATGCCATCAGGAATTCTTATTTGACATTCTATGAGCAAAAATAATCATTTGCACTTTTTGAAATGAACATAGTCATTTTAGCTTAATGTTAGTACTTATCTACATGAAAGATTCACATGAGATTAGAAGATCTGCAGGATATATGCGTTGACAACAAATACCTCGTCTCTGAATCTGGCCTTCATAGTTGCAAATCTTTGTCGACTTTTGTAATTCCCTAATGAATGCCTATTTCTGGGATTCGTTTGTTGACACTTTCCACAGGTTCTGGTACAAGGTGGTTGTTGCGATAGAAGATTCACCGGGCATGGTTTTGGAATGCTTTAGTGATCCTAGGGCAACAAAGAAAGCTGCAGCCGAGCATGCAGCAGAAGGGGCTCTTTGGTATTTAAGACATGAAGGATACGTCCATACAAATAAAGTGAAGTAGACTCAAAACTTTTTCATCCAGAAGATTGGAGAATTACATGCAAATAGAGATTCTTTTTCTGCGCTGTTGCCACCAGGAATGACCAGTAGGATCAATCTCACTGTTTAACTTTTCACTCGGTCCATCTTTCCAGTAAATTAGTTGCCGGGATGTTAGTATGTCCCGTGAAAAGTGTTGAGATTAGGCATGTATATATGCGCTGTGCATTTAGTAGAATCTGCTAACCAGGCATTCCTTCAACATGAAATTTTAGTTAGGGTCTCACAAGCAATGGCTCATCTCTCGAAGTCACAGTCGACTCGAGGGTATATTGTAAGGTGGCTGGCGCAGCATATTTTGTAAAGAACATGTTGCTATAATAGAAGAGCCTTTTCATTTTCACATTGACTCTCTTTATTACATAGGTAGAACCTGTAGTGGTGCTGGGGGTAATCCATGAATGAGAGAGACATTCCTATTATGTTGAGCTGAACATCCTAAGACTGATTTGCTTGCCCTGCCCTTCATACTGAAGTCTTAGGTTGTGAGCCCTGGGATTCCATGGTGAAACCCGGATCGACTGAGAAGGCAAAGCTCCGGTCTAAGAAACGAGGCCTTGGATTCGGAGTAAATCAGGTTGGTTTCATGTAATCAGATGACCCGGATAGCATACAATGAGAGATATTTGAACATGACTAGCACCTGGTGATTTTAACTTCATCTGGTATTGAGGTGAGTACTTTTAACTTCATCTGGTATTGAGGTCAGTACAGTAGAATATGTCATTGCGAGCAAGCTAGAACAGGAATGCAGTGCTAAGATCAAGGAACTTGTGTCGGCTGGCTGGCGACGATCTGGGACTCGGATAGGACACCCTGTCGGAGAGTGATGCCGGCGGTACCCTAGCTGAACTGGGGACGCTTGCCCTGTCCCAACTGTTCCGATGAACACATCAACATTGCCAAATACAGCAACACCTCCCCCCCTGCTGCATGGTTTCTTATCATTGCCGATGCATTTTAAGCATCGGGCGGCATGTAAATGAGGATAAAGACGTGTGCAGAAACACCCGGTACTAGTTGCCCGGCCATGCATGAATAGATTCCAAGCTTACTCGTGAGAAAACTTTCTACATAAAAGCTAATTTGAAAAGTTACCGATCAATTTAACCGTCACTGACTCATAATTTTAAAGATAACATTAGCCATGAAAAAACGACACTGAATGTGTTTAATCGAAAATGAATTTCATGTTTAATGCAAGAGGGTCATCAACCAGCATAAAAGAATAAGTAATTATTGCTCGCGACTTACTTTCATATGTAAAAAGTAATAATCACGTTTAAAAGTTACGAGAGTTCGATGGATTCTTAACCATGAAAATTACTCACTAATGTGTGATAAGAGAAAAAGCCCTAATTTCTTACGCACGTGGCACTGCACGTGCCAGCCCTCCCTTTGCACCTTCCCGCCATAGCCTTCCCGCCAAAATCCTCTCTCTCCCACCATTTCCTCTCTCTCTTCCTCAAATCCCTAGCAGAGAAGCATCGTCATCCTCTTCCTTCTCTAGAGAGAGAGAGAGAGAGAGAGAGAGAGAGAGAGAGAGTTATAGAGAGAGAAACCGATCGATCGTGTCCGCTCGGAGCAGGCGAAGATGTCGGGGTGGGACGAAGGGGCGGTGTACTACAGCGACCAGGCGCAGGTCCTCGGCGACGGCACCGCCGCCGACAACTCGGAGGCGGCCGCCACCCGCCACTCCGTGCTCCGCAAGTTCAAGGAGTTCATCCGGGGGTTCGAGACCTCGAAGAACACCTATCCTTACAGGGAGGGCCTCGTCCACAACCCCAAGTTCCTCGCCGTCGACATGGAAGACCTCGACGCGTTCGACGCCGACCTCCCGTCGCTGCTGCGCTCTGCGCCCGCCGATTACTTGCCTCTGGTAGGGTAATTAGTTAAAAAAAAAAAGAAAAAAGATTCCTTTCTGCTGTTTGGGTTTCATTTCCGGTATTCAATTAGTTGGTCAAAGGCAATACTTTGTGAATGAAGTTAATGTTTGGTGCGCTGCCTCTATGTTTTTAGTACGGATGGCGATGTCGGTTTGTCTGGATTGTTTATGTTGATGTTGAGAGATTCAATGATGTTGAATTGAAGGGACTTTTGGAGTTCATTTCGGGAACTTCTTTTTTTTTTTTAAAAAAAATTGCTAATTGATTGAGTTGATTCATTTGCTTGCTTTTTTAGATGATAATTTTGATCTTGCCTTCTGTAGTTCGAGACCGCGGCAGCAGAGGTTTTAGTGAGCTTGAAGTCAAAGGTGGCCGGAGATACAGGTGAAATGGAGGAGCCAGAGACTGGGGATGTTCAGATCTTGCTGACATCGAAGGAGGATCCCGTGTCTATGCGGTCTGTCGGGGTTAGTGGGTTCTTTCGTTAGTCATTTTTCTCGGTTGGAGAGTGGTTGCTCAGGTGTTTTAATTTATGGCGCTACACTGTTTTGTCAGTTGTGCCTTGATCTTGCTTAAGTGAATTTGAACAATAAAATTTTTTGGTCTTTTTTGGCATTTTGCATGTAGTATCTACAGGGAAAAGTATGGACTTGTTTGATTTCTGTAATCGCATATCTTTTTTTCTATTATTCTAAGGTTGTTCTTGTTATTGTAGGCTCAATACATATCAAAGCTTGTCAAAATAGCCGGAATCACCATTGCTGCTTCAAGGACGAAGGCAAAAGCTACTTACGTGACTTTGGTGTGCAGGAACTGTAGAAATGTGAAGATGGTCCCCTGCCGTCCTGGTCTTGGTGGTGCCATTGTTCCTAGATCATGTGATCATATCCCACAGGTTCGTTATCTTTCCTTGTCTTAAATCTCTTTAAACTTTCATGCGGTGTCTTCCGGCTCATTGCAAGTGAATTTCTGCAGCCCGGAGAAGAAAGGTGTCCACTTGATCCATGGCTCGTGGTTCCTGATAGGAGCAAATATGTTGATCAACAGACGCTGAAATTGCAAGAAAACCCTGAGGTAACATTCTCATGCACACGAAGTTTGTGTAGGCAAGAAAACCTGACTTCTGTTTGACTAATGGGCCTTCTTTTTTGCTGATGGAAGGATGTACCAACTGGGGAGCTTCCAAGAAATATTCTTCTCTCTGTGGATCGCCATCTTGTTCAAACAATTGTACCTGGCACAAGATTGAGCATCATGGGGATCTATAGCATCTTTCAATCTTCAAATTCAGCTGCCTCGTAAGATATGCTGTGCCATTCTGGTTGGTGATATTTGCATTTCTATTACTTCTGGTCCTAAATCTTGGGTGGTGTAACTTTGTGCAGCCACAGAGGAGCTGTTGCTGTGAGACAGCCATACATCCGAGTTGTAGGCATGGAAGAAACAAATGAGGCCAACTCTAGAGGTCCTGCAGCTTTCACCTCTGAAGAGGTAGTTTTTTAGCTTATGAAGTGCTGTGCCTTTTTCCTCCTGTAAATTCTCTTTGAATGATAAGAGCATGCTTTCTCTGTTATATGTACTTCCACAATCTTCACATGGAAACTTAAGGATATTATCACTTTTTGGGTTCCATGACATGTCACTTGATCCTGATATGCTGTTATTGTTAGTGTGGGCAAGAAATTTTCTTGTTATTTTGTACAGACTGTAATAGATGTATCTGTGTGTTATTTTAGGTGGAAGAATTCAAAAAAATTGCCGCACAACCTGATGCATACAAATACATTTGCTCTAAAATTGCCCCATCTATTTTTGGTCATGATGATGTGAAAAAGGCAGTGGCTTGTCTTTTATTTGGAGGATCAAGAAAGGTACGTTATTATCTATTCTGGATTTATATTGATATCTATCAGACTTGACTGTCATTGATCCAATGATGCAATCAAATACCCATGCGACATCAGGTTTTGCCTGATGGTGTAAAACTAAGAGGTGACATCAATGTGTTGCTTCTTGGGGACCCCTCTACAGCCAAATCACAGGTTAGCTCCTTAGCTGTTTGTTTGAGTGGTTCAAATATTAGTTAATGACGTCCTCACCAAATTGAGGAACACACTAATCAATATTCTCTTTTTTTTGGAAAGCAACCTTATGAGATCCAGTCCCAATGGTGCATTATCGCCACAATGTGGTTGCTGACTTGATTTGTCTTTTTTCAGTTTCTTAAGTTCGTTGAGAAGACAGCCCCAATTGCTGTCTATACTTCAGGAAAAGGCTCATCTGCAGCTGGTCTTACAGCCTCAGTCATCCGTGATGGCAGCTCTGTGAGTCCTCATTACTCGATGGGTCATTTTTCCCTTCCTTCACAAAGCTGAAAGTCCTGACTTTTTGCTGAAAATATCTGTTCTATTCAGCGGGAATTTTATCTTGAAGGAGGAGCAATGGTTTTGGCAGATGGTGGTGTGGTCTGTATCGATGAGTTTGACAAAATGAGACCGGAGGATAGGTACTTTACACTGAATTGTGATACATATCTCCTTGTGAGTATTAATTTAGGAGCTTCCTGAACTCTACCTTACTTCTGTTTGAACTCAGAGTTGCTATTCATGAAGCCATGGAGCAGCAAACCATATCTATAGCCAAAGCAGGAATCACAACGGTCCTCAACTCAAGAACATCTGTTCTTGCTGCTGCTAACCCGCCATCAGGACGTTATGATGACCTGAAGGTCTGTTTGCATAATTTTTATCCCCTTTAGTTGGTGTCAGTTATTGCTTATTATTGATTAAATGCCTTTCATGTTCCAGACTGCGCAGGACAATATTGACTTGCAGACAACTATACTGTCTAGATTTGATCTGATTTTTATCGTTAAAGATGTCAGGATGTACAGTCAAGATAAGGTAACCTACCCTCAATGCTCATATATTTTTCCCAATTCTACAGGGTCAGCTAAGCTTGAAGAAAGAGGCAATTTGAAGTTTTCTTATAGTGATTTTCTGTTCAACTTGATTGTGGAAACAGAAGCATTCAAGAATATCATTTCTGAGGAAACAGATTAATATGCATTGGAGCATAATATATTCATATGAATTTTATAGCACACAATTAATTGTAACTCAATTGAGAATACCCTTTTTCAGATTATAGCAAGCCATATCATAAAAGTCCATGCTTCTGCGAATGTAGCCTCTGCTGATAGTAAAACTTCAAAAGAAGAAAACTGGCTGAAGAGGTAATAGTCTTGTGAATGGCATGTTAATATCATGAATTTCCTATTGGTTAACTATGTGTGGGTGTTGAGCTGTTTGGCTTACCCTCTGTACAGGTATATACAATATTGTCGAGCTGAATGCCATCCTCGTCTATCAGAATCAGCATCTGCGTTGCTGCAGAATAGTTATATTACGATCAGACAGGTATCTATTGTCACTTGTCACCCCCCTGTATATGCACTTGTTCTCAAGTATAGTTCCAGTTGATCAGATAATACAATGACTTGCTTCAAGAGAATACACTTGAGAGATGATTGTTTTTAATCTAGGAGAGGTGGTAATGTCCTCCAAAGTTGGTCATTGTGTGGATGTGTTTGTATTTGGAGAAATTCAAGATAAACTTTTGAATCTCTCCTTGGTCATCATACTAAGGCCAATAATTGTCCAATCTTAACATGGTATGTTTGTGGCCGAGTAGATAGAGGTGTACAAGAATTTGAATGCTTTACTCTTCTATGTCGAATCACATCCCATTGGTTAGAGCTTGTGAAATATGCAAGTCGATGGCTTTCTGGATAGGGAATTTCCATCTAACTGATCCACTACTTTGGTCTGATTATGAAGTGCACTTTGAGTGCTGCTGGAATTTGATGGTTTTAACCCAGATTTGAGGTCCTTAGGTGACTGTTGATTAAATTGGTAAATTGAAGCTGTTGATTGATTTGATATCTTATGCATGTGCTTTTTGTAGGACATGAGGCAGCAGGCTAATGATACTGGTGAGGCAGCTGCTATACCTATCACAGTTAGGCAGCTGGAAGCTATTGTCAGGCTAAGCGAGGCTTTAGCAAGAATGAAATTGTAAGGTTTAACATGAGTTGTACAGATGAACTTTTACACTTGAAACTTTTTCATGTCCAATATGCTGCATATGGTTTTAGTGGCAAACAAGCAATTTGTATGTTTTTTCCTTTCCTGTGCAATTTACAGTGTTCTGGGCGCTATATGTATATTTTGCCAAATTGAGGAAGCATGGAATAGTCAAGCTAGTAGAGCCTGTCTTTAGTTCCATATGCTGGTGAGCGAAGAAATGAAGTTTTCTCATTCCAACTTATGTGTTGCAAGATTGTTTGTTCTCTACCTTTTGTTTATTGACTTGCCAAGTTTGTTTTGCGCTTGGGCATGACATTAGAAGGTGTGGTCTCCATTTTATTTGTTCACATTCTGTGCCTTTGTGTTTTTAATCTTATTTGTTCTACTATCACAACTACGATAAGAGATGAAAATATCATTTGATGAGTCATGCCTTTCTTCATATTGGTAGAAAAATAGTTCTTTTAGAATTGCTCGAGTGATATTTGATTGAAGATAGTTTTCCTCATGGCACAAGGTTTTATTGAATTGCATAGCATCAGTCCTTGGGCTCTTGAATAAATTGGATGACACATGCCTGTTCTTGATTCTGATGGAATGTACCTTAATTGTTTCGTGTGATAACAAAAGTGCTGTCTCCTTATGTGCTGTTTGATCTTTCTTTTAGATCCCATGTTGCCACTGAGGAGAATGTGCAAGAAGCAATCAGGCTTTTTACTGTTTCCACAATGGATGCGGCACGTTCTGGGATAAATCAACAAGTAAATCTTACACCTGAAATGGCAAATGAGATCAAGGTTTGTCAATAATCCCTCATGTCTATCGATCTGATCCTACACTTGCATGGTGTTTACATCTTTCATTAAGTTGACTCTTTGCATGAGGTGTCTCTAATCATCATAATTTCTGTCAACAGCAAGCCGAAACTCAAATAAAGAGAAGAATAGGAATCGGAAACCACATATCAGAGAGAAAGTTGATTGATGAGCTGACTAGAATGGGGATGAACGATTCTATAGTAAGTGTTTCATTATCGTGTATTTGCATATATTATCTCTACCTCGATCTTATTAATATTTGTCGTTACTATGATTGACAAAATCCAATTTGACAGTGGCTGTCTTTATAGGGGAGTTATGCTGTGTGCATATTATACAAGCGGAGGATTTTATCCTTTGGGATGATTTTTTCTTCTACCGATTAATTGACTATTGGGTTATTATAGAACTCGTAAACATTCACCAGAACGTGTGGTGGTTTGGCTAAAAGCTGCTATCTGTTCCTTTTCTTGTAAATTTTCTACTTTCTGTGACGTTGCGGTTTCAAAATAATTTGCCCTAGAAGGCATGCTGCTGATTAGCATCCTGGTATTTGACTGATCACTTTTATTGCTGTCAGGTGAGAAGAGCTCTCATAATCATGCACCAAAGAGATGAAGTCGAATATAAGAGAGAAAGGCGCCTCATCTTCCGGAAAGCCTGATATGTTGAAGAGTACATGCCATCGGCGAGTAGCATATTGGAAACTTACGACGGCAACGTGGTGGGGTATAATTAGCCAACACTGCTGGCAGCAAACATAGCAAATGCTGCATCTGGTGCGATTAATGGCATGGGTGGTCGTTAAATATTAGAGTCCTGAATTGTCGAGCATGTATGCTTACTCACTATTAGATGTTATTTCAATTGGAGCTTGAGAATTAGATTTTGTAGGAGTCAAAATGTGTAAATTGTTTTATATTTCAAGTCAAATGTCGGGTGAGAACAGAGCTTCACACGGAGTATCTTCGGTGAATGCTTTCAGCTTTAGCCCCTCAATACATTATTGTGGTGCAGTTGGTAGGGAAGTCACTAAGCATTACCGATTTACCGCAAGTTTAGTGAGCTTGAGCTCTGCAATCTCCTCATAATTGGACGGCTCAGATTATCATTTGGATCTAAAGCAGCTTATAGGTTTTACTTCACAGCAATCTGAAGATTGAAGAATTAATAAATTACAATTTTTAAGAGGTTACTAAGAACTATAACTTGTGATCTACTTAAGAAAATTACAGTATCGTGGGGTAATTACCAAGTGATTCCATCATGATCTTATGAAGTTATTATCAATGATGAAAAATTACTGACCCCAATCAACGATCAAGTTATGACAAATCGGGAAGAATAAAAAAATTACTGAAGAATTATTAGCAATGACATCCTTAAGTTACAAAATGATGCTACACTTTGTAAATTGTTACTAAAGATCAGTATAGCTTGATTGCAAGGAATTTAGCCAATTTACCATAACTTCAGGTCAATTACTCATTGGAGGTTTTATCGATTACGATCGTTTGAGTTAATTTAATATACTCTTAGCAAATCACTAAGCATAACATCAAGAACTCTAGCTAAATTAATTAATCTTAGATAAACAAAAGGAAAGTATAAGCTATAGGTTCCATCACAATAAAAGACTTATGTGATTAATATGTAGTAATATCCTTTCTATACTAAGTATCTCCTTTGGAGGTAGTAAATTGCTTCTTGCAATTTTAAATTTTCTACAATAATGTAAGGTAGTAAAGATATCTTCAAAGCAATAACATCAGTCGAGAAATAATTTATACACGTTATTGGAATAATTACCTTTGAAAGCAGTAATTTCTTTTCTTCTTTTTACTCTTCAAGACAAGTAATCTACCTTAAAAGTAGTGAGACCTCTTAAGACGAAGTAAAATACACTGTAGATGGTCTTTCGGGGTACAAATTAATTTCTTAATTAATAAACCGAGTGAATGCTAATTCTCAAAAATTGTAATTATACTTCTTTTTAGCGAATTGCTAACCAAATCTAATTGTAGTAGCATACCTTATCGCATTATAAATTCAAAAATGGTGTCCTTAATTCATATCTTGTATTTGTAAAATAAGTCTTAGTGCTGTAAATTATGTTTATATTCGTAAGCATTTGTAAATAAAATAAAAAACTATTTAGCAGATTTTTTTTTTTGGTCGGAAAATATTTTGCAGATTATAAAGTACGTTTTGTGTCCACTCATCATCAATTTGTCCTTGTTGCATCGCTTGTTTACTATGAAACTGCTCCTTCTTCCTCCTAGACCGGCTGTCCCTCCCCCATGCTATGCTCCACGCCGCCGAACCAGAAGGAGAGCCTCCCCTTCCATGGCGTCTCTCTCTACCCATCACTGCCCTCTCGCCGAACGTCCTCTGAGGTGCTCCTTCTCGTTCTCACTACTCAAAACCATGAAATTGAATGGTGGGTCGCTTGTTTCTATGGGAAAAAAGTGATTTTTATCTTTTCGTCTTTTGTGTTCAATGCAGATACGCCGTGCTCGGTGCTGGCTTTGCTGGACTCTCCGTCGCCTGGCATCTTTTGCGGGTACCCTATTCCTCTCTATTCATTATGCTCTTGCAGATTTCATGTACAAAGTAGAGAATTGAAAAGACTTAAGAATAGGGACTTGTCGGTTATCTTAGTCTGGTTCCGCTGAGGTGATTGAACACTGAGCTCCTGCGATGGAGCAGGAATGCTGCTGTGCATGCCGCGAAAGGTTTCATTTTGTATGCTTCAAAATGCAGCTGATTTTGTTAGATATGGCATGGATGCCCCGAGAATTTGTTAATGGCTTGTTTGAGAATCTAGGCCGAAGTTGGACTAGGAAGAGGCTGTGCTTAGTCTAACCAATTTGATGTTTGCAAGTATGAATCCATGAGGGGTGAGTCCTGGCGGATGATTTGTCTTTTCTGCTGATATTGGGAAGCATGGAAAACTAGTTCTTTGTGTAGAACTATCGATTGATAGCAAGATGACGGGAAATGGCTCTGTGGCCTTTTTTAACTCCTCGGGGCTTGATATTTCAGCTGAACTATGTTTTTTGTTTACTTTTCCGCTCACTGGCATGTCTTTGTTATCATCTTGATTCCACTTTTTCATAGGGAGTGACAGTCAATGGGTCACAGCATTCGAAGTGCATTGCTGCTTTGTAATTTTCATATAGGCTTGTTTTGAAGGTTCAGATTTTACAATTCTCATTTATGCATTCATTTGGCTCTGTTATTTTGTACGCTTTATTTGTTTTAACATATGCTTGGTGGTACTTTTGATGTTGATCAGACCTAGGATTGCTCTTTATAATTTGTTCATGGTTTGGAATTTACTTTTGCAGCACAGCCCGGAAAAGTTGCATCTAAGAATTGACATATATGACGAAAGTGGCATTGGTGGTGGTGCATCTGGAATTGCTGGAGGACTTCTTCACCCGTATTCACCCAAAGGTCCTCATCACCTCCCCTACCACCAGTCTGACTGATGGCTTTTGTTATTGGAGCCTCTCATTGGGGCTCTAAATTTGATTGGGCAGGTAAACTGATTTTCTATGATTTGCAGTAAAACTTCTTTGGCGGGGTGCAGAATGTTGGAAAGAGTGTCTCAAGCTTCTAAAAATTGCCGAAAGAGTGGTGGATAAGAGGAATTCAAATTCTCAAAACGTGGAGCTTGAGTGGAATTTAGGTGAAAGTATTATTAGGAGAAGGTACCCTTTTTTATGATCATACTTCTGTTCTTTCTTTTGCTGGCATTGGACTGTCTTTCACCATTAGGACTTGTCTATAATTGAGGTTGACTCTTGGTTTGAATGTCGAAATGCTTTATAGGCCTGTTCGATGATTGGCTATGCTGTGTATTAGAGGGCTTTGTCTTTATATATTCTTCTGCTATCATACATTGACTTGTCAATCTCACCTGTTTCTTGTGCCTAAGTATACCTTTTAACCTTTCCACATTTCCTTCTGCTATAACTTTCTAGTAACTCCCTTTTACTCCATCTTTCTTCTTGTGGTCTAGGACCTTCTATGTTAGGCTTTTTCAATTTCTTTGTATTGGGTTTTAATGCTGGTTAATGTTTCATATGGTGTTTACTGCAGGGGCATCTTAAGACCAGCAATGGATGCAAAACACCTGGATATATTGACAAATGTAATTTTTTGATCACCGTGCTAGAATTTTTTGTTAGTGGATTATAGTGTGATCTAGGTGCTTTGTTCATGTTCAGAATGCACAAAATTGCCTTCCCTTTTGTAAAATAGAGTCAATTGACAAGGATGCTGCAGAAGCTCTGGTGCCTAACATAAAAGTACCTTTTAACTCTGTCTTCCATATGCCTGAGGCAGTGAATATCCATCCTTTGTGCTATCTTCAGGTTGGTATTGACCATCGAGAATTAAACTTTCCTTCTATTGTTTCTTCCCTAATTGTCATTTACATTGAATTAAGTTTACTAGGCACTTTTCTTGGCTTGTCAAAATTTAGTAGAAGAGATGTCAACCTCAAGCTTTGGAGGAAAAGAGCTTTACATGCACAAGAAATCAATTGTCAGACTCTCTGATTTTGAAGGTATTTCAGGTTACCTTGTCATTAGGTTAGATATTCTAATTTGATAATCAAATGGAAAAGTTGGTTATGCTAGAAAATCACCTAGCAAATATGTATTGCTAACTTTTTTTTTTTTTAATCGAATTTGTGACAATTCAGGAGAATATGATGCTGTAATAGTTTGTCTAGGGGCCAAAGCAGACCTCCTCCCTGAGCTCTCTGGAAGACTTCCCCTTAGGACGTGCAGAGGAGTCATCGCTCATTTGCAGCTACCTGATAATGTTGGGTGAGGGCCATATCCTGTTTGTCTTGTATCAATGTGATGCAGAAAGCTTTATGGCGGGCTTTAATGTCCCCACCATTATAAAAAAGATATGGATCATTGGGAAAGATGAAGATTTTCACGTAGCATGCTATTTTGATTGTCATTTTCGTTGGCTCTCTATCTATGTCAAAGTATTTATGCTCGCTTGTCTTTTCGGTGACTCTTTTTCCACTACTAAAAAATAAAAAGTCACCTAATCGTGATGCTTTTCTCCAGAGAAACTTATCCAGATCACAGCCCCTCAATCCTATCCGATGCATGGCTTGCTGTTCAGGGACCCCGAGATATACTTGTAGGCTCCACATGGGAGTGGAAGTCAAGAAACTATTCATCAGGTGTATCAGCAGAGGAAGCTTCGACAGCACTTAAACAACTTTTACCGAAGGCTTCTGCCATTTACCCGAAAATCAAGGACTGGTCTTTTGTTGGAGCTAAGGCAGGCATAAGGGCAATGCCGCCACTCACTTCCTTTGGCTCACTTCCAGTTCTTGGTAGAATAGATGATTTGGTGGTTGGGAATCATTCCTGTAACTTTTGGGTTTTTGGAGGGCTTGGTGCCAGAGGTCTGTTGTACCATGGTTTGCTTGGTAAACTCATGGCACAAGCTGTTCTTTTCAATGATGAAACTTTGCTACCTGTAGAACTGACTTCTTGGAAGAGATAAAATCATTGCTTTGGGAATAACTAACGTCTTCCCATATCTTCAGTCTGAATGTTTCTGAACATGCTGCAACAATTAGGCTGATTCTTTAAGATCTAGTTCAGTTGTATCTGCTCTACCTTTTTGTCCACAAAGCAGCTGCTGAATTTGTGTAGAAACGGTTCAACCGAAAAAAGATTGTGTATGAACAGATGAGATATTTATGAAGGTCACGAGAGATGTAGTGTAGATAACATGGCACTAGCGATGCTTCTGAACCTTTGGCTTTGGGAACATAAGGAGTTACCAAGCGCATTACATCCAGCTATTAGCACGCGTACATTCTAACGTGCTTTCATCAATTTGAGAAGCGGGTAAAAGATCCGAGTTTTAGTGTAGATCGCAACACGTTGGTTTAACCATAAGTCACAAATTAGACTTACTGATATATTATATAATCATCTGTGCTGTTGTGAGACCAACCCAGTAACTTCATGGGAATCTCTTTTCCCACTCCATCCTGAAGTGGATTCAAAGATACGCTCCTCTCTAAAGAAAAGAATTTTGAAACAGGTCTCTTGACTGCACGAAGATTGAATTCAACATTCCACTAGGCCTCTCCAAGGCATAGAACTTACATGCAGTACGTTGGCAAAACCAAAAGCTACCCTACATACCATTCTGAGGATGGCCATTGAAAATACATTTCTCATTGACTTACGCAGAGTCAAGCTGGCAAGGCTCGGAACATATTTGAGCAAAATCAGACACCCAGAGGGAGTGAGACAGACAAACAGAGCCTTCTAGTGCCAAAAAGTAGTCAACAGCCAAATCACGAAAACTGTCACATTTTACAAGTAATGCACCAGATCTTAACTGGACAAACCGACGAGGATTGTAGTGAATTTGTCACCTATGGAGATGTCCAGGTATAAACCTGACCGCCACCAGTAGCTCCCGCAAGCACCCCAACCTCAAGCGGATGTGCATCAAACCTGCATGGGATTGCAGACATGCATGGACTCTGCAAACTCATGACAGTTTTTCTTTGCGTCGTAGAGACGACATCAACTGCTCTCTTTGTATTGCCAATGAAGATATATGAATCATCCCAGCCCCAAATTGCTCTGCTCCCAGAGAAAATGAGATGTCAAGTCATCTAATGCTCATATGTACCAGTAAAAATTTCCTTGTACAATTAAAGCAGTAGGCGCAGATGAACCCAAGACTATCAGGGTACTTAAGTTAACTCGAACATACAACAGCCGTAGCTCTAGTGTTGAATGGTGGAAAGAAAAAAATGTTAACTACACAGGACATGGAGAAGCTGGACATAAATAGATACAAATACTTGAAAAAACTAATAAAGACCTAGGCCCTGGAAGGTACCATAAATATCAATGCACTCATCCAGCGAAAATATTCTGAACAGCAAAAGATCACAGCCTTTCTCATGTAAAATTCTGATAAGGTAGCAGTAGCATTTATTCATTGAGCAATTGTTAAAACACTCTGAAAATTCAGACGTTGTTCTTAATAACAAACCTGACACTTCACCAACAAGAAGCTCCTCTATATCAACATGCCATTTTATTTGCTCATAAATTTCTAACCTAAAGCTCAGATTTCATGACAGAACCCGGCTGGTAATCATTCTGGTGCCACTAAACAAACATAACGATCCTGACTTGTCAATGATTGAGTTTCAAGGGACTTCAGATGCTCATGAAAGATATCATTAACATGTGATGCTCGAGTAAACGAGTCTCCAGATTACCCAATTGCAGTGATGATAACAAAACATTAACTTTTCTCAAGAAATAACAGCATCTGAAAGTTTCTGTAAGTATTCTAACTTGAGTATATCCTGAACAATTCATACCTGAAAGAGGAGATCCATCTACTCGTCTGGTTATTGTGGGAGACGTGAGAAGTCTTCTCAAAATTGTCCCCACTTGCTATACATATCGTGTTGTCAAAACTGCATGAACAAGCCAACTATCAAATAACCAAGATAACCTTAAAACACCAAAGGATTCTGAAAAGAAGGACTCGGTAGTCCACTCAAAGTACAATATATAAAACACAATCACGCTTTTAACAACCGCACATAAGTCCACATTATTATTCCATCCTATGAAAATATTGCAACTGACCTGGTCGTTGCAAGGCAGCTACCAGAAGGAGAAAAATAAGCAGAATGCACGGCCCGTTCATGTTCAATAACCTTTAGACTCTTTGAACCCATTCTCCTCAAATCCCAAATACGAGCAGTGCCCTCTGAAGAGCTTGTTGCAAAGACAAAGCAATCTTGTGATTTAAAGTCTATGGTGTTGATTCTATCTTCATGCAGAGCCCAAAAAGCAGTGGATTTTCCAACCCGCAGATCCCAGATATTTAAACCACCACGACCCTCACCAAAAAACAAGCAGCTTCCATCGTTGGGTCGTTGAGAGAGAGAAAAGATAGCATCATCACTTGCATGTACCAAATCAAATATCTCTTTCTCGACATCCATCATGCGGACAAATCCATTATAGCAGCAGGTTAAAATCTGAACAAAAGATCAACCATCATAAATTCTTTTAAGAGCATATGTGCCACACAACTCAACATACATGAATTACATAGATTGGAAACCAAGCTAGAACGTACTTATCAAGATCATTACCATGCACAGTGGTTATAAGAACTTGGTATGGTTGCCTTTCTTGCGGAACTCATGGTTCACACAAGTATCATATATGCTTCAACACGTGTATAGCATATATAATTTTCACGAACTTAGAAAAGTTGAATCAAACAACAACAAATAAAGTTCCTACACAGCTAATCAGTATTTTGACAAATCTGATAATCTTTCAAATTTGGATTCAGTTTCATTTCTTTTCTCAGGTTAGTGAGGAAATAAAGTTTCCAGATGTTAAGAACACATAAGAGAAATGCATAAGAGGCACTAAACAGGCCATCATGCTGACAGTTCAAAAAATACAGTCGGCAATAATTCAATAATCAAACATTGAATCCAACTGGCTGACAGGAAACTGATCATAATAGAATTCAAGGTCAGCATGAAGCACGCAAACACGAATTCCTGCTTTAGTTCCAATCACGTATCCACATTCCTGCACCTCAGACAGGTGCTTTTCAATTAACTTTAGGCTAGTCATGGCAATTATCGGTAATTCAACATAATACCTAGAAGAAATGGATAAACCGATACTGACAATTGGTGAACCAAAGCAGCGTCAGAAATACCTTTCCAATGTTATGTGGTTGGATTGAGATCCCTCCAATTGGACCGGAATGTGGGTGGTACAAGTATATTCCGTCTCCCTCCTCTTCCTTGGGATTCATATTCCAAAACCCGACATTTCCGTACTTGTTTCCGACAGCGACCATTCTCATTTCGGTGGTAGGGAAGAATTTCACCACCATTGCCCTTCCAGGAACAACTCTAGCTACATTCTCCTCTTCCAGTGTCAAAGAACTAACGAACTTCAAGGAATCATCGACACCTTCTCTCTTCATTCCATAACCTGGAGAGCCCTCCATTTTCAGCGTACTAACGACCTCTGATGAATCCTCGGTCTTGATGCCTCCACAACCCATCGAGCGTTCGCTCACACCCGCGACTGAATCTCTCAAAATCTCGTCTTTACACCCCTCAACTCCACCACTTCCCTCTCCCGCCGAACCCCCCATCTCGGGTTTCTTCGAGACACGCCGCACAGCCCGAACGAACGCGTCCCCGGACCGGGAACCGTCGTACGCGTCAACCATCGAGAAAGGCCCCAACTTCCGGGGCGAGAACTCGGGCTTCGACTCTAGGGCTCCAGGGGCGGCCGCGGCGGCGTCATCGAAGTCGCCCTCGAGGCCGGTGGAGTCCGGCGGCATCCCCCTGGTGCGGAGGGAGCGCCGGATGACGAGCGGCGCCTCGTCCTTAGGCTTTCTGTACGTCTTGGCCGCGGAGGTCCTGGCCTTGCTCTCGATCCTGGCACCAGCAGAAACACCCAAACATCACGCGCGAACAGAGCAGACGAGCAACAGGGCACCCGAGAAATCGCTCAAAAAACGATGAGAGAGAGAGAGAGAGAGAGAGAGAGAGAGAGAGAGTACTTTTGGCGCTTGGAGGAAGAGGAGAGATGGGAGGCCATGGAGTGGAGCTTGAGGGCGGCCATCATCTGGTCGTTCCGCCTGATGTTCTCGAGCCTCTTGCGCTCGTACTCCGTCAGCTCCTGGGTCGCCATTGCAGAGGCAAACTCGCCCTTCCCTTCTCCTCCCGCGACACGCAGAGAGTTGCAGAGAGACAGAGAAGAGAGAGAGAGAGAGAGAGAAGCGCGCCACGACAAGTCCAAAACTTCCCTCCATTTTACTCTCTCCCTTTCTGCAGCTTTTTAAGAGAGGCGGTTTCTTGGGCGGCCCTCTGCAATTCCCTCCATTCCCCCCCCCCCCCCCCCAAAAAAAAGAAATAAAAAAATCTCCCTCTAATTTCATTTCATTTTCCCCATTATCTTTGCAAAAATAAACATTGAGATAAATTAAAATTCACAATCAAATCGAGAATCGGATCTAAAATATACGGATGATTATTATTCGATAGACCTGTCTACTGGGTGGGTTAAGTCTAGTTTGGGTTGGGTCGAAAATGATCTAGCCCATTTTGATCCATATTCATGTAGTGTAAATTTAGCCTGTTTGTTTGTGTTCTTTTCTTCTAGTCATAAACATAATTTTTATTTTTTTGTTTGGGGAGAACAAAAAAACAAAACTTGTGTTTGTTTGCGTTTTTGTTCCTAACAAATTTGGAATAAACAAAAAAAGAAAAACTTGTTTTTTTTTTTTAAGAATACTTTTAAGAAATAATTTTTCTCTCTTCTATTTTTTTCTTCTCTTTATTTTCTTCTTCTTTTTTCTTTGGTCGGTCGCCGGCCTCGGCCATGGCCGGCGACCGGCCAAAAGGAATAAAAAAGAAAAAGAAAAAAAGAAAAAAAGAAAAGAAAAAGGAAAACTAAAAAAGAAAAAAGGAAAAATAAAATAAAAATATTAAAAAATTAAAAGAAACAAAAAAAATTATACAAATTTACCAAACGTGTTTCTGTTCTTTTTCTATTTCAGAAACAAATTTACCAAACATGTTCTTCCGTTAAAAAATTGTTCCCGAATAGAAATAGTTTTTTTATTTCATTCCCTAACAATTTTTGAACATACACGTTACCAAACGCACCCCTAGTTACTTATATCCGACTCGATCCGTATTATTAAAACCCATTAATAGTATAGGAAAACCCTCACTCACAATAAGCTTTCTATTCTAATTGGATAAAAACTTCAATTAAAAGATAGTAAATAAAATAAAAAAATGTAAAAAAACTTATAAATTGAAATATTTAAAAAAAAACTTGACCAACAAAATATATTTACAAAAAATTTAGGGTGGATAAACCCATTTTGCAACTTGGATATAATGAGCCTAATTTAATGTGGGTAGCTCTTTTATTTTTAAATGGGTTATAAATGAGTTAAGAAAAAATAAAACTAAAAAAAATAGATTATTAGCAACGCATCATTTAACCCATTTTGCAAAACAAACACCCACTCAAGATGTGGTCTAATTCTACGAACATTTTGGAGGTCTTCAAGGATCAAATTGATGATCATAAGAACCTATGAAAAGTTACTGTATGCAAGTGCATGAGATTAGGGGCAAACGCAAAGAAAAAGACATAAAATTCAAACACAATACATATGGAATTAGAACAATACATGATATACAATGCAACTAGAAAGTACAGTAGTAGAAATGGATCTCAAAAGTGCACATCAGGTGTGTTCCTCAAAAGTGTTTTAAAATTCGGCATCTGTCAGCAACAGTAGCAGAGTCGACTCATGCACAAATAACAAAGAGCAAAACCAAGTCTCATGTCTACAACAGTGACTCTTAGTGTCATTAACAATCTTTGTGAAAGACCACGAAAACGTGAGAGCCTACCAAGCCACAGAAACCGATTGCATCCTACTTAACTAATAACACCACAAAGCCAAAAGAAAACTCCAACAAAGGACGACACGGACATCAAAAAACATATCGAACAAAAATTGTCAAGCAGAGCAAAAGAGAATGGGAGAAGCAAAGCACTCAAAACCCGTCTGTCCATCTAGCGATTCAAACGCGCAAAATGAAGCACGCGTCAACAAGGCTAATGGCACGAGCAACCTGCGAAAGTTAAGGGGTAAGGCATGGACTCATGCATCGAGGAGCGCTGTTGAGGCAAAAATCGACATCTGGGAGCTGGATTTTCACAGGGTGACGCTGAAGCTCGTCGACCTTCGGGGGAGTGGCGGAGGTGGCTCGAAAGCGAGTTGTGAAGGTGAGCGGCGGAGGCATTTCAGAGGCGAGCGGTGGAGGTGGGTGATGAACGGTTGCGATCGAGTAGCTGAGGAAGCTTTGTGTGTTTTAGGTTACCCACTTAAATTGAAAATGAGTCAAAACATTTCACCTATTTATCGAACCATGTAAATTTAGTAAAAAACTTTTTGGACTTATTTTAACTGGGCCTTTATATTTTTATGACCCACATACAACCCATTAGTGCAAAATAAGAAAGTGAGTTATGGACCCATTTTGCCATCTCTATTCTCTGATGATGCAGGTTCTTTTAGAACTAACTTAATATTCGTATAATAGGTTCAGAACTGATCGGACAATTTCTTTGATTCGTTATAAAAAGGTATTTCGATAACTTGCCTCTTGGCTTGCTTTTCATCGTGCCACACTATTTGAGAAGCTCTCTAGTGTTCACTATTTTAATTGATTTATTTTTATCAGCTTGGTAACCAAAAAAAAAAAAAAGTGTTGCGTTCGGAAACATGAACTACAATTGCAAGGACCATACATTAAAAAATAACTACGATTTCATGTTAGCTCGTTTTATTATTCTCACAAATTGAAGAATTTAGCCAACATTCTCATAGTAAATTTTTAGAAGGGAAAAAGCGATAAAGAATCTTCAAACTATATCCATTGTCACAGATTTACTCAAAACTCATTTTTGTGACTTAAAACATCTCAATTGTGCCTAAGGCAATATATTTATCATAAATTTTTTATCATGACAACATAAATTTTGAACTTACACTCGCATGATACATTCAAGGTTCAGTTAGATGATTTGGTAATTATTTTTAGATTTGCATTTTTGCATAATATTTAATACTCTCAATTCCTAAAAGTATTTGAATATTTATACTTGAGTTGATCAAAACTGTGAAAATTTCAAGCCCAAAAAAAAATAAAAAATGACATGGGGCAAAATTACTGATAGTTGAGGAACCTAGTGTCAAGAAGTGCCGAGCGAGCCTATATCTGGCAAACCTTTGTAGTCATGAAAGTTTAACGCGAGACGGATAGCACAAAAATGAAGGTGCGTATATCCTTGCTGAGTCCACCGTTGTGGGAACTCAGGACAGATCTAGAGGGTCCAAAACTGCTCTAGTTGAGTTGCAAGAGCAAGATGTTAATCAAGGCGAGTAGACTGCACAAGCAAATTAATTATTTCAACCTGATGCTTCTCCTATTTTTGGCCAAAAAAATTGCTTCTTTTGTTGTTTAACGGTGGGCCTCCATCGTTAGCCAGCTTCGAATGACACTCGATATAAAATATACCCACAATTACTTAGTCTTAAGAAAATGCCACTGAAGTGATGATCACGGATGTCCCTTCTCTTATTTGGCTGGATCCTGTTAAAAAGAACGTTCATAAGTTTAGATTCCAAAAAAGCTTTTGTCTATCCATTTTCTCTTTAAAGTCGAAAAGTTTATGTTAAATTACTTGTACGCTCCTTCCATTTCAAGAAAACTATGCATGGTATTCCATCCAATCAAAACCAAGAGGAGGCGGCATGACTGACCAATCACAGATTTTGCCAAGTACAAACGAATCAACACGCAACCAATTCCCAAAAACTTTATTCCATCGGCGAATTTATCTAATAGTTACAAATAACTACTCCAAAGTTTCACCAAATGGCCGCCTTAATCATCGAACGGCGGCGACAAGCCTCAATTGTGGTGGCCGCCAGGTCCAAACAGTGGAACAGGGGTTCAGGGCAAGATCCGATAATGAAAATGTGTCGCTTCGCCTTCTTCTGGGGCACGGCCTTTTGGGACCAGGTCTCTTGCCTTTGTCGTGGGGAGAGAAGCTAAGTCAAAAGCTAAAACGAGCATGAGGAGGAGGATCATCCATGAGCGTTTCAAACTGGCTCTCTCCATTGTTTCTCTTTCGATAATTTTCTCCCAGAAGTATATGCATGAATTTGCTCTAGCATCACTATTTATAGGTATGAATTCCACGGAGAAGGATGCCATCTCCATATTGCTTGCCATGGCATTACAAATGTGTCGGTTAGAGTTGTGTATTTAGGTTACTAGAATTGATAGGTGCATATTCAAACTTCATTAAGTACGAAGAGAAAAACATGTTGCGGCTGCTTCCAAATCGAAATTTCGACACCGGTGGCCATTGTTGCGAATCCTATTCAAGGCGAGTTAATCAGATAAAGATAGCAATGGCGCATGAAAGACTACTGAACAAACTGACAAAAAAAAAAAGAAGGAATGAGAAGCTTTGTTCTAATCCATTCTAATCCACATTAGCACAATTTATATATATGCGTGCGTGACCATTTCTCTCGAGCGAATTCGAAGTCATTCCTTTTATGCAATTCATCTACCACTACTTTGATCTCATTCTTAGCATACATGCCCCGGATAAACCTTGACTTTACAAATTGGGAATCACACAATTTGTTATAGAAAATTATTTCAAATGACTCGCTTTCTATCTTGCTTTTCATTGTCCAATGTCGCTTGAGAAGATCACTCTTGTTCACTATTTTATTTTAGAGACGTCAAAGCAACATAGGAGAGACAAAATAATAAAAAAGAGCTATGTTGGCATTTTCAGTCAGTCAAGTTGGATGGAGTTTGTGAAAGAATTTAATTATATGAATTTGACTAGTTTTGGGACTTAATTGTACTTTTTGAGAGTTTTAGGACTACTTCCGTGACAAGTTTTATAGTTTCCAATACACTCCCAAAAAAAAAAAAAAAAGACCAAAAGGAGGTAAGATAAATTAGTATGCAACTAAATCTGCAACAACTTTATTCAATTGGTGAATTTATTGAATAATTACAAGTAATTGCTTCAAAAAATTCACTCGAAGGCGGACTCAATTATGCTATGGCCGTGACAAGGCTCAATGATGACCGGGATCGGGTCCACCGGGGGCGTCACGCAAGATTTGGTAGTGAAAATGGGTTGCTTCGCCTTCTTCTCCGATGCTGGAACTTTCAATGGGACTTTCAATGGGACTAGGTCCACTGGGGACATCATGCAAGATCTGGTAGAGAGAACGGCCTGCTTCACCTTCTTCTTCGACGCCGGCATGGCCTTGCCCGCCTAGGTCTCTCGCCTTTGTTGTAGGGAGAGGAGCTAGGCCAAATGCCACAATGAGCATGAGGAGGATCGTCCATGAGCATTTTAGATTAGCTCTTGCCATTGTTTCTTTCTTCTTCCTTCTTCCTAATAATTTTGTCCCTAAAGTATATGCATGGCCCTTGCTCTAGTATCGCTATTTATAGGTACAGATTCTATTGAGAAGGATGCCATCTCTATATTGCTCGTTTGACATTACTCATGTGTAGTGTTAAGAGTTCTAGATTTGTTTCTAGAATTGGTAGATGCAAATCAGCACAAGTTATCCTCGATATGTTTCCATGTATGCACGACAACTTGCCTTTTAAGAGCCAAATCTAATTCATAGAATCCATCTGCCATTACTTCCATCCCATTTTTAGCACATGAATATCTTGCTTAAATTTTGACCTCTACATTTCAATAATCACACGATTCGTTATTGAAAAGTATTTTGTTAGAATAATTAAATATTAAATTACGTATCCATCTAACGGTTTAAACTTTTAGAACTGTTGGTAATTATCTCACAAAATCTCACAAGATTTATATGTCCTGCATAAATCTTGACTTCACAATTAGGTAATCACGCAATTTGTTATAGAGAAGTATTTCCAAAAACTCGTTTCCCATCTTGGTTTTCATTGTCCGACGTCTTGAGAAGATCACTCTTCTTTACTGTTTATATATATTCACTTTATTAGCTGAGTAACGATAGTTAAAATAAGGCGTTGGGTTTGCGCACATTAGCTTGGACCGAACCAAGTCAGTATGAAAGAGAGATTTCATAGTGGGACACTTTCGCGACCAATTTGGCTGTGGAAATAGCAACTTCCCCTAATTGTCAAGAGCGTCTTGTTAAATTATTAATAGTGGAAACATTTCCTTGCAAGACACTTCCAAAATGAAATAATTACATTTTTAAAAAAAAAAATTCACTCACTTTAATCGTAAATTATATATTACCAAAGAACCTTTAATAATCTTTAACTAGTGCCCAAGAAACACTCTTTAATGTTTTCTTTGTCAAAAATTAATACATAGCCTTTAGGGTAATTTGACCGTTTCAATCTAGCAATTTAAATTAGTATAAGAAATGTAGGTAAAAAGGAGAGAAGACGAAAAGCATGGGTAAAAGTGACCACTCAATCTGCTTACGGATAGGCCTGGTTTTTCGGTTTTGATCTCAAAGGGATTCATGTGATTCCTATGTTATGTGTCAGCGAATAAAAGGTATGGAACAATTTTGGTGTAAAGTTTACCGGTAAGTATCTGATTTCCACTAAATTGTGGATAATTTATCCCGAATCTTGCACAAAATATAAACTGAAGTCTGTTTCCTTAATACACCTCTAAGTTTTCATATTGGCCTACCAAAAAATTCCATACTAATTTTTGCTAAATGCAAATACGACACAAACAAATTCTAAACTATGCCATTGTTATACCAATATCCTTTTTTTTTTTTATCATAAAAAACCCTAAAATATGCCCATTGTAAATCTAATACCTCAAATTTTTTAATGTCACCAAAGCTCATAAACTATGCTCACATTGGTATAAGTTTAGGGAATTATGAAAATTTAAATAAAAAGGGCATTAGTGCATATTTGGCAAAGTTTAGGATTTTTGTGGCAGATAATGGCTATTTTTGTCACAAGGGTACAATATTTAGGGTTTTTGTGACACCAAAAAAAATAAAGAAACCTTTGAGGTCGTATAAAAATCCAATTGAAAAGTTTAAACTATTAGGTTGATGGAGGTGGCGTGTAAATAAATTGAATGTAAACCCCATCGTCAAGTCAGGCTTGGGGTAAATTGCAACACATTCTCTCACGTTCAAGTTGGATTAGAAATGACACATGATATTTGACTAATGGGGTAAATGCCCATGTGAAATAAACTAGGATAGATCCAAATAATATATTTAAAAGTCAAACCCAATAACTTAACTATTACGTGGAGGAAGAGTATACACACACAAACCCCATAGTCAAGTGCTGAGATTTTTTTAACAGGAGTATTAACTTTACATAGCATAATTTAATGAGACCACTGCAACCTGTTTTAAAAGTTTAAGCTGTTTGATAAAAAGTTTGTTTGTTTCGTGAAAAATAGTTCTTAGGAAAATATTTTCCTCATTTTCCTGTGTTTGGTTCGCTTAAGAAAATGAGTCAATGAATAGGGTTTTCCTACCAAAATTTAAATTCAAAAAAATTATATCTTATTTGAAAGAGCTTGAAAACGTTTTCCAAAATATTATTCATGTGTTAGGGTCCTTGGTTCATGGCTGGTGGAAGGCCGCCTAGCTTGAGGCTCACTAGATATAGGCGAGCTCGTGGCTTGCCCGATATTGGTGAGGTTGACCTTGCTCGAGGTTGGCAAGCTCGAGCTTGCCTATGGTCATCGTCGGGCAAGCCTATGGTTGTCCTCAGCCGATCGCAGTGAAGAAATTGGGCAAATAAAAGGAAAGAAATGAAAAAAGAAAAAGAAAAGCGAATATTTAAAAAAAAAAGAAAATAAAAGATAAAAGATAATTAGAATTTTAAATTTTTTGAAAAATGCATTTTTTTTTACTTAAAACATCTCAAATTGTGCCTAAGGTAATATATTTATCATAAATTTTTTATCATGACGACATAAATTCTGAACTTACACTCGCATGATACATTCAAGGTTCAGTTAAATGATTTGGTAATCATTTTTAGATTTGCATTTTTGCATAATATTTAATACTCTCAAATCCTAAAAGTATTTGAATATCTATACTTGAGTTGATCAAAACCGAAAAATTTCAAGCCCAAAAAAATAAAAATGACATGGGGCAAAATGACTGATAGTCGAGGAACCTAGTGTCAAGAAGTGCTGAGCTAGCCTATATCTGGCAAACCTTTGTAGTCATGGAAGCTTAACGTGAGACGGATAGCACAAAAATGAAGGTGCGTATATCCTTGCTGAGTCCACCGTTGTGGGAACTCGGGACAGATCTAGAGGGTCCAAAACTGCTCTAGTTGAGTCGCAAGAGCAAGATGTTAATCAAAGCGAGTAGACTGCACAAGCAAATTAATTATCTCAACCTGATGCTTCTCCTATTTTTGGCCAGAAAAATTGCTTCTTTTGTTGTTTAACGGTGGACCTCCATCGTTAGCCAGCTTCGAATGACACTCGATATAAGATATACCCACAATTACTTAGTCTTAAGAAAATGCCACTGAAGTGATGATCACGGATGTCCCTTCTCTTATTTGGCTGGATCCTGTTAAAAAGAACGTTCATAAATTTAGATTCCAAAAAAGCTTTTGTCTATCCATTTTCTCTTTAAAGTCGAAAAGTTTATGTTAAATTACTTGTACGCTCCTTCCATTTCAAGAAAACTATGCATGGTATTCCATCCAATCAAAACCAAGAGGAGGCGGCATGACTGACCAATCACAGATTTTGCCAAGTATAAACGAATCAACAGGCAACCAAATCCCAAAAACTTTATTCCATGGGCGAATTTATCTAATGGTTACAAATAACTACTCCACAGTTTCACCAAATGGCCGCCTTAATCATCGAACGGCGGCGACAAGCCTCAATTGTGGCGGCCGACCGGTCCAAACGGTGGAACGGGGGTTCAAGGCAAGATCCGGTAGTGAAAATGTGTCGCTTCGCCTTCTTCTGATGCACGGCCTTTTGGGACCAGGTCTCTTGCCTTTGTCGTGGGGAGAGAAGCTAAGCCAAAAGCTAAAACTAGCATGAGGAGGAGGATCGTCCATGAGCGTTTCAAACTGGCTCTCTCCATTGTTTCTCTTTCGATAATTTTCTCCCAAAAGTATATGCTTGAATTTGCTCTAGCATCGCTATTTATAGGTTTGAATTCCATGGAGAAGGATGCCATCTCCATATTGCTTGCCATGGCATTACAAATGTGTCGGTTAGAGTTGTGGATTTAGGTTTCTAGAATTGATAGATGCATATTCAGACTTTATTAAGTACGGAGAAAAAAACATGTTGCGGCTGCTTCCAAATCGAAATTTCGACGCTGGTGGCCATTGTTGCGAATCCGATTCAAGGCAAGTCAATCGGATAGAGATAGCAATGGCGCATGAAAGAATACTGAACAAACTAACATAAAAAAAAAAAAAAAAAAAAAAAAAAAAAACAAGGAATGAGAAGCTTCGTTCTAATCCACATTAGCACGCGCGCGACCATTTCTCTCGAGTGAAATTCGAAGTTATTCCTTTTATGCCATTCATCTACCACTACTTTGATCTCATTCTTAGCATACATGCCCCGGATAAACCTTGACTTTACAAATAGGGAATTGCACAATTTGTTATAGAAAATTATTTCAAATGACTCGCTTTCCATCTTGCTTTTCATTGTCCAATGTCGCTTGAGAAGATCACTCTTGTTCACTATTTTATTTTAGAGACGTCAAAGCAACATAGGAGAGACAAAATAATAAAAAAAGAGCTATGTTGGCATTTTCAGTCAGTCAAGTTGGATGGAGTTTGTGAAAGGATTTAATTATGTGAATTTGACTAGTTTTGGGACTTAATTGTACTTTTTGAGAGTTTTAGGACTACTTCCGTGACAAGTTTTATAGTTTCCAATACACTCCCAAAAAAAAAAAAAAAAAAAAAGACCAAAAGGAGGTAAGATAAATTAGTATGCAACTAAATCTGCAACAACTTTATTCAATTGGTGAATTTATTGAATAATTACAAGTAATTGCTTCAAAAAATTCACTCGAAGGCGGACTCAATTATGCTATGGCCGTGACAAGGCTCAATGATGACCGGGATCGGGTCCACCGGGGGCGTCACGCAAGATTTGGTAGTGAAAATGGGTTGCTTCGCCTTCTTCTCCGATGCTGGAACTTTCAATGGGACTTTCAATGGGACTAGGTCCACTGGGGACATCATGCAAGATCTGGTAGAGAGAACGGCCTGCTTCACCTTCTTCTTCGACGCCGGCATGGCCTTGCCCGCCTAGGTCTCTCGCCTTTGTTGTAGGGAGAGGAGCTAGGCCAAATGCCACAATGAGCATGAGGAGGATCGTCCATGAGCATTTTAGATTAGCTCTTGCCATTGTTTCTTTCTTCTTCCTTCTTCCTAATAATTTTGTCCCTAAAGTATATGCATGGCCCTTGCTCTAGTATCGCTATTTATAGGTACAGATTCTATTGAGAAGGATGCCATCTCTATATTGCTCGTCTGACATTACTCATGTGTAGTGTTAAGAGTTCTAGATTTGTTTCTAGAATTGGTAGATGCAAATCAGCACAAGTTATCCTCGATATGTTTCCATGTATGCACGACAACTTGCCTTTTAAGAGCCAAATCTAATTCATAGAATCCATCTGCCATTACTTCCATCCCATTTTTAGCACATGAATATCTTGCTTAAATTTTGACCTCTACATTTCAATAATCACACGATTCGTTATTGAAAAGTATTTTGTTAGAATAATTAAATATTAAATTACGTATCCATCTAACGGTTTAAACTTTTAGAACTGTTGATAATGGTCTCACAAAATCTCACAAGATTTATATGTCCTGGATAAATCTTGACTTCACAATTAGGTAATCATGCAACTTGTTATAGAGAAGTATTTCCAAAAACTCGTTTCCATCTTGGTTTTCATTGTCCAACGTCTTGAGAAGATCACTCTTCTTCACCGTTTTAATATATTCACTTTATTAGCTGAGTAACGATAGTTAAAATAAGGTGTTGGGTTCGCGTTCATTAGCTTGGACCGAACCAAGTCAGTATGAAAGAGAGACTTCATAGTGGGACACTTTCCCGACCAATTTGGCTGTGGAAATAGCAACTTCCCCTAATTGTCAAAAGCGTGTTGTTAAATTATTAATAGTGGAAACATTTCCTTGCAAGACACGTCGAATATGAAATAATTACATTTTTTTTTTAAATTCACTCACTTTAATAGTAAATTAGATATTTTCAAAGAGCCTTTAATAATCTTTAACTAGTGCCCAAGAAACACTTCTTAACGTTTTCTTTGTCAAAATTAACACATAGATTTTAGGGTAATTCGATCGTTTCAATCTAGCAATTTAAATTGGTATAAAAAATGTAGGTAAAAAGGAGAGAAGATAACGAAAAGCATGGGTAAAAGTGAACACTCGATCCTTTTACGGATAGGCCTGGTTTTTCGGTTTTGAAGTCAAAGGGATTCATGTGATTCCTATGTTATGGATCGGTGAATAAAAGGTATGGAACAATTTTGGTGTAAAGTTTTTATTTTTATTTTTTTGAACAACGGTGTAAAGTTTACCAGTAAGTATCTGATTTGTGTCTTCACTAATAAATTGTGGATAATTTATCCCGAATCTTGCACAAAATATAAATTGAAGTGCGTTTCTTTAATACGCCTCTAAGTTTTCATATTGGCCTATCAAAACATTCCATACTAATTTTTGTTAAATGCAAATGCCACACAAACAAATTCTAAACTATGCCATTGTTATACCAATATCCTAATATATATATTTTTATCACCAAAAAACCCTAAAATATGCCCATTGTAAAACTAATACCTCAAATTTTTTAATGTCACTAAAGCTCATAAACTATGCTCACACTGGTATAAGTTTAGGGTATTATGAAAATTTTTAAAAAAAGGGTATTAGTGTCATATTTGGCAATATTTAGGATTTTTGTGGCATATAATGGCTATTTCTCACCATGGTACAATATTTAGGGATTTTGTGACACAAAAAAAAAAACCTTTGAGGTCGTAAAAAAATGTAATCCAAATGTTTAGATTATTAGATTAAGGGAGGCGGGTGTGTAAATAAATAGAATGTAAACACCATAGTCAAGTCAAGCTTAGGGTAAATTACAGCACATTCTCTCACATTCAAGTTGGATTAGAAATGACACATGAAATTTGACTAGTGGGGTAAATGCCTGTGTGAAATAAACTAGGATGGATCCAAATAATATATTAAAAAGTCAAACCCAACAACTTAACTATTAGAGGAAGACTATACACACCCAAACCCCATAGTTAAGTGCTGGGATTTTTTTAACAGAAGTATTAACTTCACATGGCATAATTTAATGGTTTTCATGTATTTGCGCTTTTCTTAAAATTGTCATCTAAATTAGTGCAAAGCAAAAGTACATTTGCAACGTTTAGAACAACTTAAAAAAAAAAAAATACGAATTGAACTTCTAGTCTGTTGCTTGCTCTATATATCATGCAAGATTACTCAAATATTCAGTAGGTTTTCTTTGGGGGTATATGGCTCATGTATGTCATGGAGCCACCAGATGGTATTATTAAACAAAAGCCAAATAATTCAAACGACACTCGACGTCATATATACCAAAGATTACACTTTGTCATAAAAATGCTGATTTTCTTTCTCATCTTTTTTTTTTTTTTGTATTCTTTCTTTATAATTTAGCCTTTATCTTTTAATCTAATTTATTTAATCTTCTGGTTAAAAAAAGAGTTGGACAAAAACATCTTCGTGACCTTAAATTTCGTGTTTTAGTGATGTCAAAGCAACATAGGAGAGACAAGATAATAAAAAAAGAGCCATGTCCGCATTTTCAGTCAGTCAAGTTGGACAGAGATTGTGAAAGGATTTCGTTACACAAATTTGACAAATTTTGGGACTTAATTGCACTTTTTGAGAGTTTTAGGACTAGTTTCATGACAAGTTTTAAGGTTTTTAGCGCACTCCAAAAAAAATAAAAAAGACCGAAAGGAGGTAAGATAAATTAATTTGCAACTAAATCCACAACAACTTTATTCAATCGGTGAATTAATTGAATAATTACAAGTAATTGCTTCAAAAAATTCACTCGAAGGCGGACTCAATTATGCTATGGCTGTGACAAGGCTCAATGATGACTGGGATCCGGTCCAGCGGGGGCGTCACGCAAGATCTGGTAGTGAAAATGGGTTGCTTCGCCTTCTTCTACGATGTGGGCACTTTCAATGGGACTAGGCCCAGAGGGGACTTTACGCAAGATCTGGTAGTGAAAACGGGCTGCTTCACCTCCTTCGACGCCGGCATGGCCTTGCCCGCCTAGGTCTCTCGCCTTTGTTGTAGGGAGAGAAGCTAGGCCAAAAGCCAAAATGAGCACGACGAGGATCGTCCATGAGCATTTTAGATTAGCTCTTGCCATTGTTTCTTTCTTCTTCCTTCTTCCTAATAATTTTCTCCCTAAAGTATATGCTTGGCCCTTGCTCTAGTATTGCTATTTATAGGTACAAATTTTATCGAGAATGATGCCATCTCTATATTGCTCGTTTGACATTACTCATGTGTAGTACTCATGTGTAGTGTTAAGAGTTCTAGATTTGTTTCTAGAATTGATAGATGCAAATCAGCACAAGTTATTCAATATGTTTCCATGTATGCACGACAACTTGCCTTTTAAGAGCCAGATCTAATTAGTCTTTTTATAGAATCCATCTGCCATTACTTCCATCCCATTTTTAGCACATAAATATCCTGCTTAAAATTTGACCTCTACATTTCAATAATCACACGATTCGTTATTGAAAAGTATTTTGATAGAATAATTAAATATTAAATCACGCATCCATCTAAGAGTTTAAGCTTTTAGAACTATTGGTAGTGGTCTCACAAAATCTCACAAGATTTATATGTCCTGCATAAATCTCGACTTTACAATTAGGTAATCATGCAATTTGTTATAGAGACGTATTTCCAAAACTTGGGATAAGTACACTATCAGTGCCAAAACTTGTGTACGGCGCTCACTTTGGTGCCAAAAGTTTCCATCGGATTATTTAAGTGCCAAATCGGAGGAAAAACTATCACTTTGATGCCACCGGCGAAAGATTTCGCTTAAAATGATTACGTGGCTTTTAAAAAAAAAAAAATCGACAGGGCTGTTCAACAACGTCGTTTTCGGTCCTCCTTAAGAAAACGACGTCGTTTTGCTGTCCTACATGGATGGCCTCACGGAAATGACGCCGTTTAGCTCACATGGGGATTGAAATTAGGGTTTTCGCCGCTCGGCCACCGCCGTTCACCCGCCATCGCTCGGCCACCGTCGCTCGGCCACCGTCGCTCAGCCACCATTGTAGTTGCTCGACTAGGTGAGCGAGGAGAGACTGAGATTGTTGCTCGAGCAATAAGTGGCGGGAAAAATTAGAGGCGAGGGCGAAGGAGGAGGAGGAGGAAGATGGGTCGAAGGTGCCGCTGGTGCGCTGCTGTTGTTGGTGCGTTGCTGGTGTCGCTGCTGGTGCACTGCCGGTGCTGCTGCTGGTGCCGTGCTGGTGCTGTTGCTAGTGTGGGTCTTCGAGGAAGAAGAAGACGAAGACGAGCCTTCCCTCTCTCTCAATTTGGGGATTAGGGTTTCGAAGTTGGGGGAAAGATGCCAAACGGCGTCGTTTTGGTGTTTGGATGTTGACTCAACTCTCCGACGAGCCATGTCGGCTTCAAAAATTAATAAAAAAAGGCCACGTCGGATTTCCGGCCAATTTCATCGGTGTTGGCACTTAAATGATCGTTTTTCAAAATTTTTGGCACTTAAGTGATCCGACGGAAACTTTTGGCACCAAAGTGAGCGCCGTACACAACTTTTGGCGCTGATAGTATACTTATCCCCCAAAACTCATTCCCCATCTTGCTTTTCATTGTCCGTCTTGAGAAGATCACTTTTCTTCACTGTTTTAATATATTCACTTTATTAGCTGAGTAACGATAGTTAAAATAAGGTGTTGGGTTTGCGCACGTTAGCTTGGACCGAACCAAGTCAGTATGAAAGAGAGATTTCATAGTGGGACACTATCCCGACCAATTTGGCTGTGGAAATAGCAACTTCCCCTAATTGTCAAGGCGTCTTGTTAAATTACTAATAGTGGAAACATTTCCTTGAAAGACACTTTGAAAATGAAATAATTACATTTTTTTTTTAAATTCACTCACTTTAATCGTAAATTATATATTTTCAAAGAACCTTTAATAATCTTTAACTAGGGCCCAAGAAACACTCTTTAACGTTTTCTTTTGTCAAAAATTAATATATAGACTTTAGGGTAATTCAACCGTTTCAATCTAGCAATTTAAATTGGTATAAAAAATGTAGGTAAAAAGGAGAGAAGATAACGAAAAGCAAGTGTAAAAGTGAACACTCAATCCGGTTACGGATGGGCCTGGTTTTTCGGTTTTGAGCTCAAAGGGATTCATGTGATTTCTATGTTATGTATCGGCGAATAAAAGGTATGGAACAATTTTGGTGTAAAGTCTACCAGTAAGTATCTGATTTCCAATAACTTGTGGATAATTTATCCCGAATCTTGCACAAAATACAAACTGAAGTCCGTTTCCTTAATACACCTCTAAGTTTTCATATTGGCCTACCAAAAAATTCCATACTAATTTTTGTTAAATGCAAATACCACACAAACAAATTCTAAACTATGCCATTGTTATACCAATATCCTCATTTTTTTTATCACCAAAAATCCCTAAAATATGCCCATTGTAAATCTGATACCTGAAATTTTTTAATGTCACCAAAGCTCATAAACTATGCTCACATTGGTATAAGTTTAGGGAATTATGAAAATTTAAATAAAAAGGGTATTAGTGTCATATTTGGCAAAGTTTAGGATTTTTGTGGCAGATAATGGCTATTTTTGTCACAATGGTACAATATTTAGGGTTTTTGTGACAAAAAAAAAAAACCTTTGAGGTCGTATAAAAATCCAATCCAAAAGTTTAAACTATTAGGTTGAGGGAGGCGGCGTGTAAATAAATTGAATATAAACCCCATATTCAAGTCAAGCTTGGGGTAAATTACAACACATTCTCTCACGTTCAAGCTGGATTAGAAATGACACATGATATTTGACTAATGGGGTAAATGCCCATGTGAAATAAACTAGGATAGATCGAAATAATATATTTAAAAGTCAAACCCAATAACTTAACTATTACGTGGAGGAAGAGTATACACACACAAACTCCATAGTCAAGTATTAACTTTACATAGCATAATTTAATGAGACCACTGCTAACTGTTTTAAAAGTTTAAACTGTTTGATTAAGAGTATGTTTGTTTCGTGAAAAATATTTTTTAGGAAAATATTTTCTCATTTTCTTGTTTTTGGTTCGCTTAAGAAAATGAGTCAACGAATAGGGTTTTCCTACCAAAACTTAAATTCAAAGAAATTATATCCCATTTGAAAAAGCTTGAAAACATTTTCCAAAATATTATTCTAGTGTTAGGGTCCTTGGTTCATGGCTGGGGGAAGGCCGCCTAGCTTGAGGCTCACTAGATATAGGTGAGCTCGTGGTTTGCCCGATCTTGGCGAGGTTGACCTTGCTCGAGGTCGGCAAGCTTGAGCTTGCCTATGGTCATTGTTGGGCAAGCCTATGGTCGTCCTCAACCGATCGTAGTGAAGAAAGGGGGGCAAATAAAAGGAAAGAAATGAAAAAAGAAAAAGAAAAGCGAATATTTAAAAAAATATTAAAATTTGAATATTTAAAAAAAGAAAAGAAAAAAGAAAAGATAATTAGAATTTTGAATGTTTTGAAAAATGCAATTTTTTTTTTGCCAGAGATAATATCTAAATATTGGAAAATGTTTTCAATCATATATCATTAAATAAAGGACAACTAACCTTGTTCGTGAAAAATTTTCCTTTATTAATGAGATTTTGGTGAAACAAATGTACTCAAAGGCGTTTCTTTCACTCCTCCTCATGTTTAGTATAGTCTTTTAGAGCCTTGGAAAAATTCGAATTTAGGATCTCCTGCTCAAATATCATATGAAATTTTGGTAGAACACTCTTAATTGTCATAAAAATTTAAACTGTTCGATCAAAGCGTGGTTAACTATTTAAGTTATCTATCATTAGCACTGATCATGAATTGGATCTCCCTTATTTGAGTTGTCTTGACTTCCTCGTCCTACGGAAATGTTGTAAATTTAAAATTTCAAAGGCTTTTATCCACCCATTTTCTTCTTATAGCGAGTACTTTATTTTAAATTACTTACACGGCCCCACCAATTTCGATAATACTTCACAAGGTTTCCCATCGAATTAAGCCAATCAAACCAAGAGGAGATGGAATGACTAACCAATCGCACATTTCGCCAACTACAAACAAGATCAACACCGAAACCGAATCCACAAAAAAAAAAAAAAAAAAAAAAAAAAAAAAAAAAACCGAATCCACAACAACTCTATTCCATTGGTGAATTTATTTAATAGTTACAAGCAATTGCTTCGAAAATTTCACTAGACGCGAACTTAATTATGAAATGGCAGCAGCTAGTTGCAATTGTGGCGGCAATTGGGTCTAGATGCGGGACGGGGGTGGTTCGAGGCAAGATCCGATAGTGAAAGTGGGTTGCTCTGCCTTCTTCGCCGACATCAGCGCGCCCTTCAGTGACGGGTTCTCTCTCGGTTGTTGCAGAAGCTAAGCCAAAACCTAAAACAAGCATGAGAAGGATTGTCCATGAGCATCTTAGATTAGGTTTTGAAAGAAGATAAGAAGCTAAGCGAAGAAAGGAAGAATCGTAAAAAGAAGAGGACCTTTAGGGAGAATTTTGTGTATTCTATTCCATTCTTTTATTGATGTACAAAGTCATGTAAATATAGCACAAGAGGTGTACAAAAGAAAGGAACATATATTCAACGAATCAAATCTAATATTTAATTAATCCAATCTACTCTTTAATTGATTTAATGAATCAATCTCAATCCAAAAGGATTTTGTCCAGCTTGAGTATTTTTTCCAACACTCCCCCTTAAGCTGATGGCTTGTAGATATTCAAGACGCCTAACTTGCTCAATAGATATGCATGTTGTCTCTAACAAAGAGGTTTGGTGAACATATCTGCAGGTTGTTCCGTGGTCCCATTTCCTCTTATTTTGATCACTCCTTCTTGAATCTTGTCTTGAGTGAAATGACAGTCCACTTATGTATATTTTGTTATTTCATGCACTATGGGATTTGCCGCAAGTTTGGGAGCACCATCATTGTTGCAAAATAATTTTGTTGGTCCCTTCACTTGTATCCCAAGGTCCTAAAGTAAGCCTCGTATCTAGACTATCTCGCAAATGGTCTCTGCCATGGCTCGGTATTCCACTTCGGCTAATGATAGTGAGATAGTTGCCTGTTTCTTTGTCTTGTTTCTTTGTCTTATTGAAAGTAAACATTCTCCCAGTTTAATGCAGAATCCAGTGATGAAACTTTGACTCATGGGACAAGTTGCATAGTCTACATCACAATAGGCCGTCATCTCCATGTTACATTTTATGGAGAGAAGAATCCCAAGTCCTGGGCATTTTTTCAAATATTTTACGACCTTTAGAGCAACATTCATATGAGATTGTTTTGGATTGTGCATACACTGGCTTAGTGCTTGTAATGCATAACATTTATCATGCTTGGTCATAGTCAAGTATGTGAGTTTCCCAATGAGCTTCTCATAACTTGACGGATCTCTAAGTATACGATCTTGATTTTGAGATGATCCCATATCATTTTCTACCGTAGTTAATTTGATGTTCTACCCAATTGGAATAATAGCTGGTTTGCGTCCTGAAGGTCCCGTTTCTGATATGAATTTCAATATAAATTTCTGTTGGCTGAGAGAGATTTCTTGGTCGGATCGAGCAATCTCAATCCCAAGAAATTACTTTGGTGATCCCAAGTCCTTAATATGGAATGTGGAATTCAAATACTCCTTAAGGTTCTATATGGTAGTTTTGTTGTTCCCCTTAATGAGAATGTCATCAACACATATCATCAAATAAATAGATGGCATACCTTCTGTCCACGTGAGCATAATCATATTGGACTTGGCGCACCACTACCTGGAAGCTTGTTTGAGACCATACAAGGCTTTGTGGAGACAACATATTCTATTTTGCCCTTGTCTCCATAAACTCTAAGGAATATCCATATAAATTTCTTCATCCAGGTCCCCGTGAAGAAATGCATTATGTACGTCCATTTGGTGTGATGGCCAATCGTAGAGAGCAGCAACTGATAAGAAGGAACGGACTGTCACATCTTTGGCTATTGGAGAAAAGGTTTCATGGTAGTCGAAACCTTCCCATTGTGTAAAACCCTTAGCCACTAATTGCGCCTTGTATTGTTCGATTGACCTGTCTGCTTGATACTTATTTTATACACCTATTTGCAGCCAATCAGTTTTCGATTTAGAGGTGGTGTCACAAGCTCCCTTGCCTGATTTTCGGTTAAAGCTTGCAATTCAGCTTCCATAGCTTTCTGCCATCATGGATCAATAGATGCTTCATCACAGCTAGGTTCTCGCTCTTCCGATATACAACTAATGCAACATCTATGTTTCGGGGAGAGTTGATGGAAAGAAACATAAGATGAGATAGGATAATGGATACCTGTTGCATTGAATGCCATACAAACATAATCCTTGGTCCATGTTGGTGGACGGGTGATTCGCTTGGAGCGTCGTGCAAGATCCTGTTGCGGTGGAGGTGACGATGATTCTTCCACAGTGGCATTCAGTGAAGAACTGAAAACTTCTTCAATGGGCATTATATTGGAAGATAGTTCCTCAGTTGTTGCTGGAGCAGGAACCTCATATAAAGTTGAAGTTGATGTCGGAGAGAAATTTGAAGTCTTCGGAGGTGTAGCAAGTATATACTCAAGATCCGGAGATAAATGCTTCCTTAGATAAAAAATGACGTGAATTAGCCACGGTATCCAAATCTTCCTTTGATAACCCCTCTGCATGGAATGGAAATACTTCTTCATGAAAAACAACATCTTTGCTTACGAAGAATTCATCTGTTGAAATTTCAAGGAGATGATATCCTTTCTGCAAATTTGGGTAGCCCATGAATACACGTCGGGCATGGGGACCCATCTTGTCTCAAGGGCCCACTGTGGTGGCATAACATAAACAACCAAAGACCTTTAAGTTTTCCAACTCTAGTTTCTTCCCATAAAGCAATTCAAATGGAGTTTGTTTGCCAAGAATTTGAGTAGGCATACGATTGATCAGATAAGTTGTCATGATCACATAATCGTACCAAAATTTTTCTAGAATAGTCGCTTGGAACTTTAGTGTAGGTACATGAGCTCTCATGTAATGTGCCATTAAATGAAAAAAGAGAAGCACAATCATTGTTGAAAAATTCTCTCCCATTATTTGTGTGAATCCACTAAATAGATTTTTCGAATTGATTCTTTGTTAGGGCAAGAAACAATTTTAAATGAGAGATAGCCTAACTCTCGGACTACATCAAAAAAACCCATGTGGCACAAGAATAATTGTCCACAATTGTAAGGAAGAAACGCGAGCAGTCACGATGTGTTGTATGGTGGGGTTCCTAATTATCAACAAGAATTAATGAAAAAACATTGCCAGTATGAGTTTTGCTAGAAGGAAAAGGTGATCAAGATTGCTTCGCAAAAGGACAACGTGACATTGAGAGTGTGGAAAAAAAAGCTCTGTAACCCATTCTTGAATGTAAAAGGAAACTTTTATCATTGGTAGTCATGTTACACAATGATTTTTTATTCAAAGAAATGCAAGATAAATCAAGACTATTTGGAAAGCTGGTCCGAAAAAATAATCCTTTGAAGAGTTTACCCAAGTCCATCAATCCACTAGTCGAAAGGGCCTGAAAGAAATAAGTATCAGAATCGAACAAGACTCGGCAGGAATTTTCTTTGCAAACTCTAGATACATAAATGAGGTTAAAATGAAACTCTGGGACAAGGGTGAAGATTGACTGTGCTTGTCATTGTGACATAGGTGACATTTCCAATGGGAAGTCATACGGAAATAGGAAAGTTTGTCCCTTTGTGTATAATGGAGAAAAAACTTTTGTCACAAATAATATGATCACTTGCTCCCGAGTCCATTATCCATGCATTTCTTGAAATAGAGTTTATAAGACAATGGGATATACTTGAAAAATTCATTCCTTTGTTGGAAGTGTCCAATTTCTACAAAGCCTGCATAAGTTGCTGATATTGTTCATGTGTAATGGGCTGATCATTAGAATTCAGACCAGTCAGGTCAATGACTTGATAGGTTGCTGAATTTTTTTTCTTTTTTTCCTTTTCTCCAGGCTTACCATGTAATTTCCAGCAATTATCAACTGTGTGATGCAGGCATTTGCAATACTCACAAAGTCATTTACATTTTCCTTTGGTATTTTGCCTATAATTCTTGGATGACGTGGCAAAATTCTAACCGTTGGATGCTTTAGTTGTCCTTTCACAGTCTAATTTAGCCAATGTGTTGATGGATCGTGGGCCTTCTGATCGCATAGCATAGGTGCTGATCGACCATGAATTGTCTGATCGCATAGAGTAATCTGGGATGTCCATTCCACTCTTCTTAAAAAGTTCTTCTTCTCCACTCTTTGTGAACCCTAGCGCTGCTACTCCTCTTTGTCTTCTAGGGTTTTGTTGCTCCTCTTTGTCTTCTAGGGTTTTGTTGCGAGAACTTCACTGCGAGATACTCTCACTTCCTTTAGCATATTTCGGCTAGGAGAGTCGTTGACTCTCTTCCTGGATTGCAAGCTAATAGATGCGGCCGAGCAGTGGTATTGGATCCATGGCCAAAATCTGTGATAAATATGAGTTATGAATCGTTTAAAATCAAGAGAAATCTTGTTGCTTTCTCTTTGTCCCTTATTGCCTTGTATTGCTGTAAAGTCACTTCGAGCCCTTCAAGTTTCTTTTATGCCGCCTCTCGTTCATTCCAAAGTGCGGATGGCTTGTTGAAGCATGCTGCAATGGAGATGTTTCCTTGCTTCAACTCTAAGAGTGTTTGGGTGAGCAAGAAGATCTTTGCTCTATCCAATTTCCTATACATCTCTTTTATATTCTCCTACATAGTTTTCAAATCCTCCGTTGGGAGTAATTCGGCTGTGACTTCTAGAGCCACGCAGTTGCCAATCCAAGTTCTCACCAATTGGTTACACTTTCTCCATTGTCATGCTGTTCTTGGATTTGCTGGAATCGGAATGGTTACATTCAAAAAACCATCCTTATCTTTTGTAACTAAAGCTCGCCGAAACTCCTATGCCTAGGCCAAATAACTTTCAGATCTGGTAAGTTGATAAGCGATAAGTCGTAACTTTGGTCCATCGGTGGTGGAGACGAATAGTGGATTGCCCAACTCTGCGACCACTAGTGGTTGCGATTGAATATGGTAGAAACCCGAGTGGAAAAATCGGTTAGGGATTTGTTCCCATGCTCGACCCGATTCCTCCCCTGCATTGAGAAATCCCAGGTAGGGATTTGGTCCAATACCTAGGTCATTTGACTCGGTCACTTGCCCCACATTGATTGGATCCAACTGAATGGTTGTGCTTGCCCTGTTTACTGTTGGTGGATTGCCATCAGTTTGGGCCCTACTTTGGTGGCCCTGGTTTCCTGGCGATGATGCATTTGGGCTCAGCCCAAAGTACCATGGATTAAATGGTACCCATTAGTAAGGATGGCCCACAAGGGGCTAGCTCGAGATGGGCTGCCCCAGATTTGATGAAGTCTGGATGGGCTACCATTGCATTTGTTGGGCCTGAATAAGTTGCTCTTGAGATCCAAGAACAACGGCAGATGGGTCCACGATTGGATCCCGAACTTATGAGATTTGAGGCGTGATTTCTGCTGAGAAATGCTCTTTTGAGGCTGATGGCAAAGTCGTGATTGTGGTACAAAGAAAATTTTCTTCACTTGCTTCTTTCCCTTTTTCAAAAATTGAGGATTAACTTTGTTTTGCAGGTTAGAGTCCCTTGGCAAGCAATCGTTCTATGCGGAAGCTCAATCTAGAGCTTAATAGCTCTGATACCATGAAAGAAGATAAGAAGCTAAGGGAAAAAAGGAAGAATTGTAAAATGAAGAGGAACTTTTGGGAGAATTTTGTGTATTCTATTCCATTCTTTACTGATGTACAAAGCTATGTAAATATAGTACAGGAGGTGTACAAAAGAAAGGAAAATATATTCAATGAATCAAATCTGATATTTGATTAATCCAATCTAATCCTTGATTGATTTAATGAATCAATCTCAATCTAAAAGGATTTCATCTAGCTCGAGCATATCTTCCAACAGGTTTTGCTTGTCATGAGGTTACTCGTGAAGTGTTAGAGGTCTAGATTTGTTTCTAGAATTGATAGATGCAAAATTAGCTTAAGTTAAACTTTCCATATGCACATGAAAATTTCCCACGAGAGCTATAGATTCTAAGTCATTTATTTGGATCCATCCGCCATTACTTCAATCCCATTTTTAGCACATACATATCCTACTTAAACCTTGATCTTAACATTTTGGCAATCACATGATTTGCAAATGAAATTATCTAATCAATCACAAACCAATTAAATAGATGTCAATTCAGTTATAAAATTTTCAATTTTATCAATTTAGTCGTAAATTTTTGCCCGAAATTCTAATGAGTCATTTTGGTCAATTTTCATCAGAATTGTCGGCATGACGATCTAGTCATTGTCGGTCGTGCTACGTGGCATAATATAGAAATTGGCCAAAATGACTATATTGAAATTTTGCATAAAAGCTTATGATTAAATTAGCAAAATTGAAAAAATTATGACTAAATTGGCATATGTACAATATATTTAGGATTGATTGGACAATTTCCTCAATTTGTTATAAACAGAATATTTCAATAACTCACCGCTCAATTTGCTTTTTATTGTGCTACACTACTTGAGAAGCTCTCTCTTGTTCATTATTTGGACAAAAACTTCTTTTTAGCCTTACATTTCATGTTTTAGTGACATCAAAACAACATAAAAGAGAGAAAATAATAAAAAGAGCAACATCAGCATTTTCACTTACTCAAGTTGGACGGAGTTAGCGAAATGATTTAATTACACAAATTTGACAAAATTTAAGATTTGATTGTACTTTTGAAAGTTTTAAAACTTGTTGCATTTGTTAGGGAAATCCCTTATGATGTTTTGAAGATGACAAAATAAATCAAAGGCTACTAACGTGTTTAATGGTTAAGTAATAGACTATGCAGATGATAGAACATGTAAAAAATATTGTCAAAGTCTGAAGACTGCTAGAAAATTAAGTGTAACACATGTCCAAAGTCTATTTTGAATATTTCCAGACTTCTGTGTCAAAATCTGAAGACTGCCAGACTTTAATGTCAAAGTCTATTTTACATCAGAAGTTTGTCCTCTTTGACAAATTCTAGACTGAACGTGAATAAAGAACCAGAAAACAGACTCTATGCTGAAGTTGAACTTATTCAGACTATATCAAGGCCTTAAAGCTAAATCTGTTCAGAAGCCGAATATGTTCAGACTCAGATTGTAAAGTCTATTGCTCTCAGACTTTACATCCAGAACGAGACAGATTGTAACACAAGCCCTAAATGTATAATGGCTAGTGATCTGGTTTGGATTCTATATCAAAATTGATTTGATTGACTCAATCTAATTGATTGACAATTGGATCTTGAATACAAGAACTTTCTATATGAAGAAACTCTACTTATGGAAACCAAGATTCTATTTGTATGGGCAATCGGAATCAATTTGGAGTTCTACTTCTATTACTCAACGGCTACCAAATCTTCTAGATACAAATCTGTCCAATGGGTAGATTGGAAGACGATCCTCAAGATATTGTCCAACGGCTAGTTTGGAAGTGGATGAGTATTTAAGAAGATGAAGGACTAATGAGCAAGTAAGAGACGGAGCATAGAATTTATAATTCCAAAGTCTGAGCGACCTTCGATCATACACTTGTTTTTGGTGAGCTTAAACGTTGGTGATCGTGAGAGAAATACCAAAAGAGTGACTTAGGGCCCGTTTGGTTCAGCTTTTGGGAAATGCCCTTGAGAGAATGCAAAAACCTTTAAGGTAAAGAGGTTTTCCAAAATGCTAGACTATTTGGTAAACTATAACTGAAAAGTGCTTTAGGAAAATGTAAGACTGTTTGGTAAACATATATTTGAAAAGCCTTTTAGTGTGACCAAATTAAGTTTTTTAGTTTTAGTATTTTTAAAATTGCTAAAAAGAAACAATGGCTATATAACCTTTTACATTTTCATGTTGAGGGTAATATAAAATATACATATTAATAAATTTATTTAAGAATTATATTAAAAGAATTTGATTATAGATTAGATGCAAAGCTCAACTTTTGGCCTAGTATTCTTTTAGTTTTGTTTTCAACTTTGAATAATTTTTTTAAATTATTATAGTATTAATAATCTTCGTTAATTAATGATCGTTCTAGTATTAAGCTAGGGCACCCACAACCATGGAAGTTGTGACGAATGAACTTATTTTACCAGCGTGACAATAGCACCATCCGTCGCAGAGTGTTGCACTTTGTCGTCATTGAGATACTGCGGTCATGTTTACTCCATGAGAAATAACTGTCGTCTGATCATTGTATTGATGACATGGTACCTAATTGTTCCTTATTTTATAAAGGGGGCTGTACCTAAGGTCGTTGAAATATTAATCTAGAATCTTCCAGTAACCCCACGGATAAGATTTATTTATGAACCATGGTACTGCAAGGCAGCTCCATGGACAATGATCAGTGGTGTTGCACTTTGCATAACTCTTACAGCGTGCTCAAAGCTTGCTTTTTGGAACCCCGATTGGCACGTCCCGTGACCTCTTTTCCACTGCTCGAGAAAGTTGCTTCACTGCCTCTTTTGGCAGATGACGAGGCCGGCTCAACCAAAGTCCACCATCGACTATAAGTGTGGTTCCGTTGACGAATTTAGCTTACAACAATATCCATGAGCAATGTCATCAGAAAGCTAAACCTTATAAAGAGCCAAGAGAAATAACGCAGTCACCAGTAAAACATTATTCAAGTTCTTTAGGCTGCAAAACCTGCCAATACCAAGGGTTGGCCTTGTTGAAAACTGTGAGCCCTTTTCATGCACGAGACCAAAATTCAAGACTCACTCTGTCCCCTCCTCCCCAAAGTGTAATTAACAACCAAGTCCTCAGTGTTCATCCTTGATTTTCTTCTCTTGAACCAACAGTTATTGTTTTGCTTTAAGTGTCACACCAGACTGCATATATCATTAGCAAAGGGACACCAACCAACGAGAGATACTTCAAGGTCACAACTTACGATGTAGACTGGGGAAAAGCAAGACACTGAATGCCGAGAGCTTAAGAAGACAAGTGACTCAATGAATTAAAAGTGAACGAGTTACTAACCTGCATCCGAAGTAAGGTAAAGAGCTGCCATAGCAATGTCCCATGTTTCGCCTAGTTTATATAGAGGCATATAATCTCTGGCTTTGCTATCAATTTCCTGAGGAGCGAGCTTACTCATGCCAGGAGTGTCACCAATGGGCCAGGAGCTATTCCATTTACTCTAATATCATAATCAGCTCCCCACTCTAGCGCAAGGTTTCTTGTGACTGCATCAACAGCCGCCTGTAATAAATTAATCTGTGTGAGACCACTGCAAAGCTCACATCTCCCCTAACGCGGGCGAACAATGTCATGGGATGGATTTGGTCGAATCCTCATTCAAAAAGTAATCATAAAAAAAGGGAAACTTGCAGACATACTGTTCGATATGACCAACCTTAGCTGCAGAAACGTGGATTTGATACCATGCTGCCGTATAATGCAAAGTGGCACTTATGTTCAGTATAGTTCCACCACCCGAGGAGCCTCTTCCAGGTCCTCCCTTCTTAAGATACTTAAGTGCCACGTGACACATTGTGAATGTGCTAACTGAATCAATGTCCATAACTGCATGAGGATTATCTGCTATGTTAGTACCCTTAGATGCTTTGAATAAAATTCTTTTCAGCAACTAGAGATCCCCCTCTTTATTAAGCCAGGTTCAGACTTCTTATAGACTCAAAAAGGCACATGTAGAAAAGGACAGTACCTGTCCGAAACCCATTGGGAGACAAATCTTCGGAGGAAACAAGAAAATTGCCAGCAGCAGCATTGATCAGAATATCCAGCCTGCCAAAATGCCTGAAAGTGGACTCTACAACTCTCTTAGCATCGTCTTGTTTGCGCACGTTGCCCTCAAAGCCAACAGCCTACGAAGTCATCATCAGCAAAGGAACGTATAGACAAGCAAAAAAGAACTGACTTCAAAGCATGTCAGTTGGAACAGGAATTTGGGGTCGGCCTAACCCAATGATAAGTAGATTAAAAGCATAGCAAGGTGGCGATCAAACACCGTCATCATCCCGGTGGGAATGTCACGCCAGCTGAAGCCTCGTTACTCATCAGAAACAATAAATTAACCAACCGGCTCCCCCAATATGCAGCTAAATTCAGCGCATGCAGTCACAACAAGTGAAGGCGCTCTGAAGCTCAATCCCCCAATTCCAAACAGGCTAGAGATAGACAAGATTCACAGACGACATCCCCATCCGAAAGAGAGAATTAATACTAGGGGATTATGTATAATACACACATCATCGCTCAGCTCAGCAAGAAGGCAACAGTTCGCGGATCCGCAGCAGTGGAGAGATGACATCCGCTAAAATTTGTCATTTTTTAATGCATTTACCCCGCGTTTCAAGTTCAATCGAGGGAGGGAGCAGAGAAAAGGGTGCGAAGCTCACGGGGATTCCGAGAGAAGCGAGAGCGGAGACGGCGGAATCGAGGACGGGCTTGCGACGACCCATGATGGCGACGGAAGCTCCATGCTTGCCCAGCTGGGTGGAGATCTCGAATCCGATGCCGGAACCGCCGCCCGTGATCACAGACAAACAAAACCAACCTCGGATCTCGGATTCGCTCGCTCGTCAAGAGGGTAGAAGATCCAGATCTCGGACTCGCTCGCTCGTCGCGACAAACTTCAGCCTTGATGGAGTGGTGCTCGGATTCAAATCGTGATGGAGTGGTGCGAGTTGCAGGGAGAGAGAGACGAAGAGAAGAGAGCCGTCGTCGCGTGATGGAGTAACGCTGCAAAACAGGGGAAAGCGTTGAAAGAGTCGGGGTTTTGTTTAGTATGGGGTAAAATTGGACTTTTAATAAAATTTTGAGGGTAAAATAGGCAATTGGCAAAAATTCATTAATAAAAGATCAGCATGGCGAAAATGCTGAAATGCCCAAAGCAGGTCCCCACCTACCTGCTTTGGGCTTTCAGCATTTTAAAGGTCAACATTTGGGAAATGGAGGCTCCAAATGCTTAACCAAACACCAAATTTTTTTCCCAATGGGCTTTCGGGGCTGAAATCCCCTTGGGAAAGCTGAACCAAACAGGCCCTTAGTGAGATAGTGCGATCTACTACTAAGTGTTTGCACTCAAAATTATAATCTCTTATTGATTGCATAGTGGAATCCAATAAGAAAACTGTTAGCGTGAGAGAGTGGACGTAGGCTTGATTTAAGCTGAACCACTGTAAATCTTGTGTTCTTATTCCCTTTCCTAAACTCCTTTATTTTGTTTATAGTTCTATTTAACTGCTAAAGTCTGATATCGCTCAAAATCTGTTGTTATTCAGACTCAGGTTAAATATAAAGGTTTTCACTGCATTTTGCAAAATCTGTTTTTACACCTATTTACCCCATCTAGATGTTCATACTAGCACTTTCAGTAATTTCATGACGAGTTTTAAGACTTTTAGCACAGTTATCCAAACAAAATGTAGATCAAAAGGAAGTAAGATAAATTAACATGCAACTAAATCGGCAACAACTTTATTCTATCGGTGAATTTATTGAATAATTGCAAGTAATTGCTTCAAAGAATTCACTAGACGGCATACTTAACTATGCAATGGCTTGACAAGGCTCAATGTCCAGTGGGGTCCGGTCCAGAGGGGACATCGCGCAAGATCTGGTAGGGAAGATGGGTTGCTTCGCCTTCTTCTCCAATGCCGGCATTTCCACTTGGATTAGGTCCAGAGGGGACTTCATGCAAGATTTGGCAATGAAAATTGGTTGCTTCGCCTTCTTCTCCGACGCCGACATTTCCACTAGGATTAGGTGCAGAAGGGACTATCACACGCAACTAAATCCGCAGCAACTTTATTCCATCTGTGAATTTTATTTAATGGTTACAAGCAATTGCTTCGAAAATTTCACTAAATGCGAACTTAATTATGGAATGGCGGTAGCTAGTTGCAATTGTGGCGGCAGTCAGGTCCGGATGGCGGGACAGGGGAGGACCGAGGCAAGATCCGATAGTGAAAAGGGGTTGCTCCACCTACTTCACCAACATCGGCACGGCCTTCTGTGACCGGTTCTCTCTCGGTTGTTGCAGAAGCTAAGCCAAAAGCTAAAACGAGCATGAGGAGGATTGTCCACGAGCGTTTCAGATTAGAGCTCTCTCCATTGTTTCTTTCTTCTCCTTTTTTCCTAAGAGTTTTATCCCAAAAGTATATGCATGACTCTTGCTCTAGGACCGCTTTTTACAGGTACGAATTCCATTGAGAAGGATGTCATCTCTATATAGCTTGTTATGAGGCTTCTCGTGTGGTGTTAGAGCTCTAGATTCGTTTCCGGAATTGACAGATGCAAATTAGCTTAAGTTAATCCATATACTTTGAGTATCCACATGAAAATTTCCCGCGAGAGCCAGATTCTAAATCCTTTATTTGAATCCATCTGCCATTACTTCGATCCCATTTTTAGCATAGACATATCCTACTTGAACTTTGATCTTTACATTTCGGAAGTCATATGATTTGCAAATGGAAAATTATTTAATTAGTCATAAATTTATTATGTGGATATCAATTCAATCATAAACTTTTCAATTTTATTAATTTAATTATAAAATTTTGTGAGAAATTGTAATGTAGTCATTTCGATTAATTTTCGTCAAAATCGCTAATGTGACGATTCAATCATTGTTGATCGTCCTATGTGGCATATTGAAAAAATTAGCCAAAACAACTACATTGGAATTTTGCATAGAAATTTATGATTAAATTGGAAAAATTGAAAAAATTGAAAAAAAAAATTATAATTGAATTGGCATATGTACAGTAAATGTAGGACTAATTGAACAATTTCTTCAATTTGTTATATAAAAAAAAGTAATTCAATAACTCACCTCTCAGTTTGCTTTTCATTGTGCCACACTACTTGAGAAGCTCTCTCTTGTTCATTATTTTAATCGATTTACTTTTTTAGCTTGGTAAAAACAGAAGGAGGGAGGGAAGAAGAGAGGGAGGGAGGAGCGGGGGGCGGGTTTGTTGCGTTCGCAGGAACTTCTTATACCAGACCAAGTAAAGTTGGATTCTATCCCAACGATCCTTGTATGTATGGACGGTTAAAGTTATCCCTCTTTCCTCAATTACTATAATCGCAAGGAGGCTCATACATTCAAAAATAACTATAATTTCATGTTAGCTCGTTCAATGATTCTCAAAAATTAAATTTTACCCATCTTTCCTATAATAAATTTTTAGAAGCGAACGAACCACCAAAAACTCAAGCTATATCTATTGTGACAAATTTATTCTGATTTTTTGTTTTTCTGTGTGTGACATCAAAAAAACCAAACCATGCCCATAATGACATCTCTATCCTAAGATTTTTATTGTGCCAAGAAAAACTCCAAATTTGTACCCATGTGAGACATTTACCATGTGTCAAGGTTTAGTTAGGCGATTTTCTAGCTAAAACAACATCATTTTTATTTCACTTGCGTCACGTTAACACTGTTTGCATTTTGTCATCCATCTTGGCAGACTTTTAACGATGCCTATTGACAAAACTTTGACAAAGGGTAAAAGTGTCACGCACGCATGTACGAATTTGGGATTTTGGATGTGATAAAAAAAATTAAAGATATATGTGTCACAATATGCAAAATTTGGGATTTTTTATGGCTTTTTTTCTATTTAAAGCTAGAAAAAATTTTGTTAGCATTTTAGAGTTGAATTTCGCATAATATTAGTTTCATTGAAATTTCACTTTGCAACGAAATGCCTTTAATCGAAAGTCATTATACGATATTTTTAGAGGATACAGGTTGTATGGTGATTTCGGACAGGAAATATCACAGGTCGATAAAGAAATCGATAACTTCACTTCAAACGGAACCTAGCATACACAAATTGTGCCAGAATTCGATCGACAACAAAGCCTAAGAATGTAAAGATGCAATGGAGGAACAATGAAACACGTAGGAGCTATAGCGAAGTCACATGCCAAAATTTAATCAATAACGTAGATAAAAAATAAAACTAAGAAATATGCCATAATTTAATCGACAATGCAAATATAGAAATGTTTGTTTGTTCACGAGGGGCCTCGGAAGAGCACCCTATGGCTATTTGAAGCCTACAATTGACGTTGTCACGGCCTCAGAAGAGCACCCTATGACTATTTGAAGCCTACAATTGATGTTGACCAACGGTGGTGGGTTATTGAAAAAGAAATAACTTGAAGTTACAACAATCTTAAATTAGCAGCAAAACAACCAATCAATGGTTATTCTCTTGTGAATTTCTTGCTGTTGATGTTGATGACTTTCTCGATCAACTTTAAAATTCTTATCAACAATTCATGTTGTGTGTTGTTGATGACTTCATTGGTAAGTTGTCGATAGTAATAATTCTATTTATAAATAACCAAACTATATTCTCACTTACTGAGTCTATCACATGACGATAATAACAAACGGTTGGCATTTTTCTGTGTAAATAATATTGAATACCTCAAAATCTAAAAGCAATTGAACATTTGTATTTAAAGTAGGTCAAAGTCGTGAAAATATTTAGGCCAAAAAAAAAAAATGTCATGGCACAATTTTTCAAGATTTGATCCGCTCGTTTAGATGGTAAAGTCAAAGATGGTCTCCAAAAGTCAGTTTAACTAAGGCCGCAAAGCGTGGTGCCCAAAACCAAGATTTTATTGTCATAATGACAAAGATGTAATTAACAGAGTATTGGCTTACCATTTTTAACCCACATTGGTCATCTCCCAATATTTTGAAGCCAGCTTGATTCGAGTATATTTAGATGCAACATTCAAGAACCTTATTAACAATTTCTTTGTTTGTCTTTCCCTCTTTCCGTCGAGTGAGACTTTCCTTCAACATCAAACATGCTCGTTCTTGCTGTTGGGCATCAACTGTCCCAGCATGCATGCCGTTAGTCGAGGAATCTATTGTCAAGAAGTGCCGAGCGAGCCTATCACTGGCAAACCTCGTCACCAATGAAAGCTTAATGCAAGACCAATAGCACCAAGGTCACAGGCGTGTTTATCCCTGCTGGATCCATTATCGTGCAAACTCGAGATAGATCTTGTGGGTGAGAAACTGCTCTTGTTGAGTGGCAAGAATAAGATTTTAGGTCAAAGCGAGTATGATTTCTCATACTCCTTAATTATCTCTACCTGATGCTTCTTTTATTTTTGGCCAAAATGTTTAATGCTGTAAAGATTATGACAAATGTTTTCGAATCAATTGTATTGATGTGATAATGCCCCATAAACTCCAAAATTGGGAGTGATCAGTTTTAGAGTAGGCCAATTCCCACTATAAAACTGAGAACCACCCACGAAGGACCTATTCCATAAATTGGGAACCGAAAACCATCCACTGGTTCTTGGACCGACTTGGGAAATGAAGCCGGCCGTTGCACCGCGATCGTTATACCGTCCCCTGAGTTTTCAAGACTTATGACCACATAAATGATCCTAATTTTCATGGTGGCAGGTATTTGGCAGCGTCTATTGAGGTTGAAGCTTCTTTTTTTCTCAGTTGCTGGAGTTTTTAACAAATCAGAAGTAACGGAAGATAGCAGAGGTCATTAATTTGACTAAGGCCGAAGGAGCTCTCTTAGGGTTTTGAAACATAAAATAAAAATAAAAAATAAAAAAGATATATGGCCTGATCCGTTGGGTCGGTCCACAGCTGGAACAGGGAACAGATACTCATCAGCTCGGACTGTTTCGATCCAGTCCAAGTCATTTGCTCACCCCTATCCAAAATTAAAGTCTGAATATAACCCACGATAACTACACGCCCCTGTATAAACTTTTAAGAGGATATAATCCATGACCAACGTACATCACCGCAATTTAGGCATCATTGACAGCTAAAGAAAGGGAAAAAGAAAGACATAAGAATCGATCTTTATAATTTCTCACTATCTTTGGACAATTGTTAGTTTGACAAATGTATCTACAGAGAGTGAAAAGTTTCTCATGGTAAATGACAGTCCCTGAATCAATCCGAGTCTAAGCGAGAACCAGTGTGGAGAAGAGACTTCATCTATAATTAGATTAGTTGAACATTCAACATGAATATTTTTCACCGGAACAGACAAAGAAGAAAAAAATTTGCAAGAGGAAAGGAGACTCAACATGCTGGCTAAGGGAACACAGACTCAGCATATCAAAATCTGAAGTCAGGTTCCGCGTCCATCGCCCAAGCAAATTTTGCCAACAGAGACTTGTTGAATATCTGCAACAGCAAAAAATATAGGTCATACCATTTCGAAGACCAGCCCCAGCTAACTAAAAAGTAAGGGGACCAGGAAACTCGGAATTATCGTGCCATCCTTTTCTCGTGGGAAAAAAGGTATCACTAACTTAAGCTACCCTCGTTTAGATCATAAAATGACTAATTCCAGAGACTGCCTAGACACGTGCATGGTTTGAAGCTACTACTAACCTTTTCAATTGGAACTTCGTGCCGCTTGCACCATGCAACTGTGATCCTTGGGTCAAGATAGTTGATTTTGGATGTGCCCAGTGCAACAGTTTTCAGATCTTCTCTGGTAGTTTTGTCCCGTTCCATTTTCTCAATTTTCGCCTCAATTTGAGCAACCTTCTTCTCTAACCTGCACAGCGGAAGATGAGGCAACATCGTAAATCAGAAACATCTACATAGCTGCAGAATGGGGAACAGGTAGCAATTATATTACGCTTCTGGGGTCAAGTTCCTCTTTTGCTTTCCATCAGCACCCTTTAAGGGAGGCTTTCCTTTTCGCGCCCGATCCAAATCTACTTTTAGCTCTTTCATATTGTCCTGCACATGATTCAGAACATCAGCTCCATTCAAACTATAGTGAATTCTTAAGAGTTTAAAAAATCTCTTATGAAGCCCATATAGAAAATCATGGTTCCATTTGCAAAACCGATGTGAAAATTTGGGATATGTAGGTTGGGACCAGATATACTGTATAATAGCCAGAAATTGAGAGAGAAGTAGTCACCTGCAATTCATCTATCTTCTCTTGCAACCTGGTCATTTGTGCTGCATGAGTTTTTGAAATACTACGTTGATGATTGCAAATAATAGCAACCTGAAGACCAAAACAATCACAAGTACAATTAATACTTGTTTATGCACTGCATGTTCTTCTGTAATAAACAATAATTACCTCTTTATTTGCACGCTGATAGACTACAACTTTTTCTGCAACTTCTCCATCTTTGGTGTCTCTACTTAACTGTCATCAAACAAATGAAAAGCTTCCCTATTATATTCTATCTTTTCACAACATTATGGAAGTGTAAGACCAATAACTGTGTTTTACATATGAACACATCAATTGTATGTATCAACAAGCTAACCGGCTCCAAAGATCCCTTGATGACTAGACATCATTTGAAAATCATGCCTTTCCGTTTTGATGGGATGCATCTACTATATGCATGTAACACATGTTTGTTCTTCTTGCCAAGGCATCTAAGCTTAAAAAGTACTGGAGATGAATGTAGCCTCCCATGGCTAAAATATCTATCCACCCGACAGATGAAGTACATCAAACATATTGTAACACCAATTAAAACCCCCTCAAAAGGCAAATGTGAGCCTACCATCTCATCCAAAGTAATGGAAGCGTTATATGTACGGAAAACTTTTGCTGTCAGACCAGGCATGAGTTCCTTCAGATGAGCATTCAGTTTAGTTGTATCCAGCTCATCGAAAAGAGGATCTCCAGGCTTTTTCCCTACACAAACCAAACCAAAGCAAGATAAATTGACCACATGAAAAAGCAAATGCATGTGTCCATTTTGAAATGGGCAATAAGTCCTGTAACTCACCAGATTGAAAGTGCACAATTGCCTTGTAGACAGGGAGCTCAACTTCTACAGTGTTTTCATATCTAATAGAGTCTTTACCAAGAAAGTTAAACTGAAAATTGACAAAGCACAACAGCCAATTTAGCTCCAAGAAGCAAGCAGAAATATTTGAACTTTCAGCTTTTGAATTCATCTTACCTCCAGTGAATTTGGACTAATTGCTTTTACATTTTCAACTTTCAGCGTGCAGCACCCAACAGTATCCGCTTCATCATCATCCTGAGTAACAAAAAGCAAACAAATCGGTGACCATAGAATTCACTCTGCTAATCAAAGCAACGATTCTTTGTGGAATCAAAATTTAATGTCTAGTGAGATGTAGATACATACTATTATTTTTAAGAGGCTTCTTTTTAATTGTCATACACACGAAAAAAGTTTCTTCCAGAGAGTACAATTTCCTATTTTAAGTTACTTTAGAATAGGAATCTGAAAAGGAGACATGTATATATCTCCACAAAACAAGCAGAACCGAAGTTGTGGCATAAACTTGATATGGAACAAGCAATTCCATCTCGAGCATTCCAAATTTTCATGACTACCATGTGGAAAGTTATTTGATCAATTTCATAATGTATGTTGATTGTATCACCAAACAATTACAGGAGAATAGTTACTCGTAAACACCTCATTTCAGGACCTTATATCTCACATATATTAAAAAATCCCACATCCTTCCCCAGAGTCATCACAAAAGAGTCTATGGAAAAGAGAGTTTGCAATTTTTTTTTTTTTTTGGGGGGGGGTGGGGAGAGTGAGAGAGAGAGAGAGAGAGAGAGAGAGAGAGAGAGGAGGGGGAGGTCAATCTTGAGAAGTTTCAAATATGTACCTTCTCATTGCCAGCCCTGAGAGCTAGTTTATCAATCAGATATGTAGCAACTGCTATCTGCCGCTTCATAGCATCTTTACTCGTAAAATCCTTTGTGTATGCTGTCCTGATGTTTGCTATGTAATCCTACGCTCAAAATATCACACTTTTGGCAATCAGTTATGAATCATATAAAAAACATCTAATGACAAATTGATCACCACCAACATCTGCCACTCAAGTTCTGCTGTACCTTCAACATCCTTGCTTTCTCATATTTCTCTTTATCGCTTTGGCCCTTCAAGGAACTGCTAGCAGCGAGGAAGACATATTTAAATTCCTTTGGATTAATAGGATCGTTCCAAAAGGCTAACCATGTGACGGTATTGTCATGCCTTACTTCTTTCCATCTGCCACATACCAAGAGTCCAGATATCTTAATTTATAAATGAAGAAGATGAAATAACAATTAGGATATCAACTTTATTCCTGGAGGACATAAATGACAGTACTTTTCACCAGGGATGGGACATTCTGGCACAGGGACACCTTTCCCAATATTGATTGTAATATCCCTAGGGCGAATGCGTCTCTTCAGCTTTCCCATCTAAAACCAAACACACCAACCATTAGGAATGAGCCAAATGCACATGTTTAATAAAAATAGTCCACGTATCAAACAAAATGATGTTGAGCCAGGAGAAAACACATGCAGTCAAAGATTATGCATGAAACCTTTGGATGTTCTCCACGTCCACGGAACAAGCCAGGCGGTTCAACCCTGAAGTTTCCAACCTGTGGAATAACTTACCGTCAGCATTCAGCATGATAAAGCACAGTTATGCTTGAGAAAACGACAGCAATATATTTATCAAAACCACTGGATCGACCGAAGATGCAGTAAACTACACAATTTATGTATCCACAGCAACTTAGCATTCCGTTAAAAGCAATGATTACCCATGCCCCAATAGGACAACAACCAAGATACAGGTGGAGGGTATAGTTCAAAAAGACGTAACATTATCGACTGGACAAGTTAAAAATCACCGGCACTAGACATGTTATTGAGATCTACCACTCACTGATGCAGAAATAAGATAACAAGAAGTTAACAAATTAACATCATTATTAAACAAAATAGATATGCCTCATGCTCCGTAAATTCAAACCAAATAGCTAAACAAATTGCATTGAAACATAGCCAATCTTCAATCCAAAAATGGGACACAATCGTAATAGAAATTCTCACAAAAGGAGTAAAACAACTAAAAACTTATAGACATTACATCACTTGAAAGTGTTTCAGGGTAATCCTTACTGAACAAGAAGAAAATAATGACAAAAATAACTGAAGAAAAATTTCAATGCAGAAGGAACAAGTGACAAGACACAGCAAAGCAAATTATTTGAGGGGCATTTTTCAAATCCAGATTACACAAGATGTGATCAAGGTTTAGAGATAAGAGTAACCTTTTCTTTCACACCATCTACAATGGCCCACATGTACTTCTCCTCCAGCTTCATCTTATCTTCCTTGAGGGCATTCTTTTCCTGCATGAAAGACAAAAACTAAAACATCTACAGAAGCAACAGAAATTGACCCAGGTAACATTTGGCATCATGACATTAAGAACAGCATATAACATGTTGGTACCTATTAAGCAAACTAATACTGTGCATAACCAGAGGCACAAAAGAATTCATTTCACAGTATTCATAGTTAAGTGGAAAAACATCTCAAACTTTCAGCAGTAGAAATCGTCACAGAAGCAGCTGATAGCGTCTGCATCACACTCAAGATGCTTTTGCATCTGAAACAGAATTTGACCTCACAGCATACTTTTGGCGGCGAATTAGCATAATGGGTACTGCCATAGCATAAATTAAAGATACATGGATGAACAATTGAATCACAGCAGACCATCAGACTCATAGCTTTGTGACCAAAAAGAGCCAATAATAGGCAATGCTAACAAACAGCAAAATCTTTTCATGAGGACTTGGACCTATCGATGTGACGCAAAACGACAATGTCCTCTTATTAGACTAGATGCAGGCATGAAACAAGAAAGCAAAACAACAACGAAACAAAGACTGGCAATAAGTTGTAATTATTGGTTGATATAGCAATTTACTAGCTCAAGCAAAGTGAACAAAACTTACTTCTTTGGTCATTTGCTTCTTCTTCTCTTTCTCCTGCTGATACCAATCATATATCGGGGTAAAATCACAGTTATCCAATTTCTGAATCACATGATTGCTTCCAAGAATCTTTTTCCAATCACTCCAAAAGTTCTCCTTGAACTTATCTTTCTGCATGTAGTCTGTATCTTTCATCACAGCAAACATTGTAGCCACCTGCAAATCAAAATTCCACCAACTGACTAACCAAATAGCTAAAAGAAAATCTAAGGTAAGAACCTAATGGTTCCAGATCAATTGATTAGGTTGCTCATAAACTAAACTACTGAGCATGACCAATGAATAAAGAAGCCCAAGATCAGAAAGATAGCAGAAGAATGCAAAAGAGGAGAGAAAAGGGGATGGCTTACTTCCTCCTGTGCCGGAGTCAAATCGATAGGCTTCCCTTTGTAAAGCATCTTTACACCATGAGGTGCATATGGAGGTGGAAAAATGACCCCATTGTGAACCAAGGTAGTCCATTTTTTCTGGCCATCGCCAGAAGTAGGTGTTACCTTAGTGGATTTAGAATACTTGGAATTTTTCATTACTTTCTTGAATTTCTTGATTGGCTTTGTGATCTTCTTCTTTATTAAAACTTTTTTCGCACTGTCCTTTGCAGAGGAAGACTTGTTTCCTGATGCAGAAGCTGCTGCTGGCTTTTTCATCCTCTGGGAAATTGGAATGTGGTCATCGTCATCTGACTCCAGTTCTCCTTTCACAGATGGTTTCGACTTTGTTGACGTTGATGCATCACTAGTCTTTAGCTTTTTGACCAACAACTGACCAGACAAAGTTGTCTTCTCTAGTGGCCTTTTACTTGTCACAGTGGAAGATTTTGCCTGATCCTTACTTAAGGAAAAACCATTTTGCTGTGTTTTCGCTACCAAACGTTTCTTTTCATTGGAAGCAAAACTATTATGAGAAGATGTAGAGGCATTGGATTTCTGAGGCAACCTTGATGCTAAAGGCTTTTCATCATCTGAATCGTCAGGAGAATATTTTGAGGATACCTTTCCCGATGATGGAGATAAAACAGGCGTAGCGCGACTTTTGCCAGAGTTGTCCTGAAGTCTACTACTCAATGGTTTATCATCATCAGAGTCACTGTTGGATTCCTCTTTAGCAGGCACTACTGAACTCTGTTTGGACAAATGCCTCGACTGATCATCCGGTGACTTTGACGACTTCAAACCTGTCGGTGGTGACTTCACTGGGGGGAGCTTGGCAGTAGAAGATGATGCTTTTGGACTCATGTCAGGGGATCTCATGGATGATGTCCTGGGAGAAGGATGGACCTTACCTTGTTGAGATCTAGCACTTTGGCCATTTGAGGAATGTATCCCTGAGGACCCCAACAACACATCATTCCTCTGAGAAGGTGGCTTCTTTACCTCTGTCCTTATCAGATTTTTCTTTGTTGTGGTATTGCTCCTTTTGAAAACCACAGGCGCATCATCATCATCATCGAAATCATCAGATACACTTGGCTTTATAGGAGCCTGAAGCGCCATCATCCAACAAAGTATTTCCTTTGCATGTATATGTAATCAGTCTCTATAAAACAGAACTCAAATCCTTTTAAAGAGCAGCAAATCTGCCAAAAGCGAGTGATGATGATCAGGAACAGAATGAAGTCATCTGAAAATAAAATTAAAAAGTCCTTACAGGTTTCCCAAAAAAATAAAGAAAAAACAATTGGGAAAATTGGGACTATTTCTAATCAGATCACTATAATTTTAAAATGATTTCAATAATGTCCCTCAATCAACATTGGGCGTAATGAATGGATAAGGAAACGACCATACTGAAACCAAGGCAAGAGCATAGCAACTTTATCTAAGTTTCTAAAACCCAGCAGCCCGATTGGATAGCACGGAACTAGAATGACCATAGAAGTCATTCAGAAAGGCAAACGCGTCAACCAAATCTACAAGGGTGGGAAGAAGCACAGAGGGAGACATCAAGCTCTCGAAAGCATCATCGAATCCACAATTTATAAATTATACAACCCGTTCTCAAATTAATCCTCCTCTCTTCACTAGAGAAAAGAATGTCCAAGAGGATTAAAGATTCCACCTAAAAATCTGCTCAATCCTAACACGAACATCGGAGCCCTCTTCATCGCACCAACCCTCGAAAGCACTCAAGTAGAATCATCCCCGAGTCTACAGATACTACAAAAAACTAAGAATCCCTCTCTCCCACCCAACGCATGTCAAAAGCCGCCTCACCCAAACTCAGATAATCTATGCACAACCCCGATTCACAATCGGCCAGGCCAACCAGAGGCAAACTCAGCACCCCGATGCACAGAGCCGAGCTCGCCGGAAAAACTCACCGCGACCCAGCGCCAATCCGACGTCCGATTCCGGCCGTCTCCAGCTCCGCGCAGGGTGGGGCCCGTCGAGCGCCGGAACCGCAAGGGGACCAGTGCGGAGCAAGCCTCGGGAACCAGTCCGCGAGCTGCAGAGAGAGGGGGCGGGGCGATTGAACAGGGAAGGCGGCGGAGGGAGCGCGCGCGCGCGGCGGCGGCGGAGGGAGCTCCCACCTGCAATCGCCGTCGGGGATTGATCGGGCGGCGGCGGGGGCGGAATCGGGGGGTGGCTATGGCGACGGGCGGCGAGAAACGCGCATTTGCTGGACTGAAACCCTAAGCTGCAGGAGGGAGGGGAGGGAGGAAGGAGCTCGCGTCTCTCTCTCTCTCGTCTCTCTCTCTATCTCTCTCTCTCTCTCTCTCTTTTATCTGAAACTAGTTTGCATTCGATTTTTTTGGAAGCTCTCCCTGCATCTTTGAGCAGGCGACGGTGCCTCCTTGCTGTGTGGGCCGCGCTCCCAGCCATCGGTCCGGCCCACATCCCTCTCGAGCCCAATAAGGCGGTCCAGCCCAATGGGCCCTCTTGTCGGGCCCATGCTAGGGTCGAGACTTGCTTTGGTGAAGGCCAGACGTTTCCACAGGCGCCAGTGAGTCGCGACATGCCTGATTAACCATTGGGATTTACTCTAGTGGTTATCTTTTCAATATAGAATGAGGAGATGAGGAATTCAAATCCCCAACTTCTCAAGGTTGGAGTGGAATGGGTTTCGATTTGCACACTCTGTAAGGAAGTAGGATAAAAGTCTAAGTAAGAGTTAGAATATAAAAAAAAATTATCGCCTGATTAGTTGACCTAATTAAGTTCTTGGAAAAGTCCTTGTCGTGCCGAGACGACGTGACTTCCGACCTTGAGGGAGATTTCCCCGCGGCGAGTCTTCGACGGAGAAGGCCTTCCCCATCGATCCCTCTCGACCAAAGAGGCCGCCTACGATCTCGGTATGAACGTGCTCGATTTTTGAGGCGTTGAAGACGACTGATGTCGCGAACTACGATGTCCCCCCTCTGTGATGTCTGGACGAACCCCGTGACAGTGTCCACAGATGCGCGATGAGCTTTGGAGATTCGCATCCTCTTCCTTGAAATTAGTGCTTAACAGGGCAAAAGCTAGTGCTAGCATTTCGCTACGAAAATAAAAACACGACCTTTTTATTGGGTATCCCTTACTTTGTGAAGCATATGCTCTATTTCTGAGATACATTAATGCAAACGATTCATAAATTTTGATTTAATATACGATGTAGTTCCCAAACTTTTAATTTATTTAATGTGACTCCTAAAGTTTTGTTTTATGTGCAATGTGATTTTTAGATTTTTGATATATATTTAATTTAGTCATTGAACACCAAATTATCTCAATTTGAATAGCAGTAGCCCAATACCTTCATCGGAAGAGATCACTAAGGAAAAGATCAAATTCAAGCCCATCAACATATTCAATTAGTCCCACATTTATTCAAAAACTTAAGCTAACTAAGATATGCTAGCTCCCACATACTCCATCAATTCTTTGATTTGGGTCTCTTCTTTAACATAAATCACATACACATCTTAACAAAAAGCACATAATAACCCAAACTGAACACATATGACGAGGAAACACCCGAATTAGTACGTGGTGGGTGAATGTACGTAATATTTGATTTCTTTTGGTAATAGACACACCGTAGAATATCATCAACATGATTTCTTCTTTATGAAATGACATCGGCAATCTTTGTACTCGTACTTAAAATTTAAAATTATCCCTCTATTTTTCAAAAATATCATCGGTTGCCTATCATTGAGTCAAATGATGGTTTTTGCTAATGCTACCGTGTCAGCGCATTTAAATATTTTCAACACCGTTTTCCCTTCTTCTTTTTTAAGCCGACTCTTTTTTAATTTTTTTTTTTACATGGACTTCTTGTTACGCTCCTTCAAAATAGTCAAAAGCTATCAATGCAATTGCAACTTAAAAGCCCTTGGTGGTCATGACCGCCATGAACTCGAGATCTCCGACATTTATATCTCATGAGCACTTCTCTTCCATGGTCGCAAGGGTCGAGCTCAAGAAGCCATAATGATCGCTAGTTTCAAGCTCAAGTTTGGGTGGTCATGGCCACATTATTGTGCTCAGGCAGCCTTGGCGGTTGCGAGTTTCGAAGCTAGATTAGGCCACAGTAGCTGCAAGCCTCGAGCTCAAACGGCCATGCCCAAAACTTCAAGTTCGAGCTTGAGTAACCGTGGCGATCACAAGCTTTGAAGACCGATCTGGCCATGGCAGCAGCAAGTTTTGAGTTCAAACGGCCATGGCTGTGAGCTTCAAGCTTGAGCACCCCCGGCGGTGTCCTGAGTAAAAAATGTACTCATGTTCCTACTGTCCATGTCAGTATAGAGCGGTGGAAAAAGGAGTGCCATAATGGACGAATGGCGTGACCCTTTTTAAAAAAAAAAGTAGTGCTGCTCCCCAGGCACAATGCGTCTTTTAGGAGCTTAGGGTACATGCTCCACCGGGATCCAAACTTGATTGCGGATGTTGGAAACTCACATTAGAAACGCGATAAGTTGGTATGAAAGATCGTCAAGAAAGAGCTCAAGTCTAAGTTAATCAGTTAAACTCACTTTTACTTAAAAGTTTAGGACCGATTTGGAAATATTAACTTCTACACTACACCCAATTTTTCAATGTAAAACTTTTCTAACATAATTCACACGAACATCTCAATACTGGATATGACAGACATTCTCTCATTTTTAAAACTCAATACTTGTTTATACAAAAATGCAATTAATTCCGATGACAATCACCCTTTCAAAACATTCGTGGTTACGAAACATTGCAAGTCGGAACTGTTCTATGAAAGACCGTGGAAGGGTTCCATATTCTTCCATGATTAACATTTGGAAGGGGTGAGGTTTAGCTTCCGCTTGGGACGTGTGGTGATGAGAATTGCACCAGTTTATGCATGTAATACTCCAGAGAAAAACTTACCAGATCTGATTTCCTTTCCTTTTCTCTCCTCTCTGCCTTCCCTCTCCCTCTTCTTGGTCAGAAAAACGTGGACCAAAACGTGCTGCCCAACGACGCCCCTCGCACAGCCTCATCGTCACTGCGACGGTACCTCCCCACCGTCTCCATGAGATGGTCTAGCCGCCACCCTTCCACCCTTCCCCAAGCATAGTTGGTCACCTAGAGCAACCGATGCATCTACCCAAGCAGCTAGGACGGGAATAGGCACTCGAGGTGGGTAGAAGATCCCATTCAGTTCATCAACTTCGGTGAACAAGATCAGACACGCTTGCTTCAGTTTTCTTAACTAATCTAAGATGTCAGCATAAAAGGGCTCCATTGCACTCAAAGAGGTTCCTTTCGCTTTTGGTCCTAAAGCTAGAAAAACCAATGTCCAAATATCGATTTCAGATGGGTGCTTTGCTAAAATAAAACTGCGGTAATAACGTTTCCCAATCTGGTCCATTGTAGTATGATAATTTCTTACGCTTCAGTCATTCTTTCATTTCCGAAACTAGTTGCTTATACTTGCTCCTAATATTTGAACTTTGATCTTTTCTTCTACTCTAATTCATATGTATCACAAAAGCTTGAAAAGCTGAAAAGGAGAGAACAAAAAGCAAAAGAAACCATCTCCTTTTAGCTCTTCCTTACATCATTCCTATTACACTCGTTTCGGTGAATCAAATCTGTAACAATATGCTGAGTATATCTTAGACGGTGTAATGTTGTTGGATGGTCTCAATGTCAAGCCCCTTCAGCTTCACCACTGACTCAACATGCCCCTTGAGAGTATGCAGCTCCCTCAGCCTGCAAAAGTCAATTGGTTTTCAGTATCCACTTGAGGAAAAGATTTAAAAGTCTAGAATATGATGTCTAGAATATGGGCTTAATTGTATCTAATTGCAAGAATTTGGTGTTTTCTACTAGCTTTTTAAGTTGTTATTCTCATAAAACTAAAGTAGAAGGCGTCAAGGGATGACCGTGGCATGAATTCACAAGTCATGACATCTAATGGTATAATTTCGGTTAGATGTAGCGCCAAAGTTTCTTCATTCTCCAAGCTGACCATTCTTTCCTCCGCAATTTATTTGAGGCATTGGAGACCAAGAAATGAAAAAAGCATGAGAATCCTTCTCCAGTTCTTGACTATAAAGTATTTTGCTAGGCCAACTAATTTTAAAGTGTGGAGTGAGCCATAATTTTGACCTCATACGATTGACATATCTTTCAATGAGAATGAGGCTAATTACCTTGCGACTTCGGCACGTCTCTTGGCTTGTTCAGCAATCTCAGACAACTCCTCCGTGCTATTGTCATGGAAGAGAGTCTCCGGAGGATCGAGACCGTGAAGAGTACGTTGAGCTATCGCCCATTGCGCCTCCCTCTCGCCCTTGCCGTAATCCTTCTTGGTAGTGAAAGCGGTCTATGGAATCAACCGATAATAGAAAATGAAAAAAATGAAAATCGAAAGAGTAAAAATATATGCAGGTGACAAATATGAATTCTATGAAAGAGACTGAAACCTTGTTCTGCAACATGTTGTCCCAGGCCTTGCCACTCAAGCTGTAGCGGATGATGAACTTGAGGATGTCAAGAGGGAAGTAAGTCACAATGCTATAGATCCAGATCACCCCGGCCCATCCCCATCCAATGCCTTGGATCCTCGCAAATTCCCAGCTCGCGTAAACAGAAATAATCGTGGCAACCTTTCAATTATACATAAGTTATACAAGAATCAAGAGATATATCAATCAGGCCTTTAGAAGAAACAGTGCAGGTGATATGGTGGTAAGTGGACCAGTTAAGCATACTTACCAGCTGGGCTGCAATGAAGGCGATTCCAAGTAAGAGTCCTGGCCGTTCAACGAATGACCAGCTTCGTGAGCGAGTCACAAATATAAGAGCTTGGCTTATGATGCTCACTTGCAGGTAGAGAGCTGCTGTGAGCTCATCCACATTATTTTTAATAGGCCTCACACCGAAAGATTTCTGCAAGAATCTCACTTTTAGCCTTTCTAACCAAGAACTCCACTGTCTCAGTATGTCGTTATCGGAACAGATTTTCTTTAACTTACCGTGAAAAAGTCGGTTTCATGCACAAGCCAAAAGAAGACCACGGTCATGATGGCCATGTATGCTCCGAGGACAACACCCGTGGCGAAGATTTCCCTGAGCTTCCATGAGTCTGGGACGGGAGATGGCTTGACTCTGTCCTTGGAGATGGTCATGATAGTCCCGTCGTTCAATATGGCGATGATGAGAACCATGAAGGGTGAGAAATCAAACTTCCATATGAGAGCAACAAGGAGGAAGCCCAACACGATACGGATCGTGATGGAAACTGCATAGATGGTGTAGTTCTTCATCCTCTGGAAGATTGCCCTGCTTGTCAAGACGGCACTGATGATCACGCTCAGTCCTGGCTCGGTCAAGACAATGTCTGACGCACCTCTGGCTGCGTCGGTTGCATCAGCAACTGCAATACCTATATCTGCCTTCTTTAGAGCCGGGGCGTCATTGACACCATCGCCAGTCATTCCACAAATGTGATTTCTCTCCTGCAATTTCTTGACAATCTCATATTTATGCTCTGCACATCCACATACACAGCATCAGTAGAATTGACATCAACAGCTTAATGACAGAAAATTGTTGGTGCTTCTATTTACCAGGGAAAACTCCAGCAAATCCATCAGCTTTCTCAATGAGCTCGTCGACAGGAATCGAAGCAATAGCCTCATCCTTGCCCTCACCCAAAAGGGATGAAGATGGATACATGTTGGTGCCCATGCCGAGTCTGCGACCGGTCTCTTTGCCAATGGCAAGTTGGTCACCAGTGATCATCTTGACATTGACACCCAACTCGAGGGCTCGCCGGATTGTTTCTGCACTGTCATGTCTTGGAGGGTCGAAAAGAGGCAAGAGACCCACAAACTCCCATGGTGTGCCCTCACTCTCCTTTGTCTTCTCAGGAACCATCTGTAACAGAGAGGTGATTGGAGTTAGCATATGTTCCTCAGCATGGACAAAATAGTGATGTGCGCTATTTTAGTATGTAGTACTCACTTGTCGAGAAACCCCCAATGAACGAAGGCCACGCTCAGCGAAATTGTCGATGATGGCATGGGCCCTTTTCCTTGGCTCGCCCTTGAGGCCACAAAGATCAATTATCTAGTACATAATGACAAAAAAGTCAATGCATATACCAACTTTGGAAATGCTCAAGAACCTACAGTTGAATAACCTGAACTGATTGAACTCCAAAACCAACTTACTTGCTCTGGTGCGCCCTTGCTACTACGGTGCCAGTTGCCTTTCTCATCGATGTAAGTAATTGCAGTACGCTTGTCAACGGGATTGAAAGGTAGGAAATGCACTTCTGTGATGCCTGCCCTTGCCTGCATAAATAATAATTGAAGCCTTTTAACCTCCTTGAACATTGGTCATTGTAGGAACCTATAAGACTCATTAAAGGAGATTAAAGGCTAGAAACCTCTCTAGGGTCACCCAACATGCCAACTATGCAAGCATCAATAGCATCTTGATTCTCAACCCTGGATGCCCTAGCAGCCAATAGCAGCAGACCATCCTTGTCCACGTCATTTGTGAAGACCTGGCATAAAAGGACATTCATGAAAACGAATATCGTTGCTCATCAAGAACTTTCAAGATCGTAATGACACTGCCCTGGGATATTTAAATGAGTGCTTAAAATGCAAACCTCGATCAAGTTTTTATCAACGGTGAGCTTGTTAAGGGTAAGAGTCCCAGTCTTGTCACTGCAGAGCACATCCATCCCGGCCATCTCTTCGATTGCAGTCATCCTCTTGGTGATGGCGCCTTGTTCGGACAAGCGGTGAGATCCAATGGCCATCGTCACGGACAGCACAGTGGGCATGGCAATCGGAATACCTCCGATGAGAAGCACAAGGAGGTTGTCAATACCCTCTCTGTACTTCCTGTGCTGGATCACGTACATGACCACGATCTCAACCAGCATTCCAACTGCGATTGAGCAGATGCAGAAGTTACCGATTGCTGTCAACACCTGATCAGATTACCCAAAAAAGAAATTGTTCTGAGAATTAATCATAGACATAATACACACTAATGAACTAGCAATCTTATCTATTCGCAGAAAATTTCATGATCATGAACAAGTGATTTGAACATATGCATGAAAAATCAAACTGGATGAGGAAATAGAAAGTTAAAAAATGTAGATACCTTTTGGAAGTGACCGACTTGGTTGGTGCTATCGACAAGATGGGCGGCCTTGCCGAAGAAGGTGTGGACGCCGGTGGCGATGACAACGGCCTCGATTTCACCTTGCTTGCAAGTGGAGCCAGAGAACACCTCATCACCGGGATTCTTGGTCACTGGCAGCGACTCGCCTGTGAGAGCGGCCTGATCAATCTTGAGGGGATCTCCTTCCAAGAGGCGGGCATCCGCTGGAACAATGTCACCCAGCTTGATGCTAATAACATCACCCGGCACAAGGATTTCCGCCTCTTGCTCACTCCACTTGCCATCTCTCAACACCTATTCATTTTCACATATACATAAGCTTTCAACCAGTCCACATTCTAATGTTTCAAACAAATTCACAATGTAGACATAAAATACTGAAGAATCACCTTGGTTTTCGGGGCAAGACCAGCCATCAAAGCAGCCGCAGCATTGCCTGCATTATTCTCTTCAATGAAGCTAATGGTTGAGTTGATAATGAGCAACACGACAATGCCAAGAAAGTCTTGCCAATCTGGCGGCTTCCCCTGCATTTATAAAATTCTCATGTTATCTGAACACTGGCAATTATCAAAGAAAATTGGTTCTTGGGATTTAGTTATATGTTTTTACCCCTCCGTTGGCTAGAGCAATGGCCATAATAGCAGCTGACTCCATGACCCATGACAAAGGATTCCACATAAAACCCAGAAACTTGAGAAGTTTGCTCTCCTGCACAAATTTCACCATATCAATTAAAGGATTCGAACTTTCGCTGTTGCAATGAAGAATTACGATTGATATTGTATTTGGCAAATTTACCTTTTTCTCTTCAAGCTTGTTGGGACCGAAAATCTGGAGCCTGTTCACCCCTTCTTCACTTGACAAGCCATCTTTGGTGCATTTCAGCTGCTCAAAGACTTCTTCGACAGGGATGCGCTCCTATACACCGGATGTAATGCCATGGTCATATTTTTGCATATTCTAGCTAAAAAAACTTAAAAACTGGAGGGCATAAAGTTATCCTACCAAACAAACAGATGATTTTGAGGGTAAAAAGAAAAAGAAAAATGAGATCTCTAAAAATATGGGGGGCAAGAGAAGGATGTAGCATAGTCTGACTGCTAAATCTTTCATGGCAACATATAATTTTTGAAGGTACCAAACTAGACGAGTAAACAAAGTCAATAAAAATAGAGGATGGATCGAGCATCCTCGTGTAATTTACTAGTGATGATAAAGATATGTTTCAGCATGCAAAATCCAAACTTCTTATAAGGAGCAACACGATATAGAACTTTTAGAGGATCATCGCATCAGCAACAGTTTGATAGATTTCGGTGCCAGAAAGCAAATACCAAAACACGCCGGCAGGATCAGCAAAAATGTGATGTCCGAGAGGAAAAAAGAAAGAAGATCATCTCCAAAGCCAACAACGTATAAAAAGATACGAATCACCACGACTCACAAGGTCGACATTCTCGTTCTTGAGCTCCTCCAAGGTGATGTCAGTGGTGGCCATGGTTGAGACAAACAATCACACACCCTTTGTGATCTTATATTGGCTCCCCCTTTTCTTCAACCAAAGAGTGGGCAAAAAACTCTCTGCTCTAGGCCTCCTTCTTGTCCTCCATAAGGCCTAGAGAGAGACTGCAGAAACGGAGGGGAATGGAGGATCAGAAAGCCTCTGGCTGGAACATCAGCTCTCTCTTTATATGAAACCAGAGAAAAGAGAGAGCGCAAAAGGTTCGGGGAGAGAAGCAATCCCAGATCACTAGTTTTTTCCCTCCTTGGTGAATGGAGTTGGAGTTGGAGTCTGTTTGTTCTTTGTGGCTTCCCAAGGTCCCCGGCCATTTGATGGATGGGTGTAATGCCTCTGCTTCATTATTTTTAGAGTATTGTGGGTGAAAAAAAAAAAAAACACAAAACAAATGACGAAGAAATTGTCTGTAAATTGGCCTGTGCAAGCATCCTAATGCACTTTCAAAATTATGGGGTTGTCTCTCCTTTTCTTTTCATTTTTGCTTTATCGACTCATGGTAAAATTTTTATTTCCTTTTCTTAACTTCCTTAATACGCCTGGGTCATTACTTAGAGCAAAAGGTACAGGTTCACACAATTTATTTACTCTCAACCTGATAATTCCACCTAAGGGGATCGAGAGCGAGCAAGTGGTAAGGGTGATTTTGACCAATTGATCATACCTCGACACATATCATCACTATGCTGATGAGAACAAATAACATAGAGAGACGGTTCACTAGTATTCTATCGGGCGAGTTAATTGATTGTCTGGCAAGCTAATATCGATAATACATCACTTTTATTGTAATTTCATTGAGCAAACAAATGTTTGACCATTATCTGAAAGGCTAGATATGCATTGGTTCTTACAATGGTGTGATTATCATGTGTCATGTCCTTTCACCACTTGTCATATAAAGGCTATCACTTGTGTAACATAACCCGATGACCAATCAATAGTATCATATAAATCGTATTATGAGATTCATTTAGAGTTGTTTCTTCCCATACTTCTTCATGAAAATACACCATTCTCAGTAAAATCATAAACACTCTCTTCTAAATTTCCCTCACTTCCAATGCTAACTTAAGTATCAAAGGGTCAATCCATGTACAAAACTTGGATGCCTTGACCCCATTCTTACGCTGCAGATGGATTACCAAGCGAGGTAGAAAATCAAGCTCGTGGTTCTCAATTCTAACTTCAACAAATGTAAATACAAAACTCTATTTATTTCACAGAAAATATATAATTTAAAAAAAAATTCCAAAAAAAAAAAAACAGTTTATACCGCTTAAAATAATTAGTTAATGAAAACTATTTTGATTATCAAAGACAATTTATGTTTAAACATTTTCGTACAGAATGAAAATATTTTTCATTAATTTATTGTTGTAGCGACATAATCAATTATTTTGAGAAAAATATTTTCCAAATCATTGATTTTCCGTGAAACAAACGAAACCTAAGAAGAAAAATACCTTCGGTCTAATGCATAAAGATAATATTAAATTTGTTTGGAAACTAATTTGCTATTATGCATGCAATGGGACTACATTCCTTTGTATTTTCGGACAGCTACGAGGGCATTGATCGATAAAACACAACTAAATTTTGGATAATTAGCTCATCAAGTATCCATTTTAGCGTGAGATGACCGAGAAACATGTCATCTAATCCAATGCACTTCTCGAGTAGGGTCCTGTCCCATGAGAAATGTAAGGCTTTACAAATTAGCAGGCTAAACACATGCTCCTGCTGATACCATCATTTGGTGATTGCCTGGTTGTTGTTCTTGTCGATTCAAATATACTTCTTTGGATCGATATAAATGTCAACCGAAAGAAAATTGCATTGGAATTGCACAGAAGATTTGTTGGGTCTTCGACATTAACATTTGCTTACACAATTAAATCATCAATTGTTCACGATCATTCTGGAAAATGCATGAATTTTGAATTCGTACCATTCCATTCGAAGAAGTTCATATATTATGAATACAAGAGAAAAAACAGTGTCGGCATTCTTTCAACAGACAACATCTAAAAACAACTCTAACAAGTTAGATTACAGAATCAAATCAAAGTAAAAACAACTCAGCATTAAATCCGTCATGCGCGGTTGTTATCGAAAAAATCTTATTTTGGCTTCGGTGCTGCCCGAGATTACATAGGTGGATGAATAATGAGAAATGTCTATAACTTGAAGTCGCTGGAGATATGCAAGAGTTACAAAGGTTGAATCTTCAATCATCACGAATCCACGTTCTAGATGCTGCATAAGACAAATCCAAAATAAAAATTTCAATTAAAGATTAGAACTCTAAAATAAATTTTTTTCCCCGTCAAAACCTTCAAAATGGTGCTTTAACATTACCAAAGCACGAATTTTTGAGTGGACATAAATGTCATACCTTGGGAGGATATTTGCCAATCAGTTTCATAACCAAGGACCCAGAAGAAATATCCCCGAAGCCCAAGGGCTTGTGCCAATCCGATCTTCACCATCGTTGAGGCGACATCATCGTAACTGACCCAAGATGTCCCGGCGAAGGAGTAGGTGGACACCGTCTCCGCATCGTAAACCACGGTGGCGCTATAATTCCTATTGAACACTTGCACGTCAGAGTATGGAAGCACGCCGCCCCCAGGGCCCGCCTTCACTGCCGGGGCGCCGATCTCGGTGACATTCGGGTCCTTGAGCTCCCAAGTCCTTCCGTAAAGGGGCAAGCCCATGACCACCTGCTTTCCGGGCAGCCCTGCCTGTAGCCAAGACTTGAGCCCGTGGATCGAGCTCAGATTGCTCTTTGGGTCGAAGAATGCAGCTTGGGCCCCCGTGGCAGAGGGGTCCCACGCCCCATGATAATCGTAGCACATGGCGTTGATCCAGTCCAAATTCTTCCTAATGGCCTTTACCGGGTACATGCGGTACACCGGATCGAGGAAGAAGTCGGAGGCGAAGTACACCGCGGCGGTTAACAACAACGGGGGCTGCTCGGTGGCTCGGGCCTCTTTGATGATCTCACGCCTCCAAACCCTCAACAAGTGGGCCAAATCTTTCATCTCCTTTCGGTTTTTAGGCCATTCCCAGTCAAGGTCAAGCCCATCGAACCCAAACTTCCTTGCAACCTCCATTGAAGAATTGATGAAGACTTTTCTTGAGGAAGGGCATGAAGCTATCTTGGCCAAGAGAGCGGCTGGAACGTCTCCAGAACCGCCACCAATGGAGAGGAGGGTCTTGACTGGTGGGCTCGCAAATCGGAGGGTGCTCGTGAAGTTCGAGAGAGCCACTGCCGTCGGCTTCGAGAGCTCGAACTTGAAGGTGATGTTGCTTGGGGAGAGGAAAGCATAGAAGATGTGAGTGAACAAAGTTGTGTCTATGTCTGATGGGGTGAAATCCTGTGTCCAGGAAGCGTAATAAGATCCTTTAATGGTGGTAAATGATGATGATGATGAAGCTTTTGCATCAATGGAAGGCATGGCCATGACCAAGAAGAAGACCATGCAAAGGAAAGACAAAAGGGTGGACTTTGCCATTTCTTTTTCAAGAGGGCATATGATCAAATGCATTTGGATCATTGGTGTTTGATTGGAAAGTGCATATTTATAGGGAGATGATGGTTGGCTTAAGGTTTAGTTTTGGACGATTTTGTTTTGTCGTGATGTGCCTCCCATAGATTCTAAGAAGCTAAACAAGGTTTCTTGGGTGACATTACCAAGGGGAAAAGTGTTAAAAAAGTCATAAACCTTTTGTATTTGTGCCAATTTAATCCTAAACCTTTTTTTGATGCCAATTAAGTCTTAAACATTTTTACGTTGAGTCGATTCAGTTATTTCCGGCCAATTTCGGCTGGATTTTGCTTCTTGGATGCTTGGGTCGGGCCGACGTGCTGATCGGTGCGACGTGGATAACTTTTAATAATATTTTAATATTTTTAAATTTTTCTTTTTTCTTTTTCCTTTCTCCTTCTCCTTCCTCTAGCCGGTCGCCGGACCTCGGCGACAACCGGCAAGGTCAACCTCGCCAATGGTCGCAAGGGCGGCCTCGTGCTGGGCGGCGAGGCTCGCCCTCACCGGATCTAGCGAGGGTCGAGCCTCACCCATGGTTGGCGAGGCTCACCTGCCCGACGTTGCCATGGGCGAGGCTTGACCCTCGCCAGATCCGGTGAGGGCGAGGTCGACCTTGCCCACCGTCACCTCTGGCCGATCGCTGAGGTCCGGTGACCGGCTGGAGGAAGAAGGAGGAGAAGGAAAAAATAAAAAGAAAGAAGAAAAATATTCAAAAACATTCAAAAATATTAAAATATTATTAAAAGTTGTCTACGTCAGCGCCGATTAGACCACGTCGGCTAGCTGGCGTCTAGTCAGCAAAATACAGCCAAAATTGGCCGGAAATGATTGAATTGGCACAACGAAAAAATGTTTAGGACTTAATTAGCACCAAAAAAAGGTTTATGACTAAATTGACATAAATGCAAAAGGTTTAGGACTTTTTTAACATTTTTCCCTATTACCAAGTTCTTGTCTAGGCTTGTTACATGGTCAAGAACTGTATAGACAAACCATTATTAATAAGACCATTCCAGAGGAGTTGTTTCTTGGGAGATATTACCAAATTCATGTCTAGACTTGTCACTTGGTTAAAAATCGTATAAACAAACCATTATTAATAAGACCATTCCAAAGGAATTTGTACATGATCTTATATGAATATGTCGTGGTGAAATCACAATAAATACATATATATTCGTGGTATCGCACAAATTACCTAACAATCTAAAAATGTCTACAAAAATTCTAATTGGTTCAAGGTAGACATTTAATTGGTCTAGTCTTGAAACAAGAATTTCTTGTGCTAATTTCGAATCGTATTTGTGTGATAAGTACGAGAGTAATGAACAATCCAAAAAAGTTTCCCCCTTGTTCATTGTCTACAAGCATAGGTCAAATTCGATAATTGCTAAGGAGATGTAACACGACTGATTACAGTCACATTTCTCGAGTTACAAAGTGAGGCCAAATGGTTTTACTTGACGAATAAACTGACCTTTCGATTACCCACTTTAGCATATGAACAATTCCTAACGAGACAAACGGGGAAACAGAAAGGCAGAAACAATAATTCACTAGAGTACAATACTGGCCATCATTAATGGATTTGCTTGTGGACGTCTTGGAGCTGTCTTTTAACGTTTGTCTCGCATGAGCGTCTGCAGGCGTGCTTAGTCGCCTGAGAGAAGGACAAGTGGCAGCTGGACAAGAGCTGTTCTAGGATCTATACTTGAAAAACAAAGCCGTGTTTGAATATTTACTTGTTTGGAATGGTGGGTGACTGAGTTTGATGCGGTCAAATGGATATGAACCGCTTATCTTAGGGCCGGACTGCTGCACAAGTTTCAGACGTTGCTGATATCTTGAGTTTTTTTCGCTTCGGTATCATGGAGACGGCTTGACGGGGTTGGCGTCAAAGAACGCATGCATATGTGATGCACGATATAATGTGAGAACAGCGTCATCAGGCGCAAACAATCTTGTTTGAGTTTCGACTCTGGACTTATCTATTTATAAGATTTGTGGACTCAAAGAGATTGGATTTCTCGGAGATAAAAAGAAGGCTGCCCTGACCCTATCCTACGGGTTAGTCTATTTGATTTTTTTCATCACTAATCCATCAAGAACAGGGACAAGACAGAGTAAAAAATAAACGGAATAAAAAGAAAAGAAATCAAGATCCAAGTGACAATTGTAGCTTGAAGACCCCATAGCCTATATACCAGAGGCTTATTCATCGTTTAATAGGTTACAAGAAAAAAGAATGAACACTGGACTGCCTCTAGAGGATAAAAATATATACAGACATAAAAAAATGTCAACCATTAAAATTGGGAAAATAATGCCACAACTCATCTATGTTTCTTTATTCTTTTTGAAAAACCTTTCCCGGGCCAAACGAAGTACCGGGCAACCAAATAATTTAACAAAAGATTCTCCCTATGGTATGGATATCTGCAATGTATAATCAGCGAGGAAACAATTCAGAAATTGATGCATCATTGACTGAATGCATTGCCTCCTGGAGCAAGCACTTGTCATCCTTATCTTCATCTTCATCCTTTTTAATTGAAAATGCAGGCTTCTTGGGGAAGTTCACAGCTGAAAATTCATTCTTGAGCATTGAAGAGACTTCCAACATGGAGGGCCTGTCCCCAGGCTGCGCTTGCACGCATAGAAGAGCCACTTGCATGCATCTCAAGAGCTTACAGGATGATGAAGAGTCATCAAGACACGGGTAAATGAACTCCATGCATTTATCGCCTTTCCACTTCTCATATGCCTAAAATTAAGAATGCTAGTTGGTTAGAAGTCAAAATTCATGTTCCTAAATTGGAGCCTGGAAAATTTTGAATCACGAATAATCTCTACTTACATAGTCGAGAAGATGCAGATTTTCATTCAGGCCGTAGTAACATGAGGTCCTTTTACCACTGATGATTTGCAGCAGCAGTACCCCAAAGCTGTAGACGTCATACTTCATTGAGTATATGCCTTTCCTCACGTATTCTGGCTGAACGTACCCACTGTATACAAGAACAAAAATTGGTTTAAGCAGGAGAATCTGTGAGGTAAAACAAGGAGGGCCTAGTTAGCTCGCTTACTAAGTCCCTACAATTCGGCTGGTATTTGCCTCGACGTCATCCTTCCTAAATATTCTCGCCATACCAAAATCTGATATCTTGGGGTTCATTTCATCCTCCAGCAGAACATTGCTGGCTTTCAAGTCTCAATGAATTATTGTGAAATTCGAGTATTCGTGGAGATAAAGAAGCCCGTGTGTAATGCCTTCTATGATATGAACACGTTTCGCCCAATCCAGCAAAGATTTCCTTATTGGATCTGCATCATTAAAACCTGAAGATTATTAGAACCAGAAGCAAAACTAGAGCATTGCATACCTTTGTGTACTCCAAATGCTTAAAAGGGTCTGCCTCCGCTAGCCATTGTAGCAGAAGTGGGGACCCATTTAAGCCTTTTGGAGTATCACACTAGATGTTAGTTGAAAACATCGGAGTTCTGCTTAATGACTATTGTAAGACGCATGAAAGACGTCTGACCAAATAGGTAGAAGTCCAAGCTCTTATTTGGCATGTACTCATAGACCAGCATCTTTTCTTCCCTGTCAGTGTAAAATCCAAGAAGGCGAACGAGGTTGACGTGTTGCAGCCTGACAGCAAGCATAATAATTTCGTTCTTGAACTCCTCGAGCCCTTGCTTCGAAGTTTTCGAAAGTCTCTTTATTGCAATTTCCCGTCCTTTAGGCAACTTGCCCTGAGCAACAGGGAAGCCGATGGTCATTACAGGGCAACCGACTTCCACTTGAACAGACTAGACTCGGAACTAAACTTCACTGTTTATGCTGGAAGACAGTTTTTTGTCTATGACACAAGTAACATAACCCAAGGATTATAAAGGAAAAACCGAACTTGAGCAGAATGCATCCAAGTCCAACCTCCTATAATGAAACTTACAAGCTCACACACATCATAAAGAAACCTATGCTGCATCTCTAAATATATCAAGCTTATCGTGTTGGGTTGTGATGCCAAATCTTTCTGCTTAATTAGAGGGGACATGTACCTTAATGGGATGTACTCTCTGGTTGATTCCATTTACGTGATTGAATTGTGAGTATAAACTAACCAGCTGGTAGCCGCTAGGGATAAAGCTGACATACCTTCAATCAACATATGCAAATATTTGCTTTCTCTCGTAGCAATGGTAGCAAGGTCCCATCACTTTTACATTCTCAGTATTAAGTCAAGTCCATACACGAAAAAGACCACATATGCTTGAGCAAAAGGAGTATGAAAAAGGGGGTGAGTTATTTTCCTTGCTCACATTTGAACACTACAAGCACATATTATCGAGCAAAAGGACCGTATCTGGCACTTAATCATGCTTCATATGATTTGCAAATGAAACAAAAAGAAAATCATTAGCTTTAGTAAGGCCTACCTTGTAAACAGGTCCAAATCCACCCTCTCCAATCTTATTTTCACTCGAGAAGTTATCAGTTGCTGCTCTGAGGGTGGCATAACCAAATGTTTGCAGATTAGGAGCACTGCTCTCAAGACTTTCACCTTTACACACCATAGTCTTGAATTGCCTACTAAATCCTTTTATTACACCTGAAATACCTGAGAATCAACACAAAGAAAATGAATCTAGAAGTCTAATCCTTTGTTTGCTGAATCCTAAGTCAACGTTCCCAATTACCACAGAGATATAGCAATCCTCCAATGAACTTTAGAAAATGTACCTTCTGATTTCAATGTTGTCCTCTGTAAGTAGCATATCAGGCCAAATATAAGGAGAACAACTATAGCAATCGAAATAAGCATAACTAGCCAGAACCATCGCCTTTCTTGCTGATCTTCACCGGCTTCTTGAGCTGACAAGGCAGTTAAGTCCATGAATTGCATTTAGTTCTACATTTTCAATACAATAATATTTTAAAACCGTCATCAAAAATTCCTTTGAGGTAATTATCCTAACCTGTCCTGGAAAGAACCCAGTTCTGATCGCTGTTAATCTGAAACACACTGTAACCAAGAAGCCCCTTTTCCTTGGCATAAGTTACTTTGGCTCGAATGGCCTCCACATCATCAAAATTGATCCATACCAACCCCTTGCTGTAAAAGTTCACCACATATGTACCATTATAAACAGAACTGGCTCCATAACCAAAATCTCTGATAAATGATTTGATGGCCTTGTATGCAAATGCCCCATCCGCCGTCTCAGCAGGCCCCACCGCTGGATGGCCAATGGCATCGCCGCTCGAATCCTGGAGCTGCCAAGCGTAGCCATGGTAGGGCAAGCCCAGCAGCAGCTTTCTTGCAGGAAATCCTCTAGTCAGCAACCAAGTTATGCAGAAGTCTGTGTTGTTACGGCTCGCGGGGTCAAATAAAGCAGCATGAGGGAGGGCAAACTTTTCCCTGGTGGGGAGATGGTAATCGTAAGCAATTAGGTGAACCCAGTCCAAATATCTCTGATTAGAATCAAGTGGGAAACTCAGAGAGTCAACAATGGACTGACAATATACACCCATCACTAGCAGCAACCGAGATTTCCCGGATTTCCTCGATTCGGCATCTACTCCATCTCTCCACTCTCCCAAAAGAACACTCAAATTGGTAATGTTAATGCTCCTACCGAGCCAGATCCCAAAGAGATCGATCCCACTGAACGCATAAAGCCTTGCCTTTTCTATCGTGGATTCGATAAAGGACCTTCTTGAAGAAGACTCGCCGAGCATCGAAGCGAAAGCTGAAGGATCCTCTCCGCCTGCCCACACTGACAGCAGCGTGGTGATCGACGGGTTCTTGCGTTTCACGGTGCTCGTGAAGGTGGAGAAGATTTGCTCAAAGGAGGAGTTGAAGGAGAACGGATGGGCCGAAGAGTCGATGGAAGCAAAAGCGCATATGAGGTGAGAGAACAAGGAGGAATCGATGTCCGAGACCGGGATTTCGCTGCCGGCGTAGAAGTAACCGGACTTGACCCACGTTTGCTCCTCCAAAGATGGGTAGAGGCAAAGGAAAAAGGTAAAGAAAGACGCGAGTTGGCCTTTTCCCGCCATGAAAGAGAGCTCGGAAGACAACGTGAAAGCGGAGAGTGGCAGCTTTGAGACGATGGGAGGAGGCAGACGACACGTTTGCTGTGTTCTATAATCGGTTGTCCGTACGTTCGCTTTCAGGAAAATCTTCCCACGTTTACATATAAGATAGTTCGCTTTCATTGGGTGCGACGCTGACTTTTCAGCCTTCAGGGATCTTCTTCTTTATCGGTCGTGGTCGCGGCTGCGGATATTTCGTTTTGGGTCTTTGTCTTGCCGCATTCAACTTGTTCATCGGACCTGACTTGATGACTTGATACAATCTCGTCTGTACCGTAACAGACAAACATGTATCTATGGCGGCCAAGGGATGGACCGGATGAACAGGAAGAGAGACGATTCCAGAAAACATAATCTTGTCGGAATTGAGGGAAAGGATTCCGGGGTATTAGTGAAGTTTTTCGAAATCCCTCCAAGTCTGTCGTCCAAATATAAACAAATTATTTCTTCTCTCTCACTTAGCATTATTATAAATTTATTTTCGACATGTGCGTTCGTTGCTTTTCTCTCGATACCATCTATACATCTCAAATCATTTTTCTCTTTTCTTTATGATTATTGCAATACACCATCTTCCTTTGTATTTTCAATACATTTTTTCTTGCTGACAGTGAAACCCATGATCAAGTCAAAAACTCTTTCTATGTTTACAAATACGATATGGGGCGAGTGTGACAGTATATTAAGCTCTACCAATCAGTCACAAGCTTGGCGGTGGTGTTGAGCTCATGCATGTGTGCGCATGGAGAGAGGGAGATAAAAGGGTCAAAGAGATGAAAATTGAGTTAACTTTGTCATTGGGCGAAGCAATGACAGTATGATAGTGATTGTTGACCCATTTCTTTTTATCTTGTTATTATGAGCATGCGGAACGTGTATAACAACTATTTCCGAGACAATATAACAATTAAGTAGTTGGGAAAACACAGCACAAAACACACTACTTTTATTCAGCGTTAGTATTTTTATAAATTCTTTTCTACGGACACGTTCTTATTTACATTAATCTTCTATCAACGGTAGGTCACGAGATTCCTATCTCCTCTAGCGTGGCCTTGGCTCTAAAGAGTGAGACTTCCATACCTACGGGGAGTAAAAAACTTAGTAAGTAAGATCACTAATCCTCAGATAGGAGGACATCTCGTCGTCAAACATAGTGCATCAATGGTAGATTAATAGCAAATCTATTGCTACACCTCGACTATATGCATGTGATCAATTTCGACTTACAATCAAAATATGCCTTACTTTCAGCTTGTCAATGAGCATAACAAATGACACATATCAACATGCACAAAAGATTCATTAACCGTCTCAAACGGTTCTTCCCATATTTTCGAAGGCTTCCTGACATCAATTAGCGCATCCGACCTCAAGCCTGACATCACCACTGAGTAGCATCCTGATTAACAACCCTTCCTCAGGGGACCTCCTGTTTCTCTTAGAGACATCACCCACTCTTGGCACATTCTGAAACTTTTCCCGGGGCATCCGGTTCTTATGAACAAGGCAACATCATGCGTCGCTTGGGGTAAAGGCGTGCTCTTAGATCATCCACATGTATGCGCATTACAAATCTAAATGTTGAACCAATTTAAATACACAAAGTATGGAAAGGACTAACTTTGTAGTAGAAAGATCCTAGATCACTAGTTTTTTCCCTCCTTGGTGAATGGAGTTGGAATTTCTTCTTTGTGTCTTCCCAAGGTCCCCGGCCATTTGATAGATGGGTATAATGCCTCTGCTTCATTATTTTTAGAGTACTGTGGGTAAAAAAAAAAAAAACAAATGACGAAGAAATTGTTTGTAAATTGGCCTGTGCAAGCATCCTCATGCACTTTCTAAATTATGGGGTTGGCTCTCCTTTTCTTTTCATTTTTGTTTTATCGACTCATGGTAAAAATTTTATTTCCTTTTCTTAACTTCCTTATACGCCCAGGTCATTACTTAGAGCAGAAGGGACAGGTTCACACTATTTATCTACTCTCGACCTAATAATTCCACCTGAGGGGATTAAGAGCAAGTAAGTGGTAAGGGTGATTTTGACCAATTGATCATCCCTCGACACATATCATCACTATGCTAATGGGAACAAATAACATAGAGAGACAGTTCGCTAGTATTCTATCAGATGAGTTAATTGATTGCTTGGCAGACTAATATCGATAATACATCACTTCTATTGTAATTTCATTGAGCAAACAAATGTTCTACCATTATCTGAAAGGCTAGATATGCATTGGTTCTAACAATGGTGTGATTATCATGTGTCATGTCCTTTCACCACTCATCATATAAAGGCTATCACTTGTATAACATAACCTGATGACTTGTCAATAGTAACACATAAATCGTATTATGAGATTCATTTAGAGTTGTTTCTTCCCATACTTCTTCCTGAAAATACACTATTCTCGGTAAAATCATAAACACTCTCTTCTAAATTTCCCTCACTTCCAATGCTAACTTAAGTATCAAAGGGTCAATCCATTTACAAAACCCAGATGCCCTGACCCCATTCTTACGCTGCAGATGGATTACCAAGCAAGGTAGAAAATCAAGCTCGTTGTTCTCAATTCTAACTTCAACAAATGTAATACAAAACTCTGTTTATTTTACGGAAAATAACTAATTTTAAAAAATGTTTAAAAAATAGTTTATATCGCTTAAAATAATTAGTTAATGAAAACTATTTTGATTATCAAAGACAATTTATGTTTAAACATTTTCGTACAAGATGAAAATATTTTTTATTAATTCATTGTTGTAAGCGACATAAATAATTATTTTGAGAAAAATATTTTTCAAATCATTCATTTTCCATGAAGCAAACAAAACTTAGGAAGAAAAATACCTTCGGTCTAATGGATAAAGGTAATATTAAATTTGTTTGGAAACTAATTTGCTATTATGCATGCAATGGGACTACATTCCTTTGTATTTTCGGACGGCTACGAGGGCATTGATCGATAAAACACAACTAAATTTTGGATAATTAGCTCATCAAGTATCCATTTTAGCGTGAAATGACCAAGAAACATGTCATCTAATCCAATGCGCTTCTCGAGTAGGGTCCTGTCCCATGAGAAATGCAAGGCTTTACAAATTCGCAGGGTAAACACATGCTTCTGCTGAGACCATCATTTGGTGATTGCCAGGTTGTTGTTCTTATCGATTCAAATATACTTCTTTGGATCGATATGAATGTCACCCGAAAGAAAATTGCATTGGGATTGCGCAGAAGATTTGTTGGGTCTTCGAAATCAACATTTGCTTACACAATTAAATCATCAATTGTTCATGATCATTCTGGAAAATGCAGTGAATTTTGAATTAATACCATTCCATTCGAAGAAGTTCATATATTATAAATACAAGAGAAACAATAGTGTCGGGATTCTTTCAACAGACAACACCTAAAAATAACTCAAACAAGCTAGATTACAGAATCAAATCAAAGTAAAAACAACTCAGCATTAAATCCGTCATGCACAGTTGTTATCAAAAAAATCTTAATTTGGCTTCGGTGCTGCTCGAGATTTACATAGGTGGATGAATAATGAGAAATGTATATGACTTGAAGTCTTGAAGAGTTTCTAGTAAACTTGAAGTCGCTGGAGATATGCAAGAGTTACAAAGGTTGAATCTTCAATCATCAAGAATCCACGCTCTGGATGCTGCATAAGACAAATCCAAAATAAAAATTCCAATTAAAGACTAGAACTCTAAAATAATTTTTTTTTCCGTCAAAACCTTAAAAATGGTGCTTTAATATTACCAAAGCACAAATTTTTGAGTGGACATAAATGTCATACCTTGGGATGATATTTGCCATTTAGTTTCATAACTGAAGGGCCCAGAAGAAATATCCCTGAAGCCCAAGGGCTTGTGCCAATCCAATCTTCACCATCACTGAGGCGACATCGTCGTAACTGACCCAAGATGTCCCGGCGGAGGAGTAGGTGGACACCGTCTCCACGTCGTATACCACGGTGGCACTATAATTCCTATTGAACACTTGCACGTCAGAGTAAGGAAGCATGCCACGGGCCCGCCTTCACTGCCGGGGCGCCGATCTCGGTGACATTTGGGTCCTTGAGCTCCCACGACCTTCCGTAAAGGGGCAAGCCCATGACCACCTGCTTTCCGGGCAGCCCTGCCTGTAGCCAAGACTTGAGTCCGTGGATCGAGCTTAGATTGCTCTTTGGGTCGAAGAATGCGGCTTGGGCCCCCGTGGCAGAGGGGTCCCACGCCCCATGATAATCGTAGCACATGGCGTTGATCCAGTCCAAATTCTTCCTAATGGCCGCCACCGGGTACATGCGGTACACCGCATCGAGGAAGAAGTCGGAGGCGAAGTACACCGCGGCGGTTAACAACAGCGGGGGCTGCTCGGTGGCTCGGGCCTCTTCGATGATCTCAAGCCTCCATTCCCTCAACAAGTGGGCCAAATCATCCATCTCCTTTGGGTTTTTAGGCCATTCCCAGTCAAGGTCAAGCCCATCAAACCCAAACTTCCTTGCAACCTCCATTGAAGAATTGATGAAGACTTTTCTTGAGGAAGGGCATGAAGCTATCTTGGCCAAGAGAGCGGCTGGAACGTCTCCAGAACCGCCAATCGAGAGGAGGGTCTTGACCGGTGGGCTCGCAAAATGGAGGGTGCTCGTGAAGTTCGAGAGAGCCACTGCCGTCAGCTCCGAGAGCTCGAACTTGAAGGTGATGTTGCTTGGGGAGAGGAAAGCATAGAAGATGTGAGTGAACAAATGTCTGATGGGGTGAAGTCCGGTGTCCAGGAAGTATAGTAAGATCCTTTAATGGTGGAAGATGATGAAAATGCATACAGAAATAAAGAAATGTTTACCATTAAAATTGGTGCCAGAACTTATCTCTGTTTTGGAAGGCCTTTCCCGGCCCAAATGGGCAAACAAATAATTAAATAAAGATTCTCTCTTATAATATTAGTATTCACAGCGTTGGACACCTGTGACGTATAATCAGCGAGGAAACAATTCAGAAATTGATGCATCATTGACTGAATGCATTGCCTCCTTGAGCAAGCACTTGTCGTCCTCATCTTTATCTTCATCTTTGTTAATTGAAAATGCAGGCTTCTTGGGGGAGTTCACAGCTGAAGATTCATTCTTGAGCATTGAAGAGACTTCCAACATGGAGGGCCTGTCCCCAGCCTTCTCTTGCACGCATAGAAGAGCCACTTGCATGCATCTCAAGAGCTTACACGATGATGAAGAGTCATCCAGAGACGGGTCAATGAACGCCATGCATTTATCGTCTTTCCACTGCTCATATGCCTGAAATAAAGAATGCTAGTTGGTTAAAAGTCAAATTCATGTTCCTAAATTTGAGCCTGAAAAATTTCGAATCACAAATAATCTCTACTTACATATTCAAGAAGATTCAGATTTTCAGAAAGGCCGTGGTAACATGAGGTCCTTCTACCACTGATGATTTGCAACAACAGCACCCCGAAGCTATAGACGTCGTACTTCATCGAGTATATACCTTTCCTCACGTATTCTGGCGGAACGTACCCACTGTATACAAAAACAAAATTAGGTTTTAAGCAGGAGTGAATATCTGTGAGGTAAAACAAGGAGGGCCTAGTTAGCTCGCTTACTAAGTCCCGACGATTCGGCTGGTACTTGCCTCAGCGTCATCCTTCCTAAATATTCTGGCCATACCAAAATCTGATATCCTGGGGTTCATTTCATCATCCAGCAGAACATTGCTGGCTTTCAAGTCTCGATGAATTATTGTGAAATTCGAGTATTCGTGGAGATAAAGAAGCCCCTGTGTAATGCCTTCTATGATATGAACACGTTTCACCCAATCCAGCAAATATTTCCTTATTGGATCTGCATCATTAAAACCTGAAGATTATTAGAACCAGAAGAGAAATTAGAGCATTGCATACCTTTGTGTACTCCAAATGCTTAAAAGGGTCTGCCTCCTCTAGCCATTGTAGCAGAACTGGGGACCCATTTAAGCCTTTTGGAGTATCACACTAGATGTTACTTGAAAACACTGGAGTTTTGCTTAATGACTATTGTAAGAAGCATGAAAGACGTCTAACCAAATAGGTAGAAGTCCAAGCTCTTATTTGGCATGTACTCATAGACCAGCATCTTTTCTTCCCTGTCAGTGCAAAATCCAAGAAGGCGAACGAGGTTGACGTGTTGCAGGCTGACAGCAAGCATAATTTCGTTCTGGAACTCCTCGAGCCCTTGCTTCGAAGTTTTCGAAAGTCTCTTTATTGCAATTTCCCGTCCTTTAGGCAACTTGCCCTGAGCAACAGGGATGCCGATGGTCATTACAGGGCAACCGACTTCCACTTGAACACACTAGACTCGGAACTAAACTTCACTGTTTATGCTGGAAGACAGTTTTTTGTCTATGACACAAGTAACATGACCCAAGGATTATAAATGAAAAACAGAATTTGAGCAGAATGCATCCAAGTCCAACCTCCTATAATGAAACTTACAAGCTCACACACATCATAAAGAAACCTATGCTGCATCTCTAAATATATATCGTGTTGGGTTGTGATACCAAATCTTTCTGCTTAATTAGAGGGGACATGTACCTTAATGGGATGTACTTTCTGGTTGATTCCAACTAAGTGATTGAAATTGTGGGTATAAACTAACCAGCTGGTAGCTGCTGGAGATAAAGCTGGCATTCCTGCAATCTACATATGGAAATATTTGCTTTCTCTCGTAGCAATGGTAGCAAGGTCCCATTACTTTTACCTTCTCAGTATTAAGTCAAGTCCATACACAACAAAGACCACATATTCTTGAGCAAAAGGAGTATGAAAAAGGGGGTGAGTTATTTTCCTTGCTCACATTTGAACACTACAAACACATATTGTTGAGCAAAAGGACCGTATCTGGCACTTAATCATGCTTCATATGATTTGCAAATGAAACAAAAAGAAAATCATTAGCTTTAGTAAGGCCTACCTTGTAAACAGGTCCAAATCCACCCTCTCCGATCTTATTTTCACTCGAGAAGTTATCAGTTGCTGCTCTGAGGGTGGCATAACCAAATGTTTGCAAATTAGGAGCACTGCTCTCAAGACTTTCACCTTTACACACCATAGTCTTGAATTGCCTACTAAATCCTTTTATTACACCTGAAATACCTGAGAATAAACACAAAGAAAATGAATCTAGAACTCTAATCCTTTGTTTGCTGAATCCTAAGTCAACGTTCCCAATTAACACAGAACTTTAGAAAATGTACCTTCTGATTTCAATTTTCTCCTCTGTAAGTAGCATATCAGGCCAAATATAAGGAGGACAACTATAGCAATCGAAATAAGCATAACTAGCCAGAACCATCGCCTTTTTTGCTGATCTTCACCAGATTCTTGAGCTGACAAGGCAGTTAAGTCCATGAATTGCATTTAGTTCTACATTTTCAATACAATAATACTTTAAAACAGTCATCAAGAATTCCTTTGAGGTAATTATCCTAACCTGACCTGGAAAGAACCCAGTTCTGATCATTGTTAATCTGAAACACACTGTAACCAAGAAGCCCCTTTTCCTTGGCATAAGTTACTTTGGCTCGAATGGCCTCCACATCATCGAAATTGATCCATATCAACCCCTTGCTGTAAAAGTTCACCACATATGTACCATTATAAACAGAACTGGCTCCGTAACCAAAATCTCGGATAAATGATTTGATGGCCTTGTATCCAAATGCCCCATCCGCCATGACAGCAGGACCCACCGCTGGATGGCCAATGGCATTGCCGCTCGAATCCTGGAGCTGCCAAGCATAGCCATGGTAGGGCAAGCCCAGAACCAGCTTTCTTGCAAGAAATCCTCTAGTCAGCAACCAAGTTATGCAGAAGTCTGTGTTGTTATGGCTCGCGGGGTCAAATAAAGCAGCATGAGGGAGGGCAAACTTTTCCCTGGTGGGGAGATGGTAATCATAAGCAATTAGGTGAACCCAGTCCAAATATCTCTGAATTGAATCAAGTGGGAAACTCAGAGAGTCAACAATGGGTTGACAATATACACCCATTACTAGCAGCAACCGAGGTTTCCCGGATTTTCTTGATTCGGCATCTACTCCATCTCTCCACTCTCCCAAAAGAACACTCAAATTGGTAATGTTAACGCTCCTACCGAGCCAGACCCCAAAGAGATCAATCCCACTGAACGCATAAAGCCTTGCCTTTTCTATCGTGGATTCTATAAAGGACCTTCTTGAAGAAGAATCGCCGAGCATCGAAGCGAAAGCTGAAGGATCCTCTCCGCCTGCCCACACTGACAGCAGCGTGGTGATCGAAGGGTTCTTGCGTTTCACGGTGCTCGTGAAGGTGGAGAAGATTTGCTCAAAGGAGGAGTTGAAGGAGAGCGGATGGGTCGAAGAGTCGATGGAAGCAAAAGCGCATATGAGGTGAGAGAACAAGGAGGAATCGATGTCCGAGACCGGGATTTCGCTGCCGGCGTAGAAGTAACCGGACTTGACCCACGTTTGCTCCTCCAAAGATGGATAGAGGCAGAGGAAAAAGACAAAGAAAGACGCGAGTTCGCCTTTTCCCGCCATGAAAGAGAGCTCGGAAGACAACGTGAAAGCAGAAAGTGTCGGGTTTGAGATGATGGGAGGAGGAAGACGAGAAAGACGACTCCTTTGCTGCGTCCTATAATCGGTTGTCCGAAGGTTCAGGCAATCAGTGCACGGCGGTCGTTCGTTTAATTGTTGTTGTACGTTCACTTCCAGTGAAATCTTCCCACGTTTGCATGGAGGACAGTTCGCTTTCATTGGCTGCGACAATGACTTTTGAGCCTTCAGGCGTCTTCTTCTTCAGTCCTGGTTGTGGCCGCGGATATTTCGTTTAGGGTCTTTATCTTGTCGTATCCAACCCGTTCATCGGACCTGACTTGTTACAATCTTGTCCGTAACAGACAAATATGTATCTATGGCGGCCAAAGGATGGAACGGACGAACAGGAAGAGAGGCGATTCTAAAAACACTATCTTGTCGGAATTGAGGGAAAGGATTACGGGGGACTAGTGAAGTTTTTCGAAATCCCCCCGAGTCTGTCGTCCAAATATAAACAAATTATTTCTTCTTTCTTACTTAGCATTATTATAAATCTATTTTCGACATGTGCGTTCATTTTGTTGCTTTTCTCTCGATGGCATCTATACATCTCAAATCATTTTTCTCTTTTCTTTATGATTATTACAATACACCATCTTCCTTTGTATTTTCAATACATTTTTTCTTGCTGATAGTGAAACCCATGATCAAGTCTAAAATTCTTTCTATGGTTACAATTACGATATGGGGTGAGCATGACACTATATTAAGCTCTACCAATCGGCCACATGCTTGGCGGTGGTGTTGAGCTCATGCATGCTGTGCATGGGGGGAGAGAGAAGAGGGTCATAAAGATGAAAATTAAGGGAATTGACTATGTCATTAGGCGAAGCAATGGCAGTATGATAGTGATTATCGACCCGTTTATTTTTATCTTGTTATTATGAGTATGTGGAAGCGTGTACAACAATCATCTCCTAGACAATACAACAAATAAGTAATTAGGAAAACACAGCATGAAACACGCTACTTCTATTTAGCGTCAATATATTTACAAACCCTTTTCTATGGACACTTTCTTGTTTACATCAATCTTCTATTAACTGTAGGTTAGGGGATTCCTATCTCCTCTAGCGTGGCCTCGGCTCCAAATGGTGAGACTTCTATATCTACAAATTTAAGGAAAACAACAGGGAGTCGAAAACTTAGTAAGTAAAATCACTAATCCTCAGATAGGAGGATATCTTGTTGTCGAACATAGCATACAGACATCATTCATGCTAATGGATCGATGGTAGATCGATAGTAAATCTATTGCTACACCTCGAGTATATGCATGTGATCAATTCTGATTTACAATCAAATTATGCCTTACCTTCGGCTTGTCAACAAGCATAACAAACAACACATATCAACATGCACAAAAGATTCATTAACCGTCTTAAAGGGTTCTTCCCATATTTTCAAGGGCTTCTTGACATCAACTAGGGCATTCGACCTCAAGCCTGACATCACCACCGAGTAGCATCCCGAATAACAACCCTTCCTCAAGCAACCTCCCGTTTCTCTCAGAGACATTGCCCACTCCTTGCAACATCCCGAAACTTTCCCCAAGGCATCTTGTCATGAACAAGGCAACATCACGCGTTGTTTGGGTTTAAGGCGTGCTCTTGGACCATCCCTCATCTCAAACCAATATTGTTCTCTTCAAGGCGTGCTATTGGACCATCCCTCATCCTAAACTGATATTGTTATCTTCAGGGTGTGCTCTTGGACCATCCCCGTCAAGGATTTGTTTTTGGCATAGCGAAAACTACTACCAAGGAGCATCAATGGCTTTTATTTTTCATTTATGTGATCACACATCATGCATTACATGAGCCGGTTCATTATCTTTCATATTAATTGATGCAAACAAGGCCCGAGGGCATGCTCATGCAAGTGTGTGTATGCCATGACCTATAACATGATAATTATACTAATAAGCCGAGCGTGGCACAGAACTCGTCGCTTGAACCAACACGCTTAATGTCAATCCGAAGCTAAGTGAGACTCAAAACGACACGCCTAGATGCCGATTTAAGACCAAGCAAGGCTCGGATCCATCACGCTTTAACATTGATCCCAAAACCGAGTAAGACTCGTACGTGACCCAAGGCGTGATCATACTTACGAATGCAAAAACATGAGCAAATCACGCAAACACTTGTCAACATGTACATAACTAAGCCTGAAGGAGAACATGACAAAGCTACTCATGGCTCAAACTGACACCCCTTAATGCCTGTCCAAGGCCGAGCGAGACTTGTCTATGAGCAGGGGCGTGATTGTGACTTATGCATCTAAAGACATGAGCATACCATTCAAAACATTCCTCATTATGCACATAACTAAGCACGGTGAGTACACATCCAAATCTAATAACGTAAGTCATCGCCCTAATTGAGGGTTAGGGATCCTACTTACAACCGATGAAGCGGTGGCGGTTAACCAAGAACGGCTAAGTGGTGAGGGCGAGCGAGCGAATGCGGGCCAAGAGAGATGGAGAGTACAAGAGAGGGAATAAAAGGAAGAAGCGAGCCAAGGGTGGTGCAAATGGGAGAGGGTCTTTTATTTATAAACCTGTCCTCATTAAAAGGCCCTCACAAGTGGCCCAATAAACTTTCATTTAGTGGCAAGGCTAGTTTGATGGTATAGCACCCTAATTTGATGGTGTGGCCTAATAAAATTTGAAATTGGTTTGAACCGATCTGGTCCTTGGTTTTGAGTGAATACTCACTGGAGAATCGGACCGACAGGTTGTTTTGGAACCGGTTTTGAAACCAGTTTTGTAAGCCCAAAGAGTCCAAAACCTTATATTTTTTCCCCTTAATTTCTAATCTTAGAATTGCATTTTTCCGCTCACATAGCACTTCTCCTTCATCATTCCTCTTATTTGCTTGCTTCCTTCCCTTGCTGGCTCACAGTCGCACTGTCCATTGCTGGCTCCCCCTCGCTTTATTTTGTCTCATCAACGAAGAAGACCTCATCTGTAAGCCCTATTTGTGTTTCATGTTATCTAAGTTTTCTTGTTTGGTGTCTTGCTCTGGTGTTGTTTCACTCTCTCTTAGAGTTTCAATCGAACGTCATGGGTTGTTCTTTCTTGTGCTCGTCATGCATTTTGTTTTTTTTGATTTGTGGGTTTGATGATGTCTTATGCTGAGAATTGGGTGGAAGAGAGCTTGTGTAAAGCTTCTTCTCCTTCTTCCCTCCCAAGACCACCTCCCACCTCACTCTTGCTCTCTTTTTCCTCCTCCGTCTTCCTCTTCAACCCTTATTCTCTTGCCAAAAGCACCAAGAGCGCTAATTCGCTAGTTTTTGGATCGGGCAGGAGGCAAAATCAAAGGGTCAAAGGGGTTTGACTTGCAATGCCTTACTTGGTCTCAGTGTGCTTAAGCTTGTCGTCATTGCGGGTATCGCTGCGCTAGTGTTTGGGCCTAGGAAGTTCTTAGAAGTCGAGAAATTAGGAGGATTACATTGTTGTTTTCTCGCGTATTTATGTAAAGTTTGAAGTCGTATAGGATATCGGGCGATTCCAGAGAAGGTTCCAATGCAAACGAGATAGACCTTGGAGCCAGATTGGAAAAATGAGTGCCAGACACCTAGAGTGACAAAACTTGACACGGAGGGATGCTTAAGTGCCAAAAGTTATGAAAGTGACACTTAAGTGCCAAAATTAGAACAAAATGGATCACTTAAGTGCCAATTTGGCCAAAATGCTGATGTGGCGATTTTTCGGCGAAGTAAGTGCAAAACGACATCTTTTTGCAAGCGATGTGGTAAATAATTAATATAAGAATTAAATAAGTTTAATTAAATTTATTTGAAACATTTAAAAAAAAATTAAAAAAGGGGGGGGGAAGGGAGGCGGCGAGGGCCGAGCCCTCGCCGTTGCCGGGAAGAGACGGCGACAGAAGGGGGAGGGTCTGCCGGGGTCGTTGGCCCTTGGCCGACTAGCGGCGAGGGCCCGCGAGCCCTCGCTGGATTTGGGCGAGGGCCCCGACCCTCATTGGATCTAGGCGAGGGCCTAGGTGAGGGCTCGTAGGCCCTCGTCGTCGATCAGCCCGGGGCTGGCAACCCCGGCCGACCCTCCCCCCTCCGTTGCCGACCCTTCCTGACGGTGGCGGGGAGGCGGCGGTGACAAGGGCTTAGCCCTCAGCCGCCTCCCTTCCCCCTCCCTTTTTTTTTTTAAATATTTGTATTTGTATTTTAAATGTTTTAAATAAGTTTAGTTTTTAATTTAATTTTATTAATTTTTATATTAATTTTTTTACTACGTCAGCACCAAAATGACGTTGTTTTTGCATTGTCTAGCCACGTCAGTGTGCAAAATGAAGCCGTTTTGCACTTATTTCGTTGGAGAATCGCCATGTCAGCATTTTGGTCGGATTTTGGCTGGATTGGCACTTAAGTGATCCATTTTATTCTAATTTTGGCACTTAAGTGTCACTTTCCTAACTTTTGGCACTTAAGTGACCCTCCCTGTCAAGTTTTGGCACTTGGGCTGTACTTTTGCCTTGGAAAAATAGAGTAAGTGCTAAAATAGGTTCCAGTACAAATAAGGTAAGGTACATGGTCCAAAAAAGAGGAACTAGTTATAATATAGTAGGGTTTATGGTCAACGTCTATAACCCACCCACCTTAGACTTGATCATCCCTACGAGACTGGACGTAGCCAAGCTTGACCGACATGGCTAAGTTGGTGGCCTATCCTGGCCCAGCGCATGGCCAGGACTAGTTGGGCACAAAGCCAAGTTGATCGAGCTTAGGGCCAACTTATGGCCTGGCACAAGATCGGGCTCATGGCCTAGTGGCATCTTGAAACTTTCTTTGGGGCATCATGTTCCCATGAACAAGGCAACATCACATGTTGTTTGGGGTAAAGGCGTGCTCTTGGACCATCCCTCATCCCAAACCGATATTGTTCTCTTTGAGGCGTGCTCTTGGACCATCCCTCATCCTAAACCGATATTAGTCTCTTCAGGGATTGCTCCTAGACCATCCTAATCAACGATTTGTCCTTGGCATAGCGAAAACTACTACCAAGAAGCATTAATGGCTTTTATTTTCCATTTTTTTGACCACACATCATGCATTGCACAAGCCTGTTTTTATCTTTCATATTAATTGATGCAAACAAGGCCCAAGGCATGCTCATGCAAGTGTTTGTATGCCATGACCTATAACATCATAATTATACTAATATGCCGAGCGTGGCACGAAACTCATGGCTTGAACCGACACGTTTAATATCAATCCAAAGCCAAGAGAGACTCAAATCGACACACCTCGATACCAATCTAAGACCAAGCAAAGCTCGGATCCATCACGCTTTAATGTCGATCCTAAAACCGAGTAAGACTAGTTTATGACCCGGGGCATGATCATACTTATGTATGCAAAAACATGAATAAATCATGCAAACACTCATCAACATGTACACAACTAAGCCCGAAGGAGAACACGACCAAGTTACTCATGGCTCAAACCGACACCTCTCAATGCTCGTCCAAGGCCGAGCGAGACTTGTCTATGATATGGGGTATGATGCATCTAAGGACATGAACACACTATACAAAACATTCCTCATTATGCACATAACTAAGCATGGTGAGTACACATCCAAATCCAACAACGTAGATCATCGCCCTAGCTAAGGGTTAGGGATTTTACTTACAACCGATGAAGCGGTGGTGGTTAGCCAAGAACGGCTAAGCGGTGAGGGCGAGCGAGCGAATGCGAGCCAAGAGAGAGCGAGAGTGCAAGAGAGGCAATAAGAGGAAGAAGCGAGCCAATAGTGGTGAAAATGGGAGAGGGTCTTTTATTTATAAACCTTTCCTCATTAAATGACCCTCATAAGTGGCCCAATAAACTTTCCTTGAGTGGCAAGACTAGTTTGATGGTATAGCACCCTAATTTGATGATGTGGCACCCTAGGGTTCTAAGGAGATGATTAATAACTTTTGTGTAATATCTTTATTGGTTTGCTTAAGCTGGTGAATCATCCCTTAATTATGACTTGTCTTTTTTGTTCTCCAAGCCAAATCCTCTTATAGTCAGTACCAAATCTCCCATTGCCACACAAGAAGGTGAGTCATACATTTTCATTTAATGCCAAGACTTGGTAATCATTGGTCTTGGATAACTTACCAAGTAAATTGATGATTCATTCCCTCATTAAGTGTCTAAGATTTGGTTATCATGACTTTTGGATTTGGTTACATGTTTCTTGTTACTCAAGTAGCTTGCAAGTTACTTAAGTAATCACATGTAATAATAACAAAATCCTTCTCATTGCCACCTAAATTCCTTACCATCTGAGTTGATGAGTCATGCTATTCATTTATGGATTAACATCCAAAGAACATTTTACAAACATGAGACGGAAACCGATGTAAGCGCGAATATTATCGGGCGAGAGCTTTTCATGTTCATTCATAGTCAACTATATCATTTAGACCAAGGTTTGTGGCCAATTCATGATCGGATGAGGTTGTAAGGGTGTGCAACCAAACCAGTTCTACTTGGTTCGGGACTAGCCTATTCGGAAAAAAAGTCTGAGACCAATTCCTATTAAAATCGATTCCCAAAATTCGAAACTTGTTTGAACCAATTCGGTCCTAATTTTGAGTGAATACCCACTAAAGAATCGAACCGACATGATGTTTTATAATTGGTTTTGGAACTAGTAATGTAAGACCAAATGTCCAAAACCTTATATTTTTTCCCTTGATTTCTAATCTTACAACTGCGTTTTTTCTTTTGCACGACACTTCTCCTTCATCGTTCCTCTTCTTCATTCACTTCCTTCCCTCGTCGGCTTACGGTCGCACCGTCCATCGTTGGCTCCCTCTTGTTTTATTTCGTCTCATCAACAAAGAAGACCTCATCTATAAGCTCTATATGTGTTTTACGATATCTAGGTTTCCTTGTTCAGTGCCTTGCTATGATGTTCTTTCCCTCTCTTTTGGAGTTTCAATCGAACGTGTGAAGCTTCTTCTCCTTATTCCCTCCTAAGACCCCTTGTGACATCTTGATTTTCGACCCTGTCTCAATTAAATGAAATGAGCTTTTCATTGACGTGCCTATGGTCCTTTTTCTCTGAGCTGATCACTCATGAGATAACTAATCTATCATGTGAAGCCGTTAAGGGATATAAACGTGACCGACTTAAGAATTCGATTAGAAATCGACTGCTCAACCGTGCTAATCGGCAAGGGTCAATACGGTACCATTAAAATCGATTAGAGACTAGAGATAGGTCGGTTCAACAGAGACATGTAATTAAATTGTGGGTGATTCCACCTAATTGCAAAATTCGCGTCGAACGGCACTAAACCGATTTTTCTATCGATTCTGTACCCGGTGCTAGTAATTGAAACCTTGAGATTTTTACGACAATCGAGAGTCGCCGATGAGTCAAAGATGCACAAATGTGGATCAAGAATTATCGACCACGGGTTAAATGCGATAAAATTCCTAAAAGCTACCAGTAGGTTAGGTCACACTAAAATCACATCTGATCGAAATTAACCACGAAATTGAACTCGATTTCGGGAATCAAAAGTTCGAGCATGTCACAATTTATTTTTAGGACATCGTCGCATCCTTTGAAAAATTTTCGACGAGCCCGGATTTTTGGTAGAAAATCAAAATTTGGCAAATTAAATTTAAGAAATTCGATGGACACTTTCAAGTGAATTTTGGGCTTCAAAATGGATTGTTGGGTGAAGGAAATGCAAGGATTTGTGTGGGCAGCTACCATGGCATGTGTGGCCATTGAATTGAAGTTGTTTGGTGTGAATTAAAGATGGAACTTGGTGAAATTCGTAGGGCTGTGGGGGCTGCAACATTTGGACTTCAATTTGGCTTGTATGAGAAGTTTTGAGAGGGAAATTTTGGCTGCTGGATAAGGCTGGAGGCTGGTGGGGCTTGCACTTGAGTGTTTGGATATTTAAGTTGGACTTTGAAGGCCTCTTGTCCCCCTTCCAGCAGTAGCTTCTTCTTCTTCCTTCTTATCCCTCAAACCTTCATTTTCCCTCTGCTCAGTCCCTCCTCACCCGCCGCACACTAAGCCACCGTCCCTCACCCGCTTGAGCTCGTCTAGGCCGCCTCATGCCGCTCGTTCAAGTAGTCCGCAACCTCGCAAGCCGCCCATGAGCCCAGGCCAGCCCGCCTATCGCTACCCTTCGTTCGTCCGCTCCTTATGCCGCTCGACTCGCCCGTTGTTGCAAGCCTGTCGATTCCCGTTGCTGCCTTAGTTGCTGCCAGCTAGCCGCTCGAGCTGCCACCGTTTGCCCCTACTCGCACCACTGAACCGCCTTGCCCATCTCCACGTCGCTAGCTAAGTTGAACAATCTTAGCCAGCCCTTCCACAGAACCAACTTCCAGCTTGGGGCTAAGGCTTGCTGGGCCTTTTTTAGCCATTTCCGGACTTCCTTTGGTGTTGTTGTAGACCCGAGTTGTGGTCGCCGTTGCACCACCGTCGCCGTGAATCGATTTTCGCGCTAAACCAGTGAGTTTACCTCATAATCTCTAATTAGGATGCTAATTATACTTAAATGTGGATTAGTGGATTAATTAGTCTAATTAGGGATTAGAGTATTTAGTTCATGTAGCTAAGTTAGTTAGAATGGATTAGTTAGGCTAAGTATTTAGTTAGGTTGTTAGTTAGGTGGTTTAGTTAGCTTAATTAGTTAATGTAGTTAGTTGGTTAAATTAGATTAATTAGCTTAAGTAGATTAGCTAGCTTAGGGATAGCTGGTTGTTAGAATTTTGTGCTGATCGTCGTAGTGTAGTTGATTTGTGCAATTGAGTGCTAAATTGTGCAATTGGATGTTGAGTGATGATTTTTGAATTATTATTTCAAAAATATGGATTTTTGGTATTTAATTAGAAAAATACCGGGTGTCGGGTTTTGATGCCAAAAAAGTATTTTAAGTACTATATCAAATCGTGGAATTTTAAAATGGGAGAATATCACGTTTTATGGTTCAATCTGATCATGTGTCCACGCACAATTATTTTACCGAGTGTTTTTAATATGAAGAAAATAGGCCAAGTACATTATTTGAAATTGAGGCATTTGAGTGCAAAGCACGATGTTCTTGGCCGATATTGGATGTGCGTGTGATCGCTATGAGAACCCATTACTTGATAAAAGTCGGGTGGGCGATGCTTCCATATGGAATGCCCCACATCAACAGATACCAGATTGCGGTAGAGGCTAGACCGATGCTCCTTCGGGAATGCCGTCTAGAGGTAGACATTGCCGTGCTTGATGGAGTGAGATGACGCTCGGTTATGCCGGAAGACTGCTGACGGTTGAGTTGGACATGGCTGATGGGTCATAAGAACTTGGACACGTGTGAATGATTGAGATAGCTGCGCCTGATTATGTGACAAAATTATGTAGCACGGAATATGACATGTCATAACAATTTGGCCTTATAATCGGGACACCTGTGAGTATTTGATGATTGATGTGCAGTGTTCCAATTATTTAATATGTTTATGGTATGCATAAGTATATGAGCTGTACTAATGTGCAGAGAGGTGCTGGGGCGAGATAAGTCTTATTTGAAGTGTGCTTAAGCTGCCTCTAGGTGAATTATCTTCCTAATCGGGGTTTAGGGTGTAGACTCGTTGAGACATTATCTCACCTCGTTGTGGTTTAAACTTTTCAGGTCCATAAACGGAGGTACACCATGTGCGTTATGGCGTTCCGCAGGTGATGGACTTTGAGCACACCTATTTCCCTATTCCCGGTACCACCCTGACCCGGTCTAGGTCGAGGATGGCCTACCTTAGTTAGTATCTCATTGATTCATAGCATGGTTCATTAATTTTCCTCAAGGGGGTTGGGAGGGTCCCCTACAGGATTTTGACGGGCCTCCCATTAGGACCGAGGAGTGGGAAGTAGGGCATCCTATGGATATCGACAACCTTGATGGTGTCGTGGTGGACCCGGAGCCCATGACGGAAGAGTTTGGAACTTAGATGGCTCAGTAGCTCCTTTTGATCTAGACTTGTATATATACTTGTAGGCTCTAGACCTTTTTGTATATAAACCTAGGTTGTTTATAAAGTATGTTTGGTGTTAATTGGTTGTCCTGCTTTTTAATCCCATGTTTGTTGTTGTCTAGGGATTGTTTAATTTGCTTTCGCATGTGCAATAAAATGAATGGGTCGGCGACGCATTTTGGGAACGTCGCAATTTGATCGACCACCAAGAGATGTGCGCACGCTCGAGGTTCGGGGCGTGACAACCCCTCCCACCTCACTCACGCTCTCTTCTTCCTCCTCTGCCTTCCTCTTCAACCCTTCTTCTCTTACCAGAAGCACCAAGAACACTAATTTGTGTTGTCACAGTAACAATTCGCTGGTTTTTGGTTTGTGCAGGAGGCGAAATTAGAGGGCGAAGAGGGGTTTGACTTGCAATGCCTTATTCGATCTCGGTGTGCCCGAGCTCATCGTCATTGCGGGTTATCGCTGCACTAGTGTTTAGGCCCAAGAAGTTGTTAGAAGTTGGGAAATTAGGAGGATTACATTGTTGTACTTATTGATTACACGTGTTTAATGTTTCAATACAAATTAGAAGGATTATGTTGTTGTTTTCTCAAGTATATGTAAAGTTTGAAGCCGTATAGGATATCAGGCGATTGCAAAACAGGTTCCAATGCAAACGGGATAGACCATGGAGCTGGATCGGAAAAATAGGTAGGTTCTAAAACAAATTCCAGTGCAAACAAGATATGGTACATGGTCCAAAAAAGGAAACTAATTATAATAGAGTAGGGTATAGGGTCCAGGTTTGTAAACTACCCACCTTAGACCTGATCATCCCTACGAGACTGGATGTAGACAAGCTTGATCGGCGTGGCTAAGTTAGTGGCCTATCTTGGTCTAGCACATGGGTAGGACTAGTTGGGCACAGAGTTGAGTTGATTGAGCTTAAGGCCAGCTTATGGCTTGGCACAAGACCGAGCTCACGGCTTGGCACATGACTAGGACTAACTAGCACATGATTGGGCTTGTCGCCTGGTGCATGGCCAGGTGGTAAGGTTGCTAAATCGATTTATGACTAATTTATGACCGATCTGTGATCTATCGCAAGTGATCCATAATTGATTCATGACTGGTCCATGACCAAGCATAGTCAATTTGTGGTCGACTCTCAGTTCTTATGTGGTTGTGTGGAATCGATTGATCCACGACTGACACATAATCACATGGGATCGATTCATGGTCATGGGATTAGTACACGACTGAGCGAAATCACCCGTGATTGATGCATGATTGCACGAGATCGATCCATGGTGGTGCATAATCATCTCACATCTGTGATTTTTGACCTATGAGAAATAGCTATGATTCTAGTATGCTAGTGGCAAGAATTGACCATGGATCGATTTGAGAGATTAACCATATACCAACCAAAGAATTAGCCATGGATTGATCAAGGGATCGACCATGGACCAATCTAACGACCATGCAAGTGGATTTGAGTCGTTCGGTTAATGGATGACCGCCCCACCATAACGGTTGATCGAGGGATGGTCACATATCATCACGGATTGATGGGCGATCATGGAGCAATCCCAAATAGTTGTGTTCCGATCTCAAGTAATTCCATATGGTCATGTACCAATTGCGAGTAACCATGAGTCGACTCAGTATGATCACGTGTTAGTTGTGGATTGACTGATCTTGAACAACCACATGACGATTGGGGGTTGGTCTGGATTGAGCCTAGAGTCGGTCTAGAAACCGATCCACTCAGCTAGAGCCAATCCAAGGGCCAACCATTGAGCCTACACTCTGGGCCACTAACCTAGTTGAGAAGGCAAATTTTACTTATGACAACCACACCAAGGGTGGCTTTGTAACGAATCTTGGACGTGTCGAAATGATCGATAGGATATGTGCACAAAAAGCTCTTACACTGTCCCAATTACACTTTTAATAGTCCATGTCCCATGCTTCCCTATTCTTTAGAAATGGAAAAGATGGAATATTCTAAAACCCCTTTGGTCATTTAATGAAGGTGGTGATTCATTGTGACAGTCTGATTTTCTACTTCTGTATTCAATTGAATAAATCGGGCTTTTCATCGACGTGCTTATAATGCTATTCTCTGAGCTGATAACTCGTGAGATAACTAGACTAGTTGGGGAAGTTAATAAGGGATTTTAATGTAATAGGCTTGAGAATTCGACCAGGAATCGATTGCTCGACCGTGTTAGTCTGCAATGGTCATTGCGACATAGTCGAAAATCTATCAGAGACTGGAAATAGGTTGATTCGATTGAGATATATAATTAGGCATGGGTGATTCCATCCAATTACAAACTCTCATCGATCGGCATTAAACCGATTTTTGTGTCGTTTTGGTACCTTGTGCTCGTAATTGAAACCTAGAGATTTTCACGACAACTGAGAGTCGCCAATGAGTTGAAGATGTACGTTGTGGCTCGATAATAATTGACCACGAGTTCATTGCACCGAAAATTCCCAAAAAACTACCCGACAGTTTAGGTTGCGTTAAAGTCACATTTGATTGAAGTTAACCGAGGAAATGATGCCGATTTTAGAAATTGAGAACTTTCATGTGTCACAATTAATCCCAGGGATATTGTTGCATCTTTTCAAAATTTATTGATGATGGGAATTGTTAGTGAAAAATGTAAGGGCGGCAAATTAAAAGAATAAGGGAAATGCCACATTTTAAATAGTTTTTGGACCTTTATTGTGGAACATTTGGAAAAGGGAATGGTAAGGACTTAAATGAAGATTTGTCCTTATTAACTAAGATGGTGAAAATGATAAAATGAAAAAGGAAAAGTTATGGGAATTAGCCCCAAATTCGGATGCTTGCACATTACGATGGATTCCACCACCATTTGCATCTCATTTGAAGGGGATAAGTATGTTTAGGTGTGGTGGGCCTCTTGACAATGAGAGGAGTGAGTTTTTCCATGGAAAATAGTACTAAAGCTCTTGTGGAAAAACAAAAAGGCTGTGGAAATGTGAGAGGAGGGACCCTCATAGTCCTTTTTCCTCCCTCTCCTTTCCCCCTCTGTGCAATCCTCTTCCCCTTCTTGGCACCATTCGACTACTCTCTTCTCTCTCCCCCTTTCTCTTTCTTTCCATTTCCTTTCTTTTCTCTCAGCCGAAAAGCTTGTCTTTTCTCTTAGCCGAAAAGCTCGTCTTTTCTTTTCCCTATCTCTTTTTCTTCTACGCGTATTTCTTCTCCCTTGCTGCTAGGGGTGAGCGGTTCCTGGTTCCTTACAGGTTCCGCTTGGAACCTGGAACCTACCCTCGGGTACAAGTTCCTCATTTTTTGGAACCTGGAACTTACCCGTCAGAACAAGAACCCAGGCACCCCGTCACGGGTTCCGGTCGGTTCCAGGTTCCAACAGGTTTTTTTTTTTTTTTTTTTCAATTTTTAGTTAAAAAAATGGAAATGAATGCAGCAATAATAAACAAACTTGTCATTCATCAAAGAGAATATAACATGAACACAATCTATAATACTCATAAGCGTTTAATATTCTAGAATGTGAACTATTTCCATATGTATGTACTACTTTTGACATAAAGACTCAAGAGGAATTCGTTTACTTGATAATACACAAAATCATGTTATAAGACCTTTACATTTTGTTGAACACCAAGGCCGAAAAGCAAGAAATTTTTCTTTTTTTTGCAAACTTCGCATTTACAATCAAAATCTTAGTATTCTTAACATCATAAAGTAGGTTTTCCGTCAACATTCAAAACAGGAACATGTGTGATCATTGATGAGCAATATACCTCAGCAAGAAGGTCACCCTGACATTTGGAATCTGCAGCAAACATATCCTTTGTGCCAAACAAGCTATCCAGTCCACCATTTTGAAAAAGTTCTTCCGAGTTATTTAAAGTCAAGCCAAAAAGTTCTTCATAATCTTCAATGTTCATATCTACTTCATCCATATTAAGTTCCTTATATAGATCATCATCACGAGACTCCAGGATTTGACATTGGATAGCAGACCTAGATGTTAGGAAACACACATTTAGATAACAGTCATTTCCAAAGGAACAATTAACTTTTTATCACATAATATCTACACAGCACACAAGCACAACTAACTAACAACTAATCAAATATGCTTTGTTCTCTGCTCATCATAAGTAGGCTAAGCTTCTGCATGTGCACATATGGATACTGATTACCATCTGAACGAATCACATACCATGTCATCTTGACGCATAGATCAGTAAGAATTGCATAAATACAGTGAATTTAGCAAAGCAAACGCCATACTTTTCAAGAAAATGGTACATCTCGTGGATCATATTTAGCAAAGCAAAAGGTGCAAAAAGCAATCCTATGAGTTAAAAACCTACCGTCTCGTTGTCAGTCAGCCGATAGGCCCTCGCCGGAGTCTCCAAGGGCGTCCCGCGTCGCCCCCGACCGGATAGGCGGAAGGAGAGAGAGTGGGGGTGCGACTAAGCTGGAGGTGGAGGTGGAGGTGGAGGTGGAGGCGGAGGCGGAGGGGTGTGGAGTTAAGGCTGATTGGGGGCTAGGCGAGCGGCGAGTTGCGTCGGGGCGGTTGGGCGAGCGAGCAGCCTCCACCGGGGGAACGAGCGGCGTCCAACGGCGGTGTTGAGGGCAAACGGCTGAGTGGCGAGGCGAGCGAGAGGTGACGGCGTCCAGCGGCGGTGTCGAGGGAGGTCCGGCGACGGCTAGCATGAGGCAACGGCGGCGCGATGGCGACGAAGACACGAGTCTCACGGCACCAACGGCGGCACGGACGGTGCGGCGAAGACGGCGGCGGTCGCGGCTCAACCCACGGCCAAGGGGGGAAGAGCTCGGTTCTGGCGGAGGCGGTGGCGGTTCAGAGCAACGACGGCCCGGACGGCTGAGCGAGCGGCGGCAAGAGGTGGTGACGGTGGCTTGGGGACGGCGGCGGTGGCTCACGGCGGCGAGGAGCGGCACGGACGGCGCGACAGCTCGTCGGCTCAACGGTGAGACGGCTCGTCGGACGAGCGGTGGGTGGTGGTGGTTCGGTGGCCAAGAGGTGGTGGTGAGTAGGGCGTGGGGCGGCGGTGTGGTGGTGGGTGAAGCAGCAGCCAGCAAGAGGAAGAAGAGGAAGAAGAAGAAGAAGAGGAGAAGAAGGGGTGGGGTTTCCGCCGAGAGAGGGGGAAAGAGAAGAGAGAGAAGAAAAGAAAAAAGTTGGGGGGCAGGAAGTGACGTGAGGAGGAAAAAGGGGGAGAAAAGAAAGAGAGAGAGAGAGGGAGAAAGAAAGGGGAAGGGAGGGAAATCACGTGGGGGTGCTCAAGGGGTTTTTTTTTTATTATTAAATTCTAACCGGTTCCGGTTCCGCCGGTTCCGGTTCCTATGGGAACCGGAACCGGAACCGGGAACCGCCAGTTCCCAGAAAAGGGGAACCGGGAACCGAACCGGAACCTCCGGTTCGGTTCTCCGGTTCCCGGTTCTACCCGGGAACCACGCTCACCCCTACTTGCTGCTGTGCGCCTGTCTCCCTCTTTCCCTTTTGGTTCCTTTTCTTTTTCAACCGTGCAAGCTGTTGTTTTCTTCTTCTTTAAACATGCAACCCTCGTTCCTGCTCCCTCTTGGACTGCAAACTAGCGACTAAGAAAACGGAAGAAGGCGTGGTCTTGACGTTACAAAATTCCTGGACCCACAGAAACTTCGACCCAACTACCACCATGTTTTATATCGCTTGGTCTTGGAGTTCAAGTGACGACAAAACCCCCTCACCAGCAGGAGAACAGCACAGCCAACCAAACACCATGTTTGGTTCTCTCTACCGAAAATTTTGTAAGTCTGCGTGTTGCTGTTGCCGTCGCACCGCAGCACATCCCTCTGCTGTTTCGGCTCAACCCCATCATCGAGAGACCCAAGGCTTGTCTCTATGTTGCTGTCCAGCCCTCAGCGAGAGCCGCCTTTAGTTTTAAATAGGTGACTTGTTTTCCTAAAACTGGAATAGGGGCTGTGTATCTTTGTTTAGGGGTTGAAATTAGTTGAGAAAGGTTTAGATGAGATTAAAGATAGTTAATATTAGTTTAGAAATGTTATATTAGCTATAGAAAGGCTTAGTTTTAGTTAAAATAGCAAGATGAGAACCGTAGAGGACAGCTGGGCCAAGAACAGGGGAAGTTCTTTAAAACTGTTTTCTGGACGTGTACGATTTATTATTTTTGTAGACTATCATGTGTTGCGATTTTGAAGTGAATTACTTCTGAATAAATTTTTTACACATCTTCAAGTATAACATATATTTTTCTCAGGATTTTTGGGGATTTAAAGGAAAATTATTTTGGCTTCGTTGTCTTTAAACAGAAACTCGAACTGCTCTGAAATTTGCGACCTGTAAGGATTCTATGGGTTGTTACTAACCCTTCGGGTTCGATTTTAAAAATTAGTTCTTCATGAAAGTTGTTTGTTACACCTTCTAGTTGAACATACTCGAATTTCAGACCAAATGGACCTGTTTCGGATCCCGAACCAAGCTGATTTTGGAAAACAGAACCGCTGGAAACTGACCCGATTTTTGTGCTGGATTGAGTGAATTACTGGGTCAAATCCATAGTGATCTGGGCCTTGGTGTCTTCATGAAAATTGATTTTTTACATGTCCTTTATCACATGTTCAAGTTTGAGAATTTTTCGAACTCGTTTGAGATGATTTCTGGTGTTAACTAAGAAGTGCGCAAATGGACAGATTCTGAGAATTCTAGTCAGTAGTTATTTGTAACTGTTCTCAAGGTGTTCTTGCTGGAAAATTGCTCAATTGATGTTGTGAATGAAATGTGCAATTGATCGTTGAATTGTGATATTGGGTGAATGCATACATGACATGAGATTCCATCACGAGCCTTTGGGGCCGGACGATGCTCCTTTAGGAATGCCCCAAGTCAATGGATGCTGGTCGTAGTGGATGCTGGGCCGATGCTCCTAATTGGAATGCCGTCTGAGTGTAGATGTTGCCGTGCTTGACGGTGCGAGACGATGCCCGGTTATGCTGGAAGACTGTTATCTGTTGCATTGACTGTAGCCTGTATGCTTATATTGATGTTTAGGTCCTTGCACATACTCATGTTACGGTATTCATATGATGTGAAAGCTCGATACTGTATGTATGATTTGATTGGCACTAACATGCAGGGAAAGACTGGTATGAAAAGAGTTGTGAGAAACGTGATTAGATTGCATATAGAGTGTACCCTTCTCCTACTCAGGATTTAGGGGATTAACTCGCTGAGATGTGATCTCACCCCTTAGTGGGCTAAAATTTTCAGGTCCCTAGATGGAGGAAGGCTAGGTCGTGTACAGGAGGTTTCTTGCTATCTTCTCCCAGGTGGTGACAAGTCTTCCGTCAAGGCTGGATGATGGGTGATAGTTCACCCTAGAGAGGTCGAGAAGTATGATAGTGTAATAGTGAACCCTGGTCTTGTAAATGGAAGCTTAGCGTGTAGGTAGCCGAACAGCTTCACCTTTTGTATTAGACCTTGGGGGTGTTAAACTGGTTTGTATATAAGTACTACTGTATTGTAGGTGTGGTTTGTAAAAATATTATCCTACGTTTCTATCCTACTGCTTTGTTGTATGGAGATTGTTTTACGTTTCCGCATGCGCAAAATAATGAATGGGTTGGCAACAGTTCCTGGGGTGTTGCAAACTTTCATCGACCTTTGAGGGATGTGCATGTGCCCGGAGTTCGGGTTGTGACATTCATCATCTTAGGTCTCCACTTGAGGATTAAATAATCATTACCTAAGATTTACCTTAGGGGTTAAGTAAGGGACTCTTGAACAAATGTACTAATAAAAAAAAAAGACATGATGGCTAATTATTACTATTCTAAGGCCTAGGTGCCACATAACCCTCTTTAGGATGCCACATATTCAAAGTGACTTATTCTTTAAGAATGGGTCTATTACCTAAGTGAACTAATTGGCTTGGTAGAATATTCTAAAGGGTCAAAACTTGAAAAGCAAATGTCCATGGAAAATATGATCATCATTACCACATGATTCTCTTTGAAGAATAAGTAGGTTAAGTCATGATGGCATGGTATAAGTGGTCCAATGGGAGAGAGACAAGTAAGCCAACAATCATTACATTAGGTCATTAGATTGACACTTCATAAACTTAAGTGTGCCACATTTTCAAATAAGGGCTTGCATATTTGTGTTTCTTTTTTTTTTTGTTCATGAACAGATTTTCTGTTTTTTTGTTCCTGGGAACAAAAAAAGAACAGAAACGCGTTTGTTTGCGTTTTTGTTCAAAATCTGTTTTTTTGTTCCAGGAACAAAATTAGAACAGAAATAAGAAACAAAAAAAAGTTGTTTTTTTTTTTGTTTCAGAAATACTTTTTGAAGAATTGAAAGAACAAAAACACAAGAAACATTTTTTCTTCTTCTTTTTTCTTTTTTTCTTCTTTTGGCCGGTCGACAGCCTCGGCCATGGCCAGTGACCGGCCAACGAGGGCCGGCGGCCTCGCCCAGCCACGGCGAGGCCAAGCGTCGCCGGCGGGGGGCGAGGCTGGGCGAGCTTGGCCTCGCCCAGATCGGCTCGCCCGCCCAAGGCGAGGCCGAGCCTCGCCGGGGGACGGCGACCTCGCCGTGGCTGGGTGAGGCCGCCGGCCTCGTCGGCCGGTCGCCGGCCATGGCCGAGGCCGGCGACCGGCCAAAAGAAGAAAAAAAAAAAAAAAAAAAAAAAAAAGAAAGAAAAAAAGGAAAAAATATTAAAAAATTAAAATAAACAAAAAAAGAATACAAATTTACCAAACGTGTTTCTATTCATTTTTTATTCTTGGAACAAGTTTACCAAACGCGTCTTTCTGATAAAAAATTGTTCCCCGAAACAGAAATAGTTTTTTCTATTTCTATTCCCCGGAACAATTTTTGAACGGAAACACAAACAAATGCACCCTAAGTGTGCCACCTTGCAAATTAGTACGCCACCTCAATTTTGCAGTCATGCCACTCTAAAAAAGGTGATTGAGTCATCTGGACAAGTAATGATGAGAATGATATCTATAAATAAGATGAGCTCCTCATTCATTTTCACCATTTAAGCCCTCTTGCTCTTTACGCGCCATTCTTTCACTTGCTGTCGACCTTGCACCATCGCCCCTCATTAAGACGCTCACGCTCGTTTTTGAGGTCCATCTAGGTAAGTAAGATCCCTAATTCTCCTCTAGGGCAGTAGGCTTTATTATTGAGTTTCGTTAGGTGCTCACCCGTTCAAGCCATGGGTAGCTGTAAGATCCTTAGTTTGGTTTTCTCATGTTTGTGCTTGAACGTGTGTTTGAATTGTTCATGCTTGGAAAAAAGGTCGAGGTTCGCTTTGGTTAGGTTCAACGAGAGGCAAGATCACCCAAGGCCACGAGGCCTTGGATCAGCATCAAAGCATGCCAGTTCCAAGTCTTGTTCGATGCGAGGATCGTCGAAGGCTGCACGATCTTGGATCGGCATTGAAGCGTGCTTGTTCTAAGTCTTAATCGGTACAGGGATCACCTAAGTCACAAGGTCTTGGTAAGGTATTAAAGCATGCTGATTCTATGTCTTGATTGATGTGAGAACTTTGTGCTTGACGTTTGAATCAAGCCACAAACCAAGAGTCATTCACAGCATGAAGTATATTCATACTAGGTTGAAGCCAAGATCTGTCGAACTTAGGATCTTCACAAAGTAAGGTATACCAAAGTCTCAAGGTCTTAGATCAGCACTGAGGCATGTTGTTTCCAAGCCTTGTTCGATGCGGCGATCAGCGCTAAGTGATCGATTCAAGTCACAGATTAAGGATCGTTCCCAACATGTTATATAGTGCAATACAAGGATTTATGGCACACACGAATGAGTGAACACGCCTTCGGATCATGTATAAGTCGGCTAAAAAGAAAAGATAAGAATTAGCTTATGTGACGCACTTATGTAAGCACTTGAAGAGGAAAAAGCGTTTGTCGCTAGATAGCATTGACAACGATACCTCATTCATTAAACGGGATGCCCTAGTTGAGTCAAGATGCCTGGATCTTAAACCCAGAAGTCTCGGAAAGTGAGCCCCGAGAAGCCTCAATCGAATCGGCAGGGCCTGGTCGAGCCAAGATGATGGTAAAAGAATCATTTTATGCATGTCAATATATGCATGAGTATAATGTGTTGATGTGCTCATTTTTAAGTTGATGGTAGTTTTGTATGGACATCATGTATTTAGTCAAGGCATGGCAAATAATTTGTTATTGACCCGTCATCAACACTGTTTGCAAGTGTTGTACTTACTAGACTTCGATAATGAGATGTTTTTTTAGTAGAGAATTAAGAATTTTACTTATTTAGTTCCCCGACTCTCTCTATTATCTTTTAGACTTATGTCAGTTTTGGGAACTGCAGTCAAGTTAGAGGAGATAGGAATTTCCCTGTCCTATGTGAAAACTTATAGGGTGACATAAAAAGGAAAAAAAGAGCTTGTAAATGTACTGTTGTAATATAAAGTAATGTATTCTGTGTGATTTATGTCCTAGTCTTCTAGCTGATATTTGTTTGGGGAGTTTGTTCATGTTTCTGCATGTGTTTATTTATGAGATAAAAAGAATTGGGATGATGACAAGTCTAGGACGTCACAAAAATAACCCCAACTGCTCAAAACTCTGGAGATGGAGTTAGGGTTTTTACAATGCACAACCAACCCTTATAGTTGAGTGATCGATCCACAGCCAAATAGCTTGGGTCAACTTGCATGATTAGTGGATTGACGCACTGCCGATCCCTTGATCGACCATGGTCAATCCTTCAATCAGGCCATGGTTGATCCCGTAGTAGTCCTCCCGATTAGGTCGATTGGTTCATGATCAATCCTTAGATTGGTCCATGGTCGATCCCCACTATTGGTGCACCAATTCCATGGGCATTTCTCATAGGTTAGAATTGTGGATGTCACAGCCAAGGCTCGACAATCGATTAGAGGAAGAAGAAGGGAGGAAAAAGAAAAGAAAAGAAAAGAAATTCAAAAACATTAGTATAATCATAGAAAATTATTAAAATATAAAAAAATTGCATGTCTTTAAAAAATTTGAGAATCGTAACAAACATATTATTCTATTTAGGGCATGTTTGGTAACCATCCAAATAATGCATGATTCTGATTTTTTGTTCCCAGAATCAGTTTGGGACGAGAATCGCGTTTGGTAAAATTTTTGTTCCCGGGACCAAATTTGTTCCCAGAATTAGATTGGGAAGAGAATCAAGAATAAAAAAAAAAGTTGATTCTTGTTCCGGGAACAAAATTGATAATCAAAACTCTTCTTCTTCTTTTTTCTTTTTCTTCATCAACTGCCATCCCGTGATCGCCGCCCGCCGCCGTCCGCTGTCGTCGGTCGCTGGCAACTGGTCCGACGAGCTCGCCGGAGGCTCTCGTCCGGGCCCGCAAAAAAAAAAAAAGAAAAAAAGAAAAAAAGAAAAAAAAAAAAAAAAAAAAAAAAAAGAAGAAGAAGAAGAATAGGAGAAGATGAAAAAAAGAATAAAAAGAATAAAAAGAAAAAAGAAGAATAGGAGAAAAAAGAAAAAAAGAAAAGAAAAAAGGAAAAAATAAAAAAAAGAAAAGAAAAAAAAGGAAAAAAATAAAAAAGGAAAAAAATAAAAGAAAAGGAAAAAAGAATAAAAGAATAAAAGAATAAAAAATAATAAAAAAGAAAACAAAAGAAAACAAAAGAAAAAAAGAAAAAAAGAAAAAAAAGAAAAAAAAAGAAAAAAAGGGAAAAAAAGGAAAAAAAGAAAAGAAAAAAGGAAAAAATTATAAAAATTATTTAAAAATTAAAATAAATTGATTTGGAACATAATCGATAAATATGGTATCAAACACAATTCTATTCCAGAATCAAAAATTTTGTACGATTACCAAACACGTTCTTTTACTCGAATTAGTTCTCGGGAAAGAATAAAAAATAATAATTTCTTATCAGAATTTGTTCCCGAGAACATAATCGTTATCAAATGCGCCCTTAGAAATTTATCCAGGAAATAAAAATGAAAAAAAGAAGTTATTTTTCAACAAAAATTGTTCTCAAAAATAAAAATATTATCAAACGTACTCTAAACAATCATTCTTCTCAAATCATTTTCTGTTTTCTGTGCTGATTATTTTGATACATTATTTTCCTTTCCATTTTCAATACTTTTTTTCTACTAACAGTCAAAACCATGATCAAGCCTAAAGCTCCTTTTAGAGTTACAATTACGATCTAGGACGAGCTTGACGCCATATTAAGCTCTACCAATCGGCCATTAGCTTGATGGCGGTGTTGAGCTTACGCATAAGTGTGTGTGTGAGAGAGAGAGAGAGAGAGAGAGGGGGGGGGGGACGGTCATGGAGACGAAAACGAAGGGAGGAAACTCTGTCATTGAGCATAGCGATGGCAATATGATAGTGATTGTCGACGATGGCGACGGCAGGATGGAGGCTGCGGCAGATGGGGTGTGGGTCTGGGCAGAGGATGGAAGAGAGAGGAGAGGTGGCCGGGTAAATACAAAATGAAACGTCTACACATCGCCGTTTCGTTTCGTCCGCGGAGATTATAGATGAGGTTAAAGTAGGAGACAATAGATCCGCCTCTTTCTCATTCCAATCGGTACACCTTTTGAAATCAGCATTCGTACAAGCTGAGCATTCCAGGAGGAATGTTTATCTCTACTGCGGTAGTAATCTCCGTTCTCGTCTCCTTTTCTAAGGAATAAAACCTGTATTTTGTAAAGCGTATCCTTACTACTACTTCTTCTTACTCCTTTTCTAAGGAATAAAACCTGTATTTTGTAAAGCGTATCCTTACTACTACTTCTTCTTACACAATTTTTAAGAACATATTTGACATTTGATCGATCCTCTCAAGTTACCACGTCGTTTCGTCTTATAAGATGAGAAGAACAAAAGAAGGGGGAAAAAAGAAAAGCATCTTTGCTTTATTGGCTTCTAAGGAATACATGATATTGTGAGATGGAGACTATAATTCCATTACATTTTTGGTCTGAACTTCAATCGGTATCTGTAGATAATGTCTCCTCCGACGCCGTCTAGGTCACCACGAACTTGAAGCTGCAACAAAAGGATGAAAATGAAGGAATTAGAATTAGGCTGTGATAAATAAATTGGTCAACTAATCTAGAAAGTTGGACCTTTTCTCTAGTGCCAGCATGAACAGAGGAAATAACGAAAGGATACGACGAAGTAGGACCAAATCTTGGAAATTTTTGAAAACAAATATTAAGTTGACCATGTATTGACGTAATAGACTTTTGCCTCGCCAATGCAACCATCTCTTCGTGCACAATGATCTAAGCCACGTCACCCATATAAATTAAATAAAATGGCGTCGGTCTGAAACATGTACTTATTTTTAAAGCTTAACATCCATATCCATTTATTATCCCTTGCACACAGAGAGCTTAGCTAGATATTGCTTTTTCCTTCACGCTCTTGTACTTCATTAAAGAAAACAAAGAAAATATTTTTCCTTCAATGACAAAGCATTAAATACAAGTTTGATCTAAACAGACAATGAAAATTATTAGATTTTCATTTAGAAAATTATGGTTCGGTTGATTATACTGTATGTAACTTTGATTAGGGCTAGACTTTGCATGTGGTGTATCACACGAATCTCGTAAATTCACCTGTTTGAGAGAGAACCCAGTTGTCATCACCAGCAACATGCCATGCAAAGTAACCTTTGAGTCCTTTATCCTTGGCGTACAAGACTTTCGTAGAGATGGTTTGTGTATCATCGTAGCTGATCCATGTCGTCCCGGAATAGCAGTAGGCGGACACGACCGTGGAGTTGTACACAGTGGTTGCGCTGTTTTCGGATATGTACGTCGTGATTTGATTGTACACGATTGACCCATCGGAGGATATTGCTGGCCCAGTGAAGGGCGCAAAGTAGCCGTGGTTGTTGGCATTTGCGAGGGTGAATGCGCGCCCATAGAAGGGGAAGCCGAGCACGATCTGCCCCGCCGGCATGCCGGCCTGAATCCATGCTCTCACCCCGATGTCTCCACTTATGCCGTTCCCTAAAATTAAAGGGACCGATAATTTCAGATGCATCATATATCAAGAAAATTGCGAGTTTGATAAGCACAAATGAAGGATTTTAAATGAACAAAAATGCTCAGGTTAATTACTCGCCGAATGACACAGTATGCTTTGAATTGGAGACGATGCTGTGATTCTTTTGACATTAAGGTAACAAAATTTCAAAGTCATGATACAAAAAATTAGGAAAACTCCGTTGTACCTCAGAATAGTCAAAGTTTATAACCCAAAAAAACAAGTCAAAGTTGCCACCCCTACCTGGATCATAGAGAGCAGCAAGTGGTCCTGTGGTGGAGGACCAACCTGGTCCAAAGAAATCATAGGCCATTGCATTGATCCAATCCAAGCTCGCCGCCATGGCGGCCACGGGATAATCTGCGGGTGACCAGTAGTGTGGCGAGTAATAGACTGCCGCCGACAAAAGCAGAGCATCCTCACCCGAGCTGGCCGCCTCAGCAGCCACCGCGGTCCGCCACTCCTGGAGGAGCAACCCCAAGTTGGTCATCTTCTCATCAGTGTCCGGGTATTCCCAATCAAGATCAAGGCCATGAAAGCCGTTGGACCGAGCTAGGGCTATGGAGGAATCGATGAAACTCTTTCGGGAGCTAGACTGGCTCGCCATGGCCGCAAAGTCAGTCGCACTCGAGCTGCCACCGCCGATGGACAGGAGGGTTATGACCGATGGGTTCTTCTGCTGGACGTCACTAGTGAAGGCTGCGAAAGACTGGGCGTTCGTCGACGATATGACTACCTGGTTTGTCGATGCATCGAGGTCAGCGAACGCGCAGAAGAGATGAGTGAAGAGGGTCGAATCGATGTTGGAGGCTGTGATGCCGCTGTCCGGGAACCAATAGCCTCCTTTGACGTTTTGGGCCATGCATGAGTTGATTTGGAGTAGAGACAGAAACGAGAAGAAGAGAAAGAGAAGGATATGATTGTTGCTGGAAGCCATTTTTGATGAGTAATGTGGAGGAGGTTGTACATGTTTGAGCTGGTTTTATAGATTATTTGTTGGACTCGATGCACATGCTGTGGGCTAAGTTTCGTGTTAATTCTAGAGTTCTGACTTTTTCCTAACTCTAGTCTAGAACATCAGGCTTAGTGAAATGTGGATAATGGTCGTGACTAAGAATTTTATGCAAATAAGGCCTTTTCTTGTGCTCGGATGACCCAGTCAAGTAAGAAGGAGGAATTCCTTTCTCTCACTACCTTTCACGATAGATTTGAACGGAATTGCTTTCTCTCACTACCTTTCACGATAGATTTGAACCATTATATATATACACTCATGGGCCGCAAAGTGAAATTATTGTATGAGTGTTAGTTCATATTCTATATTGACTTTGGACGATTGAAAATGGTAAGTCCCATAAGGCTCCTCCAAATTTGACTGTCCTAGTTCAATTATAATTAATGTATGTACTAGCCTATAAAATACTTGCTTGGCTACATGTGGTATTCTTTAGATTTGATGGTTCAAACCGTCCAATTTAATATCTATTATTACATAATGGGGCAAACTCGTATGTTGATTTTGTCTTTCCAAGACTCTTTCTAATGGAGGGAGCATTGCATGCACCAAATGCATGTGAACTCATTCCATCCCAACCATCATATCATGCAAGTCCACGCGAAATTCACATGATTAAGTGAGCGAGATGAAAGGGTCTAAAAATGGCAGTCAAATTTGTCAACTATGATGCGTGTGGAACTGAGTTATCATGCAAGTCTCACAAGAAATTCACAAAATTATGTGGTCGAAATGAAGCGATCCGAAAATGGTAGTCAAATTTGTCGTCTATGATGCGTGTGGAACTGAGTTATATAGTCAATTTTTCAATGGTCAACCGTCCTTCACGCGCGGAAATGCGATGTTAATTAATGGAACCGCAAGATGCAGCATCCCATAAGGTAAGTAGCGAAATGATCAACGTTAATGAATGCAAAAAACCTGATCGCTACTCCATTCGGTCCGCTTACGTGTAAGATTCGATCAACACGATCCCGTGTGTTGTTGATGTAACTTGCAAGTTTCGCACGTTGTTTCGTGAAGAGTTCGTTCGATTTTCTTGGTCAACGCCGGAGCTGACGGCGCATCATCATCCGTTAGATTATCCTGTTGGTTGAGCAAATAATGGCAAGTGTCTATGATACGGGACACGTATTGTTTCTCTATGGAGACTTTGCCAGAAGTCGAAGGAGCAATTTTGCTAAAAAGGGTATCTCGGTTCTTGTTAGCAACGTAACTCAAAATGATTGATCGAGACCTACAAACTTTTGCCGACAGAAAGGTAGCTCTGCCCCCATCACCATCCTTTGGTTGTGTCCGAAGGATAAAAGTTTCGCCTTTCCGGGTAGCAGCACGATTGTCGTAGCTTTTTGCCGGCGGCTGCAAGTGCCGCGAGCGCAAACCTCGTGGAATGTGTAAAACAAACTTCCCGTTGTTCTTACCTGCACGTATGCGCGGGTCATCTTTCCTGCTTGTCTTGATTTATCCATGCTGATTAACCATAAGAGAAGATGAGCATATGTACCATGATTCATCTGTCATTTGTACGCTTTCGAGGTATTGACGGCATTGGATATGCAATCTTGAATCTCTTCTATCCAATTCCCTTTGTTCATATTCTTACACAGACTTGAAGCACTGATGGCTGATGACATTAGACGTATTCCGGATCGACGATAGCGTGACTGAGAAATTCGAGTGGATTGAGGAGCTACAGCATACGTAATATGTAGATGTCAGTAGTGTAAATAGAAATAAAAGCTATATACATTGACAGATTGAAATATGCTTAGCCCTCAAATGCATGATTGGATTCTCAGTCAAATGAATCGCGTTGGTGCTATCACACATAATGCATATGTTCGATTGTTCCTCACCAAAATTCCTTAGTTGCTGCTTCATTTGTAAAAGTTACAACAGCTATCTAGAGCCACATACTCAGCTTGAGCAATTGCAAGGGTAAATTGATTTTCACTTCTTTGAAAATCACGAAACGAGCATGCAATTCATTATTTGAGAATTGCCAGAGGTGCTCTTTTTGTCAATTTTGTAAACCACAAAGTCAGCATCTCAATGTCCCAATAACATGAAATATGAGTTGTTAAGATACCCTGTGATGATTTGTTTCACAACAGTCAAATGCAATTCCTTAAGATTAGATTAGAAACGAGCGCACATACATAAGCAAAACAAAATATCAGTTCTAGATGCTATCAAGTACAATAACGATCCTATCATTCTCTTATATAGCTTAGGATTGACAAACTTACATTTATCATCCTTGTCAAATTTGGTTGATGAAGGCATTGGTGTATCAATTCTCATGTTTCCATCCCAAAATTCTTCACTAATTCTTAAGCGTTTCTTTTCTTGGAATGTGAAAGTGCCAACTTTGGTTTGTTTGCCTTTACCATAAAAAAAAAAAAAAAAAAAAAAAAAAAAAAAAAAAAAAAAAAAAAAAAAAAAAAAAAAAAAAAAAAAAAACTTTGGTTTGTTTGAGTTGTAGTTCAAGAAAGGTTTAGTTTCCCCATCGTCCTTATTTCAAACTTGTTCCGCATGATATTAGCAAATTCTTTGCAAATAACTCATTAATAGATCCAAAGATGATATCATCAATATATATCTAAAAGCTGAATATGATCTTTCTTTTGCATAATGAAGTTGTATCAACTTTTTCTTTTTTCAAAATATTTTTCAACAAGAAAAGTATACAACCCTTTCATGCCAAGCTCTTGGAACTTGCTTGAGTCCATAAAGAGCTTTCTCAAGTTGATTCAAATTTTTGGGGCTGCTGTACGAACACTTTCTCTTTAATATAACCAATTGGAAAGATATTTTTTCACATCCATTTGGTTAAAATTATAACAACATGCATTAACCAACAACAATATCTCAAGTGAGTTAAATTTAGTGTGTCACAATTATAATGTCACGAACCATGCGGAAGCTTATGAGCCTGTAATAATTTGGTCTGACAAAGGTGGAGAATGTTTGCTATGACCGGAATGCTCGAATAAGGAGCAGCTTTTGACAAGTTTCTAGAATGAGTTATACATTTTTTAGTTGGTTTTAAATAGGATGTGTTGGACCACATGCGCATGTTGTAGCTTAAGTTTCGTATTAATTCTAGAGTTTGACCTTACCTAACTCTAGTTTAGAACATCAGGTTTAGGGAAATGTGGATAATGATCGTGACTAAGAACTTTCATGCGAATAAGGCCTTTTCTTGTGCTCGAATGACCGAGTCAATTAAGAAGGCAAATTCTTTCCCGCACTCTCTTTTTCGATAGATCTAAGTGATTCGAACCTTTATATAAATATACACACATGGGCTGCAAGGAGAAATTAGTTTACGAGGATGTTCATATTCTAAATTCAGTTTGGACCATTGAAAAGGGTGGCTCCCATGTGGGTTCTCCAAACCTGACAGTCCCGATTCAATTTTAAGTAATATATGTACTAGCCACGTAAAATACTTGCTTGGGGTACATGTGCTATTCTCTAAAATTGTATGTTGACTTTATCTTTCGAAAACTCTTTTCATTGGAGCATGAACCCACCCCATCTCAACGATCAGATCATGCGAGTCACCAAGTCATTCTGACTAAATTAAAAAATAAGAATTCATGTTACGGCTATTATGCTACGTAAAATGGTCAGCGTCTACGTCAATAATTTCTAATCAATTTAAGTCATTCAATGCCGGCCAAAATGAAAGGAGAAACAAATTAATAGAAAAAGAAAAGAAAAACAAAAATTATAAAAAAATATTCAAAATTTTGTTAAAATATTATTTAAAAATATTCACGTCAAGCACTAATCATACTATGTAGAATGGCTAACATTCACGTCAGCGATTTCCAACCTACGTTAGCCAAATAAACTGAATTAGTATTAATGTGTAAATGTTTAAGACTAAATTGATCCCATTAAAAAGTTTATAACTAAATTGGTACCAACGTATTATGTTTAGTACTTTTTTCAATATTTTTCCCTTAACAGTTTACTAGACAAAAGAAGGAACACTTGAACTAGTAGTGAGCAAGATGGATGACCGAACTGGGACTGCTCGAATTAGACCAAACTAGCGGATTGTGGACAATTCTAGGGAGCATTGCTCCAGTTCTCGGTTCTAGGATGAGAACCGAACCACCCGAATTGGATCAATATATATATTTCTTAAAGAGCAGCATTGTGAAGTTAAGAGTGTAAACTCAAACCCTAATCAATAATCTCGTCTTAGCTCGCGCATCTCCTGAGATGCCTCGTTCTTCGGTCATTCTTCATAGATTGAGTAAGTCACAGTTGTGACTAGCTGCTGTGACAGCCTGAATTTTCAGATTTCGTTTTTGATTAAATAAATCGGGCCTTTCGTTGACGCGCCGATAGTGCTATTCTTTGAGTTGATCACTCACGAAATAACTGGTCTATCTGGGGAAGTAATTATTGAATCTAAATGCAATGGACTTGAGAATTCGACCATGAATCGACTACTCGACCGTGTCGATTTGCAAGGGTCATTACAGCATTGTCAAAATCGATTAGAGATCAGAGATAGGTCGATTCGACTGAGATATGTTATCAAAGTGTGGGTGATTCCACTTGATTGCAAAATTTTCATCGATCGATACTAAATTGATTTTCTGTCATTTTAGGTACCCGGTGTCTTTAATTGAAACCTTGAGATTTTCACGACAATCGAGAGTCGCTAATGTGTTGAAGATGTACATTGTGACTCGAGATATATCGATCACTAGTCAATTGTACCAAAAATTCCTAAAAGCTACCCGGTAGACTAGGTCACGCTAAAATAGCTTCGAAGTGAAATTAACTGTGAATTTGAACTCGATTTCAAAAATTGAAAGTTCTGTCATGTCATGATATATTTTAGGAACGCCGACTCATCCTCCGAAAAATTTTCGGAGATTATGAGATTTTTACGGAAAATCGAATCAATCGTTGCGGAAAATTAACGGAAATTCGGATGGGCCAAGTTGAAAGGAATTTGGACTTCTAAGCCGATCTATTTGCTGATGGGAACTTGTAGAAAATTCGTGGGCTTCATCTGCATCAAAATCAAACGTCGAATTGGAGAAAAAATTGCGAAGAAATGGGAGTCCAAAGTTGTTAAAATTCGGAGCTATGGAAGGGGGTAGCAAATTTGGCTTCAAATTGGATTATTTGGGAAAATTATATACTAGAAAGTAATAGGAAGGGACCAAGGGATAAGCCTAGTGGCTTTTGGGGGAACAAACATTAATGATAGATATTTGTTTGTTGATTTTATCCTTTTTCCCCATCGGCAGCTTCTCGTGCACGATTCCTCTCCTTCATCTCCTTCGCGCGGACGCCACACCACAAAGCAGCTGCTCTTGTTTTCTTTCCATCTATTCCTTCGACTGAAAACCTCTGCCGCACGACTTCCTTCACGCCTGCAGCTACGCACGTCTCCACTATCATTTCATCCTCATCACCCATCCATCTCCACCACCACATCATCACCATCTATCATCATCCCATCTTCCACCATCACCCCACGTCCGTAGCTCATGCCTCAAGTCAACCGTTGAAGCTTTAGTTGACTGAAGAAGCCCCACAACTCACCGAAGTCCAGCCACGAAATCAAGCTGCCTCTCCACGCGTCCAAGTCCACCAGCTGAGTTCTCTTCGTTGACCACCATCTCCACTTGTCCAGCACCAAAACGTGACCGCAGCAGCTCCTTCCCAACATCCGCGACACCATCCACGAAGCAGCTTCATCTTCGCGCGTGTCTTCAGTTCATCCCGGCCGCGTGAAGTCAAGCCCACCGTCCACGAGTCCAGCATCTCCGGTCCAGTTCAGTCGCAGCAAGCCCACCCCATTGAAGCCCACGAAAATTTCAGCCCAATCCTGTTTTCTTCAGCAAGCAGCCCACGCGATTGTTCATTGGCCCATCAGCTCGCAATTGAAGCCCATCCTCAGCCCAGCCCATCCAAAGACAAGCCCATTTGAAGCCCAAGCCCGCGAAGCAAGCCCAATCCGACTCGAAAACAAATCTCAATTTGGGCTGAGATTTGTTGGGCCAAGTTTAGGCCCGGTCCAAGCCCGTGGGTGTCGTCGCGAGCCCAAGTTCGGCTGCCGTTACGCCGTCATCGCGATGAACCGGTTTCCACAATAAATCGGTGAGTTTATGTATTAAACTCTTCTTAGTAGGCTAATGACGTGTAAGGGGTGTTTAGTTTAATTTAATTAGGGATTAGATGGTTAGATTAGTTTAATTAAATGTTGATTAGATTATGTGTATGATTAGATTAGTGGATGTATTAATTAGTCTAATTGTGTAATTAGATTATTGTAATCTTAATTAGACTTTTAATTAATTATTGCATTGATTTAATTATTTATTTAAATTAAATATTATTTAATTATATTATTTTATGTTTAAATTAAATTAATTTTCGGAATTTATTTAATTATTAATTAATTAATATTTTCCAAAAAATTATACCGGAGAGCCGTTCGATAGAATTTCGAGTTGATCGCGATGATGTGTTTAGTTTCGTAATTGAATGCTGTATTATTGAATTGAGTGATGTTTGTGATATATTGATATTTTAATTAGAAAATACCGGGTGTCGGGTGTTGACACTAAAAGTGGTCTTTGAGTACCAAATCAGCTTAGGTGAGCAACATAGATCTATAATAGCTTCGGGGAGCACTAACACAATTATAGATCTCTAGTAGCTTCGGTGAGTAATGGCAAGCAATGGCAAGTAATGGCAAGCAATAATGCTTTAGCAGCTTTGGTGAGCCCTTTAGATAACAGCTTCGGCGAGAACATGTTATCTAGCAGCTTCGGTGAGCATTATTCGATCTAGCAGCTTTGGTAAGCAAGTTTTAGACATCAGCTTTAGGGAGCAATGATATATGAGTATATCTATTTCAGCTTAGAAGAGCAGTGTTCGAATCGACAAAATTTATGGATAATATTGATGACATGGAGTCGAATGAATCGACTGACTAATGGTTGAATTGAATTGAATTGGATTAAATTGAATTGTTTAATCAAGTGTTTGAATTACATTAACGTGCAGGAAGGATCTGAGGCAAAGGTAAGCTTATGACTCATGTTTGTGCTTAGGTAGCCTTTGGGGCGTGTTTCCCTCCTAATTGGGGTTTAGAGCATGGACTTGCTGAGATATTGTCTCACTGGTTATTGTATAATCATTTTTAGGGTCGTCGAGTGGAGGACCAGAGCAGAGAGGAGGTGATCTGAAGTGTAGGTCAGTTAGGGCCACTTCTTTTTGAAGGGCTAGTCTTTTGTAGTCTTTTGACCATAGACTTTGTATATGTGAATATAAATGTGTGTTTTATTGGTGAAATTATTGTTATACTTTTTTATCCCGAGATGGTTACTGTTAGGAGATAATTATTCGCTTCCGCATGTGCAATAAAACGAAAGAGTCGGCGACTCGTCTTGGGAAGTCGCAAAATATTATCGACCAGAGAGGGATGGTCACGTGCTCACGGTTGGGGGCGTGACAGCTGCCTTCGCCCCTCTCTCTCTCTCTCTCTCTCTCTTCCCACGCATCGTCTCTTTCCCTCTCGTCCCTCTCGTTCTACTCTCAAATGGCAGCGCCGTGCCACCTTCTCTTGCCTAAGTCACATCCCTTTCGCTCGAGCTTCACGCCTCCCTCTCGCGGTATCGTCTCGACTCTCGCCTCCTCTCTTGCTCTGTTTCTCGCATCTCGATCCTCATCAAGGTAATCATCTGTATTTTGCCCTCTTTTGTGTCGCGTTTTCCGTGTCTCGCGGTTCATTTTCACGAGACTTTTGCTTGATTCTAGGTCTAGTTATGTTCTGTTAAGGCAAAAGTCTCTGAATCGTCCAATCACTTGAACCTATATTAAGATAGAAGAAAGAATATTGCCGAATGCGTGCGGTTTGGCGTCTGATTTGCCCGTGACTCAGTCATCTCAAGCCGATTGTGAGAACGACGCCTTGAGTTCGTGGTGTGATCGGGCAAAGGCTGGGAATAAAAGGAGCAAGCGATCAGTTCCATTGGGCCACTCAGGAACTGAATCGATTCTAGAAACTGAAAATGAATCCCTCTGATCTGGTTCTTGGTTCCTAGGTGGGATCGAACTGAATCGGAAATCAATCACTCCTAACTTCTAACATGAACTGCCTCTAAATGGTAAAAAACATATACAATTTTAAAAAAATATTACAATTAATTGGGAAAAAAAATGCCACCGGGACAAACGAAGTACTAGGCAACCCAGTAAGTTGACAAAAGATTCTCTCTATGGTAATATAATTCACAGCATTGGATTTATGCAATGTACAATCAGCGAGGAAACAATTCAGAAATTGATGCATCATTGACTGAATGAATTGCTTCCTTGAGCAAGCACTTGCCATCCTCATCTTCATCCTCGGTAATTGAAAATGCAGGCTTCTTGGGGAAGTTCACGGCTGAGGATTCATTCTTGAGCATTGAATAGACTTCCAACATGGAGGGTCTGTCCCCAGGCTTCTCTTGCACGCATAGAAGAGCCACTTGCATGCATCTCAAGAGCTTACAGGATGATGAAGAGTCATCCAAAGACGGGTCAATGAACTCCATGCATTTATCGTCTTTCCACTGCTCATATGCCTGAAATTAAGAACGCCAGTTGGTTAAAAGTCAAAATCCATGTTTCTAAAATTGAGCCCAGAAAATTTTGGAATCACAAATAATCTCTACTTACATAATCGAGAAGATTCAGATTTTCATTCAGGCCGTAGTAACATGAGGTCCTTCTACCACTGATGATTTGCAACAGCAGTACCCCAAAGCTGTAGACATCGTATTTCATCGAGTATATGCCCTTCCTCACATATTCTGGTGGAACATACCCGCTGTATGCAAGAACAAAAATTGGTTTTAAGCAGCAGACTTTTAGCAGGAGAATACCTATGAGGTAAAACTAGGAGGGCGTAGTTAGCTCTCTTACTACGTCCCGACAATTCGGCTGGTATTTGCTTCAATGTCATCCTTCTTGAATATTCTCGCCAAACCAAAATCTGATATCTTGGGGTTCATTTCATCATCCAGCAGAACATTGCTGGCTTTCAAGTCTCGATGAATTATTGTGAAATTCGAGTATTCTTGAAGATAAAGAAGCCCCTGTGTAATGCCTTCTATGATATGAACACGTCTCACCCAATCCAGCGAATATTTCCTTATTGGATCTGCATCATCAAAACCAGAAGCAAAATTAGAGCATTGCATACCATTGTGTACCCCAAATGCTAAAAAGGGTCTAGCTGCCCTAGCCATTGTAGCGGAACTGGGGACCCATCTAAGCCTCTTGGAGTATTACACTAGATGTCACTTAAAAACACCCAGGCTTTGCTCAGTGAATATTAAGAAGCAAGGAAGATGTCGAACCAAATAGGTAGAAGTCCAAGCTCTTATTTGGCATGTACTCATAGATCAGCATCTTTTCCTCCCTGTTGGTACAAAATCCAATAAGGCGAACGAGGTTGACATGTTGCAGGCTGGCAGTGAGCATAACTTCGTTCTTGAACTCCTCGAGCCCTTGGTTTGAAGTTTTCGAAAGTCTCTTTACTGCAATGTACTGTCCTTTGGGCAACTTGCCCTGAGCAACAGGTACGCTGATGGTCAGAACAGGGCAACTGACTTCCACTCGAACATGGCAGACTAACAAAATTTTTCACTGTTTATGCTGGAAGACAGTCTTTTGTCTATGACATAAGTCACATAACCCCAAGGAACAATAATGAAAAACAAAACTTGAGCAGAAGGCATCCAAGTCCAACCTCCTAGAATGAAACTTACAAGCTTGCATCCATCATTAAGAAGACCTACGCTGCATCTCTAAATATCTCAAGCTTATTGTGTTGTGTTGCGATGCCGATTCTTTTTGCTTTTAGAGGCATGTAGCTTCAATGAGAAATACTCACCGACTCATTTCTACTAAATGATTGAAATCGCGAGTATAAACCAACCGACAGCTGCTACAGAGAAAGCCGGCATACCTATGTTTAGCACATGAAAAGATTTGCTCTCTAATAGTAAGGGTAGCAAGTTCCCACTACCATTTTTTTTTGGTTGAAAGTTCCCATTACCTTCACTTTCTCAATTATAAATCAGACTATAAATGAGAAGGACCACACATTCTTGAGCGTAAAAAATAAGAAAAATATTTGGGGGTGAGTTATTTTCCATGCTTGCATTATGCAACAACGAACGCATGTTATAGAGCAAAAGGACCAAATCTGGCCCTCAATCGCGGTTCGTTCTCCCAACACATACTTCATAGGATTTGCAATGAAACAGAAAATAATAATTAGCTTAAGAATGGCCTCATATATTTTACCTTGTAAACAGGTCCAAATCCACCCTCTCCAAGCTTATTTTCACTTGAGAAGTCATCAGTTGCTGCTTTGAGGGTAGCATAACGAAATGCTCGCAGACTAGGAGTACCACTCTCAAGACTTTCACCTTTACACACCATAGTCTTTAATCGGCTACTAAATCCTTTTATTACACCCGAAATACCTGAGAACCAATATCAAGAAAATGTATCTAGAACTTTAATTCTTCCTTAGTCAATGTTCCTGATTACCACAAAATTACAGTAATCCTCCAGTAAAGTTTAGAAAACGTACCTTTTGATTTCAATGTTCTCCTCTGTAAGTAGCATATCAGGCCAAATATAAGGAGAACAATTACAGCAATCGAAATAAGCATAACAAGCCAGAACCATCGCCTGTGTTGCTGATCTTCACAGGCCTCTTGAGCTGACAAGGCAATTAAGTCCTTGAATTACATTTAGTTCTACATTTTCAATGCAATAATTTTTTAAAACCTTCAGAAATTCCTGTGAGGTACTTAATCCTAACCTGTCCGAGAAAGGACCCAGTTCTGATCATTGTTGACCTGAAACGCATTGTAACCAAGGAGCCCCTTTTCCTTGGCATAAGTTACTTTGGCTCGGATGGCCTCCACACCATCGAAATTGATCCATACCGATCCCTTTCTGAAAAGATTCACCACATATGTACCATTATAAACAGGACTGGCTCCATAACCGAAATCTCGGATATAAGATTTTATAGCCTTGTATCCAAATGACCCATCCGTCGTCACAGCAGGCCCCACTGCTTGATGGCCAATGGCATCGGCGCTCGAATCCTCGAGCTGCCAAGCATAGCCATGGTAGGGCAAGCCCAGAACCAGCTTTCTTGCGGGCAATCCTCTAGTCAGCAACCAAGTGATGCAGAAGTCTGTGTTCTTCGGGCTTGCTGGGTCAAATAAAGCTGCGTGAGGGAGCGCAAATCTTTCCCTGGTGGGGAGATGGTAATCATACGCACTTAGATGAACCCAGTCCAAATTTCTCTGAATTGAGTCAAGTGGGTAACTCACGGAGTGAAAAATGGGTTGACTATACACAGCCATTACTAGCAGCAACTGAGGTTTCCCAGATTTTCTTGATTCGGCATCTACTCCATCTCTCCACTCCCGCAAAAGGGCACTCAAATTGGTCACGTTAATGCTCCTACTGCGCAAGACCCCACAGAGATCAACCCCACTGAACCCATAAAGCCTTGCCTTTTCTATGGTAGACTCGATAAAGGACCTTCTTGAAGAAGACTCACCGAGCATCGAAACGAAAACTGAAGGATCCTCTCGGCCTGCCCACGCTGCTGCCCACACTGATAGCAAAGTGGTGATCGAAGGATTCTTGCGTTTCACGGTGCTCGTGAAGGTGGAGAAGAATTGCTCAGTGGAGGAGTTGACGGTGAGCTGATAGGTCGAAGAGTCGATGTAAGCAAAAGCACATATGAGGTGAGAGAACAAAGAGGAATCGATGTCCGAGATCGGGATTTCGCTGCCGGCGTAGAAGTAACCGGACTTGACCCACGTTTGTGCCTCCGAAGATGGGCGGAGACAGAGGAAAAAGATGATGAGACAGGCGATTTTGCCTTCGCCCGCCATGAGAGGCGGCTCGGAACAGAATGTGAAAGCGGAAGTGGGTGGCTTGAGATTACGGGAGGAGGAAGAAGACCGCTCTTCTGGGGCCTTTAATCGGGTTTACGTAGGAAACCAGAACTCAAGTCCAAGTGTCATTGCTTCTTCAGACAGAACGCAGGAAACAAGAACTCGACCGACCGTCGTCTCATCTGGTCAAGGTTCACTTTCAGCGAATTCTTGCAACGTGGCGCATGGAGAGACGACTCATTTTTTGCTGGATGCCATCGCTACGCTGTCTTGAGTCTACTGGTGCCTTCCGCCCGGGTCGTGGCCGTGGACTTTTCATTTTGGGAAAGGTAAAAAGCTAAAAAATAATAATAATCTTATATTATATGCATAAATATTTAGTTTAAATTTTTTTCTATGACACCAAAAATCTCAACTTGTAAATTTGTGATACATTTACCTTTTTCCAAAATTCTGTCAATAAAACCATTGAAAACTACCTATATAGACGTCAAAAAGTAAACATTAATGGTGCCCATCTTAAGGGTGAGTGATTCCAAATTTCATACACATTTTATTTGAAACCTAAAACCTACCGATTGTGTATTTTTTAGAATCTAGAACTCACTTTACATACCTGAAAATTTGGAACCTACTCTACTATAAGTTAAAATCAATTCTAAGGTTTACCCAGGTTCCACATATATTATCAATTGAACGATTATAGTGAATTATCATTTTTAATAACCATTACTTGTTACTACAGTTCACTGACACTAACTTATGTTTAGACACTCGAAAAATGTCAAGTATTAAAAAAGTAAAAGTCTCCGTCATAAAATGAAAAGTCATACAGTAGTTCCAAATTCTACACTTATTATCGAACGTTATAGGATATCGCAGGATCGCACAAAGACATAAATCAAGAAAAACACAAAAATGTGTTCAAGTTCTAGGTTACAGATTCGCTAATTGAGAACTTGGAACCTATCTATCAAAATGAGATCTTTAATTTTTACAACTTGGAACATATTTTGGATCCTAAAACCTGGAACGAAATAGGTTCCCACTGGTCTAGTTCTCAGGTTTCAGGTTTTACCTTGAAACCATGCTCGCTCCTAGTCCATGTGACTTAAGTAAAATAAAAATCACGTTATTTTTGCTGAAAATTCATTTAACAAAATATTGACAAATGATAAATATGTCTTAGCTAAAATAGTTTAGGGTTTTTTATGTTACAAAAAAAAAGGGTTCAGAATAAATATGTCACGTTGAGTATAATTTAAAGTTTTTTTTTAATGGCTTTTACCCTATTGGGAATGAATGTGATTGACCAAATATACAGGTCATGTATCACCGCATCCAACCGATGATTAGGCCTATCTTGTTATGCAATCTCATCCTGAAGAAAAATTTTCAATAGGGCACCAATTGGACAGACGATTCGGCTTCCTGATTTGAAGTATTTTGTCAAACATATAGTTCAATTGAATGGATTAAGAGGGAAAGAAATTATTCTAAATCACAATCTCGTCAAAATTGAAAGAATGGATCGGAAGGGATTATTAAAGTTTTTCATGTATAAAGAAATTCATCTCTATACGCGTTCTTTTCATTGCTTTTCCCCCATTTACATTCCAATAACATTCTAACTCATTCATTTCAAATCCTTTTACTGTATTGGTTATTGAAATCCTTTCTTTTCCCTTGCATTCTTAATGTGTTTATGTGCTGACTATCAAACCCATGTTAATGTTAGATTGTATAAATCCATTGGATCTTGCTTTAGCTCATCAGATAAGAGTGCGTTTGATAACATTTTTATTTTCGGAAATAATTTCTATTTGGAAATAATTTTTTCTATTTTTATTCCCTGAATGGGTTTCTTAATGTAAGAATGCTTTTGGTAAATGAACAAATTTTTTTCTTGGAATAGAAACAAACGTAAATGTGTTTGGTACGACCCTAAAAATTTATATTCTCAATTTTTTTCATTTAATTATAAAAATGTTAGTAGAGACCTAAAAATTCATGTTTAAATAAAACTAGACTTTTGCAAGAATTTAATTGACCAAAATATTCTAAAATGCTCTCAGAAAATCTTAGTGAGTCAAAAATGAATGGTTGGAAATGACAACAAAGAGTCTTGCTGGTTTATAATTCATAATGTGAGGATGTTGGTAGTAAATCTTTGGGCATTATAATAAATAAGTGCATAGACCTTTTAAACTTTTTTTAACTATAAGAAGAAGAGCCAACATTGCTTGATAAAATGGGCAATGACAGAACAATTGAGGATGGAAGTGATCTTTGGTGTGCTTATTTGCACAAACTCATCAAATCTTCAAGCAAATGACATAAAAAATTCATGGAGCATAGACCATTCGACTGCTATAACGCAAGACAAATTGTAATGCAAAACACTTGTTCAAAGCCATCTAATTTTCTATTAAAATAAAATTGTAGATGGTCTTAAAGGATGTCTCCAATAGAATCTTAAAAGAAGAATACTAGAGTCACCAAACTTTCATGACCTAGTATTGTCTCTAAAAGAAAATAGTATTGAAAAATCCATATAGTAAAGCCCTTAAAGCTTATTCAATTTTGAATCCAATTATCATCAAAAGATTCACATTTTATTTTATGTTAAACTAATTCTAAACTAGAATTAACATTATAATCTAGTAAAACTACTCAAAATCTGATTTCTAATTTTTTTCCTAAATCTCAGAATTGTTGTATTAAGCTCTACCAATCGGCCATTAGCTTGATGGCGGTGTTGAGCTTACACTTTGTGTGTGTGTGTGTGTGAGAGAGAGAGAGAGAGAGAGAGAGAGAGAGAGAGAGAGAGAGTGGGAGAGAGGGACGGTCATGGAGACGAAAACGAAGGGAGGAAACTCTTATAAGATGAGAAGAACAAAAGAAGGGGGGAAAAAGAAAAGCATCTTTGCTTTATTGGCCTCTAAGGAATACATGACATTGTGAGATGGAGACTATAATTCCATTACATTTTTGGTCTGAACTTCAATCAGTATCTGTAGAAAATGTCTCCTCTGACGTCGTCTAAGTCACCACGCATTTGAAGCTGCAACAAGAAGTTGAAAATTGGAAGGAATTAGAATTAGGCTGTGATAAATAAATTGGTCAACTAATCTAGAAAGTTTGACTTCATCTCTAACGACAGCATGAAGAGAGTAAATAACGAATGGATACGACGAAGTAGAACCGAATCTTGGAAAGTTTTGAAAACAAATACTAAGTTGACCATGTATTGACGTAATAGACTTTTGGCTTCACCAATGCAACCATCTCTTCGTAGAAAATGATCTAAGCCACGTGACCAATATAAATTAAATAAAATGGCGTCGGTCTGAAGCATGCGCTTATTTTTAGAGCTTAACATCTATATCCATTACTATCCCTTGTTCATAGAGAGGTTAGGTAGATATTGCTTTTTCCTTCGCGCTCTTGTACTTCATTAAAGAAAACAAAGAAAATATTTTTCCCTAAATGACAAAGTATGTAATACAAGTTTGCTCTAAACAGACAAGAACATTATTAGATTTTCGCTTAGAAGATGATGGTTCGGTTGATTACACTCTATGTAACTGTGATTAGGGCTAGACTTTGCATATGGTGTATAACACGAATCTCGTAAATTCACCTGTTTGAGAGAGAACCCAGTTGTCATCACCAGCAACATACCATGCAAAGTAACCTTTAAGTCCATTTCCCTTGGCGTACACGACCTTGGTAGAGATGGTTTGTGTATCATCGTAGCTAATCAGGTTGTCCCGGAATAGCAGTAGGCGGACACAACCGTGGAGTTGTATACCGTGGTCGCCATGTTTTGGGATATGTATTTCGTGATATGATTGTACACGATTGTCCCATCGGAGGATATTGCCGGCCCAGTGAAGGGTGCGAAGTAGCTGTGATTGTTGGCATTTGAGAGGACGAATGCTTGCCCATAGAAGGGGAAGCCGAGCACGATCTGCCCCGCCGGCATGCCGGCCTGAACCCATGCTCTCACCCCGATGTCTCCACTTATGCCGTTCCCTGAAATTAAAAAGGACCGATGATTTCAGATGCAGCATATATCAAGAAAATTGCGAGTTTGATAAGCACAGGTGAAGGATATTAAATGAACAAAAATGTTCATGTTAATTACTCGTGGAATGACACAGTATGCTTTGAATGGGAGACCATGCTGTGATTCTTTTGACATTGAGGTAACAAAATTCAAAGTCACGATACAAAAAATTAAGAAAACTCCGTTGTGCCTCAGAATAGTTAAAGTTTATTACCCAAAAAAACAAGTCAAAGTTGCCACCCTACCTGGATCATAGAGAGCAGCTTGTGGTCCTGTGGTGGAGGACCAACCGGGTCCAAAGAAATCATAGGTCATTGCATTGATCCAATCCAAGCTCGCCGCCATGGCGGCCACAGGATAATCCGCATGGGACCAGTAGTGCGGCGAGTAATAGACTGCTGCTGACAAAAGCAAAGCATCCTTGCCCGAGCTGGCTGCCTCAGCAGCCACCGCAGTCCGCCACTCCTGGAGGAGCAACCCCAAGTTGGTCATCTTCTCATCAGTGTCCGGGTATTCCCAATCAAGATCAAGGCCATGAAACCCGTTGGACCGAGCGAGGGCTATGGAGGAATCCATGAAACTCTTTCGGGAGCTAGACTGGCTCGCCATGGCCGCAAAGGCAGTCGCATTCGAGCTGCCACCGCCAATGGACAGGAGGGTTTTGACCGATGGGTTCTTCTGCTGGACGTCACTAGTGAAGGCGGCGAAAGACTGGGCGTTCGTCGACGATATGACTACCTGGTTTGTCGATGCATCGAGGTCAGCGAACGCGCAGAAGAGATGAGTGAAGAGGATCGAATCGATGTTGGAGGCTGTGATGCCGCTGTACGGGAACCAATAGCCTCCTTTGACGTTTTGGGCCATGCATGAGTTAATTTAAAGGAGAGACAGAAAGGAGAAGAAGAGAAAGAGAAGGATATGATTGTTGCTGGAAGCCATTTTTGATGAGTAATGTGGAGGAGGTTGTACATGTTTGAGCTGGTTTTATAGAGGATTTGTTGGACTCTATGCACATGCTGTGGCTTAAGTTTCGTGTTAATTCTAGAGTTCTGACTTTTTCCTAACTCTAGTCTAGAACATCAGGCTTAGTGAAATGTGGATAATGGTCGTGACTAAGAATTTTATGCAAATAAGGCCTTTTCTCGTGCTCGACTGACCCAGTCAAGTAAGAAGGAGGAATTCCTTTCTCTCACTACCTTTCACGATAGATTTGAACCATTATATATATACACACATGGGCTGCAAAGTGAAATTATTGTATGAGTGTTAGTTCATATTCTATATTGACTTTGGACGATTGAAAATGGTAAGTCCCATAAGGCTCCTCCAAATTTGACTATCCCAGTTCAATTATAATTAATGTATGTACTAGCCTATAAAATACTTGCCTGGCTGCATGTGGTATTCTTTAGATTTGATGGTTCAACCCATCCAATCCAATATCTAATATTACATAATGTGGTAGACTCGTATGTTGATTTTGTCTTTCCAAGACTCTTTCTAATGGAAGGAGCATTGTATGCACCAAATGCATGTGAACTCACTCCATCCCAACCATCAGATCATGCAAGTCCATGCGAAATTCACATGATTAAGTGATCGAGATGAAAGAGTCTAAAAATGGCAGTGAAATTTGTCAACTATGATGCTAATGGAGCTGACCATCCCGACCATCATATCATGCGAGTCTCACAAGAAATTCACAAAATTAGGTGGCCGAAATGAAGCGATCCGAAAATGGTAGTCAAATTTGTCGTCTATGATGAGTGTGGACCTGAGTTATATTACTTAATTTTTCAATGGTCAACCGTCCTTCACGCGCGGAAAGCGATGATAATTAAAGGAACCGCAAGATGCAGCCACAAGGTAAATAGCGAAATGGTTAGACAGAACTCGCCGAAGTGGAAGTCAACGTTAATGAATGCAAAAAACCAGATCGCAACTCCATTCGGTCCGCTTACGTGTAAGATTCGATCAACACGATCCCATGTGTTGTTAATGTAACATGCAAGTTTCGCACATTGTTTCGTGAAGAGTTCGTTCGATTTTCTTGGTCAACGCCGGAGCTGACGGCGCCTCTTCATCCGTTAGATTATCCTGTTGGTTGAGCAAATAATGGCAAGTGTCTATGATACGGGACACGTATCGTTTCTCTATGGAGACTGTGCCAGGAGTCGAAGGAGCAATTTTGCTAAAAAGGGTCTCTCGGTTCTTGTTAGCAACGTAACTCAAAATGATTGATCGAGACCTACAAACTTGTGCCGAGAGAAAGGTAGCTCTCCCCCCATCACCATCCTCTGGTTGTGTCCAAAGGAAAAAAGCTTCGCCTTTGCGAGTAGCAGCACGATTCTCGTAGCATTTTGCCGGCGGCTGCAAGTGCCGCGAGCGCAAACCTCGTGGAATGTGTAAAACAAACTTCCCGTTGTTCATACCTGCACGTATGCTCGGGTCATCTTGCCTGCTTGTCATGAATTATCCATGCTGATTAACCACAAGAGAAGATGAGCATATGTACCGAGATTCATCTATCATTTGTACGCTTTCGAGGAATTGGAAGGCATTGGATATGCAATTTTGAATCTCTTCTGTCGGATTCCCTTTGTTCATATTCTTACACAGACTTGAAGCTCTGATGGCTGATGACATTAGGCGTATTTCGGATCGACGATAGCGTGACTGAGAAATTCGAGTGGATTGAGGAGCTACAGCATACGTAATATGTAGATGTCAGTAGTGTAAATAGAAATAAAAGCTATATACATTGACGGATTGAAATATGCTTAGCCCTCAAATGCATGATTGGATTTTCACTCAAATTAATCGCGTTGGTGCTATCACACATAATGCATATGTTCGATTGTTCCTCACCAAAATTCCTTAGTTGCTGCTTCATTTGTAAAAGTTACAACAGCTATCTAGAGCCACATACTCAGCTTCAGCAATTGCAAGGGTAATTGAATTTCACTTCTTTGAAAATCACGAAACAAGCAGCAATTCATTATTTGAGAATTGCCAGAGGTGGTCTTTTTGTCAATTTTGTGAACTATGAAGTCAACGTCTCAATGTCCCAATAACATGAAATATGAGTTGTTAAGATACCCTGTGATGATTTGTTTCACAACAGTCAAATGCAATTCCTTAAGATTAGATTAAAAATGAGCGCACATACATAAGCAAACTAAAATATCAGTTCTAGATGCTATCAAGTACAATAATGATCCTATCATTCTCTTATATAGCTTGGGATTGACAAACTTACATTTCTCATCCTTGTCAAATTTGGTTGATGAAGGCAATGGTGTATCAATTCTCATGTTTCCATCCCAAAATTCTTCACTAATTCTCAAGCGTTTCTTTTCTTGAAATGTGAAAGAGCCAACTTTGGTTTGTTTGAGTTGTAGTTCAAGAAAGAAGTTTAGTTTCCCCATCGTCCTTATTTCAAACTTGTTTTGCATGATATTAGCAAATTCTTTGCAAATAACTCATTAATAGATCCAAAGATGATATCATCAATATATATCTAAAAGCTGAATATGATCTTTCTTTTGCATAATGAAGTTGTATCAACTTTTTCTTATTCAAAATATTTTTCAACAAGAGAAGTATACAACCTTTCATGCCAAGCTCAAGTTCCATAAAGAGCTTTCTCGAGTTGATAAACACAACTGGTCTTATTAGGTTCTTCAAATCATTATGGCTGCTGTATGAACACTTTCTCTTTAATATAACAAATTGGAAAGACATTTTTCACATCCATTTACATGCATAAACCAACAACAATATCTCGAGTGAATTAACTTTAGGGTGTCACAATTATAATGTCAAAGCAAGACCTCCTCCAGTAGGTGTGTGGTTAGGAGACGAACCATGTGGAAGCTTATGAGCCTGTAACAATTCGGTCTAACAAGGGTGGAGAATGTTTGCTATGATCGGAATGCTCGAATAAGGAGCAACTCCTGACAAGCTTCTAGAATGAGACTAGACATTTTTTAGTTGGTTTTAAATAGGATTTATTGGACCACATGCGCATGTTGTAGCTTAAGTTTCGTATTAATTCTAGAGTTTTGACCTTACCTAACTCTAGTTTAGAACATCAGGTTTAGGGAAATGTGGATAATGTGTTAGCTGGGTTCACTCTTATGTGGAGGAGGCCCAATGAGTTGCAAGCCTAAAAAGGGCTTGAGCCCATATGATAAGTTATATGAGGAAATAGGGTTTCTCACTATCTATATAAAGTAATAGCCGCAAAAGAAAATAGTAACAAGAGAAAAAGAAAAAACAGAAAATCTGGGGTTTGGGGCAATATCTTATTTATATCAAGCTGGCATCGAGGTCGATTCGTGGTCCGATTGAGCTGAAATTTTGTCAGCATGTTCGTGGCGCAATTTTCTCGAACTTGAACAGTTTAATTTTCGTTTTAAGCTCCCTACATTAGGTTTTTCGTGGATTGATCAAAACCTGCGTTTTTGATCAGATTTATCCTTGATCTCTTGTGAAATTCAAGTGTATTGCCAAGAATTATGTTCTTGAGGTGTTTGCTACTATATACCTTTAGTATTTGCTCGAGAAAAACAATTTTGTTGATAGTGAAGATTTTCGGGTGGACTCCGGTCCCGTGGTTTTTTATCTCCTCACATCAATGAGGTTTTCCACGTAAAAAATCGTCTTGTGTTCGTGTGCTTGGTATTTATTTTACTCTACTATATCGATTCCTATTAGGTTTACATAAGAGGGGAGATTATTTTATTCCGCTGCGTTAATTCGATATTGTTCGAATTGTTACTGTTCTCCCATCATAATGATTGTGACTAAGCACTTTCATGCGAATAAGGCCTTTTATTGTGCTCGAATGACCGAGTCAATTAAGAAGGAAATTCTTTCCCGCACTCTCTTTCACGATGGATCTAAAGTGCTTCGAACCTTTATATAAATATACACACACGGGCTGCAAAGGGTGGCTCCTATGTGGGTTCTCCAAACCTAACAATCCCGATTCAATTTTAAGTAATATATGTACTAGCCACGTAAAATACTTGCTTGGGATACATGTGCTATTCTCTAAAATCGTATGTTGACTTTATCTTTCAAAAACTTTTTTTATTAGAGCATGAACCCACTACATCTCAACGATCAAATCATGCGAGTCACCAAGTCATTCTAACTAAATTAAAAAATAAAAATTCATGTTACCTCTATTATGCTACGTAAAATGGTCAACGTCTACATCAACAATTTCCAATCTATTTAAGTTATTCAATGCCAGCCAAAATGAAAGGAGAAAAAAATTAATAGAAAAACAAAAGAAAAACAAAAATTATAAAAAATATTCAAAATTTTGTTAAAAAATATTATTTAAAAATATTCACATTAGAACTAATCATATTACGTAAAACGGCTAACATTCACGTTAGTGATTTCCAAAAATTCATGTTACCTCTGTTATGCTACGTAAAATGGTCAACGTCTACATCAACAATTTCCAATCAATTTAAGTTATTCAATGCCAGCCAAAATGAAAGGAGAAAAAATTAATAGAAAAACAAAAGAAAAACAAAAATTATAAAAAATATTCAAAATTTTGTTAAAAAATATTATTTAAAAATATTCACATTAGAACTAATCATATCACGTAAAACGGCTAACATTCACGTTAGTGATTTCCAACCTACCTTAGCCAAATGGACTAAATTAGTATTAATGTGAAAATATTTAAGACTAAATTTGTTCATTTGAAAAGTTTATGACTGAATTGGTACCAACGTATTATGTTTAATACTTTTTTTAGTATTTTTCCCTTAATAGTTTACTAGACAAAAGAAGGAACTTGAACTAGCAGTGAGGAAGATGGATGACCGAACTAGGACTGCCCAAATCGGACCAAACTAGTGAATTGTGGACAATTCTAGGGAGCGCTACTCCAGTTCTCGGTTCTAGGATGAGAACCGAACCGCCCGAACTGGATCAATTTATATATATATTTGTCAATTTCTTAAAGAGTAGCACCGTGAAGTTAAGAGTGCAAACTCAAACACTAATCAATAATCTCATCATAGCTCGCGTAGCTCTCGAGATGCCTCGTTCTTCAGTCATTATTCACAATCTCAGGCTGCGTTTGGGAACCACTTTGCCAAGTATCTTTGGGAGGCTAAAGGCCTTTGGGTCAAAATGAAGGTGTTTGGGAACTGCCTTGGAAGTCCCATTAAGGCAAAGCTGGCATTTGTAAGACTGAAAGCCCAAGACAGGTCCTAGGCTGCCTTGGGCTTTCAACATTTTCGAAAAGAAGCCTCATGTCTATTGTTCATCGTCTTTTTCTCCGACGGTGTGGCTAATCAGAGACGAGTTCGAGAGGCCGGCGAGGTCACGGCTGAGATCGGCGAGGTCGCAACGACCATCACCAGCCAATCGCGCAACCCCGGCAAGTCGCGTCGACCGCTCGCAAGTCCTGTCGACCGCCTGTGAGTCGTGTCACCGCGACCCAGCTCTGGGTCGCGCGACCTCAGGCGCGACCCAGATTTAGGTTGTCGTGAGGTCGCGCGACCTCCAACGACTAGATCTGGTCGCTGCAAGGTTGCGCGACCTCTGGCGACCAGATCTGGGTCGCGCTGGTCGCCACAAGGTCCTACGACCTTGGCAACCTAGATTTGGGTCGTCGCGAGGTCCTACGACCTCCGGCGGACCTAGATCTGGGTTGCCACGACCCTCATCGGAGGATTGCTCGACGCGCCGCAACCTCTGGCAAGGCCGCGCGATCTGGGTCCTGCAACCCTCGCCGGACCGCCTACCTCTGCTGGACGGCTTGCAGCGGACTGTGTGCCCATTGCCGGACCGTTTGCTCCTCATCGGCGACCACTTGTTCTTAGCCAGCCAACTTTTTTTTTTTTTTAATAAATAACAAAAGCCTTTTGCAAATATAATTCTTCCAAACATCATTTTACTCAAAGATACTTCGCAATGGACTTTTATAATATAATTTACCAAACACAATTTGCATTTTGAAAAATACATTTAACTCAATAATGGTCTTTGCATTTTCCCAAAGACTTTTTCTAAAAGCCTTTCCAAACGCACCTGAGTTAGTCAGAGTTGTGCCTAGCTGCCTCCGCCCCTCTCTCTCTCTCTCTCTCGTACCTATCGTTCTACTCTCAAATGGCAGCGCGGCAGCACCTTCTCTTGCCTAAGTCACATCCCTTTCGCTCGAGCTTCACGCCTCCCTCTCGCGGTATCATCTCAACTCTCGCCGCCTCTCTTGCTCTGTTTCTGGCATCTCGATCCTCATCAAGGTAATCATCTGTATTTTGCCCTCTTTTGTGTCGCGTTTTCCGTGTCTCGCGGTTCATTTTCACGAGACTTTTGCTTGATTCTAGGTCTAGTTGTGTTCTGTGAAGGCAAAAGTCTCTGAATCGTCCAATCACTTCAACCTATATTAAGATAGAAGAAAGAATATTGCCGGATGCGTGCGGTTTGGGGTCTGATTTGCCCGTGACTCAGTCATCTCAAGCCGATTGTGAGAACGACGCCTTGAGTTCGTGGTGTGATCGTGCAAAGGCTGGGAATAAATGGAGCATGCGATCAGTTCCATTGGACCACTCGGCAACTGAATCGATTTTAGAAACTGAAAACCATTCCCTCTGATCTGGTTCTCGGTTCCTAGGTGGGATCGAATCAGAAATCAATCACTCCTTGAATTGCCTCTAAATGGTAAAAAGATATACAATTTTCAAAAAATATTACAATTAATTGGGAAAAAATAATGCCACTGGGACAAACGAAGTACTGGGCAACCCAAGAAGTTGACAAAAGATTCTCGCTATGGTATTAGTATTTCCAGCATTGGATTTATGCAATGTACAATCAGCGAGGAAACAATTCAGAAATTGATGCATCATTGACTGAATGAATTGCTTCCTTGAGCAAGCACTTGCCATCCTCATCTTCATCCTCGGTAATTGAAAATGCAGGCTTCTTGGGGAAGTTCACCGCTGAAGATTCATTCTTGAGCATTGAAGAGACTTCCAACATGGAATGTCCGTCCCCAGGCTTCGCTTGCACGCATAGAAGAGCCACTTGCATGCATCTCAAGAGCTTACAGGATGATGAAGAGTCATCCAGAGACGGTTCAATGAACTCCATCCATTTATCGTGTTGACATCTAAATTTTTACATAAAAAATGAATTAATTTTTACCCAAAATAAATAAATAAATAAGAATTGCACGACATATAGTTTAAGAACATTTATCTCATTTTGTTTTATTGGACTGCCAGTGAGCGCAAAACTTTTCATCTATTTCGTTGAGATTTTTCACATATTCGGGTAATATATACTAAATGACATATTTTTTAGCGGAAAGAAAATTCTTGGATGGAATATTTAGAAAATACAAAAGGAAATATTGCGCGGGATGCAACGATATATTTAGGGGATTATACACCAGCAAAATTGGAAACAAATATGCAACAAAAATTTAAATTTTTCCCTTATAAAAAGTGCGGTGCGCGTACGCGGATACCGGGGGGGGGGGAGTTCGAAAAAATTTTGAGGAAAAAACGTGAGGGCCTTCCTTCGGTTTTGAGAGGGAAAGAGAGAAAAGGAGAAAAAGAAAAAGAAAGAAAAAGAGGGGAATTGACAGGTCTGCAGTGAGGGAGAGAGAGAAGACCGGTGAGGGGACGTGAGAGAGAGAGAGAGAAAAAAAAAAGAAAAAAAAAAGGAAAGAGGGGCATCGCATCGTCTTCTTCGCGGAGACCCCCGACGCGCCGGCCGTGCGTTGCGCCGACACCGCGACGCCAGCCACCGTGCCTCCGCACCACCGTAAATCCGACGACCCGACGCTCCGCTGCTGCTGTTGTGTCTTCGCCGGAGGCCTAGATCGTCCGCGAGCTCGTAGCTCCGCGGGTCTCCGAAGCCCAGTAGCGACGTCTGTGCCTGACGCCCGACGGCCGTACCTCCGCTGCCGCTCCGCGCCCCTGCGTCCACCATCGTCCCTGCAGCGCCGGCGTCATCCCTCACCTGCGACCAGCTGCAGCTCGCTGCGACCCAGCGCTCGATGTGCCCCGCTCCAGCCGCGACGCTGACGCCGTTGCCCCGAAGACCAGCGACCGACGTCCCTGCTTAGCGCCCGACGTCCGCTCCGCCTCTGCTCCAACGCCGCTGCTACCCCTGCGACGCCCCCTCGCCGGTGCCCTGCTCCGCCGGAGCCCCTCGCCGGCGTCTACCCTCACTGCCCGCGCCGAACGTGCTGCTCGCCATTGATCCCTTCACCGGAGCTCCGAATGGCGGCCAAGATTTTTTTTTTTTTTTTTAAAACAAAAACGAAAAAAAATCAATTTAGGTATATTTGCTTTATTTTATTAGGCAAATTTATCTTATTTTATTTTATTTTATTTCTTGTTTACTTATTTGAAATATTTCCCTAAGCATAATTGGAAATTCTGACATACGATTTGCAATCGTACTTGGATTTTTTATTTCGCTTTAGATGAAATAATTAATCAAATAGGAATAAAATTGATATTTTGATCTTTAAGGCTTAAGATCAATTTATCGATTTTATTAGTGAAATATTATCCATTTTATAAATTTTATTAGTGAAATATTATCTCTTGATCTGAACGATGTGTGATATTTTTAATAATTTTGAATGGTTTGTCTTGATTGCTTTATTTATCTTGAAATATGTTTAAATTAGAATATTGCATACTTTAGGGTTATTTGCATATTTAGATCAAGCATTTTATTTATCATGAATTGTCGAAATAACAAAAAATAAAAATAAAATTTAGGATGTTAGATTTTTGTTTCATTAGCTTAAATTGCATGTTTAATCATTTGACATTCTTTTTAATTTTGAAAATAATAAAAAATAACAAAAAATCATCATGCATATGTCTTAATCATTTGTACGTCATTGCATATTAGGATAAAATTGCATATTTTATTTTAAGTTTAGATTGATTTATATAAACTGTATCTTATGTTAGAGATTGCTAAATTAGATAATATTTTGGTTTAAATTATGGTTTAGCCTGATCTAATCCTTAATATAAGTTAGATAGAATCTTAGTTTAGCTAGATAATTTTCGCATTTTTCTAATTTCGAATTTCATAAAAAAATACAAAAAATGTCTTAGGATAAATTAATTCCATTCTCTAGGATAGATTGTGCATTCTGGAGGAATGTACCCACTATATACAAGAACATAAATTGGTTTAAGCAGCAGACTTTTAGCAGGAAAATACCTGTGAGGAAAAACCTAGGAGGGCCTAGTTAGCTTGCTTACTAAGTCCCAACAATTCGACTGGTATATGCCTCAAGGTCATCCTTCCTGAATATTCTCACCAAACCAAAATCTAATATCTTGGGGTTCATTTGATCATCCAGCATAACGTTACTGGCTTTCAAGTCTCGATGAATTATTGTGAAATTCGAGTATTCTTGGAGATAAAGAAGCCCCTGTGTAATGCCTTGTATGATATGAACATGTCTCACCTAATCTAGCGAATATTTCCTTATTGGATCTGCATCATCAAAACCTAAAGACTATTGGAACCAGAAGCAAAATTAGAGCATTGCAAGTGCGTTTGGATGGGCATTTAGAAAGCTCATTCAAGCCCCAAAGCCCTTTCACCCCAAATTGAGGTGTTTGGCAACACCCTTCAAGGGGCTTTCAATTGAAAGTCAGCCCTTAGAAATGCTGAGAGACTCATTTAATGAAAATAGCAAGTTGCCTATTTTACCCTTAAAATTTTATTGAAAAACCACTTTTACTCCTATTGAAAACAAAAAATACCTAGATTTGGTTCTCCCCCCTTCCATCGCTCTGCCTTTTTCTATAGCCGGGCTTTTGCTGTCGTCCCTTCCGCCACCCGCGATCTCTTTCCTTCGCCGTCAAGTTCAGTTCGAACCCATCTGCCATTCCTAAGCGCAGGTTGTCCCCTCTGTCTCTGTCTGTCTCTCTCCCCGTCTTTTGCTGTTTTTGCTGGATCCGGAATCTCCGTGACGGAGATCGAAGAAGGAGGAGGAGGAGGAGGAAAAGGAGTTGGAGATGGAGATGGAGATGGGAATGGAAAGTTCTTCGCGTGCTACCTCTTGGTCTCCCTCAGCCCTCGCCACAAGGGTCAAACCTACATCGGGTAACCATCTCTCCTCCCTCCTCCCCTTCCTTGTTTGGGCTCCGATCACCGTTCACTTCCTGTCACCGATTGTGATCCGGTGACGGGTTTGGCTCTCTTGTGCATCTCTTGTCGACGGCGAGCTGATCTTGAAACCGGCGGCATGATTTATGTGTCTATCTCGGACAGGTTCACGGTGAATCCTAGACAGCGAATCAGGCAACACAACGGGGAATTGATGTGCGGAGCGTGGAGGACCAAGTGAAAGCGACCTTGGGAAATGATCTTCTGCATCTACGGTTTCCCCTCCCATGTCTCTGCTCTTCAGGTTCGGAAATTGAAAGAACGATTTCAATAGCAATTTTTTCGAAGTTCATTCTGTAGAGCACGAGTCAATCGATCGCTTTCTCGAACTGTTTTCATGAATTGAGGGTTTAGACTTCTGTCTGTACTCAAAATTACTGAATTAGTTATTTGTCTACTTCTTACAGCCATTATGCCGTCAATGCATGCTTGGCTCCGCTATATTCAGTTGAAGGAATGCATGTGATCACAGTGGAGGGAATTGGAAATCGAATGCATGGCCTGCACCCAGTTCAAGTAATTTACGCATGGTTTTTGTTTGTTTTGCACTAAGCATGCTGTTTTTCCTCTTCGTTCTATTAGTGTCTTTGGCTAGTCTCATATGAAAGGAGTTCTACCCTAATATTGTCATTGTCTGCAAGCAATGCCATTATTTTGGGACCTTCTAAGAATGAATAGAGTAGTTTTGCTGCTCCTTATGATCTGACCTCGATAGTTATGAGATTTCTAAATGCCAAATTGCTAGTTGGCAATACTGAGGTTGGAATCGAGATGAGGCTCAAGAGAATGCATTATCCAGTTTTGATATCTACTATGCATGTTCCTGAATTAAATGTGTTGAATGTGAAGGATGATGGAGTGGAGATTGGTGCTGCAGTAAGATTGTCCGATCTTTTGACTGTTTTCAGAAAGGTTGTGACAGAGCGAGCTTATCATGAAACCTCGACATGTAAAGCTTTCATTGAACAGCTCAAATGGTTTGCTGGAACATAGATAAAGAATGTTGCTTCAGTTGGTGGAAACATATGTACTGCTAGTCCAATATCAGACTTAAACTGGCATACACCATGCTTAATCTCCCATCCTGGCAAAGGTATTTACCGGCTTTCCCTTTTTCTTCCACTTGTTTATTTACTTGTGTCGAACTGTGCCGGTTGTTAGGGTTGAGAACGGTCTGCCCGGAACTGACACATTCTTTCCCTGTAAACTAGTTTCAACATCAGAGTGAACTACTTTTCAACAAAGTACACAAAGCATGCTGCTGGTTGCCCAGGTTTGCCTGGGCACATGAAGGTTCAGATTTGCCCAATGGATGAGCTCCCGCGCTATTCTGACGGAATTGAAGTTTCGATACCAGACAATGAATGGGAAGGTGAGGCAGAGCTTGATGACGAGGATTGTGATGCTCACAGATCGGAGGAACACTCGGTAAGAGATGACACGATTCATAATTTGTGGGATGATGAACCACGGGTACACCGGCCCATTTATGGACAAGATTATGGTGTCAGCTTGTTGCCGGTTGGGGTATGATCTTCTGTCAACCCCAGCTCCTTTTCATTAGATGAAGGGAGGAGTGCCGAGTTAAACAAGTAGTTAGAAGAAAAATTGCCCGAGACAGCGTCGACTGCTAATAACAGCCAAGAGACCAGTAGATTTATTGCATCCGAGGAAATTGAGATCATAGAACTCTTCATTGCATCGCCGAAGCATACATCTTCTACAGGTAAGAGGAGAAGGGTTCCAACCATATGTCCCAAAATTATCGACTTGACTCAGTCTCCCATTTTTGTCTAATTATGTTGAGTGTAGGATGCTGTAGTTTAACTTCAGAATAATGATGGAATCATCTGTAAGGATGTAACTTCCGCTTGTGCTTTATAATAAACGTACGTGAAGTAGATCACTTCCGGCGATCTCTTTCCTGTGAGGGCGATTGGTTGCATTCTAGAGGACGAGTAACTTGCTGTTAACTTTGGGAGAAGTTGATGCAGCAGTTGTACTTTGGCGAATTTACGAAATACACCAGCAAAATGTTCGAATTTTGAGGGAAGAGTATATATCAACGTGTTATATATTGTGTTATATCACGAACCCATCAAGTATTCTGCTCGAGCCAAAATAGAGCGAAACAGTAGAAGGTGTCCATAAATTTTCACGAAAAAAACATAGGAGGACTCGGGGCATTAGGGTCATTAATTTGTATTGAATCAAGCCTTCTGCTTTGTGCATTGATATACACTAGAAATTATGTGCAATTCCATTTGATGTTTTTTAGCAAAAAAAAAAAAGGAATTTTAATTTTAATAAAATTGTTTACACAACATCTTTAACATTATTGTCAAATATAAATTAAAAAAGTTGCAAACATTATTTTTTTTAATTTTAAATAAATAAAAAATAAAATATTTAGATTAATCACCAAAGGGGTTTTGCAAATGTGTTTTCTACCAAATAGCATTTCTCTCAAAGTTATTTTTCAAAGTAGAATTTACCAAACAGTCTTTGCATTTTCTCCAAAGTCCTTTAGGCTAAACTGCTTTGCATTTTTCTAATGAGCTTTCCAAATGCCAAACCAAACGCACCCTGCATACCATTGTGTACCCCAAATGCTAAAAAGGGTCTAGCTGCCTTAGCCATTGTAGCGGAACTGGGGACCCATCTAAGCCTCTTGGAGTATCACACTAGATGTCACTTAAAAACACCCACGTTTTGCTCAATGAATATTGTAAGAAGCAAGGGAGATGCCGAACCAAACAGGTAGAAGTCCAAGCTCTTATTTGGCATGTACTCATAGATCAGCATCTTTTCTTCCCTGTTGGTACAAAATCCAATAAGGTGAACGAGGTTGACATGATGCAGGCTGGCAATGAGCATAACTTCGTTCTTGAACTCCTCGAGCCCTTGGTTTGAAGTTTTCAAAAGTCTCTTCACTGCAATGTACTGTCCTTTGGGCAACTTGCCCTGAGCAACAGGTACGTTGATGGTTAGAACAGGGCAACTGACTTCCACTCGAACATGGTAGACTAACAAAATTTTTCACTGTTTATGCTGGAAGACAGTCTTTTGTCTATGACATAAGTCACATAACCCCAAGGAACATTAATGAAAAACAAGACTTGGGCAGAAGGCATCCAAGTCCAACCTCCTGTAATGAAACTTACAAGCTTGCATCCATCATTAAGAAGACCTACGCTGCATCTCTAAATATCTCAAGCTTATTGTGTTGTGTTGCAATACCGATTCTTTTTGCTTTTAGAGGCATGTAGCTTCAATGAGAAATACTCACCGACTCATTCCAACTAAATGATTGAAATCGCGAGTATAAACCAACCAACTGGCAGCTGCTACAGAGAAAGCCGGCATACCTATGTTTAGCATATTAAAAAATTTGCTCTCTCATAGTAAGGGTAGCAAGTTCCCACTACCATTTTTTTTTGGTCGAAAAGTTCCCATTACCTTCACTTTCTCAATTATAAATCAGATTATAAATGAGAAGGACCACATATTCTTGAGCGTAAAAAATAAGAAAAATATTTGAGGGTGAGTTATTTTGCATGCTTGCATTATGCAACAACGAACGCATGTTATAGAGCAAAAGGACCAAAAATCTGGCCCTCAATCGTGGTTCGTTCTCCCAACACATACTTCATAGGATTTGCAATGAAACATAAAATAATAATTAGCCTAAGAATGGCCTCATATATTTTACCTTGTAAACACGTCCAAATCCACCCTCTCCAAGCTTATTTTCACTTGAGAAGTCATCAGTTGCTGCTTTGAGGGTAGCATAACGAAATGCTCGCAGACTAGGAGTGCCACTCTCAAGACTTTCACCTTTACACACCAGAGTCTTTAATCGGCTACTAAATCCTTTTATTACACCCGAAATACCTGAGAACCAATATCAAGAAAATGTATCTAGAACTTTAATTCTTCCTAAGTCAATGTTCCTGATCACCACAAAATTACAGTAATCCTCCAGGAAAGTTTAGAAAACTTACCTTTTGATTTCAATGTTCTCCTCTGTAAGTAGCATACCAGGCCAAATATAAGGAGAACAATTACAGCAATCGAAATTGTGAAAGCTAGTATGAGCACCTAGAGGGCGGTGAGTAGGTGTAAAAACAAATTTCCGAGATAAGTGTGCAGCACTAATCAATAATGGATTATGAAAAGGAAATTTCTCTCTTTTCAAATAAACAAGTTACGATCAAAGTAAAAGAGTGTAGGGAAGAGAATATGAACACAGAGTTTATAATGGTTCGGCTTAATCCAAGCCTACGTCCACTCTTCCGCACTAACAGCCCACCGGCTGGATTTCATTATGAACAAAAGAGTTGTTACAGAAAAGCTCTTCCTTGATTCCACAGTGTAGAGACTCTACTACACTTCCTCAAGGTCTCTCAAAGATATAGACTCTCTTTTGCGTACAAGATTTCGCTCAACAGTTTAATTGACTAAGAACAAGGAGCTTCAGACTTTGGAATTCTTCTATCTCGCACACACTCAAACAACTGGAACGTCTTCCTTATATACTCCTTTATGCCATCATACCCGTTGGCACTTACCAAAGGAATTCTTCCAATCTACCCGTTGGACAGAATCAATTAGGAAGATCTTCGAGCTATTTAAGGAACATGACGATAGCCCATCAATCCTGCTCGCCCATACAATCAGGATCTAGGTTTCCATAAGTAGAACCTTCCAAGTATACTTCGTCAATCAACGGATCCAAAATCCCTAAATCAATCTTGATTTGAATAATGGATTCCGACATGCTATATCCAGCCAAGAGATCTTCTCCAGTCGATAAAGTCAAATCCTTAACGAAACATCCAGTTCTGGATAAGCCTTCTTCGATGGTCTGGAGACTGTCAATGAGGATAGACTTTGAGTCTTGAGTCTGGCAGTCCGGAGGTCTTCAGACTTTGATGGAAGAGTCTGCAAGTCTTCAGACTAGACTGATGGAAACGTTTTGTCAGCTTCAAAACACTCAAGGAAGTTTTCTCCAACAATCTCCCCCTTTTTGATGGTGACAAAACTTTCCCGCAGATTTGGATAACTTTGACCTGCAAAACATTACTTAAGCAAATATGGATATCTCACAAAGATAAATGGCTTAGTAATAACACTAGAATCTGCATCCACAGAAAGTATGTTAGTCTTGTAAATGAACAAAGCCATGAGATATCAATAGTACTTAAGATAAACAAATGTTCAAACAGTCAAATCCAAATCCAGTCCAAATCCAAACAGCCAAACACAAAAGTCAAGTTAATCAAACATAATCGACACAAAAGTTCAAAAGGTTTCAAAGTTCAGAGTTCAAATCAAATCTGCACATCTCTCCCCCTTTTTGTCATCATTAAAAAGGTAGAGATGAAAAGAGAATGGAATTAAGATTGCTTGGGAACACGAACAAGCTGGAAATCTCCCATTGACTGGACAATCCCTTCCAGCTTTTTCAAATCCTCATTCAGTTGCGCCACATCTTCACCCTTGGCATTTGCTTGAACTTGAAGAGCAAGGGCATTAATTTGATCATGCAAAGAAACTGAAGAGGTTTGACCTGCATTTTGCAAGTTCTGTACTTCGCATCCCAGAGCATATATTTGACCCCGCATCTCCAAGAGAACATCAAGTATTCTGTGAAAGTCTGCTGAATTATCAGTCTGAGTACTGGCTTCTGCACGATCAGACGGAGTATAGGTAGATGATGGCAAATCAGCATGGTCACGCAGATTGGGTGATGAAACATCATGTCCCTCCTCAAGAAATTGAGAGGCATAGATGTCCTCTGGATCTGCTGGAGAACGACTTATTCCTTCACTGGTGGCAGGGAATGAGGACGTTCCTCTTTTCTCAGGATCTCCCCCTGTTTCCATGCCTTCAGTTGGAGAAAAGTGTTCCTCATGCTCTGCTTCTGCTTGATCTCCTCTCTCCTCTTCTTCTTCTTCCTCAATTCTTTCCTCCTCTGCATCTCTCTCCTCTGCTTCCAAATCTTCTCTCTCTCTAGTCCTCTGTTCTGTCTCATCCGTGTCTTTTTCCCATCTCTCCGTTGATTCTAGAACAGAACGACTCAAGTTCTTCAATGCCATTGCAGAAATGGTGATATCATCCTCATCCTCTTCATCCTCAATGATGAGAGCTCTTCTTTTCTTTGATGGAGCAACCATGGGCTCCTTTCCTTTCCTCTTTGCAGCCGAAGAGATTTGATGAGTCTTGACAGGGCTTTTCTCCTTGAATTGCTCCAACGCCTTGTTGAGTTCCTTCAGACGCATTTTAGAGACCATTTTCAGTCCCACCACCATTTGATCGCACGTTCGAACACAAAAAATCCGGGGAGGCTAAACGTTCAAATGTCTAAATAACTTGGTCACAAGAGCTGCGTACGGAAGTTGACCCTTGTCATTCACCACTGCTCTATACATGTGGAACATAATAGTGTGTGGAAGAGAGAACTTTTTACCAGCATTGATGGCGTACATCAACTTGGCCTCTGAGTTTGAAACGTCGGTCTTTGAAGTTGATTTTGGTCTGAGACAGTTAATCACTATCTTGTGAAGCAAAATGTTGGACGCATTCATTTTCAAATAGGAAATCTTTCCTTCCGTCCTTCTATCCTTAACAAGCTCCAACGTTGCACGAGCAATAGACACACTGATAGGTTGATATCTCCCTCTTTCAACCCCAATCACATCAGCCAATGTATTCATGTCAACCACATAGTCCTGATCTCGAACACTAAAAGAGAACCTATTCGCATTCAAGAAACTGACATTCGAATAGAAATAAGCAGTAAGTTCAGCATAAGCTTCTGTAGTTTCAGAACAAAACTGTTCGAGTTGAAGAAGACTGAATTTTTCCCGCAGATTGACATTCACAGAGTCAAGAAAATCAAATTCCACACTTCTAGAGTTTATCACCCCACGCTTCAGCAACTTAGAGTACAATTGCTTGTGGTCATCCGATCGAAACAAATCCATCCTTTTGTTTCGGATTTTTGCTGCAACACCCATTCTAGGTTTAAACTGACTGTACATCCTATCATCGTCATTCCCATCTGGTTGACTCAGCCCTCCAACACGTGGATCGCTTGGGATATTTGTCAATGCCTCTTCCGCCGAACCAGTAGGAGCAATTCCCAATCGTTCCATTGTGCGTAAAAAGAAAGTTTCATTTCTATACCCTTTGTCTTTCAGAAATTCATCAATGTAGTTCAACGGAGTACCACTCCTCTTCAAAGCACGATAAAGCTTGTAGGTAAAAGTGGGCTTAAGAGTTCTTATGGGTTCTGCATCTTCGATGATTTCTTCCTCTTCTTGATGTGCAACATTCTGAGGTCTAGATGGAGGAGATGGACGCTGCTGAGAATGTTGTGGGCTCTGCTGCTGTCTAGGAGATTCTTCTTCCTCGGTGAGATCAAAGTGCGTAGGCCCCTCACGCATTTGCTGTGGTCCCCTGTTCGCGATCCTTGAAGACTTTCTTTGGGATGACATCTTTCATAGTCTTTGAGAGATTCCAAGCTTGTTTTCCAAGAAAGATGACAACTTTTCGAGGATTAAACAAGAGAAGAAGACAGAAGTGGAAGATCGATGCTCTCTTAGGGTTTTTGTGAGTAAAACGAAGAGGAACCGACAGTATATAAGGCAGTCGAAGCGAGGCATACGGAACGTTGTAAAAAGGAAATATAAATATGCCTTTTAAAAAATAACTGCCTTTTCAAAAATTAGATAACTGTCATTTTAAAAATAACTTCTTTTTTGAAAAGGAAAGATTGCAATAATCACGGAAATTGAAAATAGCAACAATCAATTCCGGATAGATGATCGTACATTTTCGAGATTTGATCTCGAGAGATAATAAAATAACATAACTTACAGTCATGAATCTTGATCGTCTGAGTCTGAGTGTCTTTAGACTTTTAGTCCTGGGTCTGAACTTCCTCAAACTTTAAGTTATTGAGTCTGGAACGAATAACTTCAAATTGATTTTTCTCCAAAGGCTCTGTAAATATATCCGCCAATTGATTCTTTGAGTCAATAGACTGAATCGAAACTTCTCAATTTTGAACATGATCTCTAATGAAGTGATGTCGAATCTCTATATGTTTTGCTCTTGAGTGAAGAATCGGATTCTTGGTGAGATTGATTGCGCTGGTGTTGTCACATTTGATTTCAGTGCATGAATCTTCAATTCCAAAGTCTCTGAGCTGTTGTTTTATCCACAGAATTTGTGAACAACAACTTCCAAGAGCTACATACTCTGCTTCTGCTGTAGAAAGAGCTACTGTACTTTGCTTCCTTGAAAACCAAGACACTGTCCTGCTTCCAAGTAGTTGACAGGTGCCCGAGGTGCTCTTTCTATCAACTTTGCATCCGGCTAGGTCTGCGTCTGAGTATCCAAGAAGAGTAAAGTCTCCTTCTTTAGGATACCAAAGTCCCAAGTTTGAAGTTGAGGCAATGTATTTGATAATACGCTTTGCAGCACTTAGATGAGATTATTTAGGGTCTGATTGAAATCTGGCACAAATGCAAACACTAAACAAAATGTCAGGTCTAGAAGCAGTAAGATAAAGAAGTGAACCAATGATACTCCTGTATAGCTTCTGGTCAACTTTCTTTCCTCCTTCATCTTTGTCCATCTTCAAGGAACTTGACATTGGTATATCGGTCTTTTTGCAATTCTCCAGCCCAAACTTTTTGACAAGATCGTTGGCATATTTTTCTTGATGAATAAAAGTTCCTTCCTTCAGTTGTTTCACTTGAAGCCCGAGAAAGAAGGTTAGTTCACCCATCATGCTCATTTCAAATTCATCCTGCATAGACTTAGAGAATTTCTTGCACAGACTTTCATTAGAAGATCCAAAAATAATATCATCAACATAAATTTGAACAAGTAGAAAGCTTTTGCTTTCTCTTTTGATAAACAATGTAGTATCTACTTTATCTTTGACAAAGCCATTTTGAATTAAAAACTTACTTAGTCTGTCGTACCAAGCTCGAGGTGCTTGCTTTAAACCATATAAAGCCTTTTTCAGTCTGAATACAGAGTCTGGTTTTCTTGGGTTTTCAAAACCAGGTGGTTGTTCCACATAGACTTCCTCTTCGATAAATCCATTTAGGAAAGCACTTTTGACGTCCATTTGGAATAATCTGAAATTCTTATGACAAGCAAAAGCAAGTAATAATCTAATTACTTCTAACCTTGCTACTGGTGCGTAAGTCTCATCATAGTCTATTCATTCTTCTTGCGTATATCCCTTGGCTACGAGCCTTGCTTTGTTTCTTACGACCTTTCCTTTCTCGTTCATCTTGTTACTGAAAACCCATTTAGCTCCAATGATAGATTTACCTTTTGGTTTAGGAGTCAATTCCCAGACATCATTAATGCTGAATTGCCTAAGTTCTTCTTGCATAGCTTCAATCCAGCTTTCATTAGTTAAAGCTTCTTCTATGCTCTTGGGTTCTATTTCAGAAATAAGAGCCACAGCACTAGACTCTTCGCGCCTTTTGGATCTTGTGCAAATTCCTTCATTAATATCACCAATAATGAGATCTTTAGGATGACTGGACTTATGCTTCCAGTTGTTGGTTGATTTGTCAGACTGTTGATCTTTTTCCTCATTTGAATCTTCGACGATCATTTGTTGCTGGTCTTTTGAAGTCTGAGCTACTTCTGGAGATTTAGACTTTGTAGAGTCTGGAGCAGGTTCAGAATCTTCAAGTTGAGTCTGAATCGATTCATTTTGCATAGAGTCTTGAAATTCGACATTCATTGATTCCTCCACAGATTGAGTCTTTTTGTTGTATACTCTGTAAACTTTGCTTGTGATAGAATATCCAAGGAAAATACCTTCATCTAATTTTTCTTCAAACTTACCAACTCGATCATTTGCATTTTTCAATATAAAACATTTACATCCAAACACGTGAAAATATGAAACAATGGGCTTCTTTCCTTTGAATAACTCGTAGGGAGTTTTCTCTAGAATATGCCTTAGAAAGACTCTATTAATAATATAACATGCTGTAGAAACTGCTTCAAGCCAAAAACGTGAAGATATGTTACTTTCAATTAAAAGAGTTCTAGCCATTTCCTGAAGCGACCTATTCTTTCTTTCCACGACTCCATTTTGCTCTGGAGTATATGGTGAGGAGAACACATGCTGAAAACCAGATTCATCACAGAATTTTGTAACGTCTTGATTTTCAAATTCACCTCCATGGTCTGTACATATACTTGAAATAATATATCCTTTCTTATTTTGGACCTTTTTGGCAAACTTTTTGAAATAAGAAAAAGTTTCAGACTTACTTGACAGGAAATATACCCAAGTGAATCGTGAATAATCATCCACAATAAACAGTATTTCTTACCTCCAATGCTCTGAGTTCTGGTTGGTCCAAAGAGATCCATATGCAGAAGCTGCAGTACACGATTAGTGGAAACTTGATTTATTGGTTTGAATGAGTTTCTTACCTGTTTTCCCAACACGCATGGTGTGCATAGATTAGACTTTTGATATGACAGATTGGGTAGACCACGAACAAGCTTCTTTGCTGAAATTTTGGCTATTTGCTTCATGTTGATGTGCCCAAGTTTTCTGTGCCATAAGTTTGCTTCTTCTTGAATTGAGATTAGACATTGGGTTTCATCTGGTTTGACATCCAAGAGGTAGATATTTCCATGTCTTCGACCCGTGAAAGACTAAGAGGAGTCTTTACTGGTTCCTGAACAAATTCCCTCTTGAAAATTGATTTTGAAACTGGTGTCGCACATCTGACTGATACTTAGCAAATTGTAGTTGAGTCCTTCCACTAAGGAAACATTATTGATCGTGAGGCTTCCAATCTTTACAGTTCCGTATCCCACAATTCTTCCTTTGCTGTTTCCTCCAAATGAAACTTTTCCACCATTAACTTAAACAAGCTTTATGAAGCAATTTGAATCTCCTGTCATATGCCTTGAGCATCCACTATCCAGGTACCATTTAATCTTTTTCTTGATAGTGACCTGCATTTAGAAAAGAGACTCAAGCTTTCTTTGGTACCCATATTTTCTTGGGTCCATTGGTGTTAGTATAATATATGGTCTTTGCCCATACCTTCTTAACAGTTTCCAAACCATAGGACATTCTTTCTCGAAATGATCGAGCTATTGCACTTAGAACATCTAAGAGCACTCGCGACCTACGGTTTTACAAAAACTTTTTGGAAATGATTTTTGTAAGCGTCTCTTGTAGGTCTTTGCTTAATTCTTTCCTTTACTTTAGGAAAATCAATTAGAGGAATGGTTTCAGCAGTCATTCCTAAACCTGATTTGTTGAAGTAAGGTCTTTGTGCTGAAAGAATTTTTTCAAGTTTCTCAGATCCTATAGAAAATCTTTTAGAAATATTTGAGATGTCATTTTTCAAGAATGCATTTTCTTTTGAAAGATTGTCTTCATTTTCTTTCAAAGTAGTAACACTTTTGTCTAAACTTTTGACCTTTTCTTTTCAAACATTTTCCAATTGTTTTAGTGCAGAATTTTCTCTTTTAAGTTCTGAAATCCTTTTAAGAGAAGTTTTGAGATTAAGACACAATTCATCAATGTATCTAGAGACTTTAGTAGGGATTTTCAAATTACTTACCTCGATTTCACGTGTCGAATCGAGTCTGTCTCGAGTCCGAACCGAGTCTGATTGTGCCATGAGACAAATATTGGCATAATCATCATCACTTTCTTCACATTCTGTATCACTCCAAGTTTCTGCTTTGAGTGCCTTTCGATATTTCTCAGCTTTTCCTTTCTTTTTCCTCAGAAAGGGATAGTTGGGTCTGATATGTCCCTTTTTCTTACATTCAAAATAGACTACATCTCTATTGGATTCATCATCCTCAACAGACTTACTCTGTTGCTTTTGAAAGCTTTGTTTCTTTGGATTGAATTTTCTTCCTTTTCTATTTAGCTTTCTGAATCTTCTTATCATGAGAGCAAGCTCTTCATCATCCATATCGTCTTCAGAATCTGTGACATCAGAATCATCATTAGATTTTAATGCAATGGATTTCTTACCTTTAGGATCTTCATCTTCGTTGATTCACTCCACTTCATAAGACTGAAGAGTCCCAACCAATTCATCGACAGAAAGTGGCATAATTCTTTGTGTCTCCCTTATTGAGGTTTTTATGTGATTCCAATCCTTGGAGAGTCCACGCAGTAGCTTGTTTACTTTCATGGGATTAGAAATTGGTTGACCTTGATTTTCAAGACCATTCACGATTTCTGTAAAACGACTAAACATGTCAGTGATGGATTCTCTTGATTTCATTTTGAATGCTTCGTATTGACCGAGTAGAATGTAGATTCTGGTTTCTTTCACTCGATCAGTTCCTTCATAGGTGATGTGTAATCTATCCCAGACTTCTTTAGTTGTAACATAAGAAGATATTCTGTTATATTCAGTAGGTGATAATGCACAATATAAAGAATAAATTGCTTTTGCATCAAGAGCTTGTCTCTTGGTTATCTCTTCTTGAGTCATTTCGCTAGACTCAACGGCTTCTTTTTCTCTTTCTGAGATAGGTGCAGCTTTAGGAATGATTTCTTTGTCTACCACATCCCATTCCAGAGGATCCTTTGATCTTAAGAATGCCTTCATCTTGTTTTTCCATATGTTGTATTCCTTCCCATCAAAATAAGGCGGTCTGGTATTGCTTTACCCTTCAACCAGTCCTGGAGCCAACATACTAGCCATGGATCTTTAACTCTGAAGTAAAACACTTCAATTTAAGTGAGTACACAGGCTATGATACCAATTGTGAAAGCTAGTATGAGCACCTAGAGGGGGGGGTGAATAGGTGTAAAAACAAATTTCTGAGATAAATGTGCAGCACTAATCAATAATGGATTATGAAAAGGAAATTTCTCTCTTTTTAAATAAACAAGTTACGATCAAAGTAAAAGAGTGTAGGGAAGAGAATATGAACACAGAGTTTATAGTGGTTCAGTTTAATCCAAGCCTACGTCCACTCTTTCGCACTGATAGCCCACCGGCTGGATTTCACTATGAACAAAAGAGTTGTTACAGAAAAGCTCTTCCTTGATTCCATAGTGTAGAGACTCTACTACACTTCCTCAAGGTCTCTCAAAGATATAGACTCTCTTTTGCGTACAAGATTTCGCTCAACAGTTTAATTGACTAAGAACAAGGAGCTTCAGACTTTGGAATTCTTCTATCGCGCACACACTCGAACAACTGGAACGTCTTCCTTATATACTCCTTTATGCCATCATACCCGTTGGCACTTACCAAAGGAATTCTTCCAATCTACCCATTGGACAGAATCAATTAGGAAGATCTTCAAGCTATTTAAGGAACATGACGATAGCCCATCAATCCTGCTCGGCCATACAATCGGGATCTAGGTTTCTATAAGTAGAACCTTCCATGTATACTTTGTCAATCAATGGATCCAAAATCCCTGAATCAATCTTGATTTGAATAATGGATTCCGACATGCTATATCCAGCCAAGAGATCTTCTCCAGTCGATAAAGTCAAATCCTTAACGAAACATCCAGTTCTGGATAAGCCTTCTTCGACGGTCTAGAGACTGTCAATGAGGATAGACTTTGAGTCTTGAGTCTAGCAGTTCGGAGGTCTTCAGACTTTGATGGAAGAGTCTGCAAGTCTTCAGACTAGACTGATGGAAACGTTTTGTCAGCTTCAAAACACTCAAGGAAGTTTTCTCCAACAAAAATAAGCATAACAAGCCAGAACCATCGCCTATGTTGCTGATCTTCACTGGCCTCTTGAGCTGACAAGGCAATTAAGTCCTTGAATTACATTTAGTTCTACATTTTCAATGCAATAATTTTTTAAAACCTTCAGAAATTCCTGTGAGGTACTTAATCCTAACCTGTCCGAGAAAGGACCCAGTTCTGATCATTGTTGACCTGAAACACATTGTAACCAAGGAGCCCCTTTTCCTTGGCATAAGTTACTTTGGCTCGGATGGCCTCCACACCATCGAAATTGATCCATACCGATCCCTTTCTGAAAAGATTCACCACATATGTACCAGTATAAACAGGACTGGCTTCATAACCGAATTCTCAGATATAAGATTTTATAGCCTTGTATCCAAATGACCCATCCGCCGTCACAGCAGGCCCCACTGCTGGATGGCCAATGGCATTGGCGCTCGAATCCTCAAGCTGCCAAGCATAGCCATGGTAGGGCAAGCCCAGAACCAGCTTTCTTGCAGGAAAGCCTCTAGTCAGCAACCAAGTTATGCAGAAGTCTGTGTTGTTCTGGCTTGCTGGGTCAAATAAAGCTGCGTGAGGGAGCGCAAATCTTTCCCTGGTGGGGAGATGGTAATCATACGCACGTAGGTGAACCCAGTCCAAATTTCTCTGAATTGAGTCAAGTGGGTAACTCATGAGTTAAAAGTGGGTTGACAATACACAGCCATTACTAGCAGCAACGGAGGTTTCCCAGATTTTCTTGATTCGTCATCTACAGCATCTCTCCACTCCGCAAAAAGGCACTCAAATTGGTCATGTTAATGCTCCTACTGGGCAAGACCCCACGCAGATCAACCCCACTGAACCCATAAAGCCTTGCCTTTCCTATCGTAGATTCGATAGAGGACCTTCTTGAAGAAGACTCACCGAGCATCGAAACGAAAGCTGAAGGATCCTCTCGGCCTGCCCACGCTGCTGCCCACACTGATAGCAAAGTGGTGATCGAAGGATTCTTGCGTTTCACGGTGCTCGTGAAGATGGAGAAGAATTGTTCTGTGGAGTTGACGGAGAGCTGATAGGTCGAAGAGTCGATGTAAGCAAAAGCGCATATGAGGTGAGAGAACAAAGAGGAATCGATGTCCGAGATCGGGATTTCGCTGCTGGCGTAGAAGTAACCGGACTTGACCCACGTTTGTGCCTCCGAAGATGGGTGGAGACACAGGAAAAAGATGAAGAGACATGAGATTTTGCCTTCGCCCGCCATAAGAGGCGGCTCGGAACAGAATGTGAAAGCGGAAGTAAGTGGCTTGAGATTACGGGAGGAGGAAGAAGACCACTCTTCTGGGGCCTTTAATCGGGTTTACATAGGAAACCAGAACTCAAGTCCAAGTGTCATTGCTTCTTCAGACAGTACGTAGGAAACAAGAACTCGAGTGTCGTCGCTTCTACAGCCAGATCAGTGTAGGACGACGGTTGATTCCTCGACCGTTGTTTGGTCAAGGTTCACTTTCAGCGAATTCTTGCGATGTGGCGCATGGAGAGACGACTCCTTTTTTGCGGGATGCCATCGCTACGCTGTCTTGAGCTAGGTAGCACGGACACGGCGACACGGACACATGACACGATACGACACGACACGCGACACGTCATTTCTAAAAAAATAGAGAATTTCGACACGTTCCGACACGTTAAATATTAAATAATTTTTTTTATATATACATGATTAATTATTATGTTTAAATTAATTTATTCAAATTCATAAATAAATAAATAATAAAAAAAGCCTATAATAAATCTATACTAATAACATGTATTAATAAAGTTATTCAACGTACGCAAAGGCTCTCGATCCGTTTCTCTCATCGTCTTGAAAAGAAAGAGCGAACTTTTACGAATTTTGCAAAAAAAAAGAAGTTATTTAATGTTTAATATTTCTTTTTAGGGTTAAATGGTCCCATCCATTTATTTCCCCCACCCCACCCACCGCTTGCACACGTCTCTTCCCAAAGTCACACTGCACGAGGCTTTCTTTTTTCCCCAAGAAGCCGTCGACACATCCTCTCTCTCCCTGCTCTTCTTCCAAACATTGAAAACCCTAGCAATCGGCGATCGCCTTGTTTCTCCTCTCCCTCGCTCGGTCTTTACCTCTCTCACCGCTGCCTCGCTTCCGTTCCCCCCTTTGCCGTCATAGCCTCGCATCTAGCCCTCCATCGCGGCCTTTCCGTTTTCCATCTCAGCGTTGCATTTGGCGGTCGCAGCCAACCAAGATGATCGAGAAGGCTTCTCAGTGTTGCAGTCGGCAATCGGAGCCCTCCCTCCTCGTCGCTCGCGGCGTCGCCTCAGCTCCCTCACCCTTGCCTTCACCCTCCATCACTTTCTTCCCTTCGCACCTGTGGATCCACCCACAAACCTCCGGACACGCTCCGACGCGCATGTCGGAAAGAGTTGACCACGTGTCGGAAACTCCAACACGTGTTGACCGCATGTCCGAGTGTGTCGGACAAGTGTTGAGGTGTCCGACACGACACGGAGGCCCTCTGAACGTGTCCGTGCTTCCTTGGTCTTGAGTCTACTGGTGCCTTCCGCCCGGGTCGTGGCCGTGGACTTTTCATTTTGGGAAAGGTAAAAAGCTAAAAAATAATAATAATCTTATATTATATGCAGAAATATTTAGTTTAAATTTTTTTCTATGACACCAAAAATCTCAACTTGTAAATTTGTGATACATTTACCTTTTTCCAAAACTCTGTCAATAAAACCATTGAAAACTACCTATATAGACGTCAAAAAATAAACATTAATGGTGCCCATCTTAGGGGTGAGTGATTCCAAATTTCATACACATTCTACTTGAAACCTAAAACCTACCGATTGTGTATTTTTTAGAATCTAGAACCTACTTTACATACCTGGAAATTTGGAACCTACTCTATTATAGGTTAAAATCAATTCTAAGGTCTACCCAGGTTCCACCTATATTATCAATTGAGCGATTATAGTGAATTATCATTTTTAATAACCATTACTTATTACTACAATTCACTGATACTAACTTATATTTAGACACTCAAAAAATGTCAAGTATTAAAAAAGTAAAAGTCTCCGTCATAAAATGAAAAGTCATACAGTAGTTCCAAATTATACACTTATTATTGAACGTTACAGGATATCGCAGGATCGCACAAAGATATAAATCAAGAAAAACACAAAAATGTGTTCAAGTTCTAAGTTACAGGTTCCAGATTTCAAGTTTTGCTAATCGAGAACTTGGAACCTACCTATCAAAATGAGATCTTTAATTTTTACAACTTGGAACATATTTTGGATCGGAACCAAATAGGTTCCCACTAGTCTAGTTCTCAGATTTCAGGTATTACCTTGAAACCATGCTCGCTCCTAGTCCACGTGACTTAAATAAAATAAAAATCACATTATTTTTGCTGAAAATTCATTTAACAAAATACTGACAAATGATAAATACGTCTCAACTAAAATAGTTTAGAGTTTTTTATGTTACAAAAAAAAAAAGGGTTCAGAATAAATATGTCACGTTGAGTATAATTTAAAGTTTTTTTTTTTTTATGGCTTTTACCCTTTTGGGAATGAATGTGATTGACCAAATATACGGGTCATGTATCACCGCATCCAACCGATGATCAAGCCTATCTTGTTATGCAATCTCATCCTCAAGAAAAATTTTCAATAGGGCACCAATTGGACAGACGGTTCGGCTTCCTGATTTGAAGTATTTGGTCAAACATATAGTTCAATTGAATGGATTAAGAGGGAAAGAAATTATTCTAAATCACAATCTCGTCAAAATTGAAAGAATGGATCGGAAGGGAGTATTAAAGTTTTTCATGTATAAAGAAATTCATCTCTATACGCGTTCTTTTCATTGCTTTTCCCCCCGTTTACATTCCAATAACATTCTAACTCGTTCATTTCAAATCCTTTTACTCTATTGGTTAATGAAATCCTTTCTTTTCCCTTGCATCATTAATGTGTTTATGTACTGACTATCAAACCCATGTTAATGTTAGATTGTATAAATCCATTGGATCTTGCTTTAGCTCAACCGATAAGAGTGCGTTTGATAACATTTTTATTTTCAGAAATAATTTCTATTTAGAAATAATTTTTTCTATTTTTATTCCCTGAATGAGTTTCTTAATGTAAGAATGCTTTTGGTAAATGAACAAATTTTTTTTTTCTTGGAATAGAAAACAAACATAAATGTGTTTGGTATGACCCTAAAAATTTATATTCTCAATCTCTTTCATTTAATTATAAAAATGTTAGTAGAGACCTAAAAATTCATGTTTAAATAAAACTAGACTTTTGTAAGAATTTAATTGACCAAAATATTCTAAAATGCTCTCAGAAAATCTTAGTGAGTCAAAAATGAATGGTTGGAAATGACAACAAAGAGTCTCGCTGGTTTATAATTCATAATGTGAGGATGTTGGTAGTAAATCTTTGGGCATTATAATAAATAAGTGCATAGACCTTTTAAACTTTTTTAACTATAAGAAGAAGAGCCAACGTTGCTTGATAAAATGGGCAATGACGGAACAATTGAGGATGGAAGTGATCTTTGGTGTGCTTATTTGCACAAACTCATCAAATCTTCAAGCAAATGACATAAAAAATTCAAAGAGCATAGACCATTCGACTGCTATAACGCAAGACAAATTGTAATGCAAAACACTTGTTCAAAGCCATCTAATTTTCTATTAAAATAAAATTGTAGATGGTCTTAAAGGATGTCTCCAATAGAATCTTAAATAGAAGAAAACCAGAGTCACCAAACTTTAATGACCTAGTATTGTCTCTAAAAGAAAATAGTATTGAAAAATCCATATAGTAAAGCCCTTAAAGCTTATTCAATTTTGAATCCAATTATCATCAAAAGATTCACATTTTTTTATGTTAAACTAATTCTAAACTAGAATTAACACTATAATCTAGTAAAACTACTCAAAATCTGATTTCTAATTTTTTTTCCTAAATCTCAGAATTGTTGTATTAAGCTCTACCAATCGGCCATTAGCTTGATGGCGGTGTTGAGCTTACACTTTGTGTGTGTGTGTGTGTGTGTGTGTGTGAGAGAGAGAGAGAGAGAGAGAGAGTGGGAGAGAGGGACGGTCATGGAGACGAAAACGAAGGGAGGAAACTCTTATAAGATGAGAAGAACAAAAGAAGGGGGGAAAAAGAAAAGCATCTTTGCTTTATTGGCCTCTAAGGAATACATGACATTGTGAGATGGAGACTATAATTCCATTACATTTTTGGTCTGAACTTCAATCAGTATCTGTAGAAAATGTCTCCTCTGACGTCGTCTAAGTCACCACGCATTTGAAGCTGCAACAAGAAGTTGAAAATTGGAAGGAATTAGAATTAGGCTGTGATAAATAAATTGGTCAACTAATCTAGAAAGTTTGACTTCATCTCTAACGACAGCATGAAGAGAGTAAATAACGAATGGATACGACGAAGTAGAACCGAATCTTGGAAAGTTTTGAAAACAAATACTAAGTTGACCATGTATTGACGTAATAGACTTTTGGCTTCACCAATGCAACCATCTCTTCGTAGAAAATGATCTAAGCCTCGTGACCAATATAAATTAAATAAAATGGCGTCGGTCTGAAGTATGCACTTATTTTTAGAGCTTAACATCTATATCCATTACTATCCCTTGTTCATAGAGAGGTTAGGTAGATATTGCTTTTTCCTTCGCGCTCTTGTACTTCATTAAAGAAAACAAAGAAAATATTTTTCCCTAAATGACAAAGTATGTAATACAAGTTTGATCTACACCGACAACCACATTATTAGATTTTCGCTTAGAAGATGATGGTTCGGTTGATTATAGTCTGTAACGGTGATTAGGGCTAGACTTTGCATATGGCGTATAACACGAATCTTGTAAATTCACCTGTTTGAGAGAGAACCCAGTCGTTATCACCAGCAACATGCCATGCAAAGTAACCTTTCAGTCCTTTTTCCCCAGCGTACACGACCTTGGTAGAGATGGTTTGTGTATCATCGTAGCTGATCCATGTTGTCCCGGAATAGCAGTAGGCGGACACAACCGTGGAGTTGTATACCGTGGTCGCGCTGTTTTGGGATATGTATTTCGTGATATTATTGTACACGATTGTCCCATCGGAGGATATTGCCGGCCCAGTGAAGGGTGCGAAGTAGCTGTGATCGTTGGCATTTGAGAGGACGAATGCTTGCCCATAGAAGGGGAAGCCGAGCACGATTTGCCCCGCCGGCATGCCGGCCTGAATCCATGCTCTCACCCCGATGTCTCCACTTATGCCGTTCCCTGAAATTAAAAAGGACCGATGATTTCAGATGCAGCATATATCAAGAAAATTGCGAGTTTGATAAGCACAAGTGAAGGATATTAAATGAACAAAAATGTTCATGTTAATTACTCGTGGAATGACACAGTATGCTTTGAATGGGAGACCATGCTGTGATTCTTTTGACATTTAGGTAACAAATTTCAAAGTCACGATACAAAAAATTAAGAAAACTCCGTTGTGCCTCAGAATAGTTAAAGTTTATTAACCAAAAAAACAAGTCAAAGTTGCCACCCTACCTGGATCATAGAGAGCAGCATGTGGTCCTGTGGTGGAGGACCAACCGGGTCCAAAGAAATCATAGGTCATTGCATTGATCCAATCCAAGCTCGCCGCCATGGCGGCCACAGGATAATCCGCATGGGACCAGTAGTGCGGCGAGTAATAGACTGCTGCCGACAAAAGCAAAGCATCCTGGCCCGAGCTGGCTGCCTCAGCAGCCACCGCGGTCCGCCACTCCTGGAGGAGCAACCCCAAGTTGGTCATCTTCTCATCAGTGTCCGGGTATTCCCAATCAAGATCAAGGCCATGAAAGCCGTTGGAACGAGCGAGGGCTATGGAGGAATCAATGAAACTCTTTCGGGAGCTAGACTGGCTCGCCATGGCCGCAAAGGCAGTCGCATTCGAGCTGCCACCGCCAATGGACAGGAGGGTTTTGACCGATGGGTTCTTCTGCTGGACGTCACTAGTGAAGGCGGCGAAAGACTGGGCGTTCGTCGACGATATGACTACCTGGTTTGTCGATGCATCGAGGTCAGCGAACGCGCAGAAGAGATGAGTGAAGAGGGTCGAATTGATGTTGGAGGCTGTGATGCCGCTGTACGGGAACCAATAGCCTCCTTTGACGTTTTGGGCCATGCATGAGTTAATTTGGAGGAGAGACAGAAAGGAGAAGAAGAGAAAGAGAAGGATATGATTGTTGCTGGAAGCCATTTTTGATGAGTAATGTGGAGGAGGTTGTACATGTTTGAGCTGGTTTTATAGAGGATTTGTTGGACTCTATGCACATGCTGTGGCTTAAGTTTCGTGTTAATTCTAGAGTTCTGACTTTTTCCTAACTCTAGTCTAGAACATCAGGCTTAGTGGAATGTGGATAATGGTCGTGACTAAGAATTTTATGCAAATAAGGCCTTTTCTCGTGCTCGAAAGACCCAGTCAAGTAAGAAGGAGGAATTCCTTTCTCTCACTACCTTTCACGATAGATTTGAGCCATTATATATACACACACATGGGCTGCAAAGTGAAATTATTGTACGAGTGTTAGTTCATATTCTATATTGACTTTGGACGATTGAAAATGGTAAGTCCCATAAGGCTCCTCCTAATTTTACTATCCAGTTCAATTATAATTAATGTATGTACTAGCCTATAAAATACTTGCTTGGCTATATGTGGTATTCTTTAAATTTGATGGTTCAAACCGTCCATCCAATATCTAATATTACATAATGGGGGCAGACTCGTATGTTGATTTTGTCTTTCCAAGACTCTTTCTAACGGAAGGAGCATTGCATGCACCAAATGCATGTGAACTCACTCCATCCCAACCATTAGATCATGCAAGTCCATGCGAAATTCACATGATTAAGTGAGCGAGATGAAAGAGTCTAAAAATGGCAGTGAAATTTGTCAACTATGATGCTAATGGAGCTGACCATCCCGAACATCATATCATGCGAGTCTCACAAGAAATTTACAAAATTAGGTGGCCGAAATGAAGCGATCCGAAAATGGTAGTCAAATTTGTCGTCTATGATGAGTGTGGACCTGAGTTATATTACTTAATTTTTCAATGGTCAACCGTCCTTCACGCGCGGAAAGCGATGATAATTAAAGGAACCGCAAGATGCAGCCACAAGGTAAATAGCGAAATGGTTAGACAGAACTCGCCGAAGTGGAAGTCAACGTTAATGAATGCAAAAAACCAGATCGCTACTCCATTCGGTCCTTTTACGTGTAAGATTCGATCAACACGATCCCATGTGTTGTTAATGTAACATGCAAGTTTCGCACATTGTTTCGTGAAGAGTTCGTTCGATTTTCTTGGTCAACGCCGGAGCTGACGGCGCCTCATCATCCGTTAGATTATCCTGTTGGTTGAGCAAATAATGGCAAGTGTCTATGATACGGGACACGTATCGTTTCTCTATGGAGACTGTGCCAGGAGTCGAAGGAGCAATTTTGCTAAAAAGGGTATCTCGGTTCTTGTTAGCAACGTAACTCAAAATGATTGATCGAGACCTACAAACTTGTGCCGAGAGAAAGGTAGCTCTCCCCCCATCACCATCCTCTGGTTGTGTCCAAAGGAAAAAAGCTTCGCCTTTGCGAGTAGCAGCACGATTCTCGTAGCTTTTTGCCGGCGGCTGCAAGTGCCGCGAGCGCAAACCTCGTGGAATGTGTAAAACAAACTTCCCGTTGTTCATACCTGCACGTATGCTCGGGTCATCTTGCCTGCATGTCATGAATTATCCATGCTGATTAACCATAAGAGAAGATGAGCATATGTACCATGATTCATCTGTCATTTGTACGCTTTCGAGGTAATGGACGGCATTGGATATGCAATCTTGAATCTCTTCTGTCGGATTCCCTTTGTTCATATTCTTACACAGACTTGAAGCTCTGATGGCTGATGACATTAGACGTATTCCAAATCGACGATAGTGTGACTGAGAAATTCGAGTGGATTGAGGAGCTACAGCATACGTAATATGTAGATGTCAGTAGTGTAAATAGAAGTAAAAGCTATATACATTGACGGATTGAAATATGTTTAGCCCTCAAATGCATGATTGGATTCTCAATCAAATTAATCGCGTTGGTGCTATCACACATAATGCATATGTTCGATTGTTCCTCACCAGAATTCCTTAGTTGCTGCTTCATTTGCCAAAGTTACAGAAGCTATCTAGAGCCACATACTCAGCTTCAGCAATTGCAAGGGTAATTGAATTTCACTTCTTTGAAAATCACGAAACGAGCATGCAATTCATTATTTGAGAATTGCCAGAGGTTCTCTTTTTGTCAATTTTGTAAACAATGAAGTCAGCGTCTCAATGTCCCAATAACATAAAATATGAGTTGTTAAGATACCCTGTGATGATTTGTTTCACAACAGTCGAATGCAATTCTTAAAGTTTAGATTAGAAACGAGTGCACATACATAAGCAAAACAAAATATCAGTTCTAGATGCTATCAAGTACAATAATGATCCTATCATTCTCTTATATATCTTAGATTTGACAAACTTATATTTATCATCCTTGTCAAATTTGGTTGATGAAGGCATTGGTGTATCAATTCTCATGTTTCCATCCCAAAATTCTTCACTAATTCTCAAGCGTTTCTTTTCTTGAGATGTGAAAGTGCCAACTTTGGTTTGTTTGAGTCGTAGTTCAAGAAAGAAGTTTAGTTTCCTCATCGTTCTTATTTCAAACTTGTTTTGCATGATATTAGCAAATTCTTTGCAAATAACTCATTAATAGATCCAAAGATGATATCATCAAATATATATCTAAATGCTGAATATAATCTTTCTTTTGCATAATGAAGTTGTATCAACTTTTTCTTATTCAAAATATTTTTCAACAAGAAAAGTATACAACCTTTCATGCCAAGCTCAAGTTCCATAAAGAGCTTTCTCAAGTTGATAAACACAACTGGTCTTATTAGGTTCTTCAAATCATTATGGCTGCTATATGAACACTTTCTCTTTAATATAACAAATTGGAAAGACATTTTTCACATCCATTTACATGCATAAACCAACAACAATATCTCTAGTGAATTAACTTTAGGGTGTCACAATTATAAAGTGGTGTGTGGTTAGGAGACGAACCATGCGGAAGCTTATGAGCCTATAACAATTCGGTCTGACAAGGGTGGAGAGTGTTTGGTATAACCGGAATGCTCGAATAAGGAGCAGCCCCTGACAAGCTTCTAGGATGAGACTACACATTTTTTAGTTGGTTTTAAATAGGATTTATTGGACCACATGCGCATGTTGTAGCTTAAGTTTTGTATTAATTCTAGAGTTTTGACCTTACCTAACTCTAGTTTAGAACATCAGGTTTAGGGAAATGTGGATAATGATCGTGACTAAGCACTTCCGTGCGAATAAGGCCTTTTCTTGTGCTCGAATGACCGAGTCAATTAAGAAGGAAAATTCTTTCCCGCACTCTCTTTCACGATAGATCTAAAGTGATTAGAACCTTCATATAAATATACACACACGGGCTGCAAAGAGATATTAGTTTACGGGGGTGAGTTCATATTCTAAATTCAGTTTGGACCATTGAAAAGGGTGGCTCCCATGTGGGTTCCCCAAACCTGACAATCCCGATTCAATTTTAAGTAATATATGTACTAGCCACGTAAAATACTTGCTTGGGGTACATGTGCTATTCTCTAAAATCGTATGTTGACTTTATCTTTCAAAAACATTTTTTATTGGAGCATGAACCCACTACATCTCAACGATCAGATTATGCGAGTCACCAAGTCATTATGACTAAATTAAAAAATAAAAATCATGTTACGCATGTTATGCTATGTAAAATGGTCAGCGTTTACGTCAATAATTTCCAATCAATTTAAGTCATTCAATGCCAGCCAAAATGAAAGGAGAAAAAAATTAATAGAAAAACAAAATTATAAAAAAATATTCAAAATTTTGTTAAAATATTATTTAAAAATATTCACATCAGCACTAATCATACTATGTAGAACGGCTGATATCCACGTCAGCGATTTCCAACCTACGTTAGTTAAATAGACTAAATTAGTACTAATATAAAAATATTTAAAACTAAATTGATCCCATTGAAAAGTTTATCACTGAATTGGTACCAACGTATTATGTTTAGTACTTTTTTTAGTATTTTTCCCTTAACAGTTTACTAGAAAAAAAAAAGAAGGAACACTTGAACTAGCAGTGAGCAAGATGGATGACCGAATTAGGACTACCCGAATTGGACCAAACTAGCCGATTGTAGACAGTTCTAGGGAGCGCTGCTTAGCTCGCCAGCTCCCGAGATGCCTCGTTCTTCGGTCATTCTTCACAGACTGAGTTAGTCACAGTCGTGCCTAGCTGCCTCCGCCTCTCTCTCTCTCTCTCTCTCTCTCTCTCTCTCTCTCTCTCTCGCTTCTCACGCCTCGTCTCTTTCCCTCTCGTCCCTCTCGTTCTACTCTCAAATGGCAGCGCCGCGCCACCTTCTCTTGCCTAAGTCACATCCCTTTCGCTCGAGCTTCACGCCTCCCTCTCGCGGTATCGTCTCGACTCTCGCCGCCTCTCTTGCTCTGTTTCTTGCATCTCGATCCTCATCAAGGTAATGATCTGTATTTTGCCCTCTTTTGTGTCACGTTTTCCGTGTCTCGCGGTTCATTTTCACGAGACTTTTGCTTGATTCTCGGTCTAGTTGTGTTCTGTGAAGGTAAAAGTCTCTGAATCGTCCAATCACTTCAACCTATATTAAGATAGAAGAAAGAATATTGCCAGATGCGTGCGGTTTGGGGTCTGATTTGCCCGTCACTCAATCATCTCAAGTCGATTGTGAGAACGACGCCTTGAGTTCGTGGTGTGATCGGACAAAGGCTGGGAATAAATGGAGCAAGCGATCAGTTCCATTGGATCGCTCGGGAACTGAATCGATTTTAGAAACTGAAAACCAATCCCTCTGATCTGGTTCTCGGTTCCTAGGTTGGATTGAATTGAATTGGAAATCAATCACCTCTAACTTGAACTGCCTCTAAATGGTAAAAACATATACAATTGTCAAAAAATATTACAATTATTTGGGAAAAAAATGCCACTGGGACAAACGAAGTAGTAGGCAACCCAATAAGTTGACAAAAGATTCTCTCTATGGTATTAGTATTCACAGCATTGGATCTATGCAATGTACAATCAGCGAGGAAACAATTCAGAAATTGATGCATCATTGACTGAATGAATTGCTTCCTTGAGCAAGCACTTGCCATCCTCATCTTCATCCTCGGTAATTGAAAATGCAGGCTTCTTGGGGAAGTTCACAGCTGAAGATTCATTCTTGAGCATTGAATAGACTTCCAACATGGATGGCCTGTCCCCAGGCTTCTCTTGCACGCATAGAAGAGCCACTTGCATGCATCTCAAGAGCTTACAGGATGATGAAGAGTCATCCAAAGACGGGTCAACGAACTCCATGCATTTATCGTCTTTCCACTGCTCATATGCCTGAAATTAAGAACGCCAGTTGGTTAAAAGTTAAAATTCATGTTCCTAAATTTGAGTCCAGAAAATTTTGGAATCACAAATAATCTTTACTTACGTAATCGAGAAGATTCAGATTTTCATTCAGGCTGTAGTAACACGAGGTCCTTCTACCACTGATGATTTGCAACGGCAATACCCCAAAGCTGTAGACGTCGTACTTCATTGAGTATATGCCCTTCCTCACATATTCTAGCGGAACATACCCGTTGTATGCAAGAACAAAAATTGGTTTTAAGCAGCAAACTTTTAGCAGGAGAATACCTATGAGGTAAAACTAGGAGGGCCTAGTTAGCTCTCTTACTACGTCCCAACAATTCGGCCGGTATTTGCTTCAATGTCATCCTTCTTGAATATTCTTGCCAAACCAAAATCTGATATCTCGGGGTTCATTTCATCATCCAGCAGAACATTGCTAGCTTTCAAGTCTCGATGAATTATCGTGAAATTCGAGTATTCTTGGAGATACAGAAGCCCTTGTGTAATGCCTTCTATGATATGAACACGTTTCACCCAATCCAGCGAATATTTCCTTATTGGATCTGCATCATCAAAACCTAAAGACTATCAGAATCGGAAGCGAAATTAGAGCATTTTTTTTTTTTGATGACCCAGAGAAGCCCGTACACCGCGGACGGCTAGAGTAAACCCTGGGGGCGAACTGGAGGACCCACCACCCCAGCTACTGGGTAAGACGCAAGCGTCTCCGCAGAGAGTTGAAACCTCCCCCTCCAAGAAGGGGTCAACGGGTCCCCCCATGATGGGGAAGACTAACCAGCGGAGCCACCGAGGCGGGTGGTGCGAAATTAGAGCATTGCAAACCATTGTGTACCCCAAATGCTAAAAAGGGTCTAGCTGCCCTAGCCATTGTAGCGGAACTGGGGACCCATCTAAGCCTCTTGGAGTATCACACTAGAGGTCACTTAAAAACACTCAGGTTTTGCTCATTGAATATTAAGAAGCAAGGAAGATGTCAAACCAAATAGGTAGAAGTCCAAGCTCTTATTTGGCATGTACTCATAGATCAGCATCTTCCCTGTTGGTACAAAATCCAATAAGGCGAACGAGGTTGACATGTTGCAGGCTGGCGGTGAGCATAACTTCGTTCTTGAACTCCTCGAGCCCTTGGTTTGAAGTTTTCGAAAGTCTCTTCACTGCAATGTACTGTCCTTTGGGCAACTTGCCCTGAGCAACAGGTACGCTGATGGTCAGAACAGGGCAACTGACTTCCACTTGAACATGGTAGACTAACAAAACTTTTCACTGTTTATGCTGGAATCCGGTCTTTTGTCTATGACATATGTCACATAACCCCAAGGAACATAAATGAAAAAAAAAACTTGAGCAGAAGGCATCCAAGTCCAACCTCCTATGATGAAACTTACAAGCTCGCATCCACAATTAAGAAGACCTACGCTGCATCACTAAATATCTCAAGCTTATTGTGTTGTGTTGTGACGCCAGTTCTTTCTACTTTTAGAGGCATGTAGCTTCATTCCAACTAAATGATTGAAATTACAAGCATAAACCAACCAGCTGGCAGCTGCTCAGAGAAAGCCGGCATACCTATGTTTAACATGTGAAAAGATTTGCTCTCTCATAGTAAGGGTAGCAAGTTCCCATTACCATTTTCTTTTGGTCGAAAAGTTCCCATTACCTTCACTTTCTCAATTATAAATCAGACTATAAATGAGAAGGACCACATATTCTTGAGCGTAAAAAATAAGAAAAAAATTTGGGGGTGAGTTATTTTCCATGCTTGCATTATGCAACAACGAACGCATGTTATAGAGCAAAAGGACCAAATCTGGCCCTCAATCGTGGTTCGTTCTCCCGACACATACTTCATAGGATTTGCAAAGAAACAAAAAATAATACTCATTAGCTTAAGAATGGCCTCATATATTTTACCTTGTAAACAGGTCCAAATCCACCCTCTCCAAGCTTATTTTCACTTGAGAAGTCATCGGTTGCTGCTTTGAGGGTAGCATAACCAAACGTTCGCAGACTAGGAGTACCACTCTCAAGACTTTCACCTTCACACACCATAGTCTTTAATCGGCTACTAAATCCTTTTATTTCACCTGAAATACCTGAGAACCAACATCAAGAAAAAGTGTCTAGAACTTTAATTCTTCCAAAGTCAATGTTCCTGATTCCCACAAAATTACAGTAATCCTCCAGTAAAGTTTAGAAAACGTACCTTTTGATTTCAATGTTCTCCTCTGTAAGTAGCATATCGGGCCAAATATAAGGAGAACAATTACAGCAATCGAAATAAGCATAACAAGCCAGAACCATAGCCTGTGTTGCTGATCTTCAATGGCCTCTTGAGCTGACAAGGCAATTAAGTCCTTGAATTACATTTAATTCTACATTTTCAATGCAATAATTTTTTAAAACCTTCAGAAATTCCTGTGAGGTACTTAATCCTAACCTGTCCGAGAAAGGACCCAGTTCTGATCATTGCCAACCAGAAACACATTGTAACGAAGGAGCTCCTTTTCCTTGGCATAAGTTACTTTGGCTCGGATGGCCTCTTCACCATCAAAATTGATCCATACCGATCCCATTCTGAAAAGATTCACCACATATGTACCATTATAAACGGGACTGGCTTCATAACTGTAATCTTGGATATAAGATTTTATGGTCTTGTATCCAAATGACCCATCCGCCGTCACAGCAGGCCCCACCGCTGGATGGCCAATGGCAATGGCGCTCGAATCCTCAAGCTGCCAAGTATAGCCATGGTAGGGCAAGCCCAGAACCAGCTTTCTTGCAGGAAATCCTCTAGTCAGCAACCAAGTTATGCAGAAGTCTGTGTTGTTCTGGCTTGCTGGGTCAAATAAAGCTGCGTGAGGGAGCGCAAATCTTTCCTTGGTGGGGAGATGGTAATCATACGCACTTAGGTGAACCCAGTCCAAATTTCTCTGAATTGAGTCAAGTGGGTAACTCACGGAGTTAAAAATGGGTTGACAATACACAGCCATTACTAGCAGCAACGGAGGTTTCCCAGATTTTCTTGATTCGTCATCTACAACATCTCTCCACTCCCGCAAAAGGGCACTCAAATTGGTCATGTTAATGCTCCTACTAGGCAAGGCCCCACAGAGATCTGTAACACCCTGGGTCTTCATTGTACACATATTGTCCGCTTTGGACACTAAGTCCTCACGGTTTTGTTTCTCTCGGGGCAGCCCATACTACCCCAAGAAAACGCGTATGTATAGTTAGAGGGCCCATTACCTTATAAGCTAGCTCATGACTCCCTCCCTAAGTGATGTAGGACAAGAGAGGAACCCCTTCCTTGCGCACGTCCGGGGACCGTCCTCGTCCCTCTGTACTGCCTGGGTCATCACACTCTCCACCCCTTAGAAGCACAGCGTCCTCGCTGTGGCCCCACATGCGGTCGGGAGTTGGCTTTGATACCACTTGTTAGACGCAAATTGCGCAATCCCAAGATCTCCATAACTAGAACAAGAACAATGCATAATTGAGTAGAAGGATTAACGAACTTGTTTTGAGATTTTTCGTTCTTTAAAGCGGAAGCGGAAACACAATGTTTCATGTGCAAGTGCTTCTTTATTGCCCTTCGTATCACCGGCTCAATGAGGCGACCCCCTCACGTTTAACGTTAGGTAAACGCTCATTATGTGAGGATATATGTGAGAATTAAGGTTAGAGGAGAGACTTGAGTACTATTTATAGAGTTTCCAACCAGGCCCCCTCATTGCGGGCCAGGCTCAACTCGGCCCACACTAACTAGCCCCATATTAGACTAATTAAAAAACCTTCTATCTCATCTTAAACCAAACATGTTTTACGGTAACCGTAAAAACAGTAGATTACAATATCAATTAATGTAGTACGCATTAGGAAAACTCTTACATTCTCCCACTTAGACTATGTTAATTGAAATCGTACTGTATGTGCACACTTTAGTCTAGTGATAATTCTTAATAGTCAATCCTATTCCATAAAGTCTTAAACATCGAATCATGGTGGTAACTGCATGTATACACACAGAACCTTCCATGGTTACAAGTGCTTTCAACTTTATTGATATGGATTCAATATGATAGTGTACAAATGAATAACATCTCTCATAGAGAGATCCCATTTGTCAGTCACCATTCTCTTACCTTAGGCGACACAAAAAAACTTGTGCCACCAGAGAATGTCTTTATGGTTCCAATGAACTCACATATGCCTTGTCCTTACGGTTAACATTTATTTATGTATAACAAGGCATATGCACAAGGCTAATAACCGGATACCCCTAGCCTTCACTCAAGATTTATACAATACATTGAGACTTTATTAATATGTATTCAACATAATAACAACACATTCAAAATATTTTATTGAATGCAAAAGTTGATATATATCAAACCGTTACAAAGTGTAACGAACACAAATGAAACATTTACCAGAGTAAAGCCAAAATAGCTCCCACTAAACAACAGCATCTCATGATGCTCCTAGGCCCATGCTAATGACATGTTGCTTAAATACACATGGACGTAGGCCTTTAGTTAGCAAATCTATAACCATCATCTATAGAAATATGTTATATTATAACATCACATTTCTATACCGTTTCCTTTTGGTAAAAAATTTTGACCGCCATATATTTAGACCCATTAAGACCTCTGTAGTAAATAAATAATACTACAAATTTGTTATCTCAATACAACCGTATGGGTCTATCCATAAAATTAAAAACAGTCAACTCCTTCATGAGGTTCCGGAGCCTAATAGCCCAAGTAATAGTCTAAAAGAATATTACTAACACTGCTTACATAGTATAAGATGACATAAAACTTTATTTACTGTACTTCTTGCTAACATAAATATGTATTATGTTATTAATTTCATGTTATCCTAACAGCCAGCAAAATTTACATCTGAATACTCTATTAACTGCAAGAATTGAACATTAGTGTAAATTAGCATATAATCTCTTGTCTTATTTAAGTACCTTAAAACTTTCTTGGCAGCAACCCAGTGATCGCATCTTGGATTTGACTGATATCTGCCTAGAAGTCCGGTCACAAAGACGATATTTATTCTAGTGCAAATTTGAGTATACATTATACTTTTAAGTGCACTAACATGAAGTACACCATTTAACTAAATTTTCTCAATATCTAAATACGGACAATGTAATGGATTCAGTCAATCACCCTTAACGACAGGACAATTCCTAGCTTGCAATGATGTATATTGAATATTTCCAAAATACAATCAGCAAATGTCCTCTGAGATAAATCTAATAAAATCCAATATTTATATGGCGAGAACAATCCTTACGGACCTCAATACAAAAGACAAAAGATGCCTCAAGATCACTACTTGTAAACAAAATATCATGTACATAGAGTATGAGAAAAATAAATTTCCTCCCATTGACCTTGCGATATATTGAATTACTATGTTCTCAATTTGAACAAAATAACAACATTATGAAACTTTAATAATATTGTCTGGAAATTTGCTTAAAATCATGAATAAGTCTTTTCGGTCTACACACAAGTTTACTTGAATCTGCTGCAAAATCCTCCAGTTACAATATATAGATTTTGTATCTATTTATTTGGCGTAACTCCATATCAAAATAAATTATTAATGTCACGGTCACTCTAAAAGAATCTTTAAAAATACTAGAAAGAAATATTTATTTTTTCATTATTAACTATCAACCCCTCTTTTAGAGTAAAAACTTTAGTTACCAATTTGGTTTTAAATTCCACAAGCTTTCTTTGAAATCCTTTTAGTTTTGTACGCCAATTTGCAACTAATGAACTTGTGATCTTTTGGCAAAATTAGTAAGTTTCCAAACACTATGATATTTTATAGATTGTATATTGCTTTTTATGGCATCTAATCACATAATTGATTGAGGATACATAACAACATTTATTTATGTCGCTAAATCAACCATGTAGTGGATATTGCAGTCATGTTCTCACAAATAGATTATATAGTCTAATGGAATTACTGATCGTCTTTCCCTAACAAATCTCCCAAGTAAAGCTACAACCACTTCATTCTATACTTGAGAGGTTTGAAAAAATTCCATCATAAACTATATCAAGAATAGTACCTTAAACCTCAACAAGTTTAGTTTATGGTACATAAGATTTCATAATTGTTTGTACCATAATTATCTATATAGGCAAAGACAAAGACACAATGATTTTCTATTGTACTATTATCCTTAATAGTCTGAGAGCAGCTATCCTCTACAATTACGTTGAACTATAGAAACTTTACAGTATGTGATTACATAATACTTGTACTTTCTTTAGGGTCATAAAATTGATACCCCTTTTAACAATCTAGGTAAGATATAAAATAATTCCGAGTGGATCTAAATTCCAACGCACTTAATATTATATTAGATAACCTCACTTCTACATAACACTTGTAAATTTCATATGATTTAAGTAATTTATATCTAGTCTATAACTCAAAAGAAGTTTATGAAACAACTTTTGTATATGAAAAGGTTGCTTTCAAAATATCAACCCACAGAAGACTGGATAAATTAATCTTACTAATCATACTCATCACCATGTTCAATATGATGCATTTATGCCTTTTGACCAAATCTTTTTGTCAAGATTTTCAAGCATAGTAATTAAGTTACCACCCCAGAATCTACCAAGTATTTGACAAATGACTATTTAAGCTATTTCGCATTGTCATACTTGCCAAAATACTCACGGCCATTATTAAGCCTGACAACCTTTTAAGACTAATTGTAATTGTTTTATTCTTTATCTCGGTCATTTTCCTTAAATAGAAAACTTTTGGAAATAACATTTTAACCATATACGAGATGTATATGTTATTAGGACTCCAACACAATCTTTGCAGATGTGTCCTAAATTCGATATTAGACAAGATATAATTACAAGCCACTAAGGCTTCCATCATCTTATAGCAGTGCAGTCCGCGGGCAAACCACTTTTGAAGTGTTCCAGAATGGAACGCTTCATAGACAGTAAGCAAATTCTATTACTCTTTTCTCAAGTAACAAATCATATGTCCACAACTTAAAATTTGAAGCAGTAAAAACCTCAATAATAGTGGAGTTATTAATTACAAAAAAGATGACTGAAAAACAAGCAATGTATATAATTAGCATAATGTGAGCACTGTGTAACTTGACGTACAAGTACACATCCAGAGAGTTACATGCATAATCATATAATCACCTTTTAGCATAATATATGACATTCAGTTGTACACTCCCCACATGATAGCGGTTATGAGAATATATTCTAATCTTCGTAAATTCATTACCTTTGGGCATATGAACCACTAGGATCAGTCACTCATCCACCACGCTATCATGTATCCCTCCATGAACTAATACACAATCACTTCCTTTAAGAGTATGACCACACATTAGACTAGGAGACATCCCAATCAGCATACGAGACCGAAATTTCTCAAACCCAATCAAGCGTGCCACTTTGGCGGTCACTACTCAATTGAATCCTTAAAACTCTCCCATACTAGGGATATAAACTTTATTTCTCACATAAATCATATATATGTGATTTTAACTTTAGTGATAGGGACAGTAAATCACTAAAATCACATATCATGCTAATTACATTGCTTTATTCATTAATAAAAATTAATCATTCATATATATATATATAGCGAACCTGAAAGACAAATTCCAATGAGATCACCGATCATAGCAATATAAGAAACTTCTCATAACAAAGAAAAAAGCATATCTTATACACCCTGATTACAGATTACTAGAACAACATAAAAAGAATGCTGATCTAAAAGATCTCTTACAAATTAACATCAATAGTAATACAGGGTACACCAAATCGACAAGTCTGACAGCTAATCCATTATCACTCATGAGTTTCATAAGGCAAAAAATGACTCCAAGGCCAACAACTGATTTGTTAGCCAATTTTTAAGTAACAAATTATCATTGTAATCAACCAGTGGCCTATTAATTGAGTCAAACTAGAGAACCAAATATCTAAACTTTAACAGTAGCTACTATTGCTCTGCGTAAATGTTGTCATACTCCTTAACCATAATATATATATATATATATATATATATATATATATATATATATATTCAACTTAATGGACATTAACTAGTGACCAGATGAGTTTAGGTACAATATGCAATGACTTAACTAATATGCATTACACATATTCAGCAGATGTGTTAATTAGTACAATCAGTTTGGTCACAGGTTCTTAAGATGTCTATCATTCAAAGGTTACCAGCATATAAAGGAGTATGCATGAGTAACAAAAGTTTCAAAACCTTTTATGTTTCTCATCACCTCAATATATAATTCAAGTACTATCCCATAATGGTTGTATCTCATTAAGATAGTTTCAGTTCACAATAAAGTTTAATTTTTATTAATGAATCACACATTTAAATGTTATGTGATAACATACATGTAACTCAACACTTGTATTTCCAAAATCACAGAAAATACAAGAAAAATACGTAAAAAAAATACTAAAAATACATATGTTTAGGGTTTTGTATGTAACATCCATAAAATCATCAAATATGTAAAATAAATACACCACAAGTTAGAGGAGGATCATACGAACCTAATGCCGCCATCCACGCGCTGATCCGATGCTCCACGCGCCCGCACACGCCTCCTAAGTGTGCAGCGCGTGGAGCCCACACGAGGGGCTAAAAGGGGATCAAAAGACCGGTCCGACCGGTTCCCGGTCCAACCGTCTGGTCCAGCCGCCCGATCCGACCGATTGACCGGGTTGGGTCGGGTTTGGGTCCGGGTTCGGGTCGTTGACGTCATCGTGACGTCGGCACCACACGTGGCAGAGCGTGAGGGCGCGTGACCACACGTGGGGCACGTCACCGATCCCCTGGCCGCGCATGGGGGCGTGTGGGGCAACCCCCGGCGAAGCGCTGCCCACGGATCTGCTCATCTCGTCAAGCCCAGTCCGAATTTGTGATTTAATTTTACTTTTAATGTACAAAAAAACTTGAAAATCACAAGTTATGGCAAAAATTTTATGCATTCGACTTCTAAGGTTATGGTTGCTCTGATACCACGTGTAACACCCTGAGTCTTCACTGTACACATATTGTCCGCTTTGGACACTAAGCCCTCACGGTTTTTTTCCTCTCGGGGCAGCCCATACTACCCCAATAAAACGCGTATGTATAGTTAGAGGGCCCATTACCTTATAAGCTAGCCCAAGACTCCCTCCCTGAGCGATGTGGGCCAAGAGAGGAACCCCTTCCTTGCGCACGTCCGGGGACCGTCCTCGTCCCTCCATACTACCTGGGTCATCACACTCTCCACCCCTTAAAAGCACAGCGTCCTCATTGTAGCCCCACATGCGGTCGGGAGTCGACTCTGATACCACTTGTTGGATGCAAATTGCACAATCCCAAGATCTCCATAACTAGAACAAGAACATGCATAATTGAGTAGAAAGATTAACGCACTTGTTTTGGAATTCATCGTTCTTTAAAGTGGAAGCGGAAACAGAATGTTCCATACGCAAGTCATTTTCCTCTATTGCCCTCCGTATCACCGGCTCAATGAGGCGGCCCCTTCACATTTAGTGTTAGGTAAACGCTCTTTTTGTGAGGATACATGTGAGAATTAGGGTTAGAGAAGAGACTTGAGCACTATTTATAGAGTTTCCAACCATGCCTCCTCATTACAGGCCAGGCTCAACTCGGCCCACACTAGCCAGTCCCATATTAGACTAATTAAGAAACCTTCTATCTCACCTTAGACCAACCCTGTTTTACGGTAACCGTAAAAACAATAAATTACAATATCAATTAATGTAGTCTACATTAGGAAAACTCTTACAAGATCAACCCCACTGAACCCATAAAGCCTTGCCTTTTCTATGGTAGATTTGATAAAGGACCTTCTTGAAGAAGACTCAGCGAGCATCAAAACGAAAGCTGAAGGATCCTCTTGGCCTGCCCACATAGATAGCAGCGTGGTGATCGAAGGGTTCTTGCGTTTCACGGTGCTCGTGAAGGTGGAGAAGAATTGCTCAATGGAGTTGATGGAGAGCTGATAGGTCGAAGAGTCGATGTAAGCAAAAGCGCATATGAGGTTAGAGAATAAAGAGGAATCGATGTCTGAGACCGGGATTTCGTTGCCGGCGTAGAAGTAACCGGACTTGACCCACGTTTGTGCCTCCGAAGATGGGCGGAGATAGAGGAAAAAGATGAAGAGACATGCGATTTTGCCTTCGCCCGCCATGAGAGGCGGCTCGGAACAGAATGTGAAAGCGGAACTGGGTGGCTTGAGATTACGAGAGGAGGAAGAAGACCGCTCCTCTGGGGCCTTTGATCGGGTTTACGTAGGAAGCCAGAACTCGAGTCCAAAGTGTCATTCTTCTTCAGACGGTACGTAGGAAACAAGAACTCGAGTGTACGATGACGGTTGATTCCTCGACCGTTGTTTGGTCCAGGTTTACTATCAGCGAATTCTTGCAATGTGGCGCATGGAGAGCGACTCATTTTTTGCAGGATGCCATCGCTACGCTGTCTTGAGTCTGCTGGTGCCTTCCGTCGGGTCGTGGCCGTGGACTTTTCATTTTGGGAAAGGTAAAAAGCTGAAAAATAATAATAATCTTAAATTTTATGCAGACATATTTAGTTTAAAATTTTTCCTAGGACACCAAAAATCTCAAATCGTAAACTTGTGAAACATCTACTTTTTTTCCAAAATTCTATCAATAAAACCATAAAAACTACTTATACAGACGTCAAAAAGTGAACATTAATGGTGCCCATTTTAGGGGTGAGCAGTTCTAAATTCCGTACAAATTCCACCTGAAACCTAAAATCTACCGGTTGTGTATTTTTTAGAATTTAGAACCTACTATACATATCCGAAAATTTGAAACCTATCCTATTATAGGTTAAAATCAATTCTAAGGTATACCCAGATTTCACCTATATTATCAATTAAACGATTATAATGAATTATCATCTTTAATAACAATTACTTGCTATTACAATTCACTGACAATAACTTATATTTAGACACTCGAAAAAAGTCAAGTATTAAAAAAGTAAAAATCTTAGTCATAAAACGAAAACTCATATAGTAGTTCCAAATTATACACTTATTATCGAACGTTATAGGATATCGTAGGATAGCGTAAATACATAAATCAAGAAAAACACAAAAATTTGTTCCAAGTTCTAGGTTTCAAGTTTCGCTAATCGAGAACTTGGAACCTACCTGTCAAAATGAGATATCTAATATTTACAACTCGGAACCTACCCTACATATTTTAGATCCTGAAACCTGGACCCACCAGTCTAATTCTTAGGTTTCAGGTTTTACCTTGAAACTATGCTCGCTCCTAGTCCACATGACTCAAGTAAAATTAAAATCACGTTATTTTGGCTGAAAATTCATTTAACAAAATATTGACAAAGGACAAATATTTCTCAGTTAAAATAGTTTAGAGTTTTTTATGTTAAAAAAAAAGGGTTCGGAATAAATATGTCATGTTGAGTATAATTTAAAATTTTTTTATGGCTTTTTCCCTTTTGGGAATGAATGTGATTGACCAAATATACGGGTCATGTATCACCGCATCCAACCGATGATCAGGCCAATCTTGTTATGCATCTCTATATGCGTTCTTTTCATCGCTTTTTCCCCCGTTTACATTTTAATAACATTCTAACTCATTCCTTTCAAATCCTTTTACTCTATTGGTTATTGAAATCATTCTTTCCTTTGCATTCTTAATGTGTTTATGTGCTGACTATCAAACCCATGTTAGTGTTAGATTGTATAAATCCATTGGATCTTGCTTTAGCTCATCCGATAAGGGTGCGTTTGATAACATTTTTGTTTTCGGAAATAATTTCTATTTAGAAATAATTTTTTCTATTTTTATTCTCTGAATGAGTTTTTTAATATAAGAATGCTTTTGTTAATTGAACAATTTTTTTCTCAGAATAGAAAACAAACATAAATGTGTTTGGTACAACCCTAAAAATTTATATTCTCAATTTTTTTTCATTTAATTATAAAAATGTTCGTGGAGACCTAAAAATTTGTGTTTAAATAAAACTAGACTTTTGTAAGAATTTAATTGACCAAAATATTCTAAAGTGCTCTCAGAAATCTAACATAGTGAGTAAAAAAATGAATGGTTGGAAATGACAACAAAGAGTCCCACTTGTTTATAATTCATAATGTGAGGATGTTGGTAGTAAATCTTTGGGCATTATAGTAAAGAAGTGCATAGACCTTTTAAACTTTTTTAACTATAAGAAGAAGAGCCAACATTGCTTGATAAAATGGACAATGGCGGAACAATTGAGGATGGGAGTGATCTTTGGTGTGCTTATTTGCACAAACTCATCAAATCTTCAAGCAAATGACATCAAAAATTCATGGAGCATAGACTATTTGATTGCTATAACACAGGACAAATTGTAATGCAAAACACTTGTTCAAAGCCATATAATTTTCTATTAAAACAAAATTGTAGATGATCTTAAAGGATGTCTCCAATAGAATCTTAAAAGAAGAATACCGGAGTCACCAAACTTTTTCATGACCTAGTATTGTCTCTAAAGAAAACGGTATTGAAAAATCCATATAGTAAAGCCCTAAAAGCTTATTCAATTTTGAATCCAATTTTCATCAAAAGATTCACATTTTTTTTTATGTTAAACTATTTCTAAACTAGAATTAACACTATAACCTAGTAAAACTACTCAAAATCTGATTTCTAATTTTTTTTCCTAAATCTCATAATTGTTGTATATTTTATTTTTGTATTCCAAAATTGGGGACTTCAATCGGGTTAGGAGACTGGACCTTGTGTCAATTGTATAAAGACGAACATTAGGTTACAATGAGCTTACCTTTTTTTAAATGGCCGTATTTCTTTTTGTTCCTAGGAACAAAGAAGTAAGTTTTTTTCCTTTTTTATAATTCTAGTTTTGTTCCAAATCTATTCCCTAGCTACTAATCTGTTTTGATAATGGAAAAATTAGTTGACATTATCAAATGGATTTTTATTATTTTTTTTGTTCCGGTGTTCTAGGGAACAAAAGAACAAAAAACAGGAAAATAAGATGGTTACCAAACATGGCCTAAGAATAGATTTTACAGTGAGATGCAATACTATAAATCCATCACATTATTGGACCAAACTTCCGATTAACATTAGTAAATAATGTCTCCTCTAACGTCATCAAGGTCACCACGAACTTGAAGCTTGTTGACACCTAATTTGTGTTTTCAAATATATTTAAAAAAAATTAATATTAAAAAAAAACGAGAGAGGCCGGGTCGGGTCGGATCTAACCTCAGCCCGACCCGCCTCTCTTTCCTTTTCCCCCCACGCGGGCCTAAGTGCGGCCCATCTTCCTTTCTCCCTTGGCCTAGCCCACGCCCGACTGTCTTCCTCCCCTGGTGGTCTTCACGTGCAAACCTACAGAGGCAAAGAAGCTGCAGCAGCATAGTGAGAGTAGGAAGATCGGGGTCTGGCGTGATCCGCGGGTCGGGAAGTAGGCCGATCGACAGGCTGGCGAGGCAGGAGCCAGGCACACCAATCGTTGGCCTTGAAGAGCTCGAGGGTACCTGCAGAACAAAAGGGGGGAGAGGGAGAAACACAGAGAACGCAACGGTAGCACGAAACCGAGAGAGAGAAACATAGAGAGAAACATAGAGTGAACCAGAGGGAGGAAGGAAGCTCGAGGAAGCAGCTAGCTGTTGCCGGAGGCCCGTCTGCTCGCCTTTGTCTGCTGCAGCTTTTCCCCCCGAACGAGAACGGAGGAAGCACCGAGAGAGAGAGAGCTAAGAGAGAGTAGGCGAGAAATGGGATAGGAAAGGAAGGAGAACGCGCCCGAGAAGGAGCGGAGGACCCCCCAGAACGTCCAGCCGTCGCCAGTGAGCCGTCCGACCAACGCCGACTGCCGCTGTCTCCCCGGAACCCAGGTAGGCCTTCTGTCAAACATCTAGTGTGCGTACTATGTTACGAGCTGGCCGGAGCTTCCCCAACTGTTTCGAGCGAGCTCCGGCCCACCATTTGTCCCCGTTGCGTGTCCAATCGTCCCACATCCCCTTGCTAGCCCTCTAGACCGATGCTCGGGCCTCGGCCGAGCCGAGCCTCCCCAAATCCGCTGCGTGTGCCACCTTCTCACTATAATGCTGAGCTGAAAATCAGCCCTTGGCCCCTTATTTAAAGAGACCATTTGACTGCCGGAGGGAACTCCGCGGCCTAGCCGGGGGACGAGCATCATCCTCTGCCCTATCTGAGGCAGCACCGCTGTGCCCGGGCCGAAGAACCGCCTGGGCACGGCAACTCCTCCTCTGGTCGTGATTGGGAGTCGCAGACCAGAGGAGGAAGGGGTTGGACCGGCCTAGATCCATGACCTGGCCTGATCAGCTCCCCTCTTGCCCCACAAGCCGACAGCCCAGGGTCGATCTGGGTCATGGGCTTGCGGGGAACCCTTTTTGCAAAGAGGTTGGGCCCGTCAAATGGGCCCAACTTGCAATTAACTGCAGGCCCGACCATGGTCAAGCCTGCCTTCTTTTGGGCAGGCCGACTGGCCCGCCCTCATGCAGGCCTAACCCGGGCGGGTCTGGCTAGACCCACTCAACTGGGTCGGACCCAGATCCGGTTTGACCGGACCCGATCCGATCCGGCCCCCAAAGAATATTATTTTATTATTTTTTAAAAAAAAAATCGAAAATCCAAAAATGATGGGGTTTGGTTAGGAATTGCCATATATTGTCTTCTTAGTGTAATTTGGCTTTTATTCGCTCGTATTTTGATTATATCGTATGTTTAATTTGCATATCTAATTATGTTTAATTGCACGTGTTTAATTTTACTGCAATTAGGATCTTAGTAATTATAATTGTTACTTTAATGATTGCATACTCGCATGATCACCTCACATATTAGTGGATAGGTATAAAATCAATCCAAATTACTTGACAAAAATTATTTCTTTTAAAATGAACAAGATTAGGTACCGAAAGGGCACTAATTGGTTGATTAATATAATCAAGTTCCCAACCCTAGATTCTCCGGTTGCGTAGGAAGTTAGGTATACTCTCATACCTCACTTGGTTTCTAGCCGACTCCAATAGGCTAGTGGCGACTCCTTTTTGCGAAATTCTTTAGAATACCCCAATGTCACGTGAGGTATGGGCTTGGAAGAGCCCGCGCCTAATCATGAGCCTTAGGTCCATCCTTTAGGCAATATCCCTAAACCCGTTCCCTCCCCCTGAGGGTAAGTCGCGACAAAGCTATAATACCAAGTTGAAATTGGAGAAAGAACAGTCAAGTCATGCTCCTATCCTTGTGGAGTTGGGGTGTGACGCCAACCTCCTAAGATGAAACTTACAAGCTCTCATACATCATTAAGAAGACCTACGCTACATCTCTAAATATCTCAAGCTTGTTGGGTTGTGTTGTGATGCCGATTCTTTCTGCTTCAACGAATGGAAGATTTTCTCTCTCGTGGTAAGGGTAGCAAGTTCACATTACCATTAATTTTCTTGGTCGTATAGTTCCCATTACCTTCACCTTCTCAATTATAAATCAGACTATAAACGAGAAGGACCACATATACTCGATCATAAGAAGTAAGAAAAATATATGGGGTGAGTTATTTCCTTGCTCGCAATATCAGCTGAAGCTGAAGCTGCAACAACAGGTTGAAATTGAAGGAATTAGAACTAGACCGTCGAAAACTGATTAACTAATCTGGAAAAGTTTTGACTCTTTCTTTAATCAGAGCATGAAGAGAGGAAACTGCCGAGGATGGAAAACGGATATCATAAACTCAGCTGCTTGAGAGAGAACCCAGTTGTCATCACCAGCAACATGCCATGCAAAGTAACCTTTAAGTCCTCTTCCCTTAGTGTACGCCGCCTTGGTACAGATGGTTTGTATATCATCATAGCTTATGCATGTCGTCCCAGAATAGCAATAGGCAGACACGACCGTGGAGTTGTACACTATGGTAGCGTTGTTTAAGGATATGTACGTCGTGATTTGATTGTACGTCCTCATCCCCTCGGAGGATATTGCCATCCTAGTGAAGGGCGCAAAGTAGCCGTGGTTGTTGGCATCCGCGAGAGCGAATGCGCTACCATAAAATGGAATTTCGACTACGATCTGCTATGCCAGCATGCCGGCCTGAATCCACATGCTTACCCCCATCGTCTCCACTTATGCCATTCCCTAAATTAAAAGGACTGACGGTTTCATTATCAAGTGTAACAACCCGGGCCCCACTATATAATATTGTCCGCTTTGGACACTGAGTCCTCACGGCTTTAAAACGCGTTATACAGGTTAGAGGGGCCCAAGCCATTATAAACTGGCCCAGGACTCCCTCCCTAGGTGATGTGGGACAAGGACCCCTTCCTTGCGCACGTCCGGGGACCGAGGCGCGGACGCACCGCCATCCCTCCTCCCCACGCACCGCCGCTCGAGCCGTCACACTTTATGTAGTACTTTAGCTGGTACATCCATGATGGGGTGCGATTGGAACGCACCGTTTCGTCTTTATGCGTTACGATGGAAAGACACTAATGGAGGGATATGAAGGGAGACATATAAAAGCCTCCCGAACACAACCGTTGGAATAGTTGGCAGATCATTCGCACCAGTTTTCTCTCCATTTCCAACAACAAAGAAGAAGGCATTTCAATTTCAGTTTTGTAAGAACAATCGGCATTTACGCCGTGGAAATCGGGTGTTTTCTTTGTGATTGCATCTAGACTAACGTGAGGTAGTGTTGTTCAAGTTTCATCGGCAATTCAATGTTCGTTCCGGGGCTATTTGCTGTTTGCGCATCGGAATCCGGTAATTCGTCTTCCGCCGACTTGAATTCCATCATTGGTATCAAAGCGCGATCATGGTTTCTGCCTTAGTTTTCATTGAATTTTCCAGTACACCATTTGATATCGAGATCAAGAATATGATATCTACACTGGTTGGATGTTTATTAATCGAAATTGATATGTGAATCGTCGAAAAATCGAACCAAAGTGAAGAACAGGTTCGGGGTCACGTGCATCCATGCGATTTTGGCCAATTTTCGAAATATTTTTTTGGCCAAAATCAACTTTTGAATATACAGGGTGAAAGAGCTCATCAAGACGAGTCCGGCGATGGGTCGATCGCCGCCGGATGACGCCGAACGCGCCCACACGCGCGGCCAGAAGCCTTGCGCGTGGGCGCCACGCGCTTAAAGAGCTGGCAAAGCCAGCTCGTGCGCCACACGCGCCGATCGGCGAACCGGCACGTGCGCGACGCGCGCCGGTCGGCGAACCGGCACTTGCGCGACGCGCGCCGGTCGGCGAACCTGCACGTGCGCGACGCGCGCCGGTCAGTGAACCGGCGCGTGATGACGTCACTGTGACGTCATCCAACGGTCAGTAACCGCTTGGATGACGTCATCGATGACGTCACCGTCGGCGGCAGTTGGCCGGCCGATCACCGGCCGGCGACCCGACCCGACCGTTGACTGGTCAACGGGTCGGACCGGTCAACGGGTCCGGCGGTCGAACCGGTCGGACCGGTCACCGGTCGAACCGGTTGGACCGGTCAAACCGGCCAGGAGCCATTTGGCTCGCTGGCGCGTGCGCCATACGCGCCGCGCACTCAGGCAGCGCATGTGGGTGTGTTTGAGCTCCGATTGGAGCGTGGTCGGCGGCGTTTGGTTCGTATGAGTGTCCTCTACACTGTGGTATAATTATTTTATATTTTTGAATTTTATAAATGTATGAAAATGCGTTGGAAACCCTATGTACGCGTATTTTGGGGGTTTAATGCATAGTTTATTCATTTGTAGCTTGTATTTTCTTGTGCTTTAGGAAATACCGTAGCTAGCTTGTGTGCAAATGATGTCATATATGCCGTGTAGAGCTTGGTTCGGTGATATCATGTATATAGTTTGATATACTTGCAATTATCTAGGTACTAGAAAATTCGAACAATGGTAGGAAATCCATTACATGTTGAATTGCGATTATGATTATATTTACAGCATGATTATTTTTGTACGTTGATTCATATCATGCTATGTTTTTTGAGTAAATGGAAAAATGTAGAAATTACATGAGGTGATGTAATTATTTTTCCTAGTGGGAGTTCGTAGGTTCGTAGAATTTGAAAGAGTTCTCACCTAGAACTTAAAATTTGCACAAATTAAACTAATTAATGATAATAGAACAATTGTACATAGAAGTTGATTGGGAACATAATGAACTTTTGCTTTTGTGTCTTTTGTTGAATTATCATTAATTAGTTTGTCTTTGCTGCAAATTAAATATGTGTGTTACTCTGATAAAGTGTGCTAGTATTGATTATGCGTTTATTATATCAATGTGTTATAGCAATTGATTATGGCTTCGGCATCCAAGACCATTGTGGCTGACCTCAATAAGGGTGAGAAGTTGAACGGTGACAATTATGATATTTGGCATCGAAAGGTTCAGTACATCCTTGAGGAGCAAGAGGTTTTGGAAACCCTCAACCATACCATGAATGAACCTGAGCATGGAACTTCAGCTCAACACAGGAGAGATCTAGAATGTTATCAAGCTTGGAAAAAGAAAAATAGCATTGCTCGCATCACGTTGCTGAGCTGTATGTAAGATGATCTCATGTGTGAGTTTGAAAGTTATGATAAAGGTCAAGCTATGTGGGTTGCCTTGAAAGATAAGTTTGGGGGTACATCTGCCACTAAGCTGAGGAGACTCACCATCAAATTTGACACATTCCGAAAGCGCCCAAATGTAACGATAAGGCAGCATCTTCGGGAGATGTCAAATATGATTCGTGAGCTGAAGTCGGCTGGTCACTCCCTTACTGATGAACAGCAAGTTCAGGCTGTTATAAGGTCTCTTCTTGACAATTGGGAGCATATGAAGATCAATATGACGCATAATGAGAACATCGTCACTTTTGATGATATTGCGCGTCATTTGGAATTAGAGGATGAGCGCCCAGAGGCTGCGAGATCCTCTACCCATGCTTATGTTGCTGAATCGAGTTTGCGCAAGGCTTCGGGCTTCAAACGCAAAAGGAATTCTCAATTCAACAACAAAGGGAAGAAGACCGATCAGGCACCCAAAAGGGCTAAGACCTTCCGACGCAAGAAGCGTGGTAGGAAGAAGGACAAGGCCAAGATGGAGTGCCACAATTGTGGCAAGATGGGTCACTTTGCTCGTGAATGCACTGAGCCGAAAAAGGTACCCTATTATTCCATTACTTTGAGTAATGCTTTTGTTTCTAGTACTGTAATGCTTGCTGAATCTCATCCAATGTGGATCGTAGACTCGGGAGCAAAGACCATGTAGCTAGAGACCGAGAAGCATTTGTGGAGTATCGTCGGATACCGCCTGGAAGAAGATGGATATATGTTGGGAATAACTCAAGAGTTGAAGTGAAGGGTATCGGCACATGTAAATTAATCTTACGTGGTGGTCGAAACCTGTTCCTACATGATGTCCTTTATGCTCCAGATATTCGACGAAACTTGGTCTCTGTAGTTGTTCTTCTTAGCTTAGGTTATGTATTGAATTTCCATGGTGATTGTGTTGACATTATGTATGGAACAGTTTATTATGGTTCAGGTCATATATCGAATGGTTTTATGGTGTTAGACATTGACTATGATCAGTACAATGTTAATGTTGATGGTTGTTTTTCTTTAATTGCATCTTCTAATAACGTTGAGATTGATGCAAGTACTTGGCATGCTAGATTAGGTCACATTGGATTGCAAAGAATGCAAAAATTAGTTAGAGAAGGCCTTTTAGGGTCACTCACTAATATTAGTCTATCCGTATGTGAACATTGTCTAGCGGGAAAAACAACTAGAAAACCATTCGGTAAAGGGACTAGAGCTGAATTTCCATTGCATCTCATACATTCTGACATTTATGGTCCTTTGAATGTGAGGGCGAGGCGTGGAGCCTCATATTTCATCACTTTCATAGATGACTTCATACGTTTCGATTATGTCTTTCTGATCTCCCATAAGTCAGAAACATTAGACTGCTTTAGACGATATATAGAGATGGTAGATAATCAATTGAACGAGACAATAAAGGCGTTGAGAACTAATCGCGGACGTGAATATCTATCAGAGCAATTCAAGGCTCTTTGTGATGAAAAGGGAATTGTACGTCAATTGACTATTCCTAGTACTCCACAACAAAATGGGGTAGCTGAGAGAAGGAATAGAACCCTAATGGAAATGGTTAGATCTATGATGGCGCAAGCAAATTTACCTATCTCCTATTGGGGAGATGCATTATTAACTGCTGCCCATGTACTTAACCGAGTGCCCTCAAAATTGGTCACTTCCACTCCTTATGAATTATGGACTGGTAGGAAATCAGACTTAAGTAGTCTGCGTCCATGGGGATGTGCAGCTTATGTTCATGATTCTTCCCATAAATATGGCAAATTAGGTCCTAGAGGGAAGAAATGTATCTTCATAAGATATTCTGAACACTCCAAAGGGTACGTGTTCATAGGTGAACAAGTTGATGGAAGTGTGACCGAAATGGAGTCACGAGATGTCACGTTCTTGGAGAACGATTTTCCTAATAGAGGTGAGATTGATAAGGATTTCCAATTATATGAGATGGAAGATCCTAATAACACACCCATTAATGTTGTAGAGGGAAATGAAGATTTACCTCAACACACAAGACCTAGTGGGAGTGTTGCATCGCCTGACGAATCAAATTCAAGAGAAATTCAATTGCGTAAAAGTAATCGTAAAAGTATTCCCCGTCGTCGTTTTGAGATTGAAGGGGAAGCATTTATGATTGCTCAAAAGGACGATGCCAAGCCTAAGACTGTTCAAGAGGCTCTCTCATCCTCTGATAAGGAAGAATGGAGAAAAGCTTTGGAAGATGAAATAGAATCAATGAGGGCAAATCATGTCTGGGACTTGGTTGATCTACCACACAATCGCAAGGCCATTGGAAACAAATGGATCTTTAAGATTAAGTGAAGGGCAGATGGATCAATTGAAAAGTATAAGGCTTGCCTTGTGGTGAAAGGTTATACTCAACAAGAGGGTATAGACTATGAGGAAACTTTTTCACCAGTTGTAAGGTTTGCCTCAATACGCCTTATCCTAGCCATCGTTGCACATTTGGACCTTGAATTACATCAAATGGATGTAAAGACGGCATTTCTCAATGAAGAACTAAATGAGGAAATCTATATGAAGCAGCCAATAGGTTTCATAACTAAAGGTCAAGAGGATAAAGTTTGCAAGCTTTATCGCTCAATATATGGTCTTAAGCAATCATCTAGACAGTGGTATCTTCGTTTTCATCAAGCCATAATCACTTTTGGTTTCACGATGATCGAGGAAGATCACTGTGTATATGTCAAGCGGTCCAAAGATAAATTTGTGATTTTATCACTTTATGTGGACGATATTCTATTGGCTGGAAATGACAAGGTTTTGGTTATCATCATAAAAGAATGGTTGTTCTCTAATTTTGAAATGAAGGACATGGGAGAAGCTGCTTATATATTAGGAGTTAAGATCGAAAGAGATCGATCAAGGAAACTCCTTACTTTATCACAAGAGTCTTATATTATGAAGATTCTTGAACGTTTTAATATGTAGCACTGTAATCCCATTGATATCCCTGTCATGCAAGGTGAAGGCCTAAGTACTGAGATGTGTCCTAAGACTCCAGAAGAAATTAAAGCAATGGAAACTGTTCTTTATGCTAGTGCGGTTGGAAGTTTGATGTATGCTATGATGTGCACTCGACCCGACATATGTTATGCCGTGGGATTGGTGAGTCGATATCAATCAAATCCCGATCAAGCACACTGGAAAGCAGTGAAGAGGATCCTAAGATACTTGAAGGGCACTATGGACTATTGACTTTGTTATCAAGAGAGTGATTTACGCCTATTAGGCTATTCAAATGCTGATTGGGGTGGAGACCTAGATGAGCGTAAATCGACTTCTGGATATACGTTCTTACTTAATGGAGGTGCAATTTCTTGGAATAGCAAGAAACAGACATGCACGGCCTTGTCTACGATGGATGCATAATTTATTGCATGTTCTGCTGCAGTGCAAGAAGCAGTCTGGCTAAAACGTTTCTTGAAAAATTTAGCCACTATCACTGAGGTTCCAAGACCGGTGATAGTTTATTACGATAGTCAAGCAGCTATTGCCTATTTGAAGGATCCCAAGTATCATGGAAGGACGAAGCACATTGACATAAAGAACAACTTCATCAGAGAAATTATAGTGCAGAAAGAAGTGATCCTACAATACATTTCAACCAATAGAATGGTTGCCGATCCATTTACGAAGGCTATTCCTAGAGACATATTCTTGACCCACAGGATGTCACTAGGATTGCGTAGAATGTGATATGTGTTATTATAGAGGATCATTGGTTTATGTATTTGTGAACATATGTATTGTACTTATTTGTTTATTAGTGATTTGACATTTTATCAATAAGTACAAATCCATTATGAGACTAGCACAAGCACACATATATTATTGGAAAGTATGTCAGCAGGCAATGATTGGCTCACTCACACGAGCAATCGCCTTAAGTGCTATAGATGGCACGTTGAGATGAGACGTTATGTACAAATAAACGCTGAGAAGCAAGTTTAGTACATAAAAAGATATGTCGCCTTGATTGGAGTCAAGATGAGGTCTGTGATTTATTTATAATAAGACCGAACATGATAATCCCATAATCATGAATGCCTGTAAGATGCCGGATGCGAGTACTTAATTGGGCGCTATAGAAAGCGAGCTGATATAGCACTCAGGCTAAACATAAGTACGTGAGAAGCTCGTGACTATGTTTAGGCTAAGATCCGTATAGTGGATATAGTTAATAAATGACATACGCTCTTATAGAAAGAGAAATCCACCATAGCATGTAATTCATACTACATGTGCATTGTACGACCAACAATGGAAGATAAGTAAAATTGTCCCTATTTACTCATCGTGTGAGTCCTTGAGGTAATTTATAATTTACCTCATTTTGTGCCCTATGTTACTTCTAACTATATTCTCGAAGTGAAAGATCAATATTGCTACTTTAGTATGTTATCGGTGATCATGAATGGATATGGCCTTATGGGACGTGTCTAGGAAAGCAGTTGTTCTGAAATAGAGAGAGACATGAGTGCGAAGGAAGACTATTGTTGTTTTACATCTATCACATGTATTTACTGGTCGACCAATTATATCGCCCTTATGTGGTTGCGGATATAATTGTAAATACATGATGTTTTGAGAATAGTCAAGTATAGCCTTTAAGGGATAGGTATACTTGGACTGACGTAACAAAATATGTCTGGGGCACTGTGAGACATCGATTGTTTATTTCTTTTCAGGGTTGTAGCCATTATGTCATTCCTAACAGGTGCATAATTTGAGCTCCCAAGTGCAGGTGTACGCACTGGTCGCATGGCTTATTTGCCAGTATGAATTGTTTTGTAAAATTGATAAATGTTGAATGCCTTATATTCTTGATAGAGCGCTATCAAGCCCATCATGTCCGAGTGGGAGATGTAGTACTTTAGCTGGTACGTCCATGATGGGGTGCGATTGGAACGCACCGTTTCGTCTTGATGCGTTACGATGGAAATACACTAATGGAGGGGTACGAAGGGAGACATATAAAAGCCTCCCGAACACAACCGTTAGAATAGTTGGCAGATCATTCACACCAGTTTTCTCTCCATTTCCATCAAGAAAGAAGAAGGCATTTCAATTTCAGTTTTGCAAGAACAATCGGCATTTACGCCGTGGAAATCGGGTGTTTTCCTTGTGATTGCATCCAGACTAACGTGAGGTAGTGTTGTTCGTGTTTCATCGGCATTTCAACGTTCGTTCTGGGGCTATTTGCTGTTTGCGCATCGGAATCCGGTAAGTCGTCTTCCGCCGACTTGAATTCCATCATCAAGAAAATTATGAATTTAACGAGGACTGATAGAGGATTTTAAATAAAGAACAAAACCATGTGAAGTACTCGTGGAATAACACTTTATGCTTTGAATGGAAAGTTGTGTTGTACTTCTCTTGACGTTGAGGTAACAGAATTTTTTAGTCTTGATACAGAATATTAAGGAAATTTCGTTGTACCAAAGAATAGTCAAAGTTTACAACCTCAAAAGTCAAAGTTGCCACCCATACCTGGATTGTAAAGAGCCGCAAGTGGTCCTTGGTAGAGGATCAACCGGGTGCATAGAAATCATAGGCCATCGCATTGATCCAATCCAAGCTCGCCGCCATGGCAGCCACCGGATAATTTGTGTTAGACCAGTGGTGCGGCGAGTAATGGACCGCTGCTGACAAAAGCAAGCATCCTTGCCCGAGCTGGCTGCCTCAGCAGCTACCGCAGCCCGCCACTCCTGGAGGAGCAACCCCAAGTTGGCCATCTTCTCGTCACTATCTGGGGGCTCCAATCAAGATCGAGGCCATGGAAGCCGTTCGACCGAGCCAGGGCAAAGGAGGAATCAATGAAAGACTTTCGGGAGCTCGACTGGCGCGCCACGGATGCAATGTTGTCCGCGATCGATTTGTTACCCCCGCCGCCAATGGACAGGAGGGTTACGACCGATGGATTTTTCTGCTGGACATCACGAGTGAAGGCCGCGAAAGACTAAGCGTGCGACAACGATACGACTACCTGGTTTGTGGATACGTCGACGTCAGCAAATGCGCAGAAGAGATGAGTGAAGAGGGCCGAGTTGATGTCGGAGGCTGTGATGCCGCTGTCCGGGAACCAATAGCCTCCTTTGACGTTTAGGGCCATGCATAAGTCGATTTGGATGAGAGAGAGAGAGAAAGGAGATGAAGAGAAAGAGAAGGACACGATTATAGTCGGAAGCCATTTTTTATGAGTTACACGGAGGAGGTTGTACGGATTTTAGCTGGCTTTATACAGGATTTATCGGACCGCATACGCATGTGGGGCTCAAGTTTAGTGGTACGGGGATGATGATCGTGACTAAGAAATTTCATGTGAATAAGGCTCTTTCCTGTGCTCTGACCCGATCAATTAAGAAGGGGAAGTTCTTTTCTGCACTCTTTTTCATGATAGATTACTCACAAGTCTGGGCTAAAAGGAGAAATTATTATAGGAGTGATTGTTCATGTTCTAAAATGAGTTTGAGCTATGATGGATCACAAATGGATTGAGTTCCAAACACTCCCTAGTGCCAAAACTTGACATGAACGGACACCTAAATGTCAAAACTTCCAAAATGTATACTTAAATGTCACAATCGAAGAAGAAATAGACACTTACATGTTAACGGCGAAAAATTCCGACCAAAATGCTAATGTAGCCTTTTCCAAAGACTTTTTTTTGTTGAGGTGGCAATTATTTATAGAAAAAAAAATTATTATTCACGTGATGTTAACGTAACTAGCTTGTCCCAAAATAATGTCATTTAATCCCAAAGAATGATTTTTAATATAAATATTAATTAGATTAAAATAACATACTAAATTAAAAAAAAAAAACGAGCTGCAGCAAATCAGCAAGGTCCTCTACGACCCTCACTGTTGCTGCCGCCCCAACATCACCGAAAAGGGCTGGCGACGATGGGGCAAGGGTTGACCGAAGTCGTTGGGCCTTGTCCAATTGAGCCAAGGGCTGCCACTAGCTGGAGCGAGTTCCTCGTTGAATCTAGGGGAGAACCGCGAGCCCTCGCCCCAGATCTAAGCAAGAGCCTATAGGCCCTCACTAGTGGTCAGCCAAGGTTATTGGCCATGCTGGCGACCTCGACTGACCCTTACCCCACCTCGTTGGCCCTTTCTAGCAATGGTGGGGCAGTAGCAAATCAGCGAGGGCCTTAGAGGCCCTCGCTGATTTGCTGCCGCTCCTTTTTTTAAATTATTTTTTAATTTAATTTAATTAATATTTATATTGAAAATCAATTTTGGGAACAAAACAACGTTGTTTTGCACATTTATTGCTGAGTAGGCAACTCTAGCGAGCCACGTAAACTAATTTATTCTTAAAATAATGCTATGTCGGATTTTCAATTGCACCTCACTGGAATTGGCACTTAAGTATCCCAATTTAAAAAAAAAAAATGGCAACATTTTGTAACTTTTAATATTTAAGTGTCCATTTGTGCCAAATTTTGACACTTGCAGTGAACTGTAGCCTATATGGGTCCTTCAAATTTGACGATCCCCATTCAATTTTAATAAAATATATGCACTAGGTTCGTGAAATGCTTGCTTGGGCTGCATTTGGTATTCTTCAGATCCGACGACTCAAATCCTCCAATCCATAATGCAATGTTACATAATGAGCAAACTCATTTGATGACTTCATTTTTCAAAGGCCCTATTTGTGGAGTATGCATTGCATGCACCTGACGCATGTGAATCCACTATATCCCAATCATTAGATCATGGGAGTTCCATGTAAGATCCACACGATTCAATGATCGAGATGTAGTGGATCTCGAGGACAACAGTTGACTCCGTCAACTATGATGCGTGGGAACGAGCTATTCGTTTTCTCATCAATTGACCGTGCTTCGTGCATGGAACTCCGACGGTGATTTAAGGGACCGCAAGATGCAGCATTCACTATCTTTCGTGGATTGTGGAAGTGGGAATCAATGCTAATGTCTGAAAAACCAGTCCATCCACGAATAGATCCAAACAAGCCCTCTAATGCCAGTCATATCTATCATTGTCTTGCTAGTCTGTTGATGTTACTTTGTAGGTTTCCCGCGTTGTTTCGTGAGGAGCTCATTCAAGTTTCTTGTTGACGCGGTAACTAACAGGGCATGCAATAGGTCGCCCTTTTCGTTGAGCTGATTAAGATGAGATGGGATTGCAAATCTTCTTATTTCTACGTTTGGTTGTCCGGATTCGAATTAAAATAGGAGACAGATGAAAAGATGAAGAAATAGGTGATTTTGCCTTCGCCCGCCATGGGAGACAGCTCGGAAGAGAATGTGAAAGCGGAAGTGGGCAGTTTGAGATTTACGGGAGGAGGAAGGAAACCGCTTTGCTGGGGCCTTCAATCGGGTATACGCAGGAAACCAGAACTCAAGTGTCATTGCTTCTTCAGACATTGGTCTTTGTCAGACATTGCGAAGGAAACAAGAACTCAAGAGTCGTCGCTTCTTCAGTCAAATCAGTGTCCGACGGTTGGTTCCACCACAGTTGTTCAAGGTTCGCTTTCCTCATCGAGGGTCTTGCAATGTGGGGCCATCGAGCGACGACTCGTTTTTAATAGGATGCGATCGCTACGCTGACTAGTCTACTGTTGCCTTACGTCCTAGTCGTGGATGTGGACTTTTCATATTGACAAGTTATCAAAAATTCTAAACTATATCATCATATATTTTTTTTCCAACACCAAAAATCTCAAAAGTATATATGTGTGATATATTTATTCTCCGTCAAAATTATGTCTATAAAAGTTAAAAATGAGAGAAGTATAAAAATAAAATAAAAAAGTCATAAATCGAGTGGCATTTGTACCAATTCAGTCATAAATTTTTTAATTAGACTAAAACCTTTTCGTATTGGTATTAATTCAATTCTTCTGACAATTTTTAAATTATTTTTTATTTTTTATTTTTTATTAATTTTGTTCTTTTTCCTCTTCTTCCTCTTGGCCTTCTTCTCCTCCAACGGCTCACCGGCCATTCAGCGAGGGCTGCACCCTCGCCACGCAAATGCCGCACAAATGTCGCTAGGGCCTCGCCAGCCACTAATAAGGCCACCTTCGCCTGCAGCTAAGCCATGGCAAGGCCAAGCGAGGGCTACGAGGCCCTCACTAGCGATAGGGAAGGGCCATGACCCTTGCTACCAGCCGACAGGGGCTTCATAGCCCTCACCTAGTGGCTGACAAGCCGTCGGAGGCTTGCCCACCACTGCAAGAGAATGGCTCACTGGCCACTACAAGAGAAGAAGGCTCAAAGGAAGAAGAGGAAAATTAATAAAAAAAAAATTGAAAAAAAAATTATTTAAAAATTGTTACATCAGCGTTCACCGATCGATCGATCAATGTCAACTTCAACACCAGCTAGTCGGCATCCACATCAATGCTGCCCAGCCCCGGAATGACTAAATTGGTATTAATGTAAAAAAGTTTAAGATTAAATCGATCTAATTAAAAGGTTTATGAGTGAATTTGTACCAATGTCATAGGTTTAAGATTTTTTTAGTACTTTTCCTAGTTAAAAATCTGCGTATACTGATGCCAAAAAGCAAACAGTATGAACATGACACCCACGCCATTTAAGTTAAATAGAAAACACATTGTTTTGACTGAAAATCACCTAACCAAATTTCGACGGAGAGTAAATGTGTTACATAGATATAAATTTAGAGTTTTTTTTATCATAATTTTTTTTTGGGTAAACATGTCATAATTAGTAAAGTTTGAGATTTTTTATGTCACAAAAAAAAATCTCAAATAAATATATCACAATGAGTATAATTTACAATTTTTTGTCTTTTTCCCTTTTGGCAATGAATATGATTGACCAAATAGACGGGTCTTGTCTCACCACATCCAACCTATGATCGAGCCTATCTTGTTATTCAATCTCATGCCTAACAAGAAAAGTTTACATGTTCAATTTTCAATAGGAGGCCAATTTGGACAAACGGGTTGAGGTTCTCGACATCAAACATATAGTTCGATAGAGAGGGATTGAAAGGGGAAGAAATGATTCTAAAGTCACAATCTCGTCAGAATTGAGAAAGTGGATCGAAAGGGATTATTAAAGTTTCTCATGTATATTTTAAACCTCTTTTGATGTCAACAAATTTTTGTCCATTAAATAAACAGATTCCTCCTCCTTCTTCACTAGTAACCTATATATATTTCTATATATGCGTTCTTCTCGTTGCTTTTCCTCTCGTTTGCATCCCCAACATCATTCTAATTCAATCCTTTCGAATCCTTTTTCTCTATTGGTTATTGAAATACATTCTTTTCCTTTCCATTCTTGCCGGCTGTCAAACTCGTAATTATGTCTGAGAGAGAGATTCTATAAATCCATTACATCATTGGATCTTGCTTTAGTTCCTCCGCTAAGAGTACATTTTACTGTGAGATGGGATGCCATAAATCCTTCACATTATTGGACCAAACTTCGATTAACACAAGTAAATAATGTCTCCTCTGACGTCGTCTAGGTCACCACGAGCTTGAAGCTGCAACAACAGGTTGAAAATTGAAGGAGACTAGAATTAGACTGATAAATTTGATCCACTAATCGGGAAAAGTTTTGACATTTTTCTTCAGTCAGAGCATGCAGGGAGGAAACAGGCAAGGATGGATACGACGAAGTGGAACCAAATCTCTGACATCTGTGAAAATAAATATCAGTTTGACCATTTGTTGACGTGATAGGCTTTTTTGCTTCCCCAATGCAAACTGCCTCTTCGTGCAAAATGATCTAATCAATATAAGATTGAATAAAACGGGGTCGGACTTGACTTATATATATATATATGTGTGTGTGCGCGTTATTTAAAAAGTCAAACATCCAGATCCATTTATTCTCCCTTGGACATAGAGAGCTTAGCAAGATTTTCCTTTCCTTCACACTCTTGTACTTCATTGGAAAAAAAAAAACATTGTTCCTCAAATGACTAAGTCCATTCTGATATTAACTATGGTGAATTGCAATATCTCTAAAAAGAATCTCCTTCCATCTTAGATGAACATGCAGTGTAAATTTGATCTAAACACATAGAGTTTTTTTTTGTTTTTTTAAGGAGTTACGGACTTGATAAGATGATGTTTGAAAGACATTTACTATACTATATGTAGCTAGGGTTAGGGCTAAACTTGGGAAATAGAATGTATACTACAAAATTTCCAATGCATGATTGAGGGAAAATTGTCCAAAATGTCCTAAATCTATTAAATTTTTGCCAGCTCAATCATAAATCTTTCAATTTTCTCAATTAAGTCATAAATACTTTTACGTTTTGCCAATTGAGTCCATTCAATCATTTTTGGCTAGAAATTGTTGACATGAAAGTTGACCATCTTACTTGTCATGATCGGCGCTGACATAGACAAATTTTAATAATATTATAATATTTTTTAGGTTTTTTTTTTCTCTTTTCTCTTCTTCTTTTTTATTTTAAAATTCTTTCTCTTTCCATTTTTCCCTTTGTTGGCCACCATCAGGCCTTGTCGATGGCTAGATTGACAATTGCTAGTGGAGGGGAAAATAAAAATAAAAAAAAAAAGGAAGAGAAAAGTAGAAAAAAAAAAAGAAGGAGAAGAGTAGAATACAGAAAAAAGGAAAAATAAAAAATTAGTAAATAATTTGATAAAATATTAAAATATTATTAAAAATTGTCAATGTCGGTATGGACCATACCACATACGATAGTCAGTATCCACGTCAGCAATTTCCCAATAAAATTAACCAAATTGATCAATTGGTAAAACATGAAAATGTTGAAGATTTAAGTGATAAAATTGAACGGTTTATAACTGAATTGACAAAAGTATGATAAGTTTGTGATTTTTTGGATAATTATCCCATAATTGATGCTATGTAACATAAATCTCATAAATTTACCTACTCGAGAGAGAACCCAATTGTCATCACCAGCCACATGTCACGCAAAGTAACTTTTAAGTCCTCTTCCCTTGGAGTACGCGACCTTGGTAGAGATAGTTTGTGTATCATCGTAATTGATCCGTGTCATCCCAACATAGCAATAGGCAAACACCACCATGGAGTTGTACACCATGGTAGCGCCATTTTGGGATATGTATGTCGTGATTTGATTGTACATGATATTTCCGCTGGAGGATATCGCCGACCTGGTGACAGGCGCGAAGTAGCTGTGATCGTTGGCATCTGTGAGGGCAAATGCATGCCCGTAGAAGGGGAAGCCGAACACAATCTGCTCTACCGGCATGCTGGCTTGAATCCACACACTCACCCCGTCGCCACGATAGATCTAAGTAATTTGAACCTTTATATAAATATAGACACACACATGGGCTGCAAAGAGAAATTAGTTTGCGGGGGTGAGTTCATGTTCTAATTTCAGTGTGGACCATTAAAAAGGGTGGTCCCATGTGGGTTCTCCAAATCTAACAATCCCAATTCAATTTTAAGTAATATATGTACTAGTCACGTAAAGTATTTTGCTTGGGCTACAAGTGGCATTTTCTAGAATCGTAAGGTGAATTTATATTTTAAAAACTCTTTTTAACGGAGCACAAACCCACTCTATCCCAACGACCAAATCATGAGAGTCACCTCATTCCAACTAAATTTTCAAAAAACAAAAAAGGTTTATGTTAGTATTTATTGTAATGCGTAAGATAGTTGGCGTTCATGTCAACAATTTTTGACTAATTTAAGCCATCTAGTGGCTAGCAAGGGTTTGTTGGCCCTCGTTGGCCAAAATGAAAGGAGAAAAAAGGAAAAAAAAATAATAGAAAAACAAAAATCATAAAAAAAAAAATCGAAAAGTTGTTAAAATATTATTTAAAAATATTTATGTCAACATCGGCCATATCACATAGAATGACTGACATCCACGTCAATGATTTACAACCTAAGTTAGGTGGATAAATTGAATTTGTATTAATGTAAAAATGTTTAAAATTAAATTGATCCAATTAAAAAGTTTAGGATCGAATTAATACCAATGTAATAAGTTTATGACTTATATATATATATTTCCCTTAATAGGATAAAAGACAAAAGAAGTAACACTTGAACTAGGATTGAGCAAGATGGACCAAACGAACTGGGACCGTCTAGATTAGATCGAATTGACTAGTTTCGGGTGTTTCTAGGCAGTACTAGTCCAGTTCCTTGTTCCAATTTTATGGAACTAGTGATTTTTTATTTGGTTTCCGATTCTATGGTGGGAACCAAATCACGTTGATTGGACCAATTTATATTTTTTTCAATTTCTTGCAGAATGGTACCGTGAAGTTAAGAGTGTAATCTTAAAACCTAATCAATGATCTCGTCTAAGCTCACGCAGCTTACGAGATGCCTCGTTCTTCAGTCCTTCCCCTCTCAAATGGCGGCGCGGCGTCGCCTTCTCTCGCCTTAGTTGCATCCCTTTTGCTCAAGCTTGACGCCACCCTCTCGCGGTATCATCTCAACTCTCGCCTCCTCTCTTGCTCTGTTTCTTCCATCTCGGTTCTCATCAAGGTAATGATCTGTATTTTGCCCTTTTTTCGTATCACATTACCCGTGTCTCGCTGTTCATTTTCACGAGACTTGCTAGATTCTAGGTCTAGTTGTGTGCTGTGTAGGCAAAAGTCTCCGAATCGTCCCATCACTTAAACCTATATTAAGATACGAGAAAGAACATTGCCGGATTTGTGTGGTTTGGGGTCTGATTTGCCCATGACTCTCAAGTCTTTTCAAGCCGATTGTGAGAACGACGCCTTGAGTTCATGGTATGATCAAGCAAAGGCTGGGAATAAACAGAGCAGGCGACCAGTTTCATCAGACCATCCAGGAACTGAACCGGACTGCTCAGTCCAATCCCCAATTCTAGAAACTAGAAACCAATCCCTCTGGTCCGATTCTTGGTACCAAGGAGGAATTGAACCGGATTAGGTATCGATCATTTCTAACTTGAACTGCCTCTAAATGATTAAAAAATATATATATACACAGATGTCAAAAAATATTACAAATAATTGGGGAAAAAAATGCCACTGGCACATACGAATTACTAGGCAACCAAATAAGTTAACAAAAGAATCTCTATATGGTATTAGTATTCACAACACTGGATACATGCAATGTACAATCAGCGAGGAAACAATTCAGAAATTGATGCATCATTGACTGAATGAACTGCTTCCTTAAGCAAGCACTTGCCATCCTCATCTTCATCCTTGTTAATTGAAAATGCAGGCTTCTTGGGGAAGTTCACGGCTGAAGATTCATTCTTGAGCATAGAATAGACTTCCAACATGGATGGCCTGTCCCCAGGCTTCTCTTGCACGCATAGAAGAGCCACTTGCATGCATCTCAAGAGCTTACAGGATGATGAAGAGTCATCCAAAGACGGGTCAATGAACTCCATGCATTTATCGTCTTTCCACTGCTCGTATGCCTGAAATTAAGAACGCCAGTTGGTTAAAAGTCAAAATTCATGCTCCTAAATTTGAGCCCAGAAAATTTTGGAATCACAAATAATCTCTACTTACATAATCGAGAAGATTCAGATTTTCATTCAGGCCGTAGTAACATGAGGTCCTTCTACCACTGATGATTTGCAACAGCAGTACCCCAAAGCTGTAGATGTCGTACTTCATCGAGTATATGCCCTTCCTCACATATTCTGGCAGAACATACCCACTGTATGCAATAACAAAAATTGGTTTTAAGCAGCAGGCTTTTAGCAGAAGAATACCTATGAGGTAACACTAGGAGGGCCTAGTTAGCTCTCTTGCTACGTCCCGACAATTCGGCTGGTATTTGCTTCAATGTCATCCTTCTTGAATATTCTCGCCAAACCAAAATCTGATATCTTGGGGTTCATTTCATCATCCAGAAGAACATTGCTGGCTTTCAAGTCTCGATGAATTATTGTGAAATTCGAGTATTCTTGGAGATAAAGAAGCCCCTGTGTAATGCCTTCTATGATATGAACACGTTTCACCCAATCCAATGAATATTTCCTTATTGGATCTGCATCATCAAAACCTAAAGACTATCAGAACAGGAAGCAAAATTAGAGCATTGCATACCATTGCGTAGCCCAAATGCTTAAAAGGGTCCACCTGCCCTAGCCCTTGTAGTGGAACTGAGGACCCATCTAAGCTTTTTGGAGTATCACACTAGATGTCACTTAAAAAAACCCAGGTTTTGATCAATGACTATCGTAAGAAGCATGAAAGATGTCGAACCAAATAGGTAGAAGTCCAAGCTCTTATTTGGCATGTACTCATAGATCAGCATCTTTTCTTCCCTGTCGCAACAAAATCCATTCAGGCGAACGAGGTTGACATGTTGCAGGCTGGCAGTGAGCGTAACTTCGTTCTTGAACTCCTCGAGCCCTTGGTTTGAAGTTTTCGAAAGTCTCTTCACTGCAATGTACTGTCCTTTGGGCAACTTGCCCTGAGAAACAGGTATGCCGATGGTCAGAACAGGGCAACTGACTTCCACTTGAACATGGTAGACTCAACAAAACTATTCACTATTTATGCTGGAAGCCAGTCTTTTGTCTATGACATATGTCACATAACCCCAAGGAACATAAATGAAAAACAAAACTTGAGCAGAAGGCATCCAAGTCCAACCTCCTATGATGAAACTTACAAGCTCGCATCCATAATTAAGAAGACCTACGCTGCATCACTAAAAATCTCAAGCTTATTGTGTTGTGTCGTGATGCCAGTTCTTTATACTTTTAGAGGCATGTAGCTTCAATAAGATATACTCACTGGCTCATTCCAACTAAATGATTGAAATCGTGAGTATAAATCAACCAGCTGGCAGCTGCTACAGAGAAAGCCGGCGTACCTATGTTTAACATATGAAAAGATTTGCTCTCTCATAGTAAGGGTAGCAAGTTCCCGTTACCTTTTTTTTTTTTTTGGTTGAAAAGTTCCCATTATATTCACTTTCTCAATTATAAATCAGACTATACATGAGAAGGACCACATATTCTTGAGCACAAGAAATAAGAAAAGTATTTGGGGGTGAGTTATTTTCCTTGCTCACATTATACAACAACAAACGCATGTTATAGAGCAAAAGGACCAAATCTGGCCCTCAATCGTGGTTCGTTCTCCCAACACATACTTCATAGGATTTGCAATGAAACAGAGAATAATAATCATTACATTAAGTATGGCCTCATATATTTTACCTTGTAAACAGGTCCAAATCCACCCTCTCCAAGCTTATTTTCACTGGAGAAGTCATCAGTTGCTGCTTTGAGGGTAGCATAACCAAATGTTCGCAGACTACGAGTACCACTCTCAAGACTTTCACCTTTACACACCATAGTCTTTAATCGGCTACTAAATCCTTTTATTACACCCAAAATACCTGCGAACCAACATCAAGAAAATGTGTCTAGAACTTTAATTCTTCCTAAGTCAATGTTCTTGATTCCCACAAAATTACAGTAATCCTCCAGTAAAGTTTAGAAAACGTACCTTTTGATTCCAATGTTCTCCTCTGTAAGTAGTATATCAGGCCAAATATAAGGAGAACAATTACAGCAATCGAAATAAGCATAACAAGCCAGAACCATCGCCTGTGTTGCTGATCTTCACTGGCCTCTTGAGCTGACAAGGCAATTAAGTCCTTGAATTACATTTAGTTCTACATTTTCAATGCAATAATTTTTTAAAACCTTCAGAAATTCCTGTGAGGTACTTAATCCTAACCTGTCCGAGAAAGGACCCAGTTCTGATCATTGCCGACCTGAAACACATTGTAACCAAGGAGCCCCTTTTCCTTGGCATAAGTTGCTTTGGCTCGGATGGCCTCCACACCATCGAAATTGATCCATACCGATCCCTTTCTGAAAAGATTCACCACATATGTACCATTATAAACAGGACTGGCTCCATAACCGAAATCTCGGATATAAGATTTTATAGCCCTGTATCCAAATGACCCATCCACCGTCACAGCAGGCCCCACCGCTGGATGGCCAATGGCATCGGCGCTTGAATCCTCGAGCTGCCAAGCATAGCCATGGTAGGGCAAGCCCAGAACCAGCTTTCTTGCGGGAAATCCTCTAGTCAGCAACCAAGTGATGCAGAAGTATGTGTTGTTCTGGCTTGCTGGGTCAAATAAAGCTGCGTGAGGGAGCGCAAATCTTTCCTTGGTGGGGAGATGGTAATCATACGCAATTAGGTGAACCCAGTCCAAATTTCTCTGAATTGAGTCAAGTGGGTAACTCACGGAGTTAAAAATGGGTTGACAATACACAGCCATTACTAGCAGCAACGGAGGCTTCCCAGATTTTCTTGATTCGTCATCTACAGCATCTCTCCACTCCCGCAAAAGGGCACTCAAATTGGTCATGTTAATGCTCCTACTGGGCAGGACCCCACAGAGATCAACCCCACTGAACCCATAAAGCCTTGCCTTTTCTATGGTAGACTCGATAAAGGACCTTCTTGAAGAAGACTCACCGAGCATCGAAACGAAAGCTGAAGGATCCTCTCGGCCTGCCCACGCTGCTGCCCACACTGATAGCAGAGTGGTGATCGAAGGGTTCTTGCGTTTCACGGTGCTCGTGAAGGTGGAGAAGAATTGCTCAGTGGAGGAGTTGACGGTGAGCTGATAGGTCGAAGAGTCGATGTAAGCAAAAGCGCATATGAGGTGAGAGAACAAAGAGGAATCGATGTCCGAGATCGGGATTTCGCTGCCGGCGTAGAAGTAACCGGACTTGACCCACGTTTGTGCCTCCGAAGATGGGCGGAGACAGAGGAAAAAGATGATGAGACATGCGATTTTGCCTTCGCCCGCCATGAGAGGCGGCTCTGAACAGAATGTGAAAGCGGAAGTGGGTGGCTTGAGATTACGGGAGGACGAAGAAGACCGCTCTTCTGGAGAGACGGTTGATTCCTCGACCGTTGTTTGGTCAAGGTTCACTTTCAGCGAATTCTTGCAACGTGGCGCATGGAGAGACGACTCCTTTTTTGCGGGATGCCATCGCTACGCTGTCTTGCCCGGGTCGTGGTCGTGGTCGTGGCCGTGGACTTTTCATTTTGGGAAAGGTCAAAAGCTAAAAAAAACAATAATAATCTTAAATTATATGCAGACATATTTAGTTTAAATTAAAAATTTTTCTATGACACCAAAAGTCTCAAATTGTAAATTTGTGATACATTTACCTTTTTTCAAAATTCTCTGTCAATAAAACCATTAAAAACTACTTATAAAGATGTCAAAAAGTAAACATTAATGGTGCTCATTTAAGGGTGATCGATTCCAAATTTCGTACAAATTCCACCTGAAACCTAAAACTTACTACTTGTGCATTTTTTAGAATCTAGAACATATTCTACATACCCGGAAATTTGGAACTTACCCAATTACAGATTAAAATCAAATCTAGGCTCTACCCAAATTCCACCTATATTATCAATTGCACAATTATAGTGAATTATCATCTTTAATAACCATTACTTGCTACTACAATTTATTGACACTAACTTATATTTAGACATTCGAAAAATGTCAAGTATTAACAAAATAAAAGTCTCAATCATAAAATAAAAACTCATATAGTAGTTCTAAATTATACACTTATCATCAAACGTTATAGGATGTCGCAAGATCGCGCAAAGACATAAATTAAGAAAAACACAAAAATTTATTCCAAGTTCTAGGTTACAGGTTTCAGGTTTCAAGTTTCGCTAATTGAGAACTTGGAATATACTTGTCAAAGTGAGATCTTTAATTTTTACAATTTGAAACCTATCTTGCATATTTTGGATCCTGAAACCTAAAACCAGATAAGTTCCCACCGGTCTAGTTCTCAGGTTTCAAGTTTTACCTTGAAACCATGCTCGCTCCTAGTCCATGTGACTTAAGTAAAATAAAAATCGAGTTATTTTGGCTGAAAATTCATTTAACAAAATATTGACAAAGGATAAATATGTCTCAGTTAAAATAGTTTAGGGTTTTTTATGTTACAAAAAAAAAAAAAAGGTTCAGAATAAATGTCACGCTGAGTATAATTTAAAGTTTTTTTTTTTTAAATGGCTTTTTCCCTTTTGGGAATGAATGTGATTGACCAAATATACGGGTCATGTATCACCGCATCCAGCCGATGATCAGGCCTATCTTGTTATGCAATCTCATCCTTAAGAAAAATTTTCAATAGGGCACCAATTGGACAGACGGTTCGGCTTCCCGATTTGAAGTATTTTGTCAAGCATATAGTTCAATTGAATGGATTAAGAGGGAAATAAATTATTCTAAAATTACAATCTCGTCAAAATTGAGAGAATGGATCGAAAGGGATTATTAAAGTTTTTCATGTATAAAGAAATTCATCTCTATACGCGTTCTTTTCATTGCTTTTCCCCCCGTTTACATTCCAATAACATTCTAACTCATTCCTTCCAAATCCTTTTACTTTATTGGTTATTGAAATCCATTCTTTTCCTTTGCATTCTTAATGTGTTTATGTGCTAACTATCAAACCCATGTTAATGTTAGACTGTATAAATCCATTGGATCTTGCTTTAACTCATCCAATAAGGGTGCGTTTGATAACATTTTTGTTTTTGGAAATAATTTTTATTTAGAAATAATTGTTTCTATTTTTATTCCCAGAATAAGTTTCTTATTCTAAGAATGCTTTTGGTAACTGAACAATTTTTTTTTCTCGGAATAAAAAACAAACATAAATGTGTTTGGTACGACCCTAAAAATTTATATTCTCAATGTTTTTCATTTAATTATAAAAATGTTAGTGGAGACCTAAAAATTCATGTTAAAATAAAAATAGACTTTTGTAAGAATTTAATTGACCAAAATATTCTAAAATGCTCTAAGAAAATCTAACATAATAGTGAATAAAAAATGAATGGTTGGAAATGACAACAAAGAGTCCCGCTGGTTTATAATTCATAATGTGAAGATGTTGATGGTAAATCTTTGGGCATTATAATAAATAAATGGATAGCCCTTTTAAACTTTTTTAACTATAAGAAGAAGAGCCAATGTTGCTTGATAAAATGGGCAATGGTAGAACAATTGAGGATGGAAGTGATCTTTGGTGTGCTTATTTGCACAAACTCATCAAATCTTCAAGCAAATGACATAAAAAATTCATGAAGCATAGACTATTCGACTGCTATAACACAAGACAAATTGTAATGCAAAACATTTGTTCAAAGCCATCTAATTTTCTATTAAAACAAAATTGTAGATGATTTTAAAGGATGTCTCCAATAGAATCTTAAAAGAAGAATACCGGAGTCACCAAACTTTCATGACCTAGTATTGTCTCTAAAAGAAAATGGTATTTTAAAATCCATATAGTAAAGCCCTAAAAGCTTATTCAATTTTGAATCCAATTTTCATCAAAAGATTCACATTTTTTTTATGTTAAACTAATTCTAAACTAGAATTAACACTATAATCTAGTAAAACTACTCAAAATCTTATTTCTATTTTTTTTTCCTAAATCTCATAATTGTTGTATATTTTATTTTTTTTATTCCAAAAATGGGCACTTGGATCGGGTTAGGAGACTAGACCTTGTGTCAATTGTGTAAAGATGAACATTAGGTTACGATGAACTTATCTTTTTTTAAATGGCCGTATTTCTCTTTTTGTTTCTAGGAACAAAGATGTAGGTTTTTTTTTTTTTTTATAATTCTAGTTTTGTTCCAAATCTATTCCCTAGCTACTAATCTGTTTCGGGTAATGGAAAAATTAGTTGACATTATCAAATAGATTTCTATTCTTTTTTTTGTTCCGGTGTTCCAGGGAACAAAAGAACAAAAGAATAGGAAAATAAGATGATTACCAAACAAGACCTAAGAGTAGATTTTACAATGAGATGTGATACTATAAATCCATCACATTATTGGACCAAACTTCCGATTAACATTAGTAAATAATGTCTCCTCTGATGTCATCGAGGTCACCACAAACTTGAAGCTGTAATACCAGGTTGAAATTGGAGAAAAGACGGTCATGTCATGCTCCTATCCTTGTGGAATCGGGGTGTGATGCCAACCTCCTAAGAGGAAACTTACAAGCTCTCATACATCATTAAGAAGACCTACGCTGCATCTCTAAATATCTCAAGCTTGTTGGGTTGTGTTGTGATGCCGATTCGTTCTGCTTCAACGAATGGAAGATTTGCTCTCTCGTGGTAAGGGTAGTAAGTTCACATTACCATTAATTTTCTTGGTCGTATAGTTCCCATTACCTTCACCTTCTCAATTATAAATCAGACTATAAACGAGAAGGACCACATATACTCGATCATAAGAAGTAAGAAAAATATTTGGGGGTTAGTTATTTCCCTTGCTCGCAATATCAGCTGAAGCTGAAGCTGCAACAACAGGTTGAAATTGAAGGAATTAGAACTAGACCGTTGAAATTGATTAACTAATCTGGAAAAGTTTTGACTCTTTCTTTAATCAGAGCATGAAGAGAGGAAACTGCCGAGGATGGATAACGGATGTCATAAACTCACCTGCTTGAGAGAGACCCCAGTTCTCATCACCAGCAACATGCCATGCAATGTAACCTTTAAGTCCTCTTCCCTTAGTGTACGCTGCCTTGGTACAGATGGTTTGTATATCATCATAGCTGATCCATGTCGTCCCAGAAAAGCAATAGGCAGACACGACCGCGGAGTTGTACACTGGTAGCATTGTTTAGGGATATGTACGTCGTGATTTGATTGTACATCCTCATCCCCTCGAGGATATCGCCGGCCCAGTGGAGGGCGCAAAGTAGCCGTGGTTGTTCACATCCGCGAGAGTGAATGCGCTACCATAAAACGGAATTCCGAGCACGATCTGCTCTGCCAGCATGCCGGCCTGAATCCACGCGCTTAACCCGTCGTCTCCACTTACGCCGTTCCCTAAATTAAAAGGATTGACGGTTTCATTATCAAGAAAATTACGAATTTAACGAGAACTGATAGAGGATTTTAAATAAAGAACAAAATCCATGTCAATTACTCGTGGAATAACACTTTATGCTTTGAATGGAAAATTGTGTTGTAATTCTCTTGACGTTGAGGTAACAGAATTTTTGAGTTTTGATACAGAAAATTGAGGAAATTTCGTTGTACCAAAGAATAGTCAAAGTTTACAACCCCAGAAGTGATACAATCCAAGCTCGCCGCCATGGCAGCCACCGGATAATTTGTGTTAGACCAGTGGTGCGGCGAGTAATGGACCGCTGCCGACAAAAGCAAGCATCCTTGCCCGAGCTGGCCACCTCAGCAGCTACCGCAGCCCGCCACTCCTGGAGGAGCAACCCCAAGTTGGCCATCTTCTCGTCGCTATCTTGGGACTCCAATCAAGAACGAGGCCATGGAAGCCGTTTGACCGAGCCAGGGCAAAGGAGGAATCAATGAAAGATTTTCGGGAGCTCGACTGGCGCGCCATGGATGCAATGTTGTCCGCGATCGATTTGTTACCCCCGCCGCCAATGGACAGGAGGGTTACGACCGATGGGTTTTTCTGCTGGACATCACGAGTGAAGGCTGCGAAAGACTAAGCGTGCGACGACGAAACAACTACCTGGTTCGTCGATGCGTCGACGTCAGCAAATGCGCAGAAGAGATGAGTGAAGAGGGCCGAGTTGATGTCGGAGGCTGTGATGCCGCTGTCCGGGAACCAATAGCCTCCTTTGACGTTTTGGGCCATGCATGAGTTGATTTGGAGGAGAGAGAGAGAGAAAGGAGATGAAGAGAAAGAGAAGGACACGATTATAGTCGGAAGCCATTTTTTATGAGTTACACGGAGGAGGTTGTACGTTTTTTAGCTGGCTTTATACAGGATTTATCGGACTGCATACGCATGTGGGGCTCAAGTTTAGTGGTACGGGGATGATGATCGTGACTAAGAAATTTCATGTGAATAAGGCTCTTTCCTGTGCTCTGACCCGATCGATTAAGAAGGGGAAGTTCTTTTCTGCACTCTTTTTCATGATAGATTACTCACAAGTCTGCGCTACAAGGATAAATTATTATAGGAGTGATTGTTCATGTTCTAAAATGAGTTTGAGCTATGATGGATCACAAATGGATTGAGTTCCAAACACCCCATAATGCCAAAACTTGACACGGATGGATACCCAAGTGTCAAAACTTCCAAAATGTGTACTTAAGTGTCACAATCGGAGAAGAAATAGACACTTACATGTTAACGGCGAGAAATTCCAGCCAAAATGCTAACGTGCCATTTTCCAAAGACTTTTTTTTGTTGAGGTGGCAATTATTTATAAAAAAAAATTACCCACGTGACGTTGACATAACCAGCTTGTCCCAAAATGATGTCATTTAATCTCCAAAAATTGATTTTTAATATAAATATTAATTAAATTAAAATAAAATACTAAATTTAAAAAAAAAAATGAGTGGCAGCAAATTAGCGAGGGCCTCTACGGCCCTCAGTATTCCTGCCCCCCAATATCACCAAAAAGGATTGGCAACGATGGGGCAAGGGTCGGCCGAAGTCGTTGGGCCTCACCCAATCGAGCCAAGGGCTGCCACTAGCAGGGGCGAGGTCCTTGTTGAATCTAGGGGAGGATCGCGAGCCCTCGCCCTAGATCTAAGCAAGGGCCTATAGGCCCTCTCCGGCGGTTGGCCAAGGTTGCTGGCCACGCTAGGGACCTCGATTGACCCTCACCCCACCTCACTGGCCCTTTCTAGCAATGGTGGGGCGGCAGCAACAGCGAGGGCCGCGGAGGGCCTCACTGATTTGCTGCCGCTCCTTTTTTAAAATTATTTTTTATTTTAATTTAATTAATATTTATATTGAAAATCAATTTTGGGGGCAAAACGACGTCGTTTTGCACATTTATTGCTGAGTAGGCAACTCCAGCGAGCCACGTAAACTAATTTATTCTTAAAATAATGCTATATCAGATTTCCAGCTGCACTTCGTCGGAATTGGCACTTAAGTGTCCCATTTGAGTGTCCATTTGTGCCAAATTTTTTTTTTGTTTTAAAATGACAACCTTTTGGAACTTTTGACATTTGAGTGTCCATTTGTGCCAAATTTTGGCACTTGCGGTGAACTATAGCCCATATGGATCCTTCAAATTTGACGTTCCCCATTCAATTTTAATAAAATATATGCACTAGGTTCGTGAAATGCTTGCTTGGGCTGCATTTGGTATTCTTTAGATCTAACAACTCAAATCATCTGATGCACAATATAATATTTACATAATCAGGCAAACTCATTTGATGACTTCATTTTTCAAAGGCCCTATTTAGGGAGTATGCATTGCATGCACCCGATACATGTGAATCCACGATATCCAATCATTAGATCATGGGAGTTCCATGTAAGATCCGCACAATTCAATAATCGAGATGTAGTGGATCTCAAGGACAACGGTTGACTCCGTCAACTATGATGCGTGGGGAACGAGCTATTCGTTTTCTCATCAATTGACCGTGCTTCGTGCATGGAACTCCGACGGTGATTTAAGGGACCGCAAGATGCAATATTCACTATCTTTCGTGGATTGTGGAAATGGGAAACAATGCTAATGTCTGAAAAACCAGTCCATCCACGAATAGATCCAAACAACTGAACAAGCCCTCTGATGCCAATCATATCTATCGTTGTCTTGCTAGTCTGTTGATGTTACTTTGTATGTTTCCCGCGTTGTTTCGTGAGGAGCTCATTCGAGTTTCTTGTTGACGCCGTAACTAACAGGGCATGCAATAGGTCGCCCTTTTCACTGAGCCGATTAAGATGAGATGGGATTACAAATCTCCTTATTACTAAGTTTGGTTGTCCAGATTTGAATCAAAATAGGAGACAGAGGAAAAGATAAAGAAATAGGTGATTTTACCTTCGCCCGCCATGAGAGACAGCTCGGAAGAGAATGTGAAAGCGGAAGTGGGCAGTTCGAGATTTACGGGAGGAGGAAGAAAACCGCTTTGCTGGGGCCTTCAATCGGGTATACGTAGGAAACCAGAACTCAAGTGTCATTGCTTCTTCAGACATTGGTCTTTCTCAGACATTGCGAAGGAAACAAGAACTCGAGAGTCGTCGCTTCTTCAGTCAAATCAGTGTCCGACGGTTGGTTCCTCCACAGTTGTTCAAGGTTCGCTTTCCTCATCGAGGGTCTTGCAATGTGGGGCCATCGAGCGACGACTTGATTTTAATAGGATGCGATCGCTAGGCTGACTAGTCTATCGTTGCCTTACGTCCTAGTACTCATTCTCACCTCTATGAAGCATATACAGCGACATGTGATTCAATTTAAATACTCAAACCACCAGGAGCAAAGACACCCATCCAACAAGAATGCCTTGAGAGTCATTATCCATCATGATCTTCAAACATCTAGTATCCGTAAGTCGAACCTGACTGGGGGTGCAGGCGGTAATAGATTCGGTGTACGCCGGCCACCGGGATTTGATGCCGAGCTGACATCACCATTTTGAGCAGGGTCACTCTTCCGCCGACTGTGGCTCGTCCCAAACCGAGATGAATCAGTGTGTCCATTGGAGGCCGCATCGAATGCGCTCCTCCAGTTATCACCAGATGAGGGTCCATTACTTCTTGGGCTTTCTGCGCAATATAGATATGGATAACATCAGCAGCTGAGGTAGATTTTTCTTCCTTCTTTTTTCAATTACCAGGAAATAAGTGCAATATAGGAAGCACTGCAGTCAAGTCTCTGATAGTAAATCGAGAATCAATCAAGAGGCCTTCTATGAAAACATCTCAAAGAGGAAGAGGAAGAGGTTCACGTCACAAAGTACTAAAGGATCATGGGAAGGATTCTACCAACCAATGGTTTCCAAAATCACAAATTCGCTTTTCCAAGATAAATACATGAAAATTCAGATTCAAGAAAACCTAATTTAAACTGCACTTTAGTCCGCAGCTAGCGTTTTCTCAGTTCCCAATTTGAATTTTGATGCAAATTGCAAAAGCTTACCTTTTCTAAAATCACAACACCATTCTTCCACATACAGAGAAATTATTAGATTCGAGAAATTTTCGCCATTTAAATCACAATAAAGACCAGTATCCTTTTCCATTCCCAATTTGAAGTTTCATGCTGATTGGAGAGGCTTTTACCAGTCAGTGATTTCTAACATCACAATTCTGCATTTCCAGAAACATAAGATTTGAGAAACTTTCAGCATTTAAACCACTTGAGACCGCCAGTTGGAGATTAAATTCTGAAGCACTGGGCACACCATTTTATCACTATAAACCAGGGAAGAAAAAAAAAGAACTTCTCCCAAAGGGTAAGCTCCATTAAACTTTACAGCATAAGCAACAGCCAAAGGCATACTAGCAGAGAGAAATCAATTTGGAAACAGAAAGTCCTTTAAGAAATTAGTTTTCTTAACCCTTCAGACACAACTTATAAGAATTATACTGCCATGGCACACAAGTCCTACTCCATAAGCTGTTCAGATTTTAAAGATGCACTGCACATTTAACTAAAACCACACTAGCTATTACCTGCAGGACTGCTGCTATCAGACCAGCTAGAGGCAGCAGATGCTCGATTATCGTGAATGCTGAGTTGTCTTGTGAGTTTCGACGGGGAGGGAGGCCTGTTTCGGCATTTTTCCCTCTTACGTTTTACATTCTAATCCTCTAGAAGCAGTTCTTCAATTCTTGCTGTGCTTTGAGCACTACAATCCAATGTAAACAAGAAAGGATGACTAATCATTCAAGAATAAACCTTCATTAATGATATAGAATAGTGTAAAAAAGGTTACATATGAAGCATATTAGTGCTGTAGAATTGGAAACTGTAGCTACAAAACAGAACACGATAGATATGTGGTCAATGCAATATTCTAATATATGTTTTCATTATAGGGAACCATTTCCAACAACATATGGTCAGATGCAATAGATGCTACTTGCAGTGGTCTTAACAAACCACCACTCCGAAAAGGAATGCTTTGAATACCTTGCATTTGCACCATGTAGTAAGGAACACGAGCATACTATGAAAAATTCAAAAGAAAAAAAAAATCGATTCACCAAAACAGAAACAATCAATGTGATCTTCAAGCTAACCTGATCGAACTGTATAATTGATTGAGCATGTCCTCTTTGGCTTTCTCTACTTGGCAAAGTACCACGGCCTGCTCAGGGACATAAGAAGCTAGTGAAATAAAAAGCAATGCCACTGTCTCAGCAAACATAAGAACAACAGCACCAAGTAAAGAAAACTGACTTTTGGAACGTTAGCACCAAGGCTGTTGAGAACTGCTTTGACATAACCACGAACTTCTTGGGACATCCACTGAAGTTCTATCTTCAAAGAACTCCTACAGGAACACTGGCAGTTGGAAGAGTGGAAAGTGAAACAGATGGATCTTGCTTGCAGTCGCTAAAGATAAAACAAACCCATTGATTTTCTATCTCCCTTTAGGGGTTGATGGTTGTTTCTTTTTTCCCCCTTGCGGAAGAAGGGAAAGGAAGGGAATTTGTTACAAAGCAATACCATTAGATGACTCACCAGAGAACCATTGGAGAGGCTTTGCCGGAGGGGGAGCCCAGATTCTCCCTTCATTTGACCTCCAGTAGAAGGCAGGACAACATTTCTTAATTTGTTCAACCACTCAACCTTCTCTGCCATAGTCTCAGCCTTCAATACCACTGCACCATGAGCTACAACATGGAAGCAGGACATCCAATTGGCAGTTTGAAGGGATAGTCAAAATCCTAAAGATAAAAGACATAATGTATGAAAGAATAAGTACCTTTCAAGATCTTGTCTTGTAAGGAACCTTGCTAGTTATCTTGAAGACAAGACCAGGTCCTTTTCCGCAGTCTCGGACCATTTGATTTTTATCCTTGGAACTTTTTGGTGGGGGTTCATCATCATCGGAGATTTCTTCGAGGTTACATTCCTGATGAATTCATCCAACGGTTGCACAACCAACATGCAGAAACAAACAAAAAGCTAAGTACAACTTCCAAAGTAGCTTGACCAGGGTCAACTGTATTACAAATGTGAACTTTTATACTCTCACGATGAGAATCCGATGGACAGCAATAAATGACAAGAAGTAAACACAAGAATAAGGGATGGCCACTCAGCAAATGAAAGGGACAACGGATGGTTTTGCAGAGTATTTGATAATTTGAAGGGATGACTGGTAAGCATAAGCACAGCCAACAGATACATGCTTTCTTCAATAACTAGTCTAATGGATACATGCTGCTATACCTATGGAAAAAAAGAAAAAGGCAGATACATGCTGTCATTCTTTCCAACATATTCTCCGGATGTGAGAGCTTAACAATATTGTGCAGCGATTCAAGTCAGAAACAAAAAAAATAAAAAGGAAATGAACCTGTTTTAGATGCACCCAAATTGAAATGATATGGAGGTAAAATAGTGTTAGTTGATTGGCCAAAGTGCATTTATCTTATAATAAAAAAAAAATACACTTGTCTTATTTACACTTTGAATAGCTGCATCCAAGTAATCTGCTTCAGGTGCACTGGTGTGAAGAATTTCAATTGGATACGGCCTTACTGCATATCTAAATATCAGGGTGGAGTGAAAAAAATCACTGAACTTCTCTGCATCTAGTTTGGCACTTGAAATAAGCAACTTCATATCAGGCCTAAAGTGAGCAATATCCTATAAGGTGACAACCATAGAGATATTTTACTGGGAAGTCTATATTTACATGTGACGTGCAATAACACATTCCAAAAATATGCATGGCCATTGTCTATCCACAATCCTACTCTCCAATACAAACCTTGCAAATACTCAAAAAATTGTTTCTTAGCATGATCATATTCTGGTAGATAATAACCATATGCATATGTCCACTTGAGCACTCACCTACACTCAACTATCTGCAAACATCAAAGGAACCCAATTTAGTTTCACAGAAGCAGGTCAGGATAATAAATCAAAAACACTCCATCAGATTTTAACATATATAACAGCTGTATTTACATTCCAAACTGAAAATCACATAAATCATATTTAAGTTGAATTAAGTAATAAAACCTGTTGCCAGGCCTCTATGATGAACTTCAACTGTGACTCCGGCTGGCATTGTGTGTCACTAAGCTTATCGAGCTGACAAGAAGAAAAGACAAAACCTTATTTAATCAATAGCAAAGGGTCAGGAAGCATCAGCAGCACAACATAATTAAACCAGATAAATAGAAAAGCCATGCATCTTGCTTCCTATCACAAGAAAACAAAGATCAATCTGTTAATTTAACATCACAAGCAGTTTATCACAACTCAACCTGCCCAGTTGCCACTTAGCATCAACACATTTACCCAGTATAGATTCTTCAGACACAACTGCAATCCTTAGTGTACTCAATATCCATGACTGTCAGACTAAAATGTTAGCCCAAGTACAGAGAGGCAAACACATACAGAAACAAAGATCTTCCTGGTCTTGTAGCACTCCTTACACTTGGCCAATGCCTCTGCAACAAACCGTGGCCCAAGAGCTGAACCTCTAATTCCAACTGAGAGTGGTAGAGACATCTCTCTAGAGACAGAAACCTATCGGGCCGACAAGCTGTCGGAGGTAAAAGCATCAGGGACACCCCACAAGCAGCAGTGTGCAACCAACTTATCAGTGAAAGCTTATGCACAAAGGAACCAAGGGATAATTATGCCAAGGACTCCAATATCAATGAAGCAAATACCAATCATCCAATCCTCCTCTCATAAGAACGCAAAAATTACGTTGAAGAACGACAATCTCAACCCCTAGAACGCGAAATCTCACCTTCACAAAGAGAATTAGACTCCTCCAAACTCGAAAGGAACCCATGCGAGAGAAACGGATCATACTTCTCAGGGCCAGTAGCATCAAGAGCACACGCATCCCAATCATCCGCCGAAACCTCGGAGATGGAATTAACAACCGAGGGCGATATGTGCTTCGGCCTCGACTCCGCCGCCGCGACATCCTGCGCGACAGAACACGAACCTATTCATTCCGTACATCCCGGAAACAGAACCATCGCGAACGTGACTAAAAACATACCTCGGCGCCCGGCGCCGTCAGAGCATAATAGCCGAGGGAAAGATCGACGGTCTCGCGAGGCTCCAGAGACTTCTTCGACCTCCAGAACAGCGCGCGGATTCCGGCGGCGGCGGTGGCTCGGAGTCGGAGTTGATGACGAGTTCGTCGGAGGGAGGAAATTGGACGGAGGCCCAGAAGTTGCCGAGAGACCAACGCGAGCACAAACCTTATGCTCGATCTCCGCGTTGGAAACAGTGGGAGGCGAAGGCGGTCGGGAACCAGCTGCGACTGGCGAGGCTCTCGGAGGAGGCGACGTGCCAGAGGCAGATGACCGGCGAGGCGGAAGCGGAGGCGGAGGGGGTGGGATGCGCTGAGAAGGAAGTGCAGCTCGTTCTCTGTCTGCTCTTCGACGAAGAGAGAGAGACAAAACCCAAAAAAATTCAAGTGAGGAGAGAGAAAATTTAAGCGGGAGCGCAGCGCATTTATTACCCTTCTAATCCGTCCTTTCTTCTGCCGGCCGAGCCGAGCCGAGCCACCAGTCATTTATTTCGGAGAGAGTGAGAAGAGAGAGGAGAGAGACAGAAGCGCAGAAGATGGAGGGGCGTCAGAGTGGTGGGCCCCAGGAGCGCTTTTGAACGTCTGACGCCGTCGCCTACGTGGAGCCACGTGTCGACTCCTGAGTGGTCTTACCCACCGCCTACGTGGAGGGTAAAACCCAGCCAATATCTTCTCGATCGAGGGTCTTGCAATGTGGGGCCATCGAACGACGACTCGTTTTTAATAGGATGCGGTCGCTACGCTGACTAGTCTACCGTTGCCTTACGTCCTAGTCGTGGCTATGGACTTTTCATTTTGAGAAGTTATCAAAAATTCTAAACCATACCATTATAATTTTTTTTCCAACACCAAAAATCTCAAAAATATATATGTGTGATATATTTATTCTCCATCAAACTTATGTCTATAAGAGTTAAAAATGAGAAAAGTATCAAAAAAGTCTTAAATCTATTGCATTTGTACAAATTCAGTCAATTTTTTTTTTTAATTAGACCAAAACATTTTCGTATTGGTATCAATTCAGTTTTTCTAGCCAATTTTAGCTAGTTGGCGCTATTGTGGACACCGACCTGCCGGCCGACAAATGCTGAAATGGCAATTTTTAAATAATTTTTAATTTTTTAATTTTTTATTAATTTTTTTCCTTTTCCTCTTCTTCCTCTTGGCCTTCTTCTCCTCCAACGGCTCACCGACCATTCGGCGAGGGCCACACCCTCGCCACGCAAATGCCGCACAAATGTCGCTAGGGCCTCGCCAGCCACTAGTGAGGCGGCCTTTGCCTGCAGCTAAGCCATGGCGAGGGTGGCCTCACTCATAGCCCTGAGCAAGGCCAAGCGAGGGCCGTGAGGGCCTCACTGGCGATGGGCAAGGGCCACGACCCTCACTACTGGTCGACAAGGGCTTCGTGGCCCTCACCCAATGGCCGGCAAGCCGTTGGAGGCTTGCCCACCATTGCAAGAGAATGGCTCACCGGCCATTGCAAGCAGTTGTTTGTTATGCTTGTTGACAAGCCAAAGGTAAGGCATATTTTTTATTGTAAGTCAGAATTGATCACATGCATACAGTCAAGGTATAGCAATAAATTTGCTATCGATCTACCATCAATGCATTAGCATGAATAATGTTCGTATGCTATGTTCAACGACGAGACGTGATGATTAGTGATTTTACTTACTAAGTTTTCAACTCCTCGTTGTTTTCCTCAAATTTATAGGTATGGAAGTCTCACTCTTTGGAGCCAAGGCACACTAAAGGAGATAGGAATCTCTTGACCTATAGTTGATAGAAGATTAATATAAATAAGAACATGTCCGTAGAAAAGACTTTATAAAAATAGTGTGTTTCATGTTGTGTTTTCCTAACTACTTAATTGTCGAATTGTTTAGGAGATAGTTGTTGTAAACATTCCGCATGCTCATAATAACAAGATAAAAAGAAATGGCTCGACAATCACTATCATACAACCCTTCCTCACTAGACCTTCCGTTTCTCTTAGAGACATCGCCCACTCCTGGCGGCATCCCGAAACTTTCTCTAGGGCATCATGTTCTCATGAACGAGGCAACGTCACACGTTGTTTGGGGGTAAAGGCGTGCTCTTGGACCATCCCTCATCCCAAACCGATATTGTTCTCTTCGAGGCGTGCTCTTGGACCATCCCTCATCCTAAACCGTTATTACTCTCTTTAGGGATTGCTCCTAGACCATCCAAGTCAAAGATTTGTCCTTGGCATAGCGAAAACTACTACCAAGAAGCATCAATGGCTTTTATTTTTCATTTTTGTGACCACACATCATGCATTACACGAGCTTGTTTTTATCTTTCATATTAATTGATGCAAACAAGGCCTGAGGGCGTGCTCATGCAAGTGTTTGTATGCCATGACCTATAACATCATAACTATACTAATATGCCGAGCGCGGCACGGAACTTGTGGTTTGAACCGACACATTTAATATCAATCCAAAGTCAAGTAAGACTCGAATCGACACGCCTCGATACCAATCTAAGACCAAGCAAGGCTCGGATCCATCACACTTTAACGTCAATCCTAAAATTGAGTAAGACTAGTCTGTGACCTGGGACGTGACCATACTTATGGATGCAAAAACATGAATAATCATGCAAACACTCATCAACATGTACACAACTATGCCTGAAGGAGAACACGACCAAGCTGCTCATGGCTCAAATTGACACCTCTCAATGCGTGTCTAAGGCCGAGCGAGACTTGTCTATGATCTTGGGCATGATGCATCTAAGGACATGAGCACACCATACAAAACATTCCTCATTATGCAAATAACTAAGCATGGTGAGTACACATCCAAATTCAACAACGTAGATCATCGTCCTAGCTGAGGGTTAGGGATTCTACTTACAACCGACGAAGCAGTGGCGGTTAGCCAAGAATGGCTAAGTGGCGAAGGCGAGTGAGCGAATGTGAGCTAAGAGAGAGGGAGAGTGCAAGAGAGGGAATAAGAGGAAGAAGCGAGCCAATGGTGGTGAAAATGGGAGAGGGTCTTTTATTTATAAACATTTCCTCATTAAATGACCCTCACAAGTGGCCTAATAAATTTTCCTTTAGTGGCAAGACTAGTTTGATGGTATAGCACCCTAATTTGATGATGTGGCACCCTAGGGTTCTAAGGAGATGATTAATAACTTTTGTGTAATCTCTTTATTGGTCTGCTTAAGCTAGTGAATCCTCCCTTAATCATGACTTGTCTTTTTGGTTCTCCAAGCCAAATCCTCTTATAAGTAGTACCAAATCTCCACTTGCCACATAAGTAAGTGAGCCATACCTTTTCATTTAATGCCAAGACTTGGTAATCATTGGTCTTGGATAGCTTACCAAGTAAATTGATGATTCATTCTCTCATTAAATGTCTAAGATTTGGTCATCCTGGCTTTTGGATTTGGTCATATGTTTCTTGTTACTTAAGTAGCTTACAAGTTACTTAAGTTATCATATGTAATAATAACCAAATCCTACTCCTTGCCACCTAAATTCCTTACCACCTATGTTGATGAGTCATGCTCTTCATTTATGGATTAACATCTAAAGAACATTTTACAAACATGAAATGGAAACCAATGTAATCGCTAATATTACCGGGCGAGAGCTTTTCATGTTCATTCATAGTCAACTATGTCATTTAGACCAATGTTTGTGGCCAATTCATGATTGGGCAAGGTTGTAGGGATGTGCAACCAGGCTAGTTCTACTTGGGAACTAGACCAGCCTATTTGGAAAATAAGTCCAAGATTGATTCCTATTAAAATCGATTCCCAAAATTCAAAATTGGTTTGAAACGATCTGGTCCTGGTTTCAAGCGAATACCCACTGGAGAATCAGACTAACATGATGTTTTAGAACCAATTTTGGAACCAGTATTGTAAGCCCAAAAGTCCAAAACCTTATATTTTTTCCCTTGATTTCTAATCTTAGAACTACATTTTTCCTTTCACATAGCACTTCTCCTTCATCGTTCCTCTTCTTCGCTCGCTTCCTTCCCTCGTCGGCTTACAGTCGCACCGTCCATCGTTGGCTCCCTCTCGTTTTATTTCATCTCATCAACAAAGAAGACCTCATCTGTAAGCCCTATATGTGTTTTACGTTATCTAGGTTTCCTTATTCAATGCCTTGCTCTGATGTTATTTCGCTCTCTTTTGGAGTTTTAGTCGAACGTCGTGGGTTGTTCTTTCTTGTGCTCGTCATGCATTTTGGTTTTTTGATTTGTGGATTTGATGATGGCTTATGCTGAGAATTGGGTAGATAAAAGCTCGTGTGAATCTTCTTCTCCTTCTTCCCTCCCAAGACTGCCTCCCACCTCACTCCCGCTCTCTTTTTCCTCCTCCACCTTCCTCTTCAACCCTTCTTCTCTTACTAGAAGCATCAAGAGCGCTAATTTGTGTTGTCACAGTAGCAATTCACTGGTTTTTGGTTTGGGCAGGAGGCGAAATCAAAGGGCGAAGAGGGGTTTGACTTGTAATGCCTTATTTGATCTCGGTGTGCCTGAGCTCATTGTCATTGCGGGTATCGCCGCGCTAGTGTTTGGGTCTAAGAAGTTGTTAGAAGTCGGGAAATTAGGAGGATTACATTGTTGTACTTATTGATTACATATGTTTAATGTTTTCATACAAATTAGGAGGATTACGTTGTTGTTTTCTCAAGTATATGTAAAGTTTGAAGCCATATAGGATATCAAGCGATTGCAAAACAGGTTCCAATGCAAACGGGATAGACCATGAGTCGGATCGGAAAAATAAGTAGGTTCTTAAACAAATTCCAGTGCAAACAAGGTAGGGTACATGGTCCAAAAAAGGAAATTAATTATAATAGAGTAGGGTATAGGGTCCGGGTCTGGAAACTACCCATCCTAGACCTGATCATCATTACGAGACTGGACGTAGCCAAGCTTGATCGGCGTAGCTAAGTCGGTGGCCTATCCTGGCCTAGCACATGGGTTGGACTAGCTGGACACAAAGCCGAGTTGATCGATCTTAGGGCCAGCTTATGGCTTGGCACAAGACCGAGCTTATGGCTTGGCGCATGACTAGGACTAACCAGCACATGATTGGGCTTGTCACCTAGTGCATGGCCAGGTGGTAAGATCACTGAACTGGTTTATGAATGATTTTTGATCGATCTGTGATCTATCGCAAGTGATCCATGACCAATTCATCACTGGTCCATGACCGGGCATAGTAAATTTATGGTTGACTCTCAATTTTTATGTGATTGCGTGGAATCGATCAATCCACGATCGACACACGATCGCATGGGATCAATTCATGGTCATGGGATTAGTACATGGCTGAGCGAAATCACCCATGACTGATGCATGACTGCACGAGATCGATCCATGATCATCTATCAATCCATGGTGGTACATAATCATCTAACATTCATGATTTTTGACCTATGAGAAACAGCTATGATTCTAGTATGCTAGTGGCGAGAATCGATCGTGGATCGATTCAAGAGATTAACCATATACCGATTAAAGAACCAGTCATGGATTGATCGAGGGATCGACCATGGACTAATCTAACGACCATGCAAGTGGATTTGAGTCGTTCGGTTAATGAATGACCACCCCACCATAGCAGTTGATCGAGGGATGGTCACGTCTCATCATGGATCAATAGGCGATCATGAAACAATCCCAAACGGTTGTGTTCCGATCTCAAGTAATTCCACATGGTCATGTACCAACTGCGAGTGACCATGAGTCGACCCTGTATGATCACGTGTCAGTTGTGGATTGATCGATCTTGAACAACCACATGACATTTGGGAGTCGGTCTGGATCGGGCCTAGAGTCGGTCCAGAAGCTAATCTACTCAACTAGATCTAGTCCAAGGGCCAGCCATTGAGCCCACACCTTAGGCCACTAGCCTAGTTGAGAAGGCAAATTTTACCTATGACAACCACACCAAGGGTGGCTTCGTAATGAACCTTGGATGTGTCGAAATGATTGATAGGAGATGTGCACAAAAAGCTCTTACACTATCCCAATTGCACTTTTAATAGTCTATGTCCCATGCTTGCCTATTCTTTAGAAATGGAAAAGATAGAATTTTCTAAAACCCCTTTGGTCATTTAATGAAGGTGGTGATTCATCATCTTAGGTCTCCACTTGAGGATTTAATAATCATTACCTAAGATTTACCTTGAGGACTTAATAATCATTACCTAAGATTTACCTTAGGGGTTAAGTAAGGGACTCTTGAACAAATGTACTAATAGAAAAGAGACACGATGGCTAATTATTACTATTCTAAGGCCTAGGTGCCACATAACTCTCTTTAGGGTTCCACATATTCAAAGTGACTTATTCTTTAAGAATGGGTCAATTACCTAAGTGAAGTAATTGGAAGAGAACTTGGTAGAATATTCTAAAAGACCAAAACTTGAAAAGCATTTACAAGCCTCATGATTAATCAAATCCAGGCATTTAATGAGAATGGTGAGTCATTGACTTAAATGTCCATGGAAAATATGATCATCATTACCATAGGATTCTCTTTGGAGAATAAGTAGGTTAAGTCATGATGGCATGGTATAAGTGGTCCAATGGGAGAGAAACAAGTAAGCCAACAATCATTACATTAGGTCATTAGGTTGACACTTCATAAACTTAAGTGTGCCACCTTGCAAATTAGTGCGCCACCTCAATTTTGCAGTCGTGCCACTCTAAAAAAGGTGATTGAGTCATTTGGACAAGTAATGATGAGGACGATATCTATAAATAAGATGAGCTCCTCATTCATTTTCACTATTTAAGCCCTCTTGCTCTTTACACACCATTCTTTCCCTTGCTCTTGGCCTTGCACCATTGCCCCTCATTAAGTCGCTCATGCTCGTTTTTGAGGTCCATCTAGGTAAGTAAGATCCCTAATTCTCCTCTAGGGTAGTAGACTCTATTATTGAGTTTGGTTAGGTGCTCACCTATTCAAGCCATGGGTAGATGTAAGATCCTTAGTTTGGTTTTCTCATGTTGGTGGTTGAACGTGTGTTTGAATTGTTCACGCTTGGAATAAGGTCGAGGTTCGCTTGGGTTAGGTTCAACGAGAGGCAAGATCACCCAAGGCCATTGGATTGGTATCAAAGCATGCCAGTTCCAAGTCTTGTTCAATGCGAGGATCGCCGAAGGCCGCACGATCTTGGATCGACATTGAAGCGGCTAGTTCTAAGTCTTAATCGGTACGGGGATCGCCTAAGTCACAAGGTCTTGGTAAGGTATTAAAGCGTGTCGATTCTATGTCTTGATTGACGTGAAGACTTTGTGCTTGACGTTTGAATCAAGCCACAAACCAAGAGTCATTCACAGCATGAAGTATATTCATATCGGGTCGAAGCCAAGATCTGTTGAACTTAGGATCTTCACAAAGTAAGGTATACCAAAGTCTCAAGGTCTTAGATCAACATTGAGGGATGTCGTTTCCAAGCCTTATCTGATGCAGCGATCAGCACTAAGTGATCGATTCAAGTCATGGATTAAGGATCGTTCCCAACATGTTATATAGTGCAATACAAGGATTTATGGCACACACAAATGAGTGAGCACGCCTTCGGATCATGTATAAATCGGCTAAAAAGAAAAGATAAGAATCGGCATGTGTGACGCACTTATGTATGCACTTGAAGAGGAAAAAACGTTTGTCACCAAATAGCATTAACAACGATACCTCCTTCATTAAACGGGATGCCCTAGTTGAGTCAAGATGCCTGGATCTTGAACCAAGAAGTCTCAGAAAGTTAGCCCTGAGAAGGATCAATCGAATCAAGAGGACCTGGTCGAGCCAGGATTATGGTAAAATAATCATTTTATGCATGCCGATATATGCATGAGTATAATACGTTGAGGTGCTCATTTTTAAGTTGATGGTAGTTTTATATGGACATCATGTATTTAGTCAAGGCATGCCACTATTGATCCGTCATCAACACTATTTGCAAGTGTTGTACTTACTAGACTTCAATAATATGATGTTTTTCTAGTAAAGAATTAGGAATTTTACTTATTAAGTTCCCCGACTCACTCTACTATCTTTTAGGATTATGTCAATTTTGAGAACTGCAGTCAAGCTAGAGGAGATATGAATTCCCCTATCATATGTGAAAACTTATAGGGTGATATAAAAAGGAAAGAAGAGCTTGTAAATGTACTGTTGTAATATAAAGTAATGTATTATGTGTGATATATGTCCTAGTCTTCCAGCTATTATTTGTTTGGGAAGTTTGTTTGTTAACGTTTCCGCATGTGTTTATTTACGAGATAAAAAGAATTAGGACGGCGACAAGTCTAGGACCTCACAAAAATAACCCCAACTACTCAAAACTCTGGAGATGGAGTTAGGGTTGTTACAATCCACGACCAACCCTTCTGGTTGAGCGATTGATCCACAGCCAAATAGCTTGAGTCAACTTGCGTGATTAGTGGATCGACGCACTGCCGATCCCTTGATCAGCCCATGGTCAATCCTTCAATCAGGCCATGGCTGATCCTTTAGTAGTCCTCCCGATTAGGTCGATCGGTTCATGATCAATCCTTAGATTGGTCCATGTCCGATCCCCACTATCGGTGCACCGATTCCATGGCCATTTCTCATAGGTCAAAATTGTGGATGTCACAGCCGAGGCTCGACAATCGGCTAGAGGAGGAAGAAGGGAGGAAAAAAAGAAAAGAAAAAAAATTCAAAAACATTAGTATAATCTTAGGAAATTATTAAAATATAAAAAAATTGCATGTCTTAAAAAAATTTGAGAATTGTAACAAACATATTATTCTATTTAGAAATTCATCCAGGAAATAAAAATGAAAAAAAAAAAGAAGTTATTTCTCAACATAAATTATTTTCAAAAATAAAAATATTACGAAACGCACTCTAAACAATCATTCTTCTCAACTCATTTTCTGTTTTCTGTGCTGATTATTTTGATACATTATTTTCCTTTCCATTTTCAACACATTTTTTCTACTAACATTCAAAACCATGATAAAGTCTAAAGCTCCTTTTAGAGTTACAATTACGATCTAGGGCGAGCTTGACGCCATATTAAGCTCTACCAATCGGCCATTAGCTTGATGGCGGTGTTGAGCTTACGCATAAGTGTGTGTGTGTGTGTGAGAGAGAGAGAGAGAGAGAGAGAGAGAGACGGTCATGGAGACGAAAACGAAGGGAGGAAACTCTGTCATTGAGCATAGCGATGGCAATATGATAGTGATTGTCGACGATGGCAACGGCAGGATGGAGGCTGCGGCAGATGGGGTGTGGGTCTGGGTAGAGGATGGAAGAGAGAGGAGAGGTGGCCGGGTAAATACAAAGTGAAACGTCTATATATCGCCGTTTCGTTTCGTCCGCGGAGATTATAGATGAGATTAAAGTAGGAGACAATGGATCCGCCTCTTTCTCATTCCAATCAGTACACCTTTTTAAATCAGCATTCGTACAAACTGAGCATTCCAGGAGGAATGTTTTTTTCTTTTTTTGGGACCGGAGAAACTGTCTCACAGCGAGCGCTCGGCATAAACTCCCAGGGAGCACTGGCGCGGGGACTCACCTCCCACGATGCTCCGCTTAAGTCGCGCTTTAATGCGCACGTGGTGACTCAAACCTCCCCCTTCCGCAATTAGAGGGGGAAAGGCCCAAACCAATGCCCCCATAGCGGGGTGGGTTCCAAGAGGAATGTTTATCTCTACTCCAATGGTAATCTCCGTTCTCGTCTCGTTTTCTAAGGAATAAAACCTGTATTTTGTAAAGCGTATCATTACTACTACTTTTTCTTACACAATTTTTAAGAACATATTTGACATTTGATCGATCCTCTCAAGTTATCACATCGTTTCGTCTTATAAGATGAGAAGAACAAAAGAAGGGGGGAAAAAGAAAAGCATCTTTGCTTTATTGGCCTCTGAGGAATACATGACATTGTGAGATGGAGACTATAATTCCATTACATTTTGGGTCTGAACTTCAATCAGTATCTGTAGAAAATGTCTCCTCTGACGTCGTCTAAGTCACCACGCATTTGAAGCTGCAACAAGAAGTTGAAAATTGGAAGGAATTAGAATTAGGCTGTGATAAATAAATTGGTCAACTGATCTAGAAAGTTTGACTTCATCTCTAACGACAGCATGAAGAGAGTAAATAACGAATGGATACGACGAAGTAGAACCAAATCTTGGAAAGTTTTGAAAACAAATACTAAGTTGACCATGTATTGACGTAATAGACTTTTGCTTCACCAATGCAACCATCTCTTCGTACAAAATGATCTAAGCCACGTGACCAATATAAATTAAATAAAATGGCGTCGGTCTGAAGCATGCACTTATTTTTAGAGCTTAACATCTATATCCATTACTATCCCTTGTTCATAGAGAGGTTAGGTAGATATTGCTTTTTCCTTCGCGCTCTTGTACTTCATTAAAGAAAACAAAGAAAATATTTTTCCCTAAATGACAAAGTATGTAATACAAGTTTGATCTAAACAGACAAGAACATTATTAGATTTTCGCTTAGAAGATGATGGTTCGGTTGATTATACTCTATGTAACTGTGATTAGGGCTAGACTTTGCATATGGTGTATAACACGAATCTCGTAAATTCACCTGTTTGAGAGAGAACCCAGTTGTCATCACCAGCAACATGCCATGCAAAGTAACCTTTAAGTCCATTTCCCTTGGCGTACACGACCTTGGTAGAGATGGTTTGTGTATCATCGTAGCTGATCCATGTTGTCCCGGAATAGCAGTAGGCGGACACAACCGTGGAGTTGTATACCGTGGTCGCGCTGTTTTGGGATATGTATTTCGTGATATGATTGTACACGATTGTCCCATCGGAGGATATTGCCGGCCCAGTGAAGGGTGCGAAGTAGCTGTGATCGTTGGCATTTGAGAGGACGAATGCTTGCCCATAGAAGGGGAAGCCGAGCACGATTTGCCCCGCCGGCATGCCGGCCTGAACCCATGCTCTCACCCCGATGTCTCCACTTATGCCGTTCCCTGAAATTAAAAAGGACCGATGATTTCAGATGCAGCATATATCAAGAAAATTGCGAGTTTGTGAGTTTGATAAGCATAGGTGAAGGATATTAAATGAACAAAAATGTTCATGTTAATTACTCGTGGAATGACACAGTATGCTTTGAATGGGAGACCATGCTGTGATTCTTTTGACATTGAGGTAACAAAATTCAAAGTCACGATACAAAAATTTAAGAAAACTCCGTTGTGCCTCAGAATAGTTAAAGTTTATTACCCAAAAAAACAAGTCAAAGTTGCCACCCTACCTGGATCATAGAGAGCAGCTTGTGGTCCTGTGGTGGAGGACCAACCGGGTCCAAAGAAATCATAGGACATTGCATTGATCCAATCCAAGCTCGCCGCCATGGCGGCCACAGGATAATCCGCATGGGACCAGTAGCGCGGCGAGTAATAGACTGCTGCCGACAAAAGCAAAGCATCCTTGCCCGAGCTGGCCGCCTCAGCAGCTGCCGCGGTCCGCCACTCCTGGAGGAGCAACCCCAAGTTGGTCATCTTCTCATCAGTGTCCGGGTATTCCCAATCAAGATCAAGGCCATGAAAGCCGTTGGACCGAGCGAGGGCTATGGAGGAATCGATGAAACTCTTTCGGGAGCTAGACTGGCTCGCCATGGCCGCAAAGGCAGTCGCATTCGAGCTGCCACCGCCAATGGACAGGAGGGTTTTGACCGATGGGTTCTTCTGCTGGACGTCACTAGTGAAGGCCGCGAAAGACTGGGCGTTCGTCGACGATATGACTACCTGGTTTGTCGATGCATCGAGGTCAGCGAACGCGCAGAAGAGATGAGTGAAGAGGGTCGAATTGATGTTGGAGGCTGTGATGCCGCTGTACGGGAACCAATAGCCTCCTTTGACGTTTTGGGCCATGCATGAGTTAATTTGGAGGAGAGACAGAAAGGAGAAGAGGAGAAAGAGAAGGATATGATTGTTGCTGGAAGCCATTTTTGATGAGTAATGTGGAGGAGGTTGTACATGTTTGAGCTGGTTTTATAGAGGATTTGTTGGACTCTATGCACATGCTGTGGCTTAAGTTTCGTGTTAGTTCTAGAGTTCTGACTTTTTCCTAACTCTAGTCTAGAACATCAGGCTTAGTGCAATGTGGATAATGGTCGTGACTAAGAATTTTATGCAAATAAGGCATTTTCTCGTGCTCGAATGACCCAGTCAAGTAAGAAGGAGGAATTCCTTTCTCTCACTACCTTTCACGATAGATTTGAACCATTATATATATAACACACATGGGCTGCAAAGTGAAATTATTGTATGAGTGTTAGTTCATATTCTATATTGACTTTGGACGATCGAAAATGGTAAGTCCCATAAGGCTCCTCCAAATTTGACTATCCGAGTTAGTTATAATTAATGTATGTACTAGCCTATAAAATACTTGCTTGGCTAGATGTGGTATTCTTTAGATTTGATGGTTCAAACCATCCAATCCAATATCTAATATTACATAATGGGGCAGACTCGTATGTTGATTTTGTCTTTCCAAGACTCTTTCTAACGAAAGGAGCATTGCATGCACCAAATGCATGTGAACTCACTCCATCCCAACCATCAGATCATGCAAGTCCATGCGAAATTCACATGATTAAGTGAGCGAGTTGAAAGAGTCTAAAAATGGCAGTGAAATTTGTCAACTATGATGCTAATCGAGCTGACCATCCCAACCATCATATCATACGAGTCTCACAAGAAATTCACAAAATTTGGTGGCCGAAATGAAGCGATCCGAAAATGGTAGTCAAATTTGTCGTCTATGATGAGTGTGGAACTGAGTTATATTACTTAATTTTTCAATGGTCAACCGTCCTTCACGCGCGGAAAGCGATGATAATTAAAGGAACCGCAAGATGCAGCAGCCCACAAGGTAAATAGCGAAATGGTTAGACAGAACTCGCCGAAGTGGAAGTCAACGTTAATGAATGCAAAAAACCAGATCGCTACTCCATTCGGTCCGCTTACGTGTAAGATTCGATCAACACGATCCCATGTGTTGTTAATGTAACATGCAAGTTTCGCACGTTGTTTCGTGAAGAGTTCGTTCGATTTTCTTGGTCAACGCCGGAGCTGACGGCGCATCATCATCCGTTAGATTATCCTGTTGGTTGAGAAAATAATGGCAAGTGTCTATGATACGGGACACGTATCGTTTCTCTATGGAGACTGTGCCTGGAGTCGAAGGAGCAATTTTGCTAAAAAGGGTATCTCGGTTCTTGTTAGCAACGTAACTCAAAATGATTGATCGAGACCTACAAACTTGTGCCGACAGAAAGGTAGCTCTCCGCCCATCACCATCCTCTGGTTGTGTCCAAAGGAGAAAAGCTTCGCCTTTGCGAGTAGCAGCACACGATCCTCGTAGCTTTTTGCCGGCGGCTGCAAGTGCCGCGAGCGCAAACCTCGTGGAATGTGTAAAACAAACTTCCCGTTGTTCATACCTGCACGTATGCTCGGGTCATCCTGCCTGCTTGTCTTGAATTATCCATGCTGATTAACCATAAGAGAAGATGAGCATATGTACCATGATTCATCTGTCATTTGTACGCTTTCGAGGTATTGGACGGCATTGGATATGAAATCTTAAATCTCTTCTGTCGGATTCCCTTTGTTCATATTCTTACACAGACTTGTAGCTCTGATGGCTGATGACATTAGACGTATTTCGAATCGACGAACAGCGTGACTGAGAAATTCGAATGGATTGAGGAGCTACAGCATACGTAATCTGTAGATGTCAATAGTGTAAATAGAAATAAAAGCTATATACATTGACGGATTGAAATATGCTTAGCCCTCAAATGCATGATTGGATTCTCAGTCAAATTAATCGCGTTGGTGCTATCACACATAATGCATATGTTCGGTTGTTCCTCACCAAAATTCCTTAGTTGATGCTTCATTCGCAAAAGTTACAGCAGCTATCTAGAGCCACATACTCAGCTTCAACAATTGCAAGGGTAATTGAATTTCACTTCTTTGAAAATCACGAAATGATCATGCAATTCATTATTTGAGAATTGCCAGAAGTGCTCTTTTTGTCAATTTTGTAAACTATGAAGTCAGCGTCTCAATGTCCCAATAACATGAAATATGAGTTGTTAAGATTCCCTTTGATGATTTGTTTCACAACAGTCAAATGCAATTCCTTTAGATTAGAAACGAGCGCATATACATAAGCAAAACAAAATATCAGTTCTAGATGCTATCAAGTACAATAATGATCCTATCATTCTCTTATATAGCTTAGGATTGACAAACTTACATTTATCACCCTTGTCAAATTTGGTTGAAGGCATTGGTGTATCAATTCTCATGTTTCCATCCCAAAATTCTTCACTAATTCTCAAACATTTCTTTTCTTGAAATGTGAAAGTGCCAACTTTGGTTTGTTTGAGTTGTAGTTCAAGAAAGAAGTTTAGTTTCCCCATTGTCCTTATTTCAAACTTGTTTTGCTTGATATTAGCAAATTCTTTGCAAATAACTCATTAATAGATCCTAAGATGATATCATCAATATATATCTAAAAGCTGAATGTGATCTTTCTTTTGCATAATGAAGTTGTGTCAACTTTTTATTTTTCAAAATAAAATATTTTTCAACGAGAAAAGTATACAATTTTCCATGCCAAGCTCTTGGAACTTGCTTGAGTCCATAAAGAGCTTTCTCAAGTTGATAAACACAACTGGTCTTATCAGGTTCTTCAAACATTATGGCTGCTGTACGAACACTTTCTCTTTAATATAACCAATTGGAAAGACATTTTTCACATCCATTTGGTTAAAATTATAACAAATGCATAAACCAACAACAATATCTCAAATGAATTAAATTTAGGATGTCACAATTATAATGTCAAAGCAAGACCTCCTCTAGTAAGTGTGTGGTTAGGAGACGAACCATGCAAAAGCTTATGAGCCTGTAACAATTCGGTCTGACAAGGGTGGAGAGTGTTTGCTATGACCCGAATGCTCAAATAAGGAGTAGCTCCTAACAAGCTTCTAAGATGAGACTACACATATTTTAGTTGGTTTTAAATAGGATTTATTGGACCACATGCGCATGTTGTAGCTTAAGTTTCATATTAATTCTGGAGTTTTGACCTTACCTAACTCTAGTTTAGAGCATCAGGTTTAGGGAAATGTGGATAATGATCGTGACTAAGAACTTTCATGCGAATAAGGCCTTTTCTTGTGCTCGAATGACCGAGTCAATTAAGAAGGAAAATTCTTTCCCGCACTCTCTTTCACGATAGATCTAAGTGATTCGAACCTTTATATAAATATACACACACGGGCTGCAAAGAGGAATAGTTTATGTGGGTGAGTTCATATTCTAAATTCAGTTTGGACCATTGAAAAGGGTGGCTCCCATGTGGGTTCTCCAAACCTGACAATCCCAATTCAATTTTAAGTAATTTATGTACTAGCCACGTAAAATACTTGCTTGGGTACATGTGCTATTCTCTAAAATCGTAGTTGACTTTATCTTTCGAAAACTCTTTTCATTGGAGCATGAACCCATTCCATCTCAACGATCAGATCATGTGAGTCACCAAATCATTCTGACTAAATTAAAAATAAAAAAAATCATGTTACGATCTGTTATACTACATAAAGTGGTCAGCATCTCAATCAACAATTTCCGATCAATTCAAGTCATCCAATGCCAGCCAAAATGAAAGGAGAAAAAAATTAATAGAAAAGAAAAGGAAAACAAAAATTATAAAAAAATATTCAAAAATTTGTCAAAATATTATTTAAAAATATTCAGGTCAGCATTAATCATATCACGTAAAACGGCTAACATTCACGTTAGCGAAATCCAACCTACATAGCCAAATGGACTGAATTAGTACTAATGTGAAAATCTTTAAAACTAAATTGATCAAATTGAAAAGTTGAAAACAGAATTGGTACCAACCTATTATATTTAGTACTTTTGTTAGTATTTTTCCCTTAACAGTTTACTAGACAAAAGAAGGAACACTTTAACTAGCAGTGAGCAAGATGGATGACCGAATTAGGACTGCCCGAATTAGACCAAACTAGCCGATTGTGGACAGTTCTAGGGAGCGCTGCTCCGATTCTCCATACCACCCAAACTGAATCAATTTATCTATATATATATATTTGTCAATTTCTTAAAGAGTAGCACCGTGAAGTGAAGAGTGTAAACTCAAACCCTAATCTCGTATTAGCTCGCCAGCTCCCGAGATGCCTCGTTCTTCGGTCATTCTTCACAGACTGAGTTAGTCACAGTCGTGCCTAGTTGCCTCCGCCTCTCTCTCTCTCTCTCTCTCTCTCTCGCTTCTCACGCATCGTCTCTTTCCCTCTCGTCCCTCTCGTTCTACTCTCAAATGGCAGAGCGGCGCCACCTTCTCTTGCCTAAGTCACATCCCTTTCGCTCGAGCTTCACGCCTCCCTCTCGCGGTATCGTCTCAACTCTCGGCTCCTCTCTTGCTCTGTTTCTTGCATCTCGATCCTCGTCAAGGTAATGATCTCTTTTTTGCCCTTTTGTGTCGCACTTTCCGTGTCTCGCGGTTCATTTTCACGAGACTTTTGCTTGATTCTCGGTCTAGTTGTGTTCTGTGAAGGCAAAAGTCTCTGAATCGTCCAATCACTTCAACCTATATTAAGAGAGAAGAAAGAATATTGCCAGATGCGTGCGGTTTGGGATCTGATTTGCCCGTGACTCAGTCATCTCAAGCCGATTGTGAGAACGACGCCTTGAGTTCGTGGTGTGATCGGACAAAGGCTGGGAATAAATGGAGCAAGCGATCAGTTCCATCGGACCGCTCGGGAACTGAATCGATTCTAGAAACTGAAAACCAATCCCTCTGATCTGGTTCTTGGTTCCTAGGTTGGATTGAACTGAATCGGAAATCAATCACCTCTAACTTGAATTGCCTCTAAATGGTAAAAACATATACAATTGTAAAAAAATATTACAATTACTTGGGAAAAAAATGCCGCTGGGACAAACGAAGTACTAGGCAACCCAATAAGTTGACAAAAGATTCTATGGTATTAATAGTCACAACATTGGATTTATGCAATGTCCAATCAGCGAGGAAACAATTCAGAAATTGATGCATCATTGACTGAATGAATTGCTTCCTTGAGCAAGCACTTGCCATCCTCATCTTCATCCTCGGTAATTGAAAATGCAGGCTTCTTGGGGAAGTTCACAGCTGAAGATTCATTCTTGAGCATTGAAGAGACTTCCAACATGGAGGGTCTGTCCCCAGGCTTCTCTTGCACGCATAGAAGAGCCACTTGCATGCATCTCAAGAGCTTACCAGGATGATGAAGAGTCATCCAGAGACGGTTCAATGAACTCCATGTATTTGTCGTCTTTCCACTGCTCATATGCCTGAAATTGAGAACGCCGGTTGGTTAAAAGTCAAAATTCATGTTCCTAAATTTGAGCCTGAAAAATTTTAAATCACGAATAATCTCTACTTACATATTCGAGAAGATTCAGATTTTCATTCAAGCCATAGTAACATGAGGTCCTTCGACCACTGATGATTTGCAACAGCAGTACCCCGAAGCTGTAGACATCGTACTTCATTGAGTATATGCCTTTCCTCACGTATTCTGGAGGAACGTACCCACTGTATACAAGAACAGAAATGGGTTTAAGCAGCAGACTTTTAGCAGGAAAATACCTGTGAGGAAAAACCTAGGAGGGCCTAGTTAGCTCGCTTACTAAGTCCCAACAATTCGGCTGGTAATTGCCTCAAGGTCATCCTTCCTGAATATTCTCGCCAAACCAAAATCTGATATCTTGGGTTTCATTTGATCATCCAGCAGAACATTACTGGCTTTCAAGTCTCGATGAATTATTGTGAAATTCGAGTATTCTTGGAGATAAAGAAGCCCCTGTGTAATGCCTTCTATGATATGAACACATCTCACCCAATCCAGCGAACATTTCCTTATTGGATCTGCATCATCAAAACCTACGACTATCAGAACCAGAAGCAAAATTAGAGCATTGCATACCATTGTGTACCCCAAATGCTAAAAAGGGTCTAGCTGCCCTAGCCATTGTAGCGGAACTGGGGACCCATCTAAGCCTCTTGGAGTATCACACTAGATGTCACTTAAAAACACCCAGGTTTTGCTCAATGAATATTAAGAAGCAAGGAAGATGTCGAACCAAATAGGTAGAAGTCCAAGCTCTTATTTGGCATGTACTTATAGATCAGCATCTTTTCTTCCCTGTTGATACAAAATCCAATAAGGCGAACGAGGTTGACATGTTGAAGGCTGGCAGTGAGCATAACTTCGTTCTTGAACTCCTCGAGCCCTTGATTTGAAGTTTTCGAAAGTCTCTTTACTGCAATATACTGTCCTTTGGGCAACTTGCCCTGAGCAACAGGTACGCTGATGGTCAGAACAGGGCAACTGACTTCCACTTGAACATGGTAGACTAACAAAATTTTTCACTGTTTATACTGGAAGACAGTGTTTTGTCTATGACATCACAAAACCCCAAGGAACACTAATGAAAAACAAAACTTGAGCAGAAGGCATCCAAGTCCAACCTCATATGATGAAACTTACAAGCTTGCATCCATCATTAAGAAGACCTACGCTGCATCTCTAAATATCTCAAGCTTATTGTGTTCTGTTGCGATGCCGATTCTTTCTGCTTTTAGAGGCATGTAGCTTCAATGAGAAATACTCACCGACTCATTCCAACTAAATGATTGGAATCGTGAGTATAAACCAACCAACTGGCAGCTGCTACAGAGAAAGCCGGCATACCTATGTTTAACATATGAAAAGATTTGCTCTCTCATTGTAAAGGTAGGAAGTTCCCATTACCATTTTTTTTTGGTCGAAAAGTTCCCATTACCTTCACTTTCTCAATCATAAATCAGACTATAAATGAGAAGGACCACATATTCTTGAGCGTAAAAAATAAGAAAAACATTTGGGGGTGAGTTATTTTCCATGCTTGCATTATGCAACAACGAACGCATGTTATAGTGCAGAAGGACCAAATCTGGCCCTCAATCGTGGTTCGTTCTCCCAACACACATACTTCATAGGATTTGCAAAGAAACAGAAAATAATAATCATTAGCATAAGAATGGCCTCATATATTTTACCTTGTAACCAGGTCCAAATCCACCCTCTCCAAGCTTATTTTCACTTGAGAAGTCATCAGTTTCTGCTTTGAGGGTAGCATAACGAAATGCTCGCAGACTAGGAGTACCACTCTCAAGACTTTCACCTTAAACACCATAGTCTTTAATCGGCTACTAAATCCTTTTATTACACCCGAAATACCTGCGAACCAACATCAAGAAAATGTGTCTAGAACTTTAATTCTTCCTAAGTCAATGTTCCTGATTCCCACAAAATTACAGTAATCCTCCAGTAAAGTTTAGAAAACGTACCTTTTGATTTCAATGTTCTCTGTAAGTAGCATATCAGGCCAAATATAAGGAGAACAATTACAGCAATCGAAATAAGCATAACAAGCCAGAACCATCGCCTGTGTTACTGATCTTCACTGGCCTCTTGAGCTGACAAGGCAATTAAGTCCTTGAATTACATTTAGTTCTACATTTTCAATGCAATAATTTTTTAAAACCTTCAGAAATTCCTGTGAGGTACTTAATCCTAACCTGTCCGAGAAAGGACCCAGTTCTGATCATTGCCGACTTGAAACACATTGTAACCAAGGAGCCCCTTTTCCTTGGCATAAGTTACTTTGGCTCGGCTGGCCTCCACACCATCAAAATTGATCCGTACCGATCCCTTTCTGAAAAGATTCACCACATATGTACCATTATAAACAGGGCTGGCTCCATAACCGAAATCTCGGATATAAGATTTTATAGCCTTGTATCCAAATGACCCATCCGCCATCACAGCAGGCCCCACTGCTGGATGGCCAATGGCTTCGGCGCTCGAATCCTCAAGCTGCCAAGCATAGCCATGGTAGGGCAAGCCCAGAACCAGCTTTCTTGCAGGAAATCCTCTAGTCAGCAACCAAGTTATGCAGAAGTCTGTGTTGTTCTGGCTTGCTGGGTCAAATAAAGCTGTGTGAGGGAGCGCAAATCTTTCCCTGCTGGGGAGATGGTAATCATACGCACTTAGGTGAACCCAGTCCAAATTTCTCTGAATTGAGTCAAGTGGGTAACTCGCGGAGTTAAAAATGGGTTGACTATACACAGCCATTACTAGCAGCAACTGAGGTTTCCCAGATTTTCTTGATTCGGTATCTACTCCATCTCTCCACTCCCGCAAAAGGGCACTCAAATTGGTCATGTTAATGCTCCTACTGCGCAAGACCCCACAGAGATCAACCCCACTGAACCCATAAAGCCTTGCCTTTTCTATGGTAGACTCGATAAAGGACCTTCTTGAAGAAGACTCACCGAGCATCGAAACGAAAGCTGAAGGATCCTCTCGGCCTGCCCACGCTGCTGCCCACACTGATAGCAGAGTGGTGATCGAAGGATTCTTGCGTTTCACGGTGCTCGTGAAGGTGGAGAAGAATTGCTCAGCGGAAGAGTTGACGGAGAGCTGATAGGTCGAAGAGTCGATGTAAGCAAAAGCGCATATGAGGTGAGAGAACAAAGACGAATCGATGTCCGAGATCGGGATTTCGCTGCCGGCGTAGAAGTAACCGGACTTGACCCACGTTTGTGCCTCCGAAGATGGGCGGAGACAGAGGAAAAAGATGATGAGACAGGCGATTTTGCCTTCGCCCGCCATGAGAGGCGGCTCGGAACAGAATGTGAAAGCGGAAGTGGGTGGCTTGAGATTACGGGAGGAGGAAGAAGACCGCTCTTCTGGGGCCTTTAATCGGGTTTACGTAGGAAACCAGAACTCAAGTCCAAGTGTCATTGCTTCTTCAGACAGTACGTCGGAAACAAGAACTCGAGTGTCGTCGCTTCTACAGCCAGATCAGTGTACGACGACGGTTGATTCCTCGACCGTTGTTTGGTCAAGGTTCACTATCAGTGTGGGCAGCAGCTACGCTGTGGAGAGCGACTCATTTTTTGCGGGATGCCATCGCTACGCTGTCTTGAGTCTTCTGGTTCCTTCCGCCCGGGTCGTGGCCGTGGACTTTTCATTTTGGGAAGGGTAAAATGCTAAAAAATAATAATAATCTTAAATTATATGCAGACATGTTTAGTTTAAATTTTTTTCAATGACACCAAAAATCTCAAATCGTAAACTTGTGATACATCTACTTTTTTTTCCAAAATTCTATCAATAAAACCATTAAAAACTACTTATATAGACGTCAAAAAGTAAACATTAATGGTGCCCATCTTAAGGGTGAGTAGTTCTAAATTCCGTACAAATTCCACCTGAAATCTAAAACCTATCGGTTGTGTATTTTTTAGAATTTAGAACCTACTCTACATACCCGGAAATTTGAAACCTATTCTATTACAGGTTAAAATCAATTTTAGGGTCTATCCAAATTCCACCTATATTATCGATTAAACGATTATAGTAAATTATAATCTTTAATAACCATTACTTGCTACTACAATTCATTGACACTAACTTATATTTAGACACTCAAAAAAAGTCAAGTATTAAAAAAGTAAAAATCCCAGTCATAAAATAAAAACTCATATAATAGTTCCGAATTATAAACTTATCATTGAATGTTATAGGATATCGCAGGATCGAGCAAAGCCATAAATCAAGAAAAACACAAAAATTTGTTTTAGGTTCTAGGTTTCAAGTTTCGCTAATCGAGAACTTGGAACCTACCTGTCAAAATGAGATATTTAATTTTTACAACTCGGAACCCACCCTGCATATTTTAGATCCTGAAACCTGGACCCACTAGTCTAATTCTTAGGTTTTAGGTTTTACCTTGAAACCATGCTCGCTCCTAGTCCACATGACTCAAGTAAAATTAAAATCAAGTTATTTTGGCTGAAAATTCATTTAACAAAATATTGACAAAGGATAAATATGTCTCAGTAAAAATAGTTTAAGGTTTTTTATGTTAAAAAAAAAGGGTTTGGAATAAATATGTCATGTTGAGTATAATTTAATTTTTTTTTATGGCTTTTTCCCTTTTGGGAATGAATGTGATTGACCAAATATACGGGTCATGTATCACCGCATCCAACTAATGATCAGGCCTATCTTGTTATGCAATCTCATCCATAAGAAAAATTTTCAATAGGGCACCAATTGGACAGACGGTTCAACTTCCTGATATGAAGTATTTTGTCAAACATATAGTTCAATTGGATGGATTAAGAGGGAAAGAAATTATTCTAAAATCACAATCTCGTCAAAATTGAGAGAATGGATAGGAAGGGATTATTAAAGTTTTTCATGTATAAAGAAATTCATCTCTATACGCGCTCTTTTCATTGCTTTTTCCCCGTTTACAGTTTAATAACATTCTAACTCATTCCTTTCAAATCCTTTTACTCTATTGGTTATTGAAATCCATTCTTTTCCTTGGCATTCTTAATGTGTTTATGTCCTGACTATCAAACCCATGTTAATGTTAGATTGTATAAATCCATTGGATCTTGCTTTAGCTCATCTGATAAGGGTGCGTTTGATATCATTTTTATTTTTGAAAATAATTTCTATTTAGAAATAATTTTTTCTATTTTTATTCTCCGAATGAGTTTCTTAATATAAGAATGCTTTTGGTAACTGAACAATTTTTTTCTCAGAATAGAAAACAAACATAAATGTGTTTTGTACAACCCTAAAAATTTATATTCTCAATTTTTTTCATTTAATTATAAAAATGTCCGTGGAGACCTGAAAATTCGTGTTTAAATAAAACTAGACTTTTCTAAGAATTTTTAATTGACCAAAATATTCTAAAGTGCTCTCAGAAAATCTAACATAATAGTGAGTCAAAAATGAATGGTTGGACATGACAACAAAGAGTCCTGCTTGTTTATAATTCATAATGTGAGGATGTTGGTAGTAAATCTTTGGGCATTTTAATAAAGAAGTGCATAGACCTTTTAAACTTTCTTAACTATAAGAAGAAGAGCCAACGTTGCTTGATAAAATGGAAAATGGCAGAACAATTGAGGATGGAAGTGATCTTCGGTGTGCTTATTTGCACAAACTCATCCAATCTTCAAGCAAATGACATCAAAAATTCATGGGGCATAGACTATTTGATTGCTATAACACAAGACAAATTGTAATGCAAAACACTTGTTCAAAGCCATATAATTTTCTATTAAAACAAAATTGTAGATGATCTTAAAGGATGTCTCCAATAGAATCTTAAAAGAAGAATACCGGAGTCACCAAACTTTCATGACCTAGTATTGTCTCTAAAAGAAAATGGTATTGAAAAATCCATATAGTAAAGCCCTAAAAGCTTATTCAATTTTGAATCCAATTTTCATCAAAAGATTCACATTTTTTTTTTGTTAAACTAATTCTAAACTAGAATTAACACTATAATCTAGTAAAACTACTCAAAATGTGATTTCTAATTTTTTTCCTAAATCTCAGAATTGTTGTATATTTTATTTTTTTATTCCAAAAATGGGGACTTGGATTGGGTTAAGAGATTGGACCTTGGGTTGATTGTAAAAAGACGAACATTAGGTTACGATGAGCTTATCTTTTTTTAAATGGCCGTATTTCTCTTTTTGTTCTTGGGAACAAAGATGTAGGTTTTTTTTTTTTTTAATTCTAGTTTTGTTCCAAATCTATTCTCTAGCTACTAATCTGTTTCGGATAATGGAAAAATTAGTTGACATTATCAAATAGATTTCTATTCTTTTTTTGTTCCGGTGTTCTAGGGAACAAAAGAACAAAAAATAATTTTTACAGTGAGACAATACTATAAATCCATCACATTATTAGACCAAACTTCCGATTGACATTAGTAAATAATGTCTCCTCTGACGTCATTGAGGTCACCACGAACTTGAAGCTGTAATACCAGGTTGAAATTGGAGAAAGGACAGTCATGTCATGCTCCTATCCTCGTGGAATTGGGGTGTGACGCCAACCTCCTAAGATCAAACTTACAAGCTCTCATACATCATTAAGAAGACCTACGCTGCATCTCTAAATATCTCAAGCTTGTTGGGTTGTGTTGTGATGCCGATTCTTTCTGCTTCAACGAATGGAAGATTTTCTCTCTCGTGGTAAGGGTAGCAAGTTCACATTACCATTAATTTTCTTGGTCTTATAGTTCCCATTACCTTCACCTTCTCAATTATAAATCAGACTATAAACGAGAAGGACCACATATACTCGATCATAAGAAGTAAGAAAAATATATGGGGGTGAGTTATTTCCTTGCTCGCAATATCAGCCGAAGCTGAAGCTGCAACAACAGGTTGAAATTGAAGGAATTAGAACTAGACTGTCAAAAATTGATTAACTAATCTGGAAAAGTTTTGACTCTTTCTTTAATCAGAGCATGAAGAGAGGAAACTGCCGAGGATGGAAAACGGATATCATAAACTCACCTGCTTGAGAGAGAACCCAGTCGTCATCACCAGCAACATGCCATGCAAAGTAACCTTTAAGTCCTCTTCCCTTAGTGTACGCCGCCTTGGTACAGATGGTTTGTATACCATCATAGCTGATCCATGTCATCCCAGAATAGCAATAGGCAGACACGACCGTGGAGTTGTACACTGTGGTAGCGTTGTTTAGGGATATGTACGTCGTGATTTGATTGTACATCCTCATCCCCTCGGAGGATATCGCCAGCCCAGTGAAGGGCGCAAAGTAGCTGTGGTTGTCGGCATCTGCGAGAGCGAACGCGCTACCATAAAACGGAATTCTGAGCACGATCTGCTCTGCCGGCATGCTGGCCTGAATCCACGCGCTTACCTCATTGTCTCCACTTACGCCATTCCTAAATTAAAAGGACTGACGGTTTCATTATCAAGAAAATTTCGAATTTAACGAGGACTGATAGAGGATTTTAAATAAAGAACAAAATCCATGTCAATTACTCGTGGACTAACACTTTATGCTTTGAATGGAAAATTGTGTTGTAATTCTCTTGACGTTGAGGTAACAGAATTTTTTAGTTTTGATACAGAAAATTGAGGAAATTTCGTTGTACCAAAGAATAGTCAAAGTTTACAACCCCAAAAGTCAAAGTTGCCACCCATACCTGGATTGTAGAGAGCCGCAAGTGGTCCTGAGGTAGAGGACCAACTGGGTGGATAGAAATCATAGGCCATCGCATTGATCCAATCCAAGCTTGCCGCCATGGCAGCCACCGGATAATTTGTGTTAGACCAGTGGTGCGGCGAGTAACGGACCGCTGCCGACAAAAGCAAGCATCCTTGCTCAAGCTGGCCGCCTCAGCAGCTACCGCAGCCCGCCACTCCTGGAGGAGCAACCCCAAGTTGGCCATCTTCTCGTCGCTATCTGGGGACTCCAATCAAGATCGAGGCCATGGAAGCCGTTCGACCGAGCCAGGGCAAAGGAGGATTCAATGAAATACTTTTGGGAGCTCGACTGGCGCGCCATGGATGCAATGTTGTTCGCGATCGATTTGTTACCCCCGCCGCCAATGGACAGGAGGGTTACGACCGATGGGTTTTTTTGCTGGACATCACGAGTGAAGGCTGCGAGAGACTAAGCGTGCGACGACGATACGACTACTTGGTTTGTCGATGCGTCAACGTCAGCAAATGCGCAGAAGAGATGAGTGAAGAGGGCCGAGTTGATGTCGGAGGCTGTGATGCCACTGTCCGGGAACCAATAGCCTCCTTTGACGTTTTGGGCCATGCATGAGTTGATTTGGAGGAGAGAGAGAGAAAGGAGATGAAGAGAAAGAGAAGGACACGATTATAGTCGGAAGCCATTTTTTATGAGTTACACGGAGGAGGTTGTACGGATTTTAGCTTGCTTTATACAGGATTTATCGGACTGCATACTATTAAAATATGTCTCGAGTTTGAGTCCAATGCGAAATTCTAAATATTCCAAATTGGATATGTTGCGGACATTCGAAATCAAGCAACGAAGATCCGAATATCAACTTCCCAAAATTCGAATCTGCGTTGGAGAGTTTGGCCATTGAAATAGGAAAGTCCAACTTTCACTTGGATTTGGATTTTGTTTAAAAATATGTTTTGGATAAAATCGTTTAAGATATGTATATATATGTATATATACATATATGTATATACATATATGTATACATATATGTATATATATATATATACATATAGACTTGTGGCCATTGATGGAAGAAGGTTGATCATGAAGAATTGGTCTTGAAGCGCTGTCTCGTCATCGAGTGCTTGGGAGGGATTTTCTTTGTCGTTCTTGTCCGTTGAATTACATCTAAGAAGATTTAGTGTTCAAGCCAATTAAATATTGTGGTAAGATTTGCGTGTAATTCTTTCATGAGATTGAGAGATTATTTCTTGAGGAATTTCGAGGCTAAACACTGCGTGCGTTATTGGGTGTAATTGAGGCTTGGGAAACATTGAGAGAGTGTTTGAGTGACTTGAGTGTATAATCTCCATGTATTGCTTGATCTATAGTAAAATCCGCTACTACTCTTCCCGTAGACGTAGGTCTTTATGACCGAACCACGTAAATCCGGTGTCCAATTTATTTTCTTCTTCTGTCTATATTATTGTTCGATCGCTCGCCTTTCGCAACCAGTGGTATGAGAGCCAAGTTCGGCTAAGTTGAAGCGAATCGATGGCGACAAAAGAAGTAAAACTGAGAATTGACAAATTTGATAGGAAGGATTTTAGTTTCTAGAAGATGCAAATTGAAGATTAATTTTACCAGATGAAACTGCACTTCTCCTTTTTTGGGGAGAAACCAGAGTCGATGAAGCAAGCTAATTGGGATTTGCTGGATAGACGAGCTATAGGTGTTATTCGGCTAACGTTGGCTCGTAACGTCGCATTTAACATCCTGAAGGAGAAGACCACTACTGATTTGATGCAAGCCCTGTCGGATATGTACGAGAAGCCCTCTACGATCAACAAGGTCTATTTGATGCGACGCCTATTTAATTTGAAGATGAACGAAGGTGCGTCAGTTGCAGATCATATCAATGAATTCAATGTGATTGTTAGTCAATTGAGTTCAGTTGAGATTGATTTTGAAGATGAGGTACGTGCTTTGATTCTGTTATCCTCATTGCCTGTTAGTTGAAATACTACTGTTACTGCTGTTAGTAATTCTTCTGGGTCAACAAGTTTGACGTTTGATGGGGTTTGAGATTTGATTTTGAGCGAGCACATTCGTAGAAGAGAATCTGGCGAACCTATATCTGCTGCTTTAGTAAGTGAAAATAGAGGAAGATCTAGAATACGTGTGGGTAAGAGTAGTATTAATATGAACAGGCGTAGTCAGTCTAGGACTGGTGATGTTGTCTGTTGAAGCTGTGGCAAAAGGGGGCATCTTAAAAGGAATTCTCTTAAGCTGAAGAATGAGAAGGGTAAGGGAATTATAGTTGATTCTACAGATAATGTTACAGCTGTAGCTGATAATGCTAATTATGTCTTGTCTATCACTGATTTTTCATCGTTTGATGGATGGATTATGGATTCTGGTTGTTCTTTTTATGTCACACCAAATATAAACTGGTTTATCACTTATCAGTGCACGGGTAGTGGTAAAGTCCAGTTAGGGAACAACGCTGAGTGCGATGTTGTGGGTGTTGGTGATGTTAAAATCAGAATGCATGATGGCATTGTGAGGACATTGACTGGAGTAAGACACGTTCCAAAATTGAAAAAGAACTTAATTTCCTTAGGTACCCTAGATTCAACTGGTTGCAGGTATTCTTCAGAAGGTGGAGTTCTAAAGGTTGTTCGAGGTGCCTTGGTGATTATGAAAGGAATCAAGTATGGAGGCCTGTATAAATTTCAAGGTGAGACAGTGACAAATTTCGCCGCGGAGACGTCGAATGCATCTGTTCGAGAGTCTTTTGATTACTCGAGGAAGACCTGGGTGTTTGTGCCAATGCACAAGTTTGATGCTGGTGTCAGGATCACGCAGTTGAGAGCTTTGATCGAGACGGAGACTAGTAAGTCGATCAAGTATGTGCGAACTGACAATAACATGGAATTCTGCTCAGAGCTGGCAAATAAATTCTGCATGAAATAGGGCATAGTGAAACACCACACTAGTGCCAGTAAATTACAACAATTTGCAGAATTGATGAGCAGAACATTACTAGAGACAACCCGTAAAATGATCTATAGTGCTAGTATTGCTAGGAGAATCCTAGCTGATGTGCTTAGTACAATAAGCTGCCTGGTGAATAGATCCCCATCAACTGCTATTGAATGGTGGACTCCTAAAGAAGTGTGGTCAGGTAACGTTGCTGGTTATTCTATTATTATAATGTTTTGTTGATCATGTTATTTTCGAGTAAATGATGGTAAGCTCGATTGGAGGGCAATGTGCATATTCCATGGCTATGCACAAGGTGAACGGGGCAATCGGTTGTGGTGCCCAAATATAAATTCACCTGTTAACAACAGAGAAGTTACCCTTGATGAGTCTCCAGTACTTCTGGTTAGGAGTGATTATAGCAGTATTCAAACGGATCTGAACAGTGTTTAGCTTGAGGTGGAGTTGCGACCAGAAACTCCTGAGGTAGTGAGTACGAGTATTAGCAAAGTAATCGACACAAATACTGCTCGTAGTGAGGCGGAGCCTATAGAGCCAATGGTTGCTGTAACTGTTGAAATTAACAAGGTACGTATTCGATCTCCTAATAGATATGGATGCAACAATGGTTTTGCTTTATTTGCGGTTAAGGACGTTGCGTCGGAAAATCCTTGCGAAGTAGTTAAAGGTGCATGTGGAGTTGGTATTCTGATGAGGTCCTCGGTTATAGCGAAGTTCAAGCGAAGCTTGGACTTAGATAAAATATATGGCGGTTGAGCCCATCAGGGGCAATGGGAGAGTAGCGGCAGAGTTTTAATTTTTGCGAAGCGATTGTGACTTGGCTCAAACGTCGAGTTAAGGTGGAGATCGTTAAAATATGTCTCGAGTTTGAGTCCAATGCAAAATTCTGAATATTCTAAATTGGATATGTTGCAGACATTCGAAATCAAGCAAAGAAGATCCAAAGATCAACTTCCCAAAATTCGAATCTGCGTTAGAGAGTTTGGCCACTAAAATAGGAAAGTCCAACTTTCACTTGGATTTGGATTTTGTTTAAAACATACAGAGATATGTTTTGGATAAAATTGTTTAAGATAGGAAACAGAGTCCTATGAGAAGTTGGCAAAAGAATATATATAGACTTGTGGCCATTGATGGAAGAAGGTTGATCATGAAGAATTGGTCTTGAAACGCCGTCTCGTCGTCAAGTGCTTGGGAGGGATTTTCTTTGTCGTTCTTGTCCGTGAATTACATCCAAGAAGATTTAGTGTTCAAGTCAATTGAATCTTGTGGTAAAATTTGCGTGTAATTCCTTCGTGAGATTAAGAGATTATTTCTTGAGGAATTTCGGGGCTAAACATTGCGTGCGTTATTGGGTGTAATTGGGGCTTGGGAAACACCGAGAGAGTGTTTGAGTGACTTGAGTGTGTAATATCCGTGTATTGCTTCATCTATAGTGAAATTCACTGCTGCTCTCCCCATGGACATAGGTCTTTACGACCGAACCACGTAAATCCGGTGTCCAATTTATTTTCTTCTTCTGTCTATATTATTGTTCGATCGCTCGCCTTTCTTAACACATACGCATGTGGGGCTCAAGTTTAGTGGTATGGGGATGATGATCGTGACTAAGAAATTTCATGTGAATAAGGCTCTTTCCTATGCTCTGACCCGATCAATTAAGAAGGGGAAGTTCTTTTCTGCACTCTTTTTCATGATAGATTACTCACAAGTCTGGGCTATAAGGAGAAATTATTATAGGAGTGATTGTTCATGTTCTAAAATGAGTTTGAGCTATGATGGATCACAAATGGATTAAGTTCCAAACACTCCCTAGTGCCAAAACTTGACATGAACGGACACCTAAGTGTCAAAACTTCCAAAATGTATACTTAAGTGTCACAATCAAAGAAGAAATAGACACTTACATGTTAACGGCGAGAAATTCCAGCCAAAATGCTAACGTGGCATTTTCCAAAGACTTTTTTTTTTTGAGGTGGCAATTATTTATTAAAAACAATTATCCACGTGATGTTGACGTAGCTAGCTTGTCCCAAAATAATGTCATTTAATCCCCAAAAAATAATTTTTAATATAAATATTAATTAGATTAAAATAACATACTAAATTGAAAAAAAAAAAAACGAGATGCAGCAAATTAGCAAGGTCCTCTACGGCCCTCACTATTGTTGCCGCCCCAACATCACCGAAAAGGGCCGGCGACGATGGGGCAAGGGTCGACTGAAGTCGTTGGGCCTTGCCCAATCGAGCCAAGGGCTGCCACTAACTAGGGCGGGTTCCTCACTGAATCTAGGGGAGGACCGCAAGCCCTCGCCGCAGATCTAAGCAAGAGCCTATAGGCCCTCACCGACGGTCAGCCAAGGTCACTGGCCATGCTGGCGACCTCGACTGACCCTCACCCCACCTTATTGGCCCTTTCTAGCAATAATGGTCGGCCCTCGTTGTTGCTGTCACTCCTTTTTTTAAAATTATCTTTTAATTTAATTATTATTTATATTGAAAATTAATTTTGGGGACAAAATAACGTTGTTTTGCACATGTATTGTTGAGGAGGCAACTCCAGCGAGCCATGTAAACTAATTTATTCTTAAAATAATGCTATGTTGGATTTCCAGCTACACCTCGCCGGAATCGGCACTTAAGTATCCCGAATTTCAAAAAAAAAAGTGGCAACCTTTTGTAACTTTTGACATTTAAGTATCCATTTGTGCCAAATTTTGACACTTGCGGTGAACTGTAGCCTATATGGATCCTTCAAATTTGACGATCCCCATTCAATTTTAATAAAATATATGCACTAGGTTCGTGAAATGCTTGCTTGGGCTGCATTTGGTATTCTTCAGATCCGACGACTCAAATCCTCCCATCCGTAATGCAACGTTACATAATGAGCAAACTCATTTGATGACTTCATTTTTCAAAGGCTCATTTATGGAGTATGCATTGCATGCACCCAACGGATGTGAATCCACTATATCCCATTCATTAGATCATGGGAGTTCCATGTAAGATCCACACGATTCAATGATCGAGATGTAGTGGATCTCGAGGACAACGGTTGACTCCGTCAACTATGATGCGTAGGGAACGAGCTATTCGTTTTCTCATCAATTGACCGTGCTTCGTGCATGGAACTCCGACGGTGATTTAAGGGACCGCAAGATGCAGCATTCACTATCTTTCGTGGATTGTGGAAATGGGAATCAATGCTAATGTCTGAAAAACTAGTCCATCCACGAATAGATCCAAACAAGCCCTCTAATGCCAATCATATCTATCATTGTCTTGCTAGTCTGTTGATGTTACTTTGTAGGTTTCGCGCGTTGTTTCATGAGGAGCTCATTCGAGTTTCTTGTTGACGCCGTAACTAACAGGGCATGCAATAGGTCGCCCATTTCGTTGAGCTGATTAAGATGAGATGGGATTGCAAATCTCCTTATTACTACATTTGGTTGTCCGGATTCGAATCAAAATAGGAGACAGAGGAAAAGATGAAAAAATAGTTGATTTTACCTTCACCCGCCATGAGAGACAGCTCGGAAGAGAATGTGAAAGCGGAAGTGGGCAGTTTGAGATTTACAGGAGGAGGAAGAAACCCGCTTTGCTGGGGCCTTCAATCAGGTATACGTAGGAAACCAGAACTCAAGTGTCATTGCTTCTTCAGACATTGCGAAGGAAACAAGAACTCGAGAGTCATCGCTTCTTCAGTCAAATCAGTGTCCGACGGTTGGTTCCTCCACAGTTGTTCAAGGTTCGCTTTCCTCATCGAGGGTCTTGCAATGTGGGGCCATCGAGCGACGACTTGATTTTAATAGGATGCGATCGCTAGGCTGACTAGTCTATCGTTGCCTTACGTCCTAGTCGTGGCTGTGGACTTTTCATTTTGACAAGTTATCAAAAATTCTAAACTATATCATCATAATTTTTTTTCCAACACCAAAAATCTCAAAAGTATATATGTGTGATATATTTATTCTTCATCAAAATTATGTCTATAAGAGTTAAAAATGAGAAAAGTATCAAAAAAGTCCTAAATCTATGGCAGTTGTACCAATTCAGTCAGAAATTTTTCAATTAGACAAAAACTTTTTCGTATTGGTATCAATTCAGTTTTTCTGGCCAATTTTAGCTAGCTGGCGCTATTGTGGACACCGACCAGCCGGCTGACAAATGTTGATATGGCAATTTTTAAATAATTTTTTATTTTTTATTAATTTTTTTTCCTTTTCCTCTTCTCCCTCTTGGCCTTCTTCTCCCCTAACGGCTCACCGGCCATTCAACGAGGGCCACACCCTCACCACACAAATGCCGCGCAAATGTCACTAGGGCCTCACTAGCCACTAGTGAGGCAGCCTTCGCCTGCAACTAAGCCATGGCGAGGTTGGCCTCGCTCACAGCCCTGACCAAGTTCAAGCAAGGGCCGTGAGGGCCTCACTGGTGATGGGCAAGGGCCACGACCCTCGCTGCCAGTCGACAAGGGCTTCGCGACCCTCACCTAATGGCCGGCAAGCCGTTGGAGGCTTGCTCGCCACTGCAAGAGAATGGCTCACCAGCCATTGCAAGCAGTTGTTTGTTATGCTTGTTGACAAGCCGAAGGTAAGGCATATTTTTGATTGTAAGTCAGAATTGATCACATGCATACAGTCGAGGTATAGCAATAAATTTGCTATCGATCTACCATCAATGCATTAGCATGAATGATGTCCATATGCTATGTTCAACAACGAGACGTCCTCCTATGTGATGATTAGTGATTTTACTTACTAAGTTTTCAACTCCTCGTTGTTTTCCTCAAATTTATAGGTATGGAAGTCTCACTCTTTGGAGCCGAGGCACACTAAAGGAGATAGGAATCTCCTGACCTATAGTTGATAGAAGATTAATATAAATAAGAATGTGTACGTAGAAAAGACTTTATAAAAATACTAACGTTGAATAAAAATAGTGTGTTTCATGTGGTGTTTTCCTAACTACTTAATTGTTGTATTGTTTAGGAGATAGTTGTTGTACATATTCTGCATGCTCATAATAACAAGATAAAAAGAAACAGCTCGACAATCACTATCATACAACCCTTCCTCACCAGACCTTTCATTTCTCTTAGAGACATCGCCCACTCCTGGCGACATCCCGAAACTTTCTCTAGGGCATCATGTTCTCACGAACGAGGCAACGTCACACGTCATTTGGGGTAAAGGCATGCTCTTGGACCATCCCTCATCCCAAACTGATATTGTTCTCTTCGAGGCGTGCTCTTGGACCATCCCTCATCCTAAATCGATATTATTCTCTTTAGGGATTGCTCCTAGACCATCCCAGTCAAAGATTTGTCCTTGGCATAGCGAAAACTACTACCAAGAAGCAGCAATGGCTTTTATTTTTCATTTTTGTGACCACACATCATGCATTACACGAGCTTGTTTTTATCTTTCATATTAATTGATGCAAACAAGGCCCGAGGGCGTGCTCATGCAAGTGTTTGTATGCCATGACCTATAACATCATAACTATACTAATATGTCGAGCACGGCACGGAACTCATGGTTTGAACGGACACGTTTAATATCAATCCGAAGCCAAGTGAGACTCGAATCGACACGCCTCAATACCAATCTAAGACCAAGCAAGGCTTGGATCCATCATGCTTTAACATCGATCCTAAATCGAGTAAGACTAGTTTGTGACCTGGGGCGTGATCTTACTTATGCATGCAAAAACATGAATAATCATGCAAACACTCATCAACATGTACACAACTAAGCCCGAAGGAGAACACGACCAAGCTACTCATGGCTCAAACTGACACCTCTCAATGCGTGCCAAGGCCGAGTGAGACTTGTCTATGATCTTGGGCATGATGCATCTAAGGACATGAGCACACCATACAAAACATTCCTCATTATGCACATAACTAAGCATGGTGAGTACACATCCAAATCCAACAAGGTAGATCATCATCCTAGCTGAGGGTTAGGGATTCTACTTACAACCGACGAAGCGATGGTGGTTAGCCAAGAATGGCTAAGTGGCAAAGGCAAGTGAGCGAATGTGAGCTAAGAGAGAGGGAGAGTGCAAGAGAGGGAAGAAGAGGAAGAAGCAAGCCAATGGTGGTGAAAATGGGAGAGGGTCTTTTATTTATAAACCTTTCCTCATTAAATGACCCTCACAAGTGACCTAATAAACTTTCCTTTAGTGGTAAGACTAGTTTGATGGTATAGCACCCTAATTTGATGATGTGGCACCCTAGGGTTCTAAGGAGATGATTAAACTTTTGTGTAATCTCTTTATTGGTCTGCTTAAGCTGGTGAATCCTCCCTTAATCATGACTTGTCTTTTTGGTTCTCCAAGCCAAATCCTCTTATAAGCAGTACCAAATCTCCACCTGCCACATAAGTAGGTGAGCCATACATTTTCATTTAATGCCAAGACTTGGTAATCATTGGTCTTGGATAGCTTGCCAAGTAAATTGATGATTCATTCCCTCATTAAATGTCTAAGATTTCGTCATCATGACTTCTGGATTTGGTCACATGTTTCTTGTTACTCAAGTAGCTTGCAAGTTACTTAAGTTAGCACATGTAATAATAACCAAATCCTCCTCCTTGCCACCTAAATTCCTTACCACCTAAGTTGATGAGTCATGTTCTTCATTTATGGATTAACATCTAAAGACCATTTTACAAACATGAGATGGAAACCAATGTAAGCGCTAATATTATCAAGCGAGAGCTTTTCATGTTCATTCATAGTCAACTATATTATTAGACCAATGTTTGTGGCCAATTCATGATCGGGTGAGGTTGTAGGGGTGTGCAACCGAACCAGTTCTACTTGGGAATGAGACTAGCCTATCCGGAAAATAAGTCCAAGATTGATTCCTATTAAAATCGATTCCCAAAATTCAAAATTGGTTTGAATTGATCCAGTCCTGGTTTCGAGTGAAAACCCACTAGAGAATTGGACCGACAGGATGTTTTAGAACCAATTTTGGAACCAGTATTGTAAGCCCAAAAGTCCAAAACCTTATATTATTTTCCCTTGATTTCTAATCTTAGAACTGCATTTTTCCTTTCGCACAGCACTTCTCCTTCATCGTTCCTCTTCTTCGCTTGTTTCCCTCCCTTGTCGGCTTACGGTTGCACCGTCCATCGCTGGCTCCCTCTTGTTTTATTTCGTCTCATCAACAGACCTCATTTGTAAGCCTTATATGTGTTTTACGTTATCTAGATTTCCTTGTTCAGTGCCTTGCTCTGATGTTGTTTCGCTCTCTTTTGGAGTTTCGGTCGAATGTCATGGGTTGTTCTTTCTTATGCTCGTCATGTATTTTGGTTTTTTGATTTGTGGATTTGATGATGTCTTATGCTGAGAATTGGGTGGATGAAAGCACGTGTGAAGCTTCTTCTCCTTCTTCCCTCCCAAGATTGCCTCCCACCTCACTCCCGCTCTCTTCTTCCTCCTCCGCCTTCCTCTTCAACCCTTCTTCTCTTACTAGAAGCATCAAGAGCACTAATTTGTGTTGTCACAATAGCAATTCACTAGTTTTTGGTTTGGGCAGGAGGCGGAATCATAGGGCGAAGAGGGGTTTGACTTGTAATGCCTTATTCGATTTCGGTGTACCCGAGCTCATCGTCATTGTAGGTATCGCTGTGCTAGTGTTTGGGCCCAAGAAGTTGTTAGAAGTCAAGAAATTAGGAGGATTACATTGTTGTACTTATTGATTACATATGTTTAATGTTTCAATACAAATTAGGAGGATTACGTTGTTGTTTTCTCAAGTATATGTAAAGTTTGAAGCCATATAGGATATCAAGCGATTGCAAAATAGGTTCCAATGCAAACGGGATAGACCATGGAGTCGGATCGGAAAAATAGGCAGGTTCTAAAGGAGTGTTTGGCAAATTTTTGTTTCTGTTCCCCGGAACAAAATTTTTGTTCTTTTGTTCCGGGGAACAAAAAAAGAATAGAAACGCGTTTGTTTATACTTTTGTTCCCGAGAACATATTTGGAACAGAAACAAGAAGTAGAAAAAACTTGTTTCTTGTTCCCGGGAATAATTCCGAGAAACAATTCTTTTTTTCTCCGTTTTCTTTTTCTTTTTTCTTCTTCATTTTTCTTTGACTGGTCGCTGGCCTCGGCCATGGCCGACAACCGGTCGTCGAGGGCCGGTGATGGCTGGTGACCTCGCCGGAGCGTCGTTGGCCCCTGGCGAGGCTCGGCCTCGCCTTGAGTGAGTGAGTGAGCCAGTGGCTGGGCAAGGCTGCTGGCCCTCGTTAGTCGATCGCCGGCCATGGCCAAGGCCGGTGACCTGCCAAAAAAGAAGAAAGAAAAAAATAATAATAAATAATAAATAAAAAAGAAAGAAGAAAAATTGAAAAATAAAATAAAAATATTAAAAAATTAAAAGAAACAAAAAATTTATATAAGTTAACCAAACATGTTTCAGTTCCTTTTTTATTCCAAGAATAGAAATTTTGTGCAGTTACCAAACGTGTTCTTCTATTAAAAAATTGTTCCTCAGAACAAAAATAGTTTTTTCTATTTATGTTCCCGAGAACCATTTTTGAACAGAAACGTTACCAAACATAGCCTAAAACAAATTCCAGTGTAAACAAGGTAGGGTACATGGTCCAAAAAAGGAAAATAGTTATAATAGAGTAGAGTATAGGTCCAGGTCTGGAAACTACCCATCCTAGACATGATCATCCCTACGAGATTGGACGTAGCCAAGCTTGATTGGCATGGCTAAGTCAGTGGCCTATCCTGGCCTAGCACATGGGTTATACTAGTTCGGCACAGAGCCGAGTTGATCGAGCTTAGGACCAACTTATGGCTTGGCACAAGACCGGGCTCATGGCTTAGCGCATGACTAGGACTAACCAGCACATGATTGGGCTTGTCGCCTGGTGCATGGCCAGGTGGTAAGGTCACTGAACTGATTTACGAATGATTTTTGACCAATCTTTGATCTATCGCAAGTGATCCATGACCAATTCATCATTGGTCCATGATCGGGCATAGTCAATTTGTGGTCGACTCTCAATTTTTATGTGGTTGCGTGGAATCGATCAATCCACGACCGACACACGATCGCACGGGATCCATTCATGGTCATGAGATCAGTACATGACTGAGCGAAATCACCCATAACTGATGCATGACTACACGAGATCGATCCTTGATCATCTATCGATCCATGGTGGTGCATAATCATCTAACATCCGTGATTTTTGACCTATGAGAAACAGCTATGATTCTAGTATGCTAGTGGCAAGAATCGACCGTGGATCGATTCGAGAGATTAACCATATACCGATTAAAGAATCAGTCATGGATTGATCCAGGGATCGACCATGGACCAATCTAACGACCATGCAAGTGGATTTGAGTCGTTCGGTTAATGAATGACCGCCCCCACCATAACAGTTGATCAAGGGATGGTCACGTATCATCACGGATTGATGGGCGATCATGAAACAATCCTAAACAGTTGTGTTCCGATCTCAAGAAATTCCACATGGTCATGTACCAACTGCGAGTGACCATTGGTCAACCCAATATGATCACATGTTAGTTGTGGATTGATGGATCTTGAACAACCACATGACGATTGGTAGTCGGTCTAGATCCGGCCTAGAGTCGGTCTAGAAGCTGATCCACTCAACTAGACCCAATCCAAGGGCCAGCCATTGAACCCACACCCTAGGCCACTAACCTAGTCAAGAAGGCAAATTTTACCTATGACAACCACACCCAGGGTGGCTTCGTAACGAACCTTGGATGTGTCGAAATGATTGATAGGAGATGTGTACAAAAAGCTCTTACATTGTCCCAATTGCGCTTTTAACGGTCTATGTCCCATGCTTGCCTATTCTTTAGAAATGGAAAAGATAGAATTTTCCAAAACCCCTTTGGTCATTTAATGAAGGTGGTGATTCATCATCTTAGGTCTCCACTTGAGGATTTAATAATCATTACCTAAGATTTACCTTAGGAGTTAAGTAAGGGACTTTTGAACAAATGTACTAATAGAAAAGAGACACAATGGCTAATTATTACTATTCTAAGGCCTAGGTGCCACATAACTCTCTTTAGGGTGCCACATATTCAAAGTGACTTATTCTTTAAGAATGGGTCAATTACCTAAGTGAACTAATTGGAAGAGAACTTGGTAGAATATTCTAAAAGACCAAAACTTGAAAAGCATTTAATTTAGTCATGTGCTAAATATCCAAGCCTCATGATTAATCAAATCAAGGCATTTAATGAGAATGGTGAGTCATTGACTTAAATGTCCATGGAAAATATGATCATCATTACCATAGGATACTCTTTGGAGAATAAATAGGTTAAGTCATTATGGCATAGTATAAGTGGTCCAATGGGAGAGAAACAAGTAAGCCAACAATCATTACATTAGGTCATTAGATTGACACTTCATAAACTTTAGTGTGCCACCTTGCAAATTAGTGCGCCACCTCAATTTTGCAGTCGTGCCACTCTAAGAAAGGTGATTGAGTCATTTGGACAAGTAATGATGAGGACAATATCTATAAATAAGATGAGCTCCTCATTCATTTTCACTGTTTAAGCTCTCTTGCTCTTTACATGCCATTCTTTCCCTTGCTCTCAGCCTTGCACCATCACCCCTCATTAAGTCGCTCACGCTCGTTTTTGAGGTCTATCTAGGTAAGTAAGATCCCTAATTCTCCTCTAGGGCAGTAGACTCTATTATTGAGTTTGGTTAGGTGCTCACCCATTCAAGCCATGGGTAGATGTAAGATCCTTAGTTTGGTTTTCTCATGTTGGTGCTTGAACATGTGTTTGAATTGTTCATGCTTGGAATAAGGTCGAGGTTCACTTGGGTTAGGTTCAACGAGAGGCGAGATCACCCAAGGCCACGAGGCCTTGGATTGGTATCAAAGCATGCCAGTTCCAAGTCTTGTTCGATGCGAGGATCACCGAAGGCTGCACGATCTTGGATCAACATTGAAGCGGCTAGTTCTAAGTCTTAATCGGTATGGGGATTGCCTAAGTCACAAGGTCTAGGTAAGATATTAAAGCATGCCGATTCTATGTCTTGATTGATGTGAAGACTTTGTGCTTGACGTTTGAATCAAGCCACAAACCAAGAGTCATTCACAAAATGAAGTATATTCATATCAGGTTGAAGCCAAGATCTGTCAAACTTAGGATCTTCACGAAGTAAGGTATACCAAAGTCTCAAGGTCTTAGATCAGCATTAAGGCATGTCGTTTCCAAGCCTTATCTGATGCGGCGATCAGCGCTAAGTGATCAATTCAAGTCACGGATTAAGGATCGTTCCCAACATGTTATATAGTGCAATACAAGGATTTATGGCACACACGAATGAGTGAGCATGCCTTTGGATCATGTATAAGTCGGCTAAAAAGAAAAGATAAGAATCGGCATGTGTGACGCACTTATGTGTGCACTTGAAGAGGAAAAAACATCTATCACCAGATAGCATTAACAACAATACCTCCTTCATTAAATGGGACACCCTAGTTGAGTCAAGATGCTTGAATCTTGAACCAAGAAGTCTCGGAAAGTTAGCCCTAAGAAGGCTCAATTAAATCAGGAGGACTTGGTCGAGCTAGGATGATGGTAAAAGAATCATTTTATGCATGCCAGTATATGCATGAGTATAATGCGTTGATGTGCTCATTTTTAAGTTGATGGTAGTTTTATATGGACATCATGTATTTAGTCAAGGCATGCCACTATTGATCCGTCATCAACACTGTTTGCAAGTGTTGTACTTACTAGACTTCGATAATATATGTTTTTCTAGTAGAGAATTAGGAATTTTATTTATTAAGTTCCCCGACTCACTCTACTATCTTTTAGGCTTATGTCAGTTTTGAGAACTCCAGTCAAGCTAGAGGAGATAGGAATTCCCCTGTCATATGTGAAAACTTATAGGGTGATATAAAAAGGAAAGAAGAGCTTGTAAATGTACTGTTGTAATATAAAGTAATGTATTCTGTGTGATATATGTCCTAGTCTTCCAGCTATTATTTTTTTGGGAAGTTTGTTTGTTCACATTTTCGCATGTGTTTATTTACGAGATAAAAAGAATTAGGACAGCGACAAGTCTAGGACCTCACAAAAATAACCCCAACTGCTCAAAACTCTGGAGATGGAGTTAGGGTTGTTACAATCCGCGACCAACCCTTATGGTTGAGCGATTGATCCACAGCCAAATTGCTCGAGTCAACTTGTCTGATTAGTGGATCAATGCACTGCCGATCCCTTGATCGGCCCATGGTCAATCCTTCAATCAGGCCATGGCTGATCCTTTAGTAGTCCTCTCGATTAGGTCGATCGGCTCATGGTCAATCCTTAGATTGGTCCATGGCTGATCCCCACTATCGGCACACTGATTCCATGGCCATTTCTCATAGGTCAAAATTGTGAATGTCACAGCCGAGGCTCGTCAATCGGCTAGAGGAGGAAGAAGGAGGAAAAAAAAAAAAAAAAAATTCAAAAACATTAGTATAATCTTAGGAAATTATTAAAATATGAAAAAATTGCACGTCTTTAAAAAATTTGAGAATTGTAACAAACATATTATTCTATTTAGAAATTCATCCAAGAAATAAAAATGAAAAACAGTTATTTCTCAACAGAAATTATTTTCAAAAATAAAAATATTACCAAACACACTCTAAACAATCATTCTTCTCGAATCATTTTCTGTTTCTGTGCTGATTATTTTGATACATTATTTTCCTTTCCATTTTCAACACATTTTTTCTACTAACAGTCAAAACCATGATCAAGTCTAAAGCTCCTTTTAGAGTTACAATTACGATCTAGGGCGAGCTTGACACCATATTAAGCTCTACCAATCGGCCATTAGCTTGATGGCGGTGTTGAGCTTACACTTTGTGAGAGAGAGAGAGAGAGAGAGAGAGAGAGAGAGAGAGAGAGAGAGAGTGGGAGAGAGGGACGGTCATGGAGACGAAAACGAAGGGAGGAAACTCTTCTAAGATGAGAAGAACAAAAGAAGGGGGGAAAAAGAAAAGCATCTTTGCTTTATTGGCCTCTAAGGAATACATGACATTGTGAGATGGAGACTATAATTCCATTACATTTTTGGTCCGAACTTCAATCGGTATCTGTAGAAAATGTCTCCTCTGACGTCGTCTAAGTCACCACGCATCTGAAGCTGCAACAAGAAGTTCAAAATTGGAAGGAATTAGAATTAGGCTGTGATAAATAAATTGGTCAACTAATCTAGAAAGTTTGACTTCATCTCTAACGACAGCATGAAGAGAGTAAATAACGAATGGATACGACGAAGTAGAACCGAATCTTGGAAAGTTTTGAAAATAAATACTAAGTTGACCATGTATTGACGTAATAGACTTTTGCTTCACCAATGCAACCATCTCTTCGTACAAAATGATCTAAGCCACGCGACCAATATAAATTAAATAAAATGGCGTCGGTCTGAAGCATGCACTTATTTTTAGAGCTTAACATCTATATCCATTACTATCCCTTGTTCATAGAGAGGTTAGGTAGATATTGCTTTTTCCTTCGCGCTCTTGTACTTCATTAAAGAAAACAAAGAAAATATTTTTCCCTAAATGACAAAGTATGTAATACAAGTTTGATCTAAACAGAAAAGAACATTATTAGATTTTCGCTTAGAAGATGATGGTTCGGTTGATTATACTCTATGTAACTGTGATTAGGGCTAGACTTTGCATATGGTGTATAACACGAATCTCGTAAATTCACCTGTTTGAGAGAGAACCCAGTCGTCATCACCAGCAACATGCCATGCAAAGTAACCTTTAAGTCCATTTTCCCCGGCGTACACGACCTTGGTAGAGATGGTTTGTGTATCATCGTAGCTGATCCATGTTGTCCCGGAATAGCAGTAGGCGGACACAACCGTGGAGTTGTATACGGTGGTCGCGCTGTTTTGGGATATGTATTTCGTTATATCATTGTACACGATTGTCCCAACGGAGGATATTGCCGGCCCAGTGAAGGGTGCGAAGTAGCTGTGATCGTTGGCATTTGAGAGGACGAATGCGTGCCCATAGAAGGGGAAGCCGAGCACGATTTGCCCCGCCGGCATGCCGGCCTGAATCCATGCTCTCACCCCGATGTCTCCACTTATGCCGTTCCCTGAAATTAAAAAGGACCGATGATTTCAGATGCAGCATATATCAAGAAAATTGCGAGTTTGATAAGCACAAGTGAAGGAAATTAAAATGAACAAAAATGTTCATGTTAATTACTCGTGGAATGACACAGTATGCTTTGAATGGGAGACCATGCTGTGATTCTTTTGACATTTAGGTAACAACATTCAAAGTCACGATACAAAAATTTAAGAAAACTCCGTTGTGCCTCAGAGTAGTTAAAGTTTATTACCCAAAAAAACAAGTCAAAGTTGCCACCCTACCTGGATCATAGAGAGCAGCATGTGGTCCTGTGGTGGAGGACCAACCGGGTCCAAAGAAATCATAGGTCATTGCATTGATCCAATCCAAGCTCGCCGCCATGGCAGCCACAGGATAATCCGCATGGGACCAGTAGTGCGGCGAGTAATAGACTGCTGCTGACAAAAGCAAAGCATCCGTGCCCGAGCTGGCTGCCTCAGCAGCCACCGCGGTCCGCCACTCCTGGAGGAGCAACCCCAAGTTGGTCATCTTCTCATCAATGTCCGGGTATTCCCAATCAAGATCAAGGCCATGAAAGCCGTTGGACCGAGCGAGGGCTATGGAGGAATCGATGAAACTCTTTCGGGAGCTAGACTGGCTCGCCATGGCCGCAAAGGCAGTCGCATTCGAGCTGCCACCGCCAATGGACAGGAGGGTTTTGACCGATGGGTTCTTCTGCTGGACGTCACTAGTGAAGGCCGCGAAAGACTGGGCGTTCGTCGACGATATGACTACCTGGTTTGTCGATGCATCGAGGTCAGCGAACGCGCAGAAGAGATGAGTGAAGAGGGTCGAATTGATGTTGGAGGCTGTGATGCCGCTGTACGGGAACCAATAGCCTCCTTTGACGTTTTGGGCCATGCATGAGTTAATTTGGAGGAGAGACAGAAAGGAGAAGAGGAGAAAGAGAAGGATATGATTGTTGCTGGAAGCCATTTTTGATGAGTAATGTGGAGGAGGTTGTACATGTTTGAGCTGGTTTTATAGAGGATTTGTTGGACTCTATGCACATGCTGTGGCTTAAGTTTCGTGTTAATTCTAGAGTTCTGACTTTTTCCTAACTCTAGTCTAGAACATCAGGCTTAGTGAAATGTGGATAATGGTCGTGACTAAGAATTTTATGCAAGTAAGGCCTTTTCTCGTGCTCGAATGACCCAGTCAAGTAAGAAGGAGGAATTCCTTTCTCTCACTACCTTTCACGATAGATTTGAACCATTATATATATACACACATGGGCTGCAAAGTGAAATTATTGTATGAGTGTTAGTTCATATTCTATATTGACTTTGGACGATTGAAAATGGTAAGCCCATAAGGCTCCTCCGAATTTTACTATCCCAGTTCAATTATAATTAATGTATGTACTAGCCTATAAAATACTTGCTTGGCTACATGTGGTATTCTTTAGATTTGATGGTTCAAACCGTCCAATCCAATATCTAATATTACATAATGGGGCAGACTCGTATGTTGATTTTGTCTTTCCAAGACTCTTTCTAATGGAAGGAGCATTGCATGCACCAAATGCATGTGAACTCACTCCATCCCAATCATCAGATCATGCAAGTCCATGCGAAATTCACATAATTAAATGAGCGAGATGAAAGAATCTAAAAAGTGAAATTTGTCAACTATGATGCTAATGGGGCGGACCATCCCGACCATCATATCATGCAAGTCTCACAAGAAATTCACAAAATTAGGTGGCCGAAATGAAGCGATCCAAAAATGGTAGTCAAATTTGTCGTCTATGATGAGTGTGGAACTGAGTTATATTACTTAATTTTTCAATGGTCAACCGTCCTTCACGCGCGGAAAGCGATGATAATTAAAGGAACCGCAAGATGCAGCAGACCACAAGGGAAATAGCGAAATGGTTAGACAGAACTCGCCGAAGTGGAAGTCAACGTTAATGAATGCAAAAAACCAGATCGCTACTCCATTCGGTCCGCTTACGTGTAAGGTTCGATCAACACGATCCCATGTGTTTTTGATGTAACATGCAAGTTTCGCACGTTGTTTCGTGAAGAGTTCGTTCGATTTTCTTGGTCAACGCCGGAGCTGACGGCGCATCATCATCCGTTAGATTATCCTGTTGGTTGAGCAAATAATGGCAAGTGTCTATGATACGGGACACGTATCGTTTCTCTATGGAGACTGTGCCAGGAGTCGAAGGAGCAATTTTGCTAAAAAGGGTATCTCGGTTCCTGTTAGCAACGTAACTCAAAATGATTGATCGAGACCTACAAACTTGTGCCGACAGAAAGGTAGCTCTCCCCCCATCACCATCCTCTGGTTGTGTGCAAAGGAAAAAAGCTTCGCCTTTGCGAGTAGCAGCACGATTCTCGTAGCTTTTTGCCGGCGGCTGCAAGTGCCGCGAGCGCAAACCTCGTGGAATGTGTAAAACAGACTTCCCGTTGTTCATACCTGCACGTATGCTCGGGTCATCGTGCCTGCTTGTCATGAATTATCCATGCTGATTAACCACAAGAGAAGATGAGCTTACGTACCCAGATTCATCTATCATTTGTACGCTTTCGAGGAATTGGATGGCATTGGATATGCAATTTTGAATCTCTTCTGTCGGATTCCCTTTGTTCATATTCTTACACAGACTTGAAGCTCTGATGGCTGATGACATTAGACGTATTTTGGATCGACAATAGCGTGACTGAGAAATTCGAGTGGATTGAGGAGCTACAGCATACGTAATATGTAGATGTCAGTAGTGTAAATAGAAATAAAAGCTATATACATTGATGGATTGAAATATGCTTAGGCCTCAAATGCATGATTGGATTCTCAGTCAAATTAATCGCGTTGGTGCTATCACACATAATGAATATGTTCAATCGTTCCTCACCAAAATTCCTTAGTTGCTGCTTCATTCGTAAAAGTTACAACAGCTATCTAGAGCCACATACTCAGCTTCAGCAATTGCAAGGGTAATTGAATTTCACTTCTTTGAAAATCACGAGCAGCAATTCATTATTTGAGAATTGCCAGAGGTGCTCTTTTTGTCAATTTTGTGAACTATGAAGTCAGCGTCTCAATGTCCCAATAACATGAAATATGAGTTGTTAAGATACCCTATGATGATTTGTTTCACAACAGTCAAATGCAATTCCTTAAGATTAGATTAGAAACGAGCGCACATACATAAGCAAAATAAAATATCAGTTCTAGATGCTATCAAGTACAATAATGATCCTATCATTCTCTTATATAGCTTAGGATTGACAAACTTACATTTCTCATCCTTGTCAAATTTGGTTGATGAAGGCAATGGTGTATCAATTCTCATGTTTCCATCCCAAAATTCTTCACTAATTCTCAAGCGTTTCTTTTCTTGAAATGTGAAAGTGCCAACTTTGGTTTGTTTGAGTTGTAGTTCAAGAAAGAAGTTTAGTTTCCCCATCGTCCTTATTTCAAACTTGTTTTGCATGATATTAGCAAATTCTTTGCAAATAACTCATTAATAGATCCAAAGATGATATCATCAATATATATCTAAAAGCTGAATATGATCTTTCTTTTGCATAATGAAGTTGTATCAACTTTTTCTTATTCAAAATATTTTTCAACAAGAGAAGTATACAACCTTTCATGCCAAGCTCAAGTTCCATAAAGAGCTTTCTCGAGTTGATAACACAACTGGTCTTATTAGGTTCTTCAAATCATTATGGCTGCTATATGAACACTTTCTCTTCAATATAATAAATTGGAAAGACATTTTTCACATCCATTTACATGCATAAACCAACAACAATATCTCTAGTGAATTAACTTTAGGGTGTCGCAATTATAATGTCAAAGCAAGACCTCCTCTAGTAGGTGTGTGGTTAGGAGACGAACCATGTGGAAGCCTATGAGCTTGTAACAATTCGATCTGACAAGGGTGGAGAGTGTTTGCTATGATCGGAATGCTCGAATAAGGAGTAGAATGAGACTAGACATTTTTTAGTTGGTTTTAAATAGGATTTATTGGACCACATGCGCATGTTGTAGCTTAAGTTTCGTATTAATTCTAGAGTTTTGACCTTACCTAACTCTAGTTTAGAACATCAGGTTTAGGGAAATGTGGATAATGCTCGTGACTAAGCATTTTCATGCGAATAAGGCCTTTTATTGTGCTCGAATGACCGAGTCAATTAAGAAGGAAATTCTTTCCCGCACTCTCTTTCACGATGGATCTAAAGTGCTTCGAACCTTTATATAAATATACACACACGGGCTGCAAAGGGTGGCTCCCATGTGGGTTCTCCAAACCTGACAATCCCGATTCAATTTTAAGTAATATATGTACTAGCCACGTAAAATACTTGCTTGGGGTACATGTGCTATTCTCTAAAATCGTATGTTGACTTTATCTTTCAAAAACTTTTTTTATTGGAGCATGAACCACTACATCTCAACGATCAGATCATGCGAGTCACCAAGTTATTCTGACTAAATTAAAAAAATAAAAATTCATGTTACCTCTGTTATGCTACGTAAAATGATCAGCGTCTACATCAACAATTTGCAATCAATTTAAGTCATTCAATGCTAGCCAAAAGAAGGAACTTGAACTAGCAGTGAGGAAGATGGATGACTGAACTAGGACTGCCCAAATCGGACCAAACTAGCGGATTGTGGACGGTTCTAGGGAGCGCTGCTCCAGTTCTCGATTCTACGATGAGAACCGAACCGTCCGAACTGGATCAATTTATATATATATATTTGTCAATTTCTTAAAGAGTAGCACCGTGAAATTAAGAGCTATGAAGCACCGACACTCTTTAAGAACCTTTGTGTCCGACACTCTCGGACACTCTTCGACACTCGGTCAACACGTGTTGGAAAATCCGACACTTGGTCAACTTTTTTCAACATTCTCCAACACTCGAGTCGGAATTCTAACATACGAGTTTCCGACACGTAATTTTGATATCGAGGTCAATTTTAAAAATTCAATAAATGAGAGGTCAAAATTTATATATATGTGAAAAAATAAAACACAATAATAAAAATAATAAATTGACAAAGAAGAAAAACATAGTCTTCTCTTCTCTTCTAACTCCTACTTTCCATAATACACAATTCACCCCTTAATTTTTTTTTTTCCTCCTCTTCCAACATATCTAACATGTGAGTCCATGGATCACTTGTTTTTTTTTCCAAGTTTTATGATTTATTGAAATATGGTTGAATTTATTAAATTGAAACGATGAATGATATTAATAAAAGGCAGATTAATGTTTTTAATGTAAATTCATTCTAGACTTTTTAATTATTTATTTATTTATGAATTTGATTGAAATAATCATAAAAATAATGATTTATCATTTATATATAAAAATATATATTAATATATAATGTGTCCCAACGTGTCGAATTCTCTGTTTTTTGAGAAACGACGTGTCGTGTCGTGTTAAGTGTTGCGTATCAGTGTCGGTGCTACTTAGGTTAAGAGTGCAAACTCAAACCCTAATCAATAATCTTGTCTTAGCTCGTGCAGGTCCCGAGATGCCTCGTTTCTTTGGTCATTGTTCACATACTGAATTAGTCACAGTTGTGCCTAGCTGCCTCCGCCCCCCTCTATCTCTCTCTCTCTCTCTCTCTCGCTTCTCACGCCTCGTCTCTTTCCCTCTCGTACCTATCATTCTACTCTCAAATGGCAGCGCGGCAGCACCTTCTCTTGCCTAAGTCACATCCCTTTCGCTCGAGCTTCACGCCTCCCTCTCGCGGTATCGTCTCAACTCTCGCCGCCTCTCTTGCTCTGTTTCTGGCATCTCGATCCTCATCAAGGTAATGATCTGTATTTTGCCCTCTTTTGTGTCGCGTTTTCCGTGTCTCGCGGTTCATTTTCACGAGACTTTTGCTTGATTCTAGGTCTAGTTGTGTTCTGTGAAGGCAAAAGTCTCTGAATCGTCCAATCACTTCAACCTATATTAAGATAGAAGAAAGAATATTGCCGGATGCGTGCGGTTTGGGGTCTGATTTGCCCTTGACTCAGTCATCTCAAGCCGATTGTGAGAACGACGCCTTGAGTTCGTGGTGTGATCGGGCAAAGGCTGGGAATAAATGGAGCAAGCAAACGATCAGTTCCATTGGACCGCTCGGGAACTGAATCAATTCTAGAAACTGAAAACCATTCCCTCTGATCTGGTTCTCGGTTCCTAGGTGGGATCGAATCGGAAATCAATCACTCCTAACTTGAACTGCCTCTAAATGGTAAAAAGATAAACAATTTTCAAAAAATATTACAAATAATTGGGAAAAAATAATGCCACTGGGACAAACGAAGTACTGGGCAACCCAAGAAGTTGATAAAAGATTCTCGCTATGGTATTAGTATTCACAGCATTGGATTTATGCAATGTACAATCAGCGAGGAAACAATTCAGAAATTGATGCATCATTGACTGAATGAATTGCTTCCTTGAGCAAGCACTTGCCATCCTCATCTTCATCCTCGGTAATTGAAAATGCAGGCTTCTTGGGGAAGTTCACGGCTGAGGATTCATTCTTGAGCATTGAATAGACTTCCAACATGGAGGGTCTGTCCCCAGGCTTCTCTTGCACGCATAGAAGAGCCACTTGCATGCATCTCAAGAGCTTACAGGATGATGAAGAGTCATCCAGAGACGGTTCAATGAACTCCATGCATTTATCGTCTTTCCACTGCTCATATGCCTGAAATTGAGAACGCCAGTTGGTTAAAAGTCAAAATTCATGTTCCTAAATTTGAGCCTGAAAATTTTTGAATCACGAATAATCTCTACTTACATATTCAAGAAGATTCAGATTTTCATTCAAGCCATAGTAACATGAGGTCCTTCGACCACTGATGATTTGCAACAGTAGTACCCCAAAGCTGTAGACATTATACTTCATTGAGTATATGCCTTTCCTCACGTATTCTGGAGGAACGTATCCACTGTATACAAGAACAGAAATTGGTTTAAGCAGCAGACTTTTAGCAAGAAAATACCTGTGAGTAAAAACCTAGGAGGGCCTAGTTAGCTCGCTTACTAAGTCCCAACAATTCGGCTGGTATTTGCCTCAAGGTCATCCTTCCTGAATATTCTCGCCAAACCAAAATCTGATATCTTGGGGTTCATTTGATCATCCAGCAGAACGTTACTGGCTTTCAAGTCTCGATGAATTATTGTGAAATTCGAGTATTCTTGGAGATAAAGAAGCCCCTATGTAATGCCTTCTATGATATGAACACGTCTCACCCAATTCAGCGAACATTTCCTTATTGGATCTGCATCATCAAAACCTAACAATTATCAGAACCAGAAGCAAAATTAGAGCATTGCATACCATTGTGTACCCCAAATGCTAAAAAGGGTCTAGCTGCCCTAGGCAATGTAGTGGAACTGGGGACCCATCTAAGCCTCTTGGAGTATCACACTAGATGTCACTTAAAAACACCTCGGTTTTGCTCAATGAATATTAAGAAGCAAGGAAGATGTCGAACCAAATAGGTAGAAGTCCAAGCTCTTATTTGGCATGTACTCATAGATCAGCATCTTTTCTTCCCTGTTGGTACAAAATCCAATAAGGCGAACGAGGTTGACATGTTGCAGGCTGGCAGTGAGCATAACTTCGTTCTTGAACTCCTCGAGCCCTTGGTTTGAAGTTTTCGAAAGTCTCTTTACTGCAATGTACTGTCCTTTGGGCAACTTGCCCTGAGCAACAGGTACGCTGATGGTCAGAACAGGGCAACTGACTTCCACTTGAACATGGTAGACTAACAAAAATTTTCACTGTTTATGCTGGAAGACAGTCTTTTGTCTATGACATAAGTCACATAACCCCAAGGAACACTAATGAAAAACAAAACTTGAGCAGAAGGTATCCAAGTCCAGCCTCATATGATGAAACTTACAAGCTATGCATCCATCATTAAGAAGACCTACGCTGCATCTCTAAATATCTCAAGCTTATTGTGTTGTGTTGCGATGCCGATTCTTTCTGCTTTTAGAGGCATGTAGCTTCAATGAGAAATACTCACCGACTCATTCCAACTAAATGATTGAAATCGCGAGTATAAACCAACCAACTGGCAGTTGCTACAGAGAAAGCCGGCATACCTATGTTTAACATATGAAAAGATTTGCTCTCTCATAGTAAGGGTAGGAAGTTCCCATTACCATTTTTTTTTTTTTGGTCGAAAAGTTGCCATTACCTTCACTTTCTCAATTATAAATCAGACTATAAATGAGAAGGACCACTTATTCTTGAGCGTAAAAAATAAGAAAACATTTGGGGGTGAGTTATTTTCCGTGCTTGCATTATGCAACAACGAACGCATGTTATAGAGCAAAAGGACCAAATCTGGCCCTCAATCGTGGTTCATTCTCCCAACACATACTTCATAGGATTTGCAAAGAAACAGAAAATAATAATCATTAGCTTAAGAATGGCCTCATATATTTTACCTTGTAAACAGGTCCAAATCCACCCTCTCCAAGCTTATTTTCACTTGAGAAGTCATCAGTTGCTGCTTTGAGGGTAGCATAACCAAATGTTCGCAGACTAGGAGTACCACTATCAAGACTTTCACCTTTGCACACCATAGTCTTTAATCGGCTACTAAATCCTTTTATTACACCCCAAATACCTGCAAACCAACATCAAGAAAATGTGTCTAGAACTTTAATTCTTCCTAAGTCAATGTTCCTGATTCCCACAAAATTACAGTAATCCTCCAGTAAAGTTTAGAAAACGTACCTTTTGATTTCAATGTTCTCCTCTGTAAGTAGCATATCAGGCCAAATATAAGGAGAACAATTACAGCAATCGAAATAAGCATAACAAGCCAGAACCATCGCCTGTGTTGCTGATCTTCACTGGCCTCTTGAGCTGACAAGGCAATTAAGTCCTTGAATTACATTTAGTTCTACATATTCAATGCAATAATTTTTTAAAACCTTCAGAAATTCCTGTGAGGTACTTAATCCTAACCTGTCCGAGAAAGGACCCAGTTCTGATCGTTGCCGACCTGAAACACAGTGTAACCAAGGAGCTCCTTTTCCTTGGCATAAGTTACTTTGGCTCGGATGGCCTCCACACCATCGAAATTGATCCATACCGATCCCTTTCTGAAAAGATTCACCACATATGTACCATTATAAACAGGACTGGTTCCATAACCGAAATCTCGGATATAAGATTTTATAGCCTTGTATCCAAATGACCCATCCGCCGTCACAGCAGGCCCCACTGCTGGATGGCCAATGGTATCGGCGCTCGAATCCTCGAGCTGCCAAGCATAGCCATGGTAGGGCAAGCCCAGAACCAGCTTTCTTGCGGGAAATCCTCTAGTCAGCAACCAAGTGATGCAGAAGTCTGTGTTGTTCTGGCTTGCTGGGTCAAATAAAGCTGCGTGAGGGAGCGCAAATCTTTCCCTGCTGGGGAGATGGTAATCATACGCACTTAGGTGAACCCAGTCCAAATTTCTCTGAATTGAGTCAAGTGGGTAACTCACGGAGTTAAAAATGGGTTGACTATACAGAGCCATTACTAGCAGCAACTGAGGTTTCCCAGATTTTCTTGATTCGGCATCTACTCCATCTCTCCACTCCCGCAAAAGGGCACTCAAATTGGTCATGTTAATGCTCCTACTGCGCAAGAACCCACAGAGATCAACCCCACTGAACCCATAAAGCCTTGCCTTTTCTATGGTAGACTCGATAAAGGACCTTCTTGAAGATGACTCACCGAGCATCGAAACGAAAGCTGAAGGATCCTCTCGGCCTGCCCACGCTGCTGCCCACACTGATAGCAGCGTGGTGATCGAAGGGTTCTTGCGTTTCACGGTGCTCGTGAAGGTGGAGAAGAATTGCTCAGTGGAGGAGTTGACGGTGAGCTGATAGGTCGAAGAGTCGATGTAAGCAAAAGCACATATGAGGTGAGAGAACAAAGAGGAATCGATGTCCGAGATCGGGATTTCGCTGCCGGCGTAGAAGTAACCGGACTTGACCCACGTTTGTGCCTCCGAAGATGGGCGGAGACAGAGGAAAAAGATGAAGAGACATGCGATTTTGCCTTCGCCCGTCATGAGAGGCGGTTCGGACCTGAATGTGAAAGCGGAAGTGGGTGGCTTGAGATTACGGGAGGAGGAAGAAGACCGCTCTTCTGGGGCCTTTGATCGGGTTTACGTAGGAAGCCAGAACTCGAGTCCAAAGTGTCATTGCTTCTTCAGACAGTACGTAGGAAACAAGAACTCGAGTGTCGTCGCTTCTACAGCCAGATCAGTGTACGACGACGGTTGATTCCTCGACTGTTGTTTGGTCAAGGTTCACTTTCAGCGAGACCTTGCAACGTGGCGGGGCATAGGGAGACAAGTCATTTTCTATGGGATGCCATCGCGACGAGGGCTTGAGTTGAGTCTACTGGTTGTTAAAGAGACAAAACAAAGATTAAAAACACAGAATAAAGAAGCTGATAGAAGCAGAGGAGCTGAGCAAAGTGAAGATGATAAAAGAAGGGAAAGATGAGTTGCAACTACAGCTGAACAAGGCAGCTGAATAAACCAAAGCAGAGCAAGATCGAAGTGAAGCTGAAAGATGAGCTGGCAAGCTATAAAGAAGTCGAAGAAATAAAAGCTGAGCTGGTGATCCGTAGAAAAGCTGAGCTGGCAATCCCTGTGAAGAATCTGACTATACAAAAGATTAAAACCAGGAACAGAAGTTGATCAAGCTACTGAAGGAGCTGCACGTGTGCCAAGATTAATCATTCTGTTACTAAAGTTGTTAAATCTGTTTTTTTGAAAGAAAGTCTAAGTAGTTAAGCTTTAGTATAAAGGGATTGAAGGAAACTGATGAACCGAGCTGATACATTTCTGAAAACTTGAATCTCTCTGTTCTCTTAATTCTCTCTGTTCTTCTCAAGTTCTCTCTCTCTGTATTTTTTGTTCTTCTTCATATAGTAAAGCTTTGTAAGGTTGAACAAGAAGAAAGATGAAAAGAAATGTTCAACTGATGTATTGCAATTGATTGTTCAGCAACTACAGAATACAGAATTCTCTCATATACAGGTTATCTTCTAGATTCTTTTTCTTCTCACTGGTGCCTTCCGTGTTGGGGAAATTTGATAGTGATAACATCTATTGTCCTTAAGATATTATTTGCCGTTACTATTATTATTGTCGAATTTAGAATAAATATAACTCCAAAAATATATATCAAAATCGTAGAGAAATGAGTTCAACAATTACTCAATTCTTTTTTGGAATTTTATCTTGAATGTGTTAAAATTGCGTATATGAAAAAAAAAAAAAAAGACAATTCTAAAAAAGAAACATTAATGAACAATTGTGGTTCTTATAAATAATATGTGAATTTATCTATATCCATATATAATCAATCAACATATCTCTTAAGAATAGGTATTTTATCCTCAATTATCACCACTTTTCATTTTAAGAATAATTTTCTTTCATAATTACGGATAACCTCATTTTCAAACGAAGAGTCGTCTCTTTTCATAACCAATAGTCACGTTTTCTTTGATCAATAGTTACATCTTCTCTTAATCAAGAGTCGCGTATTCTCTTGACCAATAGACATATCTCTTATGATAATAAAATATTTCAATAATCTCCCACTTAGTTTGTTATTTACACTAATTTGTATAAATTCATACATATAAGTATATGTTAAGATTTGATCCTTCAATTAGTGTAAATAATTTCAATAACGAAATTAGTGGTAGATAAAATTTTGAACCATGATTCTACTTATTAATCAAATTATCACACATATGAATTTATACATATTTGGTTAGAAATTTCTTATGCTCAAACACTTTTATGGCCTTGTGCTCCCTCTTACATTTATGAACATCTACAAAAGTCCATCCGACTTTTGTTCGAAGCGACATCATTTATTATGTTCATATAAGTTCCTAAATTTGTTACCTTAACATTGCCTTGCTAAAACCCAAACTTCATTAAGAGTGTTTTCTTACACTCATCCTCCTAACTTTTCATGAATACTAACCTTGTGTCCCAATACTTGATTACCATCAAGTTATAATAGCTTGTTGTCACTCATTTAACTTTAATAATTTTGTTAAAATTTATAAAGTTGGGTTTCCACTATACTTGACTATTATCAATTGATCTAAAACTCATTGCCTTGGCAATACTGCTTATTAAACCTCTTAAGAATCTCTTAGTGCATGGATCAACCAAGTTATCATTTGTCCAAACGTAAATTGTTAAAATAACTCTATCAATAATTAATTGTTGAATATACTCATGTCACAAACTAATATGTCTAGATTTTTCATTGTATATTTTATTGTATGCCCTAGACATAATTGCCTCACTTTCACAGTGTAAATATATAATTGCAATTGATTGTGACCACAACTCTATATCCAATAACAAATTCCATAACCATTCAGCCTCTTTACTAGCCATCGATAGTGATATAAATTCATATTCCATCATTGAATGGGCTATACATGTTTGCTTCTTTGATGCTCAAGAGACTACACCATTTGCACGATCGAAAACCCATTCAGATGTTAACTCATTATCAATTATGCTAGTTATCCAACTAGTATCTGTATATCCTTCTAATACTACTGGTTGTCTTTCATAAAATATACCATAATGCATTCTTTTTAAATAACCATATCCTTTCAATGTGTTGTACTAGGATTATAAGCAAAAATTCTACAATAAAAGCTATTTCCGTTCAATGCACCCTTTCAACGCATCGTTCTAGTGCATACATAACATACACCCTACTTCCAATTGCATTGGCATATCTAATTGTGCAAAATGTTGTACAGTATTTTCCATCAATTTAATCGATATATCATGATATATTTGAATCTTTAATTCTCAAACGATGATATCTTTGAATGATTTTCCCTTCATAGTGGCACTGACTTAAAACATAACCCTCACTATGTTTAAACACTTCGATACATAAATTGTTTCCATTTCGCTCAAATCTTTTATTTCAAACTAAGAAGATGGATACCTTTTAGTTTCATTTATGCCAAGCATACTTGTACCAGCAATTAGAATATCGTCTACATATAAGCTGATCATAAACTCCATACTCTTTGATAAATTTTGAGTAAATACACTTATAAGCATTGTTATACTTAAATGCAAATGATGATACCACCAAATCATATTTTCTCATGACATTGTTTCAATGCTTTCTTTGTCTCAACTCATGTTATCATTCTCAATAGAATGCCCCTTATTTACAACTTCTTTCACACAACTATCCTTAGGATCCTAAGAACTTTCCTCAATTTGAATGTGTTTATCACATTATCCACGATCAGGTTCTCAATCGTGTGAAGAAGTTCATTCAATAGTCGTTCCAAGTTTAAGGGAATTTTGAAATAATTGCAACAATTTGAGGAGTCTCATAAACTTCAATCATAAGGTCTTTGGGTATAACTATATATATTTAAAGTTCATCTATTTGTTTAGAGACAAATTTTCCATTAATCATGACAAATCCAAAATATTTCAAAGTAGTAATTCTTTTTGTACCTTATTTGTCAACGTTGTAATTTGGTCTCCAAGCATTCCAACTGTCACTAGCATTTATGTAAGATCGAAACATTTAATATAGATGATCTGACAAAGTTTTGAGAATTATTTATCGGCACTTCCTTTCATCATTTTTTCCTTGTCAAGATTATCACATCACTTTTATTCATAAATTTTAAAGTAGTGATGGTTTGAACCTTCATATCCCAAATTCAGTTTGGACTATTGAAAATGATGGATCCCACATGGGTTCTCCAAAACTTACAAATCTTGCTTCAATTTTAAGAAGTATATGCACTAGCCACATAAAATACTTGCTTGGGCTAAATGCAGTATTCTCTTAGATTCGATGGCTCTAATATCTAATCCATTATCTAATGTTTACATAATTAGGCAAATCGTATGTTGACTTTATCCTTTGATGGCCTCTACCGCAACCTCCTCGGAGAACACCCTACCACGAGAATAAAGGTTAGTGGTTAGCGCTAAGTCTAAGCTTAGTCCGGGCTTTCTCAAGCCCACTAATTTGTAACTTATAGTCCAAATTTTTAACTGCATGTCATTTTCATTTGAAAGTCATCACTAATCAAATATGGGGTTAGATTAATTAGAAATCCTTGTAAAATATTAAAAGAAATATTTTACTTTTGCACAATCAGAAAAACTAGAATCGAAACTTGATTACGCCAATTAATCAACTAATACCCAACCGACAACTAATCTTATTTAAACCATGTGATTTGATTTTCCTTTTAGGGGATTTTCTTTTTTATGTAATTTTGAAGAAAGCTAACCCAAAAACTATCTTTTAAGCTTTATCTGATTTTTGGAAAATATAAATTATTTTTTATTTTTTATATCTTTTAAATATATTTTTAAAATTAGGCCCAACGCTAAAATTCTCCTCTGATCAGCCCAGGAATGTAAAATAGCCTCATTATAACCAGAATTGAGCCCGAATTTCCTAAACCCAGCCGAATTAGGCCTAAAGCCCCTACTAAATTAGTTAGCGCATATAAATATATATATATATATATATATTTGATAACGTTAATAAATTTTTCTATTTCCCAGGGAATAAATTTGGAACACAAATAATAAGCAAAAAAAAGTTAATTATTATTCCCGAGAATAATTTCTAAAAATAAGTTATTTTTTTAGTTTCTCATTTTCTTTTCTTCTTCTTCCTTGTCTTGTCGCTTTCCCATTGGCTGTCATCTGCCAGCTGGTGACCATCAAGTGACCACCGGCGATCGCCCGACCGCCCAACCACTGCCAGCGCGGGCACGGTCGGCTAGTGGCGACGACAGTGAAGCGAGCATCGACGATTGGCAGCATTCAAACGCGTTTGTATCTACTCAAAAATTATTTTGGAGAGTAGAAATATAAAAAAAAAAAAACTATTTCTAAAACAAAACTTCCGAAATAAAAATGTTATCATTCACATCTTACCCGCTTCAATTTTCTTTTCTTTCTTCCTACGCCCATTTCACAGAAGCATTTCCAGCAGAAGTGCTGGTTTCCTTCTCCCCATGAACCGAGAATGCTTTGCTGATTCGCGCCCTATAGGAAACCATGTTTGAAGACGTGTCTAGCTACCATGCGTGGCCGCATCTACCACCACCTTTCCTCCTTACCGGCCAAGGATCGGTCACTTGCGGGTCACTTGCGGAAACACGATGCACAAAAACACGACCAAACTAAAACATACAAAGCGAAGGACAGCAACGGGAACCTATCAAAAAGCATTTGACAAACCATGAACACCAAAAGGGGGCGAAGGACTAAGAACGAAAACACACCTTCCGGTCAGATATTTCGTCTAAAATGCGGAGGACGTGCCTTAAGAGGCCGTTATAAGCCCGCCCGAAACTCAGACTCACGCCGAAATAAGCAGACGGTGATTAAGCGAGACTCGACTTCAATGCAGGCATGAACAAAACGCAGCAAGCCTCGGCCATAAACAAAGGACCTGAACGTGCATCTAGCTTAAGCATTCCATTGAACACGTGGCGTGCAACGGCAGAGGAACGAACAGAAACTCAACCGGGTCATTGGCCGAGGACCGAGACGGACGGCAAAGGAGAAACGGGGACCTAACAGCAACAGAGAACCGGACAACAGTAGCCCCATCTGGCGAGCCCGAAACAGGGAGTGTGTGCAAAACCAGGGCAGTCAGCCGAGAGTCCTTACCCGGCTCGCAACGTCGGAGGGCGGACGAGCTCGAGGATCGGTCTACGTCCGTCCGCCTCGCGCACCTTTGAGCCGAAATCCTTGGGCGACCGACCCTGAGTCAGGACAAATAAAGAAAGAAGAGAAGCGAAACACCACCCACCGTATGTCGCCGGAGAGCACTCACCAACCCTCAAACTCTATTTTCTCTCTCTCTCTCTCTCTCTCTCTCTCTCTCTCTCTCTCTCTCTCTCTCGCAGATCTCACTTTCTCGAAACTCCCCTACTCTCTCGATTTTTCTCTCTCCTCCGATCTGCCCTCAACTGGGCTCACGGACGTCCTATTTATAGGCCGATCAACGGAGGCTTCGACCGCCGGTCCTTGGTGCGCCAACCAGCCCTGGTGCGGCGGAGCCAGCATCCCCTCGCGGTCCACTCTCAGAACAAGTCTGCTCTCTACTCCTCAGCTTGGCGGCATTGAAGACGCCTGCTCTAGGGGTGAGCATCAGTTCAGGATCAACCCTGAACCGATCGTAAACCGGCCCAATCCTACCGATCCCAGTCCGGTTCCTAAGGAGACTGGGTCAATCCTTAGTCCTAGGATTCTTGAACTAGTACTGTGCGGATTGGTTCTCGGTCCTAAGACTTCAGGGTCGGTCCAACCCGGACCAACCCTAACTATATATATATTATTTATAATTTTTTTATTTAGAGAAAACCTTAAAATAAACGGCGTTAACAACATTAAACAGCTCTTTAGTGAAGAGTCAAGTAATTTTACATTATTCTATAATAACTTAGATTTTTAATGTCTTTTACAGCGTCAATAGTAATAATTTACGAATGAGGAAAATGTTTTTAAAAGTTTTCATGGCATCCTCCTTTAGTACCCGTTCTCTTTTGTCTTATTTGTTATCTTAATCTTCAATTTGCTATCGTTCTCTTTTGTCTTATTTGTCCTCTTAGTCTTCAATTTGCCAAAATCGAAAAAAAGCAACTTCTCTGCTCACCACTTGACACTTGCCTCGGTCGCTTTGGGTCACTCGTGCCACTTGCCGCTCGATGCTCACTTGGCTTGTTGCTCCCCGCTCGACACTCGATGCTCACTTTGTTCAACCCTCACCCCACTCAACCCTCACCACTTACCCTTCTTAGCTAACCTCGCTCGTTATCGAACCCATTAGGTCGGTCCAGTCCTCAGTTGCCCTTTTAAGGAGCACAAAAAATGAAATAAAAAATTATTGGTTAGTCTCAAGTTGACCTTGAAACTGAACCGAACTCATTGGGTCAGTGTGGTCTTCAATCGCTTTTTCAAGGAGTACAAAAAATGAAATAAAAAAATTATCGATTAGTCCCCAGTTGACCCTGAAACCGAACCGAACCCATTGGATCGGTCCGGTTCTCGATCCCAAGCTCAATAGAGTCGGTCCTCAGTCCCAAAAATTGAGGACCAGCACTGTGCGGATTGATCCTAGGGTTAAGGGGTGGACCGACCCAACCCGGATCATACTCACCCCTAGCCTGCTCTACAGTCCCATCTGTGCGCGAGGAAGAGAAAACCCATGAGGGCTGGGGCGAAAGCCCAGCCCCCAAGCCCCCCTTTCCAAGGTCTTTTTTTAATTTTTCATATTCTACTTATCCGTAAATAGGTAAGATAAAGGGAAAATAAAATAAAAGTAAAACTTAGTAGATGTAAATAATATTAATAATTAGGTGATGCAAAAATTCTTTTTGCTAGAACCAAATTGATTGCTAATTTTCTATATAATATTAATCCTAAATATTTAGTCAAAATTTAGGTGTTATCAGCCTCTTAATGGAACGTGATCAGACCATGTAAGTTACCAACTCATTCCAAAATATATTAAAAAATCATAAAGAGTGTCTACATCGGCACTTGTTATAATCAATGTCTATGTCGGTGATTTCGAGACTAATTTAAGCCATCCAGCAAAATAAAGGGGAAAAAAAGTAAAGGAAAAAAAATTATATATAAAAATTAAAAATATTATTTAAAAAGGTTTTCATCAGCGGATGTGCCACATAAAACGGCCGGCATCCACGTCATCGATTTTTCACTTAAATTAGCCAGATGGAGTAAATTAGTATCAATATGAAAAGTTTAGCACTAAATTTGTCCAATTGAAAGATTTATGACAAAATTAGAACCAATGAAATAGTTTTAGGACCTTTTTTTTGGGTTACTTTTCCCTTAAAAGGTTACAAGACAAAAGAAGGAATACTTGAACTGCCTCTAGATGATAAAAATATATAGACTTCTAAAAATATTAAAATTAATTGGGAAAATAATGCCACTAGGACAAACGAACTACAGGGCAACCAAGTAAGTTAACAAAAAATTCTCTCTATGGTGTTAGTAGTCTCAGCATTGTATACCCGTGTTGACACCTAATTTTTATATTTTTTTTTTAAAAAAAAAAATCAAATCAAAAAAAAAATCAAATCAAAATCAAAATCAAAATCAAAATCAAAAATCAAAATCAAAAATTTTAATTCTTATTTTTCTTTAAATTAAAAAAAATGATATAAAAAAAAGAGAAAAAAGAAAAGTCTTGCGGGTCCGGGTCGGGTCGGATCCGGCCTTGGCCCGACCCGGCCCTTTTTCCCCTTATTTCTCCCTCGCGTGGGCACGGGGCCCAACCCTCTCCTTTTTTTTTTTTTTTTTTTTTTTTCCTTTCTCCTCGCGCGGCCCAGCCCTTTTCTTCCCTTTGGCCCGGCCCGCCTCGTTGTCTTCTCCCTCGACCGTTTTCTGCACGGGGAACTGGCGAAGACGAAAGCAGAAAGCAGCCGTCCGCGTGGGGAAATGGCGAAGCCGAAAGCAGGGTCGGTTGGCAGAGGCGGCGAAGGGGGTGAACCGAGGGCACGCGCGCGAGCAAAAAAAAAAAAAGAGGGGAACGGTCGAAAGGGGGATAGGAGGAGTTTTTGGAACGGAAAAAGCAGGACGGAGAGAGGAAGAACGGAGGAAGAAAAAAAGGGGGAAAGGGGCCGAGAGAAGGAGGAGGCGAGAACCGACCGCTGCGACCGCCACAGACGCGCCTCCGGGTGCCCGCCACCGCCGCCGACGCGTCTCCGAACCACCATTCCCGCCGGACTCAGGTTGGTATTCCGTCAAGCACCTGGTGTGCATTTTTGAAGTCGAGCTGGCCGGAGCTCGTTCCGTCCGTTTCGAGCGAGCTCCGGCCTCCGTAGGTTCCCCCTTTAGACTCTTGTGTATTGCCGATTGCTTTGGTTGGTCACCGCCGTTGTCGCCTCGGGTCCGGGTCTAGGTCGAAGCCCCCGGTTCGGCCATGCCCTCCACTGTTCGTCATAATGCCCGAGTGGGCTCTCTTCCCTCCGAAGCTCTTCGCGTGGAGCCATAGGCCCCCGCCGCCGGAGAGGCGCCGTTGCGGCCCGGGGAAGCCGCGTCGTTCACCCCGCCTGGCCACGGCGGTGCCGTCGCCGGTGTGCTCCTTCTCCGCGCCCCTGGTCGCGACTGCCCAGTCGCGACCAAAGGGAGGCCTGTCGAGTGGGCCAGATCACAGGGCCAGATCTGTGATCTAGCCCACTCGATTCCTGTTTTCGCTTGGGCCCGGCCCTCGGGCCCAAGTCGGGTTAAATTTAGGCCCGACTAGGGATGGTCGGGCCTAACTCGATCGGGCCAAGCCCAGTCGAGCCGCGCCCGGTCAAACCGAGCCCGGTCGAGCCGGACCCATCCGACCGGGTCGAGTCGGGTCGGACTCGACCCGACCCGACCCGGTCCGGCCCCCCAAAAGAAAATATTATTTTTTTTTTTAAAAAAAAATTATAAAAAGAAAACAATTTCGAAAATCCAAAAAATTATATTAAAATTAAAAAAAAATTTAAAATTTAAAATTTTTAAAAAAAATTAAATATTTAAAAATTTAAAAATTAATTAAAAGAAATTAAAAATTTCGAAAATCCAAAATGATGGGGTTTGGTGAGGAATTGCTTTGTTTTGCATTCTTAGTGTAATTAGGCCTTTATTGACTCGTATTTTGATTACGTCGTATGTTTAATTTGCATATCTAATTATGTTTAATTATACGTGTTTAATTTTATCACAATTAGGATCTTGGTAACTATGATTGTTATTTTAATGGTTGCGCACTCGCATTATCACCTCACATGTTAGTGGAAATGTATAAAATCAATCCAAACGCTTGCCAAAAGTTATTTTGATAAAATGAACAAGATTAGGTACCGAAATGGCACTAATTGATCAATTAGTGTAATCAAGTCCCCGACCCTAGATTCTCTGGTTGCGTAGGAAGTGAGGTACACTCCCATGCTTCACTTGGTTTCTAGCCGACCCCAATAAGCTAGTGGCGACTCCTTTTATGTAAAATTCCTAAAGAATATGCCAACGTCACGCGGGGTACAGGCTTGGGAGAGCCCACGCCTAATGATGGGCCTTAGACCCGTCTTCTAGGCAATACCCCTAAACCTGCTCCCTCTCCCCCGAGGGTAGGTCGCGACAGCTTGGCGACTCCGCTGGGGACGGTGGTTTTAGACTTTAGAGGACTTAGGCCAATATTAATCTTGTTCAAAAATATTTTTGTTTGGCAGCGAGGATCCCAGGTATGTCCTTAACATTAAAGGTGTTAAATGTTTTTGTAGAATGGGAGGTATAAGAGGAAGTGTTTGCTCACCTTTGTCTTGCAGGGAGATGTAGGAATGTATGGTTTACTTTTTATGTATGAAGTGCTGATTGCCTATAAATTGTCATGCCTGCATCTCCTGCATTGCACTACACCATGGCACACATTACCTGCCGTCGGACCTGGGCAGCATAGGATCATCTAGGATGGCGTTGAGGTGGATACCACTCCGACTACAACCATGTAGTACGAGTCGCCCATCTCAACCCCGAAAGTTCCTTCTTGATGTCAAAGATCCCCACCCTGGTCTGCAACCATGCGACACGGGTCGGTTCTTTGACAAAGCCGGAATCATAGGATAACCCAACCTAGCCACAATCTTGTTGGTTCAGTCCGGTAATCCTATGGCTCCATTTTGAGCCGTCTAGAGTAGAAATCGAACCACCATCCATGCGCATGTCTATATCATTAGCATTGTTACCTAATGAATAGAGTAAGTTTCTCGAATTCTTTCCTGCACAATTTATTTATTCGCTTTCTTTTTGGTTGGTCCATGACAAATTAGGCTTGTCGTCATTTGGGTTGGCATACGATGGGGGTACCTGAACTTCGCATCATTTCTGTTCTGAGAGCCGAGCTTCGCACATGGTGGGATAACCGGATCCGACGGCGGCCGTGGATCGGGTGCGATCTTATGTCGGACGATTACTCCCCCTATTGGAGATAGAGGCTCATTGCGGTGTCGTGCGAGCGTTAGCGCATGTCTGGTGCCCTGCAACTTGCACGTTCATATTCGGTAATCACGAACTCACTCCAACCTTGGAGGAATACAGTATTGCCATTGGAAAGCCCTTAGTGTCAGAGTTGGTTAGCCCACCGGTAGGAACTGAACATGCATCAATTTTATCTGAGTTTCTTAAAGTTAAAGGAGAGGACGTGAGAAAAGTTTTGAGAGCCAATCGCAAAACCTGCCCGCTTTCATTTCTAAATGAACTTTTTCAAGATGCCCCATCTTTCCAAAAGAATAGGATCTTCCTACTAGCTTTCTTCGGGTTTGTGATATTCCCACATTGTAGGAACGCTATTAGCCCTTCCATAGCATGGATAGTTCGCGAAGTATGTATGGGAAAGGGTTTTGTTAATGCTATCTTGACTGAAACTTTTCTTTCCCTCACTCGTTTTAAAGAAAATAAAGACAAAGCTTTCCATGCTCCCTCCGAACTCTTACAAATTTGGTTCTTTTCTCACATTAAGGGCTTGGGTAGCTTGATGACCGTGAACAACATCTCCGACTCTAGCCACCCTATCTTAAAGTTTAAAGATAGAAAAATGTTTGCCCCAGATTATCATTATTCTGAGTGGTTAGTTTTCATGACCAACCCTGGACCTGAGGATTTCCAATGGCATGCCAAATGGCTCCGAGTTCAAGAAGCGCGGTTCGTGTGTGGGCTTACTGGACCTATTCCTTTGTTGGGAATCACCGGAGCCACCGAATATTATCCGACCCGAGTCGCCCGTCAATTTCAAGAGGTTCAACAGCTCCCACCGCCGATTCAGGAGGACCCGCTCAGGATAGACTTCCCTAATGGATGCCAAGATCATGAGGACTCCGTCGCGTTGGTCAAGTCAATGTGGGATATGTGCCACCCCCGAAAGCTGATTTGGCCTGAAGAAGAGTTGGAGGGGCAAGAGAAGACTCATTATGCCTCGAAGGAATACATCCTTAAGCACAAGATCCAAGAAAGCCTACGCCCGAAGATTCCTGAGGTGCCATTGAAGATCACCCACCGAGCCGAGATCAAGCGCCTTAAAAGGGAGCTCGAGGAGGCCGAGGAGCGTGCTTTGAAGTTAACCCGAGTTAGTGGAGCTGCCGCGAGCGGAAGCCGTCCTCATTAGTTAGATTGAGTCAAGTGCGATTTGTAGCAGGACCACACTCACATGCGTTATGATTTGTCTCAAGTCTCAATGTTGGGAATTAAGAGAGTGTTTTTTTTTTTTTGTCTTTGAAGTAGCTTCGTTGTTTAGGGGGTTTTTCTTTCATGTTTTTCTTGTATCATGTGACAACTTGGCTTTCAATGAAACGAGCAAATTGGGGCGATTAGATCATTGTCGTGGGCCAACCGCTTAATTATTATTTGTACTTATGTATGCTTATCTACCTTTGCATCAGGTACTAATCGATCGATTGTTCTCTGCCGATCGTCGACACGGCCAAGCGGAGATCCCCGATTCGCACACGTGCAAAAGTCAGAATGGAGAACGACGACACCAACGTGCGCATGGCCAAGATGGAGGACCAGCTGGCCCAACTCACCGCAATGATGCTTGAAATAAGCCAGAAGCTTAAGGAGTCCCCCGCTGTAGCTGTCACTGGAACATCCACTCCTACATTATCAGGACACGCTTCCCCGTCAATGGGAGGCGCGCACGTTGCTGATCTCCATGGGAAAGAAGCGCCGGAGAGGCTCCTTTCGTCACGCCAATCATCGTTAATTTGGATCCTCCCCGAAGGAAAACCCAAAGCACCCCGCCTAAGTGAAGAGAGTGAAAAACGTCTGACAAAGATGGAGGAGCGACTGTGTGCCTTGCAAGGTTACGAATTGAAGGGAGCTGACAGGCTGTCTCCATACACCAAGACGAACTTCCCTGAGAACTTCCAAGAACCCGAGTTCACAAGAAAGTATGACGGAACGGGATGCCCCAAGACTCACCTTCGATACTACATGAGGAAAATGGTTCGCTATGCCGACAACGTACCATTTCTCATACACACTTTCCAAGATAGCTTGGAAGGCATTGCCCTGACGTGGTTCATTGCGCTAGACATTGAAGAATTCACTACTTGGGAAGATTTAACCAATGAGTTCTTGCAGCAATACCGGTTTAACACTGAGCTCGCTCCCACGAGGGAAGAGTTGACCCGTATTGAGAAGAAGAAGAATGAGTCATTTAAGGCCTTCGCGCAAAGGTGGAGGACTATGGCCTCACAAGTGAAGCCGGCCTTGAATGAGAGGGAGATGAAGCAACTGTTCCTCAAGACATTGCCCTCTGAATACTTCCAAGGGTTAGTGTTCTCGGGTTGCCAGACGTTTTCACGCCTAGTTGAGGTAGGTGAAGGAGTTGAATGGGCAATGGTCGAGGGAAAGATTTCAACCGGAGGCACGAAGAAATTCCCAGCAAGAAAAGATAAGGAGGCCGCAATTGAAGTAGCGCTTGTGCAAGAGCCGCATTTCCCTCGGCCGACCGCAACACCCACGCACAAGCCTATGATGGTTCCAGGTAGTTCGTCACAAGCATACGATAATGGCAAGAGGCCCTTTCGAAAGGGATTTTCCCCACTACCACGCCCGCTGTCAAAGTTATTGCCCATGCTTCTCGAAAAGAGGATGGTCGCAAAAGAGGTACCCAGAGATAACCCCCCGAGGCCCGCCGGTTTCGATATGACCAAGACCTGCGAATACCACTGGGAGAAAGGGGGCATGATGTAGATAATTGCCACATGCTGAGATACAAAGTTCAACAGCTTCTAGACAAGAATATCTTAACTTTCAGGGAGGCTCAGCCCAACGTGCAACAGAACCCTCTACCAAATCACGTAGAGGGAGTGAACTCGATTTCCGAGGACACGTGGGCGAGTCAACGGCCTCTAGTGGTGGATGCTTCCGAGTTGTATGAGTCCCTAGTGCTAGCGGGATACTATGAAGGTCAGGAGGATGTGACCCTAGAAGAGAAATTGAACCGTGTCCACAGGATGATAGCCATGGGAGTAATCAGACGCGAAGAAGAGGAAGAGAGAGTCGTCTCCGTGACAATGCCATCGTCATTCCGCTCATCTTTCTGCAACTTTGCTAGTATGACTCGGGCGAGGAAGGTTATGCTTGGAATTTCGAAGACCCCAGCTCTGTACGAGGAAGGGGTAATAGCCATGATAACCCCGATGGTGATTGAACTATCTGATGAGGAGCTCGCCGGTGATATCGAGATGGAAATCACTGAACCCACAGTGATCGACCTTATGGTCGAAGAGATGTCGGCATTCGAAGTCACGGGAGGAAATGCAACGCCAGTCACGATCGAATTGCCTCCCCAAGAGGAAGATAGAATGATAATGCTGGAGTGTCATCCCAAATTTGATCCCAAAGCTGTACCTTGGGGTTATGGAACAAATGAGATACATGCTGTCACGCGATCAGGCCGCTGTTACTCACCTGATAAGGGAGTAGAAAAGAAGGCCGTGACCGAGGAGGAGGCAAAGCAATTTTTGGCTGTAGTAAAGTCCAGTGAGTTCAACGTGGTGGATCAACTGCGGAAGTTGCTGGCTCAAATTTCCCTCCTGGAACTATTCAAATCTTCCGAGAAGCATAGGGACATCTTGCTGAAAGTCCTTAATGAGGTGCACGTGCCAGAGTCAATCGATGAAGTCCAATTGGAGGAGTTCGTTGGGGCTGTTCTCGAAAGACCAAATTTCCTTTATCGATGAAGATCTCCCCCGATGGTCCTAATCATACCAAAGCGCTACACATCTCAGTGAAGCATGAGAGCACTCTTGTTTGCAGAGTATTGATTGATAACGGTTCGGCGCTCAATATATGCCCGTTGGCTACTCTCCACCGTCTCGGCATTGATCTCGGGAGAATCCGTACTGGCAAGTCGACCGTACGGGCTTTTGACGGAATGAAGAAGGAGGTGATAGGGGAAATTGAACTTGAGCTGCTGATTGGCCCTGTACTTTTCCAAGCCATGTTCCAGGTGTTAGATATACCAAGCGCTTTTAATTTTCTGCTAGGGAGGCCGTGGATCCACACAGCGGGTGCTGTTGCCTCTAGCCTCCATCAGAAAGTACGATTTGTGGTGGACAACAGGCTTATCACAGTCCATGGAGAATCTGACTTCAAGATCTACCACGAGACAGCCATCCCCTATGTGGAGCCTGAGTGTACTGAGGAATCCAGCTTTCAAACCCTCGAGCTGGTATCCATGGTCCATGTGCCTGTAGGGTCCTTCACAAAGGCTCCTGAATTGTCTAAGCCGGCCATAGCTGCGGGAAAGATTATGCTGGCAAGTGGGTATAATCCCGGAGAGGGCCTTGGATCACACGGTCAAGGTGTGCGAAGGCCCATTGAAGCTCATAAAAACTCGAAGAGGAGAGGCTTAGGATATGTTGAGGGGCGAGAAGGTCGTAGCGAGCAGGGTGGTCGTGGCAACCGAGGGGGCCGTGGAAGGGAGAGAGGCCGAAATGCCCGAGGAGGCCGAGGTGGGTATAGAGATTGGAGTGGACGTATTGCCCAAACCGAGGAGGATGAGGGCGATCAAGGCCCGTTTCACCCGTTGCTGGAAGAGACGTTTCCAAGACCTCCAAGGATGTTATTCGAGGAAGAAGGTGACATCTATGGTGTGACCGAGCTATTCGAGGAAGACGTCATACGCACCATCCTGGCATGCGAAGAAGCTGAGTCCTCCGAAGTCATGGCTATCCCTCCAGAGTAGGGCGGTTCTCGTTTAGCCTAGTCTTTCAGTTTATGTTTTCTCCCCTGCGTGGGATTTCGAAGTTTTTCTTTATTTATTTCCTGTTTATGTCATTTGTAATGTGAACTATGGTCAACCCCGATCCTGAGCCGTTGATCGAGGGTGGTGTGTGTTAAAATATGGCCTTATCTTTCCTCATTCAATAAAATAGACACATGTTTTATTAAGGACATGTGGAGGCACATCGAACTAGTCCTATGATGGTCGCTGAGGCCTAAGTCTCCACATGCTCCCTTATTTGACTACCTTGCAAGGACGAGGAAATCCGAGGATATGAGGATGAGTTCTTGAAACTTTAAAAAAAAAAAAAAAAATACTTCAAAAATTCTTCGAAAACGACATGCATCATCTTTATTGTGGACATCGCTCTAACTCATCTCATCGCATCTCAGGCATTACATTATGCATAATCATGATAAGGACGCATATGACTCGGACGTGCATGAAGAAAGTCTCTCAGGTTCCGATGACACCGACGATGACGATCAGAAGGGGATCGAACGCGAATGGAATCGACATGAAGGATCGAAGCCGTTGACAGAAGAGCGAACGATCACCATAAATTTAGGTGATGCAGAGAATGTCAGGGAAGTAAGGATCGGGGCATGTCTCTTAGAGTCAGAGGCGGAAAAGATGACTAATCTTTTGAAAGAATATCAAGATGTGTTCGCTGGACATATGCCGACATGCCGGGATTGGACCCGAAATTGTGGAACATGCTCGCCAACAGATCCTAATATGCCACCCAAGAAGCAAAGACTCGGGAGAACTAAACCGAGTTGTCCAAGAAGATCGAAGAAGAAGTAATGAAGCTGCTGAAAGTAGATTTTATCGAAGTGACACGTTATCCTGATTGGGTAGCAAATATCGTGCCTGTAATGAAGAAAGATGGGCGAATCAGGGTATGTGTTGACTATCGTGACCTAAATCGAGCAAGCCCCAAGGACGATTTTCCACTCCCACATATCGATGTCTTGGTTGACAGCATGGCGGGATTTTCCACTCCCACATATCGTTCTCCTTCATGGACGGTTTTTCTGGATATAATCAAATCCGTATGAAGAAGGAGGATAGGAGCAAAACATCATTCATAACTCCTTGGGGAACTTTCTGCTACAAAGTGATGCCTTTCGGTCTAAAGAATGCTGGGGCAACGTATCAAAGGGCCATGGTCACGTTGTTTCATGACATGATGCACAAGGAGATCGAGGTATACGTGGATGATATGATCGCAAAGTCAAGACGAGGTGAGGACCATGTTGGAGTCTTGCAAAAACTATTCAAACGTCTTCGGAAATTCAAGCTACGCCTCAATCCCACAAAATGCGTTTTTGGGACGAGATCGGGGAAGCTGTTAGGGTTCATGGTTAGTAACAGGGGCATAGAGATTGATCCGTCAAAGGTTAAGGCTATCTGTGGTTTACGATCCCCGACCACCACCAGGGAAGTCCGCAGCCTGATGGGGCGGCTCAATTATGTGGCGAGGTTCATATGTCGGTTGTCCGAAACAAAGCGAAGCCGTTCTTCAAGCTCCCGAAAAAGAATGCAAAGATTGAGTGGGATATTGAGTGCCAGGGTGCCTTCGAGAAGATAAAACACTATCTCACTCACGCACCAGTCTTAGTACCCCCTCTCCCTAAAATTCCCCTAATTTTGTACTTGACCATACATGACGAATCATTGGGAGCCATGTTAGCACAGAAAAGACCAAATGACGGGAGAGAATGCGCGATATACTACTTGAGCAAGAAGTTTACTGTTTCTGAGATGAACTACACAGAAGTTGAGAGAACTTGCGTGGCTTTGATTTGGGTCTTGCACAGGCTGCGGCAATACACACTCCATCATCGAATCCTGTTGGTGACCGAAAATGATCCCGTCAGATACCTCCTGGAGAAGCCGGCACTAGTTGGCAAGTTGGCCAAGTGGCAAATCTTAATTTCAGAGTTTGACGTTCAGAGCCTGGGGCAGAAGTCCGTTAAAGGTCGTGCCATAGCAGACATGTTGGCAGAAAGTTCTGAGAGGTCTAGGGCATCTGATGAGGATAGTGATGCAGAGGAGCGAATTTTACTTGTATCAAGCGACAAATGGACGATGTACTTCGATGGTGCAGTTAATTTAGCTGGGTCGGGTACCGGGGCAGTTCTTATCTCCCCTGACGGTCAGCACTACCCTGTTGCCGCTAAATTGACGTTCCCTTGCACGAATAATATTGCCGAATATGAAGCATGCATTCTCGGCCTCCAAGCTGCTATTGACATGAAGATCCGAAAGATGCAAGTTTATGGTGATTCAGCCCTTATCATCTTACAAACTAAAGGCGAATGGCGAACACAGGATTCTAAATTGATTCCGTATCATAAGTTCCTGGGGGAGTTGACGGAAGAATTTCAAGAAATAGCATTTGAATACTTGCCAAGGTCTCAAAATCAGTTCGCTGATGCCCTAGCTACCTTGTCTTCAATGTTGCAAGTAGCTGGAGGCTTGGACATTGAACCATTAAGAATTGAAATCTTTAGGCGCCCAGCTTATTGCATGACGATTGAAGAAGAACCGGATGGACAGCCTTGGTATCACGATATCTTGAAGTATCTGCAAAAGGGTGAATTCCCCGAAGGAAGTGAAGCAGCAGACAGAAAGCATTTAATAAAGTTAGCATCGAAATTCTTCGCCAATGGAGATGTCCTCTACAAAAGGTCCTTCGACTCGACATTGTTAAGATGTGTCGACACTAAAGAAGCTGACCGTTTAATGAAGGAGATACATGAAGGGGAATGTGGCCCCCATATGAACGGACACTTCTTGGTGAGAAAGATCATGCGACTCGGTTATTATTGGTTGACCATGGAGTCCGACTGCATTCAGCACGTACGACGGTGTTACCAGTGCCAGATTTATGGAGACAGGATAAATGCCCCTCCAAATGAACTTCACCAAATGTCTCAACCCTGGCCCTTTTCAATGTGGGGAATTGACGTGATCGGGCCCATTAACCCCAAAGCTTCAAATGGGCATCGATTTATCTTGGTGGCGATAGACTATTTTTCCAAATGGATCGAGGCCAACTCGTATGTTAATGTTACGCCAAGAATGTAGCAAAGTTCATTCGTCGCGACATTGTCACTCGTTACGGGGTGCCGCAGCAATCATTACCGACAACGGCACTAATTTGAACAACAAAGTCATGGATGGTTTGTTTGGTGAGTTTCGAATTAAACATTTGAACTCGTCACCGTATCGTCCTCAGATGAATGGAGCAGTGGAGGCGGCAAACAAGAATATAAAGAAAATCTTATCAAAGACCGCTGAGAATTATCGGGATTGGCACGATAGACTCCCTTATGCGCTAATGGCATACCGAACTTCTATCCGCACCTCCACGGGGCAACTCCTTTTTCACTCGTATACGGGATGGAGGCAGTCTTACCTGTCGAAGTTGAAGTCCCTTCTCTAAGGGTCCTTTCCCAATCTATGCTTGATGAGGCTGAGTGGATGCGACAGAGACATGAGCAGTTAAACATGATCGATGAAAAGAGATTGCAGGCTGTATGTCATGGTCAGTGCTATCAGAAGCGAGTCGCAAAGGCCTTCAATCGAAGAGTGCGTCCTAGACATTTTGAAGTCAACAACCTGGTGCTGAGGAAGGTGCTTCCGATTATACCAGACCCCCGTGGCAAATTCACCCCGAACTACGAAGGGCCATATGTCATTAAGAAGATTCTGCCGGGTGGTGCTTTGATTTTAGTTGAGATGGATGGCAGTGAATTGCCTAGACCTGTAAACACCGATGTAGTCAAGAAATATTTTCCATGATTGAAATCAAGGTCGAGGAGCCACTTCATGCGTAATCTGAGTCACATGGCATCATGCACAGCATTATAGATATCATGCATATATCACATACACGCATATCTATTTGTGTTTCGGGCACCTTGCCGTTCGATGAGGAAATGGCCGAGGGAAAAGTCGATTCAAGGACCCATCAAGTCCCCACATGAACGGTTGAATATCAATTTTTTTTTCTTTTTTTTTTCTTTCTTTCTCTTTTTTCTCTCTCTCGTAAAAAAAAAAAAAAAAAAAAAAAAAAAAAAAAAAACCAAACAAAAGATGAAAAAAAAAAAAAAAGAAAAAAAGAAAAGGGGCATGGCGTCATTCGTACAACCTATTTCTGGTGTCACTATACATGCTTCATATCGGTGATCCTCAAAGAGGGGAGCTTGTAAAAATGATTTTATTCGAATAAAAAGGTGAGACGTTAATCATGCCAAATAAGAAGTTCTTAGGATGAAGAAAGGTAAGCCATTTCCAAACACGTCATTCAAACACTTTTGAGAGTTGAGTGAAAGGCGACCTTCTCTTAGGACGAATGATTTATTCGCATTGAGCGCAAAGATCGAAATGATAAAGGCATTTCCTTCATCAACCTCAAACACCGAGCTGACATCTTACCACCCCTTTGGGCAGAATAAAGTTGATCCTTCAAAGACCCCTGTCGAGAATGACCCTACATTGGGGCAGCATAAGAGCTTACGATCATGTTGTAGAGCGAAGGATTGAGAAAGATTTTATTACTTTCACTTGCATCAATCTTCTAGTGATAGCTTCAAAGGAATTCTCATTAGATCTCGACTTATCCCAAAGTGAAGAAGAGCATTTCCTTCTCTACCCAAACACCGATATCCATTGCTTTAACCAATTTGGGCACGATTATTCGTTTCGAACCTCGAGCGGTGATCATCTCCCTTCACTGGGGCAAGGCATAAGAATTGACCAAATGCAATTGAGAGTCACGAGAAAATGTGAAAAGCATCTCGAAAGTCATAAGAGCTCCAAAAGTCCAAAAAGCAAAAAGTTAGACAAACTAAGGGGCATGAAAAAAGCAGTGTGCCTGGTAAAAGCAAGGCCGATGCCCATCAAGAAAAAGAGCCAAAAGGCTGCATCTTATGTGAAAGAAAAATTATTATCAAAGTCCAAATGCTTGTGTAAAAAAATCATCTCGAGTGCAAAAGAAATTAGAGAAAGGAGTAAAGCTCCCATGCAGAGATGATTAATCAAGGGACTTTCGAGATGCGTTATATTTCAAAAGCCAAATGATTTGGAAAGATCGAGTGACCTGGTCATGATGTCATGATGATCACCGACTCTTAAAGACCCTATTGAAAGTTTTAAGCCTTTCGAGCCTTTCCCGAGCCAACATTATAACCCTTTTCCGAAGCCTCTTCTGATTGGGATAATTTGAGTGAAAATGAGAATACCACAAAGAAGCTACTTGCTTGAAGGAGTGGAAGTAATTCTATCTTGTCTTATCTTCCAAGCTCTCGACTTGTAAACCCGATGAAGATAGTGACAAATGTTCCTTTATTGGCCTCAAAGCAATAATTCCTTTCTATAAGCCCTAACCGAGCCTATATTACGGTCCTTTCAAAAGACCTTTTTGATCAATCGGATTGTGCTCATTGCGAATGTTTCTGGAAGCCTTCGACGTAGGTTATGTGAGATACCTTCGGCAACCAATTATCTCCCACATGAATAGATGGGATCAAGTAGCCATTTTATTGAGAGTGCGAGAGAAACCCTTTCTGACTAAGAAGCTCTAGTTTGGCATGCTTAATGAACATTTTTCTCGAGTCGTAGCCATTCTGATGAGAACTTGTCTCCTAGAGAATTTGATGGCTAGTGATATATCTACGAGCAAGATGACAATTTTGCGCCACATGACGCTGATGGACATCTAATGTTTTTCTAAAGCAGTCGGACTTAGCTTGATTATTTTGTTCAATTAATGCTGCAATATTGCCAATACGTCTCTTGATGACGTGTCTAATGATATTTGCTCAAGTTGAGTTTGACAGGATTCGTCAATGAAGCCATGCAGTTTTCTAAGGGGTTGGCGGGTGCTTTCCTAAAAACCAAAGGTTCATGGTTAACCTTAAACCATGTCGTTTCCAAGATTGGTCGGTTCATCCGTAAACCACGCTTGTTCGCCTCCCAGTCGAAACCCGTTCATACACGTTGAGATTATCATACCCGGTCAAAACTCGTTTTTTTTACACGATGAGACCTCAGTCATTTCCTCACTTCTTGTGACCCGAAGAGCCTTGTATCCTGGAGTCTTCCTCCCTTCTTATGACCCGGAGAGCCTTGTATCCTGGAGTCTTCCTCACTTCTTGTGACCCGGAGAGCCTTGTATCCTGGAGTCTTCCTCACTTCTTGTGACCCGGAGAGCCTTGTATCCTAGAGTCTTCCTCCCTTCTTATGACCCGGAGAGCCTTGTATCCTGGAGTCTTCCCCACTTCTTGTGACCCGGAGAGCCTTGTATCCTGGAGTCTTCCTCACTTCTTGTGACCCGGAGAGCCTTGTATCCTGGAGTCTTCCTCACTTCTTGTGACCCGGAGAGCCTTGTATCCTGGAGTCTTCCCCACTTCTTGTGACCCGGAGAGCCTTGTATCCTGGAGTCTTCCTCACTTCTAGTGACCCGGAGAGCCTTGTATCCTGGAGTCTTCCCCACTTCTTGTGACCCGGAGAGCCTTGTATCCCGGAGTCTTCCTCACTTCTAGTGACCCGGAGAGCCTTGTATCCTGGAGTCTTCCCCACTTCTTGTGACCCGGAGAGCCTTGTATCCCGGGGTCTTCCCCACTTCTTGTGACCCGGAGAGCCTTGTATCTCGGAGTCTTCCCCACTTCTTGTGACCCGGAGAGCCTTGTATCCTGGAGTCTTCCTCACTTTTTATGACTCGGTGGGCTTTTATAGCCCGGAATCCTTCTTCATCTTATTGACAAAACGAGTTTCCATAGTTATGAGTCCTTTTTGTCGACCTAATACGTGCATATGCACCTAGGGTCTTTCTATCGCCAAAATAATTTATGTGTCTTCTATCTTTGATTGCAACCTCTTCGAGGCTACATTCAAAGAGGGGCATTGTTGACACTTAATTTATATATATATATATATATATATATATATATATTTTAAAAAAATCAAATCAAAAAAAATCAAATCAAAATCAAAATCAAAATCAAAATCAAAAATCAAAATCAAAAATTTTAATTCTTATTTTTCTTTAAATTAAAAAAAATGATAGAAAAAAAAAAGAAAAAAAGAAAAGTCTTGCGGGTCCGGGTCGGGTCGGATCCGGCCTTGGCCCGACCCGGCCCTTTTTCCCCTTATTTCTCCCTGCGTGGGCCTGGGCCCAACCCTCTCCTTTCTTTTTTTTTCCTTTCCTCGCGCGGCCCAGCCCTTTTCTTCCCTTCGGCCTGGCCCGCCTCGTTGTCTTCTCCCTCGACCGTTTTCTGCACGGGGAACTGGCGAAGACGAAAGCAGAAAGCAGCCGTCCGCGTGGGGAAATGGCGAAGCCGAAAGCAGGGTCGGCTGGCAGAGGCGACGAAGGGGGTGAACCGAGGGCATGCGCGCGAGCAAAAAGAAAAAAAGAGGGGAACGGTCGAAAGGGGAAAAAAGGAGGAGTTTTTGAAAAAAAAAAAAGCAGGACGGAGAGAGGAAGAAGGGAGGAAAAAAAAAAGGGGGAAAGGGGCCGAGAGCAAGGAGGAGGCGAGAACCGACCGCTGCGACCGCCACAGACGCGCCTCCGGGTGCCCGCCACCGCCGCCGACGCGTCTCCGAACCACCATTCCCGCCGGACTCAGGTTGGTATTCCGTCAAGCACCTGGTGTGCATTTTTGAAGTCGAGCTGGCCGGAGCTCGTTCCGTCCGTTTCGAGCGAGCTCCGGCCTCCGTAGGTTCCCCCTTTAGACTCTTGTGTATTGCTGATTGCTGGTTGGTCACCGCCGTTGTCGCCTCGGGTCTGGTCTAGGTCGGAAGCCCCCTGGTTCGGCCATGCCCTCCACCTGTTCGTCATAATGCCCGAGTGGGCTCTCTTGCCTCCGAAGCTCTTCTGCGTGGAGCCATAGGCCCCCTGGCCGCCGGAGAGGCGCCGTTGCAGCTAGGGAAGCCGCGTCGTTCACCCCGCCTGGCCACGGCGGTGCCGTCGCCGGTGTGCGCCTTCTCCGCGCCCCTGGTCGCGACTGCCCAGTCGCGACCAAAGGGAGGCCTGTCGAGTGGGCCAGATCTGTGATCTGGCCCACTCGATTCCTGTTTTCGCTTGGGCCCGGCCCTCGGGCCCAAGTCGGGTTAAATTTAGGCCCGACCAGGGATGGTCGGGCCTAACTCGATCGGGCCAAGCCCAGTCGAGCCGCGCCCGGTCAAACCGAGCCCGGTCGAGCCGGACCCGGTCAAACCGAGCCCGGTCGAGCCGGACCCGGTCAAACCGGATCCGGTCTAGCTGGATCCGACCGGGTCGAGTCAGGTCGGACTCGACCCGACCCGACCCGATCCGGCCCCTAAAAAAGAAAATATTATTTTTTTAAAAAAAAAATTTATAAAAAGAAAACAATTTCGAAAATCCAAAAAATTATATTAAAATTAAAAAAAAATTTAAAATTTAAAATTTTAAAAAAAATTAAATATTTAAAAATTTAAAAATTAATTAAAAGAAATTAAAAATTTCGAAAATCCAAAATGTTGGGGTTTGGTGAGGAATTGCTTTGTTTTGCATTCTTAGTGTAATTAGGCCTTTATTGACTCGTATTTTGATTACGTCGTATGTTTAATTTGCATATCTAATTATGTTTAATTATACGTGTTTAATTTTATTACAATTAGGATCTTGGTAACTATGATTGTTATTTTAATGGTTGCGCACTCGCATTATCACCTCACATGTTAGTGGAAATGTATAAAATCAATCCAAACTGCTTGCCAAAAGTTATTTTGATAAAATGAACAAGATTAGGTACCGAAATGGCACTAATTGATCAATTAGTGTAATCAAGTCACCGACCCTAGATTCTCTGGTTGCGTAGGAAGTGAGGTACACTCCCATGCTTCACTTGGTTTCTAGCCGACCCCAATAGGCTAGTGGCGACTCCTTTTATGTAAAATTCCTAAAGAATATGCCAACGTCACGCGGGGTACGGGCTTGGGAGAGCCCACGCCTAATGATGGGCCTTAGACCCGTCTTCTAGGCAATACCCCTAAACCTGCTCCCTCTCCCCCGAGGGTAGGTCGCGACAACCTGCAATGCATAGTCAGCGAGGACACAATTCAGAAATTGATACATTATTGACCGAATGAATTGCTACCCTGATCAAGCACTCGCCATCCTCATCTGCATCTCCATCATTGTTAGTTGAAAATGCAGGCTTCTTGGGGGAGTTCACAGCTGAAGATTCATTCTTGAGCATTGAAGAGACTTCCAACATGGAGGGTCTGTCCCCAGGCTTCGCTTGCACGCATAGAAGAGCCACTTGCATGCATCTCATGAGCTTACAAGATGATGAAGAGTCATCGAAAGACGGGTCAATGAACTCCATGCATTTATCGTCTTTCCACAGCTCATATGCCTGAAATTAAGAATGGTAGTTGGTTAAAAGTCAAAATTCGTGTTCCTAAATTTGAACCTGGAAAATTTTGACTCAAATAATCTCTACTTACATATTCAAGAAGATTCAGATTTTCATTTAGGCCATAGCAACACGAGTTCTTTTTACCACTGATGATTTGCAACAGTAGTACCCCAAAGCTGTAGATGTCGTACTTCGTCGAGTATATGCCTTTCCTCACGTATTCTGGGGGAACATACCCACTGTATACAAGAACAGAAATTGGTTTTAAGCAGCAGACTTTTAGCAGGAGAATATCTGTGATGAAAAAGGAGGGCCTAGTTAGCTCGCTTACTAAGTCCCGACAATTCGGTTGGTATTTGCCTCAATGTCATCCTTCCTAAATATTCTCGCCAGACCAAAATCTGATATCCTGGGGTTCATTTCATCATCCAGCAAAACATTGCTGGCTTTCAAGTCTCGATGAATTATTGTGAAATTCGAGTATTCTTGGAGATAAAGAAGCCCCTGTGTGATACCTTCTATGATATGAACACGTTTCACCCAATCCAACGAATATTTCCTTATTGGATCTGCATCATTGAAACCTAATGACTATCAGAACCAGAAGCAAAATTAGAGCATTGCATACCTTCGTGTGTTCCAAATGCTTAAAAGGGTCTGCCTGCTTTAAGCCATTGTAGCAGAACTGGGGACCTATTTAAGCCTTTTGGAGTATCACACTAGATGTCACTTAAAAACACCTGGGTTTTGCTCAATGACTATTGCAAGAAGCATGAAAGATGTCTGACCAAATAGGTATAAGTCCAAGCTCTTATTTGGCATGTACTCATAGATCAACATATTTTCTTCCCTGTCGGTACAAAATCCAAGAAGGCGAACAAGGTTGACATGTTGCAGTCTGGCAGTGAGCATAACTTCGTTCTCGAACTCCTCGAGCCCTTGGTTTGAAGTTTTCGAAAGTCTCTTCACTGCAATGTACTGTCCTTTGGGCAACTTTCCCTGAGCAAAAGGTATGACGATGGTCAGTACAGGGAACTGACTTCCACTTGAACATGGTAAACACAACAAAACTTTTCACTGTTTATGCTGGAAGATAGTGTTTTGTCTATGACATAAGTCACATTACCCCTAGGAACATTAATGAAAAACAAAACTTGAGCAGGATGCATCCACGTCCAACCTTTTGCGATGAACTTACAAGCTCACATACATGATTAAGAAGACCTACGCTGCATCTCTAAGTATTTCAAGCTTATTGTGTTGTGTTGTGATGCCGATTCTTTCTGCTTTTAGAGGGGACATATAACTTCAATGTGATATACTCACCGGCTCATTCCAACTAAATGATTGAAATTGCGAGCATAAACCAACCAGCTGGCAGCTGCTACATAGAAAGCTGGCATACCTATGTTTTAACATATGAAGAGATTTGCTCTCTCATAGTAAGGGTAGCAAGTTCCCATTACCATTTTTTTTTCTTTTTGGGTCGAAAAGTTCCCATTACCTTCACCTTCTCAATTATAAGTCAGACTATAAACAAGAAGGAACACATATTCTTGATCATAAGAAGAAAATAATCTGGGGTTGAGTTATTTTCCTTGCTTGCATTAAACAAAAACACATGTTATAGAGCAAAAGGACCGAATCTAGCATTCAATCATGGTTCATACTTCATAGGACTTGCAATGAAACAGAAAATAATAATCATTAGCTTAAGTATGGCCCTATATATTTTACCTTGTAAACAGGTCCAAATCCACCCTCTCCAAGCTTATTTTCACTTGAGAAGTCATCAGTTGCTGCTTGGAGGGTGACATAACCAAATGTTTGCAGATTAGGAATACCACTCTCAAGACTTTCACCTTTACCCACCATGGTCTTTAATCGGCTACTAAATCCTTTTATGACACCCGAGATACCTGAGAACCAAAATTCAAGAAATTATAGCTAGAACTTTAATCCTTCCTAAGTCAATGTTCCTGATTACCACAAAATTATAGTAATCCCCCAGTGAAGTTCAGAAAATGTACCTTTTGATTTCAATGTTCGCCTCTGTAAGTAGCAAATCAGGCCAAATATAACGAGAACAACTACAGCAATCGAAATAACTGGCCAGAGCCATCGCCTGTGTTGCTGATCTTCACTGGCCTTTTGAGCTGAGAAGGCAATTAAGTCCATGACCATTTAGTTCTACATTTTCAATACAATAATTTTTTAAAACATTCATCAGAAATTCCTGTCGGTTACTCATCCTATCCTGTCCAGGAAAGGACACAGTTCTGAAATAGTATGAGTTATCGAGAGCATGTTTCTTGATCAAGCAGGAAAGGACACGGTTCTCATACAATAATGTTTCAGGATGTTCTCTGGGCCGAACCACTGGTTGATATAGGTGGTAGACCTAGCCAAGAGAGGTAAACTTAGTCGCCTTTATCGCGGTGTTAAACATTATCATAGTTTGATGATGAGCATTAGATTAGCCAATGGAATAGACCATCAACATGGGATTTGATGAGATTACTCATTGGATTAGACCATTGATAGTTGTTTGTTATTGTTGAGTAGGTTTTGTCAACTAATCTTGTATGTATAAAGTTTTGTTGGAAAGTTATTATATATTTTTGATAGTTTACATTATCATATATTGAATTTCAGATGAGTTATGATATCATTTTATAACAATACATAGTGATTGTTCGATCCACTTAGAATGAACGTATTGCTCACTAAGCCTTAATAACTCATTCTTTTCATCTACTTGTTTTTTAAGTTCTTTAGCTAGTCGCAAATAAGTCATGAGTGTTATTGTTAGCAGGAGGAGGACTTTTGGATAGTGGGGACTTTTGGTTATAGGTTGTGTGTAGCTGATGAGTTTCTAAGTTAATTTCACTGAATATGTGTATCTATCGCGTTGGCAGATTATAGAAAATTCTAATATTGTAACCAAATGACCTTTTGTCAAATATATATTTATATATTTTGATATCAAGTTAAATTTTGGTTATGTTGAAATCGCATCCTTTGGAGAAAGGATGAATGTGACATGCCCTTATCCTTGTGGAATGGGGATGTGACACCAACCTCCTATGATGAAACTTCCATGCTCGCATACATCATTAAGAAGGCCTACGCTGCATCTCTAAATATCTCAAGTTTATTGTGTAGTTTTGAGATCCCAATTCTTTCTGCTTTAACGTATGAAAAGATTTGCTCTCTCGTGGTAAGGGTAGCAAGTTCCCATTACCGTTTTCTATTTTTGGTCATATAGTTCCCATTGCCTTCACCTTTTCGATTATAAATCAAACTATAATAAATGAGAAGGACCGCATATTCTCAAGCATAAGAAGAAAGAAAAACATTTGGGGGTGAGTTATTTTCCCTTTTCTCATTATCAAATGAAGCTGAAGGTGCAATAACAAGTTGAAATTGAAGGAACTAGAACTAGACCGTCGCTATTTGATCAACTGATCTGGAAAAGTTTTGACTCTTCTCTTTACCCAGAGCATGAAAAGAGGAAACAGCCAAGGATGGATAACAACGGCGTAGAACCAAATCTTTGAAACGTTCAAAACAAATATCAGTTTGACAATTTTTTTTGACGCAATAGACCTTTTTTGCTTCACCAATGCAAACCGTCCCTTCGTGCAAAATGATCTAACCAATATAAAATTGAATAAAACAGCGTCGGACTTGACTGAAATATACATGTATATATATGTTATTTAAAAAGTCAATCCACTTATTCTCTCTTGGACATGGAGAGCTTTGCTAGATTTTCCTTTGCTTTACGCTCTTGCAGTTCTTTGAAAAAACAAAGAAAATACTGTTCCTCAAATTACTAAGTCCATTGTGATATTGACTATTGTGAATTGCAATATCCCAAAAAGAATTTCGTTCCTTTTTAGATAAACATTAGTGTAAATTTGATCTAAACACCCAGGAGAAAGGAGGAGGGGGATGGAGGGTGGTCGAAAAACACACAGGGACTTTTGATTAGATGTCCTTTGAATGATGACGGTTTGGTTGACTATGCCGTATGCAGATAGGGTTAGGGCTAAACTTGGGAAATAGAATGTATACTAGAAAACTTTCAATGCAAGATTGAGGGAAAATTGTCCAGAAAGTTCTAAACATATTAAATTATTACCAACTTGGTCCTAAACTTTTAAATTATCAATTTTATCAATTAAGTCATAAACTTTGTCATGTTTAATCAATTAAATTTATTCAACTAATTTTGACTAAAAATAGGTAACATGGATGTTGACTATCTTACGTGTCACGATTAGTACTGAAGTGGACAATTTTTAATAATAATTTAATATTTTATGATTTTTTATTTATTTTTTTCTTTCTTTTCTTTTCTTCTCTTTTCCTTACTTTCTTTTTTTTTTTCCCTTTCCTCTTCTTTTTTTTTCCTTTTCTCTTTTCCTTTTTCCCTCCACTGGAGAAGATAAAAGGAGAAAAGAAAAGAAGGAGATGAGAAGAGGGAAAAAAAAAGAAGGAAAAAATTAGTAAAATATAAAGAAAATTAAAATATTATTAAAAATTATCCACGTTAACGCATACCATGCCACGTAAAATAGTTAGTGTCAACGTTAGCGATTTCCCACCAAAATTGTGCAAATGGACTCAATTAACAAAACTTTAAAAAGTTTAGGATTAAAATGACAAAAATGTAATAAGTTTAAGAATTTTTGGATAATTTTCCCTATGATTGATGGTGTGTAACACAAATATCATAAATTCACCTGCTTGAGAGAGAACCCAATTGTCATCACCAGCAACATGCCATGCAGAGTAACCTTTAAGTCCTTCTCGCTTGGCGTACGCCGCCTTGGTAGAGATAGTTTGTGGATCATCATAGCTCATCCATGTCATCCCAGAATAGCAATAGGCAGACACGATCGTGGAGTTGTACACCGCGGTGGCGTTGTTTTGGGATATGTACTTCGTGATTTGATTGTACTGGATCGCCCCCTCGGAGAAATTTGTTGCTGGCCCAATGGTGGGGGCGAAGTAGCCGTGGTCGTTGGCATCCACAAGAGCGAATGCGCTGCCGTAGAATGGGATGCCAAGCACAATCTGCTTCGCCGGCATGCCAGCTTGAATCCACTGTTTCACCCCGTCATCTCCACTTAAGTTGTTCCCTAAATTAAAAGGAGTGATGATTTCGAATACAGCATGTATCATGCAAAATTACGAGTTTAACGAGGACAAACTGAGGATTTTAAATAAAGAACAAAATTCATGTTAATTATCATGGAATAACATTTTATGCTTGAATGGGAAATGATGTTGTAACTCTCTGGGAAAATTGTACAAAAAGTCATAAACCTATTACATTTTTACCAATTCGGTCCTAAACATTTTCACTTCTTACCGATTTAGTCCATCCGGCCAATTTTGGCCGGAAAATGCTAACGTGGATGCCGGCGCTGCCACGTAGGACCGTCGGCGCTAACGTGGACAATTTTAATAATATTTTAAATTTTTTTATTTTTTTTATTTTTTCCCTTTTTTTCTTTTCTTTCTTTTCTTTTTGGCTTTCTTTGTCTTTTCTAGTGGCCAACCATTGGCCACAGCCAGTTGGCTGGCCTCGCCTGTGGTAGGCAAGGCTCGGTCGGGCGAGGAGGAGCCCCGGTGAAGGGAGCCCTCGCCCAAGCATGGCCTGACAAGGGTCGCTTGGGCGAGGCCGACCCTCACCCAAGCCAGGGCAAAGGGAGCCCTCGCCCAAGCCAAGGCGGCCTCACCGTCGCCCAATCGACGCCAGGTGAGGCCGCCCTGGCCTGGGCAAGGCCGACGAGGGCTCCCCTCGCCCAGCGTCGTTGTCGCCTGGCCGACGCCCAACAAGGCCGCCTTAGCTAGGGTGAGGGTCGGCCTCGCCTTCCACAAGCGAGGCCAGCCGGCTGGCTGTGACCGGTGGCCAGCCATCGCTTGTGGCCGGTGGCCGGCCATCGGAAAAGACAAAGAAAGCCAAAAAGAAAAGAAAAAAAGGGAAAAATAGAAAAAAATAATAAAAATTCAAAAAATATCAAAAAAATATTAAAATATTATTAAAAATTTGTCAACGTTAGAGCCGACGGTCCTACGTGGCACCGCCGACGTCCACGTCAACATTTTTCTGCCAAAATTGACCAGATGGACTGAATCGGCAAGAAATAAAAATGTTTATGACTGAATTGATAAAAGTGCAATAGGTTTATGTTTTTTTGGACAATTTTCCCAAACTCTTTTGACGTTGAGGTAACAGTCTTTCAGAGTCATGATACAAAAAATGAAGAAAACTTCATTGTAACTAAGAATAGTCAAAGTTCATATATCCCAAAAAGGTCGAAGTTGCCACCCCTACCTGGATTGTAGAGAGCAGCAAGTGGTCCTGTGGTGGCGGACTGTATAGGTCGATAGAAATCATAGGCCATCACATTGATCCAATCCAAGCTCGCCGCCATGGCGGCCACAGGATAATTTGTGTTAGTCCAGTAGTGTGGCGAGTAATAGACTCCCGCCGACAAAAGCAAAGCGTCGTCACGCGAGCTGGCAGCCTCAGCAGCTACCGCAGCCCGCCACTCCTGGAGGACCAACCCCAAGTTGGCCATGTCCTCGCCGGTATCTGGGGATACCCAATTAAGATCAAGGCCATGGAAGCCGTTGGACCGAGCTAGGGCTATGGAGGAATCAATGAAAGACTTCCGGAAGCTAGACTGGCTCGCCATGAACGCAAAGTCAGTCGCGTTCGAGTTGCCACCGCCAATGGATAGGAGGGTTACGACCGATGGGTTCTTCTGCTGGACGTCCCCAGTGAAGGTCGCGAAAGACTGGGCGTTCGGCGACGATATGACTACCTGATTTGTCGATGCATTGAGGTCAGCGAACGCGCAGAAGAGATGAGTGAAGAGGGTTGAATCGATGTCGGAGGCTGTGATGCCGCTGTCCGGGAACCAATAGCCCCCTTTGACGTTTCGGGCCATGCATGAGTTGATTTGGAGGAGAGAGAGAAAGGAGATGAAGGGAAAGAGAAGGACACGATTATATTTAAAAGCCATTTTGATGAGTTAATGGGAGGAGGTTGTCCATTTTTGAGCTGGCTTTATACAGGACTTGTCCCTGACTCAAGTTTCGTAGAATGATGACCATGACTAAGAAATTCCACGCGAAATAAGGGTCTTTCCTGTGCTCTGGCCCAGTCAATTAAGAAGGGGGATTTCTTTTCTGCACTCCCTTTCGTAATAGTTCTCGGTTGTTTGAATTATTACATGCGTGATTGTTCACATTCTAACTATTGAAAATGATGGAGTAGTTTGCAACACTAGAGGCGACATGATTGACATAATAATTAAGGTAATGTGATGGCATGATGATGTGAAAAATCATTACGTTATGTTTGTCCTAATTTCTTTCACTTCTATATCCTAAAATACCACAAATGAATACTTTTCAAGGCCTTTTACTTTTATACTACGTTAGACTCTATACATGGATAATCTTTGGGATAATAACATCAATGGTGTCTAAATCTTCACTCAATGTACAAATATAATTCATAAACTTTTAATTTATTCAATGTAATCCTAAACTTTTGATACATATTCAATTTGGTCCCAAAACTATATTAAAATGTTAGACAACATTGAATATTTTCATACATTTCGATGACTAAACTGAACATGTACCAAAAGTTCATAGATCATATTAAATAAATTAAAATTTTATGGACAACATTATATATTGGGTTTAAGCTCATGGATCACATTGAATGAATTAAAGTTCAAAGACAACATTACACGTTACGCTAAAATTTAGATATTGGTTGTGTCATTTACTCAATAATTACGTGATCCCAACAGTGAGTAAATTGGTCTTATTATGAGTGCCACAAAAGAAACTTTCGCTAAAAACATGTGCTCTCTTTTACAAAAAGCCCAATGATGTTAATTTTGTATTTTACGTAGCCATGGCAAATAAAAAAATATAGTTAGTAAAATAATTAGCGACAAAGCAATGAACTTTAATTTCTTAATATGGACTTTGAAATGGTCGTTTTTATTTTAATCTCATGGATTATCTCCTAGAGGGAGACATGTTGCTAATTCAAACGCGGCGGCTTTGGTGCTGAAGAACAAACACGCTGGACTTCTTTGAAACCCTACCAAAAGAGGTGACGCGCAAAATATATTAAATTCATGCAACGCTCGACGAATAATAGTATGGGAGAGATGCATGAAATTGTTATTGCCCGATTTTTATTAAGTATTGAATATGATCAAGTTGTTCGAATGACTACTGCCAGTGTCCAATGTTATTCACGGAAAAAAAAAAAAAAAGATTATTGGGTTTTCTTGTTCGACTTGAGTACTTAGGGTCTTCGAAAGCGGAAAAAGAAAAGGATTTGCAAATCAAAACTACATCATGATTGGAGGACTCACAATTGGGCAGATTCATGAGGTAACTTCATCATTTGAAAGCCTTTTTTATGAAGCAAGCAACGCATGCGCTTGAATCCACTCTGTCTCGATCATTAAATTATATGAGACCCTTCTGATATCCATATAATTCAATTATCGTGATGAAGTGGTCCCAAGGATAGCTGTCAACACCATCATTTATGATGCATGTGGAACGGGCTATCTTAGTTAATTTCTCATTAGTCAACTTGAAGGTGATTGGGGCGAGAGACCCTCGGGAGAGGAATGATAAAATCCGGTGGTGATGGTGATCGTTATTGAGTGTAGACGTGGGAGTCAATGTCAATGCCTGGAAAAATCAGCCCGTCCATGAATAGATCCAAACAACCCCTCTGCTATTTTGTATGTTTTTTGTTTCGTGAGGAGCTCGTTTGTTCGAGATTCGCTTTCGCCGGGGTCCTCCAACGCGGGCGCATCGAGAGACGACTCATTTTTGATAGGATGAAATTGCTGCGCTGACTAGTCCACTGTTTCTTTGGGTCTATTTGACAACCGACAAAGTAATACCTAATTTTATTATTTTGTTTTCAAAAATAAAATAAAATTAAAATTATATTTGATCATTTTTTTTGTTTTTGAAAATAAATTTATTTCCAAAAATAGATTTGTAATAAAATCAAGTAATAGAAAAAAGTCACTTATTTATTCCTTAAATATATCATAGTGGATATAATTTAGAATTTTTTGTGTCTTTCGATAAGTATGATTGACCAAATAGATGGATCGTGTCTCACCACATCCAACCGATGATCTGGCCTATCTTGTTATTCGATCTCATGCCTAATAAATAGATTTACATGCTCAATTTTCAATAGGGGGCTGATTTGGACAGACGGGTCAAGCTTCTCGATGTCAAACACATAGTTCGATTGAAGGGATTAAGAGGGAAAGAAATGATTCTAAAGTCCAATCTCGTCAAAATTGAGAGAATGGATCAAAAGGGATTATTAAAGTTTCTCATGAATATTTTAGACCCCTTTTGATCTCTTCAAATTTTTGTACATTATATAAACAAATTCCTCCTCCTCCTTCTTCACTAATAACATTTTTTAACATCATTCTAACTCAATCCTTTCAATCCTTTCTTTATTGGTTATTGAAATCCATTATTTTCCTTTCCATTCTTGGCGCGTTTATGTGCTGACTGTCAAACCCATAATTATGTCCGAGAGAGATTCTACAGTGGATATTGGATCTTGCTTTAGTTCGTCTGGCAAGAATACATTTTACCGTGAGATGGGATGCTATAAATCCATCACATTATTGGACCAAACTTCGATTAACATAAGTAAATAATGTCTCCTCTGACGTAGTCTAGGGAACTGTTTGTTAACAGGTTAAATAGTAACTAGTTTTATTTTTTTATTCTTGAGAATATATTTGAAATGGAAATATGTTGATAAATCTTTTGTTCTCGAGAACAAAAATCCTTTTTTTTTTGTTCTTTGAAATACATTTGGAATAGAATGAAGAAGTAGAAAAAAGCTACTTCTCTATTCCCAAGAACAATTCCAAAATCAAGCATAATTTTTCTTCTTTTCACTTTTCTTTTCTTCTCTTTCCTTTTCTTCTTCTTCTTCTTCTTCTTCTTCTTCTTCTTCTTCTTCTTTGAGCCATGGTGATGCTCGTTGGCCCAAGCTTTTCCATGGCTAGGTGAGATCGACCTCACCCAGATCTAGCAAGGGCAACCCAGAGGTGGCCTAGAAAGGTCAAGCCTTGCCCAACTCACAATGAGGCTCAGGTTACCGGGGGCCGACAACGCTTCGGCGAGGTCGCCGGCCAAGCCTAGAAAGGTCGAGCCTTGCCCAACTCACAATGAGGCTCAGGTCACCGGGGGCCAACAATACTCCGGCGAGGTCGCCGGCCCTCATCCGGCCGGCAACCGAGAGGAAGGACAAGATGAAAAAAGGAAACATAAAAGAGAAAAAGAGAAAAAATTTATAGAATTATTGAAAGATTAAAAGAAAATGGTTTGAACTAAAAATTTTAAGAGTTTTACCAAATGCATTTTTATTCCAGAAATAGAAATTTTGAAATAGATTACCAAATTTTTTCAAATGTTCAAAAATTGTTCTTAAGAATAGAATAAAAAGGAATTATTTCTAAGCAGAAATTATTCTCGAGAACATAATGGTTATCAAATGTATCCTTAAGTCACCACGAATTTGAAGCTACAACAACAGGTTGAAAATTGAAGGAAATTAGAATTAGACTTTGATAAATTTGATCCACTAATCTGGAAAAGTTGACTTTTTTCTTTCGTTTGAGCATGAAGGGAGGAAACAGCCAAGGATAGACACGACGACGTAGAATCTTAAGTTTGACGTCTTGGAAAAGAAATATCAGTTTGACCATTAGTCGACGTGATAGACGTTTTTGCTTCCCCAATGCAAACCGTCTCTTCGTTTAAAATAATCTAATCGATATAAATTTGAACAACAACACAGCGTCGAATATAATATATATATTCCTTCCATTTGAGATGAACATGTAGTGGAAATTTGATCTAAACACACAGAATTTTATTTTTTATTTTTTTAGGGTTAGGGACTTGATTCGACGACGCTTGAAAGATGATGGTTCAGTTTCCTATATCATATGTACCTAGGGTTAGGGCTAAATTTGGGAAATCAAATGTATACTAGAAAATTCAATAGGTTTAGGATATTTCGGATAATTTTCCCATGAGTCCTAAATTTTTTCATTGCCAATTAAGTTCATTTAGCCAATTCTAGTTAGAAATCACTAACATAAAAATTGGTCATCTCCCAGTCGACGCTAATGTAGATAATTTTTAATAATATTTTTATATCATTTAGATTTTTTATTTTTTTATCTTCTCCCTTTTCTTTGCTTTTTTTTTTCTCTTTCCCTTTTACCCTCTGTCGACCACCGTCGAGCCTCGTTGATAGCTGTGGCCAGCAGAGTCTCAGCAATTGCCGGTGGAGAAAAAAGGAAAAGAAAAAAAAAAGTAGAGAAAAAGAGGAGAAGAATAGAGAAATAAAAGGGAAAAAAAGTAAAAAATTTGATAAAATATTAACATATTATTAAAAATTGTTCACATCTACACGAACCATATCACGTAAGACAGTCAATGTCCATATTAGCAACTTCCAGCCAAAATTGATCAAATAAACTCAATTGATAAAATAAGAAAAGGTTTAAGACTGAATTGGCAAATTTGAACGGTTTAAGACTGAATTGGCAAAGTATAATAAGTTTAAAAATTTTTAAACAATTTTCCCATGATTGATGCTATGTAACACGAATCTCATAAATTCACCTGCTTGAGAGAGAACCCATTTGTCATCATCAGCAACATGCCATGCAAAGTAACCTTTAAATCCTCTTTCCTTGGCGTACGCGACTTTGGTAGAGATGGTTTGTGTATCATCGTAGCCAATCCATGTCATACCAAAATAGCAATAGGCAGACACAAACATGGAGTTGTACACCGTCGTAGCGTTGTTTTGGGATATGTACATCGCGATTTGATTGTACACTATCAACCTGTCGGAGGATATCACCGGCCCAGGGCACGAAGTAGCCATGATCGTGGACATTTGCGAGGGCTAATGCGCACCTGTAGAAGGGAAGCCGAGCACGATCTTTTCCGCCAGCATGTTGGCCTGAATCCACGCTCTCACCCCAATGTCTGCACTTAAGCCCTTCCCTAAAATTAAAAGGATTGATGATTTCAGATGCAACATACATCAAGAAAATTGCGAGTTTTATGAGCACAAATGAAGGATTTTAAATAAACAACATAGTTCATGTCAATTATTCATGGAATGACACTATATGCTTTGAATGAGAGACGATGCTGTGATTCTCTTGACAATAAGGTAACAAAATTTCAAAGTCACGATACAAAAATAAAAATAAAAAACACCGTTGTACCACAGAATAGTCAAAGTTTATAACCCCCAAAAAAAGTCAATGTTGCCACCCCTACCTGGATCATAAAAAGCAGCAAGTGGTCCTGTGGTAGAGGATCCGTTGGAAATTTTCTATAATATGGGCTTACATTAATTAATTAATTTTCGGATTAATGGATATTCCAATGTTTGTTAAACCCTAGAATGATTTTATTGAATTAGGTATTGGTATCTATTAATAACGGGCCAAGTTAAATAGCAAAGTGTAGGCAATTATGTTTGAAACCCGTAATAAGAATGGCTCAATTGACACGCTATTGATTAGGATTTGTTAGGTCTTATATCTAGCTTATAAAATGGTAGGTTATACCTATCGATTGCTTTAATCACATTAAAAGCTGCTATACTTGAAATAAGTCATAGAGAAAAAGATCTGCATAGATCCTTGATTATCAAAGTGATCTATTTTTCTTCAAATAAACAGGTATGCTTTAATTATGTTGTGCTTATTGATCTTGGTATTTTACAGTCATATATGGATTCGATTTTTCTTGATTAATAAGTTGTTATGTGAATAATTTTCTACATGTGGTACTAGAGCAAATCATATATGATTATAGAACCCAAAAAAACAAATTATGGACAAATTCGAAATTTTTCTCTTTGAGCCAAATATTGTTGTTATTTTTTCGTGTGTATTTTTTGCTCAATTGATCCTGAAATCATAGGACTTTTGTTCTACATGTCGAAATCTTTTCAACCATATATAATTTGTATAATTTCGTTGAGAATTGAGAGAATTTTAAATTTGAAATTCTAGGGTTTATACATGAAAAAGTTCTAGAATTTTCAAATTACTTACATTATATTGATGTTCGTTGTAAATCGTTGCATGGGTATTGTTATATATATGTTTTAGCATCCTTTTGTTGCATTAAAGTAAGTTTTTAGGGCTTAAATTTAAGAATACTGAATTTCGACCATGGGAGACTTAGATCCGAAATTTTGAGGCTTGTATGTGGAAGATTTACTCGTTTTTTTCTTTGTTTAATTTATTATAGTAAATTATATTAATGTTAGAAGCAAGAACATGAAGAGATTTCACCAAAAATCAATTATTCTATGTTTTTTTGGAGTTTTGGGTCGAAACCGGGTCGTGTGACCCGGTTTACAGCTTTTTCGGGACTCAGATTGGAGGTTGAAGATGACCTCCGGCCAGGCCTAGGCCAAATCTATTTGAAATTTGGATTCTGGACATAAGCCCAGAATCTAGGGACTGGAAATCAATTGGGCCGGGGCCAAATAAGCCCATTTTATTCGTTCATTTTCGTGTGGGCCTATAGCCCAAATTGTGGGCCTTTTTTAATTAAAAGGAGCATGGGCTCCTACAGGCTTAGCCAGAATTTAGGGCCTCGCAGGTCTGGGCCAGCAGTCCAATCTGGGCTGCTCGCGGGTCAGGCCCGCGGGAGGGTCCGAAATGATAAAATAATAATTTGTGGCAAAAATTGTTGCTTGAAAAATTCTATATGATCTTTGGAAGCACATGTTGTAAAGTGCTTCATATTGTTTGATAAATTTTGAGCATAAATTTTTGGAATTCCCTATTAATAAAAAAATTAATATATACAATAATTCGCCCAAATTGGATTATTATGTATGTTAATTTGGAAAATAGCCTAAAGATTAATTCTCATATTTAAAATATGGGGATGTATAATTGAAAAATATTTATCTGTCCAAAGGGGATAAATATTTTGAAAATTATATGTAATTCCCCTCTAAATTAATATTATGAAAATGTATAATTTTAAGGATTGTCCGCCCAAAGAGAATGAATCATTGATAATTATATGTAATTCTCCCTGTTGTTGCTTTACAAACTTCATACTATGGAAAATAATTGTGCATTATACACTCTGCCCAAATGAGAGTTTATAATGTACTAACTATTTTTATTGAATTGCTTATTATTCATAATTGATCTTATTGCATTATGTGTGACAAACAGTTACCTTTACTGTAAATAACAACAATACCACAGTTGAAATGTTAACAGATCAAACTTCAAGAGATTGAAGTAAGATATAGAGTTTGCTTTGGGCATTGTGGATATGCTTTGGGCATTGTGGATATGGACTTGGCTTTACCTAAGGATGAACCTCCCAAGCCCCATCCTTACCAAAAAAAAACCTCCCAAGCCCCATGATCAAAGTACTGCAGATCAAAAGTCATTTTTTTTCTCGTTTTCTTTTCTTCTTGTTCTTTCTTGTCTTGTCGCTTCCTGCAGGCTGCCATTCACCAGCTAGTGATCGTCGACCGCCAGCGATAGCCCGACACCAAAGCCGTGTCTAGCTACCATGTGGCCACATCTATCACCACCTTTCCTCCTTATTGGCCAAGGATTGGTCACTTGAGGAAACACGATGCACAAAAACATGACCAAACTAAAACATACAAAGCGAAGGACAGCAACGGGAATCTATCAAAAAGCATTTGACAAACCACGAACACCAAAAGTGGGCGAAGGACTAAGAACAAAAACACACCTTCCGATCAGACATTTCGTCGAACACGCGGAGGACGTGGCTTAAGAGGCCATTATAAGCCCACCCGAAACTCAGACTCACGCCGAAATACGCATACAGTGAATAAGCGAGACTCGACTTCAATGCAGGCATGAACAAAACGCAGCAAGCTTCGGCCATAAACAAAGGACCCGAACGTGCATCTAGCTTTAGCATTCCATCGAGCGCATGGCGTGCATCGGCGGAGGAACGAACAGAAGCTCAACCGGGACATTGGGCCAGAACCGAGACGGACAGCAAAGGAGAAACGGGGACCTAACAGCAACAGAGAACCGGACAACATTAGCCCCATCCGGCGAGTCTGAAACAGGGCGTGTGTGCAAAAACAGGGCAGTAGGCCGAGAGTCCCTACCCGGCTCGCAACGTCGGGGGCGGACGAGCCCGAGGATCGGTCTACGTCCATCCACCTCGCGCACCTTCGAGCCGAGATCCTTGGGCGACCGACCCCAAGTCAGGACAAATAAAGAAAGAAGAGAAGCGAAACACCACCCACCGGATGTCGCCAGGGAGCACTCACCAACCCTCAAACTCTATTTCTTCTCGCTCTCTCGGATCTCCCTCTCTCGCAGATCTCGCTTCCTCAAAACTCCCCTACCCTCTCGATTTTTCTCTCTCCTCCGATCTGCCCTCAACTCGGCTCGCAGACATCCTATTTATAAGCCGAGGAGGCCGGTCGACAAAGGCTTTGACCGCCGGTCCTTGGTGCGCCAACCGGTGCGGCCGAGCCCCGTTTCCAAGCTCTTTTTCTTTTTTCTTTTTGATATTCTACTTATCCGTAAATAGGTCAAATACAAGGAAAATAAAATAAAACTTAGTAGATGTAAATAATATTAATAATTAGGTGATGCGAAAATTCTTTTTGCTAGAACCAAATTGATCCCTAATTTTCTATATAATTTTAATCCTAAATATTTAGTCAAAATTTAGGTGTCATCGGACTCTTAACAGAACGTGATTAGACCATGTGAGTTACCAGCTCATTCCAAAATATATTAAAAAATCATAAAGAGTGTCTATATCAGCGTCTATTATGATCAATATTTATGTCAGCGATTTCGAACTAATTTAAGCCATCCAGCAAAATGAAGGGGGGAAAAAGTAAAGGAAAAAAATTATATATAAATTAAAATTACTATTTAAAAATGTTTTCGTCAGCGGTGGATGTGACACATAAAACGGCCGGCATCCACGTCATCGATCTTTCACTTAAATTAGCCGAATGAATTAAATTAATATCAATGTGAAAAGTTTAGCACTAAATTGGTCCAATTGAAAGATTTATGATAAAATTAGAACCAATGAAATAATTTTAGGACTTTTTTTTGGGTTCCTTTTCCCTTGAAAGGTTACAAGACAAAAGAAGGAACACTTGAACTGCCTCTAGATGATAAAAATATATAGACGTCTAAAACTATCAAAATTAATTAGGAAAATAATGCCACCGGGACAAATGAACTACAGGGCAACCAAGTAAGTTAACAAAAAATTCTCTCTATGGTGTTAGTATTCTCAGTATTTTACACCTGCAATGCATAGTCAGCGAGGACACAATTGAGAAATTGATGCATCATTGACCGAATGAATTGCTTCCCTGATCAAGCACTTGCCATCCTCATCTTCATCTTCATCCTTGTTAGTTGAAAATGCAGGCTTCTTGGGGGAGTTCACAGCTGAAGATTCATTCTTGAGCATTGAAGAGACTTCCAACATGGAGGGTCTGTCCCCAGGCTTCGCTTGCACGCATAGAAGAGCCACTTGCATGCATCTCACGAGCTTACAAGATGATGAAGAGTCATCCAAAGACGGGTCAATGAACTCCATGCATTTATCGTCTTTCCACAGCTCATATGCCTGAAATTCAGAATGCTAGTTGGTTAAAAGTCAAAATTCATGTTCCAAAATTTGAGCCTGGAAAATTTTGAATCACAAGTAATCTCTACTTACATATTCGAGAAGATTCAAATTTTCATTTAGGCCATAGCAACATGAGTTCTTTTTACCACTGATGATTTGCAACAGCAGTACCCCAAAGCTGTAGATGTCGTACTTCATCGAGTATATGCCTTTCTTCACGTATTCTGGGGGAGCATACCCACTGCATACAAAAATAGAAGTTGGTTTAAAGCAGCAGACTTTTAGCAGGAGAATATCTGTGAGGTAAAAGGAGGGCCTAGTTAGCTCACTTACTAAGTCCCGACAATTCGGCTAGTATTTGCCTCAACATCATCCTTTCTAAATATTCTCGCTAAACCAAAATCTGATATCTTGGGGTTCATTTCATCATCCAGCAGAACATTGCTGGCTTTCAAGTCTCGATGAATTATTATGAAATTTGAGTATTCTTGGAGATAAAGAAGCCCCTGTGTAATGCCTTCTATGATATAAACACGTTTCACCCAATCCAACGAATATTTCCTTATTGGATCTGCATCATTAAACCTAATGACTATCAGAACCAGAAGCAAAATTAGAGCATTGCATACCTTTGTGTATTCCAAATGCTTAAAAGGGTGTGCCTGCTCTAAGCCATTGTAGCAGAACTGGGGACCTATTTAAGCCTTTTGGAGTATCACACTAGATGTCACTTAAAAACACCTGGGTTTTGCTCAATGACTATTGCAAGAAGCACGAAAGAGGTCTAACCAAATAGGTATAAGTCCAAGCTCTTATTTGGCATGTACTCATAGATCAACATCATTTCTTCCCTGTCGGTACAAAATCCTAGAAGGCGAACAAGGTTGACATGTTGCAGTCTGGCAGTGAGCATAACTTCGTTCTCGAACTCCTCGAGCCCTTGGTTTGAAGTTTTCGAAAGTCTCTTCACTGCAATGTACTGTCCTTTGGGCAACTTTCCCTGAGCAAAAGGTGTGCTGATGGTCAGTACGGGGAACTGACTTCCACTTGAACATGCTAGACACAACAAAACTTTCCACTGTTTATGCTGGAAGACAGTGTCTTGTCTATGACATAAGTCACATTACCCTAGGAACATTAATGAAAAACAAAACTTCAGCAGAATGCATCCATGTCCAACCTCCTACGATGAACTTTCAAGCTCACATACATGATTAAGAAGACCTGCGCTGCATCTCTAAGTATTTCAAGCTTATTGTGTTGTGTTGTGATGCCGATTCTTTCTGCTTTTAGAAGGGAAATGTAACTTCAATGTGATACACTCACCGGCTCATTCCAACTAAATGATTGAAATTGCGAGCATAAACCAACCAACTGGCAGCTGCTACAGAGAAAGCTGGCATACCTATTTAACATATGAAGAGATTTGCTCTCTCATAGGAAGGGTAGCGAGTTCCCATTACCTCTTTTTTCTCTTTTTGGATCGAAAAGTTCCCATTACATTCACCTTCTCAATTATAAGTCAGACTACAAACAAGAAGGAACACATATTCTTATTCATAAGAAGTAAGAAAATAATCTGGGGGTGAGTTATTTTCCTTGCTTGCATTAAACAACAACAAACACATGTTATAGAGCAAAAGGACCGAATCTGGCATTCAATCATGGTTCATAATCTGGCATACAATCATGGTTCATACTTCATAGGATTTGCAATGAAACAGAAATTAATAATCATTAGCTTAAGTATGGCCCCATATATTTTACCTTGTAAACAGGTCCAAATCCACCCTGTCCAAGCTTATTTTCACTTGAGAAGTCATCAGTTGCTGCTTGGAGGGTGACATAACCAAATGTTTGCAGATTAGGAGTACCACTCTCAAGACTTTCACCTTTACCCACCATGGTCTTTAATCGGCTCCTAGATCCTTTTATGACACCCGAAATACCTGAGAACCAAAATTCAAGAAATTGTATCTAGAAATTTAATCCTTCCTAAGTCAATGTTCCTGATTACCACAGAATTATAGTAATCCCCCAATGAAGTTCAGAAAATGTACCTTTTGATTTCAACATTCGCCTCTGTAAGTAGCAAATCAGGCCAAGTGTAAGGAGAACTACAGCAATCGAAATAATTGGCCACAACCATAGCCTGAGTTGCTGATCTTCACTGGCCTTTTGAGCTGAGAAGGCAATTAAGTCCATGACCATTTAGTTCTACCTCTTCAATACAATCATTTTTTAAAACCTTCATCAGAAATTCCTATGGGTTACTCATCCTAACCTGTCCAGGAAAGGACGCAGTTCTGAAATAGTATGAGTTATTGAGAGCATGTTTCTATAAAAAATAGGATTGAATTTTTACTACATTTTTAGTCTATTGAAAAGGCACTCGATAGTCTTATGAAGTAGTTTGAAAGGACCATTTTTGAATCTTTGGTTAAATTTTTGCGAAGGGAATGGTCAAAAGCTGTTTGCATTGGTTACGAAATATTTTGTGAAATGCATTCTATTTGATAAATGGAATTGTGAAAGGGATCACCAAAAGCTATTCTTATTGGCCATGATATGTTTTATGAAATAATTTTTTGATATTGATTATGGGTTACTAGAGAAAGATGTTGACTCATAGTGTTCATATCACTATGATGAGAACCCATTGAGGGGGTACTATGCATGATGTTTCAGGAAGTTCTCTAGGGGCCGAACACCGATTGATATAGGTGGTAGACCTAGGCCCCATTTGGTTCGGCTTTCCCGCAGGGCTTTAGGCCCCCAAAGCCTCTTGGGGAAAATATTTTGCGTTTGGCAAACATTTTTTAAAGCTCATTAACCAAATATCAGCATTCCAAATACTGAAAGCCCAATGCTAGTCCAGACCTGCTTTGAGCATTGGCCATTTTGGAAATGCAATTTCACTATTCACTGCGTCATTGTTCATCTTCTTCCCCCGTCTTCTTCTTCCCCGCCCATCTTTTTCCCCATTCGTCTTCTTCTTCCCGGCCTGAGAGTCGGGCTTCTCCGGCAACCGCCACCGCCGCCTAGGGGTCTTGCATCCCCGATGACCATCGCCCAGGGTGGCGTGATCCGTGACCAAAGTGGCGTTGCCCGACCTCAGGCTATCAGATCTGGCCTCCGCGACCTCAAGTGGCCAGATCTGGCCATCCGGCAGTTGGCCGGCGGTTAGCTGGCCGCCAGATTTAATTTTCAAATTAAAAAAAAAAATAGCAAAAGCCCATTACAAATGCGAGTTTTGCCAGACGATATTTATGCTAAAGTTACCTTTCAATGCTATTTGAGATTACAACTTACAAAATGGTGTAATATTTGGAAAAACCCCTTCACCTTAAAGGTATGTGCATTCTCCCAAGGACATTTCCCCAAAGCCGAACCAAACGGGCCCCTAGTCACGAGAGGTAAACTTAGTCGCCTTTGTCGCGGCGCTAAACATTACCATAGTTTGATGATGAGCATTACATTAGCCAACAGAATAGACCATTGACATGCGATTTGATGAGATTAGTCATTGGATTAGACCATTCATAGTTGTTTGTTATTGTTGAGTAGGTTTTGTCAACTAATCTTGTATGTATAAAGTTTTGTTGGAAAGTTATTATATAATTTCGATATTTAACATTTATCATATATTGAATTTGAGATGATGAGTTATGATATCATTTTTTTAACAATACATAGTGATTGTTCGATCTACTTAGAATGAACGTATTGCTCACTGAGCCCTAATAGCTCATTTCTTTCATCTACTTGTTTTTTAAAATTTTTTAGCTAGTCCCAAATAAGTCATGAGTGTTATTGTTAGCAAGAGGAGGACTTTTGGATAGTGGGGACTTTTGGTTATAGTTTGTGTAATTGATGAGTTTCTAAGTTAATTTCGTTGAATATGTGTATATATCGCATTGGTGGATTATAGAAAATTCTAATATTGTAACCAAATGACCTTTTGTCAAATATATATTTATATATTTTGATATCAAGTTAAGTTTCGGTTACGTTAAAATTGCATCCTTTGGAGAAAGGATGAATGTGACATGCCCTTATTCTTGTGGAATGGGGGTGTGACACCAACCTCCTATGATGAGACTTACATGCTCGCATACATCATTAAGAAGGCCTACGCTGCATCTCTAAATATCTCAAGTTTATTGTGTAGTTTTGAGATCCCAATTCTTTCTGCTTTAACGTATGAAAAGATTTGCTCTCTCGTGGTAAGGGTAGCAAGTTCCCATTACCGTTTTCTTTTTTTGGTCATATAGTTCCCATTGCCTTCACCTTTTCGATTATAAATCAGACTATAATAAATGAGAAGGACCGCATATTCTCGAGCATAAGAAGAAAGAAAAACATTTGGGGGTGAGTTATTTTCCTTTCTCGCATTATCAAATGAAGCTGAAGGTGCAATAACAGGTTGAAATTGAAGGAACTAGAACTAGACCGTCGCTATTTGATCAACTAATCTGGAAAAGTTTTGACTCTTCTCTTTACTCAGAGCATGAAAAGAGGAAACAGCCAAGGATGGATAACAACGACGTAGAACCAAATCTTTGAAACGTTCAAAACAAATATCAGTTTGACCATTTTTTTTGACACGATAGACCTTTTTTGCTTCACCAATGCAAACCGTCCCTTCGTGCAAAATGATCTAACCAATATAAAATTGAATAAAACGGCGTCGGACTTGACTGAAATATATATGTATATATATGTTAATTAAAAAGTCAATCCACTTATTCTCTCTTGGACATGGAGAGCTTAGCTAGATTTTCCTTTGCTTTACGCTCTTGCACTTCATTGAAAAAACAAAGAAAATAGTGTTCCTCAAATTACTAAGTCCATTGTGATCTTGATTATTGTGAATTGCAATATCCCCAAAAAGAATTTCGTTCCATTTTAGATAAACATGTAGTGTAAATTTGATCTAAACGCCCAGGAGAAAGGAGGTGGCCCCCCCGGGTGCGCCGTGGGAAGTGGTCGAAAAACACACAGGGACTTGATTAGATGACCTTTGAATGATGATGGTTTGGTTGACTATGCCGTATGCAGATAGGGTTAGGGCTAAACTTGGGAAATAGAATGTATACTAGAAAACTTTCGGGAAAATGTCACAAATGGTCCCTATACTATTACTTAATGTGCAATTTGGTCCCTTAACTTTCGATCGGCTCAATTTGGTCCATGAACTATTGATAAATGTCCGATTTGGTCCCTGAACTTTTGTTTGGCTCAATTTGGTCCCTGAACTATTGATAAAAGGCTCAATTTGGTCCCTGACTTTGGATCGGCTCAATTTAGTCCCTAAACTATTGATAAATGTCCGATTTAGTCATTCATTACTGTTTTTCTTTTTTTTTTCTTTTTTCTTTTTTCGCTTCTTCCCTCTTCCCTCCGCGGGCTCCGGCGGAGGGAAGCCGGTGTCCGGCGAGAGAAGAAGCAAAAAAAAAAAAAAAAGAAACAAGAAAAAGAAAAAGAAAAATAGTAACGAAGGATTAAATCGGACATTTATCAATAGTTCGGGGATCAAATTGAGCCGATCGAAAGTTCAGGGACCAAATCGGACATCGATCAAAAGTTCAGGGACCAAATCGAAGATTTATCAATAGTTCAGGGACCAAATTGAGCCGATCGAAAGTTCAGGGACCAAATCGGACATTTATTAATAGTTCAGGAACCAAATTGAGCTGATTGAAAGTTCAGGGACCAAATTGCACATTAAGTAATAGTATAGGGACCATTTGTGACATTTTCCCAAAACTTTCAATGCATGATTGTGGGAAAATTGTCCAAAAAGTCCCAAACATATTAAATTATTACTAACTTAGTCATAAACTTTTAAATTGGTAAAATTTAAATTACTAATTTTACCAATTGAGTCATAAATGTTATCATGTTTTGTCAATTAAATCTATTCAACTAATTTTAGCCAAAAATAGTTAACATGGATGTTGACCATTTTATGTGTCACGACTAATCTTTGAAGTTGATAATTTTTAATAATACTTTAATATTTTATGATTTTTTCTTTTTTTTATTTTTGTTCTTTTCTTCTCTTTTCCTTACTTTCTTTTTTCTTTTTTTCCCTTTTCTCTTTTTTTTTTCCTTTTCTCTTTTCCTTTTTCCCTCCACTGGAGAAGACAAAAGGAAAAAGGAGAAGAGAAGAATAGGAAAAAAAGAAGAAGAAAAATTTAGTAAAAATTAAATTAAATTAAATTATTTTTAAAAATTATCCACGTTAACGCAAAAACCATGTCACATAGAACAGTTAGTGTCAACGTCAACGATTTCCGACTAAAATTGGGCAAATAAACTCAATTAACAAAACTTAAAAAGGTTTAGGACTAAATTAGCAAAAGTGTAATAAGTTTAAGAATTTTTAGATAATTTTCCTTATGATTGATGGTGTGTAACACAAATATCATAAATTCACCTGCTTGAGAAAGAACCCAATTGTCATCACCAGCAACATGCCATGCATAGTAACCTCTGAGTCCTTTTCGCTTGATGTACGCCGCCTTGGTAGAGATAGTTTGTCTATCATCATAGCTCATCCATGTCGTCCCAGAATAGCAATAGGCAGACACGATCGTGGAGTTGTACACCGTCGTAGCGTTGTTTTGGGATATGTACTTCGTGATTTGATTGTACTGGATCGCCCCCTCGGAGAAATTTGTTGCTGGCCCAATGGTGGGAGCGAAGTAGCCGTGGTCGTTGGCATCCATAAGAGCGAATGCGCTGCCGTAGAATGGGATGCCAAGCACAATCTGCTTCGCCGGCATACCGGCCTGAATCCACTGGCTCACCCCGTCAGCTCCACTTAAGTCATTCCCTAAATTAAAAGGAGCGATGATTTCAAATACAGCATATATCATGAAAACTACGAGTTTAACGAGGACAAACAGAGGATTTTAAATAAAGAACAAAATTCATGTCAATTATCGTGGAATAACATTTTATGCTTGAATGGGAAATGATGTTGTAACTCCCTTGACGTTGAGGTAAGAGAGTTTCAGAGTCACGATACAAAAAATTAAGAAAACTTCATTGTAACTAAGAAGGTTCAAAGTTCATATATCCCAAAAAAGTCGAAGTTGCCACCCCTACCTGGATTGTAGAGAGCAGCAAGTGGTCCCGTGGTGGCGGACTGTATAGGTCGATAGAAATCATAGGCCATCACATTGATCCAATCCAAGCTCGCCGCCATGGCGGCCACAGGATAATTTGTGTTAGTCCAGTAGTGTGGCGAGTAATAGACTGCTGCCGACAAAAACAAAGCGTCGTCACGCGAGCTGGCAGCCTCAGCAGCTACCGCAGCCCGCCACTCCTGGAGGACCATCCCCAAGTTGGCCATGTCCTCGTCGGTATCTGGGAATACCCAATTAAGATCGAGGCCATGGAAGCTGTTGGACCGAGATAGGGCTATGGAGGAATCAATGAAAGACTTCCGGAAGCTAGACTGGCTCGCCATGAACGCAAAGTCAGTCGCGTTCGAGTTGCCACCGCCAATGGATAGGAGGGTTACGACCGATGGGTTCTTCTGCTGGACGTCCCTAGTGAAGGCTGCGAAAGACTGGACGTTCGACGACGATATGACTACCTGGTTTGTCGATGCATTGAGGTCAGCGAACGCGCAGAAGAGATGAGTGAAGAGGGTTGAATCGATGTCGGAGGCTGTGATGCCGCTGTCCGGGAACCAATAGCCCCCTTCGACGTTTCGGGCCATGCATGAGTTGATTTGGAGGAGAGAGAGAAAGGAGATGAAGGGAAAGAGAAGGACACGATTATAGTTGGAAGCCATTTTGATGAGTTAATGGGAGGAGGTTGTCCATTTTTGAGCTGGCTTTATACAGGACTTATCCCTGACTCAAGTTTCGTGGCACGAGAATGATGACCATGACTAAGAAATTTCATGCGAAATAACGGTCTTTCCTGTGCTCTGGCCCAGTCAATTAAGAAGGGGGATTTCTTTTCTGCACTCCCTTTCGTAATAGTTCTCAGTTGTTTGAATTATTACATGCGTGATTGTTCACATTCTAAATTGAGTTTGAACCATTGAAAATGATGGAGTAGTTTACAACACTAGACGCGACATGATTGACATAATAATTAAGGTAATGTGATGGCATGATGATGTGAAAAATCATTACGTTATGTTTGTCTTAATTTCTTTCACTTCTATATCCTAAAATACCACAAATGAATACTTTTCAAGGCCTTTTACTTTTATACTACGTTAGACTCTACACATGGATAATCTTTGGGATAATAACATAAATGGTGCCTGAATTTTCGCTCAATGTGCAATATAATCCATAAATTTTTAATTTATTCAATGTAATCATAAACTTTTAATACATATTCAATTTGGTCCCTAAACTACATTAAAATGTTAGACAACATTGAATATTTTCATACATTTCGATGACTAACCTAAACATGTGCCAAAAGTTCATAGAGAATATTAAATAAACTAAAATTTTATGGACAACATTACATATTGGGTTTAAGCTTAAGGATCACATTGAACGAATTAAAGTTTAAAGACAACATTGCACATTATACTATAATTTAGATACTATTTGTGTCATTTACTCAATAATTATGTGATCCCAGTGAGTAAATTGGTCTTATTGCTATTTATTATTGCCCAAATTTTATTGAGTATTGAATATGATCAAGTTTTTCGAATGACTACTTCCAGTGTCCAATGTTACTCACAAAAAAAAAAAAAAGATTATTGGGTTTTCTTGATCGACTCGAGTACTTAGGGTTTTCGAAAGCGAGAAAAAAAAAAGGATTTGCAAATCAAAACTACATTATGATCGGAGGACTCACAATTGGGCAGATTCACGTGGTAACTTCATCATTTGAAAGCTCTTTTTTATGAAGCAAGCAGCGCATGCACTTGAATCCACTCTATCTTGATCATTATGTGAGACCCGTGTAACCGTGTGATATTCATACAATTCAATTATCGTGCCTAGTGGTCACCCTTCCAATTTGGAAAGGGAAGGTGAGGGGGTTCAAATCCACAACTTCTCAAGGAGAATTGGGGTGGAGGCGATTTCATTTCAGGAGTAAGTTCCCTGCAAGGAGGCAAGGCAAAAATCTGAGAGTGAGTGTTAGAGTAGAATTAGAATAGGACTGACAAAAAAAATTATCGTGATGAAGTGTTCCCAAGGATAGCAGTCTAACTCCATTATTTATGATGCGTGTGAAACGGGCTATCTTAGTTGATCTCTCATTAGATAGCTGTGCTCCGTGCCCGAAAATCCGGTGGTGATGGTGATTGTTATTGACTGTAGACGTGGGAGTCAATGTCAATGCCTGGAAAAATCAGCCCATCTATGAATAGATCCAAACAACCCCTCTGCTATTTTGTATGTTTTCGCGTTGTTTCGTGACGAGCTCGTTTGACTTTCTTGGTGGGCACGGGAACTGACGGGACATACGCTTAGATCGCTTTGCATTTTCTCAGCTGGTGAAAGAGATTCGCTTTCACCGGGGTCCTGCAAGGCGGGCGCATCGAGAGACGACTCATTTTTGATAGGATGAAATTGCTACGCTGACTAGTCTACTGTTTCTTTGGGTCTATTTGACGACTGACAAAATAATACCTAATTTTATTATTTTCTTTTCAAAAATAAAAAAAATAGAATCTATATGATAAATTTTTTATTTTCGAAAATAAATTTGTTTTCGAAAATAGATTTAAGATAAAATCAAGTAATAGAAAAAAGCCATTACTTTATTCCCAATAACAACTCCAAAATCAAGTCAACTCATTTTTCTTTTCCTCTTTTCTTTTCCTATTTTCTCTTTTCCTTCTCTCTTCTTCTTCCTCCCAATCGATCATTGACCACCGCTGCCCACCAGCCACGACCATCGTTGTCATCGCCATCGTCGCTGCCGCCGTCGTTGACAGTGGTGGCTGAGCCTCACTCAGGCTTGACCTCGCCCAACTGGCGCAAGGTCGGCCTTGCCCGACCACGGCAAGGCATGTCGAACCTTGCCTCACCAGTGGCTAAGCGAGGCTCAGCATCTCCCAACCACAGTGAGGCACATCGACCCAAGCCTCCTAGTGGCTCAGCCTCATTGGGGGCTAGCGACACTCTGATGAAGTCACCGACCCTCATTTGGCCGGTCGCTGGCCATGGCTGACAACTAAAGGTAGTAGAAGAAGAGAAGAGGAAAAAGAAAAAATATTTTTAAAAATATTATTATTATTATTATTTAAAAATTAAAAAAAATGGCTTGGGTTATAAATTTGAAGGGTTCTATTAAATACATTTCTATTTCAAAACTAGAAATTTTGGACAATTACCAAATATTTTCAAATACTTAAAAACTTATCTATGAAACAAAAAAAAAATCATTTCTTATTAGAAATTATTCTTGAAAAATATAATGGTTACCAAATGCACCATTTACGTCCTAGTCGTGATAGTGGACTTTTCATTTTGACAAGTTACCAAGTATTTTACTATATCATGATAAATTTATTTCAATTTTTTTTTCAAATGCCAAAAATCTCAAATTTGTATATGTGTAACATATTTATCCTCCGTCAAAATTATGTCTATGAAAACTATTAAAAATATGCCTATATTGATGCCAAAAAGCAAACATTATCAACATGGTACCCACATAATTTAAGTAAAATAAAAACCACGTTGTTTTTATTGAAAATCACCTAACAAAACATTGATGAAGGTTAAATGTGTCGTCACATAAATATAAATTTAGGGTTTTTTATGTAATAAATTTTTTTTAGGTAAATGTGTCACAGTGAATATAGTTTCGGGTTTTTTTATATCACAAAAAAATTTGAGTAAATATATCATAGTGGATACAATTTAGAATTTTTTATGTCTTTCAATAAATATGATTGACCAAATAGATGGGTCTTGTCTCACCACGTCCAACCAATGATCGGGCCTATCTTGTTATTCAATCTCATACCTAACAAGTAGATTTACATGCTTAATTTTCAATAGGGGGCCGATTTGGACAGACGGGTCAAGCTTCTCGATGTCAAACACATAGTTCGATTGAAGGGAATAAGAGGGAAAGAAATGATTCTAAAGTCACAATCTCGTCAAAATTGAGAGAATGGATCAAAAGGGATTATTAAAGTTTCTCATGTTTATTTTAGACCCCTTTTGATCTCTTCAAATTTTTGTACATTGTATAAACAAATTCCTCCTCCTTCTTCTTCACTAATAACATTTTTTAATATCTTATTTCTATATATGCGTTCTTTCGGTTGCTTTTCCCCTTGTTTGCACCCTAACATCATTCTAACTCAATCCTTTCAAATCATTTATTTATTGGTTATTGAAATCCATCATTTTCCTTTCCATTCTTGGCGCGTTTATATGCTGACTATCAAATCCATAATTATGTCTGAGAGAGATTCTACAGTGGATATCAGATCTTGCTTTAGTTCGTCCGGCAAGAATACATTTTACTTTGAGATGGGATGCTATAAATCCATCACATTATTGGACCAAACTTCAATTAACATAAGTAAATAATGTCTCCTCTAACGTAATCTAGGGAACTATTTGTTAACAGGTTAAATAGTAGCTGATTTTATTTTTTTTTATTTCTGGGAATATATTTGAAACGGAAACACGTTTATAAATTTTTTGTTCCCGAGAAAAAAAATCCTTTTTTTTTTTTGTCCCTTAGAATACATTTGGAATAGAATAAAGAAGTAGAAAAAATTTACTTCTCTATTCCCGAGAACAATTCCAAAATCAAGCATAATTTTTCTTCTTTTCTCTTCTTCTTCTTCTTCTTCTTCTCCTTCTTCTTCGAGCCACGGTGATGCTCGTTGGCCTGAGCTTTGCCATGGCTAGGTGAGGTCAACCTCACCCAGATCTAGCAAGGCCAACTTAGAGGTGGCCTAGAAAGGTCAAGCCTTGCCCAACTCACAATGAGGCTCAGGTCACCGGGGGCCGACAACGCTCTGGTGAGGTCACCGACCCTCGTCCGACTAGCGACCAGAGGAAGGAGGAGATGAAAATGGAAACATAAAAGAAAAAAAATTAATAGAATTATTAAAAGATTAAAAGAAAATGTTTTGAGCTAAAAGTTTTAAGGGTTTTACCAAACGCATTTTTATTCCAGAAATAAAAATTTTAGGCAATTATCAAACGTTTTCAAATGCTCAGAAATTATTCTCAAAAATAAAATAATATATATATATTTATTTATTTATTTCTGAGTAGAAATTATTCTTGAGAACATAAAGATTACCAAATGTATCCTTAAGTCACCATGAATTTGAAGCTGCAACAACAGGTTGAAAATTGAAGGAATTAGAATTAGACTTTGATAAATTTGATCCACTAATCTGGAAAAGTTTTGACTTTTTTCTTTCGTTTGAGCATGAAGGGAGGAAACAGCCAAGGATAGATACGACGACGTAGAATCAAAAGTTTGACGTCTTGGAAAAGAAATATCAGTTTGACCATTTGTCGACGTGATAGACTTTTTTGCTTCCCCAATGCAAACCGTCTCTTCGTGCAAAATGATCTAATCGATATAAAATTGAACAACAACACAGCGTCGAATATGACCCAAAAAAAAAAAAAAAAGACTGTCTCTCGTGCAAAATTATATATATATTCCTTCCATTTGAGATGAACATGTAGTGGAAATTTGATCTAAACACACAGAAATTTCTTTTTTATTTTTTTAGGATTAGGGACTTGATTAGATGACGCTTGAAAGATGATGGTTCGGTTTACTATACCATATGTACCTAGGGTTAGGGCTAAATTTGGGAAATCAAATGTATACAAGAAAATTCAATAAGTTTTAGGATATTTCAGATAATTTTTCCATGAGTCCTAATTTTTTCATTACCAATTAAGTTCATTTAGCTAATTTTGATTAGAAATTACTAACATGAAAATTGGTCATCTCACGATCGATGCTAATGTGGATAATTTTTAATAATATTTTAATATTATTTAGATTTTTTATATTCTCCTTTTCTTTGCTTTTTTTTTTTCTCTTTCCCTTTTACCCTCCGTCGACCACCGTTGAGCCCCATTGATAGCTGTGGTCAGCAGCGTCTTGACAATTGCCAATGGAGAAAAAAGAAAAAGAAAAAGTAAAGTAAAGTAAAGAAAAGAAGGAGAAGAATAGAGAAATAAAAGGAAAAAAAGTACAAAATTTGATAAAATATTAACATATTTTCCCATGATTGAACGGTTTATGATTGAATTGGTAAAGTATAATAAGTTTGAAATTTTTTAAATAATTTTCCCATGATTGATGCTATGTAACACGAATCTCACAAATTTACCTGCTTGAGAGAGAACCCATTCGTCATCATCAGCAACATGCCATGCAAAGTAACCTTTAAATCCTCTTTCCTTGGTGTACGCGACTTTGGTAGAGATGGTTTGTAAATCATCGTAGCTAATCCATGGAAAAAGTGCCAAAAAAGTCATAAATCTTTTATCTTTGTGCTGATTTAGTCCTAAACCTTTTTTTGATACCGATTCAGTCCTAAATCTTTTTACATTGTGTCAATTCAGTTTTTTCCGGTCAATTTTTGCCGGATTATGTTGACTGGACGCCGGCCGGCTGACCTAGCCTGATCGGCGCTAACGTGGACAACTTTTTACTAATATTTTAATTTTTTTAATTTTTTGTTTTTTAATTTTTTTAATTTTTTTTTTAATTTTTTTAATTTTTATTTTTGTCTTTTTCCTCCGGCTGGTCGCCGAGGTCCGACGATCGGCCGAGGCGACGTCCAGCGAGGGCGAGGCCGACCTCGCCGGCCACCTCGCGGGCAAGGGTCAAGCCTCGCGCTGGGCGGCGAGGGCAAGCCTCACCCATGGCCGACAAGGCTTGACCTCGCCAAATCCGGCGAGGGCGAGCCTCGTCGCCCGCCGCGAGGCTCGACCCTCGCCTGCAAGGTGGCTGGCAAGGTCGGCCTCGCCCTCGTCGGCCATCGCCTCGGCCGGTCGCTAGACCTCGGCGACCAACCGGAAGAAAAAAAGAAAAACTAAAAAATTAAAAAAAAAATAAAAAGTAAAAAAATATTAAAATATTATTAAAAATTGTCCACGTCGGCGCCGATTGGGTCACGTCAACCAGCCGGCGTCCAATCAATAAAATTCGGCCAAAATTGACCGGAAATGACTGAATTGGCACAACGTAAAAAGGTTTAGGACTGAATCGGCACCAAAAAAAGGTTTAGAACTAAATCGGTATAAAGACAAAAGGTTTATGACTTTTTTGATACTTTTCCCCCAATTCATGTCATCCCAAAATAGCAATAGGCAGACAAAAACATGGAGTTGTACACCGTCGTAGCGTTGTTTTGGGATATGTACGTCGTGATTTGATTGTACACTATCAACCTGTCGGAGGATATCACCGGCCCAATGAAGGGCGCGAAGTAGCCATGATCGTTGGCATTTGCGAGGGCGAATGCGCGCCTGTAGAAGTGAAGCCGAGCACGATCTTCTCCGCCAGCATGTTGGCCTGAATCCACGCTCTCACCCCAATGTCTGCACTTAAGCCCTTCCCTAAAATTAAAAGGACTGACGATTTCAGATGCAACATACATCAAGAAAATTGCGAGTTTTATGAGCACAAATGAAGGATTTTAAATGAACAACAGTTCATGTCAATTATTCATGGAATGACGCTATATGCTTTGAATGAGAGACGATGCTGTGATTCTCTTTACAATAAGGTAACAAAATTTCAAAGTCATGATACAAGAAAAATAAATAAATAAATAAAAACACCATTGTACCACAGAATAGTCAAAGTGTATAACTCCCCATAAAAAGTAAATGTTGCCACCCCTGCCTGGATATAGAGAGAAGCAAGTGGTCCTGTGGTGGACTTGTTGGAAATTTTCTATAAGATGGGCTTACATTAATTAATTAATTTTCTATTTTAAATAATCGGATTAATGGATATTCTAACATTTGTTAAACCCTAAAGTAATCTTATTGAATCGGGTATTGGCATATATTAATTACAAACCTAGTTGAGCAGCGAGATGCAGGCAATTGTGTTTAACTGAAACTTGTAATAGGAATGAACCAGTTGACACGCTATTGATTAAGATTTGCTAGATCCCTCTCTAGTTTATAAAAGGGTAAATTATACCTATCAGTTACTTTAATCACGTTGAAAGCTGATACACTGAAATAGGTTAGAGAGAGGAAGATCTTCCGATAGACCATATTATTCTCTCAATATCGAGAATAATGTCGCTAAGAGATCCTTAATCGAAAAAAGATCTTCATTGCTATAGTATAAGCAATTAGGGCATATCTCCAAAGAAAGGGTAAAGTGACTCATTAAGACTAATATTCTTCCTCTTCTTGACTTGGATGATACTGAGACTTGTACTGATTGTGTGAGGGGAAAATTAACTAAAACCAAGAAGAAATGAGCTACTTGCAGTCAAAATCTATTAGAGATAATTCATACTGATATTAGTGGGTTATACTCAACTACTATGTGTGAAAATAAGTACTTCATCAAGTTCATTGATGATTTCTCCCGCTATTGTTATGACTAATGCTCTTGAAATGTTCAAAATGTTTCGCATTGAAGTTGAGAAACAATTGGGAAAAATTATCAAGATTGTTAGATCTAATCACGGTGGTGAATATTATGGGCAACTGGACAACAGATGAGACCGTTTGCAAAATATCTGTAGGATTGTGGTATTATCGCTCAATATACAATGCCTGGTAGTCCTGAACAGAATGGTGTAGCTGAACGTCGCAATCGCACTCTCATGGAGATGAAACGAAGTATGATGGGCAATTCTAATTTTCATACATTTTGATGACTAAACTGAACATGTGCCAAAAGTTCATAAATCATATTAAAGAAATTAAAATTTTATGGACAACATTACATATTGAATTTAAGCTCGGGGATTACATTGAACGAATTTAAAGTTTAAAGACAACATTACACATTATGCTAAAATACAGAGACCGTTTGTGTCATTAAATCAATAATATTATGATCCCAACACTAAGTAAATTGGTCTCATAATGAGTGCCGCAAACGAAACTCTGGCTAAAAACATATGCTCTCTTTTACAAAAAGCCCGATGATGTTCATTTTGTATTTTAGATAACCACTGCAAATAACAAAATATAGTCAGTAAAATAATTAGAGACAAAGAAATAAACTTTAATTTTTTAATATGGACTTTAAAAAGGTCGTTTTTATTTAAATCTCATGGATTCTCTTCTAGAGAGACACGTCGCTAATTCAAAGGCGGTGGCTTTGGTGCTGAACAACAAACGCGCTGGACTTCTTCAAAACCCTATCTAAAAGGTGACGCGCAAATACATTAAATTCATACAATGCTCGACGTATCGTAAAGGAGAGATGCATGAAATGCATGAAATTGTTTACGCTCAATTTTTATTGAGTATCGAATATGAACGAGTTGTTCAAGTTACCACTTCCAATGTCCAACTTCCCTTACCGGAAAAAAAAAAAAAAAAAGCAAGAAAATATATATATTATCGGGTTTTATTGATCAACTCGAGTATTTAGGGTTTCAAAAAACAATCAAAACTACATCATGATTGGAGGAACCATAGTCAGGTAGACTCTTTCAAAGGCTCTTTTTGTGGAACAAGCATCACATGCGCCTGATATGATATCTGTGGATCTACTCTATCCCAATCATTAAATCATGTGAATTTTATGTAAAATTCATATAATTTAATGATTGTGATGAAGTGAGTCCGGAGGATGGCAGTCGACTCCATCAATTATGATGCGTGTGGAACGGGCTATCTTGGTTGATTTCTCATCAGTCAACCGTGGTAGTGCCCGGGATGATGATTTCATTGACTGTGGAAGTGGGAGTCAATGTTAATGCCTGGAAAAATTAGGCCGTCTAAGAATAGATCCAAACAATTTCTCTCATGCCCGACCATATCTATCGTTTAGTCAATTGATGTTATTCTGTAGGTTTCCGCGTTCTTTCGTGAGGAGCTCGTTCCAGTTTCTTGGTGGACGCCAGAACTGACGAGGCATGCAATAGGCCGCTTTGCTGGGGCCTTCAGTGGGGTCATCGAGAGACGACTCAATTATGATAGGACGCGATCGCTACGCTCCCCAGTGTACTGTTGCCTTACGTCCTGGTCGTGGCTGTGGACTTTTCCTTTTGACAGGTTACCAAAATTTTTGAACTATATTATGATAAATTTATTTCAATTTTTTTATTATTAAAAATCTCAAATTCACACACACACACACATATATATATATAACATTTGTCCTTCGTTAAAATTATATTTATGAAAATTACTAAAAATCTATCTATATTGGATGTTAAAAACAAAAACAACATCAACATGGCATCCATGCAATTTAAGTGAAATGAAAATCACGTTTTTTTTTATTGAAAATCATCTAATGAAACATCGGTGAAGGATAAATGTCTCATATAAATATAAATTTAAAATTTTTTATGTCATAAATTTTTTTTGATAGATATATAACAGTGAGTATGACTTGGGATTTTTTTATCGAATAAATATATTATAATGGGTATAGTTTAGAAATTTTTTGTATCTTTTTCCCTTTTGGCAATAAATATGATTTGACTAAATAGACCGGCGTTGTCTCACCCCATCCAACCAGCAATTGGACCTATCTTGTTATTCAATCTCATGCCTAACAAGAAAATTTACATCGTCAATTTTCAATAGGGGGCCAATTTGGACAGACGGGTCGGGCTTCTCGATGTGAAACATATAATTCGATAGGAGGGATGAAGAGGGAAATAACTGATTCTAAAGTCACAATCTTGTCAGAATTGAAAGAATGGATTATTAAAGTTTCTCATGTATATTTTAAACCCCTTTTGATCTCTTCAACTTTTTATACATTCTATAAACAAATTCCTCCTCCCAATAACATTTTTTAAACATCTTATTTCTATATATGCGTTCTTTTCGTTGCTTTTCCCCTCGTTCGCATCCCAACATCGTTCTAACTCAATTCTTTCAAATCCTTTTTTTTTTCTATTGGTTATTGGAATCCATTATTCCCCTTTCTATCCATTACATTATTGGATCATGATTTAGCTCATCCAATAAGAATTCGTTTTACCGTGAGATGGGTTGCTATAAATCCATCACATTATTGTACCAAACTTCGATTAACATAAGTAAACAATGTCTCCTCTGACGTCTTTTAGGTCGCAACAAATTTGAAGCTGCAACCTAGAAAGCATTGATACTCTTTGGGAGTTTTCGTGTCGTGTCAGACACTCGGACACGTGTCCGATACTCTTTAATACTCTCCAACACCCGATCAACATGTCACGTCCCGAATCTCAAGTGCGTGCCCATTCCTCTCTGGTCGATAAAATTTGCGACTTCTCAGGACAAATCACCGACCACTTTCATTTTAATGCACATATGGAAGCGAATTACTAATCCCTCACATCAACAGCTTGGGATAGAAAAGCAGGAAACCATTCACATCAAAAACAAGCCTTTATAAACAAACAAGGTTTATATACAACACTGGTCTATTTACAAAAGACCGGCTCAACAAAAAGGGGAACTGTCCTAAGACTAACTAATCAGACACGTCCGCCGATCCTTCGATCTCCACCTCCCCAGACTTCAGGGCTTCGGGTCCTCCACGACCGCCATCTAAGAACCTGAAGATTGTTATACAATAACCAGTAAAACAATGTCTCAGCAAGTTCACCCCCTAAACTCCAACTAAGAAGGTAATACGCCCCAAAAGCTACCTAAGCACAAACACGAGTCAGAGGTCTTACCTTTGCCTCAGATCCTTTCTACACGTCAGTATAATCAAATACTCAACCAAACAATTCAATTCAATTCAATTCAATTCAACCATCAATTAGTCGACTCATTCGACTCCACAACACCGATACCATCCATAACTTTATCGATTCGAACACTGCTCTCCTAAGCTAAAATAGATGGTCTAGCTCACCGAAGCTGATGTCTAAATTTGCTCACCGAAGCTGCTAGATCAATTATTGATCACCGAAGCTGCTAAATGATGTTTGCTCACTGAAGTTGCAAGATAACTATAATACTCATCGAAGCTGATATCTAAAGTGCTCACCAAAGCTGCTAATGTATTAATGCTCACCGAAGCTACTAAAGATCTATATTAGTGTTAATGCTCCCCGAAACTGTTATAGATCCATATTGCTCACATAAGCTAATTTGGTACTTAAAGACCACTTTCGGTGTCAACACCCGACATCTAGTATTTCTAATTAAATTACATATATATCATAATCATCACTCAATTTCACAAACATAAGAATCAATTGAACAAACTAACGACACTGTTACAATCAGTGTGAAATTCTAACAAACGGCTCTAAAAGATAATTTCGAAAAATATTAATTAATTAATAATTAAATAAATTCCGAAAATTATTTTAATTTAAATATAAAATAATATAATTCAATAATTTTTAATTTAATTAATTAAATGCAATAATTAATTAAAAGTCTAATTAAGATTACACTAATCTAATTACATAATTAGACTCATTAATCCATCCACTAATCTAATCATGTACATAATCTAATCAGCATTTAATTAAACTAATCTAACCACATAAACATACTTAGCATAATCTAAACATTCATAAGCATAATTAACTCCCTAAGCAGAGTTTAGTCGATAAACTCACCAGATTTGCGAGCCGGTGAGTCCACGGCGACGGCGGCGTGACGGCGGCCGATAAACTTCAAAATGGTGATGCCAAATGGGGACCGGGCCGAGCTGAAAATGGCCACGAAGTTGGCTGGAAATTGCGGGCTGAACGTGCGGAGAGGCGCGGGCTGCTCGGGCTCGACGGGCTGGCTTTCGGCGGCTGATGCTTCGGTGGGCTCGGGGACACGGAGAAGCTGCAAGATCGAGGGAGATGGACGCTGGCTTCGGTGGACGCGTGGGGTCTTCGCTTGAGGGACGCGGGGGCAGCGAAATCAACGCCTGGAGCTTCGATTGAGAGAAGTCAGCTTCGGTTGAATGGGGCTGATGCGGCTGAGAGAGAGAGAGAGAGAGAGAGAGAGAGTGAGTGGAGGAGAATTCGTGGGCTGAGGGCGTGGGGCTTCGGTCAACTGTGGGTTTTGTTGGGGAGAATAGTTGACCGGTGGGACAAGAAATGGTCGAGCAGGCGTGGGTTGGCTGATCGACGGAAGAGAAAATGAAAGCAAAAACAAAAGCTAAAGGAGATGGAGTTGATCGAGTAAGGAAGAAGACGGAGGGGGCGTGCGATGGAAGCTTGGGGGAGAGAGAGAGAAAAGCCAATAAATCTTGTCCAAAATTAAATGCTTGGTCCCCCAAAAGCATTCAATCTTATCCCTTGGTCTCTTATATCTTTCTAGCCAAATAAATCCACCAATTAACTTAATTTGAAGCCAAAAAAATGCTACCCTCCCATGGTTCCGAATTTAACGAGTTTGGACTTCAATTTCTTCGCAATTCTCTCCAATTCGACGTTCGATTTTACTAAGGAAAAAGCCCACATAATTTCTACGATTTCCTTTCGCCAAGTAGCTCGGTTTGCAAGTCGAAAATCTCTTCAATTTGGCCAATCCGAATTTCCGTTATTTTCTGAAACGTCTGAATCAATTTTTCGTAAAAATCCCGAACTCTCCAAAAATTCTTCGAATGATGAGTCGACGATCCTAAAATAAATTGTAACATGACAAAACTTTCAATTTCTAAAATCGGGTTCAAATTTGCGGTTAATTTCGATCTGACACGATTTTAGCGTGACCTAACCTACCAAGTAGATTTCAGTAATTTATGGTGTAATTGACCCGTGATCGATTTATCTCGAGTCATAACATACATCTTCGACCTATTGGCGACTCTCGGTTGTCATGAAAATCTCGAGATTTCAAATACGGGCACAGGGTACCAAAACGACAGAAAAATCGGTCTAATGCCGATTGACGAGAATTTGCAATCCGGTGGAATCACCCACACTCTAATCACCTATCTCAGTCGAATCGACCTATCTCCAATCTCTAATAGATTTTCGACTATGTTGTAATGACCCTTGTAGACTAGCACAGTCGAGCAATCAATTCATGGTCGAATTCTCAAGTCTATTGCGTTAAAATCTCTTAATGACTTCCCCAGATAACCTAGTTATTTCATGAGTGATCAGCTTAGAGAATAGCATTATAGGCGTGTCGATGAAATGCTCAATTTATTCAATTGAAAACAAAATCTGAAAATTCAGAATGTCACACAACAAGTGTCAAAAAATTCGACACCCGGTCAATTCTCCCAACACTCTCCAATACATGAGTCCAAAATTTTGACATGGGAATTCAGAATTTCGACACGTGATTCTCGATATGTACGGAGTCAATTTTTAAAAAATTTCATAAATGAGATATCAAATTGTAAATATATAAAAAAAATGAAAATAATAAATGGGGAAAGAAGAAAAAACTTACAAAGTGTGTTTGGTAACGTTTCGTTTTCCGGAAAAGTTTCTTTTTAGAAACATTTTTTTCTATTTTGTTCTCAAGAACAGTTTTCGAGAATCTTAAGGCATTTGGTAATTATAAAAAAATTTCTATTCGGGAACAGAAACATGTTTGGTATAATCCCAAAAAATTTGTGATTTAAAATTTCTTTTAATATATTAATAATTTTATTACACTTTTTTTTTCTTTTTTCTTCTTTTTCCTCTTAGCCGGTCGCCGACTTGGCCATGGTCAACGACCAGTTAGATGAGGTCGCCAGCCTTAGGGGAGCCTCGCTGGCCACCGGTGAGGTCCCCTTGAGCCTCGCTGTGGCCGGGCGAGGGGGCTTGACCTCGCCCAGATCTGGCAAGGCTAAGCCTCGCTTGGCCACCATGAGGCCAGGCGACTTCGGGCCTTGCGATGGCAAGGCGAGGCTCGGCCTCGCTGTGGCCGGGCAAGGCTCGGCCTCGCCCCAATCTAGCAAGGCCGAGCTTCACCTAGCCATTGCGAGGCCTGGCATCGCCTAGCCTCACGGTGGCTAGGCGAGGCTTGGCCTCACCACATCTGGGTGAGATCGAGCCTCGCCGGTGGCTGACGAAGTCGCTGGGCCTTGTCTGGCCGGTCGCCGAGCCAATGACCAGTTAGGGAAGAAGAAAAGAAAAAAAAAATTGATTCTTAAGTTATTTTCAGGAACAAAAAACGACATTTTTTTTTCTTATTTCTGTTCTAAATCTATTCATGGGAACAAAAAAAATTACCAAACGCGTTTCCATTCTCTTTCTATTTTGGGGAACAAAAGAACAAAAACAGGTGTTCCCCGAAACTTTACCAAACAACACCTTAGTCTCCTCTTCTCTTCTGACTCTCACTTCCTGTGATACACAATTCACCACTCAAATTTGTTTTATTATCTTCCCTTCTGACACATAAGTCTAGAATGTGGATCTCTTGTTTTTCTTTCTTTCAAGTTTTATGGATTATTGGAACAGAGTTGAATTTGTCAAATTAAAACAATGAATGATATTAATCAATGATGGATTAATGTTTTTAGTATAAATTCATTGTATGCTCTTTTTTATTATTTATTTATTGGTGAATATCATAAAAATAATAATTTATCATTTATATATAAAAATATACATTTAATATACAATATGTTCCAACGTGTCGAAATTCTCTATTTTTTTAGAAACGACGTGTCAACATATCGTATCGTGTTGTATCGCATGTCACACTTCAATGTCAGTACTACTTAAGCTAAATTGAAGGAATTTAGAATTAGACTGTGATAAATTTGATCCGCTAATCTGGAAAACTTTTGACCGTCTCTTCGTACAAAATGATCTAATAAATATAAAATTGAATAAAACGGTGTTATATAAATTCACCTATTGGAGAGAGAACCCACTTGTCATCACCAACATGTCATGCAAAGTACCTTTTAAGTCTTCTTGCCTTGGTGTACACAACCTTGGTAGAGATGGTTTGTGTATCATCATAGTTGATCCATGTCGTCCTAGAATGGCAATAGACAGACACGATAGAGGAGTTGTACACCAGGATCACGCTGTTTTGGGATATGTACGTGGTGATTTGATTGTACATGATCGTCCCGTCAGAGGATATCGCTGGCCTAGTGAAGCGCTCGAAGTAGCCATAGTTGTTGGCATCCGCAAGAGAGAACGCGCAGCCGAAGAGTGGGATGCAAAGCACGACATGCTCCGCCGGCATATACTAGCATGAATCCACGCGCTCACCCGCCGTCTCCACTTGAGCCGTTCCCTACATTAAAAGGGCCGACAATTTCAAATACGAGTTTAACGAGGACAAAAATATTCATGTCAATTACTCGTGGAAAAAAACTTTATGCTTTGAATGGGAAATGAAGTTATAATTCTTTTGACATTGAGGTAACGGAATTTCAGATCATGATACAAAAAATTAAGAAAACTTCATTGTACCTTAGAATAGTCAAAGTTTATATATCCCAAAAAATCAAAGTTGCCAGCCCTACCTGGACTGCAGAAAGCAACAAGTGGTCCTGTGGTGAAGAACCAACCGGGTCCAAAGAAATCACAAGCCATTGCATTGATCCAATCCAAGCTTTGCCACCATGGCGACCACCGGATAATATGCCTATGGTGAGTAGCGCAACGAGTAATAGACTGCCGCCGACAAAAGCAAAGCGTCCTTGCCCGAGCTGGCCACCTCAGCAACCACCGCGGTCCGCCACACTTGTGTTGGAGAAAACTTCCTTGAGTGTTTTGAAGCTGACAAAACGTTTCCATCAGTCTAATCTGAAGACTTGTAGACTCTTCCATCAAAGTCTGAAAACCTCCAGACTGCTAGACTCAAGACTCAAAGTCTATCCTCATTGACAGTCTCTAGACCGTCGAAGAAGCCTTATCCAGAACTAGATGTTTCGTTAAGGATTTGACTTTATCGACTGGAGAAGATCTCTTAGCTAGATATAGCATGTCGGAATCCATTATTCAAATCAAGATTGATTCAGGGATTTTGGATCCGTTGATTGACGAAGTATACTTGGAAGGTTCTACTTATGGAAACCTAGATCCTGATTGTATGGACGAGCAGGATTGATGGGCTATCGTCATGTTCCTTAAATAGCTTGAAGATCTTCCTAATTGATTATGTCCAACGGGTAGATTGGAAGAATTCCTTTGGTAAGTGTCAACGGGTATGATGGCATAAAGGAGTATATAAGGAAGACGTTCCAGTTGTTCGAGTGTGTGCGCGATAGAAGAATTCCAAAGTCTGAAGCTCCTTGTTCTTAGTCAATTAAACTGTTGAGCGAAATCTTGTACGCAAAAGAGAGTCTCTATCTTTGAGAGATCTTGAGGAAGTGTAGTAGAGTCTTTACACTGTGGAATCAAGGAATAGCTTTTTTGTAACAACTCTTTTGTTCATAGTGAAATCCAGTCGGTAGGCTGTCAGTGCGGAAGAGTGGACGTAGGTTTGGATTAAGCCGAACCACTATAAACTTTGTGTTCATATTCTCTTCCATACACTCTTTTATTTTGATCGTAACTTATTTATTTGAAAAGAGAGAAATTTCCTTTTCATAATCCATTATTGATTAGTGCTGTACGCTTATCTCAGAAATTTGTTTTTACACCTATTCACCTCCCTCTAAGTGCTCATACTAGCTTTCACAATTGGTATCAGAGCCTGTGTACTCACTTAAATTGAAGTGTTTTACTTCAGAGTTAAAGATCCATGGCTAGTATGTTGGCTCTAGGACTGGTTGAAGGGCAAAGCAATACCAGACCGCCTTATTTTGATGGGAAGAAATACAACATATGGAAAAACAAGATGAAGGCATTCTTAAGATCAAAGGATCCTCTGGAATGGGATGTGGTAGACAAAGGAATCATTCCTAAAGCTGCACCTGTCTCAGAAAGAGCAAAAGAAACCGTTGAGTCTAGCGAAATGACTCAAAAAAAGATAACCAAGAGACAAGCTCTTGATGCAAAAGCAATTTATTCTTTATATTGTGCATTATCACCTACTGAATATAACAGAATATCTTCTTGTGCTACAGCTAAAGAAGTCTGTGATAGATTACACATCACCTATGAAGGAATTGATCGAGTGAAAGAAACCAGAATCAACATTCTACTCAGTCAATACGAAGCATTCAAAATGAAATCAGGAGAATCTATCACTGACATGTTTAGTCGTTTTACAGAAATTGTGAATGGTCTTGAAAATCAAGGTCAACCAATTTCTGATCCCATGAAAGTAAACAAGCTACTGCGTGGACTCTCCAAGGATTGGAATCACATAAAAACCTCAATAAGGGAGACACAAAAAATTATGCCACTTTCTGTCGATGAATTGGTTGGGACTCTTCAGTCTTATGAAGTGGAGCGAATCAACAAAGATGAAGATCCTAAAGGTAAGAAATCCATTGCATTAAAATCTAATGATGATTCTGATATCACAGATTCTGAAGACGATATGGATGATGAAGAGCTTGCTCTCATGATAAGAAGATTCCAAAAGCTAAACAGAAAAGGAAGAAGATTCAATCCAAAGAGACAAAGCTTTCAAAAGCAACAGACTAAGTCTGTTGAGGATGATGAATCCAATAGAGATGTAGTCTGTTTTAAATGTAAGAAAAAGGGACATATCAGACCCAACTGTCCCCTTCTGAGGAAAAAGAAAGGAAAAGTTGAGAAATATCGAAAGGCACTCAAAGCAGAAACTTGGAGTGGTACAGAATGTAAAGAAAGTGATGATAATTATGCCAATATTTGTCTCGTGGCACAATCAGACTCAGATTCAGACTCCGAGACAGACTCAAATTCAGACAGTGAAATCGAGGTAAGTAATTTGAAAATCCCTACTAAAGTCTTTAGATACATTGATGAATTGTGTCTTAGTCTCAAAACCTCTCTTAAAAGGATTTCCGAACTTAAAAGAGAAAATTCTGCATTAAAACAACAGGAAAATGTTTGGAAAGAAAATGTCAAAAGTTTAGACAAAAGTGTTACTACTTTGAAAGAAAATGAAGACAATCTTTCAAAAGAAAATGCATTCTTGAAAAATGACATCTCAAATATTTCTAAAAGATTTTCTATAGGATCGAGAAACTTGAAAAAATTCTTTCAAAGCACAAAGACCTTACTTCAACAAATCAGGTTTAGGAATGACAGCTGAAACCATTCCTCTAATTGATTTTCCTAAAGTAAAGGAAAGAATTAAGCAAAGACCTACAAGAGATGCTTACAAAAATCATTTCCAAAAAGTTTTTGTAAAACCGAAGTAAGTCGCAAAGGTGCTCTTAGATGTTCTAAGTGCAATAGCTCGATCATTTTGAGAAAGAATGTCCTATGGTTTGGAAACCTGTTAAGAAGGTATGGGCAAAGACCGTATATTATACTAACACCAATGAACCCAAGAAAATATGGGTACCAAAGAAAGCTTGAGTCTCTTTTCTAAATGCAGGTCACTATCAAGAAAAAGATTAAATGGTTACTGGATAGTGGATGCTCAAGGCATATGACAGGAGATTCAAATTGCTTCATAAAGCTTGTTCAAGTTAATGGTGGAAAAGTTTCATTTGGAGGAAACAATAAAGGAAGAATTGTGGGATACGGAACTGTAAAGATTGGAAGCCTCACGATCGTAATGTTTCCTTAGTGGAAGGACTCAACTACAATTTGCTAAGTATCGATCACTGTGCGACACCGGTTTCAAAATCAATTTTCAAGAGGGAATTTGTTCGGGAACCAGTAAAGACTCCTCTCAGTCTTTCATGGGTCGAAGACATGGAAATATCTACCTCTTGGATGTCAAACCAGATGAAACCCAATGTCTAATCTCAATTCAAGAAGAAGCAAACTTATGGCACATAAAACTTGGGCACATCAACATGAAGCAAATAGCCAAAATTTCAGCAAAGAAACTTATTCGTGGTCTACCCAATCTGTCATACCAAAAGTCTGATCTATGCACACCATGCGTGTTGGGAAAACAGGTAAGAAACTCATTCAAACCAACAAATCAAGTTTCCACTAATCGTGTACTACAGCTTCTGCATATGGATCTCTTTGGACCAATCAGAACTCAGAGCATTGGAGGTAAGAAATACTGTTTAGTGATTGTGGATGATTATTCACGATTCACTTGGGTATATTTCCTGGCAAGTAAGTCTGAAACTTTTTCTTATTTCAAAAAATTTGCCAAAAAGGTCCAAAATGAGAAAGGATATGTTATTTCAAGTACACGGACAGACCATAGAGGTGAATTTGAAAATCAAGACTTTACAAAATTCTGTGATGAATCTGGTTTTCAGCATGTGTTCTCCTCACCATATACTCCAGAGCAAAATGGAGTCGTGGAAAGAAAGAATAGGTCGCTTCAGGAAATGGCTAGAACTCTTTTAATTGAAAGTAACATATCTTCACGTTTTTGGGCTGAAGCAGTTTCTATAGCATGTTATATTATTAATAGAGTCTTTCTAAGGCCTATTCTAGAGAAAACTCCCTACGAGTTATTCAAAGGAAAGAAGCCCATTGTTTCATATTTTCACGTGTTTGGATGTAAATGTTTTTATATTGAAAAATGCAAATGATCGAGTTGGTAAGTTTGAAGAAAAATCAGATAAAGGTATTTTCCTTAGATATTCTATCACAAGCAAAGCTCACAGAATATACAACAAAAAGACTCAATCTGTGAAGGAATTAATGAATGTCAAATTTCAAGACTCTATGCAAAATGAATCGATTCAGACTCAACTTGAAGATTCTGAACCTGCTCCAGACTCTACAAAGTCTAAATCTCCAGAAGTAGCTCAGACTTCAGAAGACTAGCAACAAATGATCGTTGAAGATTCAAATGAGGAAAAAGATCAACATGATCGACAAATCAACCAAAGAATCGGAAGCGAAGTCCGGTCATCCCAAAGATCTCATTATTGGTGATATTAATGAAGGAATTCGCACAAGATCCAAAAAGCGCGAAGAGTCTAGTGTTGTGGCTCTTATTTCTGAAATAGAACCCAAGAGCATAGAATAAGTTTTAACTGATGAAAGCTGGATTGAAGCTATGCAAGAAGAATTCAGGCAATTCAGCATTAATGATGTCTGGGAATTGACTCCTAAACCAAAAGGTAAATCTATCATTGGAGCTAAATGGGTTTTCAGGAACAAGATGAACGAGAAAGGAAAGGTCGTAAGAAACAAGGCAAGACTCGTAGCCAAGGGATATACGCAAGAAGAATGGATAGACTATGATGAGACTTACGCACCAGTAGCAAGGTTAGAAGCAATTAGATTATTACTTGCTTTTGCTTGTCATAAGAATTTCAGATTATTCCAAATGGACGTCAAAAGTGCTTTCCTAAATGGATTTATCCAAGAGGAAGTCTATGTGGAACAACCACCCGGTTTTGAAGACCCAAGGAAACCAGACTCTGTATTCAGACTGAAAAAGGCTTTATATGGTTTAAAGTAAGCACCTCGAGCTTGGTACGATAGACTAAGTAAGTTTTTAATTCAAAATGGCTTTGTCAAAGGTAAAGTAGATACTACATTGTTTATCAAAAGAGAAAGCAAAAGTTTTCTACTTGTTTAAATTTATGTTGATGATAATATTTTTGGATCTTCTAATGAAAGTCTGTGCAAAAAATTCTCTAAGTCTATGCAGGATGAATTTGAAATGAGCATGATGGGTGAACTAACCTTCTTTCTCGAGCTTCAAGTGAAACAACTGAAGGAAGGAACTTTTTTTCATCAAGAAAAATATGCCAATGATCTTGTCAAAAAGTTTGGGCCGGAGAATTGCAAAAAGACTAATATACCAATGTCAAGTTCCTTGAAGCTGGACAAAGATGAAGGAGGAAAGAAAGTTGACCAGAAGCTATACAGGAGTATCATTGGTTCACTTCTTTATCTTACGCTTCTAGACACGACATTTTGTTTAGTGTTTGCATTTGTGCGATTTCAATCGAGACCCTAAAGAATCTCATCTAAGTGCTGCAAAGCGTATTATCAAATACATTGCCTCAACTTCAAACTTGGGTCTCTGGTATCCTAAAAAAGGAGACTTTACTCTTCTTGGATACTCAGACGCAGACCTAGCCGGATGCAGAGTTGATAGAAAGAGCACCTCGGGCACCTGTCAACTACTTGGAAGCAGGACAGTGTCTTGGTTTTCTACAGTAGAAGCAGAGTATGTAGCTCTTGAAAGTTGTTGTTCACAAATTCTGTGGATAAAACAACAGCTAAGAGACTTTGGAATTGAAGATTCATGTACTGAAATCAAATGTGACAACACCAGCGCAATCAATCTCACCAAGAATCCGATTCTTCATTCAAGAGCAAAACATATAGAGATTCGACATCACTTCATTAGAGATCATGTTCAAAATGGAGAAATTTCGATTCAGTTTACTGACTCAAAGAATCAACTAGCGGATATATTTACAAAGCCTTTGGAGAAAAATCAATTTGAAATTATTCGTTCCAAACTCAATATCTTAAAGTCTGAGGAAGTTCAGACCCAGGACTAAAAGTCTAAAGACACTCAGACTCAGACGATCAAGATTCATGACTGTAAGTTATGTTATTTTATTATCTCTCAGATCAAATCTCGAAAAGGTACGATCATCTATCCAGAATTGATTGTTGCTATTTTCAATTTCCGTGATTATTGCAATATTTTCTTTTCGAAAAAGAAGTTATTTTTAAAATGACAGTTATCTAATTTTTGAAAAGGCAGTTATTTTTTAAAAAGGCATCTTTATATTTCCTTTTTACGACGTTCCGTATGCTTCGCTTCGACTGCCTTATATAATGTCGGTTCCTCTTCGTTTTACTCACAAAAACCCTAAGAGAGCATCAATCTTCCACTTCTGTCTTCTTCTCTTGTTTAATCCTCGAAAAGTTGTCATCTTTCTTGGAAAACAAGCTTGGAATCTCTCAAAGACTGTGAAAGATGTCGTCCCAAAGAAAGTCTTCAAGGATCGCGAACAGGGGACCATAGCAAATGCGTGAGGGGCCTACGCATTTTGATCTCACCAAGGAAGAAGAATCTCCTAGACAGCAGCAGAGCCCACAACATTCTCAGCAGTGTCCATCTCTTCCATCTAGACCTCAGAATGTTGCACATCAAGAAGAGGAAGAAATCATCGAAGACGCAGAACCCGTAAGAACTCTTAAGCCCACTTTTACCTACAAGCTTTATTGTGCTTTGAAGAGGAGTGATACTCCGTTGAACTACATTGATGAATTTCTAAAAGACAAAGGGTATAGAAATGAAACTTTCTTTTTACGCACAATGGAACGATTGGGAATTGCCCCTGATGGTTCGGCGGAAGAGGCATTGGCAAATATCCCAAGCGATCCACGTGTTGGAGGGCTAAGTCAACCAGATGGGAATGACAATGATAGGATGTACAGTTAGTTTAAACCTAGAATGGGTGTTGCAGCAAAAATCCGAAACAAAAGGACGGATTTGTTTCGATCGGATGACCACAAGCAACTGTACTCTAAGTTGCTGAAGCGTGGGGTGATAAACCCTAGAAGTGTGGACTTTGATTTTCTTGACTCTGTGAATGTCAATCTACGGGAAAAATTCAGTCTTCTTCAACTCGAACAGTTTTGTTCTGAAACTACAGAAGCTTATGCTGAACTTACTACTTATTTCTATTCGAATCTCAGTTTCTTGAATGCGAATAGGTTCTCTTTTAGTGTTCGAGATCAGGACTATGTGGTTGACATGAATACATTGGCTGATGTGATTGGGGTTGAAAGAGGGAGATATCAACCTATCAGTGTGTCTATTACTCGTGCAACATTGGGGCTTGTTAAGGATAGAAGAACGGAAGGAAAGATTTCCTATTTGAGAATGAATGCATCCAACATTTTGCTTCACAAGATAGTGATTAACTGTCTCAAACCAAAATCAACTTCAAAGACCGATGTTTCAAACTCGGAGGCAAAGTTGATGTACGCCATCAATGCTGGTAAAAAGTTCTCTCTTCCACACACTATTATGTTCCACATGTACAGAGCAGTGGTGAAGGATAAGGGTCAACTTCTGTACGCAGCTCTTGTGACAAAGTTATTCAGACACTTGAACGTTCAGCCTCCCCGGATTTTTTGTGTTCGAACGTGCGGTCAAATGGTGGTGGGACTGAAAATGGTCTCTAAAATGCGTCTGAAGGAACTCAACAAGGCGTTGGAGCAATTCAAGGAGAAAAGCCCTGTCAAGACTCATCAAATCTCTTCGACTGCAAAGAGGAAAGGGAAGGAGCCCATGGTTGCTCCATCAAAGAAAAGAAGAGCTCTCATCATTGAGGATGAAGAGGATGAGGATGATATCACCATTTCTGTAATGGCATTGAAGAACTTGAGTCGTTCTGTTCCATAATCAACGGAGAGACAGGAAAAAGACACGGATGAGACAGAACAAAGGACTGGAGAGAGAGAAGATTTGGAAGCAGAGGAGAAAGAAGCAGAGGAGAGAGATGCAGAGGAGGAAAGAATTGAGGAAGAAGAAGAAGAGGAGAGAGGAGATCAAGCGGAAGCAGAGCATGAGGAACACATTTCTCCAACTAAAGGCATGGAAACAGGGGGAGATCCTAAGAAAAGAGGAATGTCCTCATTCCCTGCCACCAGTGAAGGAATAAGTCGTTCTCCAGCAGATCCAGAAGACATCTATGCCTCTCAATTTCCTGAGGAGGGACATGATGTTTCATCGCCCAATCTGCGTGACCATGCTGATTTGCCATCATCTGCCTATACTCAGTCTGATCGTGCAGAAGCCAGTACTCAGACTGATAATTCAGCAGACTTTCGCAAAATACTTGATGTTCTCTTGGAGATGCGGGGTCAAATATATGCTCTGGGATGCGAAGTACAAAACTTGCAAAATGCAGGTCAAACCTCTTCAGTTTCTTTGCATGATCAAATTCATGCCCTTGCTCTTCAAGTTCAAGCAAATGCCAAGGGTGAAGATGTGGCGCAACTGAAGGAGGATTTGAAAAAGCTGGAAGGGATTGTCCAGTCAATGGGAGATTTCCAGCTTGTTCGTGTTCCCAAGCAAATTTAATTACATTCTCTTTTCATCTCTACCTTTTTAATGATGACAAAAAAGGGGAGAGATGTGGTGCAGATTTGATTTGAACTCTGAACTTTGAAATCTTTTGAACTTTTGTGTCGATTATGTTTGATTAACTTGACTTTTGTGTTTAGCTGTTTGGATTTGGACTGGATTTGGACTTGACTATTTGAGCATTTTGTTTATCTTAAGTACTATTGATATCTCATGGCTTTGTTCATTTACAAGACTAACCTACAGAGTGTTATTACTAAGCCATTTATCTTTGTGAGATATCCATATTTGCTTAAGTAATGTTTTGCAGGTCAAAGTTATTCAAATCTACAGGAAAGTTTTGTCACCATCAAAAAGGGAGAGATTGTTGAAGAAAACTTCCTTGAGTGTTTTGAATCTGACAAAACGTTTCCATCAGTCTAGTCTGAAGACTTGCAGACTCTTCCATCAAAGTCTGAAGACCTCCGGACTGCCAAACTCAAGACTCAAAGTCTATCCTCATTGACAGTCTCTAGACCGTCGAAGAAGCCTTCTACAGAACTGGATGTTTCGTTAAGGATTTGACTTTATCGACTGGAGAAGATCTCTTGGCTGAATATAGCATGTCGGAATCCATTATTCAAATCAAGATTGATTCAGGGATTTTGGATCCGTTGATTGACGAAGTATACTTGGAAGGTTCTACTTATGGAAACCTAGATCCTGATTGTATGGGCGAGCAAGATTGATGGGCTATCGTCATGTTCCTTAAATAGCTTGAAGATCTTCCTAATTGATTATGTCCAACGGGTAGATTGGAAGAATTCCTTTGATAAGTGTCAACGGGTATGATGGCATAAAGGAGTATATAAGGAAGACGTTCCAGTTGTTCGAGTGTGTGCGCAATAGAAGAATTCCAAAGTTTGAAGCTCCTTGTTCTTAGTCAATTAAACTGTTGAGCGAAATCTTGTACACAAAAGAGAGTTTATATCTTTGAAAGACCTTGAGGAAGTATAGTAGAGTCTCTACACTGTGGAATCAAGGAAGAGCTTTTCTGTAACAACTCTTTTGTTCATAGTGTCCAGCCGATGGGCTGTCAGTGCGGAAGAGTGGACGTAGGCTTGGATTAAGCCGAACCACTATAAACTTTGTGTTCATATTCTCTTCCCTACACTCTTTTACTTTGATCGTAACTTGTTTATTTGAAAAGAGAGAAATTTCCTTTTCATAATCCATTATTGATTAGTGCTGCACACTTATCTCGGAAATTTGTTTTTACACCTATTCACCCCCCTCTGGGTGCTCATACTAGCTTTCACAACTTGGAGGAGCAACCCCAAGTTGATCATCTTCTCATCACCGTTCGAGTATTCCCAATCAAGATTGAGGCCATGAAAGCCATTGTACCGAGCTAGGGTAATGGAGGAATCGATGAAAGACTTGCGGGAGCTCGACTCATAAGAGTTTCCTAATGTGGACTATATTAATTGATATTGTAATTTACCGTTTTACAGGATTAGTCAAATGTGAGATAAAATGTTTCTTAATTAGACTAATAAGGGGATGGTTAGTATGGGCTGAGTTGAGCTTGGCTCGTAATAAGAGAGCCTGGTTAGAAATTCCATAAATAGTGCTCAAGTCTCTTCTCTAATCTTAATTCTCACAAGTATCCTCACAAAAGAAACATTTACCCAATGCTAATGCTAAAGGGTGAGGGGCCGTCTCATTGAGCCAGTGATACAGAGGGTAATAGAGAAGAAGGACTTGTGTGTGGATCATCGCTTTTCCGTTTCCGCATCAAGAACGATGGACTTCAAAACAAGTGCATTAATCTTTCTACTTGATTATATGTGTTCTTGTTCTAATTATGGAAATCATGAGATTGCACGTTTTGCATCTTACACGACTGGCTCGCCATGAATGCAAAGTTGTCTGCCATCGAGCTGCCACACCTGCCGCCAATGGACAGGAGAGGTACGACCGATGGGTTTTTCTGCTGGACATCACTAGTGAAGGCCCCGAAAGACTAAGCGTACAACGACGATATCACTACCTGGTTTGTCGATGGATCGAGGCAGCAAAAGCGTAGAAGAGATGAGTGAACAGGGCCAAGTCGATGTCGGAGGCTGTGATGCTGCTGTCTGAGTACCAATAGCCTCCTTCGACGTTTTGGGCCATGCATGAGTTGATTTGGAGGAAAGAGAGAGAGAGGAGATGAAGAGAAAGAGAAGGACACGATTATCGTTGGAAGCCATTTTTGATGGGTTACACGGAGGAGGTTGTACATTTTTTAGCTGGCTTTATACAGGATTTATGGGACCGCATACGCATGTCGTGGCTCAAGTTTAATGGTACGAGGATGATAAACGTGACTGAGAAATTTCATGTGAATAAGGCTCTTTCATGGGCTCTGGCCCACTCAATTAACAAGGGGAATTTCTTTTCTGCACTCTCTTTCATGATAGTTTTCAGTTATTCGAATCATTATAAGAGTGATTGTTCACATTCTAAATTGAGTTTCAACTATTGAAAATGATGGATCCCCTTCAAATTTGATAATGCCCATTCAATTTTAATTAATATATGCACTAGGTTTGTGAAATGCTTGAATTGGGCTACTTTTTGGTGTTCTTTAGATCCGGCGATTCAGATTGTTCGATTATGTTACATAATCGGACAAACTCATCTAATGACTTCATCTTTCAAATGCTCTTTTTATGGAGCAAGCATTGATGCACCTGGTACATGTGAACTCACTCTATCCTGGTCATTAGATCACGTAAGTCTCATGTGAGATCCATACAATTCAATAATCATGATGAATTGGGTTCCGAGGATGGTGGTTGACTCTGTCAACTATTATGCGTATGGAACGGGTTGTCTCGGTTGATTTCTCATTAATCAACCGTGCTTCGTGCCCGGAAATCTGATGGTCATGGTGATTTCACTGACCATGGAAGCGGGAGCCAATTTTAATGCCTGGAAAAATCAGCCCGGCCACGAATAGATCCAAACAATCCCTCTGATGTCGACCATATCTATCGTCGTCTTGCCAGTCTGTTGACGTTATTCTGTAGGTTTCCCATGTTGTTTTGCAAGGAGCTTGTTTAAGTTTCTTCGTCGACACCGAAATTGACTGGGCATACAATAGGTCGCCCTTCTCGTTGAGCTGATTAAGATGAGGTGGGATTACAAATCCTCTTAATATCCATCGAATTGTAGAAAATTTTATGATATGTTTGGTACAAACTAAGATAAGATTGAAAATCTTAAAAAATGCTTCGTTGTGTTCACTTGCTCTGGCCTCCGCCCCACCACTTCTGACATTCCTCACGGTGTCCCGAGTCCGTCGTCCTCATCCAGATAATGCTGATAAATCCTCCAAACATCGAGCCCCCATTGATCTATAGGCACCGCGGCCAGGGCAGCATCACCTTTAGCTCCATCCATCTCCAATCCAAAGCGTGCAGTCACTAAAATGATATCCTACCAAGGCAATGATGGGAGAACAGTAACAATTCGAACAATATCGAATCAACACAGCGGAATAAAATAATCTCTCATCTTGTGTAAACCTAATAGGAATCGATATAGTAGAGTAAAATAAATACCAAGCACGCAAATACAAGATGATTTTTACGTGAAAAACTCCTCGATGTGAGGAGATCAAAAACCATGGGACCGGAGTCCACCCGAAATTCTTCAGTATCAACAAAATTGAGTGAACAATGTTCTTCTCTAGCAAATACTAGAGATACATAGCAGCAAACACCTCAAGAACATAATTATTAGCAATACACTTGAATTTCATAAGAAATCAAAGATAAATCTGACCAAAAACGCAAGTTTTGATCAATTCACGAAAAACCTGATGTAATAAGCTTCAAACAAAAATCAAACTGTTCAAATTCGAGAAAATTGCACCACGAACATGCTGACAAAATTTCAGCTCAATCGAATCACGAATCGACCTCTGATGCTAGCTTGATGTAAATCAGATATTACCACAGCCCCCAGATTTTCTGCTTTCTCTTTTTCTCTTGTTACTATTTCCTTTTGCGACTACCATTTTATAAAGATAGTGAGAAACTCTATTTCTCTATATAACTTATCATATGGGCTCAAGCCCTTTTTGGGCTTGCAACTCATTGGGCTTCCTCCACGTAGGAGTGAACTCAGCTAACAGTCAATCACAACATAACCTAGAAATAGCACTTCGCTTCATCTAGATCCTAATCAGCAAAACAGCCGCAAATGTGCTATGTCCTCTATATGAATCAATTCACTTAGAAAATAAACGAAAAATGCCCGACAGATCTAAAGCAACCTAACGATGAATTATTTAAGAAAATCGCTAAATTTTGAGGGATTGGCTCGAGATTTGGGAAGATTATGAGGAAACTGAGATCCGAACACACGCAGATTAGCAAGGGAAAAACCAAAAAAAAAAAAAAATGGGAAAAGATAATTTGATATGACCTAGAGTGACTGTCGTCGAAGGGAGATTGAAGGATTTGGTGATCGCGTTTGGTCATTGAACACACTCGGTGGTGGCCGGAGGCAACGGCGATCACGCAGTGGTTAGAAGTCATGACGATTAGTTGTCTGGGTGGTCCTTGAGCGGTGCACATGCGTCACTCCATCATTGCAAGATAACATGATCTGCTTGTTCCTCTTGTTTTGTTAAGTTATTCTTTTAAAAAATTTATCCAATCCGAGTTTATCTTTTCATTGGTTCAATTCCATGCCTGCTTGTAATCTAATAATATCATCTAGTGAGACGATTTATCAATTGAAGGATCATTGTTATTAGTAGAAGCAAAAAAAAAAAAAATTCTTAAATTGTAATGAGCATGGTGCTGTGGCCGTCCACATGTAAGACTCACCCACCATCGTCATTGCAATACAGTATTTAATGCCCAACGATGCAAAGATAGAGCACATTTTCTTTTCTTTTTTCATATGCAACTTAGGAGTGGAGCTAAAATTCTTTAAAAAAAACAAAAAGGGAAATCTATGCTAGGATTATGCAAATTAGACAAGAATCGAGTATATGATTATAAACGTCTAATTACCTCTTTTCAATGTTCTGCAGATAAGACAATGTTGAGATGCCCAGTAATAAACAAACATATCAAGCCTGCATTTATTTGTTAATGAACAAGTCAAGGGGCACGAATCGCATGCGATCGGTGTGACTATTGCGTGATGAACAATCCTTTCTCTAACAAATAAAAACATAGTGGTCATGATCAAAGTATGGTTATTGTCCAATGAGAAATGATTGGACAATAGTCTTTGGACTACTTAAAAATAACAGTCTATTTAAAATCATAAAAAATCAATAACGAATAATTATAAATTATTGCAGAATCCACTCTTTCTAAAATTTGTAACTCACAATAAGTTATTATCCTCACAATAGTTTAAAGATTATTATGCTAGCAAAGCCCTTTGTCCGACTAATACTCTTGTGACATGCACTTATAGTCCTATCAGGTAAGTATTAATATCTATCTTGCAAGAGTTAGGCTTTGTGCATCGAGTAAATAGAATATATGGGTATGAGTTGATTTGATACACAAAATTGATAATCACATATTAGGAAACAGTACAATACACACGGGGTCAAGACAAAACCACAAGTTCAAATTAAGTGCAAGAATTTGATAGGATAATAGCATATTGTTTTAAAATTTTAAACTGTTAGATGAATGTATGATATACTATTTAAATATTTTAACACAAATAACTACATTAACTAATGCCAACGGTAACCAAGAAGACTGAAGAAAGGAGGGCGAAAGAAGACTAAAGACAGCTTCTCCCTAAGGCGGCCGATGCCTTCTCGTGTAGGGGTGATCGGGTCCAGGGTGTGTAGGGTCCAGACCTGGACCTTGTACCCAACCCTGTTATAATCGGTTCCCCTTTTTTGAACATTATACCAAACCCTATTTGCATTGGACCCTATACCTAAACCACCTCGTTTTTCCAATCTGGTTCCAAGGTTAATCATATTTCCATTGGAACTTGTTTTGCAACCATCTGATATCCTATACAGTTTTGAATTATACATTAATATGCAAGAACATTTCAGGGGAGACTGACGTCAACACCAAATTTTGGACTAGCTGAGCGAAGATTCACCAATTGACAAATAATCAATGGAAACAATATGTATAACGGGCGTTCACGGCGCATTTGCACAAAAGAGCCTAACAAATTTGAGATAAAAAGATCGAAAATTCCTAACCTCAATAAAATTGGTGAACTTGAAATCTCCGTTGACCACCAACCGATGAATCTAGAAATCCATCAAACCATGCACACAAGAGAAGACAAAGATTACAACCAAGAAAAACGCCAATTCGGCCTCGAGAAACGAGGAACGAGCTGAAAATCAAGTGAGGGGGGCTACCTCGTACTCAAGCTTGTGCTTCTCAAAGTCCTCAAGGGGTACGTAGTACTTGGCGAGGCAGGTCTTGCCATGTTGGTTCTGCAATAGTATGAATCGGATCATAGGAATTTGGTGGTAACAGATGCCGTTCGTCAAATGGTACGAGAGGGAGTTGGTGATGGACAGTGTGATGGTGAGTCGGTGATGGATAGTGCGAGGTGAGCCGGCAAGGGAGGCAAGCGAGCGAGGAAGAGGAACGATGAAGGAGGAGCACCGAGAGAAAAAAACGCCATGCAATTACAAGAGCAAGAATAGAAATCAAGGGAAAAAATAAGGTTTTGGAATTAGTTCCCGAACCGGTTTCAACGAAAATCAATTCCAGGACCGATTTCAACGGGAACCGGTTCCCGACCCTATTTTCTAGGTGGGTCAGTCCGGTTCCCAAGTATACCCAGTGCAATTGCATACCCCTATTTTCATGTGTCATCTCTTTCTTCAACCTCCTCACCTTTAACGAAGGGATAGTTCATTCGGAGTTCTCTCTTGGAAATTGCAATCGCAGGACGGAAGACTTTTAGCAAGTTCAGTGATTTGACTCTCTTTTTTGTCTACACAATGAGTGGGAAGATGCGTATTATTCGAATCAGTACATTGAAACGATACCAGATGTTTTGATTTTTCCGTAAAATAAAAGGAAAACAGCATTTTCAATCTTTTTAAAAGGACATCTCCTTGTTGATGAACATCGTCAAGATGAGTTTGTACTAGGCCGAATCGAAAGGAAGTCTGGACCTGACTCTGGACATGTTTTGACCCCTATTTAAGGAAATTGATAGTGTGAAAGAAACTATGGAATGATTTGTGAGACTTTTGCGACAGCTGGGTATTATGATAAAGATTAGGAGAACACCCGCACTCGTCGCAGGTCTCCAAAGGGCTCGAGCTTGGAGCGGTTGTTGTAGAAATGAAGGCAAGCTTACTCCACCTCGAAAACAATCATCAAACGGATAGGTTGGATCGAAAATAATCAAATCCGAATTAATCCATTTAACTCGATTTGACAAATTTCATGCAATATAAATTTGGAAACTCATATCTGACTTGACATATATTGCTAAAACACATTTATATTTAATCAAATTGAGAAAAACTCAAACCCAAATGAGCTAAGAGCAAGGAGAGAGCTAGCGAGCGAGCGTAAAATCAAGTGAGGATGAGAGAATGAAGAGAAAGTCATAAAGGTAGGTTAGGTCAAAGTAAGCTATAGATCCATTTAACATCCACATTTTTTTGGACCATTCTAAATCCCTTTATGATCCATTTACTCAATATAACTAACCCATATAACAATTATGCCCATCAAATATAGATCAATAAATAGATTTATCTCCCATTTTATAGGTCTATCTTCTGGTTTACCAATAAAGAATTTGTGGATATCCCGGATCGCATAATAAAACAGAAATGTCATTTGAGAGCCAATAATTCTCGACAATTGCTAATAATTAAATAGGTTCCCGTTTGGCAAAACTAATTAGTGCCATGAATGAGATGACACAAGAAAATTTGTGTCTTACACTGTTGATCTACTTTTGCTGTTTAGACATGAATTGACACGTCTATACTTGTTTAGGATATGACAAAATCATATCTTACACAGGTTGACCTACTTAAGCCGTTTAGATACGAACCGAAACATTTAAATTAACATAAAGCACAAGTTACTGCATGCAAACGTACTTTCATTTATACAAATTAATGCACCATATCATCCTAACTTCAGACATGATGTTATGTTCGATAATTGCATTAACTCTATCATATCATGCGTCATGTTTTCTAACACTCGTTACATCCATGCCGAGGCAATTCAGTGTGTTTACGGAATTGTAGTGTACTCATCATTGAGGTAGTTCGACATGCTTATTGAAGCAATTAAACACGATTTTTCTCGAGTCATTCCGTCTATGGCGCTCATATCCCTCCTCCTCTTCTTCTTCATCTGACTCTGCGATGAGGTAGTTCGACATGCTTATTGAAGCAATTAAACACGATTTTTCTCGAGTCATTCCGTCTATGGCGCTCATATCCCTCCTCCTCTTCTTCTTCATCTGACGTCGCAGAGTTATAGACAGCAATCCAACATCAGATAAGACAAAGTTTATCATGTCCTTATTTTTATCGATCTGAGGGTTCCGCCATGGGCCCAACCGAGATCGAACGATGCACGCACGTTTCCCATGACGGGCCGACACCAGAGAGCCTGACGAGTGACGACTGAGTGACGAGCGTCGCGTCACGACAAGAGCCTTCTTTAATTCGGATCGTCCGGCGAGCCAGATGTCGCCAGTCGAAACGAACAAGAAGGAAGCAAGGAAGGCCGTCGGTTCATGGTGGGCGCGTTGCAGCACGCGCCGAAACCGTTCGCCTGCCGCTTCACTGCCCCTCCTCTACCCACCACCGCCTGCAGGAGCAGCTCCGCCCGCGCCGCCGCTCGCCCTCGGATGGCGGCTCCCTCCGTTCGAATCGCGGTCGTCGGGGACGTCGTGAGTGTTCTTCTTCTTCTTCTTCTTCCCTCTTTCTTCCCCTCGGTTGTGCGCTCGGGTGATGGGAAAGGCCTCGTCTTTCTCGTTCACTTAGCGTCGCGATTGGATGTTTCGAATCCTGTTATCGATTGTTGTTTTGGGTTTTGTTTTGTTTTTCTCCGAAGCATGATCAATGGGATCTCGAGGAAGACACCAAGGCGCTCCGTTTCTTGAAGGTAACCTTCGTAAATGCTCCTGCCGCTAAATTCCTCATCCAGTTTTGCCCAAAGATTTGTTCTTGTTGGTAAATACTGCTTCTGTCTATCCATTAGAATAGGAAAGTTGACTTTTTTTTTCTTTTTTTTGGTTGCGTTTTGGTTCGTCTTTCTGCAATTGAGAAGAGCACTGGTTCAACAGAGAAAAATGCGCAGAGGGTCATGGAATTTAGTGGGACAGAGGGAAAAAAAGAACTCAGTGCATTTGCCCTTTTGCTGGTCAGGGACTTCTCATTGGCCTAGCACATAAAATGGAATCGTTTTGGTGAATTAATAAGTTTTCCATGCTAATCTGTCTATATTTAATAAATGCTAATCCTAAAAGAGAGAATTCTTAAAGAGGATGCAAGAGCTTTATAGGCTTTAGATTGGATGGGCTTTGGTCCCTGATGAATTTAATTCCTGTCGTGGATTCTGTTGGAAAATAGCGGTACATTCTAAAAGTATCTCATATACACCACGGCATGATGAAGCTTGAGTCTGACTTGATTGGTATGTCTAAGGTGTTTCTCATCGGAAAACCAAATTCAAAAATCATGAAACGGATCTTGTGTGTGCTTCCCTTTGGATTTTTAGTATTGTAACATCAGTGCGCAATGCTACAAACGTAAGCAGTCTGCTTCTTAATACTAATGCCCAACGCAACAGGCAGAGTGTATGAATCTACATGACTTTTGAGTGTGTCATAAAACTTATATTTATCATGATTTCTTTGGTAGCTATTTGTTTTTACCTCCTAGTTAAGTGTTACCTTTTCTACTATTGGTTTCTACAACTTAGTCGCATTGAATTCTTAGCCTGAGTCTCCTTTACCATCTAATACCTGTTTATGCTTGTGGATTTGTAGCCGGATCTGGTGCTCTTCACAGGTGGCGGCCTTTTCCTTCGTTCCTAATCTACCTTTTGTCTTCTAGTTCCATTCTTCCTTCCTGTTATTTGGACTATAGGTCCCACATGTGGGTAAGACAAATAAGAGCACATCTCTTGTATTTTACATGGATAGATAGAATTAGACTGATTTCATTCCATAGTTGTGTTCTAGGTGTACAAAACCTTGGACTGGACTGAAGATAATTTGCTTTTTAGTCGCTTGGCCCAAAAGGATAGGATATAACTGATTGACAATTGAAGAGTGGGGAGAATTTGTGAAGATATGAAGAAGGATCTAATAATCATCACCTGTACCACTTGAGATTGAGACATTTACTTAAAGAGGCATCATGGTCGAACATGGAAACTTTTTTCCATCTTCTCTCCCTTTTTCATGTGTCAAGCTACTACTTAAACGCCAATCATTATTAGATCTCCTTTCATGCCATGTTTTGATGCTTGAGTTGGGTGATTTCGTCTTCATTCTTAATCAGTCTTAAGTTCTTACATTCTGTTAATTACTTTTAAATTGCTGATTATGCTATCTGATCAGGTGATTTTGGTGATGAGAATGTTGAGCTGGTTAGAAGCGTTGCAAAGCTTGAATTTGCAAAAGCAATAATTTTGGGAAATCATGATTCCTGGTTCACTCAGCAATTTTCTGAAAAGTAAGATTAAAACTTACCACTTGTTGTGTGTCCAAATTTGCATGTTTTTGTTATGAAAAATTTGCATGTGTTGCTACTTCAAAGAAACAAGATGTTTCTCATCTTCTAGGATGGCGATCCTGTAAAACCTGAAATATGACTTAGGACTAAGGAAAATTGTACAATATCTAAGCCATGAATTCCTTGTGCCACATAACCAGTGCGCAATCTCCAGATATCTTTTCTCCATGTTTTTGTATGAATGGAAGTGTAAAAATTTGATAGATGTTGTTAGCAACTTGTTTATGCCTGTGTTACATGAATATCTGCAATTTACTTCTGTAAAATCAGATTAATGTGTTGTCTTGCTATGTAGGAAAAAGGATAGTGTTCAACTGCAGCTAGAATGGTGAGTTTTTCTTCTTCTAAATTATTTCAAAGTATTGAGGTATTCAGTTTTGCACCCTATGGTTATGATCCTTGTCATACACCATCCTAAAACAAGGACAACAAGCTATTCGTGTATTCTAATTATGTGGATTCCTTGTCAGTTTCCTCTGATGGAATGCTTGTCCTTGCTGTTTGTAAAGTACTTTCAGTGGTGACAAGTCTGTACTTAATAGGTGAATGTTGCGGCATTCACTTGTCAACAAATTCAGAAGTCCTGTGTACAGAGGGCTAGGAAAGGACCAGAAGAGGGGGAAGGAACAAAGTCAAATGATTATTGTCTGAGTGAACAGAAATCATTAAGTATGATAGAGTTAGGCAGGGTGCATACAGCCAATATAAACATTCAGGGAAGGTTAATGGATTTCTGTGGATTCATTTAAGTGCTTACATAGTCTGTATTTCATCCTACATGTGAGGACATCTTAATATTAGTAATTTCTAACGCTTTTTTGATGATCAGTCTTGGGGCGGAGCATGTGGCTTATCAGCGATTGGATTATTCTCAATTGAAGTTGAGTGTTGTCGGTGGACGGCCATTTTCTTGTGGCGGTGAGAAGTTGTTTCGAAAAAAGCTCCTATCTACAGGGTCGGTGCTGTATTTCCCTTTTTTTATACCATATCCGTGACCAGAATAGTTTTTAATTAGATTTTAGCATCAGTCCCATTTAGCATGTCCATATCAGCTCTGCATACTTTTTAGTAATAAAGAAAAAAAAAGGCAGTATATCTTGCTTCTATTGAGGATATGCAAACATTATTCCAATTTTACTGTTGTTTGACTGATACTTGTAATTCCTATGCGGCAAGTTGTAACGTGGCAGCTTTGAGTATTTTTTCCAGATTTGGAGTTGAAGACAAAGATCAAAGTGCTCTGAGAATCTATAAAGCTGCCATGGGGGCTCCAGAGGATCATTTGGTTATATTACTTGCTCACAATGGACCTACAGGTCTATTAATGTGCCAAATCCTTAAAGTTAAGTATATTGTGGGCATTTTAATTGATCAGGCACCAAATTTTGGTGCAGGTCTTGGATCTAATATTGACGATATATGTGGAAAGGATTGGGTGTTTGGTGGTGGCGACCATGGTGATCCAGGTTAGCTTTAGTTCTGGCAGCAGCGGTTGTCCTCTTGTTCCAAAATAAATATAAACTCCTTTCCATATGAAAAATTATCCTAATGCCTTCATCTCAGCAGATTATATTCAATGTATCGAGCCGCCATTGCTGTCTTGCTTTGTTCTTTACTTGCTTTGATGGGTAGCTTAGAGTGACATGCTGTAGAATGCCTTCACAAAGTCATTTTTAGCAGGCACATATGAACTTCACATTTTATTGCAATGCTTATTGGGTTTTTTTTTTTTTTTTTTAATGATGCAGACTTAACTAAAGCCATATCCGAGTTAAAAGAGAATGCCAAGTTCTGTCTACCACTGGTCATATTTGGCCACATGCATAAAGAGCTTGCATACGGTAACGGTCTTAGGAAAATGATAGTGGTGGGCGATGATGGCATTATATATCTTAACGGGGCCATCGTCCCTCGGGTCAGAAGTTTGACTAGTGAGCTGACTGGAAACACAAGTCTCAATAGCGACGAGGCACCACGTTCCGATGCGGGTTCCATGCGAGCTTACACTACTGTTGACATCTCAGATGGAAGAGTGACCAAGATTGCAGAATGTTGGGTATCCGTTGTCGGCGAAACAACCAAGCTACAAGAGGAGCACGTACTTTTAAGTGTTGCATAATGTTTGTCATGTTAAAAGAGACTTCTTATTTCTTCGCTGCCCTCTTGACTGGAAGTATATGCCCAGCTGTGATTAGATAAAATAAACAGCCTTCCCCTGTTAAAGCTTCTGTTGTTCTTTAATCTTATATACAATGGCCCTTATTAGCTGCTTTGGTGCAGTTGAACAGGCAATGTATGATCCAGAAACTATGTCCCCTGAGCGCCTTGTAACCATATGAGATCGATGAAAGTTTTTTAAGTTGACCAATCCATTGCTCTTGTCATGGTAGTCATCATACTAAATCTTTGCATATAGAGACTTAAGCTTTTGCCTCCCCTGACTCATGTCTGGACATATAATAAGTTTGCCCCCATGAAAAGGTAAATTTAGTCACATGAAAGTGATCATGATTTTCTAGACTTCCACGATTACTATATAGCAGAAAACTAGATGGTACCACTCCATAATTGATGAATTGCTCTCTTTTTTTAAATTTCCTTTTTTTTTCTGGGAAGGGGATAGTTGCTGTGAATCTGTGGCACTTCCATCTTTAGCGAACATGCAAACAAAAGAGGGGAGGCAGCATTCTGTCTTTGTTCCTCCTTTAAAGACCCTTGCTTTCATTATTAGTGCACCAACTTCCAAGCGCTCTTTTATGGGCTTTTTGACCCAATCTTTTTCTTTTAGACTAAAGTTCCACTCTTACTAGATAACTCAAGAAAAGAACCGCATCATTGATTGCCAAGCCCCAATAGCAACCCAAATCTCTCTCTCTCTCTCTCTCTCTCTCTCTCTCTCTCTCTCTCTTTTATTCTTTTCTTCAAGGCTCTTATCTTCTTTCCGACCAGGCACTTCATATCTCTCTCTCTCTCTCTCTCCCTTCTGTTGCTTTCAATGAGTTGGGGCTGCTCTGTGAATAATGAGGTATTCAATTTTTGGCAATGTGACTTTGATCCGCTTAATGTAGAGTTTCAAGTAAAGACTGCCATTAATTGACGAAGACAAGGATAGTGCTAGGAGCTCAAATAATAGAAGCTCGAGGTCCCCTGTTGTACATCAATTATCCCGCATCATCTTGTCCATATGCTCCATCAATTCAAGATTCCATCATTCTCGGCCGGCAGCCTCGATTGACCCATTTCTTGGAATTTTCGTGGCATGCCTTGTACCCATTCTTTTGCCCTTTGTATATGTAATCTTTCACCATAGCGAAATACCCATGATGTGAACTGGCATCATTTTTTTAAAATTTTAGATACTATTTCAAATTTGTATAAGTTGAGGTCACATATCATGCCTTTGCCCTTATTGAAAACGCATCTCTCAATAAACCGGAGGCGATCATATATCAGTCAAACCAAGGGAAATCTATAAAACAAGCATTTCCTCTTAATTATTATGCGGGGTTTCAATCCAATGGGTTGACGAATCTACGCGTGCTGGACTACCACTGCCACGCAAATATTCACACAGAGGCAAGAAGAGAAGATTGGAAGAACCGTGGAATTCAACATCGGGGTGCCAACTTTGGTAATTGTGGGGTGGTCACTGTGAAAGTCGAATGGAGGAGACAGAAGTTAAATTGGATTCGATCTCCAACACTTCAATTGGTCATTCGTTTCGTGTGAAAAAAAATAATGACTAATAAATGAAAAAGAAAAAAGACAGGAAAAAAAAGCATGACAAGGGAGGAATGTCTGACTTCTGACAATTGCCGCCTGACGCCAATAGATCCCAGCAGCCTTTGACCACATCTCAGCCGTCCGTCCATTCCACTGCCTCGAAGATTCCTTCTTTTTCCATCTTTAATTACCAATAATCTGCTCTGCATAATTACAAACAGCAGCACCTTATTTTAATTTTTTGCCTGCTTTTGATATTGCTGCCGTCTCTTTGAGTTTCGGCAACAGTTTGGATGGGGTTCAAGCTTTAATTAGATGGGTCATGTGGAATTGGGCCATGCTTTTGCGCCATTTGTTATGATTACCATTTCCTTCTCCAACGAGTTTAATCAGTAGAAATCATGAAAGCAATCACTTTCTTCTTAGATTATGCAAAATTCAATCTCCTCTCTTTCACATTCCTCATCTGGATGTGAGCTCAAACACCCACCATCTCATCTCAAGTACTCATATCATCAGCTGCTTCATATGGACTTGATAAAAAGAATGACATCTCAGTTGCCATCGAGTTTAAACTAATGAAGGGATAGACTTCTTCCAAAATCTTTTCTTTTTCTTTTTTTTTGGGGGGCGGCCTTTCTCAGTTTCTGAGAAGGGAGAAGGATTTACAATAATGAAAATCTTTTATGATGCTGTCCCTTAAATCAGGAGAAAAGAAGAGTGGCAGAGAAACAAAAGATAAAAAAAGCAACTGTTGAGATCAGCCAAAACAGCTCTCTGAACCCATGTTTCCATGTGCTTGGAACCTGATAAAAAGTCTCTGTTTTCTGTTCCTGTCTCTGCTGAGACTCCCTCCCTCTCTCTCTCTCTCTCTCTCTCTGTTACTGCGAAAGAAGTTAGTCCCCCAAACACAGCACTAACCAAAATTCCAGCTCAACCCGCCTTGATCGGATCGACTCGTTTCATTGCCAACCCCAACCTCTTCACCGAATCGCCATCTGTATTCACTTTCCATCCTCCCCAGGTGAAATTTATTTATAAAAAAAAAAAAAACCCAACAAGAATTCTTCGAGAAAGAGAGAAAAAAAAAAAAAAACCACCCGTGAAAAGAAACAACCTCCTCAAAATGTCCGAATATCACACACCCAAAAATTACTAAACCGGAAACCCCGCTCGTCTGAATCTCGCGGAATTTCTCCAAACAGAGCCTAAGAACATTTTCCAGGACATCGTCCCTCTCCAAACGACTCAAAGTTTCTTTTTTTTCGTTCTTTTCTTGTTTTTTCTTCAATGATTTGATTTGGAAGTTTGCAATTTTCTTTGGAATTTCGTCTTGTCTCCTTGCTGTTGTTGATGGGAAATGTGACTTCCAATGTGGCTGCGAAGTTCGCGTTTTTCCCGCCAGACCCGCCGACGTACGATGTGCTCAGAGACGAAGGTGGGAAGCTGCTGTTCTCCGGGGTCACGGCCGACAAGAACATGGACGTCCACCTGCTCGACACGAAGGGCGGCAACAAGATCGTCGCCACGTTCTGGAAACACCCTTTTGCCAGATTCACCCTCCTCTATTCCCATGGCAATGCGGCTGATTTGGGTCAGATGCAGGAGCTCTTCATTGAGCTCAGAGCTCACCTCCGTGTTAATATTATGAGGTATTTTCTTTAAATTTCGCCTTTTGTTTTTGTTTTTTTATTCAAATTTATTGTGGGAGATGTTGGTTCTTGTTTTCTGGGGCTGTTTGATGGGTGGTTGCTTTGATTCTTGTGTTCTTTCTTTGGATATGTTTCCTCGCTTTGGTAGATATCAATGATTTCATGAGAGCGTTGAGTTGTTTTCCTCCTCCTTGTTTTGTTTCACTGTGGTTGATCTGTTCTTAATCCAACGGTTGGTAAAAGTTTAGCTCTTGAGAATATATGATCGTTTTATTAGCTAATGGCGGCATGGTCATCAATCATGAGAAATGTTTTTCCCAAACGATGAGCATGATAAGTAGAGGTTAAAATTTCAATCACGAACGATTTGCAGCGGAAATGATGAAGAGTTTCTCGGCAAAATGGTGACAGGAAGTAGAATTTGCGAAGAATGCTTTCTTTGGTTTCCCAAATCAGGTTTTACCTTCTGTTCCGTCAATTTTGGTTGCCATCTGTCCTCGAAAACTTTTCATGGTATGCTAAAGCTCAACTATCGAAGGAATGAATATGCTGGTGATAAACTGATAATTGTGCATTCGGGAATCCTTGTGCTAGTAGTGGTGATGACTCTGAGAATCTCTGTGTGAAAAGCGCACCTGCTATTTGTTTTTTCAGCTTGCGTCATTTATGTTACATGATACATATGCAGATGCAGATGATGGAGTTATTTGCCCCGATAACTAGAACTTTCCTTGATTATTTACTGGTAAATTCTGTTATTTGCAGTTACGATTATTCAGGTTATGGCGCCTCCTCTGGAAAGGTAAGGATTCCTCTGTGTGTCAAACTGTAGCCATGTTGCTTTCTTTCTCTTCCGAAAGGAGTCATTGACATGAGCTTTTTCATGTTAGTGACTCGGGAAAACATGTTATGTATTCAAAATGGTTCACTCTGATAATGTGGTGTCATTCTTCCAAATAGAAACTTTTTTTCTTGCAAGTCCCTCACAGCCCAGTCAATGAAGTGGATTGTGTTGGAACTGACCTATTCACATGTACCATTACTATTCCTTAATATGAAAATGTCCCATAATAAAACCAAGAATTTTCTTTTTCCTGCAAACCATCTTGCTGGAACATAAATGACTACGATAATTTAGTTTAGATATGGTGGATTGTAAATACAGACTTTCCTTGCACTAAATGACGTCCTAATGGTGGTTGTTTATGCTAACATGATAGCCATCGGAATTCAACACTTACCACGACATAGAGGCTGTTTACAATTGCCTGAAGAGTGAATACGGGATTAAACAGGAGGATCTCATCCTATATGGCCAATCTGTGGGAAGTGGGCCTACACTGCACTTAGCTGCTCGATTGCAGAAATTGCGAGGCGTTGTTCTTCATAGTGCCATACTTTCAGGCATACGTGTCCTTTATCCTGTCAAGATGACTTTTTGGTTTGACATATTTAAGGTAAGTTTGATCAATCTGATATTGTATCTGCTTGGAAAGGTGCATCTTTTCTCAGGCTCGAATTAAGAAAGTTTTTCCACATCCTCTTTTTCAGAATATTGACAAAATACGGCATGTCAACTGTCCAGTTCTAGTCATACATGTAAGTTTTTCTTTCTCATTACTCCAATAAACTTAGTTAGCCATGTAAATTTCTCAATGATGCATCGGTTGATTCTCCCGGTTTTTTGTCTGTTGTCCTTTTATTTATTGGGTTTAGGAACAAAAAAGGCTTTGCAACATGTATACTTTTTTGCCTGTCACCCCTGTTATTTGCAATAACCATGAAACCTTCATGATCATGCCATCTTGAAATTTACTTGCCTCCCAATCTGCTTTTGGCTTTTAAGTTTTTGTCTGATAGCTATCTAATCTAAGTTAGCAAGCTGGAATTTGGAAGCAGATATTTACATTGTACGGTCCGGTGACATATTGCTGATGTAATATGGTCATCACAAATTCTTAATTCAAGCTGCTATTATATGGTAAAAGTAACTTCTGGGCTTGTTTATTCTTTGATTCATTTGATGAAGAGATAGGTAATTGGGGCTTTATAATATCTAACAATAAAACTTCTTTTAAATGAGTGACACTAGGAAAGTTAAAGCGGAGCGGTGGCAAGATTGATTTGAACTTTTGTCTGTTTTCAGATAATTTGCCTATTATATTTGATTGTTCGTATCCTAATAGAATTATAGGGCGATATGGTTGGCAAAGAATTTTTTGAAGCAGCACTATCCTTTGGAGACGTGATTGGGGGTTGACATTATTCTTCTTTCCAAAAGAGTGTATTATTGTATGCATTAAATACAACTCATGTCAATTGCTGGACCAGTTATACATTTTTGAGATTGTCCAATGTGAGATCATGTTCACTTATATTAATTGCTGTTCTTTTTTATTTTTTGGTACATTTTTTATCGATGCTATTGTTAAGTGCATTTTCACCATGATCTGTGTCAACCTTGCCTTCAATTTGGTCTTCCCTTTACTATGAAATTATGCAATTAGCAAGTTACTAAACATATTTATGTTCATTCATTGTGGTTTTATGTTCATTCATTCTGGTTTTACTAAAGAATGACAAACTTTGGTTTTTATTGAGATGTAAAGACAGTTCTAGTTACTTTTTTTCTGTAGAATTTATTGGGAAAGAATGAGCGAAAACCTTATGAGAGTAAAAGAACAAGTGTAGATTTCCCAATTTTGATTGTAAAAGAAACGAACTTTTCGGTTTTATTTTATCTGTCAAGATTGAAGTTGAAAACTTTACATGGAGATTTATTTGCCCATTCGTCAGCTGTATCAGGATCTCTTTGTGGCAAGCACGTCATGATATGACCAATAGGATGTGGACAGACTTTTTCTTGCACTCATTCATAGCTCTTTATATCTTAAATGAATCTGTACAATTAACAGGGCATTGAATCCCCCTGGTCTGATTCGTTCCATATCCTCATCAGTATGTTCTTCCTGAAACTGTCTATTTACTTTCTGTTAGTTTATTATTTGCAGGGAACAAATGATGATATCGTGGATTGGTCCCACGGAAAACGCTTGTGGGAACTTTCCAAAGAAAAATACGACCCTTTATGGGTCAAGGGCGGGGGTCATTGCAACCTCGAGACCTATCCCGAGTACATTAAGCACCTGCGCAAGTACATAAGCGCGATGGAGAAAATTTCGCCCATGAGACCGACAAAGCATCAGCTTACTTCTAATTCCAGCATGACGGAAGTCAAACATAACAAGTGCTTGAGATTTGGAAAGAAGTAGACCAAATTGATCATTTTTCAAACGTATTGAGCTGATATAGGTATTGCCCTATACAGAGTATCGTCACCTCCAGGAACGAACTCGAATGTCTTGTTCCCCTAGTGCTTGGAAATTAGGCTCGCTCGCTCGGTTTGTTCATGTTTGCATCGAATATGAGGTGATATGAAAACGTGTTCAATTTTGGCTCTTGCGCGTGACTACGAGATTAAGAATGATCTTGATATGGGTGTGGCATGTTGTGAACAAGTAGCATAGTCTGAGTTTCATGTAAGGACTAACTTCATTCTTAGAAAAAAAAAATGCAGAGGTTACTTTCTTATACCTTTCTCTCCCTCCATTGTCCACTTCATTAGCAGATGCGAAAAACGATCCACTGCGAAGGTTGTTCTTAGTTCTCTCTTGTTTACTCGACTTCCCCAGAGAGAGGAACATTTGCAAGACGAACAGTGGCTTGCATTCCTTTTTGCATTGTCCAACATTATTTCCTAGCTTGTCTTGAGCAGGTTGAACACTTGCCTATATCGAGTCCGTCAACCATGTGAAATACTCGCCTAGATCGAGTGCATACATATAAATTGGTGACCTAGCTTAGTTAGCTGAAGTTTTCCATCGGTTGTCCAATAAATTTCAGCATATGCTAACCATATCGTATGCTTCAGAAACTGTTGCAAAAGCGCTTGAGTCTCTGCACGATCCCTAAATGTGCAGGCTTGGGCCTCTATTCTATATATGTTAATAAGATAAAGATTGAGGTAGGTAGATGCAGAATTTTTTTAGTGAGTTTTCTCTTCTTCTACTTTTTTTTTTGGGGGAGTTGGTAGGTGGACTTTCTCTTTTTCCCTTTTCATTTGATTTCCTTTGAAAATCTGGGAATTTCATTCCCGTCTTTTTAGCTCTTTAGTTTCAAAAATAAGATGAGCAGCATCATCTTCTTTGTCAAACGTCCAATTCCAGGTCATCCATCCTCTTAAAAAGGGTAATTTCCTCATTTTTTTTAATTGTTTGATTTTTTCTTGTAATTGTTTGATTTGATTGGCTTGGTAATCGTACGCTGAGGGGGAAGACGTGCTTAATATTGACTAATTAGGCCATCATTAGGGGAAGAGATTGATTGATACCAACTTTTCAAAGTTTTCCACGTTGTTATGAGAAGTGTCCCGAGAAGGAAGTCCTTTTTGTGTTTCCTGTCTAAGTTCAAAGAATTCATTATTGGGCATGAAAAAAAAAAGTTAGGTTATTACATGCAACATGAAAAAAGAAAGAAAGGTGTCCAAATGGTGTCCATGAATCAGGCCATGCATGCCCCCAATCGAGTTGAAAGATTTGAATTTCTATATCTTTATAAGAAGATAGTGACTAGACTAACTACTTTTGCTTATTATATATAAATACGGTAAGACTAAAATGCCAAGCGAGCATATATTCATTTCTTGCGTTTTTAGAAACAAAACATAATTTGGTCGCTAGAAGAATCTATCTCAAACTTTTTGGATTCTTATGTAAAAAAGTCATAAACCTTTTGTATAGATGCCAATTCAATTATTAACCTTTTAATTCTGCTCATTTAGTTATAAATATTTTGACAATTTGTTAAAATAGTCATTACAATAAATTTTGATCAGAAATAACCAACATGACGATCCAGTTAACACTGATCATCTTAAGTGGCATAATCAGCAATGATGTAAATGATTTTTGCAATTAAAAAAAATATTCTTTGTTCCTAATTACCCTATGCTAATCGCAGAAGCTTGCCAATGATTAGTGGAAGTCATCAGCCACAAGCAAGACCGGCGAGGGTTGCAATAAAATTGGATTAACAAAATTGAAAAGTTTTTAATTGAGTTAGCATTCAAACAATAGATTATGACTTCTTTGTTAATTTTCTCTCGAATTTCTTGAGGTGATAATAGTGCAAGACCAAACAATAAGAATTGATGGTTTGAAAGCACTAAATTGCAAACCTTATGTCGCAAAATATATCTAAGAATAATCTCAAGTATCCTATGCATGGATTCATCTCCATAGACAAATGCATATCGCCTAGCCTCAAATTGGAAATCAAGGATCCAACTACTCTATTTTTCACCTAATCTTTCACTAACCATAAAGACTAAAATTAATTGATAAATAATTGAGCTCCATGATGTGGAACGATTAAGCCTCTAAGTTTGGCAAGTTGGCATGTGATAACCCCATCAAATCTCTCCTCTAGCACATGGATTGCATCATACAAAACTGTTTGTCTCCACTCAAGTGGGAAGCAACAAAGCCACTTTGATGTGTCCAAAGCCAAGGATTAAGCACTAATCAACGTAGTTAAGCACATGAAATGCGTCTAATCGGCTTCCGGGTTTATTGCTAATTGAGCACTCTCTTTTAAGCTAATAAATCTCAATTTTAATCTAATGAGGCCTTGCTGGCATCTTTGGCTGCACTTCTCCATGCGTACATAATATAATCATGCTACGATTCACGAGTCTATAAAAATTGTCTTTCGCATCAAGAGATCCAATGCTGTTTATTTTCTTTTTATCAATTTCTATTTTTATTTATTAATTTTCTATATTTTTTAATTTCCATCAAACCCATTAGTCTTTCCACAGCCTAAAATTGATCGACCTCTTTTTCCACTATTCGTAGATCCTCGAACTAGCATTGCAACGATTTATTCAATTTCCTTGATGAAGAAAATAATTTTTTTGGAAAAAGCAGTTTCGTGTAACAGGCAATGTGGGGGAATACTGTGGCCAAAATGGTCGGGCGGCAACAACCGAGAGTTTCTTTTTTCTTTATGAAATGTAGATGTCTATATCTATTTATGTATTGAAGATAGAGCGAATATTTTTAAATTTTCTATTTGGCCAACATACATATATTATTTGATATTGAATGCAATCTAGCTTTAAAGAGGAAAAAAAAGTAAAATTAGCCAGAGGAAAATTTTATTATCCACTTTATTAAAGGTGTGCAAAACTGATCACTCGATCTAGGAGTCGCCTAAACCGGATCAAATGGGCCGATTGGGTCTAGTTCTCGGAAGTGTTGGTTCGATTCCCAATTACTGGTTCTCGGTTCCACCTTGGAATGGAACCGAACCGAATAAGAAACTAATTACCCCTATATTTTACCTTAAAATTTACGCTTGGTGAAATTTCTTAACAACAATCAACTCTAATCTTTATCTCATTTCTTTTTCTGAATTTTGCTTTTAGTTATGGAAAGAATAGCAAAATGTTTATTAAAGTTTACTTTCTCGAGGAGGATCCGTCACACAAGGAATGAAAAAGAAGCGCGCGCACGCATAATGCGAAAATTAGTTTATATTATCAAACGAAAAGTGTCGTTTGTCTCAATTTAAAATTTTCAAAATTGCCCTTACAATGTATAAGACCTGCTCATGAAGTAACTAGGCAATTCTCCCAATGCATAACTATCCTGATTACATACTTTTGACCAAAAGTATGTCTGAATCGTAAAACTTAGCACGAGAGAACATTTAAATGTCAAAAGTTAAAAAATAATACTTAAATGTTACTTTTTTTTTTTTTTTCAAAAATAGGATAGTTGAGTATCAAGTTTGGCAAAGGTGGTCGGAAATTTTACGTGGCAATTTTTTAATGATATAATTTGCTTATGCGGCACGTCGAAAGATGAATTAGCGATGAAGAATCAAAACGACGTCATTTTGTCTTTTTTACTTTAATTTTAAAATATTAAATTAATTTTTTGTTTAAATAATAATTTAATATATATTAAATTATTTTTTAAAAAAAGAGGAGGAGGAAGAGGAGATTGATGCTGTTGCTCAGGAAGGGCTAGCGACAATGGGGAGATGGTTGGCCGTGGTCGCCGAGCTATGGTGGCCTTTGGTCTAGCTGAGCGAGGGCTGGTGTGCTAGATCTAAGGAGAGCTTGCGGGCCCTCGCCGCCCCCTACTATAACTGTTCTCTCGGCGACAATAGGGAGGCGGCGGTGAGAGTTGAGTCCTCATCGCCTACAATCTCTATCTATCTATCTCTCTCTCTCTCTCTCTCTCTCTCTCTCTCTCTCTCTCTCTCTCTCTCTCTCTTTTAAAAAAAATAAATTTAGTTTTATATTTAATTTAATTTAATTAAATTTTATATTAATTATCTGCTCACATCTACAGCAAAATGACGTCGTTTTTGTGCTTGTTTAGCCACGTCAGCATGCAAAACGACGTCGTTTTGCACTTGTGTCACCGAAAAATTGCCATGTTAACATTTTGGCCAAATTTTCTTACTGTTGGTACTTAAGTAATTCATTTTGCTCCGATTTTGGTACTTAAGTGTCACTTTTCTAACTTTTGACATTTAACTGTCTCTCCATGCTAGGTTTCGACACTTTAGGTATCCGACACTTTATTCTTTTGATATATGCATAATCATCCTATGAGGCACGCTTGCTTAGAGCATGCCTCGACCCTAGTTGGAGCAAAATGAAAATATATACTACTAATTGTTAATTATGAGTGCTTGTATCATTTCATTCAAAATATAGTGCGTTTAATTTAGAAAGCGTGAATTTAAATTCTAAAAGTGAGTTGTACATTATATCAATCGCATCGACTTAGATTTTTTTTTTTTTTTTGGGGGGTCAATCATCAACTTAGATCGGGAGTGAGCAACTTTATCATCCATTTTACCCGAAAATAGAAGACTATGCCTTCAATATTGGACCAATAATTGGCCCCTTTATGCCCCAAAAAAGGAGCTCCATCCATGAAGAAATTAATAAATAACAATTCCAAAAATAAAAACAATAAAACCGACAAAAAATGGGGATTATTAGGGAAAATAGTACGGAAGGGAACTCAGTGGTCCCCCTACATCGTGATGTTGAGAAGGTTCTCGAGGAGGGGGGGGGGGGGGGGGGCAGGGATGTCATTTGACCACAAGAGGACACCCATTCTTCCAGAGTTTAGGGCGTGTGTACTTCACTTCAGATTCCACAAAAAGCCAATGACAGAAGGAAACGTGGCGATGACACTGGACAACGTTTGGAGATTTGAGGATTTGTCGCCTTTGATTTACCGTTAATACCCCTTTATTGCCCCAATTTATCATGTCGAGACGACAGGTAATCACGTGGGTTCTTTCTCTGGCCACTGGCCAAATGAGCCAGATGTTTTTGGACAACTCAATCCATAAGGATGAGATTCATTTAGAGCTAAGTCTCAAAAGAGGGTGCACTTAAACTTAACGGATTTGGCTAAGTAGCTAAGCGGCTCATTCAACTGCGACAGGCTACAGATTCCAATCATAACATCTTCGAATTAGGAGAAAGCATTCATCACATGGTAGAGATGACAGGGTATGACCAATTAGGACGTGTTTAGCAACCGGTTAAACAGTGAAAATTTCTATTCTTTTATTCCCGGGAGTAGATTTAGGACATAAATTCATTTGGTAAAATTTTTATTTTCAGGAATAATTTTTTTTTTTTTTTGTTCTTGGAAGTAGATTTGGAACATAGTCGAGAAATAAATAAAAAAGTTTAGTTTGTTCCTAAACAATTTTAGAATCAACCCAACCTATTTTTTCTCTTTTCTCTTTTTTCTTCTTGTTCTTCTCCCTCTTTCTTCTTCTTCAACTGTTGCTGCCGCTGCCGTCCACCGCTGTCACCGCCATCCATTTTCTGCCGGTGATTAGTTGGGTGAGGTCCGGCAAGTTCGCTGGAGGCTTGCCTAGCCGAGTGAGGCTCGGCAGATGAGGCACGGCCTCACCTAGGGCTCGCTGGCTCTCGTCTGGCCGATTGCCTGTCATCCCTAGGCCGACAATCGGCAAACCTTGAAGAAGAAAAAGAGAAAGAAAAGAAAAAAAATATAATAAAATTATTGAAAAAATTAAAAGAAAATGATTTGGATTATAAATTTTTAACGGTCAAACACAATTCTATTCTAAGAATAAAATTTTTAGATAGTTACCGAACTTCTTAAAATACAAAAAAATTATTTTTGGAAATTAAATGGTTACCAACCATACATTTAGTTGCCTTGCCTAATAGGCGATGTAAGGACATGTTTGTCACGATTTGGATGGAGCCCTTTTTCCCACGTACTCAAATAAGATAGTTTATATGTAAAGCAAATTAGTACTTGGATGGGCGAGTCATTAGCATTTGGTGGCATGGGAAATGAGATTTTCACCACGTGTCTAATCTGTACACACACAATTGAGCTCCTTAATTATGAACGTCTTCTGGTGATCTGTTACTCTTGGAAAAAGAAAAATGAATTCTATCTTGAAATAAGGCGAAAAATGACAAATTTACATGGTCCGTTGATAGAAAAGTCTCAAATTAATCTAATTGCATTATTTTTAGTTTCATATTTATAGCAAGAATTCGAATGTATGTAGTCTCTATTTGATTATCTATTCAAAATTTCGCATTTTTATACTTTTGAATGAGAATATAAAGTATTATTGTGTGGAGTTGAGCATATAGCTTAAAATGTACATTTCTCACGTTGCTATATTATGAAGCAAATATGGCTCATCTTTCCTAAAATCCTCATACAATAAATGTTGTCCAATGCCCACGATACATCCTGCAACCAACTTACCAAGAATCTTCCAACATTCAAATAGAAATTCCATAATGGCATTGCACAAATTCTTAACTATCTTTAATTTTCAGAATCCCACCAATGAATGCCCCCATAATACTCGTTCAAAATATTGAGAATAATTCAAATTCATCGATTTCTTTCGTCCAAATTATTGAAAACACCATAAAAAAAATGCATATCTCTACATCTGCAATGGATTTTCTGTTCTTCTTTTTATAAAACCGATGGAAGTGATTTTTTTTTAGGGTTCTCTTTTCTTATATATTTTTGGCATTTCCTTTGCAATTAATTGCGATTAAATGATGAGCCTCTCACATCAGGCAAGGAATCCACTCCAGGGAATTACCCTGAATATCCCCTGTAAATGGTAATTTGAAATCTTAAATTCAATTCTGACCAAAAAAAAAAATCTTAAATTCAATTAGCATTTAATGCCAAAAATGAATAATTCGGATTCTGCACAGATTTTCTTCAGAATATTTAACAGACCCAATTTTCTTTGCCAGTTGGGCACTCGTCTGTGTCATCCCACGGAATCTTTCCATCACTGTTGCAGCATTAAATGATAAACTCTACGCTCACCTCATCAAATGGAAAAAGAAAAACGAAGAAGAAGAAAAAAAACCTCATCAAATGGGAGAAAAAAAATTAAAAAAAGAACATTTTTTCTAACTGGGTGGAAAATAAATTTAATTATTGATATTGACCCACTATTTGATCAAGAAGAAAGAAGAGACAACCTCAGCCCAATAATTGTACTTCCTCGTGTAGCCACATCAATTATGCAACTTTAGTCCTAAGTACATGACTGTTGCTGACGTCATCATGGTGATCATCATCGGTCAATAAATTTATGTCAATGGCTGTCATATTTTATCACAGGAGCAAGTTATAATATTCATATTTTTGTTTCTCTCCCCTCTCTAATTCAAGTTCCAACCAAGGCACAGGAAAGAGAGACAATAAACAAGAATATCGTAAGTAAAAAATGACAAATCATTACATGTTATATACATATGAATAATAATATCATAGCTGGTGAGATAAATGTGGAGAAAGAGAAGTTCAGTCCTGTGCTGCAGAGGAATCAAGCCAAAAACTGGGGTGGCAGCACGGTCAATGACATGAGCAGGGGCAGAAGTCCTCCTTGCAACTGTGGGAACATGATTGTGCCACAACGTTGGCCTTTTTCTGGGGTTCTGCACTGGGAAATTTTTGATTAATTCCATGGTTAAAGGAGCCATTTTTACCTTCCTTTTGAGGAGGAAAAAGCTCGAGCGAAAAGGTCGATATTCGCAGCAGCAGCAACAGCAGCAGAGAGGGAGAGCCCACGCCGATCAGAGGGGGAAGCGGGCGGGTAGGAGAGAGAGAGAGAGAGAGAGAGAGAGAGAGGGGGAAGAGAGAGAAAGCGTGAAGCTTTATTAAATTCTTTTTTCGAGAAAAAGGGAAAAAAATCCTCAATAATTACGCACGAAAAATTAAAATATTGGGACAGCGACCAATAGATTTCCGTGTAATTGGGCACAAAAAAATTTCCACTCTCTCTTCTCTATTGCTCCTGGCCATCTCACCATCATTGACTCATTCGCCTTCTTCTTTCTCTCTCTCTCTCTAGCGCACCACTTTCTCTCTTGCAGCAAATTCGGCTTCTGGGTTTTGTGAAGGAACCTTCAGAAAGGTTCTTGTGCGGTCAAAGTTCGAGTCTTGGCTCGGGCTTGATTCTCTGTTCTATTCTTTCTCTCTCTCCTCTTTGATCGGTTTGCACCTTCTTCAAGGCACTGCAATTGGGTCTCTGTTTGAAGGGGAAATTTGCGATTTTTCCAGCCGCTCGAAGTTTTTCCGCTGTCTTCTCGTGTGCTCCGAGAGTGTTGTTGATTCACTATGACGGTGGAGGACGGAGGGAATGACCGGTTTCCGGTGGGCATGCGGGTACTTGCCGTCGATGACGACCCAACTTGCCTGAAAGTGTTGGAGAATCTGCTCAGAAGCTGCCAATATCAGGGTGAGATCTCTCTCTCTCTCTCTCTCTCTCTCTCTCTCTCTGTTTCTTTTGGGTGCTGTGGTTTTTGGTAGTTAATTGACTTTCAAATTGTGAGATGGGTTCATCATCACCATCATCTTTCAAATTATAATTTTCGATTTTCAATGCTTTTTTTGAAAAAATTGATGAGAGTCGCCAGATGTCAGAACCTTGTGTGTTTTGGAACTGTTAATAATGAGTTATGCAATGTGTCGAGTTACTCTTGATATCCAGTTGCAGGCCATGGCTGACATGTTTTCCTCTGTCATGGAATTAGTGCTCATTTGCGGACTATCTGTTTGTTTCTATGGATTGTCATTTCATTGGTTTTCTTCTTCTGACTGAGTCGAAAAACTGAGTTCATTTTTAACCATTTTGGCTGCTGCTTTTCACAGTTACCACCTCAAATCAGGCAATCATGGCCTTGAAAATGTTAAGGGAGAACCGGGACAAGTTTGACCTGGTTATCAGTGATGTGAACATGCCTGACATGGATGGTTTCAAGCTACTGGAACTCGTGGGGCTTGAAATGGATTTGCCCGTGATCAGTAAGTTCATACATGATTCTCTTTTGACGATGCAAAGTTCTTGTTTTTTTATAAAGTTAGCTGGATGTTTGAATACGATTCAATGCAAAGTCTCTGGCTTGGCTTTGTTCGACTGTTTCTTGTTGCAATTTTTATTAGTTGACTGCATTTTATTGTTTTTTGCAATATCACTATGTGTAGAAATCATGGGATGGACCAAAGTTTAACATTGGTTTCCCTTCTTGTTGGCTCCAGTGTTGTCAGCTTATGGCGATCCCAAGCTTGTGATGAAGGGGATCACTCATGGTGCTTGTGACTATCTGTTGAAACCGGTGAGAATGGAAGAGCTCAAGAACATATGGCAACATGTTATCAGGAGAAAGAAGTCAAATTCAAAGAACCAAAGTCAGTTGCCGAATCAAGATAAGGGCAACGGTGAATCTGGACAGGGTGCACAAGGAGCCCAAACAACTGCAAATCCAGATGGGAAACTCAACAAGAGAAGAAAGGATCAAAATGAAGAAGAAGAAGAAGAAGATGGCGAAGACAATGAGAATGAGAATGATGATCCCTCGAGCCAAAAGAAGCCTCGAGTTGTTTGGTCTGTGGATCTGCACAGGAAATTTGTTTCAGCTGTTAATCAGCTTGGCCTTGAAAGTGAGCTTTTTCTTTTTTGACCAAGATGGGGTGAATTTCATTTCTTCAGTAAAACTTTAACAGTCTTTTCAAATATCATTTTTAATGCAGAGGCGGTTCCGAAGAAGATCCTAGACCTGATGAATGTTGAGGGGCTTACGAGGGAGAATGTGGCGAGCCATCTGCAGGTTTTGATATTTTTTCCTTACATTTACATTTTTGCATATTATTTAGATTCTTCAGCAACCTTTGCCTGCACAGCAGCCAATTTGTGCCTTAAACATTATATTTACGTGTACGCAGTTTTAGGGAGAGTGGACATTTATTGGAGTTCCCAGGAGCCAGGAAAACATTGTGTTTCAAATTTTGGAACATATGTTGCTCCTTACTCTTTCAAAACAAAGGAGGATATGTCAGAATCTCAAATGTCATATCTTATGTAGGAGCTTTAAGTCCATAAACTCTAATTAGGTCATGTAGGGCAGTTTTATGTCGATGGTAACTAGTATTGGTTTATCAGCTTATATGTTTTGATGGTTCTCACTAATGATACATGCCTGCTAATGTGGATTATGTGAGTTTGTGTTGCACGGCTCAAATAGTATTAGATTAGATGCACTGAAGGACAGCATAGTAGCCTTATTCTGAAACTGTCCATTAGACGGCTAGAACTAGACGGTGATTCGGTTTTTTCTCTGCAGAAATACAGGCTCTACTTGAAAAGAATCAGCAATGTTCAGCAAGCTAACATAGTTGCTGCATTTGGGGCGAAAGATCCATCCTATATGCGCATGACTGCACTGAACGGTTTTGGAGACTTTCGAACCTTGGCTGGGTCAGGAAGATTTTCTGGTACTTCTTTGTATCCACAGGGCATAATGCTAGGCAGACTTAACTCGCCTGTGGGTTTAGGTTTGCAAGGGATTGCGGCTTCAGGGCCAATTCAGCCAAGTCATTTGCAGAATGTTGGCAAATCAATCAACTCTCTTGGAAAGCTGCAGCCCAATCCATCACATGCGAACCAAAATACAAGCTTGCTTCAGCCAAATCATGGCAAGCCAGGTCCTCATATAAGAGACATCACTAAATTCGACAATCCCACAGCCCTTAAAGTTTCCCCAATCGCAGATAACCGGGTGACGGCCAGCAGTTCTAGCAACCTCAGCCAGAGCGTCCCTAGCAGCCATTTGCTCTTACAAGGAAACCCACAGCAAAGTCGCAGTGGGGATGAATTTGGAATACAGTCTTCCTTTGGAGCAGTTTCTTTGCAATCAGAAACCCTCAATGTTGGTGCTATTGGTGGATGTAACTTTATCGATAAAAGTAGATGCAATGAAAATTGGCATGGTGCAGTTCAGTTACCCCAGCTTCCTTCAGCAAATCCTACTCCACTAACAGTGCCCTATAACTGCAGTCAGGTGACTCCCACGAATATGACTGAGAAGTTCACTTTGCCCTCTCCTTTTATCCATAATGGCCCAAATAATATCTCTTCTAGTCCCGTTCCATCGGCTCTAGGAGACTCTAGAGGAGACATGCAATGTCAAGCTGGGCTACTGGGAAACGTAATTCAAAATGTGGACTTCACATCATCGAAATCAAAGTGGGAAGATCATAACCAAAATTACCAACACCAGTTTAATCATGGTTTTGGTACTTTTGACTCTGTAGTACCTGCCAATGGTGACATGGAACCGTTGATCCAGAACATGGGATCGGCAAGTTCATTGCGTGGTGGAAGTGTGGATGCTCCTTTTGCTGTCCAATCAAATTCTGGCAATGCACCTCTCTATCGGCAAGCAGAAGTTGGCAAATCAGCATCCATGGATGCAAACATGAGATCCTTTGAAAACTACCTCTTGGGGCAAACAAAGTTTCCGGAAGGCTTCATGCCAAATGGTTTCGAGTCCCTCGATGAGCTAATGGATGGAATGATCAAACAGGTAAACAAAGGAATCCATGCGTGCTTGTATCTGTGATTTGACACAACTTATTTGGATGATTAGGTAGGAGTTCTAGTGAAGGGAATTAGCTGGAGCCTTGGATTGGCAAAACTGTATTTAATTTTCACGTTTGGCCAATCCTTGTTCATATCTGGTCAAGATATCAGTATTGTACTTATAAAAAAAAAAAAAAATAGAGGACGTCAATTTCGTCTGCACCAACATAAAGGTGAAACAGTTCATGGAAACTTAAGAAAACATCGGATGTAATCCTGTTTGGTCTTTCTTAGCTCATAAGTTTGGACTAAAAATAAAATCTGTCATGGACGAGCATTATTTAATCAAAGTGATTAAACTGCCTCCAATGATGAATATTAGCTACATGTAGCAATGATCTTGTTCTTGAGGATTCTTGACGCTTTGGAAATGGTCTCACTTCTTACAGTATTCTTAGTGCCTCCGTCATTACTATGAATATAAATAGTGTATATATGCCAAGATATGCAACTCTATGTCAGGGTCAATGAGAGCAGTGTAAAGCTATAAATCTCTTTCGGATACTCTTCTCGAACTTACTATGAATTTCTAAGGCCTTTTCTTTATCATGCAGGAACATAATGAGGCTGTGCTCACGAATGGAGATTTCAGCTTGGGCACCTATCCTGTTGGATCATGCATGTGATGCTATTGCTGCCCCATAAGAAAGGGAGATGCCCGCAGCGCCTCTTCTAGAAGTTTGAGTCCACTTGTAATTTTTCAGTGTTTTCTGTCTAGATTTAATCATCTTCTCCAACTTTGTTGTATGCTGTTAGTATTCACTAGTTTTAACACTCTTCTTTCTTCCTTTAACTCTGTTGCATTCATGCTTAGTTAGAAGTTTTTGGCAAATTTCTGACAGATTTGTGTTCATATCTATGTTTCTGTGTCCGATCCATTTACGATAACCATGTTGTCACCCAAGTCCTTCTGAGTTATATCTTCTAGTGCAAGCAGGGGTCTACTCAAATTCTAAGTTACTAGAACTGGGACATGTCACTGAATGTGGGAAGAGAACCATTTGTGGATATCCTCTATTAGTCTGTCCCTTGCTATTCTGCTCTTATTAAACTAGCACATATGCGTCTACTTCGTTGATTGGTTTGCACGTGTTTTCTTCAGTTGCAAAATTGCCACTTGCAATGGCCATGATAACAGCTTATTCACAGCCAACCAACTTCAAATTGATAGTATAATTCACTTCAATTTTACCCCGGGAGTGTCGTACTTCATCCAGTAATCTTCTGCTTAAGTGGGAGATTGTTGGAACCAAGAGCCGTACGAAGTCAGCGACTGTGCTATCGAGGCATTGCATCCTTCTTGTTCCATGCTTCAGGGATAACATTTTTTACGCCCGCCGTTTGGCGAATGGATCTAGAATATGCTAAACAGCTAACCTTTGTTGAATATGAGAAAGTTGTACCAAAAGAAGAGAAAGGGAATACATTCCTTGCACTCGACGGACGCTTGAAGCGAATGTGAAAACGAGAGATCCTATCTTGTTGTTTATGCCAAGATAATACACGTTGTGGAATTCTTGCGCTAGGCGCAAGAAGTTTTTTAATCGGCAGAATCAAGGATAACGCTGGACAGGAGACTTGCCATTGCAACTTGCTGTCAAAGTAGCTTCAGATCAAAGTCTAGGTCCCTAAAACACGCGAAATTCCCAATTATCAAATCCTATAGATGCCAAATTTCAACTCTCAAGATTCTCTCTCTCTCTCTCTCAATAAAAACGTGGGCTGCCAATAGGCCCATCGTTCCAGATTACAAGATCCCTAACATCAGATTCCGCCTCGCAGGAAAGAACATATTGAATTAAGCAGCATAAGATGCTTCTTTTCAGAGAATGCTTAACATGATAATATTAGCAAGACATTTGGTTTTACAATAAAGGGAGATCCTACAAGAGTATGACAAACTTGCACCATCTTTACGGTACAAAAATAGACACATACAATCTATGCAAAGTGATAGAGCTTAAGTTTCTTTTTTCTTCCCCTTCTCCAGCATGGCACCCTCAAGCTGGACATTAGTGGAAGGAGAAAAGTGACAATCCTGGACTGTTTTGCTTAATTGCATGTGTTGATGCCACGAGTTGTACAATTCATTAAGCGAAATGAAGCAAAAATTAACTTAACCTTGGTCTCTATTCCCCTTCCCAGCCCATTTGGCGGGCTCGTTTCTCCCAGGTCAATGTCACCTTTCTCTCCTTTATCAACAATGCCTCCGCACGCTCTCTTGCTTCCTCACAAATTTCTGTGGCAGAGTTGCATTTCTCTGCCTCCCTTTGATACTGAGAAGCCACTCTTTTTGCCTCGGCAAAGGTGATGTTCATATGGCGAATGTGCTCTTCAGCCACGGCTTCTTGCAGTTTCAACTCCTCTGCTAGAAGGTCAACAAACTGCTTCTCCATCTCTCGCTTGAGATCAGGGTCATTACTCCCGCAATCTGCATTTCTCAATATGGAGAGAGCACTTAGTTTCAGATCCTTAAGTTTCAAATCAAAAACCAGATTTGAAATTCTTAAATGCTAAAAGGGACTCAAAGCCACTATTATTTATTCGAAACACCCATCATTGACGAATGACGCAGGAAAAGGAACAGAGATAAGCGAAGAAAACTGTTTTGAGCCTAAAGCTACTGCAGTCAATCATACTTTAAATGACTCATCTGCAACTAATGTTTATCACCATGTCTGATGTAGGTCTATCTGCTGCACATAATGTGAACAATTTAATCACAATTGGATAAGTAAAGGTGACAAGAAGAGCTCTGTGACATGTTTTTACAAGTTCAGTTGCCTTCTCAAACAAATAGCTCCCACAAGAAATTGACCAGGGACAGTTGTGAAGCTATGTCAATAGTTGTCCAACCCAATGACTGAGAATGAGATCTAATATTCATGAGTGGAATGCAATTTTAAATTAAACAAGAGTCTGCAAGAAACAAAAGTTGAATGAGAGTTGGCAGGACGAGAACTGACCTGTAACAGAAAGGTTTGCCAACCCTGCCAGAGTGACAGAAAGATTTAACCATGAATCAGTACATCAATAACACATTTCCAGCAACTTATTGAACATAAGTTATACAGTAATTAGCATGAGAGAGAGAGAGAGAGAGAGAGAGAGTATAAGAGAGAGAATGCAACTATCGCTCAAAGGTTGCAAAGCCAAGCATCCATGCTCAAACGGCCAGATGTGTAAAACCACACATCCTTAAATATAAATAAATAAATAAAAAGCCTTCCATAAAGACACCACGATTTAATGGTGTTATTGTTTCACCATTAGTAATCAAAAGGTACTTCTTGACTTTGTCAGCAAGACAAGAATTATTAAGCTATAAATGACTATAAATGCAAAATTTTATATTTTCTAAACGTTTGAAGCACTGAGTATTTAAAAAAAGAAACATTGCGGATGCTAAAACTAATAGCATCGATAAAAGTTAAAAGCAGAAGTTCTTCCAAACACACCACTAAGTCAGAACCCGATGACTCCAGGTGATAGAAGAAACCAATAGACACTTTAGCTTCTATTAGCACAGCACAAGCTTTCCCATTTTCCCACAATCAGATGAGATAATGTGCGATTCCATTCAACTAGTAAGCCAGCAAAGAAAAAGTTAAGGACAAAATGAACAAGCCACATCACCATCACGACGAATCAGACAACAGCATCCTTTTCCGTGTGGAATTAGTAACCTTCGACACCATTTCAGTATGCCATTAGCTAATTGGGATGAATGAAGACCTCCTCGGAGATCCTTATGAGAAGGCATTTCCACATACTCACGGAAAAAGATGCTACTTTGGATCACAAGTACAGACAAATGGTTCAGAGGAGATTGCTCATCTTTCCACTTTCCCATTACCCCTCACAGCGCTTCAAGATCCGAGAACAAAAAAGGAATGGCATTGAATGCAGAACCTCACCAATCAAGGTAACCTTCCCATTCAATCCGAAGTTGGTTAGTTCACATTAGCTCCGACAACTGCCCAATCAATTTTTCACCATTGGGCAAACTGATAATTTGCAAGCAGATCTAAGCATCTAGCAAGAATCGCAAGCCGACAACTACAACAGCACCGAGATCAGACGGAAATGGCAAAGAACAGACTAAGATCTGATCCCAAAACCGCAATCGCGTCCCCAATTTCCAAGTCCAACGCCAGCCCAACTCCTCCAACCGCCAAAAGAATCGACCAACGCACGACAACAAAACGAAGCGGATGAAATGGAGAGAGAGAGGGATTACCGGGAGCGATGTTGAGGAGAGAGAGAGGGGGAGGGCAGTCGCAGGAGCAGGGAGGGCAGGAGAGGTGGTTGTCGGAGGCGTCGGAGTCGGCGGCGGCGGCGAGGGTGATGCCCTTCTTGAGCTTCCAGTAGAGGGCGGGACCGCACACGCCGAGGGCCGACACCACCGCGAACACCACCAGGCAGCACCGCAGGCACGCCCCCGTTCTCCTCGTCATCTCCCCCGGCCCACCTCACCGCATCCACGCGCACTCCAGATCTTCTTCTTCTTCTTCTTCTTCTTCTTCTTCTTCTTCCCCGAGCAAGGAGCAGAGATCTCTGGCTATGGCGGTTCTCCCTCAATTCTGAATCTACCTCTCTCCTTGTGGGAAATGAGAGTTTTTGTTTTTTTCTTTTCAATTTTGGGGAGGGAGATCTTCGCCTTCCATGATCACTCTCTCTCTCTCTCTCTCTATCAGTCAAAGCAGTTATTTTTTTCCCAAACGCGTGCCCCAACTTGGCCAAAATTGTAAAATTTTATTAATTAAAGGGGGCGTCACATCCATGCTAAAAAGAAGGTAAATAGTAATAAGATTATATAATATATATATATATATATATATATATATAAATACTTTTATTTTTGTTACTGTGAGAACCTCACCGTATCAAAAAAAATGAAAATGTTGGATGAAGAGCGATTCTGAGGAAATAGGACAAGAGTATTAAGTGTAGTGTCACATGTATATTGAGCCGCAATTCACATGTTTTGAATGCCGTCGAGCTCTGGGTTCGGGTGAAATTCTAAATTGAGAGTCCATTCATTTAAAGGAAAACTGTTGCCGGAAAATTGTTTTGCCAACATTCTGGTGATTGAATGTGATCACTTTTGAGAAAAATGATTAGTTTTGATTTATTTGATGATTTATTGAAAATGATTTCCTTCTTACTAGAATGGAAAGTCGTGTTTCCCCTAATAGCTTATTGTTTTCAATCGAAGGAAGATATTTTCCATCGATTGATTATTTTCTGTTATCTAAATACTGAAAAGTCGAACAATAATTATTTGAAAATAGTTTGCCTTCAAACAAATGGACCCATAAATTGGATCTTTATTTTGAGCCACAAATAATAAACCAATCCTAACGTATATGCGAATATTGGTTAGCTCAAGCTTCGTTTGTTTCACGAAAATGTGATATTTTGAAAAAATATTTTTCAAGAAAATGACAATTTTTCATTATTTGACTGAAAGTTAAAATTGAACTAGAAATTGATAATGAAAACTTGGTTTTATTATATAAAAGAGACGCGCATTGTTCATATGATAGAATTAATACACATGCTATATTTTCAAATTATTTCTCAACTGCTGATGATCCCAACTCGAGCATGAAGGATTGGGCCTTGGCCGCTAGGGTTCCCAAGCTCAAGCGTTGAGGTCCAAGTTGCAAAAGCCAAGTTTTTCAATTCCAATCACTAGAAATATGAGCATGAGTGTCAAGTACTTGGGTCCAGTCTCGATGAACCCGAGCTTCAACGTGGATAACTAAGGCATAGAAGTCGAGTAACTAAAAAATTTTCTGACTTCACTAGAAAACCTGTTGGGATATCTTATCTTGTTATTTGACAAATTTGATTGCACCTCATGCTGAGCTCAAAAGGGGGAATACGATTTCAATCCTGGTTTCATCCCAAAAGTTATTGGCTCATCTCAATGCATGCTGCAGGCTTCCCAAACCCAATTGGAAAAAATGACCACAATGTGCCAAGTACGACACTAGGACTTTTTTGGGGGATCCATCCAAGAAATTGGATTAATCATCACAAAAAAGAATGGGCTAATTGAACTCCCATCAGACAAAGCAGTATGCGAAGGCGAGACAGTATCATTGAAGTGATTCTATTCACATTCAAAATAGGCAACATCTCAAGAGCAAGCTATCGATCAACACTACAGAAAAAAGGAAAAAATGAAGTACTGCGATATTCAACAAACACATAAGATAGAACCATCGATCTACTGAACTCGACCCTCCACCAGAGCAAGTGAAGTACCACGAGAATCAACAGCCACATTCGATTCGATGTGAATAAAAGACAGGACTGCACTATACATGGAAAAATTAGTTAGATGTGAGTGAGTAGAAAGTGACCTGGATCTGGAATTCAGGCCTCAGAGAATAGATGGACGTGAAACTTCAGCGAGTTCATCGATCATCGACCTGGGACTGTGAACGATAATTGAATGCAAGAATGAAGACGGGGCACCCTCTCTCCTTTACTATCTAGAAGAGAAGCGTGAGGCAGCAGCGAAGGAGAAGCAGCTCTGGAGAGGAGGGATAAGACGAAGAAGCCATAGGTTGCGTGAGAAAGATGGAGAAAATTTTCCTTATCAAAAAGGGGAAATTTCCTAGTTTTAGAAAACTATTTTCCATCGACCGAATATGCAAGATGTATTCATGACCACCTGATTTTTCATTCTCCAAACACTAAAAAATTTTGGAAAACAATTTTTTTTTTTGGAAAATATGTTAATGGAAACAAACACAGCCTTAACTCACCACGTTCGTTCCACATTTTGTTTAGTATATCCTTCTCAAGAAGCGGTCGGCATTCAGGAACTTTCTAGCCATTTTCCATTTCATAGAGTGGCCAACTTTAGTTACCACAAAACCATGCGTGCAAGTAAGGGCGCTATGACTTCCATTTTGATACGGATTAGGAAAGCCGGAATGAACGCAATTCAACCATTCACAGTTGTTTATGTTCAATCTATAGAAACTCCTGAAATAGAAGAGCAGGAATACAGATATTGTGTAGCTGAGCTCTTCAGGGTCTGAATGTTGCATGCTTTGGAACCATCGTTTCTTCATCATGATCTAAGGTCGGCATAATATTCGTCAATCCAGCTCCGAATGATGTCCACTTCCTGCCTCCTCTGCTCAACAAGCCAGTTGGGATCGTCTTTGGTTGCAAACCGAAAATCGACATGGTGGGCTCCTGAACATTGCATATTGTCGATGGTAGTCAGTTTAGTGTTACAATGTGGTCAACAGAAAAAGGTAAGGACGAAATGGATATAATAACACCAGAAAAGAACCGGTACCTTCTTCAGTGACGAGAGCAACAATGCTTGCAGATATGTTTTTAAGCACACTGTGAAGAAGGGGAAGTTTGGCACTGGTTAGATTAGTATGAACTGAACTGGTTGAAACTAATGCATCAAACACTATGTGCAGATGGTTTTCAGATGATCCGACAAGAGCAACTCTATATGTAATTGTGCTTTACATCATCACTGAGGTAACTCCGATCGTGCTTTGCATAAACATCATGTGTTTGAAAAAGTTCATGAGGGGCCAAAAGTTGTGATGCACAATATCATCCCTAGACAAAGCCATTACAAAGTAACCCTCAAATTCATCAGTCTCAGAACGTAAATGTAGGTGCTTGCCTGATTCATGAAAATAATGTCCGCACAACAATGTGTAAGCATGGTCATTGACGTGGTATCAAACTCATGAGTGAGATAGTTAACCTTTCATAATGATTTGAACAGTATGTGTGTTAAAAATGATAGTATGGTTAAGAAAACAGCATAAAAGCAGCACACAAAAGAAAAAGGAGAAGAAAAAAATAAGTGATTACCCTCCTCTGCTCCAAGGATCTTGCATCCCATTAGAGAATATGATATTGCTGCCAAATCTCTTAAGGATTTTCTCAGTTCGCTGAAAAGGAAAGAACGCAGTAAACATGATATTTTTTAGCCTTTTAATGGAATGGCACTTAATGTTCAAAGCATGTAATACCCTGACTAAACTATTTGACTCACTTTACCACCAAATTCAGTTGTGATCCAATGTGGCCGAGGTGTGACTCCATACTTCTTCATGCATTGTTCCGCGAATGCACTGTAGTTATAGGAATATGGAGTAAACATGCTCTCGCCTGAGCAACTCATAGGCATGACCATCTCCGTGCAAGCCTGCACAATTACTTGAAAGGGATTAGAAAAATTGGCAGTCAACACATATCCCGTGATCAACAGCTGGTACTTTGATTGGATTAATCTAATTCAATTGCAGTATTCTATAGATAGTGGAAACAAGATTGTTGTCTGGTTTAATGTAATCCAGTTTTCTTTCTTTCAACTCCATCATAATTGATTCCGTATGAAGGGAATAAACTCAGGAGAAGCCATTGGTTGAGAGCAGGCTCTAACCTGCCAATCCCAACCATGCAGGCCATGAGCATCAGATCCATGTTCGATGTTAAAGCATTTTTCAGTTTGTGAGTAGTTATAGTACAAACTTGCAGCTGCAAAAGCCTTGCTTAACTTCGTCTCTCCAGGAGGAAGTGCGTCAATAATCTTGCACATCTTCAATGAAAACAATGGGAAAGAAAAAATGTTAGAACAAGGACATCCCACATTAGAGACTTCATCACATTTGATTTGGCTAGACAAGTGCATTCAGATAATACCTCCTTCACTGGATAAGCAGGTAAATGCATCATGAAATTGGCTTCAGTTGGATAGTTCACCATTGCAGTGTAGACGAAAGCAGCCCATAGCCAGTTTTGAGCTGCATCTATTGAGTGGAGGCCTCTGAAGGTAAAGAACAAAAAGGATAGGAATTTCGAAGCTATTAATATCTTAAAGCAGATTAATAGGTCGCGATACAATAGTACATGCTAGTTGTGTTTTAATTTGGAAGCATACTCAAAATGAAAAGGTAAAAACCAAGTGCTTCCCTTCAATTTCCTGTATGTCACTTGATCTTTAATTATTCTAGCCCAACCCACTGAGTAGAATAAGGCTTAATGTTCTTCTTGTTATCCTCGTTGCCGTTGTTATATTTTGTTTGAGGGTTTTAATTTGCACTACAGTGGTAAGTTCAACACACACTGTTAGAGTATGTTTGATTCTCTGTACTTTCCCTTTATCTATAAAAAGTGAATGGAGAAAAGGCTTACTTGCAAGATTTGAAGTTTTTGCTCAGTTCCGCCAAACCTTGTCCCTGAGATGAGAAGGCTGCGAGCTCTGCCCAGCTTCCCTTGATCACTTGGTAGCAATTCAAGCTCACAGACTGCACGTGAAAGTGCAATTAACAAACACCAAGACAAACAAAAAGAAATGACTTCAGAAACACATGGGCACAGCAGAGGATTGCGAGGAGAGACAAGACCACCTTAAAATCCTGGGAAACAGCATCATAGAAGCTTGTTTGCGGAATGATGTCATCAAAATGCAAGATAGGGGCTGAAGAAGCCAAGGCTCCAATTGCAATATGAGGGTACTTCAGTCTGAACCAGGCTGCTAACACTGGAGCAGAAGTAATATCTCTTAGAAAATAAGTACATCAGCCTTTCTTTTGTGGGTGGCTAGCACCACAATCTCATGAAATGTGGACAACATTAAACTATACAAAGTGCATTAATAGCTCGTCATTCTAAAAGGACCTCCCATTCATTTATTTCAAAAAAAGGGGGTTCATTTATTGCTAGTTCTTGCAAGACATAACACAATGTTTGGCACATTTAATTATGGATGCACCATTCATGCTGTTTCATAAGACATCAAGAACCAAAAACCCATTCCTAAAAAAGATCATTCAGTGAAAAAAGAAGGAAAATGAGTGCAAAATCAGATAGCCTACTTCCTCCATAGGAACCCCCAAACACAACAACAGGGGAAGCTTCAGAAGACAGATTCTGCTTCAAGCTCCTTATGAGAACGGCATAGTCAGCTAAAGCTTGCTGTGAATTTAAGTACCCCACCGTCTCTGCAGAATTATAAGAGTCTTTCCCAAATGGCAGTGACTCTCCATAGTATCTATGCTGAAAAAACACGAGAAACAAACCCATCAACCAAACGTCCCCCAAACCCCAAAAAAGGGAGAAAACTCTGGCTTGGATTCGCCCATTGACAGTCGCTTCTTGTGAAATCATATTCTAACATTGAAAAGCTTTTTCTCGGAAACCCAAATGAATCTTTAATCTTTTCAAGAGCACTAAGATACCCTTTTGCATTCTGCTTCATGAGATAGCATAAAGTTGCAATTTTCATCCTTTTTCTTCTCCAGCTTAATATACTCTCGGGAGGGCTCTGAAACTAAAGAAACATTGAAAAATTACTTCGATGAAGACCAGGAGAGCTCGGAACTTGGGAGCAATGTCCAGTAAAAATCCAGTGTTGGCAGCGAACCACTCAACGTTGCCTTCATTCCCCGTGTAAACAAAGATTGGAGCTCCATGGTGCCAAAACTGACTGTTAATGAGATACTTTTGATAGAATATTATGTAGCTCTTCGGGTTGTATGTGAAGTGGTCAAGAATCTGTGGGAAAAACTGGGTCTTGAAGGGAATTTTTTTCTTAAGGGTATCATCTTGTTTCAGTGAAGAAGATTGGTAGGTTGCTCTGGGGAAGAAAATTGGTGGTGAATGTGAAGCTAGTGTAGGAGGTAGGGTGAAGAGCAAGAGAGAGAGGAGAGAGAGAAACGATGGGATCATCGTCATCATCTTGTTTCTGTCTAGTATCTTCGCCTGCTACCCCAGGATTCTATTTGATTTTTTTCCTTCACGTGGGCGAACAAGCTAGCCGTCCATATCATTTCGTGTTGGCCAAAAGATGGGAATCTCTTGGAAAGGTGATCGCAATTTACGAATCATGACATGCTGTCAACTGTCAACTGTCATTGTATTGTGATAATTATCAATTATCTTTTTTTCTTAAGGATAGTATCTGCGAATTTTGAGTGTCAATTCACTTGAAAGTTTCTGAATTTCCAGTTCTTACCCTATTTTCTTGTCGACACAGTATTTCATAAAGGAGGAAAACCTGCTGTAATCCCCATCTAAATAATATAGTCCTTCTAATGTTACCTTTCCTTCTAATAAAAAAATGGGATCCTCGTGGAGAAAAGGGTAGGATGTCTTATTTTCTTGATACTTTATTCCCTGGAAAAAAGTTCCATGAGCAAACTTCACTATTATCTATAGCAAATACTCACATGAATAGGTGAATTTTGATGGTTGAATTTGACTCAACTTGCATGTGCAAGGTTAAATACTTGACTCAAGCTTGACTCTTTTAACTTGATTGGCTTTTCAAGCTCTAGGTACCAACTTGATTGACTTTTCAATAAAAATGTAACTATTTCATGAAAAACTTTGTCTTGAAAGAAATGGTTTTGTCCGAAATTCATCTTCAAGGGAAGCAATTGATTTTTGTTTGTTTGCTTGTGAGTATGAAAGTCAGGGAGGGAGGGAAAGAGCAATTGATTTTTATTTGTTTGGTTGTGAGCATGAAAATGAGAGATAGAGAGTGATTTCCATGGAAGGGGAATTCATTTTCTAAGGTCTTAGTTTAATAATTATCACAAATAAACCACAAATTCATAGAATAGTGGGGTGGATTTATCCATTTTTTCAATGTAATTCTCATAATTTTTTATTTTTAAAAAATATGAATGTTAAATTTATACTCTTATCGACACAAAAAAGGAACATTTTAAACAGTCAATCAATAACTACATCTAGAAATCGGCCAGTTAGTCAATTAGGGAAAGCAATTGATTTTTGTTTGTTTGGTTGTGAGCATGAAAATGAGAGAGAGAGATGCTCACTAGTGTTGCATTACCAACACCACGATGGTGTCTATATTGGGAAAATGATTTCTCCTTCCATGGGAGGGGCATTCATTTTCCAAAGTTTTGGCATAATAACTTTGGTCAATGGAAAACAATTTCTATTAACTGATTCATTTTCCAGTATCCAAACAGGTGGAATGTCCAAAAATAATTCCTTGAATATGGTTTACTTGACACAAGCGCACCCTAAATTCCGGTTTGAATTCAACTTGACTCGACTGACTAAAATATTTAAATTTGATATTGAGTTCAACTTGAAATAGGAGATTGTTATATAGAAAAGAAGATAAGGTTCATATATGATGAAAAGTCCAAATTGAAAGCCCATGAGCAATGCTATCGTTGGGTCTACAAATCCACAATCGGACTCCATCCTAGATTACTGCGAAGTAAAAATTGCAAATCCAAGACGAAAAGTAGAATACTCTTTTGTTGAATTTCAAAAGTCACTCGCCGCACAAAGGGTGAAGAGTTTGCGTTCCAAAATATCTCGAAAAGCCTTGAAATTGGCGAAAGTACTTACAATATCTTCATGTAAGCGATCTCTTCTTTTTCCAAGGACCATTCTTTAACGAAGTTATCAGATAGATCAAGGCATGTGATCTTCCTCTGCAGAAATGGAATAATGCTCGCATAAGCACAGCAACGCGAATGGACCAACGTGATGCAGAAGTGGAATAATCAAATCCTGGAAATTCCTCGTTCCTTAGCCTTGAAGATGATTTTGCACTCAGCACGCTTCTTTCTTCTTCATAAAACCCAAAAATTAGTTATTTCTTAACTAATTAATTCCTAAAAATTATCATGCTAACCAAACAAAAAAGAAACTCACAAATTACACTGTGCATGATCTAGGTTTCCTTTCACATTATCTTTATCCTCGAAGAAAGCTCCCAAACAGAAACAACCGAGAACATAAGTACCCCACATTCGGAAGGGCCACAATCGTCTCTGTCCCACCCCAAAATCTCATTCCCTAATTTTTAATTTTCTGCCTTATCTTATAAAGAAGAAAAAATGATACAAATAATTTACGAACTTCAGATCAATGTGCGATATCATACCCGAATTTTTAATTTGTTCAATGTGGTCCCTTAACTTTGATCCAATGTGCATCATCATCACCAACTTTTTAATCTGTTCCATATGATCCATGAATTCTGGTACAATATTCAAAGTGATTTCTGAATTTTTAAATATTTTTATATAGTTTAGGACAATATTGAATATTTATTAATATTTCAAAGATCATATCGAATGAATCAAAAGTTTATAGACGACATTGCACATTGTGCCAAATTTCAGGGATTACATTGCACATATTAACAATTTATTGACAATATTAGACATTGAATAAAAGTTCAGTGACTATTTGTGCCATTATCTTTATAAAGAAATTGCAACAAATAAGGAAAACAAAAAAGAGAAACATGAAAGCCAAAAATAGAGAAAAATCCTCCATTTCCTTATAAACCCTGAGATAACCCTTCTTATAAAGAAATTGCAACAAATAAGGAAAACAAAGAAGAGAAACATGAAAACTAAAAGGAGAAAGAAAAATCCTCCTTTTCCATGTAAACACCGAGATAATTGTTTCATCATCCTTGGTTGGTACCGTTGTGGCCTCTTTCAGCCTGATGGGAACCTAGTCTTGATCTAAGTTTATCACAGCCTGTCTCTACAGTGAGAGCGAGCTTTATAGAGGCACTCTTTATTTACCATCGGCGCCCACTGACCCCAATCCCCCCTAATTCCCCTTCGTATGCTTTTCTTCCACGGAGAGGGAAGAATTATGACATCCTAAAACGTCACCCGTGACACGCGTCCTTTTTATATTATTGTTTTAGTAGCATGTGGAAGCTCAATAAAATTTTTCTCTCAACCAAAACTCCCGTACAACACGCGTGAATTTATGTATTATTTTCAATACATATGCCATATAATACAACTTTAACACCTCATTCAAACAAATACAAGATACCAAGGTGCTGGGAAAGGGTTCGCCCAACTATAGTCTCTACTTCCATCTTATTCTGTAAATGAGCCACCATTCGACTCAAGGATTGATGGTCTCGAGCATCACCGCATCCCTTCCATCATCATATTCCAATGATCATCCTACAAACTGAAAAGTAAAGGATAAGCTGAAGCTTAGTAAATGAAATCTCCAGTTTTAAGTTAGAAAAATTCTTTTACCACTTCACCAGGTACAAGCAAAGAGAATACACAACAATCTAATAAGTATGATAAAACATGAGTAGACTTTACCACAATAATAATCATCTAACAATGATTCCATCCAAGCCCGTGCAAAGGACATAACAAGTTTCGATGTAAGGTAAATAATTAAACATCATGTAATTCTATACATGCACATGAACGTGTAATATATTGATTTACCTTTCCCTCTCAAACTCTCCCGAAGCATCTTGACTCACAGGGCATCCCAACCACTAGAGCATCTCAACTTAGAGGCATCTTGCAAACTTACACCATAGGGTATCCCTACCATAGGAGCATCACGACTTCCGAGACATCTTGAAACACTCCCAGGGACATCCCAACCACTGGGGCATCCTACAAACTTTCACCACAGGGCATCATCACACACAATTATGTGGGTGACGGAATCACATTACTTTCATGCACAATGCATATGTTAACGTTGATCTTTCTTGCATCTATGATGAAATAAACAATGATTACAATAATCAACATCCAGTATATAACCACTTTTCATATATAACCTTATCTTGCCCTTTTTATATATTTCATAAGTAAAGGATGGGGATTATCAGCTTAACTCACCTCATTTCTCATCATACCTTTTAATGTGCAAATCATAATAGCATGCTTATCCTTCTATTTTGAAAAGACAAGCAAACATTTACGTGCATTCGAATACCCATATCTATTTTCTTACTTCATCACATGCTTTTGGAAGAAATTGAATGCATTAGTCACATAATCGGGCAAGAAGCAACTTGTGATCTTATTCAGAACATGAATGTGTTATTTGGTAATCTGTCTTTTTAAGGAAAACCAGACCTAGAAGGCGGATCAAACTGAGAAAATAATCATGCTTAAATTGAGCAAACACACACACACACACACACACACACACACACACACAAAGGAACAGTTTCAGACTTCAGTAAAATCTGTTGGTATAAATAATTATATTCAAATCCAGCAAAATCTGTTGGTATAAATAAATATGTTCGAACCTACTAAAATTTGATTGTACAAAGGAATAGTTTTAGACTTTAGTAAAATCTATTAGTATAAATAAATACGTTTAAACCCAGTAAAATCTGTTTGTACAAGGAACAGGTTCATACTTTTACTTATATGAATAACTACATCAACACCAGATAAAATCTATCATATAAATAAACATGTTCAGATAGAGCAAAATTGTATAAATGAATAGGTTGTGGTCGTTAAAGTCTGGACAATTAAATGGGTACATTTAGACTCAGTGAAAAATATAGAATAAAAGAGCATATTCACAAATGGATAAATTCGGACTTAGTAAAAATCCAGTAGAAGGAACAAACATGTTTTCACTTAATAAATTATGGTAGAATAACCAAACAGATTTAGACATAAGAAATTCTGCTAAAACAAATTGACGGATTCTAACATAGGATATTCTAGTAAAAACGAGCAGAGCGAACATATTCTGACTAGTAAAATTCTAACAGAATGAACATACAAGTATGGCAAAACGAACAGAATCTGACTATTTAGAATGAAACATAATAAAGTAGAATGAACATGTAAGAGATCATTAAGATAAGTATGGCAGAACGAACAAATTCTAATCATTTGGAACGAAGTAGGATGAACATGCAAAGGGTCATTAAGACATATATAGTGGGTCGACTAGATTTTGACTACCCATAATGAAGCAGGCGAAGTAGAACGGACGAGCAATGGATCATTAAGATATAAATGGTAGAACAATAAGCTTTTAACTATCCAGAACAAAGCAGAATGAATATGCAATGAGTCATCAAGACAAATATGACAAAACGAATAGCTTCTGACTACCTAGAACGAAGCAAAACCAACATGCAATGATCATTAAGATAAATATTATAGAACAAATAACTTTTGACTATCCAGAACGAAGCAGAACGAACATGCAATGGGTCATCAAGACAAAAATGATAGAACAAACAACTTCTGATTACCTAGTATAAAGCAGAACGAACATACAATGGATCATCAAGATAAATATGACAGAACGATCATATTTTGACTACCCAAAACGAAGTAGAATGAATATGGACAAAATCACCAAAGACAAGTTTAACAAAATACCCAAAACATTATTATATCTCAATCAACCCACAACTAAATCAATACCTAAAAATTTCACTTACCACAAACAGGCGCAAACCACCCAATTGCTGTCACCACATTGTAGCTTTCGACAAGAAAGTCTAGCTTTCTACTTATAGCATTGAAATGTGAAAACAACACATACAAATTTTTTTGAGATTTGGAAAGGTGAAAGAGAGTTCCACCGCTAAGGCAAGAAGAGTTTTATTAAAAAACTATCAAGATGAAAAATGGGTTCTTCCATTGCTAAGTGGAGCTAGCATACCAATATCCATTTGAGGTGGCACAATTACAAAGCGAAAATCAAGTACGTGGCTAGAGGAAAAGCAAGAAGTAATGACTCATTTGAGAGTAATCATTAATTATTTTTTAGGTGTCCACACTTAGCCTTAAGACATCATCTTGAGAGAGTGCAAGGATAAGCGGCATAATTCACTTAGCTTATGGCCAGGTGTGGAAATGAGTTGTCATTTAAGGGTAGGTGTCAAAATGAGTGCCAAAGTTTGAGTTTTGAAGAAGATGCATGGCTATGAACTTATTCTTGGAAGGCCACGTGATGTGTTAAGTGTCTTCAACCAAAAGATTTTGTGAATAATCATAATAAACCAATTCTCCTACCTTCGGCACCATTAATAAAATTAATTAACTCTTAGCTCTAATTAACTAGATTTTAAACCGATAATGCCACTCATAAACGACTAAATTGACAGTAAGTTAATTAATCCATTCTACTATTAAAACACATATCAACATTTATCAATCCGATTCAATACATTGGACTCGAGACAATTACGTTTGTCGAAAAGTCATCCTCCGGGCCTCACTAAATTCATGATTAAATTACTATTTCTACGTTTACACCTAAGTCTTAAGCCAATAGTCTTTAGTCTTATAATTAAAATATAATTATTAGACACTTTAAATTCTCAACGTCACATAAATATTATTACGTAAAATCTGAATGTCTCGGGAATAGCCAGGAGAGGTTTTACCCTTGCTTCCAGTTGAGCTGTTTAAGAATATGTCCAGGTTCAACCCCCTTCTTATACAGAAATTGCAACAAGTAAGGAAAACAGAGAAAGATGAGCTGGAAGACCAAAAGGAGATAAGAAAATTTCCTCCTTTTTCCCCTATAAAAACCCGAGACAAATCCTTCTTCCACTCGCTACTTAGAAACCCAAGAATTAGGAGAGAGAGAAAGAAAAAGGCAAAGCAAGAGATGGAGGGTGTGAAGGGGTTCTTTCTTATTGTCTCGCTGCTCTCTTCTGTGTTCATGTGTGTGCAGTGCTCGCGGGAATCAAACTTCGGACTTAAACTTTTTACCCAGCAAGATGGCGAGCCTTCTGTCGTGAAGCATTTCGATCTGAAGCGATACACGGGGCGCTGGTACGAGATTGCCGCCTTCCCGTCGCTCTTCGAGAAGAAGAACGCCGTGGACACGAGGGCGACGTACACCCTGAATGAGGACGGGACCCTGAAGGTGCTGAACGAGGGCTGGGTCGACGGAAAGAGGGACTACATCGAGGGCACCGCCTACAAGGCCGACCCGAGCAGCGACGAGGCCAAGCTCAAAGTGAAGTTCTACGTGCCCCCGCGGCTACCCATCATCCCCGTGGTGGGCGACTACTGGGTCTTGTACATTGACGCTGATTATCAGCATGCTGTCGTCGGTCAGCCCGGCAGGCAGTTACTTTGGGTACGCAACTTTCTTGTCAGGTTCCCTTCACCTTTTTCCTTCTTTGTTTGGCCCCGGTTGATGGTCGGAGACATAAGAATCCGTAGGTTTTCGCTTCGTCTGAATTGTGGGATTCTTGTTTTGCAGATAATCAGCAGAAAGAGTCACATAGATGATAAAATCTACAATCAGCTCGTTCAGAAGGCTGCCGATGAAGGGTTTGATGTGAGCAAGCTCCACAAGACTCCGCAAAGCGAGACTCCTCCGCCGCAGTAAGAAGGACCCAATGGCGCCAGAGGCATTTTGGTGGGATCAAGTCCGTCCTAGGGAAACAGGGAAACTTTAATCTTGTAGCGGCTCTATAAAGATGATGTTGGAATTGTTTGTTGCCAATGAATAACAAAGAGAGAAATAGTTGGATTGGAATTGTTTGTTGCCAATGAATAACAAAGAGAAAGAAATAGTTGGATATGAAAAAAAAATGATTAATGACAAGAAATGGATTGATTGTCGCGCCCCAACTCCTATAAGAATAAGAGAAAGACCGAGTCATTCCGTGCACATATTCAAAGCTATCCACATGCGAAACTATAGAAAATTCGTTTCGATCAAATGTAATTCGGAATAAATTTCCAACCCCATAAATTATCATTTCCATATAAATTCATAGTTTAACAACTCGGAATAAATTTCCAACCCCATAAATTATTATTTCCATATAAATTCATAGTTTAACAACTCGGAATAAATTTCCAATCCCATAAATAATTATTTCCATATAAATTCATAGTTTAACAACTTCTAAATTGAATCTCGCAGTTTAGAATTCACATAATTTTAACATAGTTTAACTCCGAAATTTCATCCAATTAGACGAACAAATGACTTGAATCTTTACTGCGTGCTGTGAAATGTAGTTAATCAAACTCGTCAAGAATTTTTGAACGGATGTGTACTTTCTGTTCTCTGCTTTTCCTTTCTTATTCTCCTTCTCTTCTTGTTATTGTTACGACCTCCCTCTCTCTCTTTCTCTCTCTCTTTGTTTTTGTAGGGAAATATCGGATTCCCAAAAACCGGATTCGACACTAAATCGAACCCCTAAACTTGTGCGGAAGACGAGCCCGGGAAAAACACATGCATCACCGATCCTAAGGCACATCACAGAATCGAACGTACCTTGTTAGCCACAGATTAAACACCGACGCCGATATGAGGAAGAGAAAACCGATCTCGTTCGATCCAATGACGTCAATTGGCCTTAAAGGGAAGAGAGTGTTGTCTCTTTTGTCTTTGTTCTTTCTTTTGGAGGGAGAGAGGGAGGAGGAACGTACGTACTGCCAAAAGGTACGTTCCTCCCTCTTTATTTCCCCCTTTTATACGTCTCCTCCAAAAAGAAACATGTCCCTTCATCATATCCCTTTATCCATGGGCCCTAATATTGTGGGCCGGGCTTTTAGGCCCAACTTGGGCGGACGGGCCAACTTAGGCCCATCACAATAATTAATAAAACCATCATCTCCCACTCGCACATGGTGGGCCGAACAGGATTCTCTTTACCTCTCTTCAGCATTCATACCGGTGAATAATCCGTGCGACCAAAGATACTTTGAGCTCGTTGCTATACATCGTTAGGAATATATAGCAGCTCATATTGGGCATCACACTTTGAGTAGATTTAGTATGCAGTACCCTAGATCGATCGATCACATTTATATATCTCTCTTGATCTCCTTTTAAACAGTGATATATTGTATTCACAATTATGATTATCCCAAAGACAATCATAATTGGTCGACCAGTGAACACAAAACTATAATGTGATTCTCCAAATTCGATCTTCCTCTTTCCTTCAAACTCTCAATTTCAGTTCAGCTTGCTTTTCTAGAAATGTCCCATTAGATCGAATCAACTTATGACCATTGGCAACATCCTAAGATAGCAAACACTAAATAGAAATCTTGAGAATAAGTAAAAGTCATGAGGGCACTAAAATTGAGGAACTCTTTTCCTCAAGAGTCTCACATGGCATAAAAGTTGAGATCAAACTTATGCCACTCTTATTGGTCGTCTCATGCATACGTAGTATGAAATATGTATTACGGTATTAACTCCTTTCCCATGGAGCGTATGTCTATATCTTCAATACCGTACAGATGACAGTTTAGACATACCAAACGTCTAACTTGAGTTCACTTATCTACTTATTCACAGAATCCATCAGAACTCACATCTGGCATCATAGACAGATAAAGTAAAATATGTGGGTTATTTTACTTTCAGACATAGTCAATATCATGTCCTCATCTTAACACTTAGTTAAGGCGACATAAATATTTTAAGTTTGAGCTCTCGATTATCACCTAGATAATAAGCTTAAAAACTGTCTCATCTCTATTTATCACATAGTAAATAGAGGCGATTACCCGTGTGAGTGCGCTAATCTTATATCTGTCCGACATACTTTCTCAACTTAAAGTAATGCATTGAGCATTAAGATGCATAAAGATCAAACAAAAATTCATAAGCATTAATAATGAAAAAACACAAGTTCATAAATGTGAACAACTCAGGGAAATTACAATAAGACTCTACGCAATCCTAGAGATTTTACATGACCACAAAACACATCTCTAGGTATTGGCTTTGTCATATGATCTGCTACCATTCTATGCATAGATATGTACTATAAGTTCACATCATTTCGTGCAACCATATCTTTGACAAAGTTATACTTGGTATATATATGTTTGGTCTTGCCATGATATTTTGGATCTTTGGTGTATGCTATAGCTGCTTGGCAATCACAGTTAACCAATAATGGATTTGCAGCTTTCTCAATAACACCTAAATGATCCAAAAATCTCTTAAGCCAAACTCCTTCTTGTACCGCTGCTGATAATGCCACGAACTCAGTTTCCATCGTGGACAAGGCTATACACGTTTGCTTCTTACTGCTCCATGATATGGCGCCATTGTTCAGTAAGAAAGCAAATCCACGTTTGCCAACATTCTGGTGATTGAATGTGATCACTTTTGAGAAAAATGATTAGTTTTGATTTATTTGATGATTTATTGAAAATGATTTCCTTCTTACTAGAGGGGGAAGTCGTGTTTCCCCTAATAGCTTATTGTTTTCAATCGATGAAAGATATTTTCCGTTGATTGATTATTTTTCTGTTATCTAAATACTGAAATGTCGAAAAATAATTTTTTGAAAACAATTTGCCTGCAAGCAAATGGACCCCAAAATTGGATCTTTATTTTGAGCCACAAATAATAAACCAATCCTAACTTATATGCGAATATTGGTTAGCTTAAGCTTGATTTATTTCATGAAAAATGTGATATTTTGGAAAAATATTTTTCAAGAAAATGACAATTCTTCATTATTTGACTGAAAGCTAAAATTGAACTAGAAATTGATAATGAAAACTTGGTTTTATTATATAAAAGAGATGCGCATTGTTCATATGATAGAATTGATACACATGCTATACTTTCAAATTATTTCTCAAGTGCCGATGATCCCAGCTCGAGCATCAAGGATTGGGCCTTGGCCGCTAGGTTCCCAAGCTCAAGCGTCGGGGTCCTAGTTGCAAAAGCTAGGTTTTTCAATTCCAATCACTAGAAATATGAGCACGAGTGTCAAGTACTTGGGTCCAGCCTCGATGAACCTGAGCTTCGACATTGATAACTAAGGCATAGAAGTTGAGTAACTAAAAAATTTTCCTGACTTCACTGGAAAACCTGTTGGGATATCTTATCTTGTTATTTGACAAATTTGATTGCACCTCATGCTGAGCTCAAAAGGGGGAATACGATTTCAATCCTGGTTTCATCCCAAAAGTTATTGGCTCATCTCAATGCATGCTGCAGGCTTGCCAAACCCAATTGGAAAAAATGACCACAATGTGCCAAGTACGACACTAGGACCTTTTGAGGGATCCATCCAAGAAATTGGATTAATCATCACAAAAAATAATGGGCTAATTGAACTCCCATCAGACGAAGCAGTATGTGAAGGCGAGGCAGTATCATTGAAGTGATTCTATTCACACTCAAAATAGGCAACATCTCAAGAGCAAGCTATCGATCAACACTACAGAAAAAAGGGAAAAATGAAGTACTGCGATATTCAACAAACACATATGATAGAACCATCGATCTACTGAACTCGACCCTCCACCAGAGCAAGTGAAGTACCATGATAATCAGCAGCCACATTCGATTCGATGCGAATGAAAGACAGGACTGCACTATACATGGAACAATTACTTAGATGTGAGTGAGTAGAAAGTGACCTGGATCTGGAATTCAGGCCTCGGAGAATAGATGGACGTGAAACTTCAGCGAGTTCATCGATGATCTTCCTGGGACTGTGAACGATGATTGAAAGCGAGTATGACAACGGGCACCCTCTCTGCTCTACTATCTAGAAGAGAAGCGTGAGGCAGCAGCGAAGGAGAAGCAGTTCTGGAGACTAGGGATAAGACGAAGAAGCCATAGGTTGCGTGAGAAAGATGGAGAAAATATTTCTTATCTAAGAAAGGGGAAATTTCCTAGTTTTAGAAAACTATTTTCCATCGACCGAAAATGTAAAATGTATTCATGACCACCTGATTTTCCATTCTCCAAACACTAAAAAATTTTGGAAAACATTTTTTTTTTGGAAACAAACACAGCCTTAACTCATCACGTTCGTTCCTCATTTTGTTTTGTATATCCTTCTCAAGAAGCGGTCGGCATTTAAGAACTTTTTAGCCATTTTCCATTAAATAGAGTGGCCAACTTTAGTTACCACAAAACCATGCGTGCAAGTAAGGGCGCTATGACTTCCATTTTGATACGGATTAGGAAAGCCGAAATGAACGCAATTCAACCATTCACAGTTGTTTATGTTCAATCTATAGAAACTCCTGAATTAGAAGAGCAAGAATACAGATACTGTGTAGCTGAGCTCTTCAGGGTCTGAATGTTGCATGCTTTGGAACCATCGTTTCTTCATCATGATCTAAGGTTGGCATAATATTCGTCAATCCAGCTCCGAATGATGTCCACTTCCTGCCTCCTCTGCTCAACAAGCCAGTTGGGATCGTCTTTGGTTGCAAACCGAAAATCGACATGGTGGGCTCCTGAACATTGCATATTGTCGATGGTAGTCAGTTTAGTGTTACAATGTGGTCAACAGAAAAAGGTAAGGACGAAATGGATATAATAACACCAGAAAAGAACCGGTACCTTCTTCAGTGACGAGAGCAACAATGCTTGCAGATATGTTTTTAAGCACACTGCGAAGAAGGGGAAGTTTGGCACTGGTTAGATTAGTATGAACTGAACTGGTTGAAACTAATGCATCAAACACTATGTGCAGATGGTTTTCAGATGATCCGACAAGAGCAACTCTATATGTAATCGTGCTTTACATCATCACTGAGGTAACTCCAATCGTGCTTTGCATAAACATCATGTGTTTGAAAAAGTTCATGAGGGGCCAAAAGTTGTGATGCACAATATCATCCCTAGACAAAGCCATTACAAAGTAACCCTCAAATTCATCAGTCTCAGAACGTAAATGTAGGTGCTTGCCTGATTCATGAAAATAATGTCCGCACAACAATGTGTAAGCATGGTCATTGACGTGGTATCAAACTCATGAGTGAGATAGTTAACGTTTCATAATGATTTGAACAGTATGTGTGTTAAAAATGATAGTATGGTTAAGAAAACAGCATAAAAGCAGCACACAAAAGAAAAAGGAGAAGAAAAAAATAAGTGATTACCCTCCTCTGCTCCAAGGATCTTGCATCCCATTAGAGAATATGATATTGCTGCCAAATCTCTTAAGGATTTTCTCAGTTCGCTGAAAAGGAAAGAACGCAGTAAACATGATATTTTTTAGCCTTTTAATGGAATGGCACTTAATGTTCAAAGCATGTAATACCCTGACTAAACTATTTGACTCACTTTACCACCAAATTCAGTTGTGATCCAATGTGGCCGAGGTGTGACTCCATACTTCTTCATGCATTGTTCCGCGAATGCACTGTAGTTATAGGAATATGGAGTAAACATGCTCTCGCCTGAGCAACTCATAGGCATGACCATCTCCGTGCAAGCCTGCACAATTACTTGAAAGGGATTAGAAAAATTGGCAGTCAACACATATCCCGTGATCAACAGCTGGTACTTTGATTGGTTTAATCTAATTCAATTGCAGTATTCTATAGATAGTGGAAACAAGATTGTTGTCTGGTTTAATGTAATCCAGTTTTCTTTCTTTCAACTCCATCATAATTGATTCCGTATGAAGGGAATAAACTCAGGAGAAGCCATTGGTTGAGAGCAGGCTCTAACCTGCCAATCCCAACCATGCAGGCCATGAGCATCAGATCCATGTTCGATGTTAAAGCATTTTTCAGTTTGTGAGTAGTTATAGTACAAACTTGCAGCTGCAAAAGCCTTGCTTAACTTCGTCTCTCCAGGAGGAAGTGCGTCAATAATCTTGCACATCTTCAATGAAAACAATGGGAAAGAAAAAATGTTAGAACAAGGACATCCCACATTAGAGACTTCATCACATTTGATTTGGCTAGACAAGTGCATTCAGATAATACCTCCTTCACTGGATAAGCAGGTAAATGCATCATGAAATTGGCTTCAGTTGGATAGTTCACCATTGCAGTGTAGACGAAAGCAGCCCATAGCCAGTTTTGAGCTGCATCTATTGAGTGGAGGCCTCTGAAGGTAAAGAACAAAAAGGATAGGAATTTCGAAGCTATTAATATCTTAAAGCAGATTAATAGGTCGCGATACAATAGTACATGCTAGTTGTGCTTTAATTTGGAAGGATACTCAAAATGAAAAGGTAAAAACCAAGTGCTTCCCTTCAATTTCCTGTATGTCACTTGATCTTTAATTATTCTAGCCCAACCCACTGAGTAGAATAAGGCTTAATGTTCTTCTTGTTATCCTCGTTGCCGTTGTTATATTTTGTTTGAGGGTTTTAATTTGCACTACATTGGTAAGTTCAACACACACTGTTAGAGTATGTTTGATTCTCTGTACTTTCCCTTTATCTATAAAAAGTGAATGGAGAAAAGGCTTACTTGCAAGATTTGAAGTTTTTGCTCAGTTCCGCCAAACCTTGTCCCTGAGATGAGAAGGCTGCGAGCTCTGCCCAGCTTCCCTTGATCACTTGGTAGCAATTCAAGCTCACAGACTGCACGTGAAAGTGCAATTAACAAACACCAAGACAAACAAAAAGAAATGACTTCAGAAACACATGCGCACAGCAGAGGATTGCGAGGAGAAACAAGACCACCTTAAAATCCTGGGAAACAGCATCATAGAAGCTTGTTTGCGGAATGATGTCATCAAAATGCAAGATAGGGGCTGAAGAAGCCAAGGCTCCAATTGCAATATGAGGGTACTTCAGTCTGAACCAGGCTGCTAACACTGGAGCAGAAGTAATATCTCTTAGAAAATAAGTACATCAGCCTTTCTTTTGTGGGTGGCTAGCACCACAATCTCATGAAATGTGGACAACATTAAACTATACAAAGTGCATTAATAGCTCGTCATTCTAAAAGGACCTCCCATTCATTTATTTCAAAAAAAGGGGGTTCATTTATTGCTAGTTCTTGCAAGACATAACACAATGTTTGGCACATTTAACTATGGATGCACCATTCATGCTGTTTCTTAAGACATCAAGAACCAAAAACCCATTCCTAAAAAAGATCATTCAGTGAAAAAAGAAGGAAAATGAGTGCAAAATCAGATAGCCTACTTCCTCCATAGGAACCCCCAAACACAACAACAGGGGAAGCTTCAGAAGACAGATTCTGCTTCAAGCTCCTTATGAGAACGGCATAGTCAGCTAAAGCTTGCTGTGAATTTAAGTACCCCACCGTCTCTGCAGAATTATAAGAGTCTTTCCCAAATGGCAGTGACTCTCCATAGTATCTATGCTGAAAAAACACGAGAAACAAACCCATCAACCAAACGTCCCCCAAACCCCAAAAAAGGGAGAAAACTCTGGCTTGGATTCGCCCATTGACAGTCGCTTCTTGTGAAATCATATTCTAACATTGACAAGCTTTTTCTCGGAAACCCAAATGAATCTTTAATCTTTTCAAGAGCACTAAGATACCCTTTTGCATTCTGCTTCATGAGATAGCATAAAGTTGCAATTTTCATCCTTTTTCTTCTCCAGCTTAATATACTCTCGGGAGGGCTCTGAAACTAAAGAAACATTGAAAAATTACTTCGATGAAGACCAGGAGAGCTCGGAACTTGGGAGCAATGTCCAGTAAAAATCCAGTGTTGGCAGCGAACCACTCAATGTTGCCTTCATTCCCCGTGTAAACAAAGATTGGAGCTCCATGGTGCCAAAACTGACTGTTGATGAGATACTTTTGATAGAATATTATGTAGCTCTTCGGGTTGTATGTGAAGTGGTCAAGAATCTGCGGGAAAAACTGGGTCTTGAAGGGAAATTTTTCCTTAAGGGTATCATCTTGTTTCAGTGAAGAAGATTGGTAGGTTGCTCTGGGGAAGAAAATTGGTGGTGAATGTGAAGCTAGTTTCGCAGGTAGAGTGAAGAGCAGGAGAGAGAGAAGAGAGAGAAACAATGGGATCATCGTCATCATCTTGTTTCTGTCTATTATCTTGGGCTGCTACCCCAGGATTCTATTTGATTTTTTTCCTTCACGTGGGCGAACAAGCTAGCCGTCCTTATCATTTCCTGTTAGCCAAGAGATGGGGAATCTCTTGGAAAGGTAATCGCAATTTACGAATCACGACATGCTGTCAACTGTCATTGTATTGTGATAATCAAAAATCTTCTTTTCTTAAGGATAGTATCTGAGAATTTTGAGTGTCAATTCACTTGAAAGTTTCTGAATTTTCCAGTTCTTACCCTATTTTCTTGTTGACATAGTATTTCATAAAGGAGGAAACCCTGCTGTAATCCCCATCTAAATTATATAGTCCTTCTAATGTTACCTTTCCTTCTAATAAAAAAAAGGGATCCTCGTGGAGAAAAGGATAGGGTGTCTTATTTTCTTGATACTTTATTCCCCGGAAAAAAGTTCCATGAGCAAACTTCACTATTATCTATAGCAAATACTCACGTGAATAGGTGAATTTTGATGGTTGAATTTGACTCAACTTGCATGTGCAAGGTTAAATACTTGACTCAAGCTTGACTCTTTTAACTTGATTGGCTTTTCAAGCTCTAGGTACCAACTTGATTGACTTTTCAATAAAAATGTAACTATTTCATGAAAAACTTTGTCTTGAAAGAAATGGTTTTATCTGAAATTCATCTTCAAGGGAAGCAATTGATTTTTGTTTGTTTGCTTGTGAGTATGAAAATGAGGGAGGGAGGGAAAGAGCAATTGATTTTTATTTGTTTGGTTGTGAGCATGAAAATGAGAGATAGAGAGTGATTTCCCCTTTCATGGAAGGGGAATTCATTTCTAAGGTCTTAGTTTAACAATTATCACAAATAAACCACAAATTAATAGAATAGTGGAGTGATTTTATCCGTTTTTTCTATGTAATTCTCATAATTTTTTTTATTTTAAAAAAATATAAATGTTAAATTTATACTCTTATCGACACAAAAAAGGAACATTTTAAATAGTCAATCGGTAACTATGTCAAGAAATCGGCTAGTTAATCAATTAGGGAAAGCAATAGATTTTTGTTTGTTTGGTTGTGAGCATGAAAATGAGAGAGAGAGATGCTCACTAGTGTTGCATTACCAACACCACGATGGTGTCTATATTGGGAAAATGATTTCTCCTTCCATGGGAGGGGCATTCATTTTCCAAAGTTTTGGCATAATAACTTTGGTCAATGGAAAACAATTTCGATTAACTGATTCATTTTCCAGTATCCAAACAAGTAGAAAGTCCAAAAATAATTCCTTGAAAATGGTTTACTTGACACAAGCGCACCCGAAATTCCGGTTCAAATTCGACTTGACTCGACTGACTAAAAATTTTAATTTAATATTGAGTTCAACTTGAAATAGGAGATTGTTATATAGAAAAGAAGATAAGGTTCATATATGATGAAAAGTCCAAATTGCAAGCCCATGAGCAACGCTATCGTTGGGTCTACAAATCCACAATCGAACTCCATCCTAGACTATTGCGAAGTAAAAATGGCAAATCCAAGACGAAAAGTAGAATACTCTTTTGTTGAATTTCAAAAGTCACTCGCCGCACAAAGGGTGAAGAGTACTTACAATATCTTCATGTAAGCGATCTCTTCTTTTTCCAAGGACCATTCTTTAACGAAGTTATCAGATAGATCAAGGCATGTGATCTTCCTCTGCAGAAATGGAATAATGCTCGCATAAGCACAGCAACGCGAATGGACCAACGTGATGCAGAAGTGGAATAATCAAATCCTGGACATTCCTCGTTCCTTAGCCTTGAAGATGATTTTGCACTCAGCACGCTTCTTTTTTTTTTTTTGGGTAAAGTACTCAGCACGCTTCTTTCTTCATAAAACCCAAAAATTAGTTATTTCTTAACCAATTAATTCCTAAAAATTATCATGCTAACCAAACAAAAAAGAAACTCACAAATTACACTGTGCATGATCTAGGTTTCCTTTCACATTATCTTTATCCTCGAAGAAAGCTCCCAAACAGAAACAACCGAGAACATAAGTACCCCCACATTCTGAAGGGCCACAATCGTCTCTATCTCCACCCCCCCCCAAATTTCATTCCCTATTTTTTAATTTTTTGCCTTATTTTATAAAGAAGAAAAAATGACACAAGTAATTTATGAACTTCATATCAATGTGCGATATCATACCCGAATTTTAAATTTATTTAATGTGGTCCATTAACTTTGATCCAATGTGCATCATCATCACAAACTTTTTAATTTGTTCAATATGATCCATGAATTCTGGTACAATATTCAAAGTGATTTCTAAATTTTTAACATTTTTATATAATTTAGGACAATATTGAATATTTACTAATATTTCAAAGATCATATCAAATGAATTAAAAGTTTATGGACGACATTGCATATTGTGCCAAATTTCAGGAATTATATTGCACAAATTAAAAATTCATGGACAATATTAGACATTGAATAAAAGTTTAGTGACTATTTGTGCTATTATCTTTATAAAGAAATTGCAACAAATAAGGAAAACAAAAAAGAGAAACATGAAAGCCAAAAAGAGAGAAAAATCCTCCATTTCCTTATAAACCCTGAGATAACCCTTCTTATAAAGAAATTGCAACAAATAAGGAAAACAAAGAAGAGAAACATGAAAACTAAAAGGAGAAAGAAAAATCCTCCATTTCCTTGTAAACACCGAGATAACCCTTCTTATAAAGAAATTGCAACAAATAAGGAAAACAAAGAAGAGAAACATGAAAACTAAAAGGAGAAAGAAAAATCCTCCTTTTCCTTGTAAACACCGAGATAACTATTTCATCATCCTTGGTTGGTACCGTTGTGGCCTCTTTCAGCCTGATGGGAACCTAGTCTTGATCTAAGTTTATCACAGCCTGTCTCTACAGTGAAAGCGAGCTTTATAGAGGCACTCTTTATTTACCATTGGCGCCCACTGACCCCAATCCCCCCCCCTAATTCCCCTCCGTATGCTTTTCTTCCACGGAGAGAGAAGAATTGTGACACCCTAAAACGTCACCCGTGACACGCGTCCTTTTTATATTATATATTATTGTTTTAGTAGAATGTGGAAGCTCAATAAAATTTTTCTCTCAACCAAAACCCCCGTACAACACTCGTGAATTTATGTATTATTTTCAATATATATGTCATATAATACAACTTTAACACCTCATTCAAACAAATACAAAATACCAAAGTGCTGGGAAAGGGTTCGCCCAACTATAGTCTCTACTTCCATCTTATTCCGTATATGAGCCACCATTCGACTCAAGGATTGATGGTCTCGAGCATCACCGCATCCCTTCCATCATCATATTCCAATGATCATCCTACAAACTGAAAAGTAAAGGATAAGCTGAAGCTTAGTAAATGAAATCTCCAGTTTTAAGTTAGAAAAATTCTTTTACCACTTCACCAGGTACAAGCAAAGAGAATACACAACAATCTAATAAGTATGATAAAACATGAGTAGACTTTACCACAATAATAATCATCTAACAATGACTTCCATCCAAGCCTGTGCAAAGGACATAACAAGTTTCGATGTAAGGTAACTAATTAAACATCATGTAATTCTATACATGCACATGAACATGTAATATATTCATTTACCTTTCCCTCTCAAACTCTCCCGAAGCATCTTGACTCACAGCCACTAGAGCATCTCAACTTAGAGGCATCTTGCAAACTTACACCATAGGGTATCCCTACCATAGGAGCATCACGACTTCCGAGACATCTTGAAACACTCCCATGGACATCCCAACCACTGGGGCATCCTGCAAACTTTCACCACAGGGCATCATCACACACAATTATGTGGGTGACGGAATCACATTACTTTCATGCACAATGCATATGTTAACGTTGATCTTTCTTGCATCTATGATGAAATAAACAATGATTACAATAATCAACATCCAGTATATAATCACTTTTCATATATAACCTTATCTTGCCCTTTTTATATATTTCATAAGTAAAGGATGGGGATTATCAGCTTAACTCACCTCATTTCTCATCATACCTTTTAATGTGCAAATCATAATAGCATGCTTATCCTTCTATTTTGAAAAGACATACCTTTTAATGTGCAAATCATAATAGCATGCTTATCCTTCTATTTTGAAAAGACAAGCAAACATTTACGTGCACTCGAATACCCATATCTATTTTCTTACTTCATCACATGCTTTTGGAAGAAATTGAATGCATTAGTCACATAATCGGGCAAGAAGCAACTTGTGATCTTATTCAGAACATGAATGTGTTATTTGGTAATCTGTCTTTTTAAGGAAAACCAGACCTAAAAGGCGGATCAAATTGAGAAAATAATCATGCTTAAATTGAGCAAACACACACACACACACACACACAAAGGAACAGTTTCAGACTTCAGTAAAATCTGTTGGTATAAATAATTATATTCAAATCCAGCAAAATCTGTTGGTATAAATAAATATGTTCGAACCTAGTAAAATTTGATTGTACAAAGGAGTAGTTTTAGACTTTAGTAAAATCTATTAGTATAAATAAATACGTTTAAACCCAGTAAAATCTGTTTGTACAAGGAACAGGTTCATACTTTTACTTATATGAATAACTACATCAACACCAGATAAAATCTATCATATAAATAAACATGTTCAGACAGAGCAAAATTGTATAAATGAATAGGTTGTGGTCGTTAAAGTCTGGACAATTAAATGGGTACATTTAGACTCAGTGAAAAATATAGAATAAAAGAGCATATTCACAAATGGATAAATTCGGACTTAGTAAAAATCCAGTAGAAGGAACAAACATGTTTTCACTTAATAAATTATGGTAGAATAACCAAACAGATTTAGACATAATAAATTCTGCTAAAACAAATTGACGGATTCTAACATAGGATATTCTAGTAAAAACGAGTAGAGCGAACATATTCTGACTAGTAAAATTCTAACAGAATGAACATACAAGTATGGCAAAACGAACAGCATCTGACTATTTAGAATGAAACATAATAAAGTAGAATGAACATGTAAGAGATCATTAAGATAAGTATGGCAGAACGAACAAATTCTAATCATTTGGAACGAAGTAGGATGAACATGCAAAGGGTCATTAAGACATATATAGTGGGTCGACTAGATTTTGACTACCCATAATGAAGCAGGCGAAGTAGAACGGACGAGCAATGGGTCATTAAGATATAAATGGTAGAACAATAAGCTTTTAACTATCCAGAACGAAGCAGAATGAATATGCAATGAGTCATCAAGACAAATATGACAAAACGAATAGCTTCTGACTACCTAGAACGAAGCAAAACCAACATGCAATGATCATTAAGACAAATATTATAGAACAAATAACTTTTGACTATCCAGAACGGAGCAGAACGAACATGCAATGGGTCACCAAGACAAAAATGATAGAACAAACAACTTCTGATTACCTAGTATAAAGCAGAACGAACATACAATGGATCATCAAGATAAATATGACAGAACGATCATATTTTGACTACCCAAAACGAAGTAGAATGAATATGGACAAAATCACCAAAGACAAGTTTAACAAAATACCCAAAACATTATTATATCTCAATAAACCCACCAAGATAGAAGTACAAAGTGGATTTAAACTAAATCAATACCTAAAAATTTCACTTACCACAAACAGGCGCAAACCACCCAATTGTTGTCACCACATTGTAGCTTTCGACAAGAAAGTCTAGCTTTCTACTTATAGCATTGAAATGTGAAAACAACACATACAAATTTTTTTGAGATTTGGAAAGGTGAAAGAGAGTTCCACCGCTAAGGCAAGAAGAGTTTTATTAAAAAACTATCAAGATGAAAAATGGGTTCTTCCATTGCTAAGTGGAGCTAGCATACCAATACCCATTTGAGGTGGCACAATTACAAAGCGAAAATCAAGTACGTGGCTAGAGGAAAAGCAAGAAGTAATGACTCATTTGAGAGTAATCATTAATTATTTTTTTAGGTGTCCACACTTAGCCTTAAGACATCATCTTGAGAGAGTGCAAGGATAAGCGGCATAATTCACTTAGCTTATGGCCAGGTGTGGAAATGAGTTGTCATTTAAGGGTAGGTGTCAAAATGAGTGCCAAAGTTTGAGTTTTGAAGAAGATGCATGGCTATGAACTTATTCTTGGAAGTCCACGTGATGTGTTAAGTGTCTTCAACCAAAAGATTTTGTGAATAATCATAATAAACTAATTCTCCTACCTTCGGCACCATTAATAAAATTAATTAACTCTTAGCTCTAATTAACTAGATTTTAAACTGATAATGCCACTCATAAACGACTAAATTGACAGTAAGTTAATTAATCCATTCTACTATTAAAGCACATATCAACATTTATCAATCCGATTCAATACATTGGACTCGAGACAATTACGTTTGTCGAAAAGTCATCCTCCGGGCCTCACTAAATTCATGATTAAATTACTATTTCTACGTTTACACCTAAGTCTTAAGCCAATAGTCTTTAGTCTTATAATTAAAATATAATTATTAGACACTTTAAATTCTCAACGTCACATAAATATTATTACGTAAAATCTGAATGTCTCGGGAATAGCCAGGAGAGGTTTACCCTTGCTTCCAGTTGAGCTGTTTAAGAATATGTCCAGGTTCAACCCCCTTCTTATACAGAAATTGCAACAAGTAAGGAAAACAGAGAAAGATGAGCTGGAAGACCAAAAGGAGATAAGAAAATTTTCTCCTTTTTCCCCTATAAAAACCCGAGACAAATCCTTCTTCCACTCGCTACTTAGAAACCCAAGAATTAGGAGAGAGAGAAAGAAAAAGGCAAAGCAAGAGATGGAGGGTGTGAAGGGGTTCTTTCTTACTGTCTCGCTGCTCTCTTCTGTGTTTATTTGTGTGCAGTGCTCGCGGGAATCAAACTTCGGACTTAAAATTTCTACCCAGCAAGATGGCGAGCCTTCTGTCGTGAAGCATTTCGATCTGAAGCGATACACGGGGCGCTGGTACGAGATTGCCGCCTTCCCGTCGCTCTTCGAGAAGAAGAACGCCGTGGACACGAGGGCGACGTACACCCTGAATGAGGACGGGACCCTGAAGGTGCTGAACGAGGGCTGGGTCGACGGAAAGAGGGACTACATCGAGGGCACCGCCTACAAGGCCGACCCGAGCAGCGACGAGGCCAAGCTCAAAGTGAAGTTCTACGTGCCCCCGCGGCTACCCATCATCCCCGTGGTGGGCGACTACTGGGTCTTGTACATTGACGCTGATTATCAGCATGCTGTCCTCGGTCAGCCCGGCAGGCAGTTACTTTGGGTACGCAACTTTCTTGTCAGGTTCCCTTCACCTTTTTCCTTCTTTGTTTGGCCCCGGTTGATGGTCGGAGACATAAGAATCCGTAGGTTTTCGCTTCGTCTGAATTGTGGATTCTTGTTTTGCAGATAATCAGCAGAAAGAGTCACATAGATGATAAAATCTACAATCAGCTCGTTCAGAAGGCTGCCGATGAAGGGTTTGATGTGAGCAAGCTCCACAAGACTCCGCAAAGCGAGACTCCTCCGCCGCAGTAAGAAGGACCCAATGGCGCCAGAGGCATTTTGGTGGGATCAAGTCCGTCCTAGGGAAACAGGGAAACTTTAATCTTGTAGCGGCTCTATAAAGATGATGTTGGAATTGTTTGTTGCCAATGAATAACAAAGAGAGAAATAGTTGGATTGGAATTGTTTGTTGCCAATGAATAACAAAGAGAAAGAAATAGTTGGATATGAAAAAAAAATGATTAATGACAAGAAATGGATTGATTGTCGCGCCCCAACTCCTATAAGAATAAGAGAAAGACCGAGTCATTCCGTGCACATATTCAAAGCTATCCACATGCGAAACTATAGAAAATTCGTTTCGATCAAACGTAATTCGGAATAAATTTCCAACCCCATAAATTATTATTTCCATATAAATTCATAGTTTAACAACTCGGAATAAATTTCCAACCCCATAAATTATTATTTCCATATAAATTCATAGTTTAACAACTCCTAAATTGAATCTCGCAGTTTAGAATTCACATAATTTTAACATAGTTTAACTCCGAAATTTCATCCAATTAGACGAACAAATGACTCGAAACTTTACTGCGTGCTGTGAAATGTAGTTAATCAAACTCGTCAAGAATTTTTGAACGGATGTGTACTTTCTGTTCTTTGCTTTTCCTTTCTTATTCTCCTTCTCTTCTTGTTATTGTTACGGCCTCCCTCTCTCTCTTTCTCTCTCTCTTTGTTTTTGTAGGGAAATATCGGATTCCCAAAAACTGGATTCGACACTAAATCGAACCCCTAAACTTGTGCGGAAGACGAGCCCGGGAAAAACACATGCATCACCGATCCTAAGGCACATCACAGAATCGAACGTACCTTGTTACCCACAGATTAAACACCGACGCCAATATGAGGAAGAGAAAACCGATCTCGTTCGATCCGATGACGTCAATTGGCCTTAAAGGGAAGAGAGTGTCGTCTCTTTTGTCTTTGTTCTTTCTTTTGGAGGGAGAGAGGGAGGAGGAACGTACGTACTGCCAAAAGGTACGTTCCTCCCTCTTTATTTCCCCCTTTTATACGTCTCCTCCAAAAAGAAACGTGTCCCTTCATCATATCCCTTTATTCATGGGCCCTAATATTGCGGGCCGGGCTTTTAGGCCCAACTTGGGCGGACGGGCCAACTTAGGCCCATCACAATAATTAATAAAACCATCATCTCCCACTCGCACATGGTGGGCCGAACAGGATCCTCTTTACCTCTCTTCAACATTCATACGGGTGAATAATCCGTGCGACCAGCATACTTTGAGAGCTCGTTGCTATACATCTGTTAGGAATATATAGCAGCTCATAATGGGCATCACACTTTGAGTAGATTTAGTATGCAGTACCCTAGATCGATCGATCACATTTATATCTCTCTCTTGATCTCCTTTTAAATAGTGATATATTGTATTCACAATTATGATTATCCCAAAGACAATCATAATTTGTCGACCAGTGAACACAAAACTATAATGTGATTCTCCAAATTCGATCTTCCTCTTTCCTTCAAACTCTCAATTTCAGTTCAGCTTGCTTTTCTAGAAATGTCCAATTAGATCGAATCAACTCATGACCATTGGTAACATCCTAAGATAGCAAACACTAAATAGAAATCTTGAGAATAAATAAAAGTCATGAGGGCATTAAAATTGAGGAACTCTTTTCCTCAAGAGTCTCACATGGCATAAAAGTTGAGATCAAACTTATGCCACTCTTATTGGTCGTCTCATGCATACGTAGTATGAAATACGTATTACGGTATTAACTCCTTTCCCATGGAGCGTATGTCTATATCTTCAATACCGTACATATGACAGTTTAGACATACCCAATGTCTAACTTGAGTTCACTTATCTACTTATTCACAGAATCCATCAGAACTCACATCTGGCATCATAGACAGATAAAGTAAAATATGTGGGTTATTTTACTTTCGGACATAGTCAATATCATGTCCTCATCTTAACACTTAGTTAAGGCGACATAAATATTTTAAGCTTGAGCTCTCGATTATCACCTAGATAATAAGCTTAAAAACCGTCTCATCTCTATTTATCACATAGTAAATAGAGGCGATTATCCGTGTGAGTGGGCTAATCTTATATCTGTCCGACATACTTTCTCAACTTAAAGTAATGCACTGAGCATTAAGATGCATAAAGATCAAATAAAAATTCATAGGCATTAATAATGAAAAAACACAAGTTCATAAATGTGAACAACTCAGGGAAATTACAATATCTAGTACATCAGACTCTACGCAATCCTAGAGATTTTACATGACCACAAAACACATCTCTAGGTATTGGCTTTGTCATAGGATCTGCTACCATTCTATGCATAGATATGTACTGTAAGTTCACATCCTTTCGTGTGACCATATCTTTGACAAAGTTATACTTGGTATCTATATGTTTGGTCTTGCCATGATATTTTGGATCTTTGGTGTATGCTATAGCTGCTTGGCTATCACAGTTAACCAATAATAGATTTGCAGCTTTCTCAATAACACCTAAATGATCTAAAAATCTCTTAAGCCAAACTCCTTCTTGTACCGCTGCTGATAATGCCACGAACTCAGTTTCCATCGTGGACAAGGCTATACACGTTTGCTTCTTACTGCTCCATGATATGGCGCCATTGTTCAGTAAGAAAGTAAATCCAGAGGTAGATTTCCTTTCATCTAAATCTCCTCCCCAATCAGCATCTGAATAGCCTTCAAGTCACATATCCTTTCCTTGGTAATTCAGCTTGTAATCAGCAGTTCCCTTCAGATACCTCAGTATTCTCTTAACGGCTTTCCAATGTGCTTGACCTGGATTGGATTGGTATCTACTCACCATTCCAACTGCAAAACATATGTCAGGTCTTGTACACATCATAGCGTACATTAAGCTCCCAACAGCACTAGCATAAGGAATATGTTTCATTTGTTCCTTCTCTTGTGGAGTCCTTGGACACAGTCTATGGCTCAACCCTTCACCTTTTGCAATAGGAGTGTCTATGGGTTTACAATCTTGCATACGAAATCGTTCAAGAACCTTATTAATATATGTTTCTTGTTAAAGGGATAATGATCTTTTCGAACGATCTCTTGAAATCTTAACTCCAAGAATGTATGCAGCCTCACCCATATCTTTCATCTCAAAGTTGGAGGATAACCAACTCTTGACAGTATGGACAAACTCCTTATTGCTTCCGGCTATTAGTATATCATCAACATATAATGATATGATCACAAATTGATCTTTGGATCTTTTGATATATACACAATGATCCTCATCAATCATCATAAAATCATATGCCATTATGGCATTATGAAAACGTATATACCATTGTCTTGACGACTGCTTAAGGCCATATATCGATTTCAAAAGTCGACATACCTTTTCTTCTTGACCTTTTGTAATGAAACCAACAGGTTGTTCCATATATATTTTTTCCTCTAATTCTCCATTGAGGAAAGCAGTCTTTACATCCATTTGATGTAACTCAAGATCCATACTAGCCACTATTGCCAAAATAATGCGAATCGAGGTAAATCTCACTACAGGAGAAAATGTTTCTTCATAATCAATTCATTCCTGTTGATTATACCTCTTCGCCACAAGGCGAGCCTTATGCCTTTCTATCGAGCCATCAGCTTTACGCTTTATTTTGAGAACCCACTTGTTCCCAATGGCTTTGCGTCCCTTCGGAAGATCAACCAGTTCCCAAACTCGGTTCGACTTCATTGACTCCATTTCCTCTTCCATTGCATGCATCCATTTTTCCTTACTAGGGCAACTTAGAGCCTTATGTATATTTTTTGGCTCATCCTCATCTTGTGGGGCAATCATAAAAGTTTCCTCTTCAATGTTAAAACGTCGACGGGGAATACTTTTGCGACTTGTTCGCCGTATGGGAGATTGTGCATTTTGCACATCGTTCCCCATTATGATCCCACTATGATTAGATAATGATGATGTTGTCTCATCATGTGGTTGTAATTGAGAATGAGTTGAATTCAATTCATCACTTCTCATATTACTCCCACTTGGACGAACTCCACTAATATCATTATCTTGATCCAAGCTTTCAAATAGAGAGTAATCTTCACCTATTTCGCCCTTCTTAGGAAATTCATTATCTAAGAATGTGACATCCCGTGATTCAAATTCAGTTATACTTCCACTTTCCTGCTCACCTATGAACACATACCCTTTCGAGTGTTCAGAGTATCTTATGAAAATACTCTTCTTTCCTCTGGGACCCAATTTCCCAAACTTGTGAGAGGGTTCATGAGTATAGGCAGCACAACCCCATGGCTTAAGAAAACTTAAGTTCGATTTTCTACCTGTCCATAACTCATATGGAGTGGAAGTAACTGATTTGGAAGGCACCCGGTTAAGTATATAAGCAGCAGTTAACAACGCATCACTCCAAAAAGTGATAGGTAAGTTAGCATGCGCCATCATGGACCTAACCATTTCCAGTAGGGTTCTGTTTCTTCTCTCCGCAACACCATTTTGTTGAGGAGTATATGGAATAGACAACTGTCTTTCTATTCCTTTTTCATCACATAATTTTCTGAACTCATCAGGTAAATATTCTCGACCTCGATCGAATCTCAATACTTTTATTTTCTTGTATAATTGATTTTCTACCAAGTTCATAAACCTTTTGAAACAACTCAATGCTTCAGATTTATGAGAAATCAAATAGACATATCCGAATCGAGTATAATCATCTATAAATGTGATGAAATAAACAGCCCCATGCCTTCCTCTCACATTCATCGGACCACAGACGTCAGAATGGATTAATTGCAAAGGAAATTCAGCTCTTTTACCTTTTCCAAATGGTTTTCTTGTCGTTTTCCCTGCTAGGCAATGCTCACATATGGGCAAATCGACTTTTTCAATATTGCCTAACAAGCCCTCTTTGGCTAGTCTATTCATACGTTGTTGGCCAATATGACCAAATCTAGCATGCCACACATTTACATCATTATCATATGAGTTAGGAGACGTGAGAAGGGAATAACAAACATTTGCATTAACATAGTCAATATCTAATACAATGAAACCATCCAGAAAATAACCACAACCATAGTAATTTGTATCCAAATACAAATCCACACCTCTATTATAGAAGTTCATATTAAAACCTAACTTGACCAACACTAAAACAGACACTAAATTCCGACGAATCTCCGGAGCATACAATACATCATGTAGGAACAAAGTGCGTCCACCACGCATGTTCAGTTGGCAAGTGCCAATTCCTTTTACTTCAGCTCTGGAGTTGTTTCTCACATAGATCCACTTAGTTTCAGTTGGTACTCGTCGGAATTCCACGAAGGATCCTCTATCCTTCGCTACATGGTCTGTCGCTCCTGAATCTACAGTCCACAAAGGATTAGACTCAGTTAAAAATACAGAACTTGACACATAAGCAAAGTTCTTAAAAGTACAAGGGGTGTATACCTTCTTTGGCTCACGACAGTTGTGAGCATAGTGACCCTTCTTGTCACAATTGTAACACTTCACCCTTGTAAGCTTCTTCATTCGAGAACGTTTTCCTCTTTCATGTTGGTTAAGCTTAGGTTTCTTCCTTGAAGGACCTGCTTCCTTGCCTTTCCCTTTATTGAACCAGTTAGGACGTTTGCGCTTGGAGCTCGAAGCTCCATGTGAGCTAGAATCGGCATGATAGATTTCAGCTTCCGGCTTAGCCGCCAAGAGGCGGTCCTCTTCCAGCTCAAGATGACGCACTGCATCTTCAAAGGTTTTGATATTCTCATTATGAGTCAGGTGCACCTTCATATGCTCCCAACTCTGAGGCAAGGAACGAATCACTGCTTGCACTTGCTGCTCATCAGTCAGGACATGGCCAGCATCTTTCAACTCATTAATCATGTTTGACATCTTTCTAAGATGTTGCTTCATAGTCTGACCATGAGGCTTCTTATAAGAATCAAACCTAAGAGTGAGCTGCCTCAGTCTGCTCACTGAAGTATGACCAAATCTTGCTGCCAACGTTTCCCACATTTCCTTGGCATTCTCAAAACGCCTAAACTCTCGCATGACGTCATTTTCCATGCTACTCAGCAACGTTATGCGAGCAATAGAGTTCTTTCTTTTCCATGCAACAAATGCTTCCTTATCTCTCTTGTGCTGTGCAGTGTTTCCTTCTTCAGGTTCTACCATGGTCAGGTTAAGAGCTTCTAGTGCCTCTTGCTTTTCCAGCACATATTGGATTTTCATGTGCCATATTTCATAGTTATCGCCATTGAGCTTCTCACCTTTGTTCAGCTCAGCAACTATGCTCTTTGTGGCTGAAGCCATTGATCTGAACATATCAGACATATATGCACGAATTATTAATGCCTATCATTTATGCATCCATTTTGCACAGACCCATCATATTAATGAACAATTTCAAGTAAGGTTTTAGAATCAAAATGTCACTATGTTTCCAATCATCCTCCAAAAATCCTAACTTAAAACTATCATTAATATAATTGTCTTATGCAAAATAAATTCTATGAAGCTGCAAAAACTTCTATGAACTACCCACAGCAATCAACAATAATAGAAAGCAAATAATATTTGACATACAATAGAATAATAATGCTTTCACATAATACAACTTACATATCAGTTGCAACATCAACAACAATCAGGTAGTAAACATTACATAAGATGTCCACAAAGCACACTAAATAAAGACCAGCAAAAAAAAAAAAAAACATCTAATACCAAGTCAACATATGAATTGGGAAAGATTTTTTTTTGTTCAATTTCTTGATCTTTTCCCTTGTAACAATCCAGTAATAATCATCTATAAAAGCCATCACAATTTTTCTATACGAAGCATCTCTGTTGACTTCCCATAAGCGATTTAACACTCCTTGCTATTCTTGTGGAAGAGTGTTCATGAAAAATCGCACCATCTCAGACTGTGGCATGGGTCGACCATTCCATATGACCTTTTGAATTTTCCCATTGACTTCAAGAACGTGATCAATTAAGTTGCCACTCTCCCATCGATAATCATTCAGCTCAGCTATCAAGCTAGAAAGCCTTTCCTTTTGATCATCGGTAATTGGGCGAATAGGTGTGCGCAACCTAAGGGGAGGCATTGTTCCTGCAACAAATGCATAATAAATCAGGGATTACATATAATTTACATAGAATTACTTGGCCAAAGAAACACATTCTTTTGCTCCTCCCTTTCCTCCCCTTTTTTTTTGGGGGGGTCAACGGTCGTCAACGGTTAACGGTCGAGGTCAGCCGGGTCGGATGAACCGACCCGGCACATGCGGCATGCGTGCAGCTGACGTCACGATGACGTCAGCTGGCGCGTACCTTGCATGCGCCAGCGACGGCACACGCGCACGTGCGTGCGATGCACGCGCCTGCCCCTGTGAATCGGCGCGTGCGTTGCACGGGCCGAAGACGCCGGTTCGTTCTGGCTGCGCGTGGGGGCGCGTCCGGTGGCCTTTGGCGGCGTTCCGCCACTCGTTGCGCTCGTCTAGGCGAGACCTTCCATCTAACGCCATCAGAAATGGATTTCGACTTATACAAACTCGAAAAAATGGATGAACAGTGCTCGAGTGTTGGGATTTTTCCGCCCCGATCGGTGTCGGCCGATTAATTTCACGAAAAATTAATAAGAAATCATCCATAAACATGAAAGGGGGGTCGGGAAAAACATGGAAAAGGATCGGGAAACAAGAATTAGGGCTCTGATACCAATGTTGGGAAATATCGGATTCCCAAAAACCGGATTCGACACTAAATCGAACCCCTAAACTTGTGCGGAAGACGAGCCCGGGAAAAACACATGTATCACCGATCCTAAGGCACATCACAGAATCGAACGTACCTTGTTAGCCACAAATTAAACACCGACGCTGATATGAGGAAGAGAAAATCGATCTCGTTCGATCCGATGACGTCAATTGGCCTTAAAGGGAAGAGAGTGTCGTCTCTTTTGTCTTTGTTCTTTCTTTTGGAGGGAGAGAGGGAGGAGGAACGTACGTATTGCCAAAAGGTACGTTCCTCCCTCTTTATTTCCCCCTTTTATACGTCTCATCCAAAAAGAAACATGTCCCTTCATCATATCCCTCTATTCATGGGCCCTAATATTATGGGCCGGGCTTTTAGGCCCAACTTGGGCGGACGGACCAACTTAGGCCCATCACAATAATTAATAAAACCATCAGTTTTTAATCTCCTACGGTTCTTTTTTCTTTCGCTTTTTTTTTCTTCTATGTTTTATCCTCAGGGTGTAGAGCTTTAAAGCCGAAATTCAAGGGTTTTTGGGCTGGTTATTAAGCCCATTATTACATTGATGGTTAATCATGAAAACAAGTGATGGTTCCTATAAGATATTCATTACCAATAGATAGTATTAACATAAAAAGAAGCAAGAGTTGATCATGAAAAGTGGTGATGGTTATAATGAGGTATATATTTCCAAGAGACATATTGTTTGATTATCTAAAAATAAGACCAAAACACGCATTATTCTTAACTATAAATTTCTCTTTTTCATGACTCTTTTCTTCATGTTTTTCTATTATTTTCTTTGTTGAGAAAACCTCTTATGATATTTTGAAGTTGATAAAACCATCCAAGTATGTCTTATGAGCTTTATAGATGCAAGTGTTGTCCATAATTTAGGGTATGCTAAGACCCACATTATGGGAAGTTCATAAAGATTTACAGGTAAAAAGGTGAATAAGTCTACAGGATCTATATCACTAACGTACTCAGGTTGCCTAATGAGACGCTATTAGATATCATTGGGAACTAAAATTGATATTATTGGGAAACCAAATATAATCGAGAGCTGTTGATATTAGTGTTCACGGCCCGCACCGAGATAGTGCTTTACCACTAGTCCACTTATACCTTGAGTTAAGGATATTGTATAAAAAGCATCTATGTAACCACGATTATATGACCAATCATACATCACATTTCTTATTTTGTCCCCTAAAATTCTATTAGGATCTCTTCTAGAAAACGAATTTAGTAAATTCAAATTTTGTAAAGATGAATAAATAGGCTCATATAAAACCAAGCCAAGCCACTATAAACCTTTACAGGCATCGTTTTCTATCTCTTTGCTTATTCCAATTATTGTCTGATAGATGCGCACTGCATGATTGACATCACATGTTCTTGCGTATATCAACCCATTGCTTATATACATACATACATACATATATATATATATACATACATACATATATATATATATACATACATACATATATATATTATGCTTATATCAAACTTGACACCTATAATTCCGTAATTGTTTGTTAGATTTCTTGAAATCACCATTCACTCCCCCTCTAGGTGACTTTTTTAGCCACTACACTCTTTTCTTACACAAGTTTCACAAATGGCTTAGTCTCTTGGACATCAAAGAAGCAAACATATACATCTCATTCAACGATGGAATATAAACTTATAGCACCATTGGTAGCTGGTAAAGAGGTCGAATGGTTGTGAAATTCGCTATTTGATATAGAGTTATGGCCATAACCAATGGTAGCCATATCTTTATATTATGATAGTAAGACAACTATGTCCTCAGCATACGATATGATATTCGAAGAAAAATCTAGATATATTAGTTTGCAACATGAGTATGTCTGGCAATAAATTACTAATCAAATTAGTTCAGTAGTTTATGTTCATACAAATAATAACTTGGCCGATCTATTCACTTATGGACTTTTGAGAGGTTTAGTTAGCAGTATTGCCAGAGAAATAGCTCTTAGATTAATTGATAATAGTTAATCATAATGGAAACCCAACTTTGAAATTTCTAAGGAAATTTTCAAAGTTTAATGGGTAACAACAAACTATTGTATCTTAAAATCAAGTATTAGGGTACAAGGTTAACCATTCTTAATGAAGTTCAGGTTTTAGTAAGGCAAGATTAAGGTAACAAGTTAAGAACTCCACCTTTATGAACCTAAAAAGTGATGCCACTTCTACCAAAAGTTTTATGAACTTTTGCAAAAGTTCATAAACAAAGAATGTTGTGATCTACCTTTTCCGCTTGGAGAGGGCAAGGATATAGGTTTAGGAGTATTGCTTGAAGGCATGTCTAAGGCAAATGATCAGGCATGGACTCTTCGTTGGATGTTGAGATATTTGGTGTTAAGTCAAATTGACACTATAAGAATTTTTGACTAAGAAGTCATCATTAGCCAATTGAGATCAGCTAAGAAACCAAGTGATGTATGGGGTTATACCTCACTTTCTACTCAACCAGTAAATTTAGAGTCAGAGATTTAATCACACTAATTAATTAACTAGTGCCATTTCGGTACCAGATTTTATTCAATTATCAACCAAAATGTTTGGGCAGCCTTCTTGCTAATCATGAGTCCTAAAGTTCTATTCCTAACCAAACTAAAGAGAAAAACAAAAATCAATATATTGAAAGTGTGCAATCAAGTAATAATCGAAATACACAAATGATGGCCTAACATTTGTCTCTAAAAACATCAAAAACCCTATTATTATAAAGCCCTAAGAGCTTGTTCAATTTTGAGTCCAATTTTTTGACTAAAGATTTTCAAATTTTTTTCCTTCTTTCTTTAAGACTACACTAATCCTAAAATGTTTATCAAAATCCCTAAACTATGTGCATTATAATATAGGAAAAATCAAGTACTAATTCTAAACTAGAATTGACTCAAAAATCTAGAAAACCTACTCGAAATTTAATCCTCAAACCTTTTACCAATTTTTTTTGTTTTTCCTACTCAAAGTTTCTTGCTAAAAAGAAACTCGGCCCACGCACCTTTGAGAGACTAAAGCCAGCTCGAATCTACTAAAAACCACATAGGTCCAAGATCCATCACGTCTAATTAAGCCCGAAGGTCCTTAAACTAAACTTAAGCCCACTTAACTCCTCCTTCGTCCGCGCTACCTTTCTACGCTCCTTCCTATTCCCAGAACTTCAACCTTTGTTCTACACTACACGACCCAGACGAGAACAACTTCAACCAAAATGATTTATACGCCAAAGCCCCCCAAAACATGAACGAAACACGAAACAAAGTAAAACGATGATGGCCTAGAAAAGCATTTGATCATGGAAATAACTTGAGAATTGATTAACGAGATGTGATCCGTGGTAATACGCTTTGGGATGACAAAAGGAAATGAAATCAACTTGCACAGAGTTCTTCATGAGCATTTTGTCGAACAAGTTGAGCCTTTTAAGAACATGTCCAGATCCAATCCCCTTCTTACAAAAAAATTGCAACAAATAACGAAAACAAAGAAGAGAAACGTGAAAACAAAAAGGAGAAAGAAAATCCTCCTTCTCCCTGTAAAACCCGAGATAACAACCCCTTTCTTTTTAATGCTACCTCCAAATCTTAGAACAAGGAAAGAGAAAAATGGCAACAAAAATCTTATAAAGAAATTGCAACAAATAAGGAAAACAGAGAAAGATGAACAGGAAGACCAAAAGAAGAAAAGAAACAATTTCCTCCTTTCTCCCCATAAAACCCCGAGACAAATCCTTCTTCCTCTCACTGCCTGGAAATCCAAGAACTAGGATAGAGAAAAAAAAATGGCAAAGAAAGAGATGGAGGGCGTGAAGGGATTCTTTCTTATTGTCTTGCTGCTCTCTTCTGTGTTCATGTGTGTGCAGTGCTCACGGGAATTGAACTTCGGACTTCAACTTTTTACCAAGCAGGACGGCGAGCCTTCTGTCGTGAAGCATTTCGATCTGAAGCGATACACGGGCCGCTGGTATGAGATCACCGCCTTCCCGTCACTCTTTGAGAAAAAGAACGCAGTGGACACAAGGGCCGCATACACCCTGAACGAGGATGGCACCTTGAAGGTGCTGAACAAAGGCTGGGTCGATGGCAAGAGGGACTGCATTGAGGGCACTGCCTACAAGGCCGACCCGAGCAGCGACAAGGCCAAGCTTAAAGTGAAGTTCTATGTGCCCCCTGGCTACCCATCTTCCCCATAGTGGGCGACTATTGGGTCTTGTACATTGACCTGTTTTATTGTAGGTCCAAAAAGATCCATATAAATGAGCTACAAGACACGATTGGTAGAAACTTGATTTACCGGTTTAAAAGAACTTCTAACCTGTTTTCCCAAAATACGTGAAGTACACAATTTAGACTTCTGGTAAGCCATTTTAGGAAGACATCGAACCAACTTCTTAGAAGAAAATTTAGCAATTTGTTTCATATTCACATGTCCAAGCTTGCAATGCTAGAGATATGCTTCATCTTGAATTGAAATGAGGCTCTAGAGATCTCTAGACTTATGTTTAGAAGATAAATATTGTGATGTCTTCGCACAGTAAAGGATTGAGGCAAATCTCAACTGACTCTAGAGCAGATATCTTCTTGAAAATTGATTTTGAATCTTGTATCACATACCTAACTTATGCTTAGAAGATTATAATTCAAATCCTTTGCAAGTGAAACATTATTGATGATTAAACTTTCAATCTTCGTTGTTCCTTGTCCAATAATTTTTCCTTTGCTGTTCCCACCAAAAGAGACATTTCCTTATTTTTGTTTTTCTAGCTTCACGAAACTGCTTGAATCTCCAGTCATATGCCTAAAATAGTCACTGTCCAAGTACCATTTGCTTTTTCTTTTAATAATGACCTGCAGTTAGACGGAAATCTCAAATTTTCTTTGGTACCTAATTTTTCTTGGGTTTAGGATAGTTAGTTTTAAAAACAGCCTTTGCCAAATCCTTCTTAACAAATCTCCAAATTTTAGAACATTCATTTTCAAAATGTTTTGAGCTGTTACACTTAGAATATTTAAGAGTGTTCCGGCCAACAGGTTTTACAAAAACTTTTTGAAAATGATTTTTGTAAAAAGACTTTGGGGTCTTTGTCTAAATCTTTCCTTTACTTTGGGGAAATCAATCAAAGGAGTTGTTTCATTGTTCATACCCAAACCAGATTTGTTAAAATAAGGTATTTGAGTTGAAAATTTTTTCTCTAACTTTTTCAATCCTTTGGAAAATTTTTTAAAAATATCTAAAATCTTTTTTTTTTTAAAATCATTTTCTTTTGAGAGAGAATCAGCATTTTCTTTCAAACCCTCAAAATCATTTTTCAGATTCTCAAACTTTTCTCTCCAAGAGTCATCCTATTGCCTAAGTTTTGAATTTTCCTTTTTCAGTTCGGAAATCCTTTTAAGAGAAGATTTGAGGTTGGTGCAAAATTCATCTATATATTTAGAAACTTTAACATGAATTTCTTAGTGACTTACCTCAATTTCCTTGTCAGAATTTGAATCTGTGTCTGATTATGATTTTGAGTCTAATTTTGAGTGAGCCATCATATAGATATTTGCAAATTCCTCTTCGCTTTCTTCACATTCGATGTCACTCCAAGTTTATGCTTTAAGAGTTTTCTTGTACTTCTCATACTTCCCTTTCTTCTTTTTCAGCAAGGGATAGTTAGGCTTGATGTGTCCCCTTTTTCTTGCACTCGAAGCATAGTACATCTTTACTTGTTTCAACATCTTCCATTGATCTCTTCTGGAAATTTTGTTTGCTTTGCTTCTTCCAATCCAATCTTCTTCCTTTCCTATTCAGTTTTATGAATTTCTTTATCATAAGGGCCAACTCCTCGTCATCCATGTCATCGTCGGTATTTGTGTCATCATAATCAACATTAGACTTAAGTGCAATTGACTTCTTACCTTTTGGATCCTTTTCATCATTAATCTGTTCCACTTCATACGATTGAAGAGTGCATATCAGCTCGTCAACAGAAAGAGGCACGATCCTTTGAGTTTCCCTAATTGAAGTCTTCACATAGTTCCAGTCCTTTGAAAGTCCTCGCGGTAATTTGTTGACCTTCATTAGAGCAAAAATTGGTTAACCTTGATAAGCCAATCCATTTACAATTTCCGTAAAGCGACTAAACATATCACCAATAGACTCTTCAAGCTTCATTTTGAAGGACTCATATTGTCCAAGTAGAATGTTTATTTTTATCTCCTTTATGCGATTAGTTCCCTCATAAGTGACGTGAAATCTATCCCAGACTTCTCTAGCTGTTTCACACGAAGAAATTCTATTATATTTAGTAGGAGACAAAGCACAATATAAAAAACAAATAGCTTTAGCATCAAGAGCTTGTCTCTTGGTAATTTCTGCTTGAATGGATTCCTCAGCATCTTTGTCTATCACTTCTTTTCCTTTGTCTGAAGCTAATGCTGCCTTTGGATTGATTCCTCTTTCCACAACATCCTATTCCAAAGGATCTCTGGATCTTAGGAACGCCTTCATTTTATTCTTTCATATATTGTACTCTTTTCCATTAAAAAGTAGGGTGATCTGGTACTACTCTGTCCTTCAACCAATCCTGGAGCCAAGATACTAGCTATAGAATATCTTTAGCTTAGAAGTAAAAACACTTCAATAAGATAAGCACCGCAGCTCAGATACCAATTGAAAATGCTAGTATTACCACCTAGAGGGGGGTGAATAGGTGTAAAAACAAATTAAGTTAATAAAAGCAGTAAAAGTTATTTTCTTCAAACAAAGTCTGACTGACACCAGACTTCTGATATAAATTCATACTCAAATAAAAGGTTTTAGAAATCAGGAGAACTCAGAAAAATATTGCAACAAACAAATCAAGAGAGTTAAGGGAAGAGAAAATTGGACACGAGATTTATAGTGGTTCGACTTAGATCAAGCCTACATCTACTCTCCCACGCTGACAGCATTTTGGCTGAATTTCACTAAGGAATCAACAGAGAAATACAACGATTTAAGTACGATCACTCAGTGAAGAGTTTCTTTTTCTCTCACTAAGTCACTCATTTTGTGTTTTTCTCTCTTAAATACAATTTGTAAGCACTATCGATGAAGAACAAGTGATTAGAAAGGTCTCAAACTTTGGAATTTTAATTCTCACGTACTGAATTCTTGTTGAAAGATTAATAATCCTGAGTCTGATTATATCTCCGTTCTTGTCTTGAGTTCAGTTTGGATCTCGTTAGAGTAGAAAAGACTTCTGAAGTAAAATAGACTTTGACAGCATTCCATGATATAACACAAAAGTCTAGTATCCTTCAGAGTAATAGTAAGAATAAGAGAATGAAATTTTTGTCAACTTCAAAACCTGATAGTAGTTTTCTCAACAACTTGGTCTTCTACCTTGACGTTAACTATTGGTATGCTATCGTCGGCGAGCCCAGCAAGAAGTCTCTCTTTGTGTGTAACCCTCTTGTCAGGTTTTCCTTTCTTTTTCCTATTTTTCTTTTTGCCCCAGTTGATGGTCACAGAAATCAAAAGCCATACGTTTTGGTTGTTTGACTTAAAGCTCATTGGGCAGTTTGTACTAACTGAGATTTGTGTTTTGATTCTTGTTTTGATTCCTTCACTTTCATAGGCTAATTGGTGTGATTGTTGTTGTTGTTGTTGTTGTTATTTTGCAGATACCGAGCGGACAGAGTCATATAGATGATAAAATCTATAATCAGCAGGTTTAGAAGGCTATTGATGAAGGATACAATGTGAGCAAGCTTCGCAAGACTCCACAGAGCAAGACTCCGCTGCAATAAGGACCCTAGGGCGCTAAAGGCATTTGGTGGATCAAGTCCGTTCTAGGGAGGAAACTTAATTTTGTAACGATTGGATGAAATGATGTTGAAATTGTTTGTTGTCATTAAATAAAGAAGAGAAGAAATAGTTTGATATGAAAAGCAGTGGTTATTGCATGGAGAGAATGGATTGTCACATTCCAACTCCAACAAATGAAAATGGAAGAACGACATGGTTGTCCTTCCATTGAGAGATTGCGTTCTAAAAAACAAGCCAATATTAATATTCTATCAAAATGCATACACATATATGAGATAATAAGTATCAACTCATATACAACTAGCTAATCTCATATCCAAATTGAAGAACTAGAAAAACATTTAAGACGAATGATATGTGTAACCACAATCCAATGAATAATATATATGTCTTTTAAACAGATCGAACATCTACTATGCACATTTATAAAATGATATCAGAACTCACTTATCTCAAATCTAATATATAATATACATACAAGGTCAAAATGAGTCGTATCACTTTAACTTGATCATATATATATTAGAAATATTCCTTCAATCAACAAATAACTGAACAAATATCTAATCATGGTCAAGACTGTCAAGATCCCCACCTATTATCAGCTGGTTGCTTGGCAGCTCAGGAAGGATATCCCACGACCAGTATGTAAACCCTAAAACCCCTAATCGAGTTTACAATGATAATGAGCATCAAACGATTATCCTTTAATATTCCACAAACCAAATCTAGAATTCATTTGATAAATTAGAACATATTTTACAAATTACCCATTTCATAAACCTAGTTCACACACGCACGCATGCAGCACGCATGCAGCACGCACGTAGCATGCACGCAGCACGCACGCAGCACGAACGCAGCACGCACGCACGCATGCACATTTATAATATTCACATAACCTTTCACATTTCAACCTTTCACATTTATAATATATTGAATATCTATAATTTTCAAGACACACACAGTAGGCTCGCGTATCTCTTACCACCGTCCCACGTATCTCTTCAGATGAAGTCCCTTCACCACAGTAGGCTCGTTGTCGAGCTGGTAAAAGGGATTGAGTCCAGAGTTCGATCCCCGTGTGCACAGCACACACGTGAACGTAGAAGGAGAAAGCAGCGAGACTAGAAGAAAGAGTCCCTTCATGCCCTCCATCACTTTCTTTGCCTTTCCTCTCTTTCCTAGTTGTTGTGTTTCCAAGTAGCGAGAGGGAGAGGGACTTGTCTCGGGGCTTTATGAACGAGAAGGATGATTATTATTTTTTTCTCCTTTTAGTTTTCCTGATTTGTTGCAATTTTTGTATAAGATTATTTCCCAATTTTCCTATGTCCTTATGACGTGCACGATTGTGGACCTTACGTATGTGGGGAACTAATGTTCTAGAGTGTTCTTGTTCGGGAGTTTTTCGGCAGGATAGGAGTAACTTAAAAGGGAATTTCGTGAAGGGCAACGCCTACAAGGTCGACCCGAGCAGCGACGAGGCCAAGCTGAAAGTGAAATTCTATTTGCCTCCGTCCAATCCCACCAACACCGTGGTGGGTGACTACTGGGTCTTATACCTTGACGCTGATTATCGGTATGCTATCGTTGGCGAGCCCAGCAGGACGTCTCTCTTTGTATGTAACCTTCTTGTCAGGTTTTCCTTTCTTTTTCTTTTTTCCTTTTTGCCCCAGTTGATGGTAAGAGAAATCAGAAGCCAAAGGTTTTGGTTTTATGACTGATGGTTCATCGGGCGGTTTTTGCTAACTGAGATTTGGTTTCTAATAATAATAATAATAATAATAATAATAATAATAATAATAATAATTATTATTATTATTATTATTTTGCAGATACTGAGCAGACAAAGTCATATAGATGATAAAATCTATAATCAGAAGGTTCAGAAGGCTGTTGATGAAAAAAATGATGTGAGCAAGCTCTGCAAGACTCCACAGAGCAAGACCCGGCCGCCGCAGTAAGAAGGACCCTATGGCGCTAGAGGCATTTGGTGGATCAAGTCCGTTCTAGGGAGGAAACTTAATTTTGCAGCGGCTAGATGAAATGATGTTGAAATTATTTGCTGTCATTAAATAAAGAAGAAAATAAATAGTTTGATATGAAAAAGCAGTGGTTATTGCATGAAGTTATTGCGTGAAGAGAATTGATGGTCACTCTCCAACTCCAACTGACGAAAATGCAAGAACGACATGGTTGTCCTTCCATTGGGAGACTACGTTCTCAAACACAAACCAACGGTAATATTTAACAAGTATCAACTCATATACAAGTAGCTAATCTCATACCTAGATTGAAGAACTAGAAAAACATTTAAGATGAATGGTATGTGCAACCACAACCAAATGAATTGTACGTATGTCTTCTAATCAAATTGGGCATCTATTATGCACATTTATAATATAATATCAAAACTCACTTACCTCAAATATATATATATAAGATCAGAATAAGTCATATCACTTTAACTTGATCATATACATATTAGAAATATTCCTTTAATCAACAAATAACTTAACAAATATCAATGGTCCATTCCATTAATTAATCTCGAGCTGAATATCTATTCATGGTCATGATATAACATTTAATGACAAAACGGCCAAGATCCCCACCTATCATCAATTGGTTGCTCAGTAGCTCTAGAAGGATATCTTGAAACCAGTATAGAAAGCTAAAAACCTCTAATCGAGTTTACAATGATAATAAGCATCAAACCATTATACTCCAACATTCCACAAACCAAATCCATAATTCACTTCATAATTTAGAGCATATTTTACAAATTGTTTCAGAACCTATTTCATAAATTAGGTTCACAAATTTATGTTAGAGAAAACTTCCTTATCTGTTTTGAAGTTGACAAAACGTTTCCTAGTCTGAAGACATCCAGACTCTACCATCAAAGTCTAAAGACCGCCAGACTCAAAATTTAAAGTTTGCCCTCATTGACAGTTTCTAGACCGACGAAGAAACATTTATCCTTATACGAGTTTATCATTAAGGATTTGGTTCGTATGGTTGAATATCTTTTCACGGCTGGAGATATCATCTCAAGATCTATTATTCGTATTGCAATTAATTCGAGTAATTTAGATTCGTTGATTGGCGAAGTATACTTGGAAGGTTCTACTTATGAAAACCTAGATCATGATTGTATGGACGAGCAGGATTGGTGGGCTATCTTCATATTCCTTAAATAACTCGAGATCTCCCTAATTGATTCTATCCAACGGGTAGATTGGAAGAACTCCTTTGGAAGGTGCCAACGGTTATGAAGGCATGAAGGAGTATATAAGGAAGACACTCTAGTTATTCAAGTGTGTGCGAGATAGAAAAATTCCAAAGTTTGAAGTTCCTTATTCTTTGCCGGTTCAACTGTTGAGTGAGAATTTGTACTCAAAAGAGAGTTTAGATACTTGTGAGACCTTGAGGAAGTATAGCAAAGTCTCTACACTGTGTAATCAAGGGCGTGAAACTGTAACATCTCTTTTGTTTTATAGTGGAATCCAGCTGATGGGCTGTTAGTGTGGGAGAGTGGACGTAGGCTTGGTTTAAGCCGAACCACTATAAACCTTGTGTTTCAATTCTCTTTCCCTTATCTCTTTACTTAATTCGTAGTCTTATTAATTAGCTTACACTCTTCTATATCTTAAGTCTACTGTTTTTATAAGTTGAATTAAATCGTTAAAGTTTTGTAAAATCAATTTTTACACTTATTCACCCCCTCTAGGTATTCATACTAGTACTTTCAATTGGTATTAGAGCCTGTGTACTCATTTAATTGAAGTGTTTTTACTTCAGAGTTAAAGATCCATGGCTAGTATGTTGGCTCCAGGTTTGGTTGAAGGGCAAAGCAACACCAGACCTCCTTATTTCGATGGAAAGGAATACAGCATATGGAAAAACAAGATGAAAGCATTCCTAAGATCGAAAGATCCTCTGGAATGGGATGTGGTAGACAAAGGAATCATTTCTAAAGTTATAACAGTCTCAGAAAGGGGAAAAAAAGCTGTAGAGGCCAGCGACATGACTCAAGAAGAGATAACCAAGAGACAAGCTCTTGATGCAAAAACAATTTACTCATTATATTGTGCATTATCTCCTACTGAATATAACTAAATATCTTCTTGTGAAACAGCTAAAGAAGTCTGGGATAGACTGCACATCACTTATGAAGGAACAGATCGAGTGAAAGAAACCATAATCAATAGTCTGCTCGGTCAATATGAAGCTTTCAAGATGAAGCCAGCAAAATCTATTACTGATATGTTTAGCCGTTTTAAAGAAATCGTAAATGGTCTTGAGTATCAGGGTCAACCAATCTCAGGACTCATGAAGGTTAACAAATTGCTGCGTGGACTTTCCAAAGAATGGAATCATGTAAAGACTTCAATAAGGGAAACACAAAGAATCATGCCACTCTCTGTTGATGAATTGGTTGGCACACTTCAATCCTATGAAGTGGAACAAATCAATGAAAAAGATCCCAAAGGTAGGAAGTCTATTGCCTTAAAATCTAACGACGATTTTGATGTTACAGACTCTGAAGACGATATGGACGATGAAGAACTTGCTTTCATGATAAGAAGGTTCAGGAAACTGAACAAAAAGGGAAGAAGATTCAATTGGAAGAAACAAAGCTCTCAAAGATTTAAAAACAAATCAACTGAGGATGATGAATCAAATAAAGACGTGATTTGCTTTGAATGCAAGAAAAATGGACACATCAGACCCAACTGTCCCTTGGTGAAGAAAAAGAAAGGAAAAGCTGAGAAATACAGAAAGGCACTCAAAGCAGAAACTTGGAGTGATTCTGAATGCAAAGAGAGTGATGATGATTATGCTAATATTTGTTTAATGACAAAATCAGAATCAGACTCAGACTCCGAAATCAATACAGTCTCAGATTCATATAGTGAAATCGATGTAAGTAATTTTAAAATCCCTATTAAGGTCTCAAAATACATTGATGAACTGTGTTTTAGTCTCAAAACCTCTCTTAAGAGAATTTTCGGGCAAAAAAGGGAGAATTCGACACTCAAGCAACATGAAATTTTATGGAAAGAAAAGTTTGAAAATTTGGATAAAAGTTTTATTACTTTAAAAGAAATGCAGACTCTCTTTGAAAAGAAAACACACTTTTGAAAAATGATATTTCAAGTATTTCAAAAAGGTTTTCTATAGGATCTGAGAAATTGGAAAATATTGTTTCAGTACAAAGACCTTACTTTAACAAATCAGGCTTGGGAATGACTTCTGAAACCATTCCTCTAATTGATTTTCCAAAAGTAAAGAAAAGAATCAAACAAAGACCTACAAAAGCCTTTTATAGAAATCATTTTCAAAAAGTCTTTGTAAAACATGTTGGCCGAATTGCTCTTAGATGTTCTAAGTGTAACAGCTCAAAACACTTTGAGAAAGAATGTCCTATGGTTTGGAGGCCTGTTAAGAAAGATTGGGCAAAGACCGTATATTGCACTAACTCCACTGGACCCAAGAAAGTGTGGGTACCAAAGAAAGCTTGAGTTTCTCTTTTAATTGCAAGTCACTATCAAGAAAAAGGTTAAATGGTTTTTGGATAGTGGCTGTTCAAGGCATATGACTGGAGATTCAAGTTGTTTTATTAAACTTACACAAGTAACTGGTGGAAAAGTCTCTTTTGGTGGAAATAGCAAGGGAAGAATTGTTGGATGAGGAATTGTAAAAATTGGAAGTCTCATAATCAACAACGTTTCCTTAGTGGAAGGACTCAATTACAACTTGCTCAGCATCAGTCAATTGTACGACATTGGATTCAAGATCAATTTTCAAGAAGGAATATGTTCAGGAACTAGCAAAGATTTTTCACAATCTTTTACTGGGTGAAGACATGGAAATATCTATTTTTTGGATATTAATCTAGAAAGATCTCATTGTCTTATATCAATTCAAGATGAAGCAAATCTCTGGCATTGAAAGCTTGGCCATATCAACATGAAGCAAATTGCCAAGATCTCCTCAAAGAAGCTTATTCATGGACTACCCAACCTGAAGTACCAAAAATCTGACTTATGCACACCATGTGTGTTGGGAAAACATGTTAGAAGTTCTTTCAAACCAATAAATCAAGTTTCCACTAATCGTGTGCTGCAGCTCTTGCATATGGATCTCTTTGGACCAACTAGGACTCAAAGCATTGGTGGAAAGAAATATTGTCTAGTAATAGTGGATGATTATTCACGATTCACTTGGGTCTACTTTCTGGCAAGTAAGTCTGAAACATTCTCTTATTTTTCAAAGTTTGCTAAGAAAGTGCAGAATGAGAAAAGGGTATGTTATAACAAGCATACGAACAGACCATGGAGGTGAGTTTGAAAATCAAGACTTTGTTAAATTTTGTGATGAATTTGGTCTTCAGCATATGTTTTCCTCTCCATACACTCCTGAACAGAATGGAGTTGTGGAAAGGAAGAATAGATCATTGCAAAAAATGGCTAGAACTCTTTTAATTGAAAGCAATATTTCTTCTCATTTTTGGGCTGAAGCAATTTCTACAGCATGTTATATTATTAACAGAGTTTTCTTAAGGCCTATTATGGAGAAAACTCCTTATGAGTTGTTCAAAGGAAAGAAGCCAATTGTTTCTTATTTTCATGTGTTTAGTTGCAAATGTTTTGTCTTGAAAAATGCAAATGATCGAATTGGTAAGTTTGAAGAAAAATCAAACGAAGGAATCTTCCTTGGATATTCAACATCCAGCAAAGCTTATAGAGTATACAACAAGAAGACTTAGTCTGTGGAAGAATCGATGAATGTCAAATTTCAAGAATCTATGCAAAATCAATCAATCTAGACTCAACCTAAAGAATCTGTACCTGCTTCAGACTCTACAAAGTCTACCTCCCCTGAAGCAGCTCAGACTTCAAAAGAACATCAACGAGCAAATATCAAAGATTCAACTAAAGAAAAAGCTCAGCAATCTGTCAGACCAATCAGCAACTGGAAGCACAAGTCTAGTCATCCTAAAGAACTCATCATTGGTAATATTGATGAAGGGATACGTACAAGATCCAAAAGGCATGAAGAGTCTAGTGCTGTGGCTCTTATTTCTGAAATAGAACCTAAAAACATAGAAGAAGCTTTATTTGATGAAAGCTGGATTGAAGCTATGCAAAAAGAGCTCAAGCCGTTCAATGTTAACGATGTTTGGGAATTAACTCCTAAACCAAAAGGTAAATATGTTATTGGAGCTAAATGGGTTTTCAGAAACAAGATGGACGAAAAAGGAAAAATCGTAAGGAACAAAGCAAGACTTGTGGCCAAAGGATATACGCAAGAAGAAGGGATAGACTATGATGAGACTTACGCACCAGTAGCAAGGTTGGAAGCAATTAGATTATTACTTGCTTTTGCTTGTTATAAAAATTTTAGGTTATTCCAAATGGACGTCAAAAGTGCATTCCTGAATGGATTTATCTAAGAAGAAGTTTATGTGGAACAACCTCCCGGTTTTGAAGACCCAAGGAAACCAAACTCTGTATTCAGACTGAAAAAGGCTCTCTATGGTTTAAAGCAAGCACCTCGAGCTTGGTACGATAGGTTAAGTAAGTTTTTAATCCAAAATGGCTTTGTTAAAGGTAAAATGGACACTACTCTGTTTATTAAAAGGGAAGGTAAAATTTTTTTACTTGTTCAAATTTATGTTGATGATATAATATTTGGATCACCTAACGAAAATCTATGCAAGAAATTCTCTAAGTCTATATAGGATGAATTTGAGATGAGCATGATGGGTGAATTATCTTTCTTTCTCGGACTACAAGTAAAGCAATTGAAGGAATGGATTTTTATTCACCAAGAAAAATATGCGAAAGAACTTGTTAAAAAGTTCAGTTTAGATAATTGCAAAAAAACTGAAACACCAATGTCTAGTTCTTTGAAGTTGGATAAAGATGAAGGATGAAAGAAAGTTGACCAGAAATTTTACAGGAGTATTATTGGTTCACTTCTTTATCTTACTGCTTCTAGACCTGACATTTTGTTTGGTGTTTGCATTCGTGCCAGATTTCAATCGGATCCAAAAGAATCTCATCTAAGTACTGCAAAACGCATCATCAAATACGTTGCAACAACTTCTAAGTTAGGTCTATGGTATCCCAAAGAAGGAGACTTTACTCTCCTTGGATATTCAGACGTAGATCTAGCAGGTTGCAGAGTTGAAAGAAAGAGTACTTCCGGTACTTGTCAATTGCTTGGTAACAAGACAATATCTTGGTTTTCAAGGAAGCAAAGCACAGTAGCTCTTTCAACAGCAGAAGCAGAATATGTGGCTCTTGGAAGTTGTTGTTCTCAAATCTTATGGATAAAACAACAACTGAGAGATTTCGGAATCAAAGACTCTTGCACTAAGATCAAATGTGACAACACCAGTGCGATTAATCTCACCAAAAATCCAATTCTTCATTCAAGAGCAAAGCACATAGAGATTCGACATCATTTTATTAGAGATCATGTTTAAAATGGAGAAGTAATGATTCAATTCATTGACTCAAAGAATCAACTGGCGGACATATTTACAAAACCACTGGAGAAAAATCTATTTGAGTTTATTCGCACCAGACTGAATATCATATCTCTTACTCAGTAGAATCTGGATGTGCACAAGACTCAAAAGGTAAAAGTCTGAATGTGTTCAGACTCAGAAGACCAAGAGTTACGACTGTAAGTTGTTTCTATTTTAAATTTAAAAAAGGTACGCTTATCTATTAGCTGTTAATTGATTGGAATTATCTTTCCAAGTTTTCTTTACTTTTTCAAAAAGGCAGTTATCGATTTTGAAAATTCAGTTATTTTCAAAAAGGGAAGTTATTCAGTTTAAAAAGGTATATTTATTTTCCTTTTGTGACGCTTCGTTTATCTCGCCTCACTTGCTTTATATACTGCCGAGACTCATCTTCTTCACTTTTACACTAAAACCCAGAATACAAAATTCATATTTGTTTTCACTTTCATTCTCGATCCGTTCAAAAGTTTTCACCTTTTTTCGAGCAAGTTAGTGAATTCCTCCCTTGAAGCGACAATGTCTACAAGAAAGTCTTCAAGGATTGCAAGCAGGGGACCACGACATATGCCTGAGGGTCCTACCCACTTTGACTTGACTGAGGAAGAAGATTCTTCTCCACCACTGCGTCTGAGTCAGCATCAATATTCTCAGCAACGTCAATCTTCTCCATCGACTCAACCGGAAGATGAGGTTATAGAAGAGGCTGAACCTGTAAGAACTCTAACTTCTAAGGTTGCTTTCAAACTCTACTCTAATCTGAAGAAATGAAGAACGCCGATGTCTTTGATCGATGAATTCTTAAAAGATAGAGGATACAAGAATGAAACCTTGTTTTTACTGGAGTTGGAAAGGCTGGGAGTTGTAAAGAAAGGGTCAGCTGAAAGAACCTTTGCAAACATACCGAGTGACCCATTCTATGGCACTGCAAATCAACCACAAGCTCTGGACAACGATGAAAGGATGTTTACTCATTTTCAGCCTAGATTGGGAGTGGCTGCAAATATTACTGATGGATCTAATCTGTTTAAATCGAAGAGTCACAAGAAAGTTTATTCGAATCTTTTGAAGAGAGGGGTGATGAACCCTAGAACTGTTGACTTTGATTTCCTTGATTCGATTAAGGTAACTCTGCGCGAGAAGTTTGCCTTACTACAACTAGAAAGGTTCTGTTCTGAATCCACCGTTGCATTTCCAGAACTCACTGCATACTTTTACTTGAATCTATGTTTCTTGGATGCACATAGTTTTTCTTTCATTGTGAAGGAAAATGAATTTTTGGTGAATACAGACACCTTGGCTGATATAATTAGGATGAAAAGAACGAGTTTCCAACCAATTAGTGTGTCTATTGCTCATGCTATTCTGTCGTTGGTGAGAGACAGGGATGTTGAAGGCAAGATTTCCTATTCAAGGATGAGTGCTTCTAACATTCTGCCGCACAAGATTGTGATTAACTGCATTCGTCCCAAATCGACATCCAAGACTAATGTTTCTTGATCTGAAGCTAAATTGATGTGTGCCATCAATACTAGATTTAAATTCTCTCTGCCTCACACCATAATGTTTCATATGTACCGAACTGTGGTGAAAGATAAGGGACAACTCCCTTATTCTGCTCTTATCACACGTCTCTTTAGACACTTTAAAATTCACATATCTACACCATTATGCTTGAAAGCCATCTCTCCAATGGTAATTGGTTTCAAAATGGTGACAAAGATGCGTTTGAAAGAGCTGAATAAAATGTTTGAATGTATGAAGGAGAAGTCTCCCTTTAAAGCAAAACAAGACTCTGCTGCTGCTAAGAGAAAAGGTAAGGAGCCCATGGTTGCTCCTGTAAAGAAGAGAAGATCTCTCATCTTGCAAGATGAAGAAGATGAAGATGAACTGACTCTTTCTGCCTTAAGAAATTTAAAGAGTTTTGTCAATTTTCATGAGAGAAGAGATGAGCCAGAAGAAAGAGAAAAAGGGAGAGAAGACTCGGAGAAAGAAGAAGAACAGAGGAGGACAGAGGAAAGAAGAGAAGAAGAAGAAGAAGAAGAAGCAAAGGAAGAGAAAGAAGAAGAGGAGGAGGAGGAAGAAGAAGATGAGGAAGAAGAAGAGAGAGAAGGAGGACAAGATAAGGGTCCAGAAGACTCTTTCGAACCAACCTTGGCTATCTCCCTGTCTAGTGAATCTGAGATAGGAGGAGCGGGATCTGTTGTTGCTAATCTTTCTGAAGCTGAGGAAAACTTACCTACTCCACCTGAAGGCATCAAAACAAGGGGAGCTGTTGGTTAAAAAGGTATTTCTTCACCTTTATTTGCTAGTGATGTAAGTCGTTCTGCAGCAGACCTAGAGGATGTGTATGCCTCGCACTATCCAGAAGACAATCATGGTGGACCATCTGCTGAAGCTCCATCCTTTCTCAAATTCCTTGAGTTGAACTCGGCTGGCCCTAGTAATACAACAGCTCAAACAGCAGACTTTTCAAGGCTGCTGGAAATTCTATTGGATGTTAGGAATCAGCAATATGTTATGGGATTTAAGATGCAGGATCTCAAGAATGCTTTTAAGGCAACTTCAGTGTCTTTGCATGACCAGTTGAACGCCCTGAAGAATCAAGTACAGTCTAATGTGCAGGGTGAAGCTTTTCAGTCACTGAGGCAGAGTTTTGAAAGGCTTGAGAAGACAGTGCATTCTATGGGAGAATTTGAGCTTGTTCGCCTTCCCAAACAGTCATGATTTCTACTCCATTTTCAATCCATCTCTTTTTTAGTTTGTTCTCCACTTTTTGTTGTTGACAAAAAGGGGGAGAGGTTTTATGCAGATTTGGTTGACTTATTTTGATGACTTGGTTTTGAACTTTATCTTTTGTTTGGTGTGGTTATGATTCGGACTGTTTTGAACTGATGATACTTGCAAGTAACTTAAGCTATTATTGATTATGTTAAAGATAGTTGTGCTTACAAGACTAACACGTTTTCTGTGGTTGCAGAATCGCCACTATCCTTATTCTAATATCTAATTATCTTGTATGAGAAATCTTGGTTTGCTTAAGTGTTATTTTGCAGGTCAAAGTGTCCAAATCTGAGGGAAAGTTTTGTCACCATAAAAAATGGGGAGATTGTTGGAGAAAACTTCCTTATTTGTTTTGAAGTTGACAAAACGTTTCCTAGTTTGAAGACATCCAGACTCTACCATCAAAAGTTTGAAGACCGCCAGACTCGAGATTTAAAGTCTGCCCTCATTGACAGTTTCTAGACCGACGAAGAAAAACTTATCCTTATACGAGTTTATCATTAAGGATTTGGTTCGTATGGTTGAAGATCTTTTCACGGCTGGAGATAGCATCTCAAGATCTATTATTTGTATTGCAATTAATTCGAGTAATTTAGATCCGTTAATTGGCGAAGTATACTTGGAAAGTTTTACTTATGAAAACCTAGATCCTGATTGTATGGGCGAGCAGGATTGGTGGGCTATCTTTATATTCCTTAAATAACTCGAGATCTCCCTAATTGATTTTGTCCAACGGGTAGATTGGAAGAACTCCTTTAGAAGGTGCCAACGGTTATGAAGGCATGAAGGAGTATATAAGGAAGACACTCTAATTGTTTAAGTGTGTGCGAGATAGAAAAATTCCAAAGTCTGAAGTTCCTTATTCTTTGCTGGTTCAACTATTGAGTAAGAATTTGTATTCAAAAGAGAGCTTAGATACTTGTGAGACCTTGAGGAAGTGTAGCAAAGTCTCTACACTGTGGAATCAAGGGCGTGAAACTGTAACATCTCTTTTGTTTCATAGTGGAATCCAGCCAGTGGGCTGTCAGTGCGAGAGAGTGGACGTAGGCTTGGTCTAAGCTGAACCACTATAAACCTTGTGTTTCAATTCTCTTTCCCTTATCTCTTTACTTAATTCGCAGTCTTATTAATTAGCTTACACTCTTCTATATCTTAAGTATATTGTTTTTATAAGTTGAATTAAATTGTTAAAGTTTTGTAAAATCTGTTTTTACACCTATTCACCCCCCCTCTAGGTGTTCATACTAGTTTTTCAATTTATACATATAAATATATAACCTTTCGTAAAATGTTTCTAGAACGATTCACAAATAACCAAATAGTAGTGTTGACACCTAAATTTTGGCGATTCAGTCATTTATTTATTGCATTAAAAAATTAAGGATTAATTTTTAACCCCTTAAAAAAATAGAATTAAGTTGCATAGCATATAATTTTAGGTGCATTTATTTATTATTATTGTATTTGCATTAGGCTAGTGGCAGATGGGTTGGATTGGATGGTTCTGAACTTTAATTTGGCAAGTCGGACTAAGCTCACAAAAGAAGCAAATTGGCCCAAGTCCGAATCCTCGAGGAGATTTTATGGATTCATCTTTGCGAGATTTCAAATTTGAAAAAAAAAATCCTATTGCAATTTTCAAAAAATTGGTAGAGAATATTCATTTTTTGCAAAGGAAATCTAGAAGAGATGTGGAAAATAAAAAGTAATATTGCATGCGAAAAAGAAATCTTCGTGGATGTTGATTTGAAAATGATTCATGGATGTTGATTTGAAAAGGAAATTGAAACTCTAATTCTTGGCCTATAAAAAGGTTGTTCGTGTAGGGTTTTGGGGGGCCACACACATTAAATATACGGCCACACAAGGGGCTTCTTCTTGGGTTTTCTAGGTCAAAAACTCAAGCCAAAGAGGAAATATTCTTTTTGTTCGTTTTTAGGGGGGGTTTTTTTATTTTGATCACGTCGAAGGGGTTTTCTTTTCTCTCTTGGTTTCTAGGTGAAGAAATTCAAGCAAAAAAAGAGAGAAAATCAACAAAAGGGTTTTTCCTTGAGAAAATATTGGGTGGGTTTTACCCTCCACGTAGGCCAAATGTATCACCATACAAAAGTCGACACGTGGCAAATTTGGGCCCACCTGTCAGCGCCCACTCTCTCTATTAACGCTCCATCTCTCTCCCATTTACTCTCTCTCCTCCCCTCCGTTTCTCCCCCTCTTCTCTCTCCACTTCTCTTTTCTTTTTTCTTGCATCTGCCATGGGTCGAGCTCGAGTCGACTCATGGCCGCTTCAGAACCGATTCTAGATTAACGCGAATTCTCTTCGTCTCCGAATCGGAACCACCAGAAGATCCATCGCGAGCGCTCCTCCTGTCGCTCCTCTTCTCATCCTTCCTCGACCTCCTCCGCTCCTTCTCTCTATCCACGCATCCTCTCTCCTTCTTCCTACCGTTACTGCTGCTACCGCCGCCGCTCCTCTCTCTCCTCTTAGAACCGCTCCGCTCCTTCTGTCGCCGGTGCCACCGCCGCCAAGAGGATTCCTCCGAGGCATTGGAGTCCGACGAGGACGGCGACGACGATTCCGACTCCGTGTCCGTCTCCGAGTCTGATCGCCGCGATGACCAGCGAGCTGGCCACAGTGGCCGCCACTGCCTTGACAATCGTCTTGCTTGAGGAAGATGACGAGTTCGGCGGCGACGCTTGGAGCGAGTCCATTACGGAAGGAGGAGAGTCGGTGACGGTGGTGGTGATTGGAGAAAAGAGAAGTAGAGAGAGAAGAGGGAGAGACAGGGTCGTGGGCAAGGGCAGAAGATGTCGTGGGTGGCGGAACAACAACAGCGTCGTTGATGGTGGAACAGAATGAGCGACGCTGGTGATGGAACAACAAGAACATCGAGGGAGGCAGATCTAACTGCAAGAGGGAAGGCGGTGGCAAGTTGCAAACGTCGGGTCACGTCTGCAGTGGCGAGCAAGGGTGCCGCAGCGCTCAGGGCAGCGGCGACGGCGGCGTGCCGGGAAAAACAAAGGCGTTAGGAGCGGCTCGTCGAGGTGGTGGGAAGCAACGGCATCGGGAGTGGGGGATACTCGGTCGAAGATGACCGAAGAAGCTTCATCCCTCGCTTTCTTTTCTTCTTTCTCACCCCTCTCTCTCTCCGCTTTTCTTGTCTTTTCCCTTGCGTGTGTCAAACTAACAAGGGAAATTTTCTTGAAAAAAGAGAAGTAAGAGAGAAGAGGGAAAGAGAGGTGTGGGCAGAAACGGAGGGGAGGAGAGAGAGTAAAGGGGAGAGAGACGGAGCGTTAACGGAGAAGTAAGCGCTGACAGGTGGGCCCAAATTTGCCACGTGTCGACTTTTGTATAGTGATACATTTGGCCTACGTGGAGGGTAAAACCCACCTAATATTTTCTCGTTTTCCCCTTCTACTGAAAAGTGCAGTAGAGGACAGCAAAGAGAGGGAGAGACAGGTGAGAGTGACGTGAGGGACGTTCGATCATCAAGGGAAAAAGAAAAAAAAAAGGGGAAAAACTTGACTGTTCATCTTCTTCACGGGTTCCCTCCGCTGATCACAGTAGCTGACCGCTGCGCCCGCGCTGCTGCGGCTGCACTGTCGCGCCACCGCCGCTCCGCCAGTCGCCGGAGTTCCCCCCTCAGACGCGACCTCGCACTACTGTCTCGGTCCGTTCCCGCCATCCCCCTCACCATGCCACAGCCACCGCTGCAGCGACCTGCAGCAAACTCGCGAAGTTGTCTCTGTCCCGCCTGTTGCTCGCACACCGATCCCTTCACCGGCGCACCACTGTGCCCGCCAGCCACCTCAGCGCCGGCTACTGTGCCGGACGCCGCTGCTCATTCCCCTGCGACGTCAGACCGCCCAGCATCTGAAGCTCGGTCCCTGCTCCACCGCGTCAACGCCAGAAGCTCTTTGCAGCAGATCCCGAGCTCCGTCGCGCCTCGCTTACAGCCCGCACCGACCCTCAACGACCCGATGTTGCTCCTGCTCCGCCCGCTGCTGCTGCCTCGCAACTCCGCCTGCACCTCAACCAATCTCCTTCGCCAATGCCTGCTGCAGCTGCGCTGAACCCTGCTGCCCGACGCCGCTGCTCACCACCACCGCTGTGATCTTGCGATGCCGTTGCTCTGGCTTCGCCGTGCCCCAAAGTCCGCGACCTGCAACGCCCTCGCCCAACTCCGCTTGCTAACCTCCGAGCGACGGCACCAGCAGTAGCTCGCGCCTTTGCCCGCCTGCTAGTCCTCCTCGCCGGAGCTCTGACGACCGTGCCCATCACCCTCACCAGAGCCCTTGGCGACCCACCACCATAGCAGCCTTTGTCAAACCAAGCCGGGCCACGTCAAGCTGCCGTTGATTAACCCGGATTTAGGAAACATCCCAATCAGGTAGTTTATTTTATTTTATTTTATTTCTTTACTTGAAATATTCATTTATGTAAGATTGAGATTTCCCGATATAAAGTAGCCTCTTAAATTAAGGATTGATAGTCCGATTTTCGCGCCCGAAATCCGCCAATCCGATCTCATGCTCGAAATTTGATTCGCGATTTATTTAAAATTGACCAACCCAATCTCATTCGCGAGATATGATTCGTCAATTTTTGGATATCAATTGTTGGATGTGCTGTCGTGGTTTGAGTCGATTTTGTTTTTGTAAAAAGGAAAAAATCCAAAAAAAATTTTGAAATAGGATTAGGTTCGTTTTAGAATATTCCTCATCTTAGAGTTATTTTGCATATCTAGAATTTGAGGTTTATTATTTCGAATTTTGAAAAGAAAAAAAAAGAAATGCATTCATTTAAGATGTTAGTTTTTTTAAAAAAATAAATTAAATTGCATGTTTAATTATGTGTCAATTTTAATTTCGAATTTCATAAAAAAGAAAATGAAAAAAATACTAGAATTAGGGCATTCTTCGCATGTCATTGCATAAGATAGCATGTTTATTTTTTTAATTATCTATAGGTTTAGATAGATAGGTTGCATTTTAGGATTACTTGGTTAAGATAATATTCTAGTTTAAATTAGGATTTGGCTTAACCTAATTCCTAATACAAATTGGATGATATCTTAGACTGCATAGATAATTTTCGCAGTATTCTTAATTTCGAATTTCATGGAAAATACCAAAAAAATTGTCTTTGAATAAAATAATTTCATTCTGTAGAATAAACTACATGCTTATATTTTATCTATGTCATATAGCTTGGGTCATTGGGTCATATTACCATGTCATATCATTTCATGTTAGATTAGTAGCATGCATTGCATAAAGCATGATTTTCATTAAATAAGTGAAAATAAAAAAAAAAGAAAAAAAATTTACCCAAAAAAAAAAGAAATTGCGTGTTAATTAAAAATCATATCTAGGATTGTCGATATGAATTCTGATCTAACATTGCAGATGCTTTCGTTACCATGAGGTAATTCCTCTGCTTTATCTATGTGTTAAATTGGTGGTTTGCGCACCCATATGATAAACTCACATGTTAGGGAAATAAATTAAAATCAATTGAAGCTGCCTGTAAAACATTTTTTCGAAATAAAAAGAGAAAGATACCGAAAGGGAGTTAGTGAAAGCTAGCGTAATTGAGTTTTTTCGAAATAAAAAGAGAAATGTACCGAAAAGTCGTTAGTGAAAGCTAGCGTAATTAAGTTCCCGAATTTACTTTACTTGAGTTTCTAATTGACCCACCAAGAATAGATTAGTGGCGATTCCTAATTGAAAAATCATTTGTATGTTAAGAACTTGAATCTAAATCGCGAATTGGTATGGGCTTGGGAGTAATCCATTAACCAAACCGGTTCACTCAAAATTTGATCGCGACAAGTAGTAAATGTCTAATCTAGATTTTATGCAACAAACGTTTCTCCCACGCCATCGGTCCGCTTCCCTAGACAGCGAACGCGTCAGCTGATGTTTTTTGCCCAGCTGTCTATCTCCCCATGAGAGAGTTGCTCAGCAGGTGGCATCGGGCGCGACGTTGAAGGCTTGAAGCCGCGCCAGGGAGAAGAGCTACGATCGCATCGCTTGAAGAACCCCAAAACACCAGCCGCTGCTCCTCATTTCCTCTCTCCACTTCCTCAGCCACTCATCTCAACTCACTCCTCCGTTTTCGTCTCTATCCTCACAAAGAACCAGCCGCACGACTCACTCGCTCTTCCACTCTCTCAGCCTCACAGCTCACACGTTCGCGACCACTCGCCACACTCGGCGACGCCATTACTCACGTCATCTTTGCAGCCGTAGCTTAGCCATCCCCGCCAAGACCTGCCAACTCTATTCAGCCACAAGCCGGGATTGTCCTCAGCCTCATCAAGCCGCGCGACACCATGTTTTAGGACTAGGGACAAGTAGATATCCTCCGTTCTATCCTATATCAATCGATTATATTTGGTGAGGATAGTTTCCTCGGATTTTCCGTGAATTCTGTGAATGTTGCATATGTTCGTATCTCGTTGAAAATTTTGAAAATGTTTATCCAGCTAAAATTTCTGAATCCATAGTATCGGGTCCAGGCGTATGTCGTGGAAGTATTATTTGTTGAACCTCGTATATATACTCAGCTTGAAATGTCGAAAAATTGAGCAAAAATTGTGGACATTGCCTAGGTCTGGTTCGGCCTTAGAGCGACCCTCGGTATTGCTAATTTTGTACTGACTTGTGTGATGTGAATTCCTTGGGACATCCCTACAAAAGTCATCCCTTATTAGCTGTTCTACAACATACTTTAAATTCAGATTTTTCGGATTTTATATGACAAAAATATATTTGAAAAATGACTGGGTCTATAAACTTGTTTTTGGGACACGAAACCGACCTTTCCCAAATCTCCATTTTTCACTGAATTTTTTGTTAAGAAATTAAAACAAGCATCCTTCATGAAAATTGTAGAGTACGTCCTAAACCATCACATATAAAATTTCCAGATTTTTTAAATTCATTTAGTTGGCTAGACATTCATCATTTTTTTTCTGTCATGGTGGGGAATTTCCTACTGTTTCTGTCTGGGTTACTAAAAATTGAATAGCACTGTATAAGCTGAATTGGACTTCGGGTCCTTCACAGAAAATGTTCCTCTGGATCTTGTCTATCTCATGTTAAAATTTCGTAATTTTTGAAACCTATTTACCTAGACAACATTTTCAATTTCCAAAGGCATGCGGAATGCCATTATAGTGCAAGTTTTGGGGACCTTGGGATGGAATTCTTTTTGCACCTTATTTGGTATTGTTTACTAGGGAATTTATATCAGTCTGGTGGTTTATAAGCGAATGAAGATTTGTTGGTTCCACACTTGAGTTTCCTTAGTAGTAATAAGGTCAATAGTATTCTTGAATTGAATTATGAAATTGTTGCACCATGGTATGAATGTATGACTTGAGAATGCCATCAGTCCTTAGGATAACGATGTCCAAGGTTGTAGTAGGGATGCTCGAAGGGGTAACTAGGTTCCTCCAAATTCCTAGAGGATGTAAGACAGTTCCCCCAAATGTCCTTGTGATGTCGGATGGATGCTAGACACCTAGGGGTTAACGGGCCAGAAGTTAGGGGCAACATGAATTCATCTCGAATATGGTCTTGGCAATTTTAAATTCCATTTGAGTTACTGGGTTACCTATTTAGAAAAGTTACCTCTTTTATTAATATGTTATGTTGCTTTTAAAAAAGGCTCTTAGGCAAGTTGATTTGGAAATGATTCCCTATGCTTTATATTAAAGCTTTCCTTGTTAGTACAGTGATTGATTTTTGTAATATAAAAGAAATGACTTTCTACTTGCTGGTTTAAACTCACTGGTTATTGATTGTCATTTTTTCAGATCAATAGTAGATACGCCAATCCTTCCTGCCTCTACGTCCATTAGTTATGGTGTCTCGGTGGACCTCACTTGGGACTTTTCCAAGTTCGTAGATCTGAAATTTTTGGATGTTGCCTTTATTTGGCGTATAGTGGTACTATCCATCGACATAGGAGTCTCGATGGGCCTAATACTCTTGGGGTTCCTTGCTGTCTATGCACGCGTCAGATAATAGCTTGTAGGGCTGATCCCACGCGGTGACGGAGATGACGATGATGGCAGTACGATAGACTGAGGCAGGGGCAGGACGGTGAAGCAGCAACTTTGGATCCAAGTAACAATTTTTGGGCATACCAGTGCTGAAAGGAAGTCCCAAGGTCGGGTAATATTGTGGGTGTACTTTTGTTGTAGTTCGAGATGACAAATCCTTTTTGAAATCCCTCGGTATACCTAACCATGTCACTTAAAGTAAATATATAATAAATTAAATGCGTTAGCTTGGTTTATATTTTTGCACGTGTCTCTTGAATGTTGAGTGTCCTAGGATATTCTTTGTCCATGTATGCTTCCACATGCAAAGGTGAAAGAATAGATCGACTACGCTGGAGATGTCGTGTTAGGGGCATCACATTAGTAGTACTCCCAATTACTCAAACTTTTGAAATATGCGTGTGCATATATGCACCGTCATATATACACTAATAAGACGAAGCCTACTAACAAAATGAAGTTGAGAGTTATAGCCTATTCATATATGGGCGAATAAAATCCCAAATAGTCCATTTTAGCATTACCGTGTCGAGTAGTGAAATTGGAAAGCCCTTGAAATGTGGTCCCTCAACTTTTAATTTGTTCAATGTAGCCAATAAATTTTTGGTACATGTTTAATTGAAAATGTTCAATGTGTCCCTAATCTTAAATTAATATAAATACTATATTAAACATTTTCATGTATATATTAAACATTTTCATGTAGTTCATGAACTATGTTGAACATGTACCAAAAGTTTAGGGATCACATCGAACATTAGGCTAAAATCTATAGATCACATTAAATAAATTAAAAGTGTAGGGATTACGTTGCACGTTAGATCAAAATTTAAATATTTATTTGTGTCATTATCTCATCAAGAAAGAATCCTCGACAATATAAGGAAATGATTTTTTAATTTCTTGAGACTCGAATCAAGACTCCATTCCCCTAGAAAAGAGTCCCATGAGCAAACTTAGACATGATCTACAACTAAAACTCACGCGAATAGGTGAAATTTTGATGCTTGAATTTTACCCAACTCACATATGCAAGGTTAAATACTTGACTCGAGCTCGACTCTTCTGGCTAAATTCATCTCGACTTTTAGCACAATTTAAGCTCAACCTAATTAAGTTTGTGATGAATTCCGATCCAAAATCGACTTGAGTTAGTTAATTAGTATATTCTAGTTTAATATCAAGTTCAACTCAAACTAAAACTTGAGCTCAAACTCTACCTTTGGGAAGAATACTAAGATGGAGGAACAATAACGATTATCTATTTGTGGATCACTCGAGTCTAGTATTTTCAAGCTCGGCTCAATTAGTAATGGTCAAGCCCCTCAAACTCGAAAAAGAACAAATGTTGACCCGGTTAAATGAGCTTGAGTAATTCATCAAATAGCTAAAATTCACTAGTGTGGCGTTCCCAAGAAAAATCAAACGGATTTGCAAAAAGGAAAATTATTACAAAAAAGATGAAATCGTCGCAGCTAGCAAAGGGTAATAGGTTTAATTCCCTAAAAAATCCCAAATTTTAGGTCTAATTCTAATTCTACCCCAAATTTTTTTTGTCTCAAGAAAAACCCCAAACTTTAGATCTAGTTTCAAATTTACTCCAATTTTTTTCTTAGAAAAAGCCCAAACTTTAGGTTTATTCTCAAATCTACCTTGGACTTTTTTTTTGTCTTAGAAAAAACCTCAAACTATAGGTTCAATCCCAGATCTACCCCAATTTTGTTGGAAAGAAAATCATCAATTTTTCCTTTAGTCCTAAATTTGCCCTCGTTAGCCTTCCATCCTAATGGTTTTATTAAATTGTGATGGGCCTAAGTTGGCCAGTCCGCCCATGTTGGGCCTAAAAGCTCGGCCCACAATATTAGGACCCATGGATGGAGAGATATGATGAAGGGACACGATTCCCTTTGGAGGGAACGTATTTAAGGGAGAAAAGAGAGGGAGGAACGTACCTTTTCGCATAACGTACGTTCCTTCTCCCTCTCTCCCTCAAAAACGCTCCAAAAGAAAAACAGTAAGCATAAGGCGACACCCATCTTCCCTTCCAGGCGAATTGGCGTCATCGGATCGAACAGGGCCAAATTCTCTTCCTCATATCGGCGTCGGTGTTTAATCTGTGGCTAACAAGGTACGTTCAATTCTGTGATGTGCCTTAGGATCGGTGATGCATGTGTTTTTCCTGGGCTCGTCTTCCGCACAAGTTTAGGGGTTTGATTTAGTGTCGAATCCGGTTTTTGGGAATCCGATAAAACCCAACATTGGTATCAGAGCCCTAGTTCTTGTTTCCCGATCCTTTTCCATGTTTTTCCCGACCCCTTTCATGTTTATGGATGATTTCTTATTGATTTTTTGTGAATATAATCGGCCGACATCGATCGGGGCGAAAAATCCCGACACCCGAGCATTGTTCATCCATTTTTCCGAGTTTCTATGACTCAAAATCGATTTCTGATGGCGTTGGATGGAAGGTCTCGTCGAGACGAGCGCGACGAGTGGCGGAACGCCGCCAAAGGCCGCCGGACGCGCCCCCACGCGCAGCCGGAACGAACCGGCGTCTTCGGCGCGTGCAACGCACGCACCGATTCGCAGGGGAAGGCGCGTGCGTTGCACGCGCGCGCGCGATTGACGCGCGCACGTGCGCGTGCGCGGTCACTGGCGCGTGCGAGGCACGCGCCAGCTGATGACATCGTGACGTCAACTGCACGCGTGCTGCACGTGCCGGTCCGTCCGTCCGACCCAGTCCGACCGGCCCGCCCGGTCCGCCCGGTCCGACTCCGACATTGACCGTTGACTGTTGACTTTGACAGTTGACCCAAAAAAAAAAGGAAAAAGAATCTATTTCTTTTTCAATTATGTCTATGTGGGTTATAAGTAATCCATTTTTATTCTGCATTTGTTGCATGAATCATGGAAAATTATGTATTTTCCCTTACGTTCATTATGGATTATAAGTGATCCATTTTTAGTTCTGCATTTGTTGCAGGAACTATGATCCGTTATGCACGGATATCTGCATTCCCGAGAATGGACGAAGGAAGTGCAAGACTTAAAAGGTTGATGACAGAGTTAGCTAATTATCGGTGGCATGACGGTGATTTAGTATCACATGTGGTCAGGGTCAATCAGATGATACAGGAAATCATCTAAAATGGTTATCTTATGCCAGATTTTGAGAAGGTGCCGGCCTTGATGAACACTCTTCCACTTGAATGGCAAGCAGTGTTAGATCGCCTATGGGAGGTCAACGTGGTCCCAGGTTATAGGAGGCTAGTAGTAACTTTTGTAAGAGAGTACTATAGGATTGAGTTAACCAAAACTTCAACCCTTAGATTAAGCACCACATGGCGCAGAGTAAATGCGCCTTGGAGGTGACATGAAAGCTCTCCAAAAGTTTTTCCATGGTTGACAAATGTGCCTTCAGATTTCTTAGATATTTTGACTGATAGATTAGAAGGGACATTCCCTATTTATTTCTAAGATTAGTTTGAGATGTTTTTGGGTGTAAATATCTCTTTCTATGTTGATATTTTCTTATGTAATGTTTACTACCTGATTGTTGTTGATGTTGCAACTGATATGTTAGTTGTATTATGTAAAAGCATTATTATTCTATTGGATGTCAAATATTATTTACTTTCTGTTATTGTTGACTGCTGTGGGTAGTTAATAGAAGTTTTTGTAACTTCATAGAATTTATTTTGCATAAGACAATTATATTAATAATAGTTTTAAGTTAGGATTTTTGGAGGATGATTGGAAACATAGTGACCTTTTGATTCTAAAACCTCACTTGAAATTGTTCATTGATATGATGGGTATGTGCAAAGTGGATGCATAAATGATAGGCATTAATTATTCGTGCATATATGTGTTCAGATCGATGGTTTCAGCAACTAAGAACGTAATTGCTGATATGAACGGTAATAATTGTGAAATATTGAATATGAAGATTCAATATGTGCTGGAAAAGCAAGAAGCACTAGAAGCTCTTGACCATGTTATGGAAGATCTTGAGAATGCCGTGCGCCACCTTGAGCTAGTAGAGGACCGCCTAACGGCATTTGAGCCGAAAATAGACATTTGCAATGCTGGTTCTAGCTCAGAAAGGGCTTTGAGCTCTAAGTGCAAGCGTATTGATTCGTTCAATATGTGGGAATGCAAAGGATCAAGTCCTTATTGCAAGAAATCAAGAGTTAACCAACACAAGAGAGGAAAACGTCGTCAAGTAAAGAAAATGCCAAGGGTGAGGTGTTACAATTGTGACAAGAAAGGTCACTATGCTCGCAACTGTTGTAAGCCGAAAAAGGTAAACACCTCTTGTACATTTGAGAACTTTGCTTATGTGTCAAGTTCTGTATTATTGGCTGAATCCAATCCTTTGTGGACTGTAGATTCAGGAGCAACAGACCATGTAGCGAAGGATAGAGGATCCTTCGTGGAATTCCGACGAGTACCAACTGGAACTAAGTGGATCTATGTGGGAAATAACTCTAGAGCTAAAGTTAAAGGGATTGGCACCTGCCAATTGAACATGCGTGGTGGACGCACCTTGTTCCTACATGATGTTCTATATGCTCCGGAGATTCGTCGAAATTTAGTGTCTATTTTGGTGTTGGTTAAGCTTGGTTTTAATATGAACTTCCATAATAGCGATGTAGATTTGTATTTGGATACAAACTACTATGATTGTGGTTATTTTCTGAATGGTTTTATTGTATTAGATATTGACTATGTTAATGCAAATGTTTGTTAATCCCTTCTCACGTCTCCTACTTCATATGATAATGATGTGAATGTGTGGCATGCTAAACTTAGTCATATTGGCTAATAACGTATGAATAGACTAGCCAAAGAGAGCTTGTTGGGCAACATTGAAAAAGTCGATTTGCCCATATCTGAGCATTGCTTAGTAGGGAAAACGACAAGGAAACCATTTGGAAAAGGTAAAAGAGCTGAATTTCCTCTGCATTTAATCCATTCTGATGTCTGTGGTCCAATGAATGTGAGAGGAAGGCATGTGGCTGTTTATTTCATCACTTTTATAGATGATTATACTCAATTCGGATATGTCTATTTGATTTCTCATAAATCTGAAGCATTAAGTTGTTTCAAAAGGTTTATGAATTTGGTAGAAAATCAATTAGACAAGAAAATAAAAGTATTAAGATCCGATCGAGGTCGAGAATATTTATCGATGAGTTCAGAAAATTATGTGATGAAAAAGGAATAGAAAGACAGTTGTCTATTCCATATACTCCTCAACAAAATGGTGTTGCGGAAAGAAGAAACATAACCCTACTAGAAATGGTTAGGTCCATGATGGCGCATGCTAACTTACCTATCACTTTTTGGAGTGATGCGTTGTTAACTGCTGCCTATATACTTAACCGAGTGCCTTCCAAATCAGTTATTTCTACTCCATATGAGTTATGGACAGGTAGAAAACCGGACTTAAGTTTTCTTAAGCCGTGGGGTTATGCTGCCTATACTCATAAGTCCTCTCACAAGTTTGGGAAATTGGGTCCCAGAGGAAAGAAGAGTATTTTCATAAGATACTCCGAACACTCGAAAGGGTATGTGTTCATAGGTGAGTAGGAAAGTGAGAGTATAACCGAATTTGAATCACGGAATGTTACATTCTTAGAGAATGAATTTCCTAAGAAGGGCGAAATAGGTGAAGATTACTCCCTATTTGAAACCTTGGATCAAGATAATGATATTAGTGGAGTTTGTCCAAGTGGGAGTAACATGAGAAGTGATGAATTAAATTCAACTCATTCTCAATTACAACCACATGATGAGATGACATCATCATTATCTATTCCTAGTGGGAGCATAATGGGGAATGATGTGCACAGTGTACAATCTCCCATACGGCGAACAAGTCGCCAAAGTATTCCCTATCGATGTTTTGACATTGAAGGGGAAACTTTTATGATTGCCCCACAAGATGAGGATGAGCCAAGAAATATACATGAGGCTCTAAGTTGCCCTAGTAAGGAAAAATGGATGCATGCAATGGAAGAGGAAATGGAGTCAATGAAGTCGAACCGAGTTTGGGAACTGGTTGATCTTCCAAAGGGACGCAAAGCCATTGGGAACAAGTGGGTTCTCAAAATAAAGCGTAAAGCTGATGGCTCGATAGAAAGGCATAAGGCTCGCCTTGTGGCGAAGGGGTATAATCAACAGGAAGAAATTGATTATGAAGAAACATTTTCTCCTGTAGTGAGATTTACCTCGATTCGCATTATTCTGGCAATAGTGGCTAGTATGGATCATGAGTTACATCAAATGGATGTAAAGACTGCTTTCCTCAATGGAGAATTAGAGGAGGAACTATGTATGGAACAACCTGCTGGTTTCATTATGAAAGGCCAAGAAGAAAATGTATGTCGACTTTTGAGATCGATATATGGCCTTAAGTAGTCGTCGAGACAATGGTATATATGTTTTCATAATGCCATAATGGCATATGATTTTACGATGATTGATGAGGATCATTGTGTATATATCAAAAGATCCAAAGATCAATTTGTGATCATATCATTATATGTTGATGATATACTAATAGCCGGAAACAATAAGGAGTTTGTCCATACTATCAAGAGTTGGTTATCCTCCAACTTTGAGATGAAAGATATGGGTGAGGCTGCATACATTTTTGGAGTTAAGATTTCAAGAGATCGTTCGAAGAGATCATTATCTCTTTCGCAAGAAACATATATTAATAAGGTTCTTGAACGATTTCGTATGCAAGATTGTAAACCCATAGACACTCCTATTGCAAAAGGTGAAGGGTTGAGCCATAGACTGTGTCCAAGGACTCCACAAGAGAAGGAACAAATGAAACATGTTCCTTATGCTAGTGCTGTTGGGAGCTTAATGTACGCTATAATGTGTACAAGACCTGACATATGTTTTGCAGTTGGAATGGTGAGTAGATACCAATCCAATCCAGGTCAAACACATTGGAAAGCCATTAAGAGAATACTGAGGTATCTGAAGGGAACTACTGATTACAAGCTGAATTACCAAGGAAAGGATCTGCGACTTGAAGGCTATTTAGATGCTGATTGGGGGGGAGATTTAGATGAAAAGAAATCTACCTCTGGATTTGCTTTCTTATTGAACAATGGCGCCATATCATGGAGCAGTAAGAAGCAAACGTGTATAGCCTTGTCCACGATGGAAGCTGAGTTCGTGGCATTATCAGCAACGGTACAAGAAGGAGTTTGGCTTAAGAGATTTTTGGATTATTTAGGTGTTATTGAGAAAGCTGCAAATCCATTATTGGTTAACTGTGATAGCCAAGCAGCCATAGCGTACACCAAAGATCAATAATATCATGGCAAGACCAAACATATAGATACCAAGTATAACTTTGTCAAAGATATGGTTGCACGAAAGGATGTGAACTTATAGTACATATCTACGCATAGAATGGTAGCAGATCCTATGACAAAGCCAATACCTAGAGATGTGTTTTGTGGTCATGTAAAATCTCTAGGATTGCGTAGAGTCTGATGTACTGGATATTGTAATTTTCCTGAGTTGTTCACATTTATGAACTTGTGTTTTTTCATTATTAATGCCTATGAATCTTTGTTTGATCTTTATGCATCTTAATGCTTAGTGCATTACTTTAAGTTGAGAAAGTATGTCGGACAGATATAAGATTAGCCCACTCACAAGGGTAATCGCCTCTATTTACTATGTGATAAATAGAGATGATACGGTTTTTAAGCTTATTATCTAGGTGATAATCGATAGCTCAAGCTTAAAATATATATGTCACCTTAACTGAGTGTTAAGATGAGGACATGATATTGACTATGTCCAAAAGTAAAATAACCCACATATTTTACTTTATCTGTCTATGATGCCAGATGTGAGTTCTAATGGATTCTGTCAATGAGTAGATAAGTGAACTCAAGTTAGACATTGGGTATGTCTAAACTGTCATCTGTACGGTATTGAAGATATAGACATACGCTCCATGGGAAAGGAGTTAATACCGTAATACGTATTTCATACTACGTATGCATGAGACGACCAATAAGAGTGGCATAAGTTTGATCTCAACTTTTATGCCATGTGAGACTCTTGAGGAAAAGAGTTCCTCAATTTTAGTGCCCTCATGACTTTTACTTATTTTCAAGATTTCTATTTAGTGTTTGTTATCTTAGAATGTTGCCAATGGTCATGAGTTGATTCGATCTAATGGGACATTTTTAGAAAAGCAAGCTGAATTGAAATTGAGAGTTTGAAGGAAAGAGGAAGATTGAATTTGGAGAATCACATTATAGTTTTGTGTTCACTGGTCGACCAATTATGATTGTCTTTGGGATAATCATAATTGTGAATTCAATATATCACTGTTTAAAAGGAGATCAAGAGAGAGATATAAATGTGATCGATCGATCTAGGGTACTGCATACTAAATCTACTCAAAGTGTGATGCCCATTATGAGCTGCTATATATTCCTAACAGATGTATAGCAACGAGCTCTCAAAGTATGCTGGTCGCACGGATTATTCACCAGTATGAATGTTGAAGAGAGGTAAAGAGGATCCTGTTCGGCCCACCATGTGCGAGTGGAAGATGATGGTTTTATTAAATTGTGATGGGCCTAAGTTGGCCCGTCCGCCCATGTTGGGCCTAAAAGCCCGGCCCACAATATTAGGGCCCATGGATGGAGAGATATGATGAAGGGACACGATTCCCTTTGGAGGGATCGTATTTAAGGGAGAAAAGAGAGGGAGGAACGTACCTTTTCGCATAACGTACGTTCCTTCTCCCTCTCTCCCTCAAAAACGCTCCAAAAGAAAAACATTAAGCATAAGGTGACACCCATCTTCCCTTCAAGGCGAATTGGCGTCATCGGATCGAACATGGCCAAATTCTCCTCCTCATATCGGTGTCGGTGTTTAATCTGTGGCTAACAAGGTACGTTCAATTCTGTGATGTGCCTTAGGATCGGTGATGCATGTGTTTTTCCCGGGCTCGTCTTCCGCATAAGTTTAGGGGTTCGATTTAGTGTCGAATCCGGTTTTTGGGAATCCGATAAAACCCAACACATCCAAAAGTCACGAATAGTCGTCCCTAATTTTTATATCCTAGAAAGGTTTTATTTTGAAGAAAATTTTCTATGTCGCCTTGCCAATGTTTATTTATTATCAATGTGGAAATGCCACGTTAAGTTGAGACTAGACCATGGGCAAATTTGAGAATAGGTTAAAATTTCGTGATTTTTTTTAGACAACACAAAATTCGGGGCAAATTTGGGAATGGACCTAAAGTTTAGGGTTTTTTCTATGACAAAAAAAAGTTTGGAACAGATTTGAAATTGTACTTAAAGTTTGTAGTTTTTTAGGGAATTGGCCCGAGGTAATAAGCCAAAGTTTGGAAAATGTGGTTAAATATGGCATTGTCTCGTTCACCCAATTAAATCAAGATGTACAAAACATCAAGAAAAATGTTGAAGTGTTTCGAGAGTTCTCAAATATATCTTAAGTAAGAGATTTCTTCTTTTTCCGAAATTATTCGTTGACGAAGTTAGATGAGTCGACGCATGTTGTCTACGGTCTTCATAATTATTGACTTGATTCTCTTTTAAGCCAATAAGATAATGCAGTCCTTTCAAGGCTTGAATCTGATTTCGCACTCGACATGCATTTGGTCCTTCCTTGATGTTTTTCCATGAAGTCGACACATGAGAAATAGACCCTTTTCTAGGCTGCCAAGTTTCCCAGTTCGCCAAATTCAAATTTGCTGCTCCCTTGAAAATCAACAAGCCGTTTTTATCCACAAAATACGAAATTCACAGATAATGTCCAAATAAAAAGGAAATTGGCAGATTATATGGAAATTGGCGAATTTTATGGTACATGACCTAAATTTTCCTTTTAAGTTATTCTTATCCTCCGAAAAAAAACTTCCGAACAGGAACGCTCTAACATTAGTTTCCCACATACGTAAGGTCCACAATCGTGCACGTCACAAGGAAAGAGGAATACTGGGAAATAATCTTATACAGAAATTGCAACAAATAAGGAAAACAAAAAAGATTTGACCCAATTAAAAAAGGAAAACAAAAAAGAGAAAAAAAAATCCTCCTTTTCCCCCATAAAACCCCGAGACAAACCCTTCTTCCTCTCACTACCTGGAAACACAACAAGGAAAGAGAGAAACGGCAAAGAAAGTGATGGAGGGTGTGAAGGGACTCTTTCTTCTAGTTTCGCTGCTTTCTTCTTCTATGTTCATGTGTGCGCTGTGCTCCCGGGGATCGAACTTTGGATTCAATCCCTTTTACCAGCTCGATAACGAGCCTACCGTCGTGAAGGGACTTGATTTGAAGAGGTACGCAGGACGCTGGTACGAGATCGCCTCCTTCCCAACGTTCTTCCTGCCCAAGGACGGCAAGGACACGAGGGCCACGTACACTCTGAAGGACAATGGGACTCTGGACGTGTTGAACGAGTCCTGGGTCAATGGCAAGAGGATCTTCATTAAGGGCAACGCCTACAAGGCCGACCCGAGTAGCGATGAGGCCAAGCTGAAACTGAAATTCTTTGTGCCTCCGTCCTTCCCCATCTTCACTCTGTTCGGTGACTACTGGGTCTTGTACCTTGACGATGATTATCAGTATGCTATCGTTGGCGAGCCCAGCAGAACGTCTCTCTTTGTATGTAACCTTCTTATCAGGTTTTCCTTTCTTTTTCTTTTGTCCTTTCTGCCCCAGTTGATGGTCATAGAAATGAGAACCCATAGGTTTTGGTTTTATGACTGATGGTTCATCGGGCGGTTTGTACTAGTGAGATTTGGGTTCTGATACTTGTTTTGATTCCTTCACTTTTGTAGGCTAATTAGTTGGATTATTTATTTTTATTTTTATTTTTTGACAGATACTGAGTAGACAGAGTCATATAGATGATAAAGTCTATAATCAGCTGGTTCAGAAGGCTGTTGATGAAGGATATGATGTAAGCAAGCTCCGCAAGACTCCACAGAGCAAGACTCCGCCGCCGCAATAAGAAGGACCCTAGGGCACTAAAGGCATTTGGTGGATCATGTCCGTTCTAGGGAGGAAACTTAATTTTGCAGCAGCCGGATGAAATGATGTTGAAATTGTTTGCTGTCATTAAATAAAACAGAGAATAAATAGTTTGATTTGAAAAGAAGTGGTTATTGCATGAAGAGAATTGATTGTCACACTCCAACTCCAACTAATGAAAATGGAAGAACTGACAAGGTTGTCCTTCCATTGAGAGATTGTGTTCTCGAACAAAAACTAACATTAATATTTTATCAAAATGCACACACGCATATATGAGATCATTTAACAAGTATCAACTCATATACAACTAGCTAATCTCATACTCAAATTGAAAAACTAGAATAACATTTAAAACCAAATGGTATGTGTAACCACAACCCAATGAATAGTACGTATGTCTTCTAAACAGATCGAACATCTACTATACACATTTATAAAATAATATTAGGACTCACTTATCTGAAATCTAATATATAATATACATACAAGATCAAAAAAATTCGTATCACTTTAACTTGATCATATACATCCTAGAAATATTCCTTTAAACAACTATCAATGGTTCAATCCATAGATTAATCTGGCACTATATATCTAACCATGATCACCGCATAATGCCTCGTGACAAAACGGCCAAGATCCTCACCTATTATTAGCTGGTTGCTCAATCTAGAATGATATCCTAAAACCAATATGTAAAGTCAAAAACCCTCAATCGAGTTTATAACGATAATAAGCATCAGAACATTATGCTCCAGTATTCCACAAGCCAAATCCATAATTTATTTAATAAATTAGAATATATTTTACAAATTGTTTCAGAACTGATTTCATAAATCAAGTTTGCAAATTAACACACACACACTTATATATTTTCAAATTATTTCTCAAGTGCCAATGATCCCAGCTCGAGCATCAAGGATTGGGCCTTGGCCGCTAGGGTTCCCAAGCTCAAGCGTCGGGGTCCTAGTTGCGAAAGCCAGGTTTTTCAATTCCAATCACTAGAAATATGAGCACAAGTGTCAAGTACTTGGGTCCAACCTCGATGAACCTGGGCTTCGACGTCGATAACTAAGGCATAGAAGTTGAGTAACTAAAACATTTTCCGACTTCACTGGAAAACCTGTTGGGATATCTTATCTTGTTATTTGACAAATTTGATTGCACCTCATGCTGAGCTCAAAAGGGGGAATACGATTTCAATCCTCGTTTCATCCCAAAAGTTATTGTCTCATCTCAGTGCATGCTGCAGGCATCCCAAACCCAATTGGAAAAAATGACCACAATGTGCCAAGTACGACACTAGGACCTTTTGAGGGATCCATCCAAGAAATTGGATTAATCATCACAAAAAAGAATGGGCTAATTGACCTCCCATCAGATAAAGCAGTATGTGAAGGCGAGACATTATCATTGAAGTGATTCTATTCACACTCAAAATAGGCAACATCTCAAGAGCAAGCTATCGACCAACACTACAGAAAAAAAAGGGAAAAATGAAGTACTGCGAAGGAGAAGCAGTTCTGGAGAGGAGGGATAAGACGAAGAAGCCATAGGTTGCGTGAGAAAGATGGAGAAAATTTTCCTTATCAAAAAGGGGAAATTTCCTAGTTTTAGAAAACTATTTTCCATCGACCGAATATGCAAGATGTATTCATGACCACCTGATTTTTCATGCTCCAAACACTAAAAAATTTTGGAAAACATTTTTTTTTGGAAAATATTTTAATGGAAACAAACACAGCCTTAACTCACCACGTTCGTTCCTCATTTTGTTTAGTATATCCTTCTCAAGAAGCGGTCGGCATTCAGGAACTTTCTAGCCATTTTCCATTTCATAGAGTGGCCAACTTTAGTTACCACAAAACCATGCGTGCAAGTAAGGGCGCTATGACTTCCATTTTGATACGGATTTGGAAAGCCGAAATGGACACAATTCAACAATTCACAGTTTATGTTCAATCTATAGAAACTCCTGAATTAGAAGAGCAAGAATACATAAATTGTGTAGCTGAGCTCTTCAGGGTCTGAAGGTTGCATGCTTTGGAACCATCGTTTCTTCATCATGATCTAAGGTCGGCATAATATTCGTCAATCCAGCTCTGGATGATGTCCACTTCCTGCCTCCTCTGCTCAACAAGCCAGTTGGGATCATCTTTGGTTGCAAACCAAAAATCGACATGGTGGGCTCCTGAACATTGCATATTGTCGATGGTAGTCAGTTTAGTGTTACCATGTGGTCAACAGAAAAAGGTAAGGACGAAATGGATATAATAACACCAGAAAAGAACCGGTACCTTCTTCAGTGACAAGAGCAACAATGCTTGCAGATATGTTTTTAAGCACACTGTGAAGAAGGGGAAGTTTGGCACCGGTTAGATTAGTATGAACTGAACCGGTTGAAACTAATGGATCAAACACTATGTGCAGATGGTTTTCAGATGATCCGACAAGAGCAACTCTATATGTAATCGTGCTTTACATCATCAATGAGGTAACTCCAATTGTGCTTTGCATAAACATCATGTGTTTGAAAATGTTCATGAGGGGCCAAAAGTTGTGATGCACAATATCATCCCTAGACGAAGCCATTACAAAGTAACCCTCAAATTCATCAGTCTCAGAACGTAAATGTAGGTGCTTGCCTGATTCATGAAAATAATGTCCGCACAACAATGTGTAAGCATGGTCATTGACGTGGTATCAAACTCATGAGTGAGATGTTAACATTTCATTATGATATGAACAGTAGGTGTGTTAAAAATGATAGTATGGTTAAGAAAACAGCATAAAAGCAGCACACAAAAGAAAAAAAAGGAGAAGAAAAAAATAAGTGATTACCCTCCTCTGCTCCAAGGATCTTGCATCCCATTAGAGAATATGATATTGCTGCCAGATCTCTTAAGGATTTTCTCAATTTGCTGAAAAGGAAAGAACGCAGTAAAGATGATATGTTTGAGAGTAAAGATGATATTTTTTAGCCTTTTAATGGAATGGCACTTAATGTTCAAAGCATGTAATACCCTGACTAAACTATTTGACTCACTTTACCACCAAATTCAGTTGTGATCCAATGTGGCCGAGGTGTGACTCCATACGTCTTCATGCATTGTTCTGCAAATGCACTGTAGTTATAGGAATATGGAGTAAACATGCTCTCGCTTGAGCAACTCATAGGCATGACCATCTCCGTGCAAGCCTGCACAATTACTTGAAAGGGATTAGAAAAATTGGCAGTCAACACATATCTTGTGATCAACAGCTGGTACTTTGATTGGTTTAATCTTAATTCAATTGCAGTATTCTATAGATAGTGGAAACAAGATTGTTGTCTGGTTTAATGTAATCCAGTTTTCTTTCTTTCAACTCCATCATAATTGATTCCATATGAAGGGAATAAACTCAGGAGAAGCCAATGGTTGAGAGCAGACTCTAACCTGCCAATCCGAACCATGCAGGCCATGAGCATCAGATCCGTGTTCGATGTCAAAGCATTTTTCAGTTTGTGAGTAGTTATACTACAAACTTGCATTGCTTAACTTCGTCTCTCCAGGAGGAAGTGCGTCAATAATCTTGCACATCTTCAATGAAAACAATGGGAAAGAAAAAATGTTAGAACAAGGACATCCCACATTAGAGACTTCATCACATTTGATTTGGCTAGACAAGTGCATTCAGATAATACCTCCTTCACTGGATAGGCAGGTAAATGCATCATGAAATTGGCTTCAGTTGGATAGTTCACCATTGCAGTGTAGACAAAAGCAGCCCATAGCCAGTTTTGAGCTGCATCTACTGAGTGGAGGCCTCTGAAGGTAAAGAACAAAAAGGATAGGAATTTCGAAGCTATTAATATCTTAAAGCAGATTAATAGGTCGCGATACAATAGTACATGCTAGTTGAGCTTTAATTTGGAAGCATACTCAAAATGAAAAGGTAAAAACCAAGTGCTTCCCTTCAATTTCCTGTATGTCACTTGATCTTTAATTATTTTAGCCCAACCCACTGAGTAGAATAAGGCTTAATGTTCTTCTTGTTATCCTCGCCGCCGTCATTATATTTTGTTTAAGGGTTTTAATTTGCACTACAGTGGTAAGTTCAACACACACTCACTGTTAGAGTATGTTTGATTCTCTGTACTTTCCCTTTATCTATAAAAAGTGAATGGAGAAAAGGCTTACTTGCAAGATTTGAAGTTTTTGCTCAGTTCTGCCAAACCTTGTCCCTGAGATGACAAGGCTGCTAGCTCTGCCCAACTTCCCTTGATCACTTGGTAGCAATTCAAGCTCACAGACTGCACATGAAAGTGCAATTAACAAACACCAAGACAAACAAAAAGAAATGACTTCAGAAACACATGCGCACAGCAGAGGATTGCGAGGAGAGACAAGACCACCTTAAAATCCTGGGAAACAGCATCATAGAAGCTTGTTTGTGGAACGATGTCATCAAAATGCAAGATAGGGGCTGAAGAAGCCAAGGCTCCAATTGCAATATGAGGGTACTTCAGTCTGAACCAGGATGCTAACACTGGAGCAGAAGTAATATCTCTTAGAAAATAAGTACATCAGCCTTTCCTTTGTGGGTGGCTAGCACCACAATCTCATGAAACGTGGACAACATTAAACTATACAAAGTGCATTAATAGCTCGTCATTCTAAAAGGACCTCCCAATCATTTATTGCAAAAAAAGGGGATTCATTTATTGCTAGTTCTTGCAAGACATAACACAATGTTTGGCACATTTAATTATGGATACACCATTCATGCTGTTTCATAAGACATCAAGAACCAAAAACCCATTCCTAAAAAAGATCATTCAGTGAAAAAACAAGGAAAATGAGTGCAAAATCAGATAGCCTACTTCCTCCATAGGAACCCCCAAACACAACAACAGGGGAAGCTTCAGAAGACAGATTCTGCTTCAAGCTCCTTATGAGAACAGCATAGTCAGCTAAAGCTTGCTGTGAACTTAAGTACCCCACCGTCTCTGCGGAATTATAAGAGTCATTCCCAAATGGCAGTGACTCTCCATAGTATCTATGCTGAAAAAACACGAGAAACAAACCCATCAGCCAAACGTCCCCCAAACCCCAAAAAAGGGAGAAAACTGTCTTGGATTCGCTCATTGACAGTCGCTTCTTGTGAAATCATACTCTAACATTCAAAAGCTTTTTCTCGGAAACCCAAATGAATATTTAATCTTTTCAAGAGCACTTAGATACCCTTTTGCATTCTGCTTCATGAGATAGCATAAAGTTGCAATTTTTATCCTTTTTCTTCTCCAGCTTAATAGACTCTCGGGAGGGCTCTGAAACTAAAGAAACATTGAAAAATTACTTCGATGAAGACCAGGAGAGCTCGGAACTTGGGAGCAATGTCCAGTAAAAATCCAGTGTTGGCAGCGAACCACTCAATGTTGCCTTCATTCCCCGTGTAAACAAAGATTGGAGCTCCATGGTGCCAAAACTGACTGTTGATGAGATACTTTTGATAGAATATTATGTAGCTCTTCGGGTTGTATGTGAAGTGGTCAAGAATCTGCGGGAAAAACTGGGTCTTGAAAGGAATTTTTTCCTTAAGGGTATCATCTTGTTTCAGTGAAGAAGATTGGTAGGTTGCTCTGGGGAAGAAAATTGGTGGTGAATGTGAAGCTAGTGTCGCAGGTAGAGTGAAGAGCAGGAGAGAGAGAAGAGAGAGAAACAATGGGATCATCGTCATCATCTTGTTTCTGTCTAGTATCTTGGGCTGCTACCCCAGGATTCCATTTGATTTTTTCCCTTCATGTGGGCGAACAAACTAGCCGCCCTTATCATTTCCTGTTAGCCAAGAGATGGGAATCTCTTGGAAAGGTAATCGCAATTTACGAATCACGACATGCTGTCAACTGTCATTGTATTGTGATAATCAAAAATCTTTTTTTCTTAAGGATAGTATCTGAGAATTTTGAGTGTCAATTCACTTGAAAGTTTCTGAATTTTCCAGTTCTTACCCTATTTTCTTGTTGACATAGTATTTCATAAAGGAGGAAACCCTGCTGTAATCCCCATCTAAATAATATAGTCCTTCTAATGTTACCTTTCCTTCTAATAAAAAAAAGGGATCCTCGTGGAGAAAAGGATAGGGTGTCTTATTTTCTCGATACTTTATTCCCCGGAAAAAAGTTCCATGAGCAAACTTCACTATTATCTATAGCAAATACTCACGTGAATAGGTGAATTTTGATGGTTGAATTTGACTCAACTTGCATGTGCAAGGTTAAATACTTGACTCAAGCTTGACTCTTTTAACTTGATTGGCTTTTCAAGCTCTAGGTACCAACTTGATTGACTTTTCAATAAAAATGTAACTATTTCATGAAAAACTTTGTCTTGAAAGAAATGGTTTTATCCGAAATTCATCTTCAAGGGAAGCAATTGATTTTTGTTTGTTTGCTTGTGAGTATGAAAATGAGGGAGGGAGGGAAAGAGCAATTGATTTTTATTTGTTTGGTTGTGAGCATGAAAATGAGAGATAGAGAGTGATTTCCCCTTTCATGGAAGGGGAATTCATTTTCTAAGGTCTTAGTTTAATAATTATCACAAATAAACCACAAATTCATAGAATAGTGGGGTGATTTTATCCATTTTTTCTGTGTAATTCTCATAATTTTTTATTTTTAAAAAATATGAATGTTAAATTTATACTCTTATCAACACAAAAAAGGAACATTTTAAACAGTCAATCAGTAACTATATCAAGAAATCGGCCAGTTAATCATTAGGGAAAGCAATAGATTTTTGTTTGTTTGGTTGTGAGCATGAAAATGAGAGAGAGAGATAGCTCACGAGTGTTGCATTACCAACAGCACGATGGTGTCTATATTGGGAAAATGATTTCTCCTTCCATGGGAGGGGCATTCATTTTCCAAAGTTTTGGCATAATAACTTTGGTCAATGGAAAACAATTTCTATTAACCGATTCATTTTCCAGTATCCAAATAGGTGGAAATTCCAAAAATAATTCCTTGAAAATGGTTTACTCGACACAAGCGCACCCTAAATTCCGGTTTGAATTCGACTTGACTAGACTGACTAAAAAATTTTAATTTAATATTGAGTTCAACTTGAAATAGGAGATTGTTATATAGAAAAGAAGATAAGGTTCATATATGATGAAAAGTCCAAATTGCAAGCCCATGAGCAACGCTATCGTTGGGTCTACAAATCCACAATCGAACTCCATCCTAGATTATTGCGAAGTAAAAATGGCAAATCCAAGACGAAAAGTAGAATACTCTTTTGTTGAATTTCAAAAGTCACTCGCCGCACAAGGGGTGAAGAGTTTGCGTTCCAAAATATCTCGAAAAGCCTTGAAATTGGCGATACTTACAATATCTTCATGTAAGCGATCTCTTCTTTTTCCAAGGACCATTCTTTAACGAAGTTATCAGATAGATCAAGGCATGTGATCTTCCTCTGCAGAAATGGAATAATGCTCGCATAAGCACAGCAACGCGAATGGACCAACGTGATGCAAATGATGGCCTAACATTTGTCTCTAAAAACATCAAAAACCCTATTATTATAAAGCCCTAAGAGCTTGTTCAATTTTGAGTCCAATTTTTTGACTAAAGATTTTCAAATTTTTTTCCTTCTTTCTTTAAGACTACACTAATCCTAAAATGTTTATCAAAATCCCTAAACTATGTGCATTATAATTTAGGAAAAATCAAGTACTAATTCTAAACTAGAATTGACTCAAAAATCTAGAAAACCTACTCGAAATTTAATCCTCAAACCTTTTACCAATTTTTTTTGTTTTTCCTACTCAAAGTTTCTTGCTAAAAAGAAACTCGGCCCACGCACCTTTGAGAGACTAAAGCCAGCTCGAATCTACTAAAAACCACATAGGTCCAAGATCCATCACGTCTAATTAAGCCCGAAGGTCCTTAAACTAAACTTAAGCCCACTTAACTCCTCCTTCGTCCGCGCTACCTTTCTACGCTCCTTCCTATTCCCAGAACTTCAACCTTTGTTCTACACTACACGACCCAGACGAGAACAACTTCAACCAAAATGATTTATACGCCAAAGCCCCCCAAAACATGAACGAAACACGAAACAAAGTAAAACGATGATGGCCTAGAAAAGCATTTGATCATGGAAATAACTTGAGAATTGATTAACGAGATGTGATCCGTGGTAATACGCTTTGGGATGACAAAAGGAAATGAAATCAACTTGCACAGAGTTCTTCATGAGCATTTTGTCGAACAAGTTGAGCCTTTTAAGAACATGTCCAGATCCAATCCTCTTCTTACAAAAAAATTGCAACAAATAACGAAAACAAAGAAGAGAAACGTGAAAACAAAAAGGAGAAAGAAAATCCTCCTTCTCCCTGTAAAACCCGAGATAACAACCCCCTTTCTTTTTAATGCTACCTCCAAATCTTAGAACAAGGAAAGAGAAAAATGGCAACAAAAATCTTATAAAGAAATTGCAACAAATAAGGAAAACAGAGAAAGATGAACAGGAAGACCAAAAGGAGAAAAGAAACAATTTCCTCCTTTCTCCCCATAAAACCCCGAGACAAATCCTTCTTCCTCTCACTGCCTGGAAATCCAAGAACTAGGATAGAGAAAAAAAATGGCAAAGAAAGAGATGGAGGGCGTGAAGGGATTCAATCTTATTGTCTTGCTGCTCTCTTCTGTGTTCATGTGTGTGCAGTGCTCACGGGAATTGAACTTCGGACTTCAACTTTTTACCAAGCAGGACGGCGAGCCTTCTGTCGTGAAGCATTTCGATCTGAAGCGATACACGGGCCGCTGGTATGAGATCACCGCCTTCCCGTCACTCTTTGAGAAAAAGAACGCAGTGGACACAAGGGCCGCATACACCCTGAACGAGGATGGCACCTTGAAGGTGCTGAACAAAGGCTGGGTCGATGGCAAGAGGGACTGCATTGAGGGCACTGCCTACAAGGCCGACCTGAGCAGCGACAAGGCCAAGCTTAAAGTGAAGTTCTATGTGCCCCCTGGCTACCCATCTTCCCCATAGTGGGCGACTATTGGGTCTTGTACATTGACCTGTTTTATTGTAGGTCCAAAAAGATCCATATAAATGAGCTACAAGACACGATTGGTAGAAACTTTGATTTACCGGTTTAAAAGAACTTCTAACCTGTTTTCCCAAAATACATGAAGTACACAATTCAGACTTCTGGTAAGCCATTTTAGGAAGACATCGAACCAACTTCTTAGAAGAAAATTTAGCAATTTGTTTCATATTCACATGTCCAAGCTTGCGATGCTAGAGATATGCTTCATCTTGAATTGAAATGAGGCTCTAGAGATCTCTAGACTTATGTTTAGAAGATAAATATTGTGATGTCTTCGCCCAGTAAAGGATTGAGACAAATCTCAACTGACTCTAGAGCAGATATCTTCTTGTATCACATAGCTAACTTATGCTTAGAAGATTATAATTCAAATCCTTTGCAAGTGAAACATTATTGATGATTAAACTTTCAATCTTCACTGTTCCTTGTCCAATAATTTTTCCTTTGCTGTTCCCACCAAAAGAGACATTTCCTTATTTTTGTTTTTCTAGCTTCATGAAACTGCTTGAATCTCCAGTCATATGCCTAAAATAGTCACTGTCCAAGTACCATTTGCTTTTTCTTTTAATAATGACCTGCAGTTAGACGGAAATCTCAAATTTTCTTTGGTACCTAATTTTTCTTGGGTTTAGGATAGTTAGTTTTAAAAACAGCCTTTGCCCAATCCTTCTTAACAAATCTCCAAATTTTAGAACATTCATTCTCAAAATGTTCTGAGCTGTTACACTTAGAATATTTTAGAGTGTTTCGGCCAACAGGTTTTACAAAAACTTTTTGAAAATGATTTTTGTAAAAAGACTTTGGGGTCTTTGTCTAAATCTTTCCTTTACTTTGGGGAAATCAATCAAAGGAGTTGTTTCATTGTTCATACCCAAACCAGATTTGTTAAAATAAGGTATTTGAGTTGAAAAATTTTTCTCTAACTTTTTCAATCCTTTGGAAAACTTTTTAAAAATATCTAAAATCATTTTCTTTTGAGAGAGAATCAGCATTTTCTTTCAAACCCTCAAAATCATTTTTCAGATTCTCAAACTTTTCTCTCCAAGAGTCATCCCGTTGCCTAAGTTTTGAATTTTCCTTTTTCAGTTCGGAAATCCTTTTAAGAGAAGATTTGAGGTTGGTGCAAAATTCATCTATATATTTAGAAACTTTAACATGAATTTCTTAGTGACTTACCTCGATTTCCTTGTCAGAATTTGAATCTGTGTCTGATTCTGATTCTGAGTCTAATTTCATATAGATATTTGCAAATTCCTCTTCGCTTTCTTCTCCAAGTTTCTGCTTTAAGAGTTTTCTTGTACTTCTCATACTTCCCTTTCTTCTTTTTCAGCAAGGGACAGTTAGGCTTGATGTGTCCCCTTTTTCTTGCACTCGAAGCATAGTACATCTTTACTTGTTTCAACATCTTCCATTGATCTCTTCTGGAAATTTTGTTTGCTTTGCTTCTTCCAATCCAATCTTCCTCCTTTCCTATTCAGTTTTATGAATTTTTTTATCATAAGGGCCAACTCCTTGTCATCCATGTCATCGTCGGTATCTGTGTCATCAGAATCAACATTAGACTTAAGTGCAATTGACTTCTTACCTTTTGGATCCTTTTCATCATTAATCTGTTCCACTTCATACGATTGAAGAGTGCATATCAGCTCGTCAACAGAAAGACGCACGATCCTTTGAGTTTCCCTAATTGAAGTCTTCACATAGTTCCAGTCCTTTGAAAGTCCTCGCAGTAATTTGTTGACCTTCATTAGAGCAAAAATTGGTTAACCTTGATAAGCCAATCCATTTACAATTTCCGTAAAGCGACTAAACATATCACCAATAGACTCTTCAAGCTTCATTTTGAAGGACTCATATTGTCCAAGTAGAATGTTTATTTTTATCTCCTTTATGCGATTAGTTCCCTCATAAGTGACGTGAAATCTATCCCAGACTTCTCTAGCTGTTTCACACGAAGAAATTCTATTATATTTAGTAGGAGACAAAGCACAATATAAAAAATAAATAGCTTTAGCATCAAGAGCTTGTCTCTTGGTAATTTCTGCTTGAATGGATTCCTCAGCATCTTTGTCTATCACTTCTTTTCCTTTGTCTGAAGCTAATGCTGCCTTTGGATTGATTCCTCTTTCCACAACATCCCATTCCAAAGGATCTCTGGATCTTAGGAACGCCTTCATTTTATTCTTTCATATATTGTACTCTTTTCCATTAAAAAGTAGGGTGATCTGGTACTACTCTGTCCTTCAACCAATCCTGGAGCCAAGATACTAGCTATAGAATATCTTTAGCTTAGAAGTAAAAACACTTCAATAAGATAAGCACCACAGCTCTGATACCAATTGAAAATGCTAGTATTACCACCTAGAGGGGGTGAATAGGTGTAAAAACAAATTAAGTTAATAAAAGCAGTAAAAGTTATTTTCTTCAAACAAAGTCTGACTGACACCAGACTTCTGATATAAATTCATACTGAAATAAAACGTTTTAGAAATCAGGAGAACTCAGAAAAATATTGCAACAAACAAATCAAGAGAGTTAAGGGAAGAGAAAATTGGACATGAGATTTATAGTGGTTCGGCTTAGATCAAGCCTACGTCTACTCTCCCACGCTGACAGCATTTTGGCTGAATTTCACTAAGGAATCAACAGAGAAATACAACGATTTAAGTACGATCACTCAGTGAAGAGTTTCTTTTTCTCTCACTAAGTCACTCATTTTGTGTTTTTCTCTCTTAAATACAATTTGTAAGCACTATCGATGAAGAACAAGTGATTAGAAAGGTCTCAAACTTTGGAATTTTAATTCTCACGTACTGAATTCTTGTTGAAAGATTAATAATCCCGAGTCTGATTATATCTCCGTTCTTGTCTTGAGTTCAGTTTGGATCTCATTAGAGTAGAAAAGACTTCTGAAGTAAAATAGACTTTGACAACATTCCATGATATAACACAAAAGTCTAGTATCCTTCAGAGTAATAGTAAGAATAAGAGAATGAAATTTTTGTCAACTTCAAAACCTGATAGTAGTTTTCTCAACAACTTGGTCTTCTACCTTGACGCTAACTATCGGTATGCTATCGTCGGCGAGCCCAGCAAGAAGTCTCTCTTTGTGTGTAACCCTCTTGTCAGGTTTTCCTTTCTTTTTTCTATTTTTCTTTGTGCCCCAGTTGATGGTCACAGAAATCAAAAGCCATACGTTTTGGTTGTTTGACTTAAAGCTCATTGGGCAGTTTGTACTAACTGAGATTTGTGTTTTGATTCTTGTTTTGATTCCTTCACTTTCATAGGCTAATTGGTGTGATTATTGTTGTTGTTGTTGTTGTTGTTATTTTGCAGATACCGAGCGAACAGAGTCATATAGATGATAAAATCTATAATCAGCTGGTTTAGAAGGCTATTGATGAAGGAAACAATGTGAGCAAGCTTCGCAAGACTCCACAGAGCAAGACTCCGCTGCAATAAGGACCCTAGGGCGCTAAAGGCATTTGGTGGATCAAGTCCGTTCTAGGGAGGAAACTTAATTTTGTAACGACTGGATGAAATGATGTTGAAATTGTTTGTTGTCATTAAATAAAGAAGAGAAGAAATAGTTTGATATGAAAAGCAGTGGTTATTGCATGGAGAGAATGGATTGTCACATTCCAACTCCAACAAATGAAAATGGAAGAACGACATGGTTGTCCTTCCATTGAGAGATTGCGTTCTAAAAAACAAGCCAATATTAATATTCTATCAAAATGCATACACATATATGAGATAATAAGTATCAACTCATATACAACTAGCTAATCTCATATCCAAATTGAAGAACTAGAAAAACATTTAAGACGAATGATATGTGTAACCACAATCCAATGAATAATATATATGTCTTTTAAACAGATCGAACATCTACTATGCACATTTATAAAATGATATCAGAACTCACTTATCTCAAATCTAATATATAATATACATACAAGGTCAAAATGAGTCGTATCACTTTAACTTGATCATATATATAATAGAAATATTCCTTCAATCAACAAATAACTGAACAAATATCTAATCATGGTCAAGACTGTCAAGATCCCCACCTATTATCAGCTGGTTGCTTGGCAGCTCAGGAAGGATATCCCACAACCAGTATGTAAACCCTAAAACCCCTAATCGAGTTTACAATGATAATGAGCATCAAACCATTATCCTTCAATATTCCACAAACCAAATCTAGAATTCATTTGATAAATTAGAACATATTTTACAAATTACCCATTTCATAAACCTAGTTCACACATGCACGCATGCAGCATGCACGCAGCACGCACGCACGCACGCATGCACATTTATAATATTCACATAACCTTTCACATTTCAACCTTTCACATTTATAATATATTGAATATCTATAATTTTCAAGACACACACACACAGTAGGCTCGCGTATCTCTTACCACCGTCCCACGTATCTCTTCAGATCAAGTCCCTTCACCACAGTAGGCTCGTTGTCGAGCTGGTAAAAGGGATTGAGTCCAGAGTTCGATCCCTGTGTGCACAGCACACACGTGAACATAGAAGGAGAAAGCAGCGAGACTAGAAGAAAGAGTCCCTTCATGCCCTCCATCACTTTCTTTGCCTTTCCTCTCTTTCCTAGTTGTTGTGTTTCCAAGTAGCGAGAGGGAGAGGAACTTGTCTCGGGGCTTTATGAACGAGAAGGATGATTATTATTTTTTTCTCCTTTTAGTTTTCCTGATTTGTTGCAATTTTTGTATAAGATTATTTCCCAATTTTCCTATGTCCTTATGACGTGCACGATTGTGGACCTTACGTATGTGGGGAACTAATGTTCTAGAGTGTTCTTGTTCGGGAGTTTTTCGGCAGGATAGGAGTAACTTAAAAGGGAATTTCGTGAAGGGCAACGCCTACAAGGCCGACCCGAGCAGCGACGAGGCCAAGCTGAAAGTGAAATTCTATTTGCCTCCGTCCAATCCCACCAACACCGTGGTGGGTGACTACTGGGTCTTATACCTTGACGCTGATTATCGGTATGCTATCGTTGGCGAGCCCAGCAGGACGTCTCTCTTTGTATGTAACCTTCTTGTCAGGTTTTCCTTTCTTTTTCTTTTTTCCTTTTTGCCCCAGTTGATGGTAAGAGAAATTAGAAGCCAAAGGTTTTGGTTTTATGACTGATGGTTCATCTGGCGGTTTTTACTAACTGAGATTTGGTTTCTAATTATTATTATTATTATTATTATTATTATTATTATTATTATTATTATTATTTTGCAGATACTGAGCAGACAAAGTCATATAGATGATAAAATCTATAATCAGCAGGTTCAGAAGGCTGTTGATGAAAAAAATGATGTGAGCAAGCTCCGCAAGACTCCACAGAGCAAGACCCGGCCGCCGCAGTAAGAAGGACCCTATGGCGCTAGAGGCATTTGGTGGATCAAGTCCGTTCTAGGGAGGAAACTTAATTTTGCAGCGGCTGGATGAAATGATGTTGAAATTATTTGCTGTCATTAAATAAAGAAGAAAAGAAATAGTTTGATATGAAAAAGCAGTGGTTATTTCATGAAGTTATTGCGTGAAGAGAATTGATGGTCACTCTCCAACTCCAACTGACGAAAATGCAAGAACGACATGGTTGTCCTTCCATTGAGAGACTACGTTCTCAAACACAAACCAACGGTAATATTTAACAAGTATCAACTCATATACAAGTAGCTAATCTCATACCTAGATTGAAGAACTAGAAAAACATTTAAGATGAATGGTATGTGCAACCATAACCAAATGAATTGTACGTATGTCTTCTAATCAGATTGGGCATCTATTATGCACACTTATAATATAATATCAAAACTCACTTACCTCAAATCTAATATATATATATATATATATATATATATATAAGATCAGAATAAGTCATATCACTTTAACTTGATCATATACATATTAGAAATATTCCTTTAATCATCAAATAACTTAACAAATATCAATGGTCCATTCCATTAATTAATCTCGAGCTGAATATCTATTCATGGTCATGATATAACATTTAATGACAAAACGGCCAAGATCCCCACCTATCATCAATTGGTTGCTCAGTAGCTCTAGAAGGATATCTTGAAACCAGTATAGAAAGCTAAAAACCTCTAATCGAGTTTACAATGATAATAAGCATCAAACCATTATACTCCAACATTCCACAAACCAAATCCATAATTCACTTCATAATTTAGAGCATATTTTACAAATTGTTTCAGAACCTATTTCATAAATTAGGTTCACAAATTTATGTTAGAGAAAACTTCCTTATCTGTTTTGAAGTTGACAAAATGTTTTCTAGTCTGAAGACATCCAGACCCTACCATCAAAGTCTAAAGACCGTCAGACTCAAGATTTAAAGTCTGCCCTCATTGACAGTTTCTAGACCGACGAAGAAAGATTTATCCTTATACGAGTTTATCATTAAGGATTTGGTTCGTATGGTTGAATATCTTTTCACGGCTGGAGATATCATCTCAAGATCTATTATTTGTATAGCAATTAATTCGAGTAATTTAGATCCGTTGATTGGCGAAGTATACTTGGAAGGTTCTACTTATGGAAACCTAGATCATGATTGTATGGACGAGTAGGATTGGTGGGCTATCTTCATATTCCTTAAATAACTCGAGATCTCCCTAATTGATTCTGTCCAACGGGTAGATTGGAAGAATTCCTTTGGAAGGTGCCAACGGTTATGAAGGCATGAAGGAGTATATAAGGAAGACACTCTAGTTATTCAAGTGTGTGCGAGATAGAAAAATTCCAAAGTTTGAAGTTCCTTATTCTTTGCCGGTTCAACTGTTGAGCGAGAATTTGTACTCAAAAGAGAGTTTAGATACTTGTGAGACCTTGAGGAAGTGTAGCAAAGTCTCTACACTGTGTAATCAAGGGCGTGAAACTGTAACATCTCTTTTGTTTCATAGTGGAATCCAGCTGATGGGCTGTTAGTGCGGGAGAGTGGACGTAGGCTTGGTTTAAGCCGAACCACTATAAACCTTGTGTTTCAATTCTCTTTCCCTTATCTCTTTACTTAATTCGTAGTCTTATTAATTAGCTTACACTCTTCTAAATCTTAAGTCTACTGTTTTTATAAGTTGAATTAAATCGTTAAAGTTTTGTAAAATCTGTTTTTACACTTATTCACCCCCTCTAGGTATTCATACTAGTACTTTCAATTGGTATCAGAGCCTATGTACTCATTTAATTGAAGTGTTTTTACTTCAGAGTTAAAGATCCATGGCTAGTATGTTGGCTCCAGGTTTGGTTGAAGGGCAAAGCAACACCAGACCGCCTTATTTCGATGGAAAGGAATACAGCATATGGAAAAACAAGATGAAAGCATTCCTAAGATCGAAAGATCCTCTGAAATGGGATGTGGTAGACAAAGGAATAATTTCTAAAGTTATAACAGTCTCAGAAAGGGGGAAAAAAGTTGTAGAGGCCAGCGACATGACTCAAGAAGAGATAACCAAGAGACAAGCTCTTGATGCAAAAACAATTTACTCCTTAGCTTGTGCATTATCTCCTACTGAATATAACTAAATATCTTCTTGTGAAACAGCTAAAGAAGTCTGGGATAGACTGCACATCACTTATGAAGGAACAGATCGAGTGAAAGAAACCATAATCAATATTCTGTTCGGTCAATATGAAGCTTTCAAGATGAAGCCAGCAAAATCTATTACTGATATGTTTAGCCGTTTTACAGAAATTGTAAATGGACTTGAGTATCAGGGTCAACCAATCTCAGGACCCATGAAGGTTAACAAATTGCTGCGTGGACTTTCCAAAGAATGGAATCACGTAAAGACTTCAATAAGGGAAACACAAAGAATCATGCCACTCTCTGTTGATGAATTGGTTGGCACACTTCAATCCTATGAAGTGGAACAAATCAATGAAAAAGATCCCAAAGGTAGGAAGTCTATTGCCTTAAAATCTAACGACGATTATGATGTTACAGACTCTGAAGACGATATGGACGATGAAGAACTTGCTCTCATGATAAGAAGGTTCAGGAAACTGAATAAAAAGGGAAGAATATTCAATTGGAAGAAACAAAGCTCTCAAAGATTTCAAAACAAATCAACTGAGGATGATGAATCAAATAAAGACGTGATTTGCTTTGAATGCAAGAAAAATGGACACATCAGATCCAACTGTCCCTTGGTGAAGAAAAAGAAAGGAAAAGCTGAGAAATATAGAAAGGCACTCAAAGCAGAAACTTGGAGTGATTCCGAATGCAAAGAGAGTGATGATGATTACGCCAATATTTGTTTAATGGCAAAATCAGAATCAGACTCAGACTCCGAAATCAATACAGACTCAGATTCATATAGTGAAATCGAGGTAAGTAATTTTAAAATCCCTATTAAGGTCTCGAAATACATTGATGAACTGTGTTTTAGTCTCAAAACCTCTCTTAAGAGAATTTTCCGGCAAAAAAGGGAGAATTCGACACTCAAGCAACAGGAAATTTTATGGAAAGAAAAGTTTGAAAATCTGGATAAAAGTTTTATTACTTTAAAAGAAATGCAGACTCTCTTTCAAAAGAAAACACACTTTTGAAAAATGATAGTTCAAGTATTTCAAAAAGGTTTTCTATAGGATCTGAGAAATTGGAAAATATTCTTTCAGTACAAAGACCTTACTTTAACAAATCAAGCTTGGGAATGACTTCTGAAACCATTCATCTAATTGATTTTCCAAAAGTAAAGGAAATAATCAAACAAAGACCTACAAAAGCCTTTTATAGAAATCATTTTCAAAAAGTCTTTGTAAAACATGTTGGCCGAAGTGCTCTTAGATGTTCTAACTGTAACAGCTCAAAACACTTTGAGAAAGAATGTCATATGGTTTGGAGGCCTGTTAAGAAGGATTGGGCAAAGACCGTATATTGCACTAACTCCACTGGACCCAAGAAAGTGTGGGTACCAAAGAAAGATTGAGTTTCTCTTTTAATTGCAGGTCACTATCAAGAAAAAGGTTAAATGGTTTTTGGATAGTGGCTGTTCAAGGCATATGACTGGAGATTCAAGTTGTTTTATTAAACTTACACAAGTAACTGGTGGAAAAGTCTCTTTTGGTGGAAATAGCAAGGGAAGAATTGTTGGATGAGGAACTGTAAAAATTGGAAGTCTCACAATCAACAACGTTTCCTTAGTGGAAGGACTCAATTACAACTTGCTCAGCATCAGTCAATTGTGCGACACTGGATTCAAGATCAATTTTCAAGAAGGAATATGTTCAGGAACTAGCAAAGATTTTTCACAATCTTTTACTGGGTGAAGACATGGAAATATCTATCTTTTGGATATCAATCTAGAAAGATCTCATTGTCTTATATCAATTCAAGATGAAGCAAATCTCTGGCATCGAAAGCTTGGCCATATCAACATGAAGCAAATTGCCAAGATCTCCTCAAAGAAGCTTATTCGTGGACTACCCAACCTGAAGTACCAAAAATCTGACTTATGCACACCATGTGTGTTGGGAAAACATGTTAGAAGTTCTTTCAAACCAATAAATCAAGTTTCCACTAATCGTGTGCTGCAGCTCTTGCATATGGATCTCTTTGGACCAACTAGGACTCAAAGCATTGGTGGAAAGAAATATTGTCTAGTAATAGTGGATGATTATTCACGATTCACTTGGGTCTACTTTCTGGCAAGTAAGTTTGAAAAATTCTCTTATTTTTCAAAGTTTGCTAAGAAAGTGCAGAATGAGAAAGGGTATGTTATAACAAGCATACGAACAGACCATGGAGGTGAGTTTGAAAATCAAGACTTTGTTAAATTTTGTGATGAATTTGGTCTTCAGCATATGTTTTCCTCTCTATACACTCCTGAACAGAATGGAGTTGTGGAAAGGAAGAATAGATCATTGCAAAAAATGGCTAGAACTCTTTTAATTGAAAGCAATATTTCTTCTCATTTTTGGGCTGAAGCAGTTTCTACAGCATGTTATATTATTAACAGAGTTTTCTTAAGGCCTATTCTGGAGAAAACTCCTTATGAGTTGTTCAAAGGAAAGAAGCCAATTGTTTCTTATTTTCATGTGTTTAGTTGCAAATGTTTTGTTTTGAAAAATGCAAATGATCGAATTGGTAAGTTTGAAGAAAAATCAGACGAAGGAATCTTCCTTGGATATTCAACATCTAGCAAAGCTTATAGAGTATACAACAAGAAGACTCAGTCTGTGGAAGAATCGATGAATGTCAAATTTCAAGAATCTATGCAAAATCAATCAATCCAGACTCAACCTAAAGAATCTGTACCTGCTTCAAACTCTACAAAGTCTACCTCCCCTGAAGCAGCTCAGACTTCAAAAGAACATCAACGAGCAAATATCAAAGATTCAACTAAAGAAAAAGCTCAGAAATCTGTCAGACCAATCAGCAACTGGAAGCACAAGTCTAGTCATCCTGAAGAACTCATCATTGGTAATATTGATGAAAGGATACGTACAAGATCCAAAAGGCATGAAGAGTCTAGTGATGTGGCTCTTATTTCTGAAATAGAACCTAAAAACATAAAAGAAGCTTTATTTAATGAAAGCTGGATTGAAGCTATGCAAAAAGAGCTCAGGCAGTTCAGTGTTAACGATGTTTGGGAATTAACTCATAAACCAAAAGGTAAATCTATTATTGGAGCTAAATGGGTTTTTAGAAACAAGATGGACGAAAAAGGAAAAATCGTAAGGAACAAAGCAAGACTGTTGGCGAAAGGATATATGCAAGAAGAAGTGATAGACTATGATGAGACTTACGCACCAGTAGCAAGGTTGGAAGCAATTAGATTATTACTTGCTTTTGCTTGTTATAAAAATTTTAGGTTATTCCAAATGGACGTCAAAAGTGCATTCCTGAATGGATTTATCTAAGAAGAAGTCTATGTGGAACAACCTCCCGGTTTTGAAGACCCAAGGAAACCAAACTCTGTATTCAGACTGAAAAAAGCTCTCTATGGTCTAAAGCAAGCACCTCGAGCTTGGTACAATAGGTTAAGTAAGTTTTTAATCCAAAATGGCTTTGTTAAAGGTAAAGTGGACACTACTCTGTTTATTAAAAGGGAAGGTAAAAAATTTTTACTTGTTCAAATTTATGTTGATGATATAATATTTGGATCACCTAACGAAAATCTATGCAAGAAATTCTCTAAGTCTATACAGGATGAATTTGAGATGAGCATGATGGGTGAATTATCTTTCTTTCTCGGACTACAAGTAAAGCAATTGAAGGAATGGATTTTCATTCACCAAGAAAAATATGCGAAAGAACTTGTTAAAAAGTTCGGTTTAGATAATTGCAAAAAAACTGAAACACCAATGTCTAGTTCTTTGAAGCTGGATAAAGATGAAGGATGAAAGAAAGTTGACCAGAAATTTTACAGGAGTATTATTGGTTCACTTCTTTAACTTACTGCTTCTAGACCTGACATTTTGTTTAGTGTTTGCATTCGTGCCAGATTTCAATCGGATCCAAAAGAATCTCATCTAAGTACTGCAAAACACATCATCAAATACGTTGCAACAACTTCTAAGTTAGGTCTATGGTATCCCAAAGAAGGAGACTTTACTCTCCTTGGATATTCAGACGTAGATCTAGCAGGTTGCAGAGTTGAAAGAAAGAGTACTTCCGGTACTTGTCAATTGCTTGGTAACAGGACAATATCTTGGTTTTCAAGGAAGCAAAGCACAGTAGCTCTTTCAACAGCAGAAGCAGAATATGTGGCTCTTGGAAGTTGTTGTTCTCAAATCTTATGGATAAAACAATAACTGAGAGATTTCGGAATCGAAGGCTCTTGCACTGAGATCAAATGTGACAACACCAATGCGATTAATCTCACCAAAAATCCAATTCTTCATTCAAGAGCAAAGCACATAGAGATTCGACATCATTTTATTAGAGATCATGTTTAAAATGGAGAAGTAATGATTCAATTCATTGACTCAAAGAATCAATTGGCGGACATATTTACAAAACCACTGGAGAAAAATCTATTTGAGTTTATTCGCACTAGATTGAACATCATATCTCTTACTCAGTAGAATCTGGATGTGCACAAGACTCAAAAGGTAAAAGTCTGAATGTGTTCAGACTTAGAAGACCAAGAGTTACGACTGTAAGTTGTTTCTATTTTAAATTTAAAAAAGGTACGCTTATCTATTAGCTGTTAATTGATTGGAATTATCTTTCCAAGTTTTCTTTACTTTTTCAAAAAGGCAGTTATCGATTTTGAAAATTCAGTTATTTTCAAAAAGGGAAGTTATTTAGTTTAAAAAGGTATATTTATTTTCCTTTTGTGACGCTTCGTTTATCTCGCCTCACTTGCTTTATATACTGCCAAGACTCGTCTTCTTCACTTTTACACTGAAACCCTAGAATACAAAATTCATATTTGTTTTCACTTTCACTCTCGATCCGTTCAAAAGTTTTCACCTTTTTTCAAGCAAGTTAGTGAATTCCTCCCTTGAAGCGACAATGTCTACAAGAAAGTCTTCAAGGATTGCAAGCAGGGGACCACGACATATGCCTGAGGGTCCTACCCACTTTGACTTGACTGAGGAAGAAGATTCTTCTCCACCACTGCGTCCGAGTCAGCATCAATATTCTCAGCAATGGCAATCTTCTCCATCAACTCAATCGGAAGATGAGGTTATAGAAGAGGCTGAACCTGTAAGAACTCTAACTTCTAAGGTTGCTTTCAAACTCTACTCTAATCTGAAGAAATGAAGAACGCCGATGTCTTTGATTGATGAATTCTTAAAAGATAGAGGATACAAGAATGAAACCTTGTTTTTACGGGAGTTGGAAAGGCTGGGAGTTGTAAAGAAAGGGTCGGCTGAAAGAACCTTTGCAAACATACCGAGTGACCCATTCTATGGCACTGCAAATCAACCACAAGTTCTGGACAATGATGAAAGGATGTTTACTCATTTTCAGCCTAGATCGGGAGTGGCTGCAAATATTACTGATGGATCTAATCTGTTTAAATCGAAGAGTCACAAGAAAGTTTATTTGAATCTTTTGAAGAGAGGGGTGATGAACCCTAGAACTGTTGACTTTGATTTCCTTGATTTGATTACGGTAACTCTGCGCGAGAAGTTTGCCTTACTACAACTAGAAAGGTTCTGTTCTGAATCCACCGTTGCATTTCCAGAACTCACTGCATACTTTTACTCGAATCTATCTTTCTTGGATGCACATAGTTTTTCTTTCACTGTGAAGGACAATGAATTTTTGGTGAATACAGACACCTTGGCTGATATAATTAGGATGGAAAGAACGAGTTTCCAACCAATTAGTGTGTCTATTGCTCATGCTATTCTGTCGTTGGTGAGAGACAGGGATGTTGAAGGCAAGAATTCCTATTCAAGGATGAGTGCTTCTAACATTCTGCTGCACAGATTGTGATTAACTGCATTCGTCCCAAATCGACATCCAAGACTAATGTTTCTCGATCTGAAGCTAAATTGATGTGTGCCATCAATACTGGATTTAAATTCTCTCTGCCTCACACCATAATGTTTCATATGTACCGAACTGTGGTGAAAGATAAGGGACAACTCCCTTATTCTGCTCTTATCACACGTCTCTTTAGACACTTTAAAATTCACATATCTACACCATTATGCTTGAAAGCCATCTCTCCAATGGTAATTGGTTTCAAAATGGTGACAAAGATGCGTTTGAAAGAGCTGAATAAAATGTTTGAATGTATGAAGGAGAAGTCTCCCTTTAAAGCAAAACACAACTCTGCTGCTGCTAAGAGAAAAGGTAAGGAGCCCATGGTTGTTCCTGTAAAGAAGAGAAGATCTCTCATCTTGCAAGATGAAGAAGATGAAGAAGATGAAGATGAACTGACTCTTTCTGCCTTAAGAAATTTAAAGAGTTTTGTCAATTTTCATGAGAGAAGAGATGAGCTAGAAGAAAGAGAAAAAGGGAGAGAAGACTCAGAGAAAGAAGAAGAATAGAGGAGGATAGAGGAAAGAAGAGAAGAAGAAGAAGAAGAAGCAAAGGAAGAGAAAGAAGAAGAGGAGGAGTAGGAAGAAGCAGAGGAAGAAGAAGAGGAAGAAGAAGAAGAGAGAGAAGGAGGACAAGATAAGGGTCCAGAAGACTCTTTCGAACCAACCCTGGCTATCTCCCTATCTAGTGAATCTGAGATAGGAGGAGCGGGATCTGTTGTTGCTAATCTTTCTGAAGTTGAGGAAACCTTACCTACTCCACCTGAAGGCATCAAAACAAGGGGAGTTGTTGGTTAAAAAGGTATTTCTTCACCTTTATTTGCTAGTGATGTAAGTCGTTCTGCAGCAGACCTAGAGGATGTGTTTGCCTCGCACTATCCAGAAGACAATCATGGTGGACCATCTGCTGAAGCTCCATCCTTTCTCAAATTCCTTGAGTTGAACACGGCTGGTCCTAGTAATACAACAGCTCAAACAGCAGACTTTTCAAGGCTGCTGGAAATTCTATTGGATGTTAGGAATCAGCAATATGTTATGGGATTTAAGATGCAGGATCTCAAGAATGCTTTTAAGGCAACTTCAGTGTCTTTGCATGACTAGTTAAACGCCCTGAAGAATCAAGTACAGTCTAATGTGCAGGGTGAAGCTTTTCAGTCACTGAAGTAGAGTTTTGAAAGGCTTGAGAAGACAGTGCATTCTATGGGAGAATTCGAGCTTGTTCGCCTTCCCAAACAGTCATGATTTCTACTCCATTTTCAATCCATCTCTTTTTTAGTTTGTTCTCCACTTTTTGTTGTTGACAAAAAGGGGGAGAGGTTTTATGCAGATTTGGTTGACTTATTTTGATGACTTGGTTTTGAACTTTATCTTTTGTTTGGTGTGGTTATGATTCGAACTGTTTTGAACTGATGATACTTGCAAGTAACTTAAGCTATTATTGATTATGTTAAAGATAGTTGTGCTTACAGGACTAACACATTTTCTGTGGTTGCAGAATCGCCATTATCCTTATTCTAATATCTAATTATCTTGTATGAGAAATCTTGGTTTGCTTAAGTGTTATTTTGCAGGTCAAAGTGTCCAAATCTGAGGGAAAGTTTTGTCACCATCAAAAATTGGGAGATTGTTGGAGAAAACTTCCTTATCTGTTTTGAAGTTGACAAAACGTTTCCTAGTTTGAAGACATCCAGACTCTACCATCAAAAGTCTGAAGACCGCCAGACTCGAGATTTAAAGTCTGCCCTCATTGACAGTTTCTAGACCGACGAAGAAAAACTTATCCTTATACGAGTTTATCATTAAGGATTTGGTTCGTATGGTTGAAGATCTTTTCACGGCTGGAGATAGCATCTCAAGATCTATTATTTGTATTGCAATTAATTCGAGTAATTTAGATCCGTTAATTGGCGAAGTATACTTGGAAAGTTCTACTTATGAAAACCTAGATCCTAATTGTATGGGCGAGCAGGATTGGTGGGCTATCTTTATATTCCTTAAATAACTCGAGATCTCCCTAATTGATTCTGTCCAACGGGTAGATTGGAAGAACTCCTTTAGAAGGTGCCAACAGTTATGAAGGCATGAAGGAGTATATAAGGAAGACACTCTAGTTGTTTAAGTGTGTGCGAGATAGAAAAATTCCAAAGTCTGAAGTTCCTTATTCTTTGTTGGTTCAACTGTTGAGTAAGAATTTGTATTTAAAAGAGAGCTTAGATACTTGTGAGACCTTGAGGAAGTGTAGCAAAGTCTCTACACTGTGGAATCAAGGGCATGAAACTGTAACATCTCTTTTGTTTCATAGTGGAATCCAGCCAGTGGGCTGTCAGTGCGGGAGAGTGGACGTAGGCTTGGTCTAAGCTGAACCACTATAAACCTTGTGTTTCAATTCTCTTTCCCTTATCCCTTTACTTAATTCGCAGTCTTATTAATTAGCTTACACTCTTCTATATCTTAAGTCTATTGTTTTTATAAGTTGAATTAAATCGTTAAATTTTTGTAAATTCTGTTTTTACACCTATTCACCCCCCTCTAGGTGTTCATACTAGTTTTTCAATTTATACATATAAATATATAACCTTTTGTAAAATGTTTCTAGAACGATTCACAAATAACCAAATAGTAGTGTTGACACCTAAATTTTGGCGATTTAGTCATTTATTTATTGCATTAAAAAATTAGGGATTAATTTTTAACCCCTTAAAAAAATAGAATTAAGTTGCATAGCATATAATTTTAGGTGCATTTATTTATTATTATTGTATTTGCATTAGGCTGGTGGCAGATGGGTTGGATTGGATGGTTCTGAACTTTAATTTGGCAACTCGGACTAAGCTCACAAAAGAAGCAAATTGGCCCAAGTCCGAATCCTCGAGGAGATTTTACGGATTCATCTTTGCGAGATTTCAAATTTGAAAAAAAAAATCCTATTGCAATTTTCAAAAAATTGGTAGAGAATATTCATTTTTTGCAAAGGAAATCTAGAAGAGATGTGGAAAATAAAAAGTAATATTGCATGCAAAAAAGAAATCTTCGTGGATGTTGATTTGAAAAGGATTCATGGATGTTGATTTGAAAAGGAAATTGAAACTCTAATTCTTGGCCTATAAAAAGGTTGTTCGTGTAGGGTTTTGGGGGGCCACACACATTAAATATACGGCCGCACAAGGGGCTTCTTCTCGGGTTTTCTAGGTCAAAAACTCAAGCCAAAGAGGAAATATTCTTTTTGTTCGTTTTTAGGGGGGTTTTTTTATTTTGATCACGTCGAAGGGGTTTTCTTTTCTCTCTTGGTTTCTAGGTGAAGAAATTCAAGCAAAAAAAGAGAGAAAATCAACAAAAGGGTTTTTCCTTGAGAAAATATTGGGTGGGTTTTACCCTCCACGTAGGCCAAATGTATCACCATACAAAAGTCGACACGTGGCAAATTTGGGCCCACCTGTCAGCGCCCACTCTCTCTGTTAACGCTCCGTCTCTCTCCCATTTACTCTCTCTCCTCCCCTCCGTTTCTCCCCCTCTTCTCTCTCCACTTCTCTTTTCTTTTTTCTTGCGTCTGCCATGGGTCGAGCTCGAGTCGACTCATGGCCGCTTCAGAACCGATTCTAGATTAACGCGAATTCTCTTCGTCTCCGAATCGGAACCACCAGAAGATCCATCGCGAGCGCTCCTCCTGTCGCTCCTCTTCTCATCCTTCCTCGACCTCCTCCGCTCCTTCTCTCTATCCACGCATCCTATCTCCTTCTTCCTACCGTTATTGCTGCTACCACCGCCGCTCCTCTCTCTCCTCTTAGAACCGCTCCGCTCCTTCTGTCGCCGGTGCCACGCCGCCAAGAGGATTCCTCCGAGGCATTGGAGTCCGACGAGGACGGCGACGACGATTCCGACTCCGTGTCTGTCTCCGAGTCTGATCGCCGCGATGACCAGCGAGCTAGCCACAGTGGCCGCCACTGCCTTGACGATCGTCTTGCTTGAGGAAGATGACGAGTCCGGCGGCGGCGCTTGGAGTGAGTCCATTACGGAAGGAGGAGAGTCGGTGACGGTGGTGGTGGTTGGAGAAAAGAGAAGTAGAGAGAGAAGAGGGAGAGAGAGGGTCGTGGGCAAGGGCAGAAGACGTCGTGGGTGGCGGAACAACAACAGCATCGTTGATGGTGGAACAGAATGAGCAACGCTGGTGACGGAATAGCAAGAACATCGAGGGAGGCAGATCTAACTGCAAGAGGGAAGGCGGTGACAAGTTGCAAACGTCGGGTCACGTCTGCAGTGGCGAGCAAGGGTGCCGCAGCACTCAGGGCAACGGTGACGGTGGCGTGCCGGGAAAAACAAAGGCGTTAGGAGCGGCTCGTCGAGGTGGTGGGAAGCAACGGCATCGGGAGTGGGGGATACTCGGTCGAAGATGATCGAAGAAGCTTCATCCCTCGCTTTCTTTTCTTCTTTCTCACCCCTCTCTCTCTCTCTCTGCTTTTCTTGTCTTTTCCCTTGCGTGTGTCAAACTAACAAGGGAAATTTTCTCGAAAAAAGAGAAGTAAGAGAGAAGAGGGAAAGAGAGGTGTGGGCAGAAACGGAGGGGAGGAGAGAGAGTAAAGGGGAGAGAGACGGAGCGTTAACGGAGAAGTAAGCGCTGACAGGTGGGCCCAAATTTGCCACGTGCCAACTTTTGTATGGTGATACATTTGGCCTACGTGGAGAGTAAAACCCACCTAATATTTTCTTGTTTTTCCCTCCTGCTGAAAAGTGCAGTAGAGGACAGCAAAGAGAGGGAGAGACAGGTGAGAGTGACGTGAGGGACGTTCGATCAGCAAGGGAAAAAGAAAAAAAAAGGGAAAGACTTGACTGTTCCTCTTCTTCACGGGTTCCCTCCGCCGATCACAGTAGCTGACCGCTGCGCCCGCGCTGCTGCGGCTGCACTATCACGCCACTGCCGCTCCGCCAGTCGCCGGAGTTCCCCCCTCAGACGCGACCTCGCGCTACTGTCTCGGTCTGTTCCCGCCATCCCCCTCGCCATGCCACAGCCACCGCTGCAGCGACCTGCAGCAAACTCGCGAAGCTGTCTCTGTCCCGCCTGTTGCTCGCGCACCGATCCCTTCACCGGCGCACCATTGTGCCCGCCGGCCACCTCAGCGCCGGCTACTGTGCCGGACACCGCTGCTCATTCCCCTGCGACATCAGACCACCCAGCATCTGAAGCTCGGTCCCTGCTCCACCGCGTCAATGCCAGAAGCTCTTTGCAGCAAATCCCGAGCTCCGTCGCGCCTCGCTTGCAGCCCGCACCGACCCTCAACGACCCGACGTTGCTCCTGCTCCGCCCGCTGCTGCCGCCTCGCAACTCCGCCTACGCCTCAGCCAATCTCCTTCGCCGATGCCTGCTGCCCGACGCCGCTGCTCACCACCACCGCTATGATCCTGCGACGCCGCTGCTCTGGCTTCGCCGTGCCCCAAAGTCCGCGACCTGCAGCGCCCTCGCCCAACTCCGCTTGCTGACCTCCGAGCGACGGCACCAGCAGCAGCTCGCGCCTTCGCCCGCCTGCTAGTCCTCCTCGCCGGAGCTCTGACAACCGTGCCCATCACCCTCACCAGAGCCCTTGGTGACCCACCACCATAGCAGCCCTTGTCAAACCAAGCCGGGCCACGTCAAGCTGCCGTTGATTAACCCGGATTTAGGAAACATCCTAATCAGGTAGTTTATTTTATTTTATTTTATTTCTTTACTTGAAATATTCATTTATGTAAGATTGAGATTTCCCGATATAAAGTAGCCTCTTAAATTAAGGATTGATAGTCCGATTTTCGCGCCCGAAATCCGCCAATCCGATCTCATGCTCGAGATTCGATTCGCGATTTATTTAAAATTGACCAACCCAATCTCATTCGCGAGATATGATTCGTCAATTTTTGGATATCAATTGTTGGATGTGCTGTCGTGGTTTGAGTCAATTTTGTTTTTGTAAAAAGGAAAAAATCCAAAAAAAATTTTGAAATAGGATTAGGTTTGTTTTAGAATATTCCTCATCTTAGAGTTATTTTGCATATCTAGAATTTGAGGTTTATTATTTCGAATTTTGAAAAGAAAAAAAAAAGAAATGCATTCATTTAAGATGTTAGTTTTTTTAAAAAAAAATATTAAATTGCATGTTTAATTATGTGTCAATTTTAATTTCGAATTTCATAAAAAAGAAAATGAAAAAAATACTAGAATTAGGGCATTCTTCGCATGTCATTGCATAAGATAGCGTGTTTATTTTTTTAATTATCTATAGGTTTAGATAGATAGGTTGCATTTTAGGATTACTTGGTTAAGATAATATTCTAGTTTAAATTAGGATTTGGCTTAACCTAATTCCTAATACAAATTGGATGATATCTTAGACTGCATAGATAATTTTCGCAATATTCTTAATTTCGAATTTCATGGAAAATACCAAAAAAATTGTCTTTGAATAAAATAATTTCATTCTGTAGAATAGACTACATGCTTATATTTTATCTATGTCATATAGCTTAGGTCATTGGGTCATATTACCATGTCATATCATTTCATGTTAGATTAGTAGCATGCATTGCATAAAGCATGATTTTCATTAAATAAGTGAAAACAAAAAAAAAAGAAAAAAATTTTACCCAAAAAAAAAAAGAAATTGCGTGTTAATTAAAAATCATATCTAGGATTGTCGATGTAAATTCTGATCTAACATTGCAGATGCTTTCGTTGCCATGAGGTAAGTCATCTGCTTTATCTGGGTATTAAATTGGTGGTTTGCGCACCCGTATGATAAACTCACATGTTAGGGAAATAAATTAAAATCAATTGAAGCTGTCTGTAAAACATTTTTTCGAAATAAAAAGAGAAAGATACCGAAAGGGAGTTAGTGAAAGCTAGCGTAATTGAGTTTTTTCAAAATAAAAAGAGAAATGTACCGAAAGGGCGTTAGTGAAAGCTAGCGTAATTAAGTTCCCGAATTTACTTTATTTGAGTTTCTAATTGACCTACCAAGAATAAATTAGTAGCGATTCCTAATTGAAAAATCATTTGTATGTTAAGAACTTGAATCTAAGTCGCGAATTAGCATGGACTTGGGAGTAATCCATTAACCAAACCGGTTCACTCAAAATTTGATCACGACAAGTAGTAAATGTCTAATCTAGATTTTATGCAACAAACGTTTCTCCCACGCCATCGGTCCGCTTCTCTAGACAGCGAACGCGTCAGCAAATGTTTTTTGCCCAGCTGTCTATCTCCCCATGAGAGAGTTGCTCAGCAGGTGGCATCAGGCGCGACGTTGAAGGCTTGAAGCCGCGCCAGGGAGAAGAGCTACGATCGCATCGCTTGAAGAACCCCAAAACACCAGCCGCTGCTCCTCATTTCCTCTCTCCACTTCCTCAGCCACTCATCTCAACTCACTCCTCCGTTTTCGTCTCTATCCTCACAAAGAACCAGCCGCACGACTCACTCGCTCTTCCACTCTCTCAGCCTCACAGCTCACACGTTCGCGACCGCTCGCCACACTCGGCGACGCCATTACTCACGTCATCTTTGCAGCCGTAGCTTAGCCATCCCCGCCAAGACCTGCCAACTCTATTCAGCCACAAGCCGGGATCGTCCTCAGCCTCATCAAGCCGCGTGACACCATGTTTTAGGACTAGGGACAAGTAGATATCCTCCATTCTATCCTATATCAATCGATTATATTTGGTGAGGATAGTTTCCTCGGATTTTCCGTGAATTCTGTGAATGTTGCATATGTTCGTATCTCGTTGAAAATTTTGAAAATGTTTATCCAGCTAAAATTTCTGAATCCATAGTATCGGGTCCAGGCGTATGTCGTGGAAGTATTATTTGTTGAACCTCGTATATATACTCAGCTTGAAATGTCGAAAATTGAGCAAAAATTGTGGACATTGCCTAGGTCTGGTTCGGCCTTAGAGCGACCCTCGGTATTGCTAATTTTGTACTGACTTGTGTGATGTGAATTCCTTGGAGCATCCCTACAAAAGTCGTCCCTTATTAGCTGTTCTACAACATACTTTAAATTCAGATTTTTCGGATTTTATATGACAAAAATATATTTGAAAAATGACCAGGTCTATAAACTTGTTTTTGGGACACGAAACCGACCTTTCCCAAATCTCCATTTTTCACTGAATTTTTTGTTAAGAAATTAAAACAAGCATCCTTCATGAAAATTGTAGAGTACGTCCTAAACCATCACATAAAAAATTTCCAGATTTTTCAAATTCATTTAGTTGGCTAGACATTCATCATTTTTTTCTGTCATGGTGGGGAATTTCCTACTGTTTCTGTCTGGGTTACTAAAAATTGAATAGCACTGTATAAGCTGAATTGGACTTCGGGTCCTTCACAGAAAATGTTCCTCTGGATCTTGTCTATCTCATGTTAAAATTTCGTAATTTTTGAAACCTATTTACCTAGACAACATTTTCAATTTCCAAAGGCATGCGGAATGCCATTATAGTGCAAGTTTTGGGGACCTTGGGATGGAATTATTTTTGAACCTTATTTGGTATTGTTTACTAGGGAATTTATATCAGTCTGGTGGTTTATAAGCGAATGAAGATTTGTTGGTTCCACACTTGAGTTTCCTTAGTAGTAATAAGGTCAATGGTATTCTTGAATTGAATTATGAAATTGTTGCACCATGGTATGAATGTATGACTTGAGAATGCCATCAGTCCTTAGGATAACGATGTCCAAGGTTGTAGTAGGGATGCTCAAAGGGGTAACTAGGTTCCTCCAAATTCCTAAAGGATGTAAGACAGTTCCCCCAAATGTCCTCGCGACGTCGGATGGATGCTAGACGCCTAGGGGTTAACGGGCCAGAAGTTAGTGGCAACATGAATTCATCTCGAATATGGTCTTGGCAATTTTAAATTCCATTTGAGTTACTGGGTTACCTGTTTAGAAAAGTTACCTCTTTTATTAATATGTTATGTTGCTTTTAAAAAAGACTCTTAGGCAAGTTGATTTGGAAATGATTTCCTATGCTTTATATTAAAGCTTTCCTTGTTAGTATAGTGATTGATTTTTGTAATATAAAAGAAATGACTTTTTACTTGCTGGGTTTAAACTCACTGGTTATTGATTGTCATTTTTTCAGATCAATAGTAGATACGCCAATCCTTCCTGCCTCTACGTCCATTAGTTATGGTGTCTCGGTGGACCTCACTTGGGACTTTTCCAAGTTCGTAGATCTGAAATTTTTGGATGTTGCCTTTATTTGGCGTATAGTGGTACTATCCATCGACATAGGAGTCTCGATGGGCCTAATACTCTTGGGGTTCCTTGCTGTCTATGCACGCGTCAGATAATAGCTTGTAGGGCTGATCCCACGCGGTGACGGAGATGACGATGATGGCAGTACGATAGACTGAGGCAGGGGCAGGACGGTGAAGCAGCAACTTTGGATCCAAGTAACAATTTTTGGGCATACCAGTGCTGAAAGGAAGTCCCAAGGTCGGGTAATATTGTGGGTGTACTTTTGTTGTAGTTCGAGATGACAAATCCTTTTTGAAATCCCTCGGTATACCTAACCATGTCACTTAAAGTAAATATATAATAAATTAAATGCGTTAGCTTGGTTTATATTTTTGCTCGTGTCTCTTGAATGTTGAGTGTCCTAGGATATTCTTTGTCCATGTATGCTTCCACATGCAAAGGTGAAAGAATAGATCGACTACGCTGGAGATGTCGTGTTAGGGGCATCACATTAGTAGTACTCCCAATTACTCAAACTTTTGAAATATGCGTGTGCATATATGCACCGTCATATATACACTAATAAGACGAAGCCTACTAACAAAATGAAGTTGAGAGTTATAGCCTATTCATATATGGGCGAATAAAATCCCAAATAGTCCATTTTAGCATTACCGTGTCGAGTAGTGAAATTGGAAAGCCCTTGAAATGTGGTCCCTCAACTTTTAATTTGTTCAATGTAGCCAATAAATTTTTGGTACATGTTTAATTGAAAATGTTCAATGTGTCCCTAATCTTAAATTAATATAAATACTATATTAAACATTTTCATGTATATATTAAACATTTTCATGTAGTTCATGAACTATGTTGAACATGTACCAAAAGTTTAGGGATCACATCGAACATTAGGCTAAAATCTATAGATCACATTAAATAAATTAAAAGTGTAGGGATTACGTTGCACGTTAGATCAAAATTTAAATATTTATTTGTGTCATTATCTCATCAAGAAAGAATCCTCGACAATATAAGGAAATGATTTTTTAATTTCTTGAGACTCGAATCAAGACTCCATTCCCCTAGAAAAGAGTCCCATGAGCAAACTTAGACATGATCTACAACTAAAACTCACGCGAATAGGTGAAATTTTGATGCTTGAATTTTACCCAACTCACATATGCAAGGTTAAATACTTGACTCGAGCTCGACTCTTCTGGCTAAATTCATCTCGACTTTTAGCACAATTTAAGCTCAACCTAATTAAGTTTGTGATGAATTCCGATCCAAAATCGACTTGAGTTAGTTAATTAGTATATTCTAGTTTAATATCAAGTTCAACTCAAACTAAAACTTGAGCTCAAACTCTACCTTTGGGAAGAATACTAAGATGGAGGAACAATAACGATTATCTATTTGTGGATCACTCGAGTCTAGTATTTTCAAGCTCGGCTCAATTAGTAATGGTCAAGCCCCTCAAACTCGAAAAAGAACAAATGTTGACCCGGTTAAATGAGCTTGAGTAATTCATCAAATAGCTAAAATTCACTAGTGTGGCGTTCCCAAGAAAAATCAAACGGATTTGCAAAAAGGAAAATTATTACAAAAAAGATGAAATCGTCGCAGCTAGCAAAGGGTAATAGGTTTAATTCCCTAAAAAATCCCAAATTTTAGGTCTCATTCTAATTCTACCCCAAATTTTTTTTGTCTCAAGAAAAACCCCAAACTTTAGATCTAGTTTCAAATTTACTCCAATTTTTTTTCTTAGAAAAAGCCCAAACTTTAGGTTTATTCTCAAATCTACCTTGGACTTTTTTTTTGTCTTAGAAAAAACCTCAAACTGTAGGTTCAATCCCAGATCTACCCCAATTTTGTTGGAAAGAAAATCATCAATTTTTCCTTTAGTCCTAAATTTGCCCTCGTTAGCCTTCCATCCTAATGGTTTTATTAAATTATGATGGGCCTAAGTTGGCCCGTCCGCCCATGTTGGGCCTAAAAGCCCGGCCACAATATTAGGGCCCATGGATGGAGAGATATGATGAAGGGACACGATTCCCTTTGGAGGGAACGTATTTAAGGGAGAAAAGAGAGGGAGGAACGTACCTTTTCGCATAACGTACGTTCCTTCTCCCTCTCTCCCTCAAAAACGCTCCAAAAGAAAAACAGTAAGCATAAGACGACACCCATCTTCCCTTCAAGGCGAATTGGCGTCATCGGATCGAACAGGGCCAAATTCTCTTCCTCATATCGGCGTCGGTGTTTAATTTGTGGCTAACAAGGTACGTTCAATTCTGTGATGTTCCTTAGGATCGGTGATGCATGTGTTTTTCCTGGGCTCGTCTTCCGCACAAGTTTAGGGGTTCGATTTAGTGTCGAATCCGGTTTTTGGGAATCCGATAAAACCCAACATTGGTATCAGAGCCCTAGTTCTTGTTTCCCGATCATTTTCCATGTTTTTCCCGACCCCTTTCATGTTTATGGATGATTTCTTATTGATTTTTCGTGAATATAATCTGCTGACACCGATCGGGGCGAAAAATCCCCACACCCGAGCACTGTTCATCCATTTTTTCGAGTTTCTGTGACTCAAAATCGATTTCTGATGGCGTTGGATGGAAGGTTTCGTCGAGACGACACGACGAGTGGCGGAACGCCACCAAAGGCCACCGGACGCGCCCCCACGCGCAGCCGGAACGAACCGGCGTCTTGCCGATTCGCAGGGGAAGGCGCGTGCGAGGCACACGCCAGCTGACGTCATCGTGACGTCAGCTGCACGCATGCCGCACGTGCCCGCCCGGTCCACCCGGTCCGACTCCGACGTTGACCGTTGACTTTGACCGTTGACTTTGACCATTGACCCCAAAAAAAAAAAAAGGGAAAAAGAATCTATTTCTTTTTCAATTATGTCTATGTGGGTTATAAGTAATCCATTTTTATTCTACATTTGTTGCATGAATCATGGAAAATTATGTATTTTCCATTACGTTCATTATGGATTATAAGTGATCCATTTTTAGTTCTGCATTTGTTGCAGGAACTATGATCCGTTATGCACGGATATCTGCATTCCCGAGAATGGACGAAGGAAGTGCAAAACTTAAAAGGTTGATGATAGAGTTAGCTAATTATTGGTGGCATGACGGTGATTTAGTATCACATGTGGTCAGGGTCAATCAGATGATACAGGAAATCATCTAAAATGGTTATCTTATGCCGGATTTTGAGAAGGTGCCGGCCTTGATGAACACTCTTCCACTTGAATGGCAAGCAGTGTTAGATCGCCTATGGGAGGTCAACGTGGTCCCAGGTTATAGGAGGCTAGTAGTAACTTTTGTAAGAGAGTACTATAGGATTGAGTTAACCAAAACTTCAACCCTTAGATTAAGCGCCACATGGCGCAGAGTAAATGCGCCTTGGAGGCGACATGAAAGCTCTCCAAAAGTTTTTCCATGGTTGACAAATGTGCCTTCAGATTTCTTAGATAGTTTGACTGATAGATTAGAAGGGACATTCCCTATTTATTTCTAAGATTAGTTTGAGATGTTTTTGGGTGTAAATATCTCTTTATATGTTGATATTTTCTTATGTAATGTTTACTACCTAATTGTTGTTGATGTTGCAACCGATATGTTAGTTGTATTATGTGAAAGCATTATTATTCTATTGGATGTCAAATATTATTTACTTTCTGTTATTGTTGACTGCTGTGGGTAGTTCATAGAAGTTTTTGTAACTTCATAGAATTTATTTTGCATAAGACAATTATATTAATAATGGTTTTAAGTTAGGATTTTTGGAGGATGATTGGAAACATAGTGACCTTTTGATTCTGAAACCTCACTTGAAATTGGTCATTGATATGATGGGTCTGTGCAAAGTGGATGCATAAATGATAGGCATTAATTATTCGTGCATATATGTCTGATGTGTTCAGATCAATGGTTTCAGCAACTAAGAATGTAATTGCTGATATGAACGGCAACAATTGTGAAATATTGAATATGAAGATTCAATATGTGCTGGAAAAGCAAGAAGCACTAGAAGCTCTTGACCATGTTATGGAAGATCTTGAGAATGCCGTGCCCCACTTTGAGCTAGTAGAGGACCGCCTAACGGCATTTGAGCCGAAAATAGACATTTGCAATGCTGGTTCTAGCTTAGAAAGGGCTTTAAGCTCTAAGCGCAAGCGTATTGATTCGTTCAATATGTGGGAATGCAAAGGATCAAGTCCTTATTGCAAGAAATCAAGAGTTAACCAACACAAGAGAGGCAAATGTCCTCAAGTAAAGAAAATGCCAAGGGTGAGGTGTTACAATTGTGACAAGAAAGGTCACTATGCTCACAACTGTTGTAAGCCGAAAAAGGTAAACACCTCTTATACATTTGAGAACTTTGCTTATGTGTCAAGTTCTGTATTATTGGCTGAATCCAATCCTTTGTGGACTGTAGATTCAGGAGCAACAGACCATGTAGCGAAGGATAGAGGATCCTTCGTGGAATTCCGATGAGTACCAACGGAACTAAGTGGATCTATGTGGGAAATAACTCTAGAGCTGAAGTTAAAGGGATTGTCACCTGCCAATTGAACATGCGTGGTGGACGCACCTTGTTCCTACATGATGTTCTATATGCTCCGGAGATTCGTCGAAATTTAGTGTCTGTTTTGGTGTTGGTTAAGCTTGGTTTTAATATGAACTTCTGTAATAGCGGTGTAGATTTGTATTTGGATACAAACTACTATGGTTGTGGTTATTTTCTGAATGGTTTCATTGTATTAGATATTGACTATGTTAATGCAAATGTTTGTTAATCCCTTCTCACGTCTCCTACTTCATATGATAATGATGTGAATGTGTGGCATGCTAGACTTGGTCATATTGGCCAATAACGTATGAATAGACTAGCCAAAGAGAGCTTGTTGGGCAACATTGAAAAAGTCGATTTGCCCATATGTGAGCATTGCTTAGTAGGGAAAACAACAAGGAAATCATTTGGAAAAGGTAAAAGAGCTTAATTTCCTCTGCATTTAATCCATTCTGATGTCTGTGGTCCAATGAATGTGAGAGGAATGCATGGGGCTGTTTATTTCATCACTTTTATAGATGATTATACTCGATTCGGATATGTCTATTTGATTTCTCATAAATCTGAAGCATTAAGTTGTTTCAAAAGGTTTATGAATTTGGTAGAAAATCAATTAGACAAGAAAATAAAAGTATTAAGATCCGATCGAGGTCGAGAATATTTATCGATGAGTTCAGAAAATTATGTGATGAAAAAGGAATAGAAAGACAGTTGTCTATTCCATATACTCCTCAACAAAATGGTGTTGCAGAAAGAATAAACAGAACCCTACTAGAAATGGTTAGGTCCATGATGGCGCATGCTAACTTACCTATCACTTTTTGGAGTGATGTGTTGTTAACTGCTGCCTATATACTTAACCGAGTGCCTTCCAAATCAGTTACTTCTACTCCATATGAGTTACGGACAGGTAGAAAATCGGACTTAAGTTTTCTTAAGCCGTGGGGTTATACTGCCTATATTCATGAGTCACCTCACAAGTTTGGGAAATTGGGTCCCAGAGGAAAGAAGAGTATTTTCATAAGATACTCCGAACACTCGAAAGGGTATGTGTTCATAGGTGAGTGGGAAAGTGGGAGTATAACTGAATTTGAATCACGGGATGTCACATTCTTAGAGAATGAATTTCCTAAGAAAGGCGAAATAGGTGAAGATTACTCCCTATTTGAAACCTTGGATCAAGATAATGATATTAGTGGAGTTTGTCCAAGTGGGAGTAACATGAGAAGTGATGAATTAAATTCAACTCATTCTCAATTACAACCACATGATGAGATGACATCATCATTATCTAATCCTAGTGGGAGCATAATGGGGAATGATGTGCACAGTGTACAATCTCCCATACGGCGAACAAGTCGCCAAAGTATTCCCCGTCGATGTTTTGACATTGAAGGGGAAACTTTTATGATTGCCCCACAAGATGAGGATGAGCCAAGAAATATACATGAGGCTCTAAGTTGCCCTAGTAAGGAAAAATGGATGCATGCAATGGAAGAGGAAATGGAGTCAATGAAGTCGAACCAAGTTTGGGAACTGGTTGATCTTCCAAAGGGACGCAAAGTCATTGGGAACAAGTGGGTTCTCAAAATAAAGCGTAAAGCTGATGGCTCGATAGAAAGGCATAAGGCTCGCCTTGTGGCGAAGGGGTATAATCAACAGAAAGGAATTGATTATGAATAAACATTTTCTCCTGTAGTGAGATTTACCTCGATTCGCATTATTCTGGCAATAGTGGCTAGTATGGATCTTGAGTTACATCAAATTGATGTAAAGACTGATTTCCTCAATGGAGAATTAGAGGAAGAAATATATATGGAACAACCTGCTGGTTTCATTATGAAAGGCCAAGAAGAAAATGTATGTCGACTTTTGAGATCGATATATGGCCTTAAGCAGTCGTCGAGACAATGGTATATACGTTTTCATAATGCCATAATGGCATATGATTTTACGATGATTGATGAGGATCATTGTGTATATATCAAAAGATCCAAAGATCAATTTGTGATCATATCATTATATGTTGATGATATACTAATAGCCGGAAACAATAAGGAGTTTGTCCATACTTTTGTCAAGAGTTGGTTATCCTCCAACTTTGAGATGAAAGATATGGGTGAGGCTGCATACATTTTTGGAGTTAAGATTTCAAGAGATCGTTCGAAGAGATCATTATCTCTTTCGCAAGAAACATATATTAATAAGGTTCTTGAACGATTTCGTATGCAAGATTGTAAACCCATAGACACTCCTATTGCAAAAGGTGAAGGGTTGAGCCATAGACTGTGTCCAAGGACTCCACAAGAGAAGGAACAAATGAAACATGTTCCTTATGCTAGTGCTGTTGGGAGCTTAATGTACGCTATGATGTGTACAAGACCGACATATGTTTTGCAGTTGGAATGGTGAGTAGATACCAATCCAATCCAGGTCAAGCACATTGGAAAGTCGTTAAGAGAATACTGAGGTATCTGAAGGGAACTGTTGATTACAAGCTGAAATACCAAGGAAAGGATCTGCGACTTGAAGGCTATTCAGATGCTGATTGGGGAGGAGATTTAGATGAAAGGAAATCTACCTCTGGATTTGCTTTCTTACTGAACAATGGCGCCATATCATGGAGCAGTAAGAAGCAAACGTGTATAACCTTGTCCACGATAGAAGCTGAGTTCGTGGCATTATCAGCAGCGGTACAAGAAGGAGTTTGGCTTAAGAGATTTTTGGATCATTTAGGTGTTATTGAGAAAGCTACAAATCCATTATTGGTTAACTATGATAGCCAAGCAGCTATAGCGTACACCAAAGATCCAAAATATCATGGCAAGACCAAACATATAGATACCAAGTATAACTTTGTCAAAGATATGGTTGCACGAAAGGATGTGAACTTACAGTACATATCTACGCATAGAATGGTAGCAGATCCTATGACAAAGCCAATACCTAGAGATGTGTTTTGTGGTCATGTAAAATCTCTAGGATTGTGTAGAGTCTGATGTACTGGATATTGTAATTTTCCTGAGTTGTTCACATTTATGAATTTGTGTTTTTTCATTATTAATGCCTATGAATCTTTGTTTGATCTTTATGCATCTTAATGCTTAGTGCATTACTTTAAGTTGAGAAAGTATGTCGGACAGATATAAGATTAGCCCACTCACATGGGTAATCGCCTCTATTTACTATGTGATAAATAGAGATGAGACGGTTTTTAAGCTTATTATCTAGGTGATAATCGAGAGCTCAAGCTTAAAATATATATGTCACCTTAACAAGTGTTAAGATGAGGACATGATATTAACTATGTCCAAAAGTAAAATAACCCACATATTTTACTTTATCTGTCTATGATGCCAGATGTGAGTTCTGATGGATTCTGTGAATGAGTAGATAAGTGAACTCAAGTTAGACATTGGGTATGTCTAAACTGTCATCTGTACGGTATTGAAGATATAGACATACGCTCCATGGGAAATGAGTTAATACCGTAATACGTATTTCATACTACGTATGCATGAGACGACCAATAAGAGTGGCATAAGTTTGATCTCAACTTTTATGCCATGTGAGACTCTTGAGGAAAAGAGTTCCTTAATTTTAGTGCCCTCATGACTTTTACTTATTCTCAAGATTTCTATTTAGTGTTTGTTATCTTAGGATGTTGCCAATGGTCATGAGTTGATTCGATCTAATGGGACATTTCTAGAAAAGCAAGCTGAATTGAAATTGAGAGTTTGAAGGAAAGAGGAAGATCGAATTTGGATAATCACATTATAGTTTTGTGTTCACTGGTCGACCAATTATGATTGTCTTTGGGATAATCATAATTGTGAATACAATATATCACTGTTTAAAAGGAGATCAAGAGAGAGATATAAATGTGATCGATCGATCTAGGGTACTGCATACTAAATCTACTCAAAGTGTGATGCCCATTATGAGCTGCTATATATTCCTAATAGATGTATAGCAACGAGCTCTCAAAGTATGCTGGTCGCACGGATTATTCACCGGTATGAATGTTGAAGAGAGGTAAAGAGGATTCTGTTCGGCCCACCATGTGCGAGTGGGAGATGATGGTTTTATTAAATTGTGATGGGCCTAAGTTGGCCCGTCCGCCCATGTTGGGCCTAAAAGCTCGGCCCACAATATTAGGGCCCATGGATGGAGAGATATGATGAAGGGACACGATTCCCTTTGGAGGGAACGTATTTAAGGGAGAAAAGAGAGGGAGGAACGTACCTTTTCGCATAACGTACGTTCCTTCTCCCTCTCTCCCTCAAAAACGCTCCAAAAGAAAAACAGTAAGCATAAGGCGACACCCATCTTCCCTTCAAGGCGAATTGACGTCATCGGATCGAACATGGCCATATTCTCTTTCTCATATCGGCGTCAGTGTTTAATCTGTGGCTAACAAGGTACGTTCAATTCTGTGATGTGCCTTAGGATCGGTGATGCATGTGTTTTTCCTGGGCTCGTCTTCCGCACAAGTTTAGGGGTTCGATTTAGTGTCGAATCCGGTTTTTGGGAATCCGATAAAACCCAACACATCCAAAAGTCACGAATAGTCGTCCCTAATTTTTATATCCTAGAAAGGTTTTATTTTGAAGAAAATTTTCCATGTCGCCTTGCCAATGTTTATTTATTATCAATGTGGAAATGCCACGTTAAGTTGAGACTAGACCATGGGCAAATTTGAGAATAGGTTAAAATTTCGTGATTTTTTTTAGACAACACAAAATTCGGGGCAAATTTGGGAATGGACCTAAAGTTTAGGGTTTTTTCTATGACAAAAAAAAGTTTGGAACAGATTTGAAATTATACTTAAAGTTTGGAGTTTTTTAGGGAATTGGCCCGAGGTAATAAGCCAAGGTTTGGAAAATGTGGTTAAATATGGCATTGTCTCGTTCACCCAATTAAATCAAGATGTACAAAACATCAAGAAAAATGTTGAAGTGTTTCGAGAGTTCTCAAATATATCTTAAGTAAGAGATTTCTTCTTTTTCCGAAATTATTCGTTGACGAAGTTAGATGAGTCGACGCATGTTGTCTACGGTCTTTATAATTATTGACTTGATTCTCTTTTAAGACAATAAGATAATGCAGTCCTTTCAAGGCTTGAATCTGATTTCGCACTCGACATGCATTTGGTCCTTCCTTGATGTTTTTCCATGAAGTCGACACATGAGAAATAGACCCTTTTCTAGGCTGCCAAGTTTCCCAGTTCGCCAAATTCAAATTTGCTGCTCCCTTGAAAATCAACAAGCCGTTTTTATCCACAAAATACGAAATTCACAGATAATGTCCAAATAAAAAGGAAATTGGCAGATTATATGGAAATTGGCGAATTTTATGGTACATGACCTAAATTTTCCTTTTAAGTTATTCTTATCCTCCGAAAAAAAACTTCCGAACAGGAACGCTCTAACATTAGTTTCCCACATACGTAAGGTCCACAATCGTGCACGTCACAAGGAAAGAGGAATACTGGGAAATAATCTTATACAGAAATTGCAACAAATAAGGAAAACAAAAAAGATTTGACCCAATTAAAAAAGGAAAAAAAAAAAGAAAAAAAAATCCTCCTTTTCCCCCATAAAACCCCGAGACAAACCCTTCTTCCTCTCACTACCTGGAAACACAACAAGGAAAGAGAGAAACGGCAAAGAAAGTGATGGAGGGTGTGAAGGGACTCTTTCTTCTAGTTTCGCTGCTTTCTTCTTCTATGTTCATGTGTGCGCTGTGCTCCCGGGGATCGAACTTTGGATTCAATCCCTTTTACCAGCTCGATAACGAGCCTACCGTCGTGAAGGGACTTGATTTGAAGAGGTACGCAGGACGCTGGTACGAGATCGCCTCCTTCCCAACGTTCTTCCTGCCCAAGGACGGCAAGGACACGAGGGCCACGTACACTCTGAAGGACAATGGGACTCTGGACGTGTTGAACGAGTCCTGGGTCAATGGCAAGAGGATCTTCATTAAGGGCAACGCCTACAAGGCCGACCCGAGTAGCGATGAGGCCAAGCTGAAACTGAAATTCTTTGTGCCTCCGTCCTTCCCCATCTTCACTCTGTTCGGTGACTACTGGGTCTTGTACCTTGACGATGATTATCAGTATGCTATCGTTGGCGAGCCCAGCAGAACGTCTCTTTTTGTATGTAACCTTCTTATCAGGTTTTCCTTTCTTTTTCTTTTGTCCTTTCTGCCCCAGTTGATGGTCATAGAAATGAGAACCCATAGGTTTTGGTTTTATGACTGATGGTTCATCGGGCGGTTTGTACTAGTGAGATTTGGGTTCTGATACTTGTTTTGATTCCTTCACTTTTGTAGGCTAATTGGTTGGATTATTTATTTTTATTTTTATTTTTTGACAGATATTGAGTAGACAGAGTCATATAGACGATAAAGTCTATAATCAGCTGGTTCAGAAGGCTGTTGATGAAGGATATGATGTAAGCAAGCTCCGCAAGACTCCACAGAGCAAGACTCCGCCGCCGCAATAAGAAGGACCCTAGGGCACTAAAGGCATTTGGTGGATCATGTCCGTTCTAGGGAGGAAACTTAATTTTGCAGCAGCCGGATGAAATGATGTTGAAATTGTTTGCTGTCATTAAATAAAACAGGGAATAAATAGTTTGATTTGAAAAGAAGTGGTTATTGCATGAAAAGAATTGATTGTTACACTCCAACTCCAACTAATGAAAATGGAAGAACTGACAAGGTTGTCCTTCCATTGAGAGATTGCGTTCTTGAACAAAAACTAACATTAATATTTTATCAAAATGCACACACGCATATATGAGATCATTTAACAAGTATCAACTCATATACAACTAGCTAATCTCATACTCAAATTGAAAAACTAGAATAACATTTAAAACCAAATGATATGTGTAACCACAACCCAATGAATAGTACGTATGTCTTCTAAACAGATCGAATATCTACTATACACATTTATAAAAGAATATTAGGACTCACTTATCTGAAATCTAATATATAATATACATACAAGATCAAAAAAATTCGTATCACTTTAACTTGATCATATACATCCTAGAAATATTCCTTTAAACAACTATCAATGGTTCAATCCATAGATTATTCTGGCACTATATATCTAACCATGATCACCGCATAATGTCTCGTGACAAAACGGCCAAGATCCTCACCTATTATCAGCTGGTTGCTCAATCTAGAATAATATCCTAAAACCAATATGTAAAGCCAAAAACCCTCAATCGAGTTTATAACGATAATAAGCATCAAAACATTATGCTCCAGTATTCCACAAGCCAAATCCATAATTTATTTAATAAATTAGAATATATTTTACAAATTGTTTCAGAACTGATTTCATAAATCAAGTTCGCAAATTAACACACACACACTTATATATTACCTTTTGCAATGTCTTTCATAAAACATTTCTCGAACCATTAATAACCAAATAATAGTAAATGTCCGATATAAATTTAATGCAACAAAGATATTTTTAATAATTCATAATTTATTGAATATCCATTATTTTCATGACAAAAGTTTACAAATTTAAAGAAAGATAACCACCATTTACTTAGAAAAGTCTAACCAACCCACAAAAGTTATCTCAAGCCAATGAACTTAAAATCCTATCAAATTAGAAAAAAAAGCAATATCAAAATCAAGGCAAATGCTAACCCGACTCAAACTGACTAAATTAACCTTATTCGGTGACGGAAAGGCAAGCCTAATATCATTATTGATGCTAATAAGAGTCTTACAATGAACATTGAATTCGCACGATATAAGATTAGCACCAGCTGGGATCATAAAGCGGATTAGGATGACGGAAAGGGAGGAGTCAGTCGTTCTGCTATCGATTACAGGCAAACCTTCCTCGAGCTAAAGCCAAACGCGGGTCGAAAATTATTGACCATAGGTAAACTGCGCGATAATCCCTAAAAGTCACCCGATAATTTAGGTCGTACTAAAATCGCGTTCGATCGATTTTTAATTATATAATTTAATTTGATTTCGGATATCGAACTTTCAAGGGATTCGAGATTTAATTATTGGACGTCGCCATCATCTGTCGAATTATCGAGAAGTTGGAAATTTTTGAAAAATGAATTATCAAAAGAAAAATTGGACCCGAAGAAGGAAAAAGCAACCCCAATGGCAAGGTTGTAATTTTTTGGATCAAAAAGGCTTGTTTTCAAGAAATTGGAAATAAAAAGAATTTGAGGGGATAAATTGCTAGGTTGAGAGGAAATTATGGAGAGTGGGTGAAGGAGAAATCATGAAGACTTTAGGAAAAATCTTGGGAAAATTCTTTTTGTTCTCTTTCTCTCTCTCACTTTTTCCCCTCCATTTCACGCCACCCCATCTGCCCACTCCGCATTTCTCTCTCTCCCCCACGTTTTCTTCCCCCTCCCCCCATCTTCTCCTTCGGCTGAACCCATTTCCCCCCTCCTCCATTTCTTTCCTCCTCCTTCCCTCATGCCATTTCTTCTTTCTTTCCCTTGCTTGCCACCCATCTCACCCACCACCAGCACCACCGCCCACACCTCCATACTCACCCACCATGTTCACCGCCACCACCAGCACCACCACACCTCATCACCACCACCATCATCATCCCACACCACTGTCCACCGCCATCTCATCACCACCACCTTGGCACCATTGAACCACCATCACTCACCGCCCGTTCATCGAGCCGTTGCGCCACTGCTAGCTCAACGCCGCTCCTCGCCATTTATCACCTTCGCCACAAGCCACCACCGTCGGTTCATCACCACCTAAGCTAAGCTTGGCCATGGGTTTTGAGGAGCCGCCGCCACGCCGTGCACCGTCGTTGGACTGCGAGCTCCATGTTTTCATCGTCGTTATGTTGCCATCGTCGTGAGCTCATCGTTGTCGGAAACCCGTGAGTTAACTCATAATCCTTGATTAGGTAGTTAATTACGTTTAGGGATTAGTTAGTTCAAGGTTAATAGCGGATTTTAATTTAATCTTAATTGTGATTAAGGATGATTTAAATTAAAGTTAAGCATAATTAGTTTAAGTAATTACGATTAGATTAATTAATCGTGGTTATATTAATTAATCAAGTTTAGTTTAATTAATTGTGATTTATTTTATTTAATCGTAATTTGTTTAATTAAGTGTAATTATTTTAATTAACATCGATTAATTTTTAATTAATCATAGTTAGGTTTAATTAATCGTGATTTATTTTATTTAATCGTAATTTGTTTAATTAAGTGTAATTATTTTAATTAACATCGATTAATTTTATTTAATCCTAATTAATCGTGCTTAGCCTAATTAATCACGATTAGTGTAATTAATGTCGGATTAGCCGTTTAGTAGAATTTTATGTTGGTTTTTGTCATGCCCCGAATCTCGAGCACGCACACATCCCTCAATGGTCGATAAAATTTTGAGACGTTCCCAGGACTCGTCGCCAACCCTTTTCATTTTATTGCACTTGCGAAAGTGAATTAAGTAATCCCCTGACAACAACATACATGGGATAGAAATGCATGACAACTAATTTCAAATCAAATACACTTTCATAAACACCTAAAGCTTATACAGAATGTCTATCTTAAAAAGAACTACTGAGCTACTTATGCTCCTGACTCTTCTGCTTCAAGCTTCGGGTGCTTCATACTAAGGACCTGAAAATTGTTATACAATAGCCAGTGAGATATACATCTCAGTGAGTCCTCCCCCTAGTCCCCCGACCAACTCAACTCGGGGTATCTCTTCAGAACTACCCCACAAACAAACCAAAGATCAACAATCAACACTCAATAGTCAGTTCACATGCAATCTTATCTAGTATGCCATACCATGCACGTTATCAGTTCATGCATATGTGCCATAAACAATATGTTCAACTCATGCATAACCGGAACTAATGATGCCATGATTCACATATGCTCTTGCACTCTAGTGCACCACCTATCATGCATCATTCGATCACACAGGTCCTGATCATAAGGTAAAATCGTATGACACTTCCCATACCGCACCGCACAATTTTACCCCATAATAAGGCCCAACCGACAACTCTCACAAGTGCTCTAGTTACTAATGACCTACCGACCATAGCTAACTTTATGATTAGTGTTCATCCACCTCAACACTCATGCGTGCTCTAATTATTAATGACCTCCCAACCATGGCTAACTTTCCAGTCAGCGATCATTCGACTCCCACTGGGCTACCGATAAAAAGATCGGGCACGGCTACGTCTAAAACTCTCGTTCAAACGGTTTCCCAAAAAGGGACATCGGTCTAGAATCTTCTGCGACCGGCTTCCAACTCTCGCCAGGTATCACCCCCAAACTCCCGTTGGGTGACAATCCAACACTTGATCACACCAACATACCTCCTCAAATCCTTCTCTCATAAAAATGGTCCATCTCTAATGTCCCTCGGACTAGGCATATTTCCTTTTTTTTATTTATTTATGAAAATCACTCAATTCATGCGGATGCCCATGCATCTATGCACTCAAATCACCTCATAAGATCAAAACACATGAAATTAGGTACTTTTCATTCTCGGGTGAACAGTGTGCGTGAACAATGTTTCGTGAATAGTGAATTTTCATAATTAAATAACTAATAAATTAAATCCACAAGTCATTAAAAACACTAATTAAAGCAAGCAAAGCATCACGAACCATCACCAAACTAAAATCGATCCTAATTAGCAGAATTCCGGGCCAATCGCGTGTCTCTAAGTTCAAATCCAGAAACCTAACGAAACACGTTCAGAAAATTCTCAAATTTGGATATGTTGCAAAGGACACCTAAACAACATTTTTCATGAGACACCTTAACTTAGATCCTTCTAGATTCGGCCCAGTAAATCGCTCAATCCAGCACAGAAACTGTGTCCGTTTCCAGAAAGTCTGTTTTCCAAAACCAGTTTGGTTCGAGATCCAAAACTTGTCCATTTGATCTGAAATTTGAGTATGCTAAATTAAAATGTGACGGCCTGAGCGACGGTCCCCGGACGTGCGGAAGGAAGGAGTCCCTCTCTTGTCCCACATTGCCTAAGGAGGGAGTCCTGGACTAGCTTATAAGACTTGAGTCCCTCTAATCTGTGTAACGCGTTTTAAAGCTGTGAGGGAAAAGACCGTGGCTGGGATGGCGGTTCGTCCGCGCCAGGGTGGGTGACCCAAAGTGGACAATATTACACAGTGGGGCTCGGGATGTTACATAAAAGATGTTACAAACAACTTTTGTGAAGAAACCATTTTGAAATTCGAACCCTAAGAGTTGATAAAAACACCTAGAATCCCAAGAGGTCACAAATTCCAACACAGTCTGAGATTCTGTTTGCACATGACAGAGCTGAAATATGATACTTTGTAATCTCTAAAAATCGTTAGTAAAATATATGTTATAGCTGAATATGTCTAAAACATTTCTACAGAAGGAATTAACCTCAAATTCGCAACCCATTTCGATCTACAAAACTGAAAAATGACGAGGGTCCAGAGATCAAAACTATAGAAAGTCCACTAAATTAGACTAATCCATCCTCAACGGTGCTAATCTCATTAATTAGATTAACACTAATCCATTATAAGGCTAATCTAATCATTCTAGATTATCACTAATCCATACTTAAGCTAATATAATTAACTCTTATGCATAAACAACCTCCTAAGCAAGTTTATGCACTAATCAAAGGATTAGGAGCTAAACTCATTCGTTAAACAAGCCAGAGACATGGATGCGGTGGCAACAACGGAGGCTGTGCTCGGGGACCTCTACCACAATGATCCAAGGCGGTCCCAGGGCTGAAACAACAGCAACAACCTCTGCCTCCCACTGAAACACTAAAAACTGGACTGCCGGAGGAGAAACAGAGCTGAACGGGCTTGATTAGAGCTCTGGCGAGGGGTTGGCCGGCAACCGGCAGCACCTGGGGGTCGAGGGGGACCTATTGGTGGTTGGTATGGGCAGAGGTAGGGTTGAAATGGAAGAAAAACGGCTGAAACGGTCGAAAAAGGCGAAGTAGTGTAGGCTGCTGGGTGGACCGACGGACCGGCGACCGGTTCCCTCTCACCGGCGTACAGGTCAGCCGGCGACTCCGTTTGGCACGAGGTCAGGGTCCTTCGAACGATTTGGATGTGCTGAAGACAACGGTGGGTGGCGCGAAGGTTGATTCACACGGGAAGACCACTTTTAACTCAGATTTTTGGAGAAAGGTTAGCTGGAGCAGAAACCGGCAGAAGAGAAAACAGAGGGAGGAAACGGCGGGCTTTGTTGGTCCAGCGGACATGCGACGATGGAGGGGGCTGTTGTGCTCGATTTGTTGGTTCTCTCAAGCTCTCTCAAAGCCTCTACAATGGAGAAAGTAAGGTTGAAGAGGAAGAAGAAGGTGGCTGCTGAAGGGGGACCACCACAAGCCTTCAAAGTCCAAAATCTCATCCCCAAACACTCATCACACTTGCCCCCACCAATCAGCCCTATGCTCTGCCTCTTTTCCCTCACAAAACTTCCCCAAGAAGCCTCCCACCATGGCTGAAATGTTACACCCCTCAAGGCCTACGAATTTTGTGCATTTCCCTCTTCAATTCATTCAATTCCATTCAATCTTCTTTCAATTCAATCCAAATTGAAGTCCATAAATTCATTCAATGTGTCCCCACTTAAATCTACATTTTTCCTTGCCCATAGAACCAACTTGCATCTCAAAAATGCGACCAAAAGCGGGCCTATGAATTTCCCGATCCAAAACGGCCTAACTTTGATTTTTCGTCAAAAATCTCGGTTTGCAGAAAAATCTTATGAGGATGAGTCGACATTCCTAAAATAATTTGTGACATGATAGAACTTCCAATTTCTGAAATCGGGTTCAATTTCGTGGTTAATTTCAATCTGGCGCGTCCTAATCTACAGGGTAGCTTTTGGGAATTTTTAATGCCTTTGACCTGTGGTTGATTATTTTCAAGCCACAAAGTACATCTTCAACACATTAGCGACTCTCGATTGTCGTAGAAATCTCGAGATTTCAAATACAGATACAGGGTATAGAAAAATCAGTCTAGTGCCGTTCGACGATAATTTTACAATTAAGTGGAATCACCCATACTTAATCACGTACTTCTATTGAATCAACCTATCTCTAGTCTCTAATCGATTTTGATCGTGCCGTAATGACCCTTGCAGATTAGCACAATCGAGCGGTCGATTCCTGGTCGAATTCTCAAGTCTATTACTTTAAAATCCCTTAACGGCTTCACTTGATAAACTAGTTATCTCGTGAGAGGCCCTCTCAGAGAATAAGGCCATAGGCGTGTCAATGAAAAGCCCAATTTCATCTCATCGAAATCAGACTTGAAAATCAAGATGTCACAATTTTTCTGATGAGATTGTGCTTAATTCCAATCGTTTGAGCTTGTGATACTATGTTATTGATTACTCAATTATAGATTTTATTTATTATGTTCAAAAAAGATTTTTATGGGCAAAAAAATAGAGAATTTTGAGGTGTCGGGTTTGGACGCCAAATTTTACATACTAAATAAAACAATTGGGGTTTTAAAATAAAAAGTGTGCAAAATTTGATGGGTTGATGTCAAATACATGATCGCGTATGAATATTTTACTGAGATTTTTAAGTTTGAAAGCTTGCCAAAGTTGATTATTTGAAAACGAACTCTTTTGTTCTGAGCTAATTAATGGCAATAAGAATTGGCTTGACTGTTGGTAATCTTAAGTGATCATTTAATCGAACCCGTCATCCAACGTGAGTTTGGGGATGATGCCCAATTTTTATTGGATGCCCGACGAGAGTCCGGATGCCCAGTCGCAGTTAAGGCCAGATCGATGCTCCTTTATAAAATGTCGTCTAGGTAGGGGTTTTAGATGATGTCGTTCCCAATGAGACGAGACAATGCTCGGTCATACCAGAAGACCGCCAAGTCGTGTGTTGATCGTGACCCTAGGGGTTGTAATAATCAGAACACGTGTGAATGATTGTGATGCATTACGCTTGATTATGGGGTAAAACTATGAGGCACGGTATGAGATTGGCCAAAACCAATTTACCTTATAATCGGGACCTGTGTGGATGCTTGATGCATGAAAGTTATGTGTTCTGATTATTGACTATGTTTGTTACGTTAGTATTGGCATATATGATGTATTAATATGCAGGGATGTGCCGATGCAAGGTAAGATTGTATACCATTGTGTGTTTAGGCTACCTTCAAGGTAAATTAGCTTCCTAATCGAGATTTAGGAAGTTGACTCGCTAAAATTTTATCTTACCCCATTGTTGATTATTTTTAGGCCCATAGTATAGAGAACCGTCGTGCTCGGTTCGGGGTCCCTTTTGAGACAAGGGATTGGTCTGGTGTTAGTGAAGTTTATGTTAACCTTGACCCCGCTGGTTTTTGAATAATTAGTAGGGAGTTGTTGTGGTAAAGGCTTGTGATGTTACACTTCCTAAGGTTAACAAGTATATAAATAAAAGTAGCATTTTTTGGAAAAGTTTGTCGGTGTGTTTTTATTATTCCTGTTATTTGTTGGTTGACTGGATATTTATATAATTGCTTTAGCATGCATTTAATCGAAAAAGAAACAGAATGGGCCGGCGACACGTCATGGGACGTCACAATTTCTAATCGAACTCTGAGGGATGTTTGCGCGCTCGGTGTTCAAGGCGTGACAATAATTTAGAATCAATTTCCCTCAAACCCCGTGGCTCCACAAAACAACACAGTTTCAACCATGCAAACAATTGATAAATACCAACCAAAAATAAAAAAACAATTGATAAATGACATACGGACATTTTAAAGAATCACTAGTCTTCCCTCATGAACAAGGTATTTATGTCATTGCAGAACGGATCGACACCTCATAAAACCTTACAGCATGGTCATTGAGTAATATCAGATTCATGAGTGAGGTAATTAACCGTTCGTGATGATATTAACTATTAGATGCGGCATAAATGATTTCGTGGTTAAGAAAACCACATAACAGCAACAACAAATTTAAAAAAAAAATACAAAAGAAAAAGAAAAGAGGAAGTGATTATACTTTAATTCTGTAAATTTTCAGTTGGCTTTTTCTTATGATGCGACCAGTTACAGGTTTAATAATGATAAAACAAAAGTTTTGCATATAAAGCTTTAGAAAGGTAAGCCATTTATAAACATTTATAAACTGTATGATGACTCCGATTTTCGTCATAAGGAAGAGTGACTACACAAGCTGTGTAGTCCCAAGTACTTAAAACATTTGAAATATTTGTGTGCATATATGCACTGTACATATATACACTAATAACACGAAGCCTACTAACAAAATGAAGGCCGGGGTTAAAACCTTAGGTTCACATATGGGCGAATAAAATCCCAAATTGTCCATTGGCTTTACCATGTCGGGTATTGAAACCGGAAAATCTCCTGAAAATTGCATATTATCCAAGCAATTTAGAGTTACCATTCTGGGTAGCAAAGAAAAGGTAAGAACGGAACAGACATAAGAACAGAAAAGAAAAACTTGTACCCTTTTCAGTGACAAGAGCAACAATGCTTGCAGGTATGTTTTTGAGCACACAGTGAGTTAGAAGTTTAACATCAGTTGACAAACTGTATTCTTTTATTGGTATTTTAGGCCAAGGATGAATAAAGAAAACCAATCTAACAAAACACAATCTGCGGATAGTTTTCAGATGATCTGACCAAATCAGCTATGCATTTTATCTAGCTTTACATCAATGGAGTATATTGTGAAACGTGCTTTGCTTAATCTTCGAGTGTTTGAAAATGTAAGGCTAAAAGTTCTGATGCACAAGATCCTTCTCAGACAAGGCCTTTACAAAGGAATAGGCATGATCATCTGAGATGTAGATACTTGAACTCATGAAAATAACATCCGCAACAATGCGAACTGTCTGAGCTTATCATTAAGGTAATATCATATTCATGAGTGAGACAGTTAGGGTGTGTTTGTTTGTATTTTTGTTCAAAAATTGTTTCAGGGAACAGAAATAGAAAAATTATTTCTATTCCGGGGAACAATTTTTGACCAAAAAAATGCGTTTGGTAAACTTGTTCCGAGAATTAAAAAAAAAAAAACAGAAACACGTTTGGTAAATTTGTGTTCTTTTTTTGTTTCTTTTAACTTTTTAATATTTTTATTTTATTTTTCCTTTTTCTCTCTTTTTTTCTTTTTTTCTTCTTTTGTCCGGTCGCTGGTCTCGGCCATGGCCGGTGACCGGCCGACGAGGGCCGACGGCCTCGCCCAGCCACAAGCAAGGCTCGCCGGCCCTCAATGGCCGGTCGCCGGTCATGGCCGAGGCCGCCGACCGGCCAAAGAAAAAGAAGAAGAAAAGAAAAAGAAAAGAAAGAGAAGAAAAGAAAGAAGAGAGAGAAGATTTGTTTCTCAAAATTGTTCCAGAAATAATAAACAAGTTTTGTTTCTATTCCAATTTTATTCTCGGGAACAAAAAAACAGATTTGGAACAAAAACGCAAACAAACGCGTTTCTATTCTTTTTTTGTTCCCGGGAACAAAAAAACAGAATTTTTGTTCATAAACAGAAAAAAAGAATACAAACAAACACACCCTTAACATTTCGCGAAGATATGAACAGTAGGCGCGTTTAAATGATTTCATAGTTAAGAAAACAGCATAAAAGCAGCATATAAAAGAAAAGGAGGAGAAAAAAGAAGTGATTACCTTCCTTTGCTGCCAGGATCTTGCATCACATTAGAAAATATGACGTTGCTGCCAAATCTCTTAAGCATTTCCTATATTCGCTGCATAGGAAAGAACGTACTAAGCTGATATTTCTGGGCCTTTTAGTGGAATGGCACTTTTATGTTCAAAGCATATAACACCCTGACTAGACCATTTGGCTCACTTTGCCACCAAATTGAGTTGTGATCTAATGTAACTGAGGTAGGACTCCATATTTCTTCATGCCCTATTGAGTGAACACATTTTTTTTTTTTGTCAGTCCTACTCTAATCCTACTCTAACACTCACTCTCAAACTTTTGCCCTGCCTCCTTGCAGAGAGTGGGAGTCGAAACCCACTCCTGAAATGAAATCGTCACCATCCCAATCCCCCCTGAGAATGTGGGGATTTGAACCATCAACCTCCCCCTTCCAAGATGGAAGGGTGGCCACTGGGGCGAACCCCTGATGGCAGAAGAACATCCCAAGTGCCATAACTTGACATGGAGAGATTGGCACAAAGAGATACAGAAATGCCAAAACTTCCAGAATATACACTTAAGAGCTAGAATCAGACAAGAAAGAAATACTTAAGTGCCAATAGCGAGAATTTCTGGCCAAATAACTGACATGGCTTTTTTCGACGAGAATTTTAAAGGATGAGGCTTTTTAATTAATTTCATTTTCCACATAGCATTTTTTAAATTTTTATTCAATTTTTCAAAATCATATTAAAAAAAAAAAAAGGCAAGGCTCGTTGGTGGGCCCTTCCATCACCGCCCATCGGTAGAGGGGCCAATGATTGTTGCCAGCCCTAGGCAAAGGCGGCTAGCCTCACTAGCCCAAGTAAAGGCTAGCGACCCTCACCGGGCTTGAGTGCCAAGATTTGAGAGGCACCTGTGACCATCTCCCAATTAGGACGAGGCCTCGTCGACCCTCACCTAGGTTGACGAGGCTCACCCAAATATGGGAGAAGGGGTGATGCCTCACCCAGATCTGACAAGCCTCGCCAATCTTGAGCAAGTGTTGGCGTCGACCTTGCCAAGTCATCAGCGAGGCCTCACCCTAGCTAGCTAGGCAATAGTCGATGGCCTCAGGAGAGGGCTAGCATCACCCATTTATGGGTGCCCTTGCCAAGGGCTGGGCAAAGGCTGGCAACCATCGGACCCCTTTGGCGATGGAAGTGGACGACATTGTTTTAGGGTTTTTAATTTTGGGGGAACATGGAGGATGACGTTTGGAGGATGATGTTGTTTTAGATAAGGATTGCTAAGTGGACATTCCGACGATCCACGTAAGTCGGTTTTATTAATAAAATAATGCTATGTCAAAATTCCGGTAAGTCTCGCTATAATTGGCATTTAAGTATCCAATTTTTTTTTTTTAAATGGCACTTAAGTGTACATTTTAAAAGTTTTAGCACTTATGTATATCCCTATGCAAAGTTGTGGTACTTAGGGTGTTGTTATCCCCACTGTAGTTATAGGAAGATGCAATAAACATGCTCTCCCTAAAGCAACTCATAGGCATGACCATCTTCGTGCAAGCCTATACAATTACTTGAAGGGGATTAGATCAATTGGTAGTCGGCACATATCTCGTGATCAACTGCTGGATGATTTAACTTTGATTAGTTTAATCTAATTCAACTGTTGTACTCTATAGATAGTGCAAACAAGATTGTTGTCTGATTTAATATAATCCAGTTTTCTTTCTTTCAACTCCGTCGTAATTATGATATTTTTACAGAAGATAACCAACAATATTAAAAGGATATGCATATGCTAGTTGGATTACTAGCACGATTGACTACAAGTCGATGTCCAAATGGGTTTTCTAGCTTGCAAATGGTACAATCTCTAGGGCATCATAGGAGCAAACATGTAAAACTCATTCCGTGAATGAATATGAATTTATGGTACTAGCGGTGTCCGGTAAAGAGGCTGAATAGTCGTGGAATCTACTATTTGATATAGAGTTGTAGCCACAACCAACGGTAGCCATATTTTTATGTTTTTTTTTGGTAAGTCCATATTTTTATGTTGCAATAATGAGAAAACAATATCTAAAGTATACGGTAAAATATAAACATATTAGTTTGCAACATGAGTATGTTCAAAAATTAATTACTGATAAAAAATTTATAGTAATTTATGTTTGGACAAATAAAAGCTTGACCGATCCATTCACTAAGAGACTCTTGAGAGGTTTATTCAGCAATAATGCCAAAGAAATGGGTGTTAGACCAATTGATAATAGTCAAGTATAGGAAACCTAACATTACAATTTCTAACAAAATTGACAAAGTTCAATGGGTAACAACAAGCTATTATATCTTGTCAATGATCGAGCATAAGAGCGCAAAGTTAGTACTTATGGAAAATTAAAAGAGTAAGTGTAAGAAAACATTCTTAGTGAAGTTTGGGTCTTATCAAGGTAAGGCTAAGGTTAGGGGTGAACAACAAAAACCGCCTGAACCGAAAATCGCTTGGACCGAACCGAACCGGCCAATTCTGGGCGGTTCTTGGATGGGCTGGTTTGGTTCCTGGTTCCATAAAAAATGGAACCGATGATTTTCAGCTGGGTTTTCAGTTCCAGGGGTGGAATCGCCTAGACTAGACCAGACCGAGTCTTCTTCTTCTTTTTCTTTTTAAATTTCTTAAAAATCTTAAAAGAACAGTAGCCCCTCATGCTCGCTCTTCGCCCTCGACTCTCACGCCTCTTTCCCTCTCTCCATGGTAGACGTAGCATCCTCCAAGGTCCGGAGGAGGAGGGCCTCCTCGACGAGTTCGGTGTGGTGGGAGCTAAGTCGAGGAGGGCGACGAGGATGGAGCTGGAGTTGATTTGACCCTCATGGAGTTTCGCGGGCCGATGGGGCAATGTGGAGGAGATAGAAGGGGGGAGACACCACAGACACGAGGATCCATGAGGGCTCGAGAGAGAGCTAGGAGCAAATTGGAGATGTCTTCGTCTTCTCTCTAAAATGGAGAACTAGTCACGGTGGTTCTTGGAGAAAATGGAGGGGAAGTGGGTTTGCATAGAGGAGAGAGAGAGAGACCGAACCAAAGTAAATGCCTTTAATGCAATAGAGACTTGTAAGGAAGTAAAATAAATGCCATAGAAACTAGAAGTGGGGACCATGCTACTCTCTCTCTCTTTTTTTTTTTTGTTTGGTCAGACTCGCCGCTCTCTTCCATCTTTGAAATTTGACCGGTTCCATGGACGCAACTGGACCATCGGTCTAGTTTGATTCTCAGCCCTAGGACCAATCAGTCCAGTTCTCGATTTCCAATTTTGGGGATCAGTCCTCCTGGGAACTAATCACCTCTAGCTAAGGTAACAAGTTATGAACTTCAACTAGATGAACAAAAGAAGTTGTGCTGCTTCAAACATAAGTTTAATGAATTTTTGTAAATGTTCATGAATCCATAAGAAAGCACAAGGCCATAAAGAAGAGTGCTAAGGCATAGGAAATTTCTAACTGAATATGTATAAATTCATATGTGTGATAATTCAATTAACAAATGGAAACATGATTTAAAAATTTTTCTACCACTAATTTTTTTAATGGAATTAATTACACTAATTAAAGATTCATATATTAATGGATTTTATTTTGTATTTATGAAATTATGTAAATGAGTACAAAAAAAAAAATAAGTGAAAGATTGTTGAAATAGATTATTATTCTATAAATAATTGAAAAAAGAGATTGAATTGGACATGAAAATAAATGATTGCTGACATGAAGAGAAATGATGGTTAATCATGAAAAGCAACGGTGGTTCCAATAAAATACATATTCTCAAGAGATATGTTATTAAGTCGTCTATGGATATGACCAAATCACACATGGTTTATAACTGCTTTCTCATATAACAACTTTCTTTTTTTGTAACTCTCTCTTCTTCACAACATTCTCTCTTCTTCTCTTTTCTTGCATAAGTTTGATAACACATTCAAGGTGAGATTTCAATTACAAGATATAGGTATTTCAATTTGAACCAGGCTGCTACCATTGAAGTAGAACATCTCTCTTTGAAATTAATATGTCAGCCTTTTTCTTTGTGGGGGTGGCTAGCACCACAGTCTCATAAAATGTGGACAACCTTAAACTTTACAAGGTGCATTGATAGCCCATCATTTAGAAAGGACCTCGACATTCATTTATTGCGAAAGAGGGGCTCATTTGTTGCAAATCCTTGGAAGCAATGACCCAATTTTTTATCTGCTAGTGTCCGAATAGCATTTTTTACTGTGGTTTGAGTGGCACACGGCGTCCCCTTCTTGTACCATTGAATCCACATGTACCATCGAGAAATTACCCAACCCCATATATCTGTAATAGTTACAATAATATTATTGAAACTAGCTTGAAGAACGACTCTCTTTGGTATCCTAAGTGTACTTTTACATGACAGGCATTTTGCCATAATTTATCATCTCATAAATAGAAAATCAAGTTATAGGGATGCATGCTGTATTGGTAGACATCAAGAAAAAAACATATATTTTCAGAAACGATCATTTTAGCGAAAAGTAAAGAAAATGAGTGGAAGATAAGAATGCTTACTTCCTTCATAAGAACCCCGAACACAACAACAAGGGAAGCTTCAGAAGAGTGATTCTGCTTCGAGCTCCCTGTAAGATCGGCATAGTCAGCCAAAGCTTTTGCTGTGAATTTAAAGCAATCTCACCGTCTCTGAAGAATTATAAGTCTTTCCCAAATGGCATCGACTCTCCATAGTATCTATGCTGCAAAAACACAGCAGAAGCTATGTCTGTTTTCGAGCTTGAAAAAGAAAATATATTAAGCCCAGTTCAAATAAGCGCGAATAGTAATGCATTACATAGCTAAAATTCACTAGTGTGGCATTCTCAAGAATAATCAAATGGATTTGCTGAATGGAAAAATCATTACAAGAGACAAAGTTGAAGTAGCCTGGCAATGAGGTAACAAGTCTAAACTTGAAAATTAGCATCGTCCCATTCACCCAGTCTAATCAAGAATTTCAAAACATCAAGGAAAACAGTGAAATGTTGGGAGAGTACTCAGTATATATCTTAAGTGAGCGATCTCTCCTTTTTCTCCAAGCTATTCGATGACTAAGATGAATCGATGTGCGTGATCTGCAGTCTTTATCGTTCTCGAGTTGAATCTCTCTTTAGACGACAAGACGATGCGGTCCATGCAAAGCTTGGGATACCATTGCCAGTGCACCAGCATTCCCACTCTAATCCATCCTTTCTCGCCGTTAGTCACGAGCGCAATCCGTCTGGTGTTCACACCGGAGCACCCAGTTTTGTGCAAACCTCGTCCTGGACATTTCCTGTTTCCTTAGCGTCGAAGATAATTTCGCGCCCGAGGTATGTGGTCCTCCCCTGATGTTTCCCATGATGTCGACACACGAGAAATTTCTTCCCTCCCAAGTTTCCTAGCTCGTCGAATTCAAACTGGAATTTTGCATCTCCACTGGACATTAGTGGAGCGTCCATCCAAAAAAAAAAAAATGAAATCGAACGGTTATAATGGACGAAATCTATTATTCCTAATGGTTAACATGACGAACAATCTCAAACTAATATATCTATTTACCATAAATTAATTTTCTGACCATAAAAAATTTCAAATAAATTTACTTCAAACGATCACAAAAAACCTTAAATAAGTAGTTAATTAATTTTTTACTACCAAAAACCCAAAATTAATATGTAAATATATAATCCATTAAATTAGATTAATACAAAAAATATATATAAAATTGCAGATAATGTATAAATGAAAGTAAAATCTCAAATTAATATACTAATCAATCGCCACGTGTCATTCAACTCAATAATTTAAAAATAAAATTTAACGAAAATTAAAAATAAGTATATTTGTAATAATTTTTTAAAATTTATCATAAATATATCAATTTAAGATTTTTCGTGATATTAATCATACTCTTAAATTCGAAAGATTATACGGTGCATGATCTAAGACTTATCACGTTGTTCTTATCCTCCAAGAAAACTATGACGAACCCTCTAGAATCTTAGGGATACATCTGGCAGTTTGAACCTCGGCGCCCCACAAATGCAAGGTCCTGGATCCTCCACGTCACGCTCGAAAAATCTCACCCCCCATTTTTTCCGATTTCATACGTTATCTTTATAAAGAAACCGCAGCAAAGAAGGCAAACAGAGGAGAAACAGGGTAACCCGAAGGACGGAGGAGGAGAAAAAGATTCAACCTTTCACTCGTAAAATCCTGAGACAATCCCTTCTTCCTGTCACGAACTCGAGACCCGCGAGCGAAGAAAGAGAGGAAAAGATGGCGAAGAAAGAGATGGAGGTGGTGAAGGGGCTCGACCTGCAGCGGTACATGGGCCGCTGGTACGAGATTGCCTCGTTCCCGTCGAGGTTCCAGCCCAAGAACGGCGTGGACACGAGGGCCACGTACACCCTGCAGGAGGACGGGACCGTGCGCGTCTTGAACGAGACCTGGACCGACGGCAAGCGGGGCTACATTGAGGGCACCGCCTACAAGGCCGACCCCGGCAGCGACGAGGCCAAACTCAAAGTGAAGTTCTACGTGCCCCCGTTCTTGCCCATCATCCCTGTGGTGGGGGACTACTGGGTCTTGTACCTCGATGCTGATTATCAGTATGCTCTGATTGGTCAGCCCAGCAGGAAGTATCTCTGGGTATGCAACTGCAACTTTCTTGTGGGGTTTCCTTCTTTTCCTCTTTTACCCCCAAATTGATGGTCAGAGACGATTGGATTGGTAGATTTTTTGTTCTGCGAGTTATGTTCATGGAGCTGTTTGTGGGGATTGCGAGTTGGGTTCTGATTCTTGTTTCTTTCTTTTGCATTTTCGCTGGCTGATTGGTGGGTTTTTCCGTTTTGCAGATACTGAGCAGACAGAGCCACATGGACGAAGAAACTTACAATCGGCTGGTTCGGAAGGCTGAAGAAGAAGGGTATGAAGTGAGCAAGCTCCACAAGACTCCACAAAGCGACACTCCACCCGAAGAAGAAGGACCCAAGGACACCAAAGGCATTTGGTGGATCAAGTCCATTCTAGGAAAATAGGGGGAACTCTATTTCACAGCCAGCTTGATGAAGATGATGCAGCGGAGGCTTCATGGAATTCTGAGTGTATATGACTCCTCAAAAATAATCAGCATATGATGTACCTCTGTTTTAAGTCAGATCAAAATCTTTTAGACTCGCGACTACCATGCGTTCGTTTTGTTTAATGTATATTTTGCTTCTGCTGTGTGGGGTTATTGTATCAGTGATGAGAGACTGGCAATGTATAGGAGCTGTTCAATTATGAGATCCTTCTGGATTCCTTTCCGCTTAACTGAGTGTGGGTCAGTGGCAAATTTCCCAGCTAGTCACTATGTGATTGATTGATGCTGAAGGGGGGTGATGCTTGAATTGTCCACCAAACCTTATCTTGTCGTGTGGGTCATTTTCCTAGTAGTGAATTATGCAAATAATCGTTGTGGGAAATGGCTGGAACAGATGCTCAGGTTCAGAAAAACTTGGACAAGGTCGTCCATCGAAGAAACAAACCGAAACTTCCATGCCCTTCATTTCGGGGTTGATGAAAAGGTCAGGTTGGGGAGCGAAGGAGGCAGCCGTTGGCCACCCAACCCAGGCAATGCTAACGCTGGGTGCGTTCGATTTGATTTAGCTTTTTCAAGAGGTTTTTCAACCTCGAAAGTCTCCTGGAGAAATATCGGGATGTTTTATAAGAATTTTGAAATAACTTTTGATCACAAGTGAATGCTGAAGGTCTAGCATTTCTCTTATTCATCCTTTTGAAGTAACATTTACGGGATACTGAAATTAGGATTAAAATATTTATTTTCTTCCAAAATTATCATTAACAATTCATTAATTTTCTGATATTGCCTTTCCTTATAACTGTTTATCTTCTTCACGTGAGGACGATTGGCAAGGGTTGAGAGACCAAATCTCGTCAAAAGGGTAGTTGGTGTTGTGCGACTCAGACAAGGAGCGTTAGGGGTTAGGTAATCTCAAGCAGCCCTTGCCTGGGTCTCATGCGACCTTGGTCGGAGGTCACTCGAGTCGATAGCCACCAATACCAAATCTGGCTTATCGATAGCCAAAGCACTTTGCCGGAAAAATGCAATCAAAGCCTCTTGAAAAAAAGCATGCAATTTGTATTTTCCCAAAAGGTTTTGGCTTTTAGTATTCGTTACATTGAAAGTCTATTTGCAAAGTTGAATCAAACCCATCATAGAGATAAGATAGATTTTGCTTGCAATAGTTCATAGAAGAGATGTGATTTAATGGAGTTGATAGGTAGCCACCCTCTTGCTTTTTGCAATGAAAATTGTTGATGTAGCGATGATTGCTCTCACATTTTCAAGACCTTATGTTTTAGAATCTCAAGTTATAAAGAAGAACATAATTGCTCTCACATTTTCAAGATCTTATGTTTTAGAATCTCAAGTTATAAACGAGAACATAAAAACATAGGAAAATTCCAAATAAAGGTATGAAATGTTTTCATTATCTTAAATAAAAGCTTGAAGTTAATTTTATTTTAAATACTATATAAAGTGCACGCATTTTCTTAAATGAGGGTTTGAAGCGGACTTATTTCATATAGGGATTTGAAATGGTTATGTTAATTTCAAAAAATGGCATAACTTTCTTTAGTCTTTTACCTTTTCTAATTTTTTCCCTTTTTCTTTCTATTTTCCTTTTTTTGATTTTTGCTTTCTTCTCCGCCAATGACCAGTCTCAAGCGATGTCCGACCATTGATAATACTTGGAGAGAGTTGGGACCAATTTGGCGAAAGCCACCCTTGTTTGGGCGGGGCAACCATTGCCTTAGGTAAGGCTGGCCTCACCTACCCAAGGCCCTCGCCAACCATAGGCAAGGTTGCCCTCAAAAGCCACAAATGAGGCTAGCCCTTCCCAGATCTAGACAAAGGCGTGCAGGTCCTCGCCCAATGGTCAGTGAGGCTGCCAGCCTCTCGGCAACCCTTGTTGAAAAAAAAAAGGAATAAAAATTAAAATTGTTTTTGGACGAAAACAAACTTGATTGGCGAGAATATTTAGCTAGCCACCTTTAAATCTTTATTTGAAACTATCATGATCACTCCATATCCTTATATAATACCAACATAATTACTTCAAGCTCTTATTTAAAAAAAAATGATGACATTTTAGATTTTTATTTGGAATTTTTTGTAAAAAGACAAAAAACCTCTTGACTCTTTAACAAACATAGATGGTAAGAACATATGAATTTACATCATTCGTGACGTAAGGATTTCATACGGTCAGAATCCACACAATTTCAATTAGGCAAACCATTGATAAATGATGATATGGACTTCCTAAGAATCATTAATGATATGGACTTCCTAAGAATCATTATTCCTTCATCCACCATGAACAGAGTATCTGTGTCATTACAAGATAACCGTGACAAGATTATTTCAACAAAAAGAAAGAACTCCCGAACAGAAACACCCAAGAACCTTCTGGATACAGCTGGAACTTTCCACCTCGGTGCCCCCCACGCACGCAAGGTCTTGAATCGTCCTCGTCACACTCCCCAAAATGTCATTCCCCAGTTTTCAAGTTCATCCTAAGAATGGAAGCCCAAAAGTGCAACAGGAAAACCAAAAGGAGAATGAAAAATCTCACCTTTTCCCATAAAACCCCGTGACGGTCCCTTCTCCTCCTCACTGCCTCGAGACCTAAGAACGAGGAAAGAGGGGAAGAATGGCGAAGAAAGAGATGGAGGTTGTGAAGGGGCTGGATCTGCATAGGTACATGGGGCGCTGGTACGAGATAGCCACCTTCCCGTCGAGGTTCCAGCCCAAGAAGGGCGTGGACACGAGGGCCACGTACGCTCTGAAGGAGGACGGGACACTGCGCGTGCTGAACGAGACGTGGGCCAATGGCAAGAGGAGCTCCATCGAGGGCACCGCCTACAAGGTCGACCCCAGCAGCGACGAGGCCAAACTCAAAGTGAAGTTCTACGTGCCCCCGTTCTTGCCCGTCGTCCCTGTGGTTGGGGACTACTGGGTCCTGCACCTCGATGCTGATTATGAGTATGCTCTTGTGGGTCAGCCCAGTCGGAAGCATCTCTGGGTATGCGACTTTCTTTTCTAGTTCCCCTTCTTTCTTTTGGCCCATGTTGATGGTCAGAGACTTGAGAATTCCTAGGCTTTTGTCCTTACTTGTGAGTGGTGCTCCGATTCTTTTCTTGATTTCCGTCATTTTTCGTTGGCTAATTGGTGAGATTTTTGTTTTGCAGATACTGAGCAGGCAGAGCCATCTAGATGATGGAATCTACAATCAGCTGGTTCAGAAGGCTGAAGAAGTAGGGTATAACGTGAGCAAAATCCGCAAGACTCCGCAGAGCGACACTCCCCCGTAATAAGGACCAAAGGACACCATAGACATTTGAGGGGATCATCCATTCTAGGAGTATAGGGAAACTTTAATTTTATAGCAGCTTGATGAAGATGGTGGGACCTCGAGTGAACGTGAGTTTCAGAATAGACAGCATATGATCCAACTTGTTTTTATACATCCGGTACATTTTCCTTCTGCTATGTGGGTACATTGTGATAGTGATGAGTGATTGTCAGTGACTCGGAGCTGTTCGATTGTGAGATCCCTCTTGGATTCCTTTTTGTTTGATTATGACTGCCAGTAAATGTGCCACTGATTGAAGCCGAGAGTGACATATGCTCGAACCGTCCACCTAGCCTTATCTTGTCCCCTAGGTCGTTTCCTTAGTAGTGGATTATGGAGATATCACTGCTTCCCATGTGTATTTTGCAGAGATATCATGAAATAGGAATCACAAACAAGAGATCTTGGTTTCATTGCGAAGAACATTTCTTTTAGAACTCGCTCATTAACATGTACGACGTCCTCCATGACGAAACAAACTGAAGTTCGTGCCCTTCATGTTGCATTTAACCGTCGCTTTCTTGCATGAAAAGTTTAGAAGGGGAGGTTACCCCATACCAAGGTCAAGGCATACCATAGACATAAAAGGCCTTAAAGCAAATTTACATATCCCCTACCGAAGGGAGCTGCCGACAGTGGCATACGAACCTGGAGATAGGGTGCATAGAGTTCGAATTCTACTAACTGATCCAACCCACCATGACGCATCTAACTATTATTCCTAAAGGTCAGTCGACAGTGAAGAAGCAGCCATCGATCACCAACCCAACCAGACATTCATTTTCTGAAGGTCAGAGACAAGATAGATTTGCATGCAGCAGCTCCGAGAAGAGACGGGACTAAATAGAGTTGATAGGCAACAATTTCTTGCTTTCCTAATGAAGATCTTTCGATATAGCCAGAAACAGCTCTAGCTATTTATCATCCTCGCATTTTCGTGATCCAGTATTTTATAAACATTCAAATTATTCAAGGCGAACATGGAAACAATGGAGAACCTCTACTATTGAACAAACATAGATAATAAGAATATATGTTAATAACATTTGCCTGCATTACTCGAGAATGCGGCAGTAATTTAGAGAGTGGAAATCCACACACAATTTCAACCATGCAAACAATTGATAAATGATATATGGACATTTTAAGAATCACTACTCTTTCATCCATCATGAACAAGGTATTTTTGTCGTTACAAGACAGATCGACGTCCTCATAAACCTTACAGGATGCTACAACACTGGTTGGTTTTCTTCGCCTGCTTGTAAAACATCTGTTTCAACCACCAATGATTCCAACATCAGCAATAAATCGAGTTCTGTCCAGGAAAGGGAAAGGAAGAAGACACTACGCCAATGTCACCCCTTAAATGTAAATGCTAGTGTATAGTCAGAATACATATGATTGACTTCTTATTTAAATAAATGCAACCCGCATGATGACTTGATATACAACGAATAAAATTTGTAGATGATTCTATGCACAAAGCCAAATCTTTATGCAGTGAATAAAATGAAGGACAAGACAAATACATGATTGACCAGATCATAGACAGATAAAATCATCCCAAAGAAAAGAAGATAGAATAGCAATGCTGTTGCCCTCCTCATCAACTTTTGTGTGAATAACATTTTTGGCCCGCAATCTAATAGTTCAGCCAGGCAGGACAGTCACAGATTAAGAAAATAATACCCGTAACAAGAACAAAGGCTGAGTTGTAGCCATCTAGGCAATTTTATTCGGAGGGACCTAAGCATAATGCCATGTAGTAACAATACTAACTAACAAGTCATGCCTTGTGTGTACCTGTGATGCTGCACTGAGGTCTGAACTCTTTTCAACAAGACTATCCAGCTTCTCACCACGGGCAAGCACGCTATCAATAGTTTTGTGCTGTGTCAAAGAAATAAAGTAAGAAGGGGGACAACCAATAGCCATCAAGTTGTTATCCTCAATTAATTTATAAAAAGTTCCCTGAGCAATTGCTAATGTCATGAACGATGAGTAAATAACTATTCAGGATGGTATAGCCTTGAAAAATGAAAGTGTGCACTGTTCAGTGGAAGGTAACTCAATAAATGAAGTTCACCTCCAACCAACAACTAGACAACTGAGCACATCACATATCTCCAAGTAACTAAGACTCTTACTTACATCGGCCTTTAACAAAAGATGCAAAAATACAAGCGTGGCAGGCAATTCAAATTGTCTTGGTAAAAATGTCCTTGATCAAAAACAGAAGGATATTATGTGTTTCTTCTCTCTATTTATTATCATTGTTTTTTGGGTTGGGGGGAAGGGGAAGGAACCATTCAACACTTACAAGTATAATTTTTGTTTCATCCAACTCCCTCTGAATTTTCAACAATTTATCAGCCTCTGCAGGATCCTGACATAAAGAAAAGAAAGGAAACAGAACTGAGATCTCAGTCCATTAGATAACAATAATCTCAAATATAAAACCCAACAATATCTTTCTCACCTGAAACTTGGTAAGAGCTTCATTTAGATAGGGCCACGGTTGAGCACCATCAGCACTCACACTTCGCCAAGAATCACCAAAATTTTTCTGATACTCATCCAGCACCTGCCCCAGGGAAAGATAGATAAATAAATTAAAAATTCTCATGCCATGTCAGAGGGTCATCTCAACACAACAAGTACACTTGAAATAAAGAATCATCATAAGTATAGGATGCTCATTTGCCAACTAGCATATAAGCACCAACATTCATTTTAAAGAATATGCTCACTTGTAATTACAACACCTTAATTAGCATGCTACTGAAAATTCCAAAAGGTCACCCATTTAAAAAATTCCACAGAAATGTAAGGCCACTCGTCTTCTATCAATTAGAAAAAAATTGCAACAATTTTCAGTCATTATATTTGTCCATAATATTTCATCTATTAGCCCTCACAAGGCACTCGTTCCACTCACACACTTTCTCCAATACTCCCCCTTTCACAACCAATCACCCCATTTCCCTCTTCTTCTTTTTTTTAATGCACACGCATACAAGTGTGCCTTTATGCTAGATTATATGAAGGAAGCAAGATAGCTAAGATCGACAAGTATAGTGCTCTGCAACAAAATCAATTTCTAGCTGTTGAAAACTTCAAATCCATATATACAATGAAACAAATTTCTTTGTCTACTATGTGGAATAGGCTATGTGGACTCTCATGTCACTGCATTGTGTCAAGAAACATTTCCACCGCAAAATCCGTAGTCCCAAGATTCATCTTTGGGGCTTTCTCCCAATCCTCTCAAGTAACTCCCAAACCCTTGGCCCATTGACCTGCTCTTCTACAATAAGTCATATCCCACTAGAACTGTCCAAAGCACCTCTACTGAGTTTCCCTTGTCTATCCTTCCACTTGAGTAAGGTAACTCCAGCTCCTTTCACCATACCTAACTCAATCTTTCTTCATCTCAGCAAAATTCATCATAAAGTCACGCTGATGCTCACATATCAAACATTCCATCTACCAGAGATCACTTTAATTAAGAACGGTACCTTCTTTGGCTCTTGAAATTCCCAAATAATTTACTGATATGACCTAACGGACCTCCCCCTGCCCAGTTAAGTACCGTGCACGACAATTGAGGAAATGATATACCCCTCCGAGCACCACATAACTTCATAAATTTGACTTATCAACTGAGCATCCAAAATCCATAGATTACTGATGCAACGAGCAACAAAGAACAGTCTTTTCACCTGGTTTAGAACAGAAAATGCACTTCGCACTGGATAATGATCGTCCATGAAACCCACCACGCAGAGTCCATTTCTATTGTACGAGTGCACTTTGTACTCTGCAAAACTCAATAAACCAACTTTCAATGACATAAATGAACAAACAACTTACCCGGGACAAGAACAATTTATGTAAACAGCAAAATTTGCAGGCTTTAATGATATACTCGCATGAAGACCAGAAAAAGTTCACAAGGCTCACACGACCGAGCTTATAACTACACTACCACATAAATTAATTGCCATTGTGTTGAAACTATAATGATTCCCAATACTTGGTTTCAAGCTCATCCACTCGTATTCAACAAATCAAGACAAAGACCGTCCCTACACAAACTTCAAATCTCGACCCAAGATACTCCGCACGAAAAAACCGACACCCATCAACCCAATTTTCGACCTTTCATCAACCAATCAGCGGTAAAGAAAGAAAAAAACAGAACCCAGATTTCCGAATTCTGACCCCTTTCTTGAACGTAAGTCCTACAAATCCAAAACCGCATGAAGACGACGGGGGGGAAAATAAAGAAAGAAAGAAAGAACGGACCTTCGTGTTGGACGGACTGTCGCTGACCGGGAGGGGTGCGCTTCGCGACGGTCCGACCCACGAAGACGATGAATTCCTTGACGCTGGAGCGCTGGAAGTAGCCGAAGTGGCTGACGTCGGCGGCGTTGGAGAGGATGATCGGGTCGGATCCGTCCGGGTTGATCTTCAGCACCAGCAAGGATGTGATCTTCATGGTCCCTCTCCTCGTTCGATGGATCGATGGATCGACGGATTCGAAATCTCAGAAGGGTATTCGAATTCGAATTCGAAATCGGGATTCCTGCAAATTTTTGGTGCTTTTGAGGAGGAGGATGATTGATCTTGTGTCGATTTAGGGATCCGAGAGGTTGGGGTGGGAGGTAATGATCTGGTGTGGGAGGTTGCAGGAATCTGGAGTTCCTTTTGGTTTTGGTTAAGAATTTATGGTGGAGTTGAACGGCTGGCGCTTTTTCATATTAAATTAATATCATGAAAAACTCCTATCAAATTAATTTTTTGATCACGAAAAAGTCTAATGAATTTACTTTTCATATAACAAAAAATCATAAATTAATACATTTATAACAAATAAAGAGTAAAACTCTAAATTAATACATTCATCAACTCGCCATCTAATTCGGTAATTTGACTAACATTAATTGAGGGTAAATTTATTACAAGTGTATTAATTTAAAGTTTTCATAATATTAATCCTTTCGTTTCTATGATGGCTTAAAATAATTAATAAATTAAAAATATTTTTATTATTGATAATAATTTATATTTAAAAATTTCATAAACAACTAAATATTTTTTATTTAGTAGTCGTACAAGCGATTAAATATAGTAATTCATACTAAGGTGTGTGAATGATTATTAGAGCATGTATGTGTGTTTTTTGCTATATCTCTTAAAATGAGATATGAGTATGACTTTTCTTTTCTTTTCTTTTTTATAAAAACTTTTTGCTATTTGAATTTCAAATTTTTAAAAGAATATCTCATGCAACGGATGCAACAAGCGTCATCGATCAAGTTTCACGAACTTTTAATTCAAAAGATAGATTTGAATCGAGGTCTCAATTAAAAATAGCAACAAGATAACTTATAAAAAATGGGCCGGAATTAAGAAAGATCATTGTGCTATTCCTTTCCACCAAGAAAGTGGAAGTAGTGGGTGCTCTTCTTGCTCCTTTGGCTTATATTTTGGAGACATAAGATAGGGGAGAGTACATGAAGAAAAGAGAGAAGGAATATATGGCATTTTTGTAATTTTTTTTTCTTTTTAGTTAGGAGACATTTTTATCATGCTGTCGGTGGCATAGGTTCTCTAGGATAATTGTCCAAAAAAATATTAAATTTATTATATTACGATCAGCTAGTCCTAAAATTTTCAATTTAATCAATTGAATATAAAACATTTTAACAATTTGCCAATATAATCCTTTCAGCCAACTTTACTTAAAAATCAATAACACAAATGTCATTCATCCTACATGACATGACTGCACTAATGTAGATCATTTTTATAATTTTCTAATTTTTTTCCTCTTTTTTAACCCTTTATTTTATTTTTTTATTTTTTTTTCTTATGGCTGCCAACAAAAGGCAATAGTGAAAAAGAAAAGCAGAAGAAAAGAAAAGAAAATTTAAATATATGAAAATTGTCCATAGTAGCGTCACTAGACGTGCCACATAAGCAGTTAGTGATAATTGGAATTTCTTATGAAAATTAGATAGAAGGACCACATAAGTAAATCATCAAAAGATATATGATTAAGTTGACCAAATCGAGAAATTTATAAATAAATTGATCACCATACAATAGGTTTTAATACTTTGTAGACAATTTTCCCTAACTTGTTACAATGATTTAGTATGCCTATACTCAATAATGAATGTACGGGAATTTTTGCACACGCATGTGGTGGATAATATTATCATTTTTAGTCTATCATGGATCTTGTCAATGAGTGTCCTTATAACATAAGTTAACTTGCAATTGGCATACCTTTTTTGGCCATACTGCGAACTGTGTACTTTGAAAATGTAAAGTACGTTTTTTTTTTCCCATGTTGATCTTGTTAAAGTTGTGATCGCATGGCATTTAGTCCACCCGAACTCTTGATATGGTTTAAGAGAAAATAACGGCCGCGTCAAATTTATGCAACAAAAGCTCATTCTAATTACGCACCAGACAGGTGGATTTTGTTTTCCTAATATAGGTACTAACCGGCATCATCAACTTAACTAGTCCATGTTTCGTTTATCTTTCCATCCTATGTAAATCGCATTAGGAATACTTAAGATAGATGGAAAGGAGAATTTTTTTTTATTTCCCTCATTGCATTGGAAAAAACTAGAGAGAGAAGCTTTAACATGTTGCTGTGTCCCTCGTTTCCTGCATCAGCAACACAACACGAGGCAGCTATAATAACCTCGACGAGGCCTCACGACAGAACATTCTCAATGTTCGAAAAACGGTTGAGCCGTTAGAGAGGTTTGAGCTGTCGGAGCCAATGCTCCCGCGTAATGCACACACACCAGTCAAAAGGGACAGAGGAGAAGAAGAAGGTCCTGATGAAACTGGTGTTCCGTTAGGAGTAAATAAATCCTGACCAGCTATTAATGCGAGAAATGTGTTGGGGGGGTTATTGAGAAAAACCTCTCTTTGGAGTAAATTCTGGTCACCCTCTCTCTCTCTTCTCTCTCTCTCTCTCTCTATTTTCTCCTTCTCTCTTCTCTTCCTTCCATTACATTCCCTTGAGAGTTTCTTTGATCTTCTTTTCTTTTCTTGTTTCCTCCTGGAACTTGAGAGGGAATGTTTGCTTTCTCCATCTGAACATTTTGACAATGAAGTGAGTTTTCTTTCTTTATTTTGCTTTGTCTTCTTTTTGTGCTTCTGATTGGTGTTCGCTGCTTTTGTTTTAACGGGGCTTCATGTCATGCAACACTTGACCATGTTATGGAAGGGTTTACGCCATTGAAGTTGGCAATATCTTATAGTAATGAGAACTCTCAGAAGGGGGAGAAAAAACCGTGACGATTCCCACATTTTCGGATTTGTTGTTAATCACGGCATTCATTTGGTGAAATATGTACATTCTCTTGACATGTGACAGGTTTGGAGAGATGTTTAGGTGTCTGCTTTTCTTTTCCTTGCTTATCCATTCAAGCTTAGCCCAGAAGTCTTCAGAGGGTTCAGGGACTTCACCACCAACGAAATGGAAGACCCTTAATGGTATTCTGACTCTCTCTCCTAATTGCATTCATGCTTGGGCCCCAAAACTTTACTTGAAGGATAAAAACAATTTCCTCAAGAACAAAAGAGATTTTGTAGTTGATTACAGAGATTTGAGAAAGACAAAATGGGAATTTGTAGTCCGGCTTAGTTCCCGAAATTGCTTGCATCATGGCCTGCTCCCTATGTGGAGATGACCTCAAAATTCTGAGCGTAGTAACAGCGAGTATGTGTGCCTTACCTGCAGGCGACAGCCCCGTTGTTATAGCTCGTGGCGGGTTCTCTGGGATCTTTCCCGATTCAAGTGAGTTCGCCGTGGACATGGCAACAACCTCGAGCATGGGTGATGTGGTCTTGTACTGCGATCTGCAGCTCACAAAGGATGGTCTAGGGATATGCCAACCCGACATCAGGCTCGACAATACAACCAACATAGCAATGGTGTTCCCGAAAGGAGAGAAGACCTACACTGTGAACGGACAAGATTTGAAGGGCTGGTTCGCCGTGGATTACATGTCCGACGAGCTTTTCAACAATGTCACGTGTAAGTTTAAGTCTTCATTTAGTATCAATGCGATATTCAAGAACACCAAGAGTTACCAATAGAGGAGGGTGAATTGAAGATGGAAAAGAAGACAACACGGATATCACTACTATAACAGGATCACCAGCCACCCTGTGTTCTACCTTGCCTTTCCCATGCGCCTGCTTAGCACTATCAGTAATGGCAGATATAACATGACTACAGAAATTTAAGTTGGCACTTCGCTCATGTAGATTCAAAATCTTTGGTAGTTCCATTGTCTTAATCAACCATTCAGGTTCTCGTGTAAGTTAGCACATGGTTTTTTGGGATATCATTCAGTCAGTATAGTCATAAATTGTCAAAATCATATAAATGAATTAAAAAATTTGTTAACTCAATCCAACAAAGATAGAAGCTATACCATATGCATTGAAAATAGTGCATTACAGAGTTCAAAGAAGGCAAAAAGGATAGCAAAAAGGCTGTTCGAGAAATTATTTGTGCTTAAAAAAAAAAAAACTAATTTCTCTATTTCGCCATTGTATCGTTCTCCTTTCCTTCCCTGCAGTGGTTCAGAATGTCCTGTCCAGGCCAAGTTTGTTTGATGGCGCACTGTCGATTCAAGCCGTCGATGATATAGTTGGACGCAAAACTGTTAACCTACTTTGGCTAAATGTTCAGGTCTCTCTCTCTCTATCTCTCCTCTCTCTCTCTCTCTGAGGCAGCTTTCTTCTTTTCACAACTTGTTGGTTGGCGTAGTGATACATCCGTTCCTTGCTACAGTATGATGGATTCTACAATGAACACAAACACAGTCCAGCAACCTATGTGCAGAAAGTTGTGAGGTACTACCCTGTTGATTACTTATCATCTCCAGAGATTGGTTTCTTGAAGGCTATGAAAGGAAAAGTCAATAAACAAAGGACAAAGCTCATATTCCGATTTCTGGCCGAGGATGCAGTTGAACCATCCACCGATCAAACATACGGTTCAATACTAAAAGACCTTGAATCGATCAAGGCCTTCGCATCTGGGATACTTGTTCCAAAGGAGTACATATACCCAGTTGGTACAGACAAGTATCTGGGAGCCCCCACCAGCCTTGTAGCGGATGCTCATAAACAGGGCCTTGAAGTATACGCTTCTGGTTTTGCAAATGACAATCCAGCAAGTTTCAACTATAGTTACGACCCAACATCGGAATACCTGCAGTTCATCGATAACTCTGAGTTTTCTGTTGATGGGTTGCTTACGGATTTCCCTCCAACAGCTTCAGAAACCATCGGTAATGGGAAAATAACTGTCAACTTTGTATCTTTACTTACCATATAACTGTAGGATTTGTAAATGCATTAGTTCTGCGAGCAATAAACCTGATAGAAATGTCCTCTGAAACTCAAAGTTGCCCTTTTCTTGCAGTATGTTTTACTCAGAACAACAATAGTAGCAAGCCCATCAAAGGTAACGTGTTAATCTAAATCATTCTGACATATCGTCATTCAATCAACTTCTACTTGACCAAAGTGTCCCTGTGCAGGGAAAGCTTTAATCATATCTCACAATGGAGCAAGTGGAAATTATCCGGGGTGCACTGATCTAGCATACCAGCAAGCAATAGATGATGGTTCTGACATCATCGACTGCTCAGTGCAAATGTCGAAAGATGGAGTAGCCTTCTGCTTGGATTCTGCAGACCTATCAGGAGATACCACTGCAATGCCCACTCTCATGTCTCGATCAACTGTTATCCCCGAGATCCAGCAGAACAGTGGAATCTTTTCCTTTGATCTTACATGGAGTGAAATCCAGAGTTTGAAGCGTAATGTTGCCCCATAATCTTTTCCATGCATATTGATATTGCCTGCAGGTTAATGTCTGATGAAATTGCTCACCAACAAGCTTCCTTGTTTCAGCTCAACTTGTCAGCCCTTTTGGTAGTGATGCTGGCTTCCAGAGAAATCCAGCAAATAAGAATGAAGGCAAATTTGTCACTCTTTCAGAATTTCTGGAGCTTGCAAAGTCAAAGGCAGTATCAGGTGTTCTGATAAACATAGAGGTAAAAATGGCTTTAGTTTCTTCCTTATTTTGATTAGGAGCCCTTTTCACAAGCATGACCAAGTTTTCTCATCCCTTATCAGAATGCTGCTTACCTAGCATCGAAGAAGGGTCTTGGCATAGTAGACGCTGTTTCCAAAGCCTTAAGCAATGCCACATTCGACAAACAATCCACACAACAAGTCTTGATCCAATCCGATGACAGCTCCGTATTATCACAGTTCAAGAATGTTTCGACCTACAAAAGAGTGTTGACAATTGAAGAGAAAATAAGCGATGCACCAAAGCAGCCAGTAGAAGAGATAAAAAAGTATGCTGATGCAGTCACTGTCACGAGGCCCTCCATCATGCCAGTTGCAGAGAGCTTCCTTTTGAGCAATACAAGTGTTCTTGACGAAATGCATGCAGCAAATATCTCAGTATATGTCTCTGTTTTGAGGAACGAGTACATTTCACTCGCATTCGATTATTTTGCGGATCCTATTCTGGAGTTGGCTACTTATGTAGCAGGATTTGGAGTTGATGGGATCATCACTGAATACCCGGCAACAGCCAACAAATACATGAGTAAGCACTGCATGAGTTAAATTCCTTTATAGGTCCAGTCAACCACACCATTTTTTAAAATGTACGTGTCTACACACAAGTGCAAGAGTGCCCGCTTACACAAAAAAAGTGGGTGATTTGACATTAAGAATTTCTTTTGGGCCTTTGACAGTTAGACCAGCCTGATAGCACTCCATGCTTGAAACAATATATGGTCCCTAAACCACAGGCAAGAGGAAAACAAGAATGAATCGCTCACCGTTCCATTTGTTATTGCAGGAAGTCCATGTTTTGATTTGAATGCCAAGCAAGCCATCTTACCAGTTCAACCTGGTTCTCTTCTTGGCATTATCCAAGGAGCTGAGCCACCAGCAGAAGCTCCCGCTCCAGTCCTTGAAGTCTCAGACATCGTTGACCCACCTCTACCTCCTGTAGTTGCCAATGTATCTGCAAACTCACCACCTGCACCTGCACCTGCTGCCAAGCACTCCAGTGCACTAAAAGAAGTTGCTAATTTGGGTCTATCTCTAGCAGTTATTGTGGCACTCGGTTTACTATTTTAGGGACATGAACACGAGGAGCTGTCCAATGGATCTGCAGGTCATCTTTCCTCTCTCAAGTTTCACTTAGCTTACTCTCTTTCTCTTGATTCATTTCGGTTTGTAATATAGAAAAGAAATCTGACATTGACTATTATCAGAAGTGAGTTATGTTAAGTGGTGTATGATGACCATTTTGGATCCACAAAACCTCAATGACAGTCTAATTGGTGGCAATTTTGACTCCCCACAACAAAGATTTGGTAAATGGATTCGGCAAGTCTTTTGGTTGTGACGATTCCAAGTTCGAGATAAATGGTTGACTAGTAAAGAGAAACGTCAATAGAATCCTCAACAGTTATTTAACTTATTTTCTAACAATAAAAACTATAGATTGTTGAAAAAGTATTCGCTTAAACAAAGACATCTAATCAGCTTCCTCTTTAAAACCAAGCAAGCAATCGAAGAGCAACGGAGGGGAAAAAATTGTCAGCAAACAGAGCAAGTGAAAATCCCTGCTTTTCACAGATAGGAATGGGAAAGAAAAAGAGGCTAGATCATGAAATGTGACAAACTGACAATGCAACCGAATTAAGCATGAAATAGAGAGCAAGATGAACACTGCCTGAAATCGAAACCGGAACAATCTTTGGAAAGCTAAAAAAAAAAAAAAAACCCAATAACATAAGGCACCCACCAGCTCTATGTCTCACCATTATCCACCACTTCATCGTTTAGAGAGAGAGAGAGAGAGAGAGAGAGAGAGACTCAGAACATTACTCGAGAAGTTCCATATCATTCATGCAAAGCAAGAACAATGAGAAAATCGCCAGCCTAACACCAATCCGTGGCTGCGAAACAGCGGTTGCTCGTGAAAGGCCCAAAGATGGGAACTTTCAGAAGCCCTCCGAACGGAGTCGCCACGCCATGAAAATTGGTGGGTAGCTTCCTCAAAAGGCCTCGCCTTTCTCACATATTTCCCGAATAAATGCATCATCACAGCCTCTCTAGTGTGCAGCACAGACCAAGCAATGACCTTTCCAGAACACGGGGCATGAATCTCGTCAACCCAGATCACCATTCTCATCATCACCACCACTGCCACCACCACCACCACGATCATCATCATCATCATCATCATCATCATCATCGTCACCATCGCCATCGCCTTAGCAATAATAATAATAATAATAATAATAATAATTAGGAGGAGGAGGAGGAGGAGGCCTCAGCAGAGGCGCAGCTCTCGCATCAAGCCTCCGTCCGAATGTCTCCATTTATACTCAGATTCTTTCCGACCGGGGGTGAGCGACTCCAACCAGAGGTTTCGCTTAGGATCTTTGTAATTAGCACCGACACCGACATGTAATTATTAAAAAATATAAAATTTCGATATATTAAGACACATTGTATATTATATTTTTATTTTTATGATTATTTTAATCATACTAATCTGATTCAAATATATAAATAAATAAATAAATAATAATATCATATAATAAATTTACATTAAAAATATTAATTCATCATTTATTAATATCATTCATTGTTTCAATTTGATAAATTCAATTCCATTTCAATAAATTCATAAAACTTGAAAAGAAAAAAATGTAATTTACGTTCTAGACTTGCATGTTAGACATGTCAAATGAAAAAAAAAACTTAAGTATAAATTATATATCATAGAAAGCGAAAGTTAAAAAGAATAAAAGAAAATATTAGGTTTTTCTTCTTTTCTAATTTGTTATTTTCATTATTAATTTTTTTTTTTTTTCACATATATATTTCGACCCTTCATTTATTGAAATTTTTTAAAATTAACCTTGAATGCCATGTCGGAATTCCGACTCGAATATCGAAAATTGTTGAAAAAGTTGACCAAGTATCTGATTTTCCGACACGTATTAACCAAGTGTTCGAAAGTATTGGAACGTTTAACTTATTTTTTGAAATTCGGAACCTATCCTACATTTCTCAGAACACGTAATTTCCTTATCATATCTCAGAACTTAAAACGTATCCTATCACAGATTTCAAAGTTGATTTCAGGATCTATTCAAATTCCACCTATATAATTAATTGAACGATTGCAGTAAATTAAAATCTTTAATAATCATCGCTTATTGCTACAATTCACTGATTATAGTTTATTTTTAGACACACGAAAAATTTGAACATTGATAAAATAAAAATCTCAATCATAAAATAGAAACTCAAATTAGATTATACACTCATCATCGAACGGTGATCGAATGTCGTAGGATCGCGTGAAGATATGGATCAAGAAAAACATTAAAATTTATTCAAGGTTCTAGATTACGGATTTCAAGTTTCAAGTTACAAGTTTTGGGTTTCGTATCCTTTTAATTAAGAATTTAAACCTACCCATCAAACGAATTTTTCATTTTTTTAAACTTAAAATTTACATTGAAACCATGCTCACCCTTATTTTCAACAGCCAAAACAACGACAAAGTAATTTGCTGAGGAAACTGATCTTTCCCTAAAATCTCAGCTTCGCATTTTATTCTGGAATTTTGCCAATGCAAGAAGACCGTCTATAACATATATTTTCCTTTCTTTGAGGAAAAAAATCATTTTGATTTGGCTTTATTAATGTAAAGATCTTTTATTTATTTAATCTCACAATTCATGCACCTTCACTTTTCTTTAATTTAAGTCCTCGTAGAAATCATAATTTTCATCATTAGTAAGTATGTAAATAATTTCTCACATCAATAATGCACCTGATAAAATCTTTTAGTTCAAGTGCATGCAACTTTCGGAATACCCAAATTGTTGGCTGGTTGATTGCTTGTAATTTTTCAACAATTTCATAACGCCGAAAATAGTCTAATTCTAACGGAAGAGGAAAAAATAACGCTTATCACTTATAGAAATCTTCTCCAAAAATTCAACAATATAGGTGTAAAAACCCCAAAGTTAAATGGATTGGAACTTGTCAAGAGATCAAACTTGCGAAAATGCAAGCTGGTACACTCATACTACAAGCTTTGCAAGATGGCATTCCAGGGAAAGCTAGGCTTGCCTTTGTAGCAATCAGCTGCAAGCTTAAATTTACTGGATACAACAGTGGATAAAGAAAGATCATGACTTCATTCGATTAGCACTATGCTTTCTAATTTACAATTGCAGAAAAACCTCAATGAAGTACTCATTTATGCAAGAAAGAGAACAAAATACATCCTCCACTCTGCTATCAAAAAATGGCTGGGAGGCTCCCAGGACAAGCGGAAGCAACCTCACAAGAATTGCTCGATGAGCCCGGGGCTGACAAATGAAGACAAGTATCTCGAAAAGATGGCTCAATTACGAGAATTCCGCCGAATCAATGAAATTGCAATTTCCGGCTACTTGTGAACTCACATGACCTCCTTTCCGTGGTGCCGGAGCACAGTTTTGTAGACAGCTTCCCCGGACGAGTTAATGAAATAAGTCACCTGCCGACAGCTATGTGCATTAGTTGGTGTTTTCGCATGGAAATCAGGAAGCTAGATGGGGTAATCAATCACACGGAAAATTCCATGATGTTCCATCACCAAAATCCCCATTAAAGTGGTCTATTTTCAAAAACCAAACTGGTGAAAATATCGACTTATTCCAGCATTCTGCACTAATTCAAAGATGTTATTCATAAGACTGGATTAGAGAAAAGATTTGATTACTCACTATTTCAAGAGGGGTGACTCTGTGAAGAAGGAACCCTTCAGGAAGTTCTCTGGAGAAATCACAGACAGAATTCATACCAGATTATAGGTGGGACAAACATAGTTGGGAAATTCAGAAAAGAGACAAAAGGAGATACCTGCAAAAGACTGATGATGTTCCATGAGACGAAGAAGAATTAGATTTTTTATATAATTGGCCAGGGTCGCCAATGTAGGTAACACCGCCTTGGTGTACATGATGCATGCCAGCCCCTCCACTTAAGTATGCATTCTGGGAAGACATGTCTGATTCAACTTCTTTATTCAAGAAGGATTCATGGGATTCACAGTTCATTCACAAGGAGGCAAGAAAAAACGAGAGAGATTACCACTCCATAAGTGGAAAAGATTCTACTCAAAGGGTCAAGGTCTGTCTTTGCCTCAAGTGGATCCTCACTTTCTTGGCAGGAAGTCAGTGGAAGAAATCCTGCGATTATGCGCCTGAGTTCACAGAGAGCAAAAAGTCACCTGGTTATAAAGAAAATACTTTCATTCTTTTGACAGACAAGCCAAAACTGGTGGATAAATGAGGTAGGTCCACACAAACTATCAGGTAATACAAACACAAGAATTCACAAACAATTTACAGCTGAGCTATCCCAAGGCAACAGTATTCAGAAAAGATCAGAGAAGTCATAATTTGTTAGACAAAGGAACTTGCATGAATTATTGAAACATAAACACTGTGACTTGGTACAATGCCAACCGTTATAATTACACAAAGGAAAATAAAGGACACCAGAAGTTGAATTCTTCAAACCTACCATTCGCCAGTTGTTTGCTCTAGGATGCTCGTGAGCCATTTATGTTGCTCCTCTCCAAGCCCCTCTAATGATCCCATCATCACAGAACCCTGGAGATTCAGGACATAAGGTTTACTTCATCTGGTTGCCATTTGTGCTCCAGCTACATCACCAGTAGAGCAAAAACAGGTGGATATACATGAAAGTAGGCAATTTGGCATACAATACGATGCCCTAGAGTGGGAGTATATCTAGGTCGATGGGAGGAGTATAAGTTTGGTATTGATGCATATATTGCTCCATCAAATAATAAGCTTAAATGATGGAGTTCCCAGGTAGGAAAGCAAAGATGGAAGGTCAAACTGAGTCAAAAGAACCCTCCATGAGTGTGAGCATGGCTCCCATGGAGGTATACCAATTAAAGATTCATCCTTCGTATTTTGACTTCTAAGATCTAGGGTAGCATCAGGCGACAGAAAATGGGTTCTACCAATCCAGAAATTCAAAACAAGACACCTTTGCTCATCAGCCATTAGTTCCCTTTTCAAGACGACTAGTTTCCCAGCATGCTCTCTCAATTACCATAGTTCCTGTAATAATCCTTCTATCAGTTTGCATTACAGAAAACCAAAACCCCCACATCCACCACATGTAATTCTTTTCCTCCAAAAATTACCATACCAAACACCAAACAAACAACCATATTTGAGAGTAAAAGAGGTTTCCTACCTTACACAGTAAATGCATGCTGACACAGCCACAATACAGATAACAAGTTCATCGACATATTTCTCTCTAAAAGAAGAAAGATAAGAAAAAGAATGCATATAGCCATAGAGAAAAAGCAGATATTAAGAGGTGTCTTTAGACATATGACAACATACCTTAAAAAGGCCAGTATCTAGACCGATTAAGTCCAAGGTTTTCCCATGATGGAATTTCATCTGCTCTCTGAAATAACTTCTTCCTCCTTTTGAAGCTTTAGTGGTGTACCTACAGTGTCACTATTCTGGATTACCTAACAATTTGGCTGAATAAAAAACCAATCAAGACCCAAATATAATATCAGGATCTAAAATGTCCCAGAAATATTATACATATTCAATCCCAAAGACAGCAAATAGGAAGAAAATGGTATACCATGGAATTTTCAGCGATTGGTACTTTTGTGTAGCCTGCCAAAAGAGAATGTTAAATTTCCATTGATGGTTGTGGAATCTTACTCCCGACAAACATAAAATCAATCTGGGGAAACTAAAAGTATATGTGCCACAAATAATAATTCAAAGTTTAACGATAGCAAAGCATAACTGTTCCGCTGCTATCTTTCTTCTAAAGGACAAAAAATTAAAAGCTTTTTCAACAGGTAAGATAACCCTTCTAACGTCAAGCTCTAAGCCAGCCAGCTTTTCCATGTGGATATGTGTATGGTGAATTCAATTTAAAGCTTTTTAAGCGAAAAAAGAACTGAAATTGTATACATTAAGCAAGAGGGAGCTCTTAAGTTTCAAACAGGAGATAGAATTGATTCATACTCTTACATTCTGCATAAGCGGGTCATCTGCGCCAAGTTCGCTGATGTTGACAACAAACGCTGCGCCATACGTTCTTGACACCTTCTCAATCTTCATTAAAACCCCAATAAAACACAGGGTCAGTAAGCCCCCATTCACAGAGACAAAGCAAGAGCCACCATCGATTCCTGATCTCTCTATCCCTACTTAGAGAATGCACACGGAGTATAATTTGCAAGTCTAGTTCTTAATATCCATATTTGTACTAACTGTAAGTATGGGATTGAGAGAGAGATAACAATTATTGGGAAAGATTGCAGAAATCAATTTACAGATGCAAAAGGAACCAAGAACGCACTGTAGTGATCCCTGAGAGCCCTACAAACAAAACACTAAAATGTGGAACCTCAGTGATAACATCCAGTTCCACAATTTAAAAGAGAAGGACACAACTGCTGGATCAACCTCCCAAAATAACACCTTTCCAATAGCATCGAATGGTTCAGTAACATCATCGAATGGTTCAGTAACATCAAAGTCAGAAAATTTACCAGCTTCAAGAGCCGAGTCTGTTCATTTGGAGTTCTAAATCCACCTCGGACGGTGACAAAGTAAGAATCAAGAAATCTACCACTGCTTCTGATGACACTCTTGGTATACTCCCTGTGCTTCTGAGGCTGGCCCAAGTTCAAGGCCACATAGAGAGCGATGCAGAGACACACCTGGGTAAAAACGGTGCATACCCAAGATCTCTTCCCCATAATCACGCCCAAAGGAATGAAAAAGAACAATTTTTTCCCCTCAGGTGGGGCGGGACAGTGTCAATCCAAGCTCACCCCTGTTTCCGCTCTGCCGACGCCCTGCGCTTTGACTCCAGACAACAGATCTGGGGAGCGCATCTGAAATGTGAAAGGGGAAGAGGAAAGCCTTCACGCTGAAAAGTCTGCACATGATGTGCATGTCAGGGAATCAAGAAAATGCTGTAGAGACTTTCCTGTCAGGCCCAGGACGAAAAAGATCGCCATCTTGATGGTGGGTTTTTGTCCGGGTTTCCCTCGGAGAGCAGCGGTCCCCCTTTCTTGCACGTTTCATAAGCATTATTGAGCTGCGCTGTAGATGTTACATTGGTTCCTTTGGCTGTAAAAAATGGAACGGCTTCTTCAGTTTTTTGGGCTCTTTTGACAGCATGCTTTTGTTGGGACGAGATAAGGCAGAACCATTGCCCGTGGCGTGTCTGCCTATATTTAAGTATACGCAAGCAAATAAAAGGTGCCTTCTCTGTTTAGTTTACATTCAAAAAAAAAAAAATTACATTTCAAGATATCATAAAGAAAACTCGTGTCAATTTTCCTATGTGAAAGTCTCAATTGTTTCGGATTGAAACAAAGACAAAAGCCACAAAAAATTTCAAATTGTATCTACTATATGACACATTAATCCTAAAAAATCGTAAGTTATGTAAAGTATGATACATTTATCCTAAACTTTTTTCTTATGACATCAAAAATTCAAACTTATATCCGGTGACACATTTACTTTCCATTAAGTTCCCATTAGATAATTTTCCAACCAAAATGACATCATTTTTATTTCATTTAAGACGTGCAAGGTTCATATTAACATTGTTTGCCTTCCGTCATACATATAAGCAAATGATTAAAGTAAGCTCATTCACAAAATATTGATGGAGGGTAAATATATCATAGTGGGTATAGTTTGAGGTCTTCAATGGCTTTTTCCATTAAAACAAATCAAAGCACATGTATCCAAAATTCTAGATTAAGTAAAAAGTAAAAGTCAATCTCAGGTATCCTTATATTATTTAAGGTGCAAGTGAGCTTTGAAGAATTATGTAGGACAATGGCTTTGCGGTCCTCTAATTGTCAAGCTTATTAGAGGACTAAAAGTTTTGCATTTTGAAAAATATAAGAGACAAGTATACTAAAACTTGTCATAAAAGTATAATTTAGTCATAAAACATATAAAAAGCGTAATCAAATTCTAAAACTTATCGAATTGGTGCAATCGAGTAATTTTGCTAATTCCGTCCAACTTGATTAATGGAAAATGCTTACGCGGGTTTTTTATTATTTCTCTCTTTCTTAAGTGGCGCTAATGTGGCTAAAACATGAAGATAAGGCTAAAATAATGTTGTTTTGGTCCAAATCTGATCTTTTAACCTAGATCTTAATTAAATTAGATTAAAAGATATATAAAAAGAAAGGTATTTTAAGAAAACATATGAGAAGGGGAAAAAGAGCATGGGCAAGGGCCCTTGTTGCCGCCTCCCACCGTCACAGGAACACGTTGTTGAGGGCTTGACGATGGCCAGAAGGATCGCTGGGGTCTTTATTAATTTTTTTAAATAAAGACACAAAAACTTTACTTTCTTTTTTGTGTCTTTATTTTAAAAAATTAATTTAAAATTTTTAACTAATTTTGGTTAAAACATTATGATTTGGACTAAAATAATGTCATTGTAGTATGATTTTTCATGTTTTAGTGTGGTCAATGCTGCATAGAAAAGAGAAAATAATAATAAAAAATCTAATTAGCATTTTTTGTTAGTCTAATTAGACAGGGTGAAGGATTCGATTATACTAAATTGACAAGTTTTAGAATTTGATCGCATTTTTTGTAAGTTTTGAGACTCAATTATACTTTTGTGACTTCCGACGTTTTTAAAACAAAATAAGTAAAAATCCTAATGATTGGAGGATAGTTTTAAACTTTCAATTTTCTTGATGTGAGAGATAATGATTCCTCCTAAACTAAAGTGTCTCGATCTCAAGTCTAATAAAAAAAAAAATAGAACTTTAGTTCCCTATTCTCAAGCTGATTTGAATGGCACCAAAAGCACGGCGTGATCGAGGAAAAGTCCTTAATGGTAAGAGTTGGAAACGCATTTGTCTTGATGCACATGATGATGGACACATCGCATGAAATAATATCCTTGTCAACATCTAAAACAGCTGGCACCAAATTTTGATCATTGTCACACAAAGAAACGGCGACATGCACTGTGGAAAATTGCCGGCGGTCAGTTCTATGACAGCGAAATTTGAACCTCATAGAAATGACTGTTTTAAAAATGTGAATTATTGAAGATTGACGGTTTCTATATTTGCATATATACTTTTCAAAACCTGTAATGAAAGGAAATTTGAAAAAAGGAACCATTGATCTCCCTCGTTAGTACATGCTGAAAAATTGAGCGAGCAACAATTTATTCTGAAAGTTCGCTTAACAATTTATTCTGAAAGTTTAAGTTATTAAGGGAAAAAGGGCATGAGTTATTTTTTTCGTTTAATAATACGGAAGTACACAAAACAACGGCGTGCAAGCAGAACCAATGTGCAGAAACTGAAGAAAGTTTGAGTTTGTCCCCACTCGGACATGATCATGTCCTGCACTGTCTTAAGCCTGTCGAAAAGTCAATGCCTTTCTGGATAAAGGTGATGCCTTTCCCTTCCAAATAACGGAATAAAAAAAAATTTCAATTGCTTGCAAGTTCAAAGCATTATCTTGTTTGAGGTCAGGGCATGTTGTTCTTGTTTCTATCTGCCACATTCCATTCTATAAATAATGTAGAATACACTGTAGGGCATTCCCAGGGCAAGGACTTCCCACAGATTGTCCACCAGATCAGCAGCTATGATTGTGCTGATATACCGTCATTGAAGTAACTAAAGTGCTTCATAAATAGATGTGAATGCAAAATTGAATGACCATCCAAGATCAGTGAGTGAATGGGACTCTTGAGGGGTTTTGAGGGACTGTGACTCCGCGAGTGAGTGAAAGTGCAAGCAAACTTTGCTTCCCATGCTGCTTTCTCCTCCAATTCATTTAATGCCTCAAGACCCAGTCGACACATAATTACTCTCATATAAAAGCTTAAAGAGTAATCTAAAAGTAAGAATGCTCCACTCAAAGAATTCAACATTTCAGAAAAGCCTTCAAGGATTAGTGAATACTCAACTGGCCATGCATTTCTTATGCTCGAAGAGAAACAATGATCATTTCCCGACATGTCTCACATTCAATCAAACTCATGTCGAATTAATACCCAGGGAATGACCCCAAGGAAGTTGTTACATTTCCCCGAGTAGAATCCATACTGGGCAATACTTAGAATAGAACTATAAAACCATAATCCCGCGAAGAGTGCATTTTTGCATATTTCAGGAGCAGAAACCATAATCCCGCGAAGAGTGCTTTTTTGCAAATTTCAGGAGCAGATTTCACACGTGGGGATGTGGCACTTATAGGGACCACAAACAGGCTTATGATGTTCATCTCAGATGTGAACAAGATCCTGACGAAAAGCTATACTGGATGCCAAAGGCCAAAGATCAATACCATCAATATTATCTAATCCATGAATAGCTTTTTGTCACAGGGACTACAAAATATCTGCTCGGCCAAGCAGATCTACCGATGTCATCCGCCTAGGGAACCTGGGAGGCAGCCTCAAGACCATGGCATCCTCAATCTGAATTGGTAGATGTGTAGCCACAATTACTATCCCACCCTTCTTCCGGTGCTCCGCAATTATATACTCCAGCAACTTCACACCATCATCATCTAATGCAACAGAGGGCTCATCAAGTAACCAGATAGGACGGTCAATAGCAAGCAGCCTGGCCAGCTGCAGCTTCTTCCTTTGACCCATTGAAAGCATTCTCGCTTTCTCTTTTGCCAATCTTCCAAGCCCCATAAGCTCCAGGGCCGGCAGAGACTTTCCTTGCTTGCCTTCAAGCAATTCAAACCACTGAACATTGTCAAGGACAGTAAATTTCTCTTTTACAGCATCTTTCAGGGAAAGCCAATTGAGCTGCAACTTGTATTGTTGGAAAATGCCAGATTGGGTGACATCGTGGCCATTCCAGAGGATCTGACCAGCAGAAGGACGAGAAAACCCTGCTAACATACGCAGGAACGTACTTTTGCCCGAGCCATTGGTTCCACTCAGCACAAGAGCTCCACCATCATGAAGAGAGACATTCACATGACGCAAGATCTGTTGCGCATTTCTCATGCAAGAAACATTGTCAAGAAGGAGACGAGGCAATGGAGGTCTTCGGAGGGTCATTGAGGTATGTGGACCGGCCAATGAGGCTTGGAACTTGCAGAAGTTGAAGAACAACCTAAATCTTTATTCAGATAAGCACCTGTGCGAGATGTTAAATGACTATCGGCGAGAACACAACAAGTCTGTGAACTCCTGCATCTGGAAACATCCGCCAAAGAAATCAGTAACCAAGTAAACAAATGCATAACGATCTCGAAGGACATATTACAATTTAGAATTCCAGGTCCAAACCTTCACATTAAAGAAAAGGGGTTCAGCTACCGATGAGGTACAAAAAAGCATCGTCCAATAAACTGATCAAAGGAGAAATAATCTTTCGACTTTAAATAACAATCAATATTCTTGAATGATGAACAATCAGAGTGAAATAAAAATAAAAAAAATTACCCATGAGTTACAAATTTGGAATTGAAGAAGCAGCAATATGCCCTTTGCGCATGAATTTGAAATCAACAAAATTTATTGGCTGTCATATCACATGCAATGCAACACATGCTCCTGAGCTTCCCAAATGTACCACCGGTCTCAGGCAACTATAAAGACGTAAAAGACAAAAAAGTAAAAACCAAAGAGCCATACAAATGATACTCAATTGCTCAAAAAAGGGACCTTCATGTCCTACACTGGCTCTGACAAACTCACAAACAGCTGGTGTGCATAATTCGCAAAACTCATCCCAGGAGCACTAGGTCTGAGAAAAGGTGTCCTCGTAGAGACCCTTTAACTAATATTTTGCTCCTGAGGAAATAAGTTGTAATTTAACGAAGAAAAACGAAAGCTTTCACGGATACAAGTAGTCAACACCGAGAAGAAAAAGAAGAAGAGGAAAAGCGAATGACCTGAAAATCTAGTACGTTATAGGATCATCTTGCATAGAATTGTATCCTCTCGTCTACGGTGGAAAGAGAAAAGAGAAGAAGAATGGGGTCAAAGGTCCTAGCTTTAACCCGATGACGCCATTAACAAGCGCAGAAATCTTCAAGAGAGAGAAATTTACCGGTGGTGAAGCTATCTGAACATCAAACTAATTGGGTATTCATTCAACGACCAACTTCTGATCTCCGGATGTGACACCCCGATCGTCTCTACTTGTAATACCCAACTAATTTTCGACTGTGTCTGAATTTCTAATCAAGGTAAAACTAAATAAAATATAATATGAAATCATTATTTGGTAATTATAATAATAAATTCAGATATATTTACGTGATGTTGTTTGGTATAAACAACGTATTAATATAAATAAATAGAATAAAAATCTCTTACGACACTTTTACTTACTTTTATTTTTATTTTTATTTTTATCTCTTTTTAAATTAATTTCTTTTTTCCCCTTCCATCATTCTCTAATAAAATTTTATTAAATAATAAACTATACTAATATACATAAAATATGTAATAAATCTATGTTTATTTTTATATATTGAAGTTTTATTATAAAATAAAATAAACTTTGAATATATAAATAAAAATGAGATTAAATTAAAATAACTAAATTGTTATTTTATTTTTTAATATTAGAATTCAAATATTATTTATATTGAAATACAATTTTAATTTTTTGTTAATTTAAGAAGATTGTTATTCAAGATAAATATTTTTTTTTATTATGGATGTTAGAAATCTCTTGACCTTTATTCCATCTCTCTCATAAAATAATTTTATTCAATCTATATCTCCTCTTTATATTCGATTTTATCCTATCTTAAGTAAATATGAAACGTAGGATAAGATAAATTTTTTCCCGACTACTAAACGCAGTCTTCATTTTTTCACGTTAAAGGTGTACAATTTGTAGCTGTCTTCAAAAGCAGACAGTTCTGCTCAACGTGAGTTTTGCCAAGATGCGAAACTTAAGGATGTCCTCATTTGGTCATGGCTTCTACACTTATATCCACATCGAGCCTTTACCCTCAAAGGGCTGCTTTTTAAGAGTGTTCAGCGCTCGACCGACACTCCCGGAGAAAAGTGCCTCGAGCCTTTCAGAGGAAATCCTGCTTAATTTCATTATGGAAGAGACCTTCAATCTTTAGAAGTCCGGATGGAATTGGACAAGATACATCACTTACATGATGTATGGTGCTCATTGTACCAGAGACAAACTAACCCATGTGCTGAAGACTAGCAAAATGGATCAGTCATAACTCGGCATGAAGAAATTGCAGCCAAAAGTCATCCTACTTTTACTAGCTTTCATAGAAGTACCAAGAACACAAATGTGGAAGGGGCCAAAGCGGAATCGTATTTTCAATTCCAAAAAGCAAGAAACAGGGAATGCAACCCTCCGTTTCTTGAGCAAGAGACAGCCAACATTTATCTTGCTGTTAGCTTCCGCTAACATTTAGATCAACAAGAACATGGAGGAACTCTGCTAACAATGAACTTGTCGATCTCTCACTTCTCAAAATTCATTTCTTTCGCAATCCTAGACAACTCAAAGAAAGGGGAGGGAAAATGTTTAATATGCTCATAACGATACACGAACTATAATAGAAAAAGTGTATGATTGGCCGACATCCATCTGCATGAATCATCTACTCCCATGCTGGTGTGATCTGTAGATTTCTACCTTGATCTGTGTTTGCTGCAAGATAGCTTCATTGCCTCCAGTTGCTCCAAGACAACACAATTTCCAGATGGCACCGATAAGTCAGTTTCTTTCCTCCAACACAACCAGTGGCAGCTGCATCCAACTCCATATGGGTCACCACGAGGCATTGTCAATGAGGCCCGCAACATCCTCGTCATCCTCAATAAGAGACGCAAGATGCTTCTAGAAGCATAGCAATTACATGCCACCATCATATATAGTTTCAATGTTACATTCTCTGTATATACAACAAACTAAATGTATATGATGGCTGGCATGGTTATAAGAGTAGATAAATGGAGCACAGCTACCCTAGAAGTCATGGAGAAGCCAATTTATTGCTGCAAGGGATGCTATGACCTTCAGGGTCTTATAACAAAGAATCAGGCGAAGCAGTACTTCCCCCGCAACAAGAAAGGCAGTACGCATAAATATGCGGAATCTCTCTTAACAAATTTAGTTACTGGTCCACCTCCTCTTGCGAGCTGGGCGCTCTTGCTTGATCTCTGGATCCACAGGAGTCTCACCTTTGGTGGAGAGTGGTGCTTCACTCTCCGTCTTCTTTATTGACACGGCTTCTTTTCCACTGGGCATAGGAAGCTTGAATCGCTCACTGCGCTTCTTCAACTTCTCCACTGTATCTAAATGACGATCATTTAATGGCTTTGTATCAGCATCCTTCTTCTCCACATCACCTGAATCTTTATCCTCGGCCATGAAATGGTGCTTGTCAACTTCCTCAGATGACTTAACAGATTCAGGAAGTTTGCTGGCCTCAGAAGATACAATATTGTTGTTGCTCCTTCCAACCTCCTTAAATCTCAAGGAAGACGATGACTTGCTATTGATACTGTAATCCCTCTCCGTATGGCTTGTCCAGCGTTCCAACTTGGAGCGTCCTCTTCTGGATTCTGATTGTTCATCCTCCGACGACATATCTTCTCTCATTTCTCTTGAAGGATGAAACTGTCGCACGTTTCCAGGATCAGCAGTGCCCTGCTCAGCCAAACCCTTAGAGCCCTAAATGAAGGAATGACAATCATGAAAACCGAGCTCGACTTTTACCAGGGTCTGCTAATGATCAACCAGTCAGGTGGAACAAGGAACAGAAGAACCAATTGCAGCTGAACTGATACCCAAATCTTTGCGACTTCTTACAGGTTAGAATGAACTTTCATCCATGATTATGAACACACGTAGAAGTAATCAAGTATCAATAAGAAAGAGAATCATGCAGGATTTACAAGATACACCAACAAAAAAATAATCTGAGTTTACCAGGGTATAAGTCATAAACCCACAATCTATTTGTAAGGACAAAATTACACTTGCAGAGTGACAATATTCTATCTTTAGCACCCCAAAGCATTTGGCAGCTGATAGAACACAGAAAATTACTTAAGACACTCAACATGTTAACGGCAAGACAAGGTGCATAATGACAAGAAAAACAGAGTAGGAGAACAAAAGGAAGCAATGGATAAATTTCTTTCACATGAAACTCATCTAGATATCTATTTTTACAATATAATCACATGTTTCCTTGATTTTGATCTTCTTCACAACTAGTGGATACCTGAAGCGACACCATATCATTATATTAAGCTGACTGTTTCTTTATATCCTGTTGCTTTATGAGGTACCGAGCCCAGCTAGGTGGCATTTGATTATTTAGGTGACCATTTTCACTTCTCAGGGATACATTTCCAACAGAGAGGAAAGGAATAAGAAGAAAATATAGAGAGAGAAAGGAAGAACAGGCAGAAGAAGGATTGTTGGAAAATGTAAAAAACCAGTCCACGTCCTCCCCCCTCCCCACGCGGGTATGTATGCATGTATATATATAAGAAAAATATGTACACATCGACTTTTTATATACAGAAAAACTTAAACATCTGTGGGAACTAAGAACAGAAGCAGCAGCCCACTCCCCCAGAGAAAGAAAAGGACGATGGTGACAAAGAATTAGACTATGGAAAAGATGAGAAATCCTCTGAAAGACATCATATGCTCTCCAGGAAACATCTCTCTCTTCATAGAGTCTACCCATGATGCATTCATTGAGGAGCACTCAAGCTCATGCAGACCCTAAGTAACAGCTAAGGAGTCAGGTGGAATGGGGATATGTCATAGGTCTGAGGTTCAAAACTCCACATACCAGCAGAGCCACCAACAATATCGAGTGAAAACTGAAAAGAACTAGTATCATTTAGTTATTATTAGGCAGAAAAGTCATCCTTGATAATTGAGATTGTACAATCCCTAATCTGAGTTAAGACTGTCTAGAATCTAGAACATACCATTTTACTAACATGATCGTCCTGATTTCTCTTGGAAGTATGGTGATCGCCTCCCTCAGGTTCCTTGTTCTTCCTATGGCTGTGTTTTTTCTCATGCATCCTTTGATTATCTGAAACATTGGCAGGTTTTTCATTTCGAGTGCTTGATTTCTCAAATCTGGATCGTTTTTCTTCATTCTTGTTCTGATTACCACGTGCATGGATCTCCTCATGACCACGATACTGCAAGAAACTTTCATCTTCTTGATGTTCCCTCCTCTTAGCATCTTCATTCTGTCGAGCTGTGTCTTTAAACTGGTAATCTCTACCTGAAGCTCTACGATCATCCCTCGGCCTATCATGGCCAGCCCATGTTTTCTCCTCTCCTCCACGTCCACCCCTTATAGTAGCCCTTTCTTCTTCTCTTTCCCTTTTTAAACGGTTTTCTTCATGACCTTGCTTGGCTTTATGCCATTCTTCTCTACCCCCCCTCGGCTTCTCAATCTTTTCCCTATGCGACCAGCTCTCATCCTTATGTCTAGAAGAGTGGTGGTCATCCACACTATCTCTAACTCTAGACTGGTCCTCTCTCTGCCTCTGATCATTGTTGTCATCCCTGTCTCGCTTTCGGCGACCAGAACTATCTCTTTGCTCACGCAGGATTTCTTCTTTGTCAATGTGGTCTCGCTCTCGCGGAAAATATTCTTCTGCCTTTTTCCTCTTGCCACGGTACTCATCTGCAGCTTCATATCTGCTCCTTAAAGAATCATCTCTTTCCCTGCCTCGTAAAGCTACTTCCTTGTCATAATTAACTTTGTGCATGCCATTGTCCAGCTGTTTTTTGGATGAGAGATATTCCTCTTTGTCGTTCCTCTCAGTTTCTCGACCCCTGCTCCTGTGTCTGGAACCTACTTCATCACTACGCTCCCTCTTTCTGGAATCTTCAAGTCTGAGCCTTTTGGAACTAGGCTCATCATCTCTCAGTCTCCTTGCTCCATCAGAGTACTCCCTCTCCTTTCGCCTGTCAAAATTATCAGACTTCACGGGCAAATTATGAACTGAACTAGGATCCCTATCTCTATAAGGATCCACTTTATCTTTTACAACTGTTTGGCTTCTTTCTGTTTCTTGTCTCCTATCATGATCTTTTCTTCGAAACTTGTGTTCATTTTCATCAAGGTGCCTCCTTGAATCTCCCATATGGGTGGGAAGACCAGCTTGCACAACTTCCTCCTCTGTACTATCGCGCCACTTCTGACTATCTCTGCTGCTTCCTGATCTTGCTTTGCTATTTTCACTACTTCTTGCAGCTCTAAAATCCTCCCCTTCATCAAATTCATTGAGAGCAACTTGCTCGCCCCTCGAATTAAATTTTTCTTTCCTTCTAGGATGAAGCAACTTTTCACCGGCCTTGCTCACATCTGAAGGTACTTCATTTCTCTCCAGCTCAGAGCTTCTGTCACCGGGCAAGGACTTACCCGCAAGTGCATCTTTGTGATCCATGCTGGACACATTAAGAGCTTCTTCACTCTCCACACTATCAACCATCTGTGGCCCCTGATTTTCAAATGTCTTTTTCTCCTCCTCTGTACTGTGATTAGGAGACACATTTGGGGACTGGTCACGTGTACGCCTGTATAAACAAAGAAAGATTTGTACGTATAAATTGGGTGATAAACTGCTGCTAAATTGGTCAAGTGTAAGGACAATAGAATCTTTGATCAAACAGTAATGTAACCTGTTCACACAACGTACTCTAGCAAAAAGTTTATAGAGAAGCTGGTAAAACATTACAGAGTCACAGGCATAATTCACATCCTCATTCCTCCTCATGTAAACTTGTATACATGACTGTATACGCTCAGAATATCAAAAGCATAGGCCTAGAGTGTCGTTACTTACAGGAAATATTATAATTTCTGATTTCATGCTCAAGAAAAATTAGGGCTTCATATGGATTCACTTCTCCTTTTTACTTTTTAGTTAATCTAAATATTACAGGGCATGTACTTTGATCTTTCTTAACACTAGATACCTGAAGCTTTCGCAACATACAACTATTGACGCATATTCACATGCTTTTTGTAATTTTTTGAAATTTGAACAATACTTTTGTTCTTTCGTGGGAAGGATAAAAGTTGCCTTTCGCTTTTGATCAATCATAAACAAACACGCCTTAGAAACTAATAAGCACCAATGATGGTCCATTCCCAAAGACACGAGGTCCAAAGTTCAAAGCTCACCTTCTCCCTCCTCCTAATCGCCTAAAAGAGGAGTGGTAAACAAGTTATATTTAAACATATGCAATATAATTCTATTTGAGCCTGCCCCATTTCTTGCCTCCATGGTCCAAACTGAACTGAAAATCCAGTGTTGATTTGGGCCCAACTATTTACTCTTCCACAGTCCAAAATTCCACTAACTTGAAATTTTTTGTTTCAGGCAATTTGACTAAGTTTGTCAGTTCACCAGTTTCCATTTTGCATATAATAGTAACGAAGGTCAATTAATTCTTATCCTTGAATATCATAAAAGATTTATACCGCTCATTATGAGTGATGGCAGCCTTCCTACTGGTATATCCAGAAGTCTGTTCTTTAGAAGATGGATGATGTTGAATTTTTTCTTCGCGACGTGAGGGTGAACTTTCTTCTCCTTCAGGAAGATCATCCTGACCAGATTCAACCAATTGAGCTTTTTCGACCACCTCTCTATTTTGGTCGCTATAAGTTTCAGAGAAACGGTCAAAAGATTCAGCTTCTTCCCGAGCAACACGGTCCTCTGCCTTTTCTGCTACTCTAAGCTCCTCACTTGTAGGATCATTATTATCCACTCTGTCTGCGAGCCCATTTTCAGTAGAGGAATCATCATCGACAGAATCCTGGCACACAATCTGTATATCCAAATTCATGAAAGAACCCATAAAAAATATGAGGACTATGTATGAGCAAGATCAACATAAAACTTCACCAACAGATATTTGTACCTCAATAATTGCATCGGAATCACGAATTCGTGGAGGTCGGGTATCTATGGACGGAAGGCGTTCACCGTAACCACTTTCGACCTGAATTGCTCGCCCAGTTGGCTGGATGAGAAATAAGTTAAGTTCAAGAGCATGGTCATTAGGTAGTGTTGATGGCGGCATTAACAAGGAATTCAGTTATTTATTATATTTGATCAGCTTTAATAACATTATACATCTCAAATACAGACATTGAATACCTAATCAACAATAAAAGCAAATTTCACCTGAGGATATCCAGCAACAAACTTATTGCAGAATGAGATAGGACAAAAGGGGGTGCAAAACCCACATACGAAAGGAGCTCAAGATCCAAGAAAAGAGCTTAGTTACAAGACAAAGAATCTAGAAGGTAGGATAGTTGTGAAGGATGTGAAGGATATCTGATAACTCATTAGTTAAGATTAACTTGTTCAAGCGCTAAGGCTTCATGCATTAAAATATCTTTTTTACTTACTATCATGACTGCTCCAATAGAATAAGGCCTCAATCAAGAAAAGGACTCTACGACTCTATAATTCATTTGTATAAGTAAACAAATGCGCCGTTGATGAAAGTGAGACAGTAAAGATGCAGTGGGGTTAAAAAAAAGGTTAATTGAGGTAGTGGGATCTCCAAACTAGACTGTGCTGATTTCTGAAGTACAATGGAAATCAAGATCGAGAGTTCTCATGACTCCTGGAGCCAGAAAGTTCAGCAATAAGATGACAGCCTAAAATAATGCAAGCTTAAGAATAAGTTCAAAAGCAGAGACATACTAATGGTGGCCGCACATGAGCAGATGCTTTAATATCTCTTTGTCCAGCATCCAACTTCCCATTAGTCGCATTTTCAGCTGTAATATCAATTCCTGAAGCTGCTGCCAGTTCTGGAGGCAAATCGGGATCAAACTCCTATAAAGGTAAAGAGCAAAATTTATGAAGATCCAGTTTCCAAATGCATTCGAACTATGTATATACAAGGCAGATCATTGCGATGAAAATTTTTTAAAATTGCAAAATTACCCAGTAAGAAGATTTACAAACCCTGCATTACCTGCTTTTTTCGACCGCTCTCATAAACATGAATTCTGCTTTGCATGGTAGATTCGAGTCGCAGAGTCTCCTACATAATATTTAACTAGAGTCATAAATCCATTCATCTACTCACAACTGATTCAAGGTTCATATTTACCAGCTGCTTGCAATATTCCTTCCAGCTCTCCTCATTCAGACCAAAGTTGAAAAAGTCTGTACTATCAATACCAGGGTACCTCCACGGTTTTTCCTCAAAACTATCAATATCGACCTCAAAAATAGTCCTGAAGTTGTTCACAGGATTGAGAAGAGCTTTATGAGTTCAATAAGAATTCAAGCAATCTTGCCATACAGGTAACACAAGTTTGTATTCTATAGTCATAAATCTTGAAAGGAATACATCCACCAATAAAGTCAAATTGCCCAAAAACTTGGAAAACAAACTATGAGCATGCTAGCGTGAATTGGAATGGTTGGCACACGGTTGGCACATAGTAGCGCTTTTGCTTTATCAATGATGCAAGTAATGCACAGGCACTAAGTAAAGCATCAAAGGAAAGCAGAAGCTGGTATGCACAAAATTCAAGCACCTGGTATTAAGTCAGGGACCTCCATAAATGCAAGAACCAATTGGGAATCACCATTAGGGAATGAACAAGGGGAAGAAAATTGTTGCAGGACTTATTAATCTAGTTCTCTAACAAGCATGTTAATACAGAAGGAACACATCACAGATCAAAGGCTGCACATAAGAAAGCAAACATTTTGCAAAATCAAAAATGCCACCTCCATTAAAAAATTATTGCAAAATATAATATATTACTCTGTGATACATCCACTGACAACTTTAACTTTCATAGGTAACATAATATGAAAAAAAAGGCATAAGAAGAGAATAGCAACAACATATGGAAAAAGCCTGTATAATAGCTACTAGAATCATTTGCAGGTATCAATACTGGAGAAGAGAGATTACTTGTGTGATGGAAGTGAAAATTCCAGTCCACCCCCATAACCTCGTCCAGAACCCCAAGGAGTCGATCCTGGGTGAAAATTTTTCTGCAAGGATGAAGCACCCTTCATCCCCGCAAGTCGCCAATCACCTCTACCACGACCAGCTAAGGGACCCATGTTGACAGGTGGACGAACTTGACCTGGTGCTCCAATTGGAGCAGCAACACTTGATCCAGGCATAGGTGAAGCACCGGGTCTGACATACTACAAGTACACCAGAAACAGAGAATGAGGTCAATGAACAAGCACCAAACCCGAAGAAAAGGGCTAGCGCATGAGTGAATGACTTTAAGTAACACTCCCCCAGAAAGCACAAAAGGCCAAGAAACCAAAGAACAACAACGCTGATATGGCACAATATAATTGACAAAGATGAAGGCAAACTGCTATATACATCCCGTCGACATCATGCTGGGAGAATCATAAAAAACATTAATATGACAAATATAATTGCTAATTCTCCAGTCATGTTGACCAGGCAAGACATCATAGAAGTTCAGCAGCCAGCATGAATTCAACCTTGTGTAGAATATAAGGAAGAATGAAAAGTACTAAACGACTTAATTCTATGATCCAGCACACAAGCTTGATATGTAAACTGTGAAAAAAGATTAGTCTGACAAAGATGACAACAAACAGGTTCAACCACCTCAAAGACAGATCTAACAGCAACCATGTACTATTTCCATGTGCCATGTTTTCATAGAACCTCTAATCTAAACAGTATTTTCACTTGAATATAAATTATCAGTCCTTATTAGTTGGACAGGAGGCCAGCCATCATGGCATCCAGATCGTTATTGTGGAGAAGCAACAGCTTACCATAAGGCTCAAGTTAAAGCAAAAGAGCGGAAAATAGGAAAAAAAAAGTTTGTCCAGCTAAAAATCTGCAGGAACCTATATATGAAATATTTCTGCTAGCAATTAGGAACTGAACCACATTAAATCTAACAACGCTCAGCAGAACAATTGCTCAAGAAGGTTAAATGCATAATGTGATACATGCTCTACTGGGTTATGGGGAAATTGAGTTTTCAATTCAGACTTAGTAAGTTAACCAGGACCTGTCATGCAACTCGAATGACATGCTATTATCTGTTAAAGTTCCCAACTTTCAACCAATAACTTGTATCATTTCTCCCAAAAAGATGAGATTTTTCTCAGTGATGCAGAATATCTACTGGAAAGTGGCTTCCAAAATTTTTTATCTAGACCTCACTGCATATTTGACGGTGGAAGAGGAAAGTTACCAAGTAAGAAAACCATAAAGGTTACAGAGACCAAGTTGTCCAGTCATGAAAGCTTGAGAGCATTCTTGGTACTACATTTTCAGGTACCAGGTATGGTGCTTAAGGCTCTTACCCCATGCACAAGTTTTTACCCTAAATGAAACCTACCATTAGAATTTTGAATCATCTTTTCATCTTCTTATCCTACAACCCAAAATCAGGATATGGTAGTTTAAACGTACTAATTGTTAAATCCAGAAAGAGTTTTAATGATCCTATATGTGCATACTGAATAATCTGAAAATGCTTGGTATACTCGCAGGTGCCACGCGAGGATGATAATAACAACAGCAAAACGTTACTAACGTCTTTGCTGAAAATTATTCTCACCCACAACAGGTTCCGGATTGATCAAAAATTCTTTGCCTAGTGTATAGAGCCTGAGGTAGGCTGCATGAGAAAGAATTTTTAATGACTGAGCGTTTTTGAGTTGACTTTTAAAAAAGATCGCTTATTCAGAAACAAGTTACCGGAGCTTTGTCACCAGTTTGATACTGATCTAGCAGTAATACAAAGCTTCTTTATTTCAAATTTAAAGTGGGCTGCAAGAAATCGGGCAAAGAGAAAGGTCCACGTCATTGAATGTTTCACGTTCAAGAAGCTTAGGAAAACTTTTAACGTTGATGCCAGACAAATCATTTAGATGATCTCAGAGCAACTGTCTCCATTGTCCTTTGGAACTACCTCCAGCATTTTGCAAGCACTTCAAAGGATCATCAGGCACTCAATCCTCGCAGCTAGCTGCTTTCGCACATTTGTTCTTAAACTGCGTCAAATGTTGCCAAAGAGAAAAGAGACAACTAGCATACATAGGTAGAACTAAAAACCCACGCAAAGAAAGAAAATTCCAATTTCATTAGCTGAATAGAGCAATATTTGCAGTTCGTAACAGTTACAAAAGAAGAAACTGCATGAAATTCTCACAGAGGGGTTCAGCACAAACACAACCCCCCATATACAATTACTGCATAGACTTCCACATATAACACCACTGACCTTAAACTGAGAATGAAATGGATGATAACCCAGATTGCTGTACCCAATTTTGGGCGCCACACCCACTCCTCCATTCGCCTTCGCTAGCTCACTGCTGCCGCCGCCTTCCTTCCTCTCTCCCTCAGGCCCTGCCTCAGCCGTGTCTTCGCCCCATTCCTGCTCGACCAGCGGCTGGCTCGGGTCTCCGTCGGCCACGATCACGAGCGGATCCCCATCTTCGTCGTCGTCCTCCTCCTCCCCGCCCGCATCGCCAACGGTTCCCACGGGACCATGATGAGCCGCGTTATCGTTCAACACTATCTGCAAATCATCCTCGCTGTCGCTGTCCCAATCATCGCCCCCGTTGCCATCCCGACCTCCGGTCGCCTCCCGCGGCCCCGACAGCCCGGGAATCACTGGGTCCATCCCGTGCTCGTGGTTTTCCTCGATATCGAACTTAACGTCCGCATCCACCGAATCCAAATCCCCGCTCTCCTTCCCACCACCCGCCCCTCTCTGGGCGTCCAATTTCTCCCCCGCGGGATCCAAAACCCTAGCCGGCAGATCCGAATCGCCACTCGCAGCCGATTCGTTCCTGACGAAATTGAGGCTGAGAGATAGGGCTTTATTAGGGGGAGGAGGAGGAGGATCGTCGCGGCGCCGAGCTCCGAAGAGTCTCGCGGCGTCGTCATCGTCCTCGTCCTCCCCGGCATCGTCGACGGCGGCGGCGGCGGCCACGGTAGCGGCGGTTTTAAGGTTGAGATCGATGGGGCGGCGAGGGGGAGCGGGGGGTCGGCGGCGGCGGCGGCGGCGGCGGAGGGGGCGAAGGGCTTGAGGACGTCGGTGTAGAGATCTCCGAACTCGTCGTCATCGTCCATCGGAGGAGAGAGAAGGAGGGAGGAGGGTTTTGAGGTCTGCTCTAGAGAGAGAGAGAGAGAGCAGGAGGGAGACGGAGAGGTGGCTTGAGGCAGAAAACTGTGTGTTGTGTTTTCGTGAGTGAGTTTATAACTTTATATAGTACTCATCAGCTCCATGTCGTGTGTTTTTTTTTTTTTGTTTGCCCTTTTCGGTTTGATGTTATGCTTTGAGTTTGTGTTGTTCTCTCCCATGGAAATGTCAGTAGTACGGAGAACCTACCCTTTTGTTTTCATTTAGGGTTCGTTCCTCCTCCCTTTGGCAAAAAATGTGGCGTTTTTCAAAAATATATTTTCTAATGATCATTTTTTGGCATCATTTAGTAAGGAAAACTTACTTTCATTTTCCCAAAAAAGACTTTGTGCTATTCATGTGATGCAAATGATGCAAATGTTATATGTTTCTATTGGTCAAATGTTCGAGATTGGCCCTAACCTTAATGGGTGGCCGACCACAAAAAGGGTGCGATGATAACCAGTAATTTCTATTCCAGAAACAATTTTTCTATTTCAGACCTGTTTCTGGAATAGAAATCCGTTTGATAAACTTATTCCGTTTTTCTATTTCTGGAATAGATTTCTATTCCAGAAATAGGTTTGGAATAGAAATCAGAAGTGGAAATTTTCTACTTCTCTATTTCTGGAACAGAATTGAAAAATAAAAATTTTTCTCATCATTCGTCAACTAGTCCCTCATCCGTTGCCGCCAACCATCGTTTATCGATCTCAAGGCCGCCAACCATCATTGTCGCTGGTCGCCAAAATCGCTGGTCACGGCCGCGCCGCCGCTTATCCGCCAATCTGCCATCGTCCGAAAGCAAGAAATTTTGTGTTGTTATCAAACGAACCACCCTCTATTAGTCACCCGGCCGCCCACCACTGCCGCCACCATCCGCCGGTCCGCCGTCGTTCGAAAGGAAGAAATTTTGTGTCGTTATCAAACGAATTTTTATTTTTAGAGTAGAAATTTTGTGTCATTATCAAATGATTATTTTTGCTTAAAAACTCTTCTAGAAATAGAAGTAGAAAAATCTATTTCATTTAAACTATTTAGAAACGTAGAATGGTTGTCATGCACGCCCTTAGATTCCCAAGCTAAGTACTTAGGTTTGGTCTCGTGGACTTGGGCTCCAACACCAACGACTGAGTTGTGTTCAAGCTCTCACAATAATCGCTTAACAAGACCCAATTTGACGACAAAATCATAGTAATGAATTGACCAAATAAATTTTCAATAACAAAAATATGGTCATTTTCAACAAAATAATATAATTTATGGTTTTGAATTTCGAACAAACTGGACAAACACATGGTTTCTGTGTCTGACTTCATATGGGCTAAGAACATATTGGTCGAGACAAAAGCAAAGCTCTTTGGAATATATCCAACCATGTGAGGCAAAAAATGATAACTACATAAAAATAGAGTTATTTTACTTATTTTAGGCAGCAAATAATGTAATATCTATAAAAGAGTATTTTAATTTTATTTATTTATTCAAATTTTCCTTATTTATGCAAAAGCATAATGAGATATGAAGAAAATAAAGAAAAGAATGGCAAAAAGAAGTAAAGGAAGATTCCTGGATTCAGGAAGCCAAATCAAAAGCGTTGGAAAATGGATATCAAATGAAGATAACTGCAATTTATTTCCTGATTTTATGCTGGAAAAAATAAGCAATTACCCATACCTTCCTTCTAATCTTACTAAAACCCATACCTTCAACGAAACCCAAGCACAAAGAAGAACTTATTCCGGGATGGAGAAAACCCAAGAGAATCAACTCAAGTTGGTGGCATTATGCAGAAGCATGGGAGATCTCTAATCTGAAGAGGATGTTATGAAGCTGGAGACAAACATCCCTAAGAAAGAAAAACATAAAAAATGAACTCATCCTCTATGGAAAAAGCATGAAAAGTAGAAGCAATAAAGTGCGAGATTATAGAACAGGGGTTTTTCTCCTTTATGTTTGATTTGGTGGAGGATAAAAAAAAGAGTTATAGAGATTGTTCTATGGTCATCCACAAGCAACTTCCTTGTTTTGAAGGAAGGAGATCCAGACATGCCGAAGCATTGTTATGAGTTCACATACAACGCATTCTAGATGCATATCTTGGGGCTTCCTAAAACTCTAATCAATGAAGACTTTATCCGGAATATTGCCTCAAAAATGGGCAATGTGAAAGAGGTGAAATTAGAAGCAAGGAACAATAGTTCGCGAAAGATCGGCGAGGCGAAGGTGAGTTTAAATTGTTCAAGCCCCTGAAAATAGGTATTGTGATGGATTTTGGAGATAAGAAATGGTGACTAGACTTTATGTATAAAAGATTACTACACTTCTGTTACTCTTGTAGACACATTGGGCATTATGCTAGCTTTTGTCAAAAAATACCTTATGAGGAGACGGGTCTAACCCAAGAAAAACTAGGAAGATATGGTTCATGGCTGAAAGTGGAAGTAAGAGAGTTTAATCCATGCTAGAAGACCTTTTATGGAAAAGTCAAACAACTACGAGAGGAGGAGGAAATAGTGCCCGAGACCCCTATTTTGTCTAAAGAGGAAGCTATGAGGGAGGAACATCCAAGGTCGAAGAGTTTAGCGTTGATTATTCCCGATATTCAAGAAAAAAAACTTCGGGAAGATGTAAAGATGGCTAAATACATGTCTTCAAATAGAGGGAAACGAGTACAGCAATCCCAAATCATGCTTCTTATCTTGAATGACTAGGATAAGGGGAATGGCATGTTGAAGAAAAACAAGAATGGACACAAAACACTAGTGGCAAAAAAGCATAAGTGTGTTAATCCTTATGAGAAGAGAGCTCTATCGATTTAGTTGCTTAATGAGGAGCACCTACTGGTCACTTCAATACAAGGATGGGAAGGGATCTAGGGACGGACTTTGATGGCTAGCCCTAATAAGCCACTAGAGCATACATGAAAATCTTAAGTTGGAACTATTAGGCTACGTTTGGTCGTCCTTATTTCTAATCAAAATACAACTGGATAAGATATGATATGATATGAAATCCTATGATTTTTTTATATCATATTCATTATTTGGTAAATCGCAGTATTAAAGTCAGATATGTTCACACCATATGATATACATTTTTTTTAATATAAATGGCATTATTATAAATGAACATAGATGTTTATAAATGGAGATGGTGAAAATCTTTCATAACGCTATTCCTTAATTTATTTTTATTTTATTTTTCCTCTATTTTATATTATTTTCGTTATTATTTCTTTTTTCCCCTTTCATCATTCTTTAGTAAAATTTTATCAAAAAGTAAACTATACTAACATACCTAAAATACAAAAATACCTACAATATATAATAAATATAAATATTTAATTTATAGATTGAATGTTTATTATATAATATAATTAAAGTTGAATATATGAATTAAAATTAGATTAATTAAAAATAAATTTTTATTTTTTTATTTTTAGTTTCTTAAATTAGAATTCAAATATTATTTATATTGAAATATAATTTCAATTTTGTTAATTTAATAAGTTTGTTATTTAAGAAAAATAACTTTCCTTGTATAAACATTATAAATCTTATCTACATTTATCCCACCTTCCTAATGGGATAATTTTATCCTGTTTATATATTCTATTTTGATAAAACCAAATAAGGGCATCAAAAGAACGGATAGGATGCTTACAACGACTTTGCTCGTTTGGTCTTTTTAAAATATGGACATAAAGCACTTCTCCCCTCCCGACGTTCTGCATAGTCGAAGGGGGTGCTCGGCGGGGATGGCAGGACATCGACGGTGCCCTGGATATCGACCTCTTTCTCTGTCCGATCTTCGTACGCGTTCTTCCCCTGTTTGTCTCTGCTGATCGATCGCGCTTGAACGGATCGATCTTTGATTGGTTTGGTTCGTTCGTTTTGGTGTTGATAGGATATCAAGGTTAGTGATCGATCATGGCTAGCAGGACGGGCCGGCTTTTGAAGAGACTTAAGCTGGGGCCCGACGCTCCGCCTCTCCCCAGTACGATGGACAAATTGAACGAGGTACAATTCCTGCGCTTGATTTTGGGTTTTCGGCTTCTGTGTTTTTTTTCCTTCCATAATTGAAGAAATGGTTCTGGCCCAATCACGATAGCCGATGGTTCTGGGTTTTCTGTTCTGGGAAGCCTTCTGGCGATAATTTCGCTTTCGATAATTGAGTCTCCATGTGATTGTTTCTGGAATTAATGCAACCGCATATTTATAGTGATTCATAACCTTTGCCGTTGATTTTGCCTTGAAAGGGAAAGCTGTTTGTTAGCTCTTGTTCTTTTTCACATGTGGAAGTTAACTGCGGTTATACGAGCTAGTTAAACCAAGGCACACAATCACACATTTATTCAGTGCATTGGTAGAAGGCTTATCTTTATTTGTAAAAATTTCCTGAAGAGTCCATTCTTTTTTGTGGAGAGAGTCTCTTTCCTTTCAATTTCCCCTAATGTTGTCTCTAATCAAGAAATTCGTACTCCAAGTACGTATCGTGGTGAATCACATTTTTCTGCATTTCTTTATATTATGATGTGGATTTATTTTATCAGATTGTAGTAGGATCGAGCTTTAGTCTATACAAATAATTAGGGTAGGTTATCTTTTTCTATTTTTAACCGGTTCAGCTGGATCCTCTATCCTTTCTGTGTAGACACTCCAAATGCTGCAGGACAAGGAGGGAGTTCTCATAGAGAAGGCATCTCGAGAGGGGTATGGTTATTCACCTCGACCTTTTCCTGGATAGATACCTTTTACGCCTATGTCCCTTGTTTTCTTTTCGCCCGTAACTCTAACTTGCCTCTATGCGGGACCTCTCCCCCCCCCCCCCCTCTCTCTCTCTCCCTCTCTCGTATAATACTTGAAGCTATATGATGGCATTATCCATTATGGAAGTCGGCAAGTTGTTATGTTATTGACGTAATGTTGTACCGTTGGGATTGCAGTGGCAAGTCAATGCCTGAAGAGGAAGCAGATGTATGAAAGTGAGCATATTGGAAATCTCCAACTTAAGATTATTGATCAGGTGAGCCACTGAGATTTAATGATTCAGAAGTTTCTCAGAATTTGCTTCTAGGATGAGATGTCTGATATGTGAATGGTCCAGATGATGACATTGGAAGAAACATATGCAGCCATTGAGGCTCTCAATGTTTTGAGAACTGGAGTAGCTGCTGGGAAAGCAATGCAGGAGGCAAAGTATGTCCTATATTTGTGCTCCTTTCTGATTTGTGGAGTATTGATTTTATTAAATTTTATATCGTTCGATGCGATGTGGCATCACTTTCTTATTGCAGTTTCTTCAGCTTGAATTAGCTGGATGCTCGACTATCATGCTTGCTTTTGCTGGTAAATCATAGAAAGTTTACTGATGTCGGTTTTGTCACAGTAATATTGCTGGTGATATATGCAATGTCATGGATCAGATTAATAAAGAACAAAAGACCATGGAACAATTTGTAGAGGTAGTGTCAGCACCTCGTGGTAGAGCATCTTTCTCTGATAAGGTCACCATCCTCACACTTTGTTTGATTATAGTTATTCTTTTGATCACTGGTTGGGTGGATCTCAAACTTACCTTCTGGAAAGTCTATGCTTATCTCCAATCACTCTGCAATTCCAGGATGTGCTTGAGATAAAGATTGAAGAGCTGGAAGGCACCGAGTTGGGAGAACAGCTCCTGCCAGCCGCAACAGCTTCTGCTGCTCCGGAGCATGTCATAGGGGGCTCGCTTCCAGCCCCACTGTTTCTCAGGGGTGACACTAGGAGGATGAAATAACTGTACCGATGGTAGTTGCTCTAACGAGCAGAATAAACGTTTCCAGTCCTTTACTTGGCAGGCTTTGTACCGGTCTGTCGAATCATTTGGATGGGTCTTAACTCGACAAACTCGGAACCCCTCGGCATTTGCTTTGTGATTTGGTGGGACCATTCGTTCTATTATGCAGCAAGCATCAAATTTTTCAAGCATCGCATGCCTCCGTTTTTCATGTTCGTTAGCTTTGGTAAAAACACGGTGGTGGTTCTTCTGTAGAACTTATATTAGTCAAGTTTATATGTGGCAATGGATATATAGTGTTGGGCTTTGGGCTTTAAATATGGTGGCTCTTCTGTAGAGCCTATATTAGTCAAGTTTACATGTGGCAATGGATATTTAGTGTTGGGCTTTGGGCTTTAACGCAACTGCATTGAATGCGTTCTTGGTCTTTGATAATTCAGTTGCGGATGTATCACAAGAGCCTGCTGTGGGGTGACGCCTAAAAGAGCTTTGTTAGAACCTTTACTAGCATCAGACAGACTAAAAGTCAACATGTTAGAAGTTGAGGCAGTATCAATATTTGATAATGTCGATGATGTTTTTTCAAAGGTGGGTAGGGGAGGTTTTAGAGGGAGGGGTGAAGGCAAGATATTACCATTAACCTCATGGTTTGCGTGAGAGGATGTCCTTGATTGTAATGGTGAGGCTATTTCAGAGGAGTGAACCAAGTGTGGCGAATGGAAATATATCTTCAATAAAATGAACATGTCTTGCAATATACATGCGTCCAGTTTTGTAATTTAAAGAATGGTTTCTTAAGAAGACACATTGAGTAGAATGGGGTGAAAATTTTTACGAATTGGACCTAAGGTAAAACAGCATAATCAAATATTTTTAAAAATTTGTAATTCGATTTTGAAATGTGAGATATTATTTAAAAGTAGTGTGGCTAATTTGTTAATAAGATATATTATGATTTCAAAAGCATAAGATCAAATACTTAAGGGGAAGAGATGCATGAGCCAATGACATAAGGTCGGTATCAACAATATAATGAATTTTTAGCTTAGCTGCTCCATTATATGCTTGTGAGTGTGGACATATTACTCGATGCAAAATTTCATCTTCTGAAAAGAAAAATTATTGATGGTTCTTTATTCGTTACCCCAATTATAAACTATGCGACTTCGAAAGATTTTTCAATTTATTTCTCAACCATTAAAAGTAATGATTCATTTAATTAATCATATAGTTTAGAATCAAAGTTCCTAGTAACGCCAGATAGGTTTCGGGTTTAAAAAATAAGCAAATTGTAAGTTGTATCGTCATGTTTTTCGAGCTTAGCTCTACTCGACTCGAACTCAAAATTAGCAAATTGAACCGAGCACTTCACGGAATGGAAAGGCCGGAAGATTAGTGGACCGAAACAGGACACCCAACCCAGCCCACCCAGCTCTCCTCTGCCAACCGATGATGGAACGCCAGTGATTGGAATTTGGAAAATGGGTAGTGCTTCGGACGCGTCGCACGAAACCATTTCCAGTTCCAGTGCAAAATGCAACAATCCCATTTTGTTCTTTTGCCTCCACACAACCGAACAAAACTCCAAAATCCTCAACCCAACAGCATCCCACCTCCAGGCTCCCCTCCAAGATTCTTCGGCTTCCGCTAGAATTCCACTAGCCATCCTCTGATGTCTCCGTCCTCGCCGATGCAGTTATAATTCAGCTCCCTTCAGTTTAGTCGCTCGCGCAGTCCTCCCTCGATTCTGGGATTATGCTTCGGGGGGTGTCAGAGTCAGCGAGTGACAGAGATGTCGAGTTCCATCGACGACTAAGCTGTGGGAGCTTGGTGTTCAAGCTCACACAATAATCGCTTAACAAGACCCAGTCTGACGACAGAATCAGAGTAATGAATTGACCAAATAAATTTTCAATAACAAAAACATGGTCATTTTCAACAAAAGAATATAATTTATGGTTTTGAATTTCGAACAAACTGGACAAACACATGATTTTTGTGTCTAACTTCATATGGGCTAAGAACATATTGGTCAAGACAAAAGCAAAGCTCTTTGGAATATATCTGACCATGTGAGGCAAAATATGATAACTATATAAAAATAGAATAGAGTTATTTTACCTATTTTATGCAGCAAATAATACAATATTTATGAGAAAATATTTGGATTTCTTTTGTTTATTCAAATTTTCCTTCTTTATGCAGCATAATGAGATACGAAGAAAATAAAGAAAAAAAATGGCAAAAGGAAGTAAAGAAAGATTCCTGGATTCAGGAAGTCAAATCAAAAGCATTGGAAAATGGATATTAAATGAGGATAACTGCAATTTATTTCTTGATTTTATGCGGGAAAAAATAAGCAATTGCCTTGTGTTAGATTCTTGAATATATCTTATAAATAAGATAACATTGAGAGTTACGAGAGACAATCAAGTTTTTAATTTTAGATGGTTTTCATTATTTTGAGAGTTTTTTCAAGTATTTTGAAGAGATGATTGTTGATAGAATTATTATTCTCTAATTCAAGATACTTGGGTTTAATTTATATTTTAGTTTTTTCTTTTATTATCTACTAATTTTATATTTTTGAGCAACGATGTAGCCCGATCATAATTATGCAAGTGATTTCATTCATGTGAGTTATATATTATTATCTTTAAAGCTTTTAAGTGACTGGCCACCATTTGGATGATTTGATGTGCATGTTTGAGATTAAAATTTGATAATATGCAATTGCTCATCATAATATATTACCATGAATAAAATCTGAATAGAGATATATCATGTTATTTGTGTAGCTTTCGATGATAAGGTGGTCCAAAAAATTCATCATAAAGTGGGAATATTAGTTCGAACTTGTTAAAGTTTGTCTGGAAAAATTTCTCTCAACGCCGGTGTGAGTTCTTCTCTATCCCTTGGTGATAGTTTTTCATATTTGAAACCTTAAGATCCCAATCCAAAACCCTAACATCACTCTAGTGGCCACCTCGAAACCCTTCCCACCAGATTAACCTCTGTGAGGGTTCTCCATTTTTGCTCGCTTCAACCATCGTACAAACCCAGTCGACTATTTCGGTCTCTAAGTCTCCTTCATCCCCCTGCTCAAGGCGGGGAACTAGATCACAACAATGGTGTATTCGAAGCTAAGTCATGTTCTGACCTAAACCCAAATGCCCCATTCCTTTGGCAGCTGACCCCCTCAATGAATTACTAAAACCCTAGCACACCACCCAATTATATCCATACAAACCAGAACCCGGTAACTGCAAGGGTCGTGTCCCGAAATCCATAGAGCTCCCTTCACTCCACTATTCCTTCCTTCTAATCTTACTAAAACCCATACCTTCAACGAAACCCAAGCACAAAGAAGAACCTGTTCCGGGATGGAGAAAACCCAAGAGAATCAACTCAGGTTGGTGGCATTATGCAGAAGCATGGGAGATCTCTGGTCTGAAGAGGATGTTATGAAGCTGGAGACAGACATCCCTAAGAAAGAAAAACAAAAAGATTACTCATCCTCCATGGAAAGCTTTTTTCTAAACCAAATGTCAATTTGCAAGCATTTATTAGTACAATGAGAAAAGCATGAAAAGTAGAAGCAATAAAGTGCAAGATTACAGAATAGAGGTTTTTCCCCTTTATGTTTGATTCAGTGGGGGATAAAAAAAAGAGTTAAAGAGATTGTTCTATGGTCATTCACAAGCAACTTCCTTGCTTTGATAGAAGGAGATCCAGACATGCCGAAGCATTGTTATGAGTTCACACACAACACATTCTAGGTGCATATCTTGGGGCTTCCTAGAGCTCTAATCAATGAAGACTTTATTTGGAATATTGCCTCAAAATTGGGCAATGTGGAGAAGGTGAAACTAGAAGCAAGGAACAATAGTTTGCGCAAGATCGGCGAGGCAAAGGTGAGCTTGAATTGTTCAAGCCCCCTGAAAATAGGTATTATGGTGGATTTTGGAGGTAAGAAATGGTGGCTAGACTTTATGTATAAGAGATTATTGCACTTTTGTTACTCTTGCAGACACATTGAGCATTATGCTAGCTTTTGTCAAAAAATACCTCATGAGGAGACAGGTCTAACCCAAGAAAAACTAGGAAGATATGGCTCATGGCTGAAAGCGGAAGTAAGAGAGTTTAGTCAATTCTGAAAGACCTTTTATGGCAAAGTCAAATAACTACGAGAAGAGGAGCAAACAATGCTTAACACCCCTATTTTGTCTGGAGAGGAAGCTATGAGGGAGGAACATCCAGGGTCAAAGACTTTAGCGTTGATTATTTCCAAAATTCAAGAAAAATAACTTAGGGAAGATGTAAAGATGGCTAAATATGCTTTTGTCAAAAAATACCTCATGAGGAGATAGGTCTAACCCAAGAAAAACTAGGAAGATATGGCTCATGGCTGAAAGTGGGTAAGAGAGTTTAGTCCATTCTGAAAGACCTTTTATGGCAAAGTCAAATAACTACGAGAAGAGGAGCAAACAATGCTTAACACCCCTATTTTGTCTGGAGAGGAAGCTATGAGGGAGGAACATCTAGGGTCAAAGACTTTAGCGTTGATTATTCCCAAAATTCAAGAAAAATAACTTGGGGAAGATGTAAAGATGGCTAAATATGTGTCTCCAAATAGAGGGAAACGAGTACAGCAATCCCAAATCATGCTTCTTACCTCGAATGACTAGGATAAGGGGAATGGCATGCTAAAGAAAAATAAAAATGGACACAAAATACCAGTGGCAAAAAAGCATAAGTGTGTTAATCCTTATTAGAAAAGAGCTCCATCAATTTAGTTGCTTAATAACCACTGGGGGTTCGCCCCAGTGGCCACCCTTCCAACTTGAAAGGGGGAGGTTGGGGGTTCAAATCCCTACATTCTCAGGGGGGCTTGGGGTGTGGACGATTTCATTTCAAGAGTGGGTTTCGACTTCTACGCTCTACAAGGAGGTAGGGCAAAAGTCTGAGAGTGAGTGTTAGAGTAGGATTAGAGTAGGACTGATAAAAAAAAAAAAATTAGTTGCTTAATGAGGAGCACTCATTGGACGCTCCAATACAAGGATGGGAAGGGATCCAGGAACGAACTTTGATGGCTAGCCCTAATAAGCTACTGGAGCATACATGAAAATCTTAAGCTGTAACTGTTACAAGTTAGGCACTCCCTTAATAGTCCAGCATCTTAGTGGCTTGTATGAGGCCCAACTTGATTTTTCTTACGGAAACCAAAAATAAAGAAAGAATGGTTGATCGAGTAAGGAAAAGTCTACGATTTGACTACTCTGCCATTATCAATCTTATTGGAATCACGTGATTTTTTTTGGGGGGGGGGCGGGGAGATTAATTCTAATGTGGAAAAAAATATTGCCTGTAGCTCTGGTTCCAGCGTGGACTAATCAAAGTCCATTCATCGGACGATGTGTCACTTGGTGCCATGCTCGAATTAGAGCTGATTTTGGAAAATAGAGAAATTCGTTTCTCTCTCTTGTTGGCCCACTAGAGACCTCTATCTCTAGTTCTAATGTGGAAAAAAATATTGCCTGTAGCTCTGATTCCAACGTGGACTAATCAGAGTCCATTCACCGGATGACGTGTCGCCTGGTGCCACACTCGAACTAGAGATGATTTTGGAAAATAGAGAAATTCGTTTCTCTCTCTTGTTGGCCCACTAGAGACCACCGTCCTATCTCTCAATTAATTTGAAAAAAAAAGAAGCTACCTAAGAAAATATTTTGTGGGGCCCACCAGATCCTTCCTCCCACAATTAATATGAACGAAAGCAGGAGACATTTTCTCTCTCCATTTTTTCGTTCCACTCTTGCCTGGTCATCGCTCTGCTCTTCGCTCTTTCTTCAACGGACGATGGAGGCTGCCATCCGATGAGCCATGCCGTCACTACCGCCGCTGCTTCTTACATGCTTCCTATGTATCCGATATTAGGGTTTTGGAAATGTCCCAAACTCGATTTGTGATGAAGGGCTGAGGAAGAAGAGAAAATATTGCGCTGCAAGCTCCGATATTGAGGCCAGCTCTCATGGTTGTACAGAATCTGTTTGCCTACATCCTTGCTCTTTCAAGGCATCAGCCTAGTCAGGTATCATGTAGAGAATCGAGATGATTGCAGGGGCTTTTGGGGGCTTGAATCTCCAGCTTAAGAAGAGAGAACCTTGAAGGAGATGGAGTTACTATGAACAAAGTGAAGAGTTGATAGCAATTTTCTTATCTTCCTCAGTCCTTCATCACGAATCGAGTTGGGACCTCTCCAAAACCCTAACACTAGATGCAGAGGAAGCATGTTAGAAGTAGATGTAGAAGCGGCGGCGGCGGCTCGGTTCGTCAGACGACGAGCTATGTCATTCGTCAAAGAAAGAACGAAGAGTAGAGCAACGGCTGAGTGAGAGTGGAACGAAAAAATGGAGAGAGAGAGAGAGAGAGAGAGACCCCCGCTTCCATTCTTAACAGAGAGGGAGTTACGCTTTTTCAAATTGATTGAGAGACAGGACAGGGGTCTCCAGTGGGCTAGTAGGAGAGAAAAATGAACTTCTTTATTTTCCAAAATCAACTTTGGTTCCAACGTGGCATCAGGCAACATGTGAGTGGACTTTGATTAGTCCACGTTGGAATTAGAGCTGCATGCAATATTTTCTCCTCCTGTGGGATGAAGAAGTTAAAATGGAAATGAAAATGAGTTCAATGGAGCTCATTGATGTTACCAATAAAGTACTTAGCAACGGAAACTTAATGAGGATATCATTTCTACATGCTTCCACCACCTTTTAGGAGAGACTGTGCTTATGGCAAAACTTGTGCTCAATTAATTCTTCCAACAATCTTCCTTGGATTTGGAGATTTCAATAAAGTACTATATCAATGGGAAAAAGTTGATTGACAGGAGGCGGATAAATATAGGATGGTGCCCTTTATAGAACTTCTGGACTCATGTTCTTTAATGGATATCAAGAACAAGGGTTGTGCATACACATGGACAAACTGAGCAGGAGATGAGCTAGTTAAGAAGCGACTAGATAGGGTCCTTTGTAATCTAGCATAGAGGATACAATTTCCAAATGCAGAAGCTTTTGTATTACCTGAGATAGGATCGGATCATTGCCCTTTACTTCTCTCCTTAGAGCCAAATGCAATGAATAGGAAAAAAACGTTTAGGTTTGAGACGTATTGGCTAGAAACAATGAATGTAAGGAAGTAATTTGAAATGCCTGGGGTGAAAATAGAACAACCTTCCAAATATAGCAAGGAAAACGAGGAGGGTGGCAACCAAATTAGGAAAATGGAGTGGGAGAAGATTCCAAAATGCATCCCAATAGATTGAGCCATTGAGAAATAGACTTATGGAGTTGATTAATAGTGAGGATGGTGAATCAAATAAAAAGGAGTATAGAAAAGTTGTTGAATGCATTAAACATTTGTGGAGACAAGAAGAATTAATTAGATGAAATGGGGCGACTAAAACACAAAATTTTTTCATGCCACGATAGTTCAAAGAAGACTGAGAAACAAAATGTCCATGTTACAGTTGAATGACAACACTTGGAGTCGGGATCCCTCCATCCTCAAACTTCATATCAGAAGATTCTATCAATCGTTGTACACAAGAACTATCAACCTATATTGGACCAATGTGCGCAAATGGTCAATGATGAAATGAATGAGGGATTGATTAAGCCAATTTCAAGAAAATAAGTCAAAATTGTAGTCTTTCAAATGGGTTCCATGAAGGCTTGGGGATCGACAGACTGAATGGATTATTCTATCAAAGTCAATGGCCAGTGATTCATGAAGACATATTCCAAATGGTCGACACCTTCTTCAGCCAAAGTACCCTCGATCTTGAGATAAACAACTCATAGTACTCTTATTCCCAAAGTTACAAATTCTAAGGATATCACTCAATATAGGCCTATTAGTCTTTATAACTTCAACTATAAAACCATTGCTAAGGTGATGGCAAATAGACTAAAACCTTTCCTCTCGAATCTTATCTCTCAAGAAGAAAGTGCCTCTGTGAGTAATCACCAAATTCTAGACAATATTTTTATTGTCTAATAGATACTACACCAGCTAAGGGTTCGGAAAAGGAAGTGAAAGTTCCAGGCAATCTAAAACTTGATATGCAAGAGGCCTATGATAGGGTCGAATATGATTTTTTGTGTGACTATATGCTGAATTTAAGTTTTTGTGAAAAGTAAGTCTTGTCAGTCAAAATATGTAATCTCTTCGGTATTTTTCAGTGTAAGAGTGAATGGAGAATCCTATGCTCCATTTTATCCATCTCAAGGCATCAGACAAGGAGATCCACTATTCCCCTATCTATTCATTCTTATGGCAAGATCATTTAGGGCATTTATTGAACTCAACCTGCCTCAAACCATCACACTTCCTATTTGCTAACGATGCCATCTTCTTCTTAAATGGTTCAATTATTGAAGTTCAGAACCTAGCCAATATCCTGAATCAGTATTGTTTTGTTTCGGGTCAAGCCATAAACCTCAACAAGTCAATTATCTTTTTCGAGAAGGACTGTTCCCAAAGCCTAAAGTTAAAGCTAGCGACTAAATTGAAAGTCTCGACTATGGAGAAAACAAGGAAGTATCTAGGCATACCTTCAAATTGGGGCCAAACTAAAAAGCAAATGTTCGCTTGAGTTCTAGCTAAAGTGGATAGAAAATTAGAGGGTTGGAAAGAAAAGTTGATATCAAAGGTAGGAAAAGAGATCCTAATTAAAACTGTTGTTTAAGCACTATTATAATATGCCATGTCAATATTCAAAATCCCAATTTCTATTTGTAGAGCAGTTGAATGAAGAATATCAACATTTTGGTGGAAACAAAATCCAGCAAAGAAAGATGTTGACTGGAAAAGTTGGGAAATGCTGAAATAATTAAGAATTGTGGTGGCCCTGGCTTTAGAGATCTTGCTGATTTCAATAAGGTTATGCTAAGGAAACGAGCCTAAAAGCTTATCCAAGCCTCGGATGTAGTTTTAAAAAGTTTGTATTTTCCTAGAGATGACTTATGGAATCCAAACAAAGGCCGTAGACCTTCTTGGGGATGGCAAAGTCTTCTGTGGGTTATGATGTGATTGAGTCAGAAAAAGGCAGTGGGAAAAATGTCAGAATTAGAGAAGATACACGGTTACTCTTAGGTAAGATTGGAGACCCTTCAAACTGAAATGATCCTCAGTTAGTCACTAATTTGCTAGATCATACTACAAGAAGTTAAGATGCATGGAAAATTACTGTCGTTTGAGAATAAAGTAGTCAAAGAAACACTAGCAACTCCTCTGTTTGAATTTAGGACCTAACAAGTTACTATGGATAGCAAACAATTCTTGAGAATATAAAGTCAAGAGTGGCTATAACAGAATTCAAGATCAAGGAAGATGCCAACTAGGAACTCAACCATCTACGTCATATCAAACTTCGAAATCCTTATGGAATGAAAGTTGGAATCTACAAACTTGTCCCAAAATCAGATTCCTAATATGGAGCATATGCAATAATGCTTTGCCTACCAAAGAAAATTACTTAAAGAGGATGATTATACTGAACCCATTTGCACATTATGTGGCCAAAATCTAGAGATAGTGGAGCACCTCTTCATGTTGTGTGGTTAGATAGAGTAGGTTTGGTTAGATCCCAGGCCAATAGTCAACACATTCTCGATGAAAATTATCCAAATAGACAAATGGATGCTGGAAAACCGCACCTCCACAACCGACTAGCAAGTAAAAAAGCCTTATTTGCTGGAATTTTGTGGCATATCTAGAAAACAAGGAACGCTATGGCCTTCCAAGCTCACAAGCTTAACCCAAGCTTTATTATTGAAGATGCTATCTTAATGACTCAGTTACACCAAAAATGGAACTTGAACAAGGCAAATCGAAAGATAAGAACTAGCTCAAATCCGAACAAATGAAGCTCGTTGCAACACAATACCTGGAAAATTACATAGATAGCTCATGGTGTAGCACAACCATGTTAGGATCGATGGTTGGGATTTGCAAAAATGATCAAGGAATCGTCATCGGCGGATTTGCAAAAGCCATACATGTGCCTTCTGTATTGGTTGCGGAAACTCTAGCGATAAGAAAGGCGTTGTTGTGGTTGAAGCAGACAAAAGACGCACAAACTGAACTAAGTTCAAGAGCTTATCTGAAAGTTGACTTATTATCGAATAACTTATCAGTGGTTGAGTGCATATTAAGCTAAAATGAAGCTCCGTGGGTTGCCAAATCCGTTATGAAGACTGCATAATACTTTTGGCTGCCAAATCCGTTATGAAGACTGCAGAACACTTTTGCCCCATCAATGAGAAATTAGTATGATTTTTTAGCCTAAAGAAGCCAACCAAACGGCCAACAAGGAGGGAACCTAGTGAGGTGAGAGACAGAGGAGGAAAATGAATTCTTCTAAAAGAGAAAGTCATTTCCCCTTATTTTAAAGGTGTTTTTTCTTTGACTAAAAATATTTTCCTCAACTAATCTATTTTCTTCAAAATGGTAAAAAATTTAGAATTTTTTTTTTGTTGAAAGTTGTTTTCTTCCAAACAAATAGAGCCTAAAGTTCAAGTCCCTTTTCTAGAAATTTTTTACTTTTTTTTTGTATTTCTCTTCTAGGAGAAAATAAAAAATGATAATTTTCTTTTCTCTCATATAAGAATATAATCTTTTGAGCAGATAATAAGATATGGAATGCATCTCAATTATTTTTTTGCTGAGTCAAAGTATAATCTATACATTGATAAGAACGAAATGAGCAAAGTTTTACTAATTTAACTTCATGTGTTGATGTCCGCTATAAATTTAAAAGCTTGTCATGTAAGTGTGATTGAGCATTAAAATTTTTAAAAAATTTAACCAAGTTCTAAAACTCATTAAATTAGAGCATTCAACTCTTTTTATTAACTACGTCTAATTTAGCTTGTAGAAAATGTTGACGTAATTTATAGCACCGAGCAAGTGTTATGTTAAAAAATTAAAAAGAAGGACAAACTAAATTTGATTAAAAAGATAAAAACCTAAGAGAACGCAAACTAAGAAAAAAGGCTAGCAGCCTCTCATAGGTCCTTGTCGATGGGTAGTCACGCCTTATCACCAAGAAAAGGCCGGCAAAGGTTAATAAGGCCTCAACAATGGTCATTGGCCCTGAGTAAGGCCTCACTGATTGTCAACTAGATCTAAGCAAGGGTCGCTGCCCATCGACAAAACCTTGATGACCTCCACAAGCCCTTTTCCAGGATGGGGGCAGCGGGGGCAATCACTAACAAAAGCTTTTTGCTTCTTTTTTATAATATAATTTTTTTTTAATTTATCATTTTTTAAATTTTTAATCTAACTTAGATTCAAGGAAGAAAGTAATAAAAATACCACATGGAGAGAAGTGACATCGGTATTTTTCATTAAGTAAATTGACGAAGCCAATGAAAAGATTTAAGGGAAAATCTCAAATAAGGACCTAAAGTGGAGCCATTTTCTTAAAAAATGACCTAAAATGGACACTATCTCAAATAAGGACTCGGAGTGGTTAACTTCCTCTCAATTAAGGACCTAAACTTCTAATTTTATTCACAGCCAGGGGTACTTTTGTCCAAGAACATTGTTGTTTATTTTTTGTCTCTCTCTTTCTTCTTTTTTCTTTCTTCATCTTTTTCACTCTCTACATCACTTCCATTATCAGCCCCTCCATCGCTCTTTGTGTCATCTCGTTGTATGACCAAGATTGGGTTTTCTTTAACACGAGCCATTACAACGTATGAATATGCTCTTTGTAGTCTAACTTGTTAAAAATTTTAAATTTCGCTCCTCAAAATGGTTTGTAGACAATTCCACGAAGCTGAAATGAGCTTTCAAAAATAAGTTCTTTTTATTCCAACATTCATGACAAATTCTGATCTCAAAGCCATAATATGAATCTGCTTTTGTTGAGACTCAACTTCTTGTCCCACTCCCAAGCTATGCAACTAATCCCTTTGGCGACGTATTTCTCTCACCTTGAGAGTGCATCAAACTCCACTTATTTCGGGCCTTCTGCTAACCCAGCAACTGCAATTTTTTGTGCTGTTTTCGGTCCTGCTTGCCAACAACAGAGTAGCAATATCCAAGCATTGCCAAATCGTCTTGTTTGACTAACTTATGCTTCTATTCAATTAACACTTGGGTGATCAACAATTTCACACCAAAGAACAATTTTGTTGCAGCTGGCAACTATTTCAACCTCGGCAAGAGTTTGCCTCATCAATTTCAAATTTGGGTTTGCCTCTCTTGCGTAAATTCAATCTTTCAAAAATCCCCCTTCCCCTTTGCAATGCCAATGGCTCCTTTCAATAATCCCTAGTCTGGAGACACCCACTCACACTCTTGCCATTTTCAACGACACAGCTCTTCTCCTCAATCGATACCCCATCTTGAGATTGATCATTAGTCGTATCTGACATCATTAACTGTAGAAACTATTGTACTTTGTTGCCCCATTGCCACCATTGACAAGTTCTATTCGAGCTTTCGACCTCATCGACCACTGCCCCTGATAGAAAATCCAGAATCGTCGTCATCAGATGGAGGTCAATCCGAGCTTTAGGCTGAGCTCAAGCGAGTCGAGATTTGATGCATCTTGAAGAACGAAGGATTTTAGTATCCGAGAAGGTGGCCAGTAGCAAATAACTCCAATCCAACTTCTTGTCACTAGGACCAACTACGTGATGACATGAAGCTCACAAGGTTGCTGGTAGGGCCCTGATTATGGTGTTGAAGAAGGAGGCAATGTAAAGCGAAAGGAGGAGGTGTGAGGAAGATGAAGAAAGAAAAAAAAAATTAAAGAAAAAATGTTCTTGGACAAAACTACCCCAAGCTATAAATAAGATTTAAAGTTTGGGTCCTTATTTGAAACAAAATTAGCCACTTTGGGTCCTTATTTGATACAGTGTCCACTTTGGGTCTTTTTTTTAGAAAATGAACCAACTTTAGGCCCTTATTTGAGATTTTCCCAAGATTTAATTACACAAATTTGACAAGTTTTTTTAACTTGATTATATATATATATATATATATATATATATATATATATATATATATATATATATTTTTTTTTTAAAGTTGAATTCAATTGTAATTTCGGTAATTTTTAATTTTTTTTTATTATAGGATGTGGAAGTACGAAATTAGGTTATTTTGAGAGAAAAAAGCAAATTAATTTCAAAATAAATGGTAAAAAGGAAAAGCTAAATAGTCGAAGCAGAGAGAGAGAGAGAGAGAGAGAGAGAGAGAGAGCTTAGCCGGTGGAAGGAAGGAAGGTAGAACGAGAGAAGCTCCAGTGACCAACACCATCATCGTCACCACCACCGTCGTCGGCGACGATGATCGGAGTCGGCAAGGCCAAGCAGTACTCCAACGTCCTCGACAAGCCTCTCAGCAAGGGCAAGCAAGAGGTTTCTCTCCCTCTCTTTCTCTCTCTCTCTCTCTCTCTCTCTCTGCGCGCGCGCGCGCGAAAGAAGTGCTGATCTGGTCGCTTCGTCATGAATGCAATGCTTGGTCTGGGGCTCTTGCTGTTTAGCTAGGGCTCGAATTGCTGATCTGGTCGGCTCCTTCTTCTCGAGCCGCATTTGCGCCGTTCTTGGGGTTCTCGAGGGGATTAGCGATTGGAGAATTAGGTCAGTTCTTGGCAAATGGATCAGCTATTTGGCCGAATTTGCGGCAAAGGGTATTCGCCATTTTCGCAGGGGGGACGGAAAAATAGATCCTTTAGGCCGGAGCCGGACGAGTTCGATTTGTTCGGACAGTGATATACTCGCAGTTAGGTTTTACTTTGAGAGCCATTTGTTCTTATTCGTTTCGCTTCTGTGCTGTCCGTATATAGTCGGGGAGTGTTGTGATGGATTGTTGGATGGTTGGACTTTTTGTTTGGATCTTGGGATGGATCATGTGTGCTTCGGTGGAACTAATCAACATGGGTTTTTGCTCTGGGTGCAGGTCAGTTTGAGTGCTTTTTCTTTCTTGTTCTCAGAGCTTGTTCAGTATAACCAGACCCAGGTTGACAATATCGCGGAGCTAGAGCGCAGGTATATATTTTTCTTGTCCTCTCTCATTTGTGCAATTATATAACTAAACACGAAGCAGCCACCGAAATATACAAATTGAGAGATGTTGTTTTTCACCTTTAATAATCCTCACTTGTATGACCCAGGCTAGAGGATGCAGGGTACTCCGTAGGGGCTCGAGTTTTGGAACTTCTTTGCCACAGAGAAAAGGTAAGATGTGCAATGTGATTTCCCTAATCAGCGCTGGAAATTACTGTTAGGACTCTTATGTTCTGTCTAGTGAATAAAAACTTTTAAGTTGTATTATATAGATCAATGGCTTTTTCTTTAGCATTTTGGTGCAATCTGAAGTACTGCATCTTTTTATGTTGGTTGCAATACATCACTGCAGCAGAAAGATTAGGGTTTGCATCTAGCTGGATTTCATATGCTCTTTTGCGTTATAAATAAAATCTTTTTGCATGTAGGGAGATATACTCTGATTGCACATGCAAGATATTGGATTAGATCACATTGCACATCAATAAACCATGTATAAGTTCTTCAACTTTGTGTTCAAAATCTGGAAATTTTGTAGGCATGCCCTTCCTTAGATTCTCAGTAATGTAGAACATATTGGCTCCTCAATATCTTGCGATTATGTTTTACAAATCACTGATGCATTCTATCACCAGAACAAATGTTCTATATTTGCTGTGAGCTAGTTCAAGTTAGAATGTGGCCAGGTGTTTTGTCTTTTCATAATGCGATCCTGTTGAACTAATTCTTGTAATGCTTTTCATTGCTGAAATATACTCTTACTGTTGAATCGGAAGCTGGTCTTCTCTTTGGAACATTTGCCAGCGAACAACTGAAAAATTTCTTCATGCTCATTGTGCTTTGTGACCCTCCATTTCCCAACTGTTGATCATTGTCTTCATCCTTGCATCAGGGGCTTAGGCCATTCCCATAGATCTTTTATTGTTTTTTCTCATGTTCTCTTTTAGCTGAGGTTCTATCATTTTATTTATTTTTTTTTTTTTTTTTTGTGAATTATTCTTTTGGCACTACATTTTAAGAGACATGAAAACAACTTTGTTAAGACAATATAATATTGGCTTAAGAAATCTGTGGCGCCTGTGGTGCTGTGCCATGTAATTTCATGTCATAACTCCTGAATAAGCACCTTTTATGTTGGACTGTCATGCAACAGAAGAGGTAACAGTGAGTATGATATTTTTGGCTCATCATCTGATGCTTATGTTTGCTTCTGTCACAGGGAAATAGGAGGGAAACCCGTCTGTTGGGTATTCTATCTTTTGTACACAGCACAGTGTGGAAGGTTTTATTTGGCAAGGTGAATCATATAGCTTTTTTCTGCTTCATCATTCATGGTAACCTAAGGCTATTTTTGGGAGCATAGTGAGTAAAGAAAATAGAAAGAAAATGCATCATATTTTGAACTTCCCCTCCTCTTCTTACTTGCAAAATTTTAAAATTTTGAATATTTTCCCCTCCAAATTCCTCTCATTTCCCACCATTTCCAAACATAGCATAAAACTCTTAAGTCATCTTTGTTTCTTGTAGTGGGCTTGTTAGGCTGAATATGACTGGGGGCTTGTTATACATGGCCGAAGAAAAGAAACTTTCTTGTGTTCATGGAACTTGCAATTCTTTTCTCCCTTAAAATTCATGAATCTTAGCCTTCTTTTTGTGTGTATGTTATTTTCATGGTGTGTCTAATCTTCAAAAGATTCCTTTTTTCACCTTATAGGTGGCTGATTCACTTGAAAAGGGGACTGAACACGAAGATGAATACATGATTAGCGAGAAGGAGCTTCTTGTAAACCGGTAATGATTCCCTGGTTGCTTATGATGTCTATATAATCACAAGGGACCAGCTAAAAATTCTTTATTAGCTAATGCCCTGAACCTGATATATCCAACCTCATTGGATGTGTAGGTTTATATCTATCCCTAAAGATATGGGGACTTTTAACTGTGGGGCATTTGTGGCTGGAATAGTAAGGGTTAGTGCTACATCGCTTTGTCCGTGTTAGCTGGTAGTTAGGCAATCTGGAGCTCTGACGAGTACTTTTTGTGTTTCATTGAAGGGTGTTCTGGATGGTGCTGGATTTCCAGCTGTCGTAACAGCGCACTTTGTTCCTGTCGAGGGGCAACAAAGACCCCGGACTACAATCTTGATTAAGTTTGCAGAAGAGGTTTCTATCCAACTACTCGCCTTATGTTGTATTTCGTTAAATTCTTTATGTTTGCCTATTCTTGCCTTTTACCCTCCTTTCTGTTCAAATAAGTGATGCTCGAATGAGCCTTTGCATTGCTTCTTTTTACTGACTGCGTAAATGCCCTTATGAGTTTTCCTCCACGAAATGCAACGTCATCTCATTTGTCTCATGATGCAATTTAAGTGGTGACAAGCACTTCTAAACTTTATTTAATCACGAGTGCTTCTTGCTCAAATTATCTACTCGATAGCTATATTTTCCTTCCAGAAAGTTTTTGAAGCCATGAGTTCAAGTGAGAGTTGTTTTTCTATTTCGTGCCTCTTTATGGTTGAGTCAACAAGAAACGACTCATTTTGCTTTCTATCAATGCCTATGAGGAGTATGTTTCTCTCTCTTTTCATGGTACACTGGTGTTCATATCAAATTGACTTTTCTTGCACTTTCATATCCTAGGTACTTAGGAGAGAAGCGAGACTGGGTTGAGTTCCTTGCACATTCCTGCATTACTTTCATCGACTTTGGTTCAATTCATATGGTCATGATGGAGCTGCTGCAAAGTACTTTTCACTTGCTGGATACACTGTCATTTCCAATATACACTGTTTCCAGCTTGACTTGTGAGTGAGCATTAGATCTAGAGTGATAAGTAATGGCGGTCTTACCCCAGACACGATTATTTGAATTATAGCATTCCAATTCATGTTGTTGCTCCAAAATGGGATCGGGTATATGTTCAAGCAATACTGGTGATGATACAAACGCAGCTCTTGTATTTGACGGTCAGCACTGACAGCAAGCCATCTGTAACGATATGTTGAAGCTGACTATTGTATTTCAATCGGATTTTTGTATGTCTGCCTTACATGAGATATGGTTGTTTCATGTAATCATCATTTTGTCATATATGTGAGAGATTGTGATCCATAGTATTGAATGATATCATGATGCGACGACCCGGGCTTCTTTGAGGTAGTAGTCCAAACTGTGTCGTCAATATAGTGTGGTGTTTACCGCGAGCTTTTGCCGCATCTGAAAATTGTTCAAACTTGCTCTATCGGCTGCTGTTATATGCATTCGACATCGTTGCCTGATGAGTGAGGTAAATTTGCAACGACCATTTCTATATCGGTTAAGACCTTTGAGTCTAGTTGTTTGTTTCTCAAAACAATATATGCTCCTCATGCCTGTTCTTACTTCTATCTATGTTTTTCCCTTCAAAGTTTGGAAATGAAAGAATTTATCATATTTTCCAAAGATAATAAAAAATATATAACAAACAATTTTAAATGCCAATATTTAAATATTTTTGAAAGATTTTGAGTGTTTCAGGTTAATGAGAGCTTGTTTGTTTATTTTTGTTTCTGTTCCCCGGAACAAAAATTTATGTTATTTTGTTTCGGGGAACAAAAAAAGAATATAAACGTGTTTGCTAAAATCTATTTTTTTGCTCCCAAGTACAGATTTGGAACAGAAATAAGAAGTAGAAAAAACTTGTTTCTTGTTTCCGGAACAATTCCGAGAAACAGTTTCTCTCTTCTTCTTCCTTTTGCCGGTCACCGGCTTTGGCCATGGACGACGTCAGCGATCGACCAGACGAGGGCCGGCGACACTCCGGCTTTGGCCATGGATGGCTCTAGCGACCGACCAGACGAGGGCCGGCGACGCTTCGGCTTTGGCCATGGACGGCGCCGGCGACCGGCCAGACGAGGGTCGGCGACCTCGTTGGAGTGTCGCCGGCCCTCAGAGACACCGAGCCACGGCGAGGCTCGACCTCGCCAAGCCAGGGCGAGGCTAACCTCACGCTGCCTGGGCGAGGTCGAGCCTCGCCGATGGCCTCGGTGGCCAGGCGAGCCTCATGAGGCCACTGGTGAGGCTCGACCTCGCCCAGGCGGCACGAGGCTCGCCTGGCCCCCGAGGCCATCGGCGAGGCTCGGCCTCCCCAGATCCGACAAGCTCACCGGCGATCGGTCACAAAGAGAAAAAAGAAAAAAAAAAAAAAAAAAGAAAGAAGAGAAAAAAAGAAAAAGGAAAATATAATACAAAATATTGAAAAACTAAAAGAAATAACAAAATTATACAAGTTTACCTATTTCTATTCCTGGAGTAGAAATTTTTTGCAATTATCAAATGCGTTCTTATACTCGAAATTGTTCTAGGAAACAAAAAAAAAAACTATTTCTATTCAAAAATTGTTCCCGTAAACGCGCCCCAAAAAAGTAAAAAAGTGAGTTTTACAAAACTTACAAAAGGTCAAAAGTTAAAAAATTTAGAATCACTCTAGACAAGCTTTATATGTGAAATGTAAAGGTGTGTTTATTTCGTAAAAATTAAAAAAATTGAAAAATATTTTTTTAAAATGATAGTTTATATTATTTATAAAATTAAATAAATAAAAAATATTTTTATTATCCGTAAAAAAAATTTAGACATAAATTGTTATTGATAATGAAAATATTTTTTTAATTAATTATTTCAAACAATATAATCAATTATTTTCGGGAAAATTTTCCATATCAAGTCTAAATTTCATTGATTGATCACTCATTTAATTAAATAACGTGATGAATCTTTTACATGTCAAGTGAATCCTCATCGTTTGCTTTCGTATCAATGCAAACTAAATGAAACACACCTTGCAAAAGATTGACAGAGTCTATTAAGATCATAATTGAGGGGGATTCATGATCCATTTAAGAAAAAGCATAAGCTCTTCGACTAAGAGATGTGTTTGGTACAAAATTTACCATTCAAAACGCACTAAGTACGCCTCCATGGAGATGCTTTAAATAATCGAAAGATAAACCAGAGTTTAGCAACCGCTCATATCTAGATTGGGAAATTCATTTGAACAAATAAGATGTTCTTTTTTAATCTATGATTCATTTTTCCTTCAAACTAGAACTTTATAAACAAGCAAAAAAAAATTAAAAGGGCAATTCGGTAATTCACCCAAATTAGGGTTTTTGGGTCTTAGAACCCTACTATAAAATCCGTGAAGCCATCATCTTCACACGACTGCAGTCTAACGAGCAGCCGTCGACCGAAAGTAAAGGTCCGCAATACTTCCTTTGCTCCCTTTTGCGCCTCCTCCTTTGTCTCTGAACTCGATTTTTCGTGACGTTTCGATCGGAAGTTTCTGCATTCGATGCATTTTTCTGCCTAGGAGTCGAACTAGAGCGTAAAGGTTTGATCTTGCAATCCGCTCAAGATGAGGCGTGAGTGGGGTCGGTGGTCTTGATTGGTTTTCGCGGCGCTCTCTGTTCTGGGCATGAGCTTGTGAGAGCCATTGAGCTTTTGGGCGATAGGAATTCGTGGGTTTAATGCTAAATTTGGGACATTTTTCTGTGTTCTCATGTTTCTTGCATTTCTCTGTCCACTTCCTGAATTGAAGAACCACCCTGCAAGTATTGGATTGATTGAGCTCTTCTGCTTTATAGTGTAGTTATCTTTTTTATGTTCCTGGAAGAAGCACTTGGTGAGGTTATCCCTTTTGCAGTTAGTGAGGTTGTCGGCATGTTTGGATTGCAGTAGTGTATCTTGAATCCTGATCTTGCTCCCCCGTTTCACTTTCTTTTTTTTTTTCCTGGTTTTATTAATGTGAGCTTCACATTACTGTGTTGTTTGTAACAGGAAGGGAAATTCTAAGTGTAGCCTGATCATCAATCACAAAAAATGTCGGGGTGAGTGGAAATAAAGCCATTCTCTATGTTCCATTACTATTTTTTGTTGCTTCTATGTACCTATCGCAAGTAGCAAATTGTGATGCCGAATTCTATTGTTAATTCACTGAGAAGATTAGACACATGTTTGTGTTTAGCTTGATTTTAAAAGGAAGACATGGTTTCCCTGGGCATTGAGCTTTGTTGCATTAATGAAATTTCTTACTTAGAAAATAGAGTCAGACTTACTTTTCAGAATATGGAAGTCCAGAAAATGGGTGTTTGCTGCTGATAATAGTATGCAGTAAGAGTAGATATTTATAGCACCATAGCTGCTCCTCCAAAATGTGGATAAATGTATCCAAGCACATCTGAACACATCAAGAATAAGCTGTTTATTCTATTTCGAAGATAGGGATATGACGTTTTCTATGGCACTATTGGACTCGTGTGATTTTGAAAATGTTTTGTTGGTTGATATTACAGAAGTTTGAATATTTGAAGGGATGAGACTAAGGGTTTTTATTTTGGGAAAGGACTAAAATAGCAATGCAAATTATGCAATATTGCTGCTCTGTTTCTCTTGTTGATTTAGGGCTGTAGGTGCATTCCTTTATTGTCATTATCGAAGTTTGCAATTTTTTCCTGTGTGCTATCTTCTAACTCGTGCACTTCCCATCGCATTTCTGTTGTACAGAGAAGAAGCTGTGCCTGTTGCTGAGACCCCTGCACCTGCTCCTGCTCCTGGTGAGCCCATGGACCTCATGACTGCTTTACAAATTGTCCTGAGGAAGTCGTTGGCCCACGGTGGGCTTGTACGTGGTCTCCATGAAGGCGCCAAGGCAATTGAAAAGCATGCCGCATTGCTCTGCGTATTAGCAGAGGACTGCAATCAGCCTGATTATATTAAACTTGTAAAGGCACTTTGCAACGAGCACAATGTCAGTTTGATCAATGTGCCCAGTGCTAAATCTCTTGGCGAGTGGGCTGGGGTAAGTCATAAATCTACTTTCACTTCGTACATGTTTCTCTTCATACAGTTTTGCAGATGAATGAATCGCCAAGTTTGAGCTGTCTAGTACAGTCTTAGTATCTTGTTCTCTAATAGAATTGTTTCTGCAGTTATGCAAGATTGATTCTGAAGGAAAGGCAAGGAAGGTCGTCGGTTGCTCCTGCATTGTTCTAAAGGTACATATTTGACAATCTCTGCCAGATTTTTGTATAGCATAAGTTTAGAATGGATAAGTGGTCATCTACGATAGGGGTGAGCAAAAGAACCAACCGGACTGGCCAATACGGTCCCAATGGGCGCCGGTCCAGCTCTCAGATCCCTAAAATTGGAGACAGTGAAATTGTTCCAGTTCCTAGTTCCAAGGATGGAATTGCCCGGACCAGACCAGATCGATTATTTTTAAAACTATTAATTTTATTTCTTCAAAATTATTAAAGAAATAATTTTAACTCTTAATTATGATGAATTTTCTCAATGTTGTTGAGATGCAAATGACAAAGCCGAGAAAAGCATGCTTTAATTAGAGCATGGCTTGGTGGCTTTTATGCGCAACTCTTATGATTTTTGTGTGCCCATTCTATGTGGGACTCTCGACATTCGCATGGAAGGCTAGACACAATAATAATGACAAGCTAAGAGTCCCACATTAAAGGCGTTTTGCATGGAAGGCTGGATACCACAAGGGACTAGAGAGACAAGCCACTAAGAGGAGTCGTGCATAAAAGCCAAGTCATGCTCCAAATAAAGCATGCCTTTCTTGGCCTTTTGGCTAAGATTCAGTGTAAGATTTGTTTAACTGTGTGAAGTGCACACAATTTTTGTAGCATTTTGATCTTTTTGTGGGTAAAGAACAAATGCTTGATTTTAAAGGTGAGGGGAAATCGATTTATCACCGGTTCCATTGGACCATCCAATTCCCAGTTCCTAAAGGGGGATCGGACTGAATCAGGAATCGATCACCCCTAATCTACGATGCTTAATAGTGGTGTCGAATGTTTGATTTCTGTTTGCATATAATCTTGGTCAAGCTGCCCTCATTAATATTTTATCAATCTGCAGGATTTTGGAGAAGAGACCGAGGCTCGCCATGTCGTTTTGGAGTATGTGAAGTCACACTGAGAAGTATGAAGCTCTTTTAGTCGAAGAGAGGCTTTCCTTAGTTGAATGCTCCGAAGTTTTGTGATGGTTATAGTTGAACCATGTCTTATTTTTGACCAGTTTCTGCTCAACTGTGAGGGATGTATCAAATTATCAAGTTTGAAAAATTTTCCAATTCAGTCCATTTTTCATGAAGATCCCTTCACAACCATATGATTTGGGAGCTCAGAACTCTGCATCCCATCCTTTCAGATAGGTGTTTAACGTTTGATGCTTGATTCAGTCGGTATGCCTTTCAAGTTGGCTATCGTGGAGTCTTTTAGACGAATTCAACTAGAAGTAATATTTGTGCAGTATTGGATATTCACGGGCTGTGAGCCAACAATGCATGCATGCACATCACATCTTCGTCGGGAGTTGCTTTTTATCATCGGCAACGAGGTGGTGGGTTTATTTGGAACACGGTGACCCACTTTCAAGACAAGGCTTGGGAGGTCATTCGATAAATAAAAGGTGCCTAACCTTGGGTGTTTTTTGGGGATTTTCTTCTAAGATTTCTAACAAATTTTGGTAATTAGAGCACTCAAAATGGTACAGTAAGTCTTACCAACCCAAATTAGGATTACAAGGTGCTGTGATTATTCTTGTGAGTTTTGACGATGTGCTTATCTGTACTATTGGCTTGAGTTTTGGCAACGTGTTTCGCACAACTTGACGAGTCCACTAATCAACTTTAACATTTGGAGAAAACTGTATTAGCATCCAAAACCAACATCTTGTTGATTGATATGATAAAAATGAATCCGGAACCATTGTATCTCGTGGGATTTATGTAAAATCCGTACGGAACTTTGAATTAGCCAATCAGCAAGCTTGGCATACATGCTTTTTCTACCAGTGTCTTCATGTCAGCTTTGAATGAATCCATCGTTTTTTGTCAACCCTTCTTAACTTGGCACATAAAATGTGACTATCAAGATAAATTTTGAGCTCCAGAGTTGAAATCCTGAGCCGACTCGTAAAGTACATCGTTGTGTGCTATAAATTATCCCACTTGACGAAAATGGACAAAGCTAACGTAAAATGGGAAGGTTTAAATATTTTGTTAATATCATGTTAGTAACAGAAGGAACATAAACATTATTGATAAAAAAAAAAAAAAAAAAAAAAAAAAAAAAAACCCTTACTACCAAACAGATCTAATATGAACTTTGAATTATGATCATCAACAGATCTCAACGTAAGATGTCCACTTAATATTTTCTCATAACTTAGACCCGTCTCTCTTGGGCTAAGAAAAAAGAAAAAACCTTCCATAAACTTTTTCATCTTCCTTTTTGGTCCAATGCAGCCGTTGACCATATAAGTGCAAAAAATATATGCGGGATCGATTCATTTGACCAATACTATGGTTATGTGATAAGCATGGTGAATCATAATACATGAAATCTTTACACGTGCAGACAGAAATTTCCTTCTTTATCGCAGCGATTTGACGTGGATCTCATCTTACATTGTTCAAGAACTGACTCGTGAACTGTAATCATCAAGAAAGAGCTCCCTCCTCACCCTTTGCTACAGACATTGCTTCTGTTGAGCTGGTGAACTGTTGCGGACGCGCTTTGATACCCTCTTCGAAGTGCGCCATACTATTCTCTCGTTTTGACTTTGGAACATAGCTTTGGGAATTTATAAACTTGGTCAAATCCTATCTGCTGTTAATTATGCAGCAGATGGATTAGGTTTGACGTATAACAATGGCTTGCTGTCTCTCTCCCTCTGTCTCTCTGCAATTCGTACTCAGCTTGTGACACTGAAAACAGAGTTGATGGGGCGGCCTCATCTGCTGTCCCAAGCCGACCAGATTATTCAATGAAACCCTGCTTGCACGACAGCACTTTAGGGCATAGCCATTGGCTGAAGCGATTTAATCTGTTCCTTTCGTCTTATGTAATTGAGAGTCAAATAACAGAGAATGACTTCTAAACTATCTTGAAAAATAAAAAGTCAAAGAGGGAATCTCAATTGAAAATCCTTGCAACAGCATGTAGTTTTGTGAAGCGAAACTTCACATCAGCTGTCTAAAAAGTCAAAACCATATATATTTTTATCTAGGATCCTTATCAATGCTCCGGACAATTGTCAATATCCTATACGAGAAACATTTCATTTCTTAAGATAGTGATCACACACAGCACGAGCCAATACAGTGCAACCACAAAGCTTTTTTATTTAGTCGATTAACCAATGCTCTTAGTGCACTCATTAACGAAATCTTATCATTGAAAGGGTTTTGTGAAACAGGATTTTGTAAACTGGGTTAAGATATTAAATTATTAATTACCATTATCAAACAACCTCGTATCTTTCGAACAATTCAAGGTAATGCTCAACTCCGACGTGACCGTAAATGTTAAGGTGGAAGTCATTGTAATCATATTGTGTGGGTGCACTCCCGTTGATGATCATCATATAATTCTTGAACCACGGCCAAAAAAAAATATTTTGATTGGACTGTGGTTTCTAAATATTTCTATTTGTCTTGTCTTCTTAGAGCTTTTCTAATTCTTGAAGGGACACTGAATCCCTTAATCATTGGAACGTTTTGTCGTGTCATTGAGTCTATTATGAATCAGCCAAGTTTTCCAAGAGAGAATCATACCAATTTCTCAAGCTAAGTGTAGGGCTTGAGATTGAGTTTTATGTCATGGGTGGAATGCATGTGTCTATATCTAAGCTTTATCAAGGACTTGGGACACCATTCAATGAGCAAACAAGATAATTATTACCTGCGCGTGCATCATATAATATGAATTTTGGATTTTTATGTTGACTTAGGTTGTGGACTCCATTGGGTGGAATGATGTGTAAAGGGAGAGTGAGAGGATACATTGGGACTCTAAGAAAAAGTGGTGATAGTGATTGGTAGAAAGATAAGGAGACACACACCTACACCTACACCCTCTAAAGATAATTGAACTCTATCTATGTTTAGGGAAATTTTAATTCATATATTAAGTCTTTAGTTAGCTTTTTTGCAATTTAGAGTCAATTTAAGGAGGAGACTTTCGCATAGAAGTCTCGTCTAAACATGTTCGCATGTTATTGTATAAAAAGAGAAAATTATCAAAAACGTTGGAAAATTATTATAAATATGCACATTCGTTCTAAACATTTTAATTGAGTCCATTTATTCATAAATTTTTTAACGATTTATCAATGTAGTCCTCTAGGTCAATTTTCGTATGCAATCACCGACGTGGATACCAGTTATCTATGGGATAAGGCCGGCTCTGACATAGAAAATTTCCATAATTTCTTTATGTTATTTTTTTCTCTTTTCTTTTTGTTTTTATTACCCTCCACTGGCTTGCAACCTTCGCAGTGGTCGCCAACTACAGGTGAGGGTCGAGACGCCCTTGCCCAAGCCCTCTCCCTCTCTGACTAATAGCAAAAAAAAAAAAGAATAAAAGAAAAGAAGGAAAAATGAAAAAAAATTGATAAAAAGTTATTTAAAAATTACAAAAAGTTCTACATCAACACCAAGCGTGCAAAGTAAGATGAGCGGCATCCATGTTAGTGATTTTCCGTAAAAATTGACCAGAATAATTACATTATCAAAATGTCAAAATGTTCATAATTAAATTGATCAAATTAAAAGGTTTATGACTAAATTGGCATATATATAATAAGTCTAAAACTTGTTTTAGTAATTATATAAAAGCAATGTAAAACTTACCTATCACCGTCTCTACTTAATACCAACACGTTGGTTTCACACATTTAATCATGGGATTACGAAAAATCCTGACTCTTTCCTTTTGTTAGTTAGAAAGATTGAAGTACGAACGTGTCTGAATATTGTGTGTCCTAGCATCAACGCAAACAAAGTCAATCTTGATTCTCTGAAACATAGACCGATGACAGACCTGTAAACCTCCCAATTTTTCTTTGAGAATTGTAAGTCAAGGTCGAGCAGGAGGGCTTCACTTTCTTTCTTTCTTCATTTATTTAATGACACCTTTAATTTAGACCCGGCATTTCAGGGGAAAAAAGATAATGGAAGAATACAATCTATTTTAGAAATTAGGAGGCCATCATTAAAGAGTCCATGTGGAGAATGGAATTGATATTTGATTTGGGTCGCTCGTGCATGGGAGGTGCAATGCTTTGTTATCTCCCTGGCCATCTCCTTGGTTTTTGCTTCCGTCTCTAATTCCATTTTTCCCCATATAAAAAGGAGAAAAAATCATTCATGTGGTGAGATTGAGAATGTGAGAAGATATTGCTCTGAAATAGACCTAAAACAAGCAAAAAATACTTGCATGGGGAAGGCAAATTTTGAAGGATTTGAGGGCCTATTCAAGGGTTTTTAATTTGATGAATTTGAGGCAGTGATGATAGTAATAGCAACATGGAAGCACACCCCCCGAAACAATTTTTAGGTTTCTTGGAGTTTTCTTGTATAGGAAAAATATGCCTCATTTTTTTTTATCTAATGACAAAAATATTAGTTTTTAATAGTACCAATTTGCTACCTCTAAACAAAATCTCTACTTTGAAAAGACCAAATTACAGCGCTTGCAAATCCCCGAACCACCAAACTTCCCTACAATTCTTTGCCTACATTCCGAGCCCCAAACTCTACCACACGACCTCCAGCCCCACCACGGCCTTTGCCACAGTCGATTCCCCTCTACGCCTCTGCTGCAAGATGCCAAGGTTTGGACCATGGTTGTGAACTCGGACTTGGGGCGACCATAGCCACGAGACCTCAAAGATGGCACATCCACGACAAGAGCTCGAGGTCGTAGGAGATCAAAAAGACATTAGAGATAGAGAGGTGTAGACAACAGAGCGAGAGAGAAAGAGCCAAGGCACTAGTGAGAGAGATATAAAGGTTTGCTTGGGAAAAGTACTAAAAATCATAAACCTATTGCAAGGATAACAATTCAGTTTTAAACCTTTTAATAGAACAATTTGACTCTAAACCTTTTGCATATGTATTAATTGAGTCCATCTAGTCATTTTTAGTTGGAAATTACTAACATAGATGATGGTCGTCCTACATACTCGATTGGTAATTACGTGGATAATTTTTTTTTTTTTATCCATTGTGGTTGGTAATGTCAATGCTGGTCATGCCATTAGGACGATTGCCGCTTGTGTTCAAGAGTAAATTGATCAAATTTCAAGGTTTATGATTGAAACGGTATTTATGCAATAGGTTTAGGATTTTTATTATACTTTCCCCGCTATGCTTGTATGGTGTGGGTATGTTGGAGAGGGCTGAGGGTATTTTTGGAGAGTGATATGGTAACGCTGTAAATGGGTGGACAATTTTGCGAAATGAGGTATGTAACTAATTATTTCGAAAATAGATGTATGTTTTTTTTATCATGGAGTGAAACTTATGCAAGTTTTTAGTATTTTCCCTTTTTTTTAAAAAAATAAGGTCAATATGCATGTCCATATTAGGTTTTGTAAGGGAAGGTTTCATTGCTTTCTTGACGTGTGATTTATGGTTATAATCAGTCCTAAAATATAACATAAATTCAATCATATCATGTTGCTTTAGCTCTTGAAATGAGAACAAACTTACATATTCCCTATCAACTTTCAGATTAATTTTTATTTAGGTTTTTTTGTTTCGCGAAAAATAAATAATTTAGAAATTGCTTTCTTAAAAATAGTTACTTGTATTGTTTGAAATAATTAGTCAATGGAAAATATTTTCATTATCAATAATAATTTATATCTAAACATTTTCGTAAATGATAAATATATTTTTCGTTTGTTTATTTTTGTAAACGATGCAAGCAAATCATTTTTAAAAAGATTTTCCAAATCACTCATTTTCCACAAAAGAAATATACTTTGAGTTGTATAATTTTACTTTGAATAATTAAGTAGGCTGTGGTTATTCTTCGAACCGATTCCCCTATCTAAATATGTAAGTCAAAACACTCTCTCTTCTCACTTTTGGATTTCCTAAATTATCATTTGTTATTATTCTCCCCTACGAATTCAATTCATGAATAACTAGACACTTTATAGACTTCCTTAATCACATTTGCTTTCTTCATCCTATACCAATTTTGCACATAACTAACCACTTTAGACGAAAAGCGAATCGGTAAAAGCAAAGAAAAAAAAGTAGAGAATAATCCCAAAAGATTTAGTTCTCCATCCAATTAGCCTCACCAATTGTGTTATCGATTTAACAAGACATTTTTACAAAGGAATAAAACATAAAATCACGGGCCACCCTAAAATCAGCCGAGAATCGATCCAGCTGGTAGCCCCAAAAAAAAAAACTTTTTTTTATCATGTGAGATAAAATCCATTTTTCTAAAATGATGACGTCACGACCAGGGAGGACACGACTCGACGGAACAGCCCCCCCCATAAGAAGAAACATTCGAATCCGAGAAAGTCCGTCCCACGTTTCTTCCTTCCTTTCTCTCTCTTTCAGAACCCAACGCAACCCCTTCCTCCTTCCTCCTTCCTTCTTCGTTCAGAGCACGCGACGATGCAGCCTCCTCCGCCGTCGTCCAGGGAGATTCAGGGCCTCAACTCCCTCCTCGGCTCCTCCCAAATCTCCCTCCACGACCTCCACGCCGCCGCCGGCGACGACTTCTTCGACCAGGTGATGCTCTCCTCCTCCCTCCCCCCGTGGCCCGACCTCGCCCCCGCGAATGCCGACGACCACCACCCCATCGACCTGACCGCCGAGGCGGAGGCGGCGGCGGCCCACAAGCACGGGGGCCCCGGCCTCGGGTTCCCCCGCTTCGACGAGCCGGCGGCGGCGATCCTGGCCTCCAGGCTGAGGCACCAACAGATCGGCAATGGCGGGTCGAAGGCGGCGATGATGATGCACCAGCAGCACCAGATGTTGCTGGCTCCCCACGACGTCGTCGACGGTTCGGGTCAGGTAGGTTCGCCGCCTCCGTTGACTAGTTGTTCTTCTGCTCTGTTTTCACGAAAGCAAAGAAAAAGTTGGGATTTTGATCCCGGAGGATTCCGGTCGATCGTAAATCGTGCTCACCCACGAAACTTAAGTTCGATTTCTTCGGCACGATCGGGTCGTCTTCAAAATTCGACGTCGAAAAATCACATCTTTACGGGATTCGATTTTGACTCTGCAGGGTGGAGGAGGGCACGGCGGTGGTGGCTCCGTACAGTCTCTGTACAACGGATTCGCCGGGCCGCTGCACGCGTCGTCGGGTCAGGCTCCGAACCCGGCTCAGCTCTTTCACCCTCCTCAGGCATCTCTCTCTCTCTCTCTCTCTCTCTCTCTCTCTCTCTCTCTCTGCTTGAACAACTGAATTCTTCAGACCAAAAAAAGTCTGATCTTTTCTCTCCGTTTGTCCTCTGCAACCGTCTCGCAGGGAGGCGCCACACAGGCCCCGCCGAATTTCACCGCTCAGGCGGCGGCGGGGGCGGCGGCGACGGGCGGCGGCGCGGCCCCGGCCCAGCCGAAGCAGCAGAGGGTGAGGGCTAGGAGGGGCCAGGCTACGGATCCCCACAGTATCGCCGAAAGAGTAAAAATCCCACATTCCCTCTTTCTTTTATTTTTTTCCCATTTTTCCACCTTTTTTTTTCTCCTCAACATATAAACACGCCGAAAAAAGAACTGAATTTCCACCAAATTTTCCCATTTTCCCCATCTTTTTAATTCTATCATAATCGAAATCCAATATATTTCATTAAAAAAATGATTTTTCTTCTTTTTTTTAATTTGCTCCCTTTGGAATTTGTTGCAGCTACGCAGAGAGCGAATCGCGGAGAGAATGAGATCTCTCCAGGAGCTGGTCCCCAACGGCAACAAGGTCAGAATATTTCCCCTCTAAACCTTTCGTCGATTTATGACGTCACCGTTTGGCGAAAATATACGCCTTGAGGACAAAATGGGGAATTCGCAAAGGGCACGTCTTTGGACGACGCGTGTCGATCGCGGGGGCGGGTCACTGCCAAGTCAGCCTCTCTTTTTTTCTTTTGCGTGTCTTTCCGTGCGTTCGGAAAATTAGAGGCGGGCCCCACCGGGTGCACTTGCGGTTGCCGTATTGATCGGACGGATATTAATTAGTTGCGCCCAAAAAAGTTAGATCTTAGTAAATTATTATCTACTAATTACTGATTTCTCGAGTTGATAATTGGAGCCAATATTTTTTTCTCCTTTGCTTTGATTAATTCACGGTTTAATCGAGTGGGAAAATGGTAATTGGCGACAGACGGACAAGGCCTCGATGCTGGATGAGATCATAGACTACGTGAAGTTCTTGCAGCTCCAAGTCAAGGTTCTCTCTCTTTTTTCTCCATTTTCATTGTTTGAGAAAATTCCAATCTCGATTGAATTTGGTATTAGTGAATTGGAATTTATATCTTTTTAACATGAATTTCTTCTTTTTCTTTTTTTCTTTTGGGGGGGAGGGAGCAGGTGCTGAGCATGAGTCGGCTAGGCGGTGCAGCTGCGATGGCTCCGCTCATGGCCGCCATGTCTTCTGAGGTAAAAATTTTCTATTTTTCTCCCTATTTTTCCCAACAAAAAAGAAAAATAATTAGGAAATATAAGACCAAATTTCCTTTGCTTGCTGAGATAAAAGAGGTCGTAAGCATTCGACAAGGACATCATTAGTCGCCAGTTGTCAATCGAACATAAAAAGACAATCCCAAAAACAGCACGCGTGCCCCCCCTTTTTCAATTATCTATATTTAAATTGAATGCGTGATCGTTTTTTCTGAATATAAAATTGAGAATTCGGACGGTGGTTTCCTAGGGGGGAGGCGGCGACAGCATCCAAGCGGGCGCCAACGGCGGGGCCCTGGGGCGGAACGGCAGTAGCGGCGGCAACCAGGCGGCGCCGGCCGGCGAGGGCCTGACGGCGGCGGAGCACCAGGTGGCCAGGCTCATGGAGGAGGACATGGGGTCGGCCATGCAGTACCTGCAAGGCAAGGGGCTCTGCCTCATGCCCATATCCCTCGCCACTACCATATCCACCGCCAACACGTCTCACCGGACGAGGAACCACCCCGCGGCCGCCGGCGCCAACTCCCACGCCCAAAACACGGCCCTCAGGCCCAGCGGCGGCGAGGGGCCCACCTCTCCCAGCGTGTCGGTCCTTACCGTCCAGTCGGCGACCCTCGGCAATGGCCCCGGCCTCGACGGGGGGTCCTCCGGCAAGGACAACGCCTCCGTCTCCAAGCCGTGACGACCCCGGCACCGGAACACGGGGGCGAAAAACCGGGCAGAACGGTCGCCTGACGACGGTGACGTCCCGAGCCTATCGGAACTCGATGTGCCGATACGACATCGCGGCGACGGCGACGTTTTGGGTGGGTGGGGGTGGGGGAAAGCTGACTTTAACAGAAAGTGCCGACGACTATTACTACAAAACTAAGTAGAGACAAGAAGGAAGACGAGATCGAACCGAATTCGGCGAACCTACTTTTGTTTTCTTGAGGTTCCGACATTAAATATTATTATTATTATGCTAAGTATTGGAGTATTTTTTTTATATTATCGTGTTATTTAAAAACATCAAAAGCTGCCAACTGCCCTTCTCTCGTTCGTTTCTTCCCCTTGATGGGATTTTTCTTTTTCTAAATGCCATTCCTGTTTATCGAATTATGTAGCTCTAAATGACTGCCTAATCACGGGTAAAATTCCCACTCAGCTCCCGTGACTAAATAGCCTTTTTTTTTGTTCTTTAGCTTCACCTAAGTAGGTTGAAATTGTAATAGTAGCCAGCGGTTGATGTGATGATTTCACTGTCCTATGGTTTTCTATATTGGAAAAAGAATTGACGGTATTTTGCTAATCGTCTTCGTTTTAGTGAAAATTGAGTAATTATCATGAGAACCTCAGAACCGCCTATCAATGGGAAAATTAATTATCAAACAAATATTATGAAGCACGGGAAGTGTAGACGCCTACTATACAAATGATTTCCAACGCTTGTAGGTTGTTCATGGATAGGTTGATAATTGTTTTATGTCGGGTAATTACTTGAGTAATTTGACGTTGTATCGACCTTAAAGGTTGACCCCAAAGACATCCCTTGTACGATACAACTATTCGTGTATTCCGACATTGGATAGAAGGCCATGGTAAATCATTCATCCCTCTGAAAATCATTCATCGAGAGTCATAGAAAAGGGGGGAAAAGAAGAAAGGAAGAAAAGAATCCAACCAGCATGTTCAGCAGCAGCAAAATATTGCAAGCCGCTGCCAAATTCGTGTCGCGCACGAAAAGTTCATCGACCGCACGTTTCGTGCATCAATGGAATTTGGCAAAGAGAGCACAAATCAGGTTCTCCAGCATTTAAGAATACACGCACGGCATCTGATGGTATAAGAACATGGGCAGGAGTTGCGTCTGGGACATTATTCTACGACTTTGTCCCCCAGATCGTTCTGCTCTAGTTTCACATAGACAGATCTGGCATGTTCGTGGGTGGCCAGTAGAAAAAAACTCAAGAATCTCAGCCTGGAGATGTAGGGTTTAAAGACAAGATAGTGGAGGGCGACGAAGTGTCTTTAATGCATCGTGATTTCTTGCCACGTATAGAATATAGATCCCCCACCCCTTTTGGTCAATGTTGCAGATGCAGATGTTGCTGTTCCTTGGTCTATTTCAATTTCTTTCCCAAACACAGCAGTGCTTGTCCTTGTTCTTGTGATTAAGATTGAGGTATTGAATCTCCAACTCATCTGACCCCACAGATGCGTGCGCGACTCGCCCATCCACGCGCATCGAATGAATTTTGAGGGGGGGGAGTTCTTGTGATTTTGCCGTGTCTGAATCGAGTGCTCAACCAACTCTGTCGAGATCTCGGATTCCAGACGTGCAACGATTGTGATATATGCAAGGAAGGGTATCATGCCAAGACCTAGGATCCGTCGATTGGAGTTGTTAATCTAATGTTCAGCTCATGATCCGACGATTGACTATCTTTTTGTTCGATCCAATTGCCTGTACTCAGCACCGCAAGTTGGTCTTGCTTGATAGCATGGCAACATATAATTGTCGGTTATTTGAACATCCTTTAAAATCTAAGATTAATATCTTAAAAAATCCCAAACTAATAAACTCATAACAAATTTATTACAAACTAATTTTTTGATTACGAAAAACTCCAAACTGATACACCTGTAATAAATTTACCTCAAATAACCACCAAAAACCCCAACTGGTACACTTGGATAAATTTACCCAAAACTAATTTGTTCAACCGTCAAAAATCTCAAATTAGTACATTTGCAATAAATACACCCTTTGTTAAATTATATTAATACCACAAAAATGGTACAACTATAACAAACAGAGAGTAAAATCCAAATCTGTTATACTAATTAATTACCACATATCATCTATTTCAACAACAGTATAATGTAACAGAAACTATCAGAGAATAAATTTATTACAAATGTACCAATTTGAAGTAAATTTATAAAAAAAAAATGTACTAGTTTGAGATTTACGATAATCAAAAAATTAGTTTGGATTAAATTTGTCATAAGTGTGTATCAGTTTGGGGTTTTTTAAGATATTAATCCTAAAAACTATCTTAAAGGGACGTATTATTCTTCAATTCAAAGGGAGGAAGACTATGGTTAGAATAACATAAGGACAACGAATCTAAACAACGGAAATTATCAATAACCCCGCCTCATGACCTAAGAAAGGTATTGGGCTTCGTTATCAAGGCCCAATACTAGTTCATTTTCTAAATAAATCTCTGACCATTCGAGTGTGAAGACCCATTACTGAAGAGGCAATATGGACTGGGTTACAAGTTTTACAAGTTTTTTTTTTTTTTTGGGCCCTTGTTAAAAAGGGCGGGAATCCAGAGGGACGATAGGTCCGGCTACTCTCAATTCTCTCCGGGTATTGCTGACATGATAAAACGGGGAAAATGCAAAACACAGTAGAATTTGAGAGATGGTTTGGTTTCATCTTACCATATGAAATGTTTGTTAAAAAAAGGATATAGATGCAATACTAGGCGTTATTGCTAAAAAGAGCTCACGTTGGACCCTATCACATCACATCTAGTCTGACTTATTTTCATCGAACAATAATTGATTCCTTTTTTGTCAAAAGCGTTATCGATTGTCTTTAAACATTAATTAAGCTATGTTTTGCGTGACTCGATATATGATGCGTCAAATTATCAAAATTTTCGCTCATTTTTTACGGCCCAAAACAAAACCAACTGCATGGGGTCGCCTCAATGGGCAGGGATGTGGACCTGGTCATAACACATGCTCGATTTTCCAAATCACCAAATGGAAACGAGGTCGATGGAGAGCTTTGTCATGGGTCCGGAGTTTATCCATGTAAAAAGAAATAAGTTGGACTTCCTCCACATAACTAAATAAAACATAAAATATAAACCTTATATAATATAACAATATTAAAATGCCTGTCATTATCCGATAAGTGAGCGTGCTAAACAGGGGATTTTCCCGGATCACGAAACGGGGATTTTTCAGAAATTGGTGGACATTGAGTACTATGGCAGAACTAATCGTACTACATCCGTCCTTGCGAACCATTTACCAACAGTGAAGGATACGTGATCGTGATCGATCCGTACGAGTAGCTTTCTCATCAACATTACCTTACACTGGAAGATAACCACTCGGTCTACACGATTTATTATGTACTTTTGGTTGACCATTAGTGTATATATAATGTGCAATACTGTTTGTTCATTTCGGCTTTCGAATAATCCGAAAGCACAAACGCGGACATCAGGTCTAATTAGGATCCGGTCCTGTCGATGCCGAGGACATTAACGTGACGACTCCCCAACCATGACCGCCTCCATCACCGAGGTCCACCCCATGCCGCAGCTATTCCGCCTCCAATATTCATGGCGAAAAGGTTGGATTTTCTTGTGGCTGGCGTATAATTTAGGCTCTGCATGCATTAGTACGAACCAGATCTTTTCCTCGAATATAAGAAGCTAATGACTTGGTGCATGCATGCCAAAGCTTATCCGCTGCCAGTGCACGCAACGTACAATGCACTAAAGAGAGACAGGGAAGGACGATGGCAACTGTTGAGAGAGAGGGAATGCGGTGGACATTATTGGTCGCTCATAAACGATCAATCATGTCGACATGTTGTACTAGATTCTCCCATGAGTAGAGATCAGTACAGATGAAGCTAGAGGTGAAGTTGCTCCAGGTTATGACTGACTGGACCGGGAAGTGCTGTAACTTGTGCTTTTCAATGATGCACGGCTTAAAGTTGTAGCACCTCAAAATTGGATAAGACAGCTACTTAAAACCTGCCATAAGCTGTTGTTACTATGAGAGTAGGTCATTGCGGTTGTGAAAAGTTTGCTGAAAATCTTAGAAGCCGCAACACCCTTTGTGATATGCTTACTCCACAATAATTTGTTCCTTTACCTTTTCTCGCCAAAATAGAATATCATGTCATTTTGTATAAAAATCCCAATAAAAATTTAATACATTTAGAATTACTATTATAACCGATCATGCTGTCCGCATGATATATATATATATATATATATATATATATCAATAAAAGTTAAATTTCTTATTTCTTATTGATTGATTTATCATCATATCGTTATCGGTCGTATGACAACCACACAAAACACTTGCCTTTTATCTCCCATAAATAAAAATCAGCATAGATGGAGCTAGAGGTCTAGTCTGTTCCAAGTTATGGCCCCACCGTCGAGTGCTGTAATTCGTGCTCTTTAATGATAAACGACTTAAAGTTGTAGTACCTACAAATTAGATAAGACGGCTCTCTAAAAACCGCTATAAGCTGTTGTTACTTTAAGGGTAGGGTATTGCGATCATGAAAAGTTTGCTGAAATTCTTAGAAGCCACAACAACCTTTATGATTTGTTCATTCCACTAAAATTTGTTTCCTTTCCTTCTCTTGCAAAATGGGATATCGCGCTGTCAACATGATATGTATCTCAATAAAAGTTGAATTTCTTGCTCCCTATTGATCGGCTTCTCCTCGTATCGTCACCGGTTGTCCCAGAGTGATGTGGCGTGGCCCAAGAAAGCACCTCCTCTTTCTGGGTTTCCTTTTTCCCAACTTCTTCTCCCCCCTTAAAATAACTAACAAAGGGAAGCATGAAACCCTCTCTTCATGCCTTGTTCGCTGTCCATGTCTAAGCAAAAATATACAAAGTACGCAAGTTGAAGATGATGGGCGTAGAAAACGGAGCAGAAGAAGACGCGGTGCTTCCTATATGTCCCATGCCGAACGTTAGATCTCCCACTACATTTGCTTTTACAGGACCACAGAGTGGTCCTCCCACCCTGTCTGAAACCCAGTAGGCCCCAATCCATCATCAGTTGTCTGAGCTTTTGAGGGTTTTCAGGCATTTGTCAAGGAATGAATCTGCTGCTGAGTGGTGTGCTAGGGTTATGGAAAATGTAACATGGCTCTTATGAAAAGAGAGAAAGAAAAGGCTTGCGATTTGAATAGTCTCCTCCATCAAGAAAGTCAGATCTTATCCACTATTAGTGGCGTCAAGATGAAACCCCATCTTTGGTTTATGAAGGGAGGGTCCAACATGAACTGGACTTTGCAAGATGGGTGGTGTGGGGTTGAAATGGTGCTGGAGACAAGCCACTGTGAGAGCACTAGCAAGTGCATCCTTCAATGGATGGAGCCCTAAACAACCAAGTTGGGAGGGGTTTTCTACCTGGATTTGGACGTACATGTAATAATGTGGTGTCAATTGCATGGTCTTGTCTTGTCAATAAAAGATGATGTTATCCCGATGTTCCGGTATTGTCTATCAGGATAATTATCACATTTCATACGATTCAAAAATGGTATTGTTTAATTGAGGAAAACTTAGAGGTGCACCCTACTATTCAAGATTTCACACGATGGTCAATCTAAGTAGGTCAATGTAATTAGGTCTACGTAGACAACTATATGCGTGATACCAAGTGAGTTGGATTAAATTGCTAACTTGGTCAAACATTGGAATTGCACTTAAAGAAAAGCGAACAATCTCGTGCTCATGAAACGATATCAAATTTTATTTTCTTAGCTGTAAATGTATTCCGATTATTTAATAATAAATACGAAATTTATATTATTATTCCAAGTTAGCACCATGTGAATAACCCCACTGCTTAGTCTGAATTTTTAGTCGATGCTTGGATAGAAATATGATATTTGTCCTATAATTGTTACATAAGATTATTTTGGGTATCAAACATATCACAAGATAAACTAGGATTGCAATATGGAGTAGTGCAATAGTATAAAGACCATGCTTGTAATTTTACCTGATAATTTTTTTTATTGCCGACAATGTTGTATAGTAACAACATTAGTAGTCTATCACTTTCAATCACAGTGTTACTTTAGCTATTTAGTGGTGAACACATTTCAGTTGACCGAGCCTCATTCTAATTATTTTATTCCGAAACAAAGATAAACACATTCTAGTGCTTGAGGGCTTGATATGGGCTTTAGGAAAAATTATCAATTCGGTTCGAAACTTTTTCAATTCTTTTAATTTAGTCGTAAAATTTGTGCGAAATTTCAATGTTATTCTTTCTGCCTATTTGCCACTGAAAATTACTGACGTGGTGATACACATAAAACGTCATTTTGAGTAAAGTTGTCCATGCCAGCGTACCATACCAGATGCTACATTAGCGATTTTCGACTATAATTGGCGGAACGACAACATTGGGATTTTGTGCAAATGCTGCAAAATTGCCATTCTACAATAGATTGAGTACTAATTTGGCATTTATCCTGCACTTTCATTTGAAGTCAACCGCCAAGCCCAAAAAGAAGAGACTGATTGTACTCGAATCTCATTATAATCACTTGAGAGACAGCCTACTATTCAGTTCTTTATTATGATTGACCAGAACCAGATTTATATCATAAATCAGTGATCAGGCTGACATGGTTCCTATTCGATGTATCATGTGAGCCTTTCATTCCAGGGAATCTTACTTTATTCCGGGAATCTCGCTTTATTTTATCACGAGAGGATGGCAATATTTTCCCAAATTACAAGTAAAAAGAGCACACGCATGCCGTGCGAGAAAAGTAGTCAACAAAACGGAATTCAGGTTTTGTAAAATTGAAGGTTTGATTTTAGATCGTATGAGAGATCTGAGGAATCATTTCTTTATTATCTCGTTAACTTATAAATTAGGGTTTCCGTGATCCGGGAATGGGACGATAAAGTTCATCACAACAACTAGCATGGGCATTCATAGAAATTTTAGGATAAGTTTTAAGGTTGAAATCCTCCTTCAAATTTGCTTCGCGTGAGACGCATTTTGTGAGGAAAATTTCCTTCATTACTGAATTTTTAAATGCCCAATTCCCTTAAAAAAAAAATACCAACTTTTACTCGAATACCTTGACCCAAACTTTTTCTTTTTATCTCACAAAGAAGCATCGATGTTCCATAAGTACCCATTTTTATCCCTAGTTTCCGTCCAATGATGCCATTTAAAATATGACGTGATTGCACACAGTCTGAGAGCTTTCTCTATTTTTGAACATTGTCGGTCGCAAGTTTGAGGTCCCGTTTTACTTTTATCGTCAATTTTTTTTTTAATCTTTTACTAACTTTTCATTTATCTTTCTTAGTTACGTTTTAAACCTACCAACTATTACACGGATTTACCCAAATGGAGATGGTTAAAGAACAAGCCCTGCTACACGAGGGTTGTTAGGGATGAGATTATAAAAATTTCTGAGCAGAATTGCATTACTTGTCTATGTCAATGCGCATAAACTTTTTAGATTGGTATCAAGCCTTCAACCTAAACATTTCGTATGGCATCACTTATGCAACTTAGTTAGGATAGGGAATAATGCTATTTTCAAACACCATCAGTTTCGAATTTGAAGTCCTATTTTTCTCTTATCATCAAATTTTCTTATCTTTCACTAACTTTTCATTTTTCTTTCTTAGTTACATTTTAAACTTATCAACCATTACATGAATTAACCCAAATGAAGATGGTTAAAGAACGAGCCCTACCACACAACCATTGTTAGGAATGAGATTATAAAAATATCTGAGCAAAACCGCATTACTTGTATTGCATAAACTTTTTAGATTGGTATCGAGCCTTCAACCTAACCATTTTGTATGGCATCATCACTTACGCAACTTAGTTAAGAAAAGGTATGATCTTTATCACGACGCCGAGAGGGGATTGCCGCCAGCCGTCGGTCCCCCTCTCCAATCTTTTCACTTGTCAAAAGAAAGCCAAGCCCGAATTGACGCTTGATGTGTGAATGTCGAGCGTCACCTTATATGCTCCATACGTTTTTTTGCTAAAGCTTTTGCAGTGTGTTGAGTATCGGATTTGAAAATTAGCAACGAAAGGGACAAAAGTATGAAAGAGTGAGAATCAGGAAAGCACATGCACGCATGCCGCCACCAGAGCAAGAATCTTCGTCGGAACTTGAAGCTAGCCACCGCCGAAAATGGTGGTGGCAGAGGGAGTGAGGGCCTCAGGACCAATCCTAGGTAACGGATGATGTTTTTTATCTTTATTTCCTCTTGCAATGACGCATTTAATTAGAGGATTAGCAGATAATACCTCTCCGCGAGGAGAGGCACGATGAGTTTGAGACAGTCTGACAATGTCCTGATCTCAAACTCACTTGATTAGCATGAACTCAACTCAAACTCCATATCAAATTTCTTAATTATCTCAAAATTCGTTCAAGCTAATTAAGTCTGCATCGGGACTCGAAATCCGTCTGGAAGTCGACTGATAATTATTACTAAAGAATAAATACTTGCAGTTATTCAATTGACTGGGTGTGTTTGAGAAGACTAATGATGTTATAATAACGATATACTTGAACAGACAGAGATAAATGCAATGAGATGAGGATTAACTTGACAACACCAATTGAGATTTTCATCAAAGTAATCAGCTATGGTAATTGAAACACGATTTTTTTTTAGCCTAAAATTTGGATGGTCATTTTACCTGAGAATGTGGAAGAATTACAAGAGGAAAGGATGATTTGTTTGTAAACGTGCCAATATAAATGGAAGATATAATGGGATGTTATGAGATAAAATTTTGAGATTGTATTCACCAAACTTGTACAAAGTTTTTAGCAAGCTAACCCGACAAAGTTAAAATGGTGGAGTGAAGTAAAAATTAAAAATATTTTATATTTATCGTGCGTACCAACTTGATTCACTTAATCGAACATCAAAAAAAATAATCATGTGCGCGCATAATCCGTGGGCGATGGCTAGTTTAAGTTATACGGACACAATTATCTATTTAGATTCAGCCATATTGATGGAAGTAGCCACATATAAAATAAAGAAATTTTATATTTGTATTATACAGACACAATAATATTTATGTAAATTAATTATTATGAGGGCTATAATTATTGGTGCAATCCGTACCATGTCAGGGCGGCTCCCTTGCACCTAAGTGGGTGGGGTATGTGGTGGTGCTCATAAAGTTGGGAACTTCGGATGTTGATATCTGTAAAAAATTTATTATTCATTTATGCATGTATAAACTATATTATTTTTGGGAAAATAAAAGAGTTAACTAAATAGAGAATACTTCCAAAAAAATATATAAAAATATATTAGTGGAAGACGGGACTGGAGGATGGTGTAATCACCACTAAAATCAAATTCTCATCTTTAGACCATAGAATCACTAAGAGTGAGATTTTGTGAGAAGCACATTTCATAATATTTGACAAACATAGATAATCTCTTTTTTCAGAAATTAACTCTCTCTTTTTTTTTTTGTTCGAATTTCCAAAGATTAATTCTACCAATATTCGAGTTGTGTGGAATTTGATTCTAACTCAACTATTTTTTATCTCTGTATTGTTTATGTTATTTGCAGCTGTTGTCCATTGAGGATATACGATACCCAAATAGGAAAACTTTTTTGCAAAGTTGGATATACAAAGATGATATAAAACTTAAAATTCAATTTGAAATAAGCATATGTAGACAAGTTAGAAGAGGAAAATTTGAAAACTATTAGCATGTCTACAATTTTTTTTTATTTAATAGTGCGTGGTTATCTTTATCCGGTGCTATATTAAATGTAATTTTCACTTTACACATTCAAAGGACAAACTATTTAGTTATAGATAATCCCTTCTAATATGTACTTTAAGAGAAATTGCAAGTTCAAAACAATTGGATTTCGGAAGTAAGAATAATTAATTACATGACATTAACAATGAATAAACATTTTCAAAAGATAAAAGTTGATTATGATATTATATAGTTAAAGATGAAAACTAATGAGCTGTGGGTTAAGTTTCTATGGTTTTTTTAATTTCTGGATGCAATTTTTTAAATTTACTGGAAGTATCTATTGAGTGCAAAGGATTATTGCGTTTAATGGTTAACATAGTTATTTTTAAGTTGTCAATAGTTTATTTATTATTACCGCATAACTCAGCTTGTTGTATTTTAAATTATTAGTAAATTGAGTGGGTTTCTTTATTTTGTGAAATGTTCTTTATTTACCAATAAATCACTTCAATTTATTTAGTTAAAAGTCGAGAGATTATATCTTTGTCTAAATTTTATTTCAGAAGTTTTAATTTTATTGATTTTTCAAATTACATATATTTTAATCTTTCTTATTTAAGTGTACTTTATGAAATTAAACATAGATTTGAATGGATAAATTGAGAAGCATAAAATAATACTGACAAAATTTTAAGTAATCTATATTTTTAAATTTTCAAAAATCTCCAATTTCATTGTGAATTCATATTATCGAATTGCATGTAAGGAGATGGGTCATCGTAACTATACACAAGTTATATTTAAATGAGATTTATCTTTCAGATATTGTTATTAAAATTAGCTAAATTAATTTTGAACTGGAATTTTAACTTATTTTAGTATGCAATCTCTATATGGTATTCTCAATTATGATTCTATACAAATTCCTATAGCAATTGCCACCTTTCTCTAAAAGGGCCATCATTCCTTTTTTATTGTTTCTCCATTTGTTACCACATAGTAAGAGAAATGATAAGAGCCTAGCTATTAGCAGGTTGTTGAAAAATAGAACCACACCCATCATTTTTATTCACAATATGTCCCAATTTTTGGAAATCTCAATATTATTATTTAGGGTTAATGCAATGAAAAACCCCAAACTCATACATATATAACAAATTGACCATAAACTATTTTTTTACTATAAAAAAACCCACAAACCGATATATTTGTGACAAATTTATCTATTGTTAATTTCTGTTAAATTATATTACTACCACAAAAAATCATAAACGATAGGGTAAAACCTCAAACCGGTACACTCGTTAATTGCCACGTATAATCCAACTCAGCAATTTAACAATAAAATTTAACAGAAACTAACTAAGGGTAAATTTGTCACAAATGTATTAGTTTTTGGTTTTTGGTTATAAGAAAATAGCTTTTAGTAAATTTATCACAGATGTGTCAACTTATGAATTTTTTGTGGTAGTAACCCTATTTTTTAAGGTAAAAAAAACTCGAATACAAAGCTCTATAGCTCTTAACCATTCTTTTAAAAAAAAAAAAATTGACATAAATAGTCCTATACTTTGATTCAATGTGCCACATAATTCTCAAACTTTTAATTTGTTCAATGTTATCTTTGAACTAATCCTATATGTTCAATTTAGTCCTTTAATTTTTCATAAAGAAGTCATAGAAGTCATTGAGCACTACTCACAACTTTTCATAGTTACGTTATTATCCGTATTTTAGAAAATCTTTTCATTTCAGTCAATTTCTTAAATCAACAAAAACATGCTATGTTTTTATTATCTTTTTTTGTCTTTATAAATATTATGATAATCCCATTAAAGTATTATATTTTTGCTTATGATTTTTATAATGGAAAAGGTGGAACACCATTTAAAGTTGTAGTGGGTTCATATTACTACTATTTACAAATTCAACAAAATATAACGAAGAAAACACGAAAAACAAAAGCCCGAAAAATTTTCTGTTTCCAAAAACTTGGGAACAAGATTTAGATCAATGTAAGTATGAAATTATCTGAAAATAAATTAGTGTTGTTGTTAGAAATCCTTATGAAAACGTTTATTCTTAAAATGCAAAATATCAAATCGATATAACTCTAGACAGAACATCTACTTCCACTGTTATAGAGATTATGAGGTAAATTACACTTAAGTAGAACCATCATAATATTCGTGAAGAGCAAAAAGATAAAAGGTGATAAGGATAGCATGGTAGCCCAAGAACCGTCTTCATGTTGTCTCCCTGGTTTGACGCAGTCCCAAGCCGCACGACTCTCGCCGCCCATCATCAAGAAACCGACAGATGGGACCCGCCACGATGACCCATCAACGGCTCAAAATCCACCCTAATCAATCAAATCACCAACAAAGCCGTAAAGCCGATTAATTATTCACTAACACACCCCGATTACCAATTCCCCTTGTCTGTCTGTCACTCTCTCCCTCCCTCCCTCCCTCCCCCACTAGCCCACGATTTTTCATCGACACCCCCCAACTAATCCCACATTTGTTTCTGTTGACTCGCTTTATGCATTGCACAGTCAGCATCATCATATATCATCCGCCTGGAGAAGCCCGAGAAAAGAAGGTGTTAGCTAAAGATGGATGCCTTGGAGAGAGAGAGGGAAGAGAGAGGGAGAGGGAGGAGGGGGAGGGGGTGGAGGGGGGTTTGGAAGAGATGAGATGATGTTTCTTGGAATGGGATTGGGCTGTTTCTGTGTGACAGGGATGATATAAAACCCTAGTTGGTGTTCAAAGTATGGATCTTGATTGATTTGCGATGGGGGGTAAGATCTGGGTCGGAGTTTCCTGATGACAGAAAGGCGGTTGAGGTGGTTCGAGTTCATGGGGTTAGCAGATCTGCGATTCAACATTCAGAGATGCACAAGAATCTGGCGGCTTCCGATTGGAGGAGGATTTCGAAGCTTTACTTGTTTTTGTCTGGTAGAGAGCGAGAGAAAGAGAGTGACAGAAGAGAGTGAGCACACGCAGGCAATTGTATGAAGGGCATGCCTTTGCGGGTGCGTGCTCACTTCTCTTCTGTCAGTCTCCACTTGGTTCCTTTTTTTGCACTTTCCAAGTTCTTTCCTCTCTCTCTCTCTCTCTCTCTCTCTCTCCTACTCTCATTAACAAAAGTATTATATTTCCTGTGAATTCTTGACACATAATTTTATGTGTCCCCAAAGGAGGGCTGTGCTGATTTCTCCATCTGGGTGGCCTCCCGGTCTTTCTGAATCAGAACCCTACGATATTTACTTTCATGCCTGGCCAGGTGTCCGTCTTGTATCCACATGTCTCTTGCTCTCTGAATTCTGGAAAAGAAGGGAAAGCAAGTAAGCTTTGCGAAGGCGATCGGTAGCTGAGAAAGTGGCCTTGCCTCGCGCGCGCGCGCGCGCTGGTGCCTGTGTTTGAGAGAGACAGATAGAGATGAACTCGAATCTTTCCTCATCCCAGTTGATCTTTTTGCAGCTTCTTTTGCCTCTATTCTCACTGGCAAGCGTACTCAGCCCGATTATCTTGGTCGTTCTTGGATGCTGCTTCTTTTTATTGTCTTATTACTTGTCAAATGTTAGCTTTCCGTCGTTTATTTATCCGAGAAATGTATAGTTAATATTTATTAAAAGGAAGAATTGGGAAAATTGGAGCATTGGTTCGGGAGCGTGTCTTTTCATGGTTATTTGCCTTGTTTACTATTCATGTTTAACGGAAAAACTGCAAATATTTTATGCTTATTTCATAGCCAACCCCCACTCTCTCTCTCTCTCTAACTCCCCTTCTCTCTCTCTCTCTCTCTCTCTGGCGTTTCTTCTTCTTCATCGCAAAGCAAATTTACTCACAAGGCAATATGTGGAGGTAAGTATATACAAATCTCTTAATCTGGCGCTGATGGTGGGTTCTTGAATCTCCATATACAAAAACCCTATTTTGGGTTCAAGAAATTGAGACCGAGGGAAGTAATATTTCGTTTCTCTCTCTACTCTCTCGTTTGTTAAATCCCATCACCATTATTTTTCATGCGATTTTTTTTCCTCTCTAGTGCCTGCAGCTTTTGATATTTGAAGCAGAAAGGCGAGGACTTTCTGAATATATTGTTGCAGTACGAATCGGTGCTAAATATGGCAACATCCATCTCTTTCCTTTTTTGGGTCGATGTACACTGTGTTATTGCCATGAGTGAAGCGAAGATTTCATGGGTCCTCTGGTTAGTATCTGATTGTTATCCCCCATCAAAAGATCGATCCGGAATTTCACTTTTATTTCTTGCCTTGTCTGAGATTCTATTATCTTCTTACTTCAGTCTTAAACTGTGTCTTTTTAATTGTTTCATCTGGAAAAAGGGCTTTGCTTTCTCCTGGGGGAGCACCAAAATTTAATTGCTTCCATTTTCGGCCTCACGGAGCAGGTAAAATCTCAGCACCATCGTCTTCTGCAGTTATTTAAGGCTTCTTAATGTGGTTCGCTATTTTCGATTGTGTTTGATTTTATGTGTATTTAGCTTTGCTTGGTTCACGGACTGCTTGAACTAGTGGGAGCCGAGGATGCGAGTGTCGAACTGGTTGGCATTAGCAAAGACGCCGGATGAACTTTAAAAACTGAACGACTATGAATTCAATCAGAGTTTGGAACAAAAGTTTCGGTTTTTGACTAGAATTAGTTAATCTCTCTTACTTAGTTTTTCCCTAAATTTTTGTCGGTGGAGCATTGATTTAGAATGGAGCCCTTTGGCTGGTCTCTGAATTTTCCCCATTTATGCTAATAATTCAGATCTTTGGGGGATGTGAAAGGTTGCTAGATTTTGCTAGTGGAGAGGCTAAAAGCTAAGAGCTTATTCTTTTCCAATATAGACTTATCTTGGCCAAAGAAAAGTGTACACTTAATAATTTCTTTTTCAGGCAGCCAGTGATTTGACTATCTTGGATAGTTTGTCTCTAGGATGACGCTTTGAGGATTGACTTGTCCATACTATTTGGACATACCTATTCTTAGCGGGAAAATTAGCGAGTGATCGGTAGTTTGTTCTCGTATCTCCCTCGAATTTATTGTGAGATTTATCAATATGGGAGGGAGGTGTCATCGGCCATAAAAGAGGTGGGTAGTATATTTCTGTGTTATACCATAGTTTCTCTTCTTTATTGCCTATTGAAACTGATGCTGTGCGAAAAGCCATTGTTAGTGAAAGAATCTTAATGGTGTCTGACCCATATTGGTTTAATTTATGTGTCTTGGAGGATGCTTTATTACAATATCAATTGACGAAAGACTACTTGGCAAGGTTCTAGTACTTAAAGACCTTGATATCTCATAGTGTCAGCCATATGAATTGCATGATCTAAAGTCTAGTTTTGCTAGTCTAATGTTTTCGGCTAATTTCTTTGTTTCTCTTTCTTAGCATTATGGAAATTTTCTTTTCTGGGCAATTATGTGCATTGTCAATTGTATATATGTCTTTTACTTTGAAATGATTACCCTTTTAAGGTAAACCGATGTGTTCTACCCTTGACTTTTCCTTAATACTCTTGGTTATTCAATAAAGTATTAAGGCTGTTTTATGGTAAAATAAAAATTCGATCAATCTCCTTGCCCCTCATTCTTGAAGAATGAGAGAGATTCTTTTTCAATTTGAATCTGATTCCTGATATGGGTAGGTATTTGCCATACTCTAAAAGAGCTTAACGTAGCTCGACCCTCGGGCTGGGGAAGTACAGTCAGATTCTCGATTTGATCTTATATGGAAAAGTTATGATATGGTAGCTGAGAACGGTGAACTATCTTATGGAACAATTTAAATTTTTGACAGCCTAGAAACCACCCTATTTAAGTTCCTAGAAACATCACCAATCGCGGAATATGTTGGTTTCACTGGTTCCAATATACTCTGATTGTTTCTTTAAACTTTAGAAAAGGAGTATATCTAGAAGATAAATTTATGTGAATAATAATAAAGAGGCGTGAAACATAACAAACACAACAGTGAAACTTTTTCATCTCATAAAATAACTCTACAAGTTTCATATCAAAGTTTGTGAAGAAAAGACATAAATCACTAATATCAAATCAGATTCTTGTGTCTATTTATTGCATATACATCCTTTTAAAAAGTATTTTATGAAATACCATGTATATTTGTGCATAGTGGCTTACACAGGGAGAAGGTGTTTCATGGGATGGTTACATCATGTGGTAATGAGATATGGTGTAAGAAACCAAAACAAATAAGTTATTTTAAAATTTCGATGTTGTGTGGGATGGCAAGCATTCCAGTGGACAACGTCATTGGTTGCTTGAACCATGTAGGCATGTAGCTGGTGTACCGGCACATGGAATCCCTAAAGAGGCTACAAGATCCAGATTGGGTACAAGGTGGATATGACACCATATTCTATTACAGATGCCTATTCTGATTGGTTTTGAACTTTTGGAACCTATAACAAACATGTGAACTTTAGTTCTCAGCTTGGAACCCACCTAGTCTTGCTGATTTGTAAGTTCTCTTATGCACACCTATTGTGGTCGTAAAAAGTGATTACTCTTCCGTCAAATTAGCATGATAAGTTTTAGCCGAAGAACATAGTTTTTATCAGTTAGTGTGGTATAAGGTTGCACATTTTATTTGCATTTGAAGCTTTAGTTGAAGTCCGTTGCAGTGTACACTTTTAAGAAGGTCTTTTACTTTATCTTATCGAGAGTTATGCAAACTTATATTGATCTTTAAGCTATTCCCCTAATTTATGGTCCATGAAAATCTTTATTGAGAAAAACTAACAACATTACTAATCTATCTATTTATCTTTCATAAAGCTGGGTACTTTTAGTAGAGCCTTTAGAATTTAAGCCATTTCCAGCGCCGCCAGTAGTTGTAGTCATGGGTTGGGCAATGGAGAATGTGTAAATGATTGAAAATTATGAATTTGGGAAGGAAAAAATGAGTTTTTTTCCTTTTTCCTTCTTGTTGTTTTGGGGGGGGGGGGGGGGGTGGAGTTTGAGCGTAGAATTACCAATGAATCGCTGCTATCTTCGACATTGTATAGACTTGCCAGTTTTTATTCAGGGATGACGCAAGAAGATAAATTAGTTTGTAGTTTGTTTTAGATTTCTTCTTAAGAAGGGTAGATTGATGTTAGTGTTGTCTTGAGGGTGAGCCTTGGCATGTCTTACTTCCGACTTAATGGTCATGGGTTTGAGTCATGGAAATGGCTTCTTGGTAGAGAAAGCAATGGCAAGGCCACATATAACAGTTCCCTCTCCCAACACCTTGCCATTGTTGGAAGTCTCTTATACGGAGACGTTTTTTTTTTGCTATATTGCAAGCAATGAATAGTGCAATGTGAGAGGAAATTGAAGTGCTATATTTTCGTTCATACATTGTGGGAGGCAACTTTTTCTGGCCATACCTTCGATCGATGCATTGTTTATGTAAATTAGTCACATACAAACTTAACTGTAAATAAATGTAATTGATGCTTATGTTTCTAACCTTCCAATCAGAGACATGGTTGGCAGACTAAGAGTGGAGAAAAACATGGTTGTTGGAGAAGTTAGTCGAGTGATGCACTTTGTATGATTGGGGTTACTATGGCTTTACACATTTGGAATTTCACTTTTGTCAATTATTAACGAAATCCTCAAAATATTTAAAATATACAAAGAAATTTGAATACTTATGCTGGAAGACTTTTCACAGTTAGTAAAGAATTAAAGTATTTCCCTTAATGGTAGAATGCTAAACCAAAAAGTTTGAGGGTCAAAGACGTGAATTGCCCCCATAGTTTACTATCATTAAGTTCTTTCTATATATTCAGGTAATGAAATATTGCAAGTTTTAAATGAAACAGTTATATTGATGTTGTCCTATTCCTTATTTTACTCTTTTCCAAGTTATATCTGCGTGTCATCATTCTGCACAACTCTTTGTATGGACTGCCATTTAAAGGTTGTGTCTGTCCTAATGTTCTGAGCAACTTTAAATACGATGGAACCCCAATGATAGAAATAGCGATTGCAGTATTCATCTTTCTAGTTGAAGAGCACATTACATTTAGTGGATTTTGTGCGTCCTGTCTTTTGTTCTATCCAATTCGGTTTGCATGTAAGTGGCCAAAGAAACTTTTCCTGGTTTTATACGCATGAGCTTCTTGTATTAATTTAGATTTGTCTTCTTTGTCATTTTCATCAGAACTCCTCGAAAGATTACAATTTTGTTTCAAAAGATGGCAGATTTTTCGACAGATTGACCATCATTGCTTGTCTTAGATTTCTTATGGACTTTTTCCCCTTTTCAAAATGTCTAGATGAACTAGTGTGTTATGGTTAAAGCTTTGTTATCTTTGAATTTTAAATTTGCAGCTGTAATTTGCTGCTTATCTCCAGATCGTCTTTTAGAGTTTGGCTTATCATCGCTACCGGATGGTGCGGGGCTATCTCTTAAATAGGTTTCGGTCCTTATTTCTGATTCTCCCTCTACATTACAAAGACATTAATTGTACAGGGTGAAGGCTAAAAAACGAATTTGATCTAAGATTCATATTTACTGCTTTGGGAATCAAGAGTTTATGCCTTTTTCGTCTGGGCCGAAAGTAGAGACTGAACTTTTTTCTTAGTGACTTGGCTTGAGATTTTGGCCCATTTTGATTTGTTTCAAACTTTTCAGAATGCATAAAAATTCTGTGAATGGACAATCAGTTCATGTGATATTTACTGCCTGTTTGTTGCTGGCTAACAGCCTAACTTCATCTCAGGAATCATGTATTTTGTATGCAATGCTAGGTTAAACATCATTTCAACGTAATGGTCTGATGCCATATGTGTGAGTACTGGATGCAGGCTCATGAGTAGTGTTTTCTGGTTTTTGCTGGCTCTGTGATTCAGTCGCAGTGGCAGCAACTGGGATTGTGAAATCAGACCATGATGGTTTACTCTAGGGAAATTTGTACATGAATCGGTATTTGCCATTTTTAATTGCTGAAATTTTTCCTATAGAATGTGGCTTTTGTCTCCACGACTTTGGTTGGGGATGCAATTTCTATGTCCAGAATAAATATACCCAAAATGGTTCGTTTTGCCCTCACAAAGCTGTTGTCACGTATGCTGTTTCCATGAGTTATTGATGTAAAGGTTCAGTCAAAGACCATGGAAGTCCATTTGGATCTAATGATGTTTGTGTCTTGTGTCACATGATTGTCATTGAATATTCATCCTTCACTTTCCACCAGAGGCCAGGTGATATAATTCTGATGGTGTTAGTGGCTGTTTACTGAAACCTATACCTCTCTTCTTCCTTTTTTCCTGCTTTTTCCCTTTTACTTTGTTTGTCATTTACATTACACGAATTCACCACCCCACCTAGGTTTCAATAAGCAGAATTTTGCTTGTGCCTTTTACTGTGTCATATATATAGCACTTTGTTTTCTCGACTCTTTCTCTAGATTTCAATAGGCAGAATTTTGCTTGTGCCAGTACTTTGCTTAGGTTAATACGCTGCGTGCAAACTTAATCTGAATCTTCTCATAATTCTGAGCAGTATGTTGTTGATTGTTGTGAAGTTGATTCTGGACATATTCTCTATTGATAGTGACACTTATAATCCTCTGATCGTTTTCCCTTCCCTCTGATTTATTCGTCTTCCTAGGATGTCCATGGAGGAGGAAACATTGAGCGTTATCTCGAACAGCGATAGAAACATCTTAGCTGAAGGGTCAGATTCAAATGAAAGCGCCTTGCCATCACGCTTGACCACCAAGCGCACTCGGCAGACTCCTAATGGTGCAACATCGAAATTCAAAGGAGTCGTCCAGCAACAGAATGGACACTGGGGAGCGCAAATATACGCCAACCACCAGAGAATTTGGCTTGGGACCTTCAAGTCCGACGAGGAAGCGGCAATGGCCTATGACAGTGCTGCCATAAAGCTCCGGAGCGGGGATCCTCACCGCAATTTTCCATGGTCAAAGCTCTCAGTTGAGGAGCTCAACTTCCAGAGCTGCTACTCCACCGAGGCCGTGCTCACCATGATAAAGGATGGCACCTACCAATCCAAGTTCACCGACTTTGTCAGGGCCCGGACCAACGGGCCCCACCAGGAGGCGGGCCTCGACCTAGTCCTGGCCCACCCCAATGGGGGGCTCGTGTGCAGGCAGCTCTTCCAGAAGGAGCTGACACCTAGTGATGTGGGGAAGCTGAACCGGCTGGTCATCCCAAAGAAGTTTGCCATCAAGTACCTCCCCCGCATCTCGGGGGGATCAGAGGCTGGGAAGGGCGACGCACCACTGCAACTTCGCACCCTGGGCCTGGATGATGTGCAGCTGGTGTTCTACGACCGGTCGATGCGGTCGTGGAAGTTCCGGTACTGCTACTGGAGCAGCAGCCACAGCTTCGTGTTCACCAGGGGTTGGAACCGGTTTGTGAAGGAGAAGGAGCTGAGGGCGAACGACACAGTCGCCTTCTACATGTGTGAGTACCGAGAGCCGCGGAAGGAAGGGAGGACGTTCTGCATGATCGACGTGCACCAGAGGGACAAGAACGGCGGTGGGCTGGGGGAGAAGGGGCTGGGGGAGGAGGCCAAGGGAAGCATCGAGATCATGCCGGTGGAGGGTGAGAAGAAGGATGAGAGTAAGATGATGAAGAAGGGCCTCAAAATCTTTGGTGTCGAAATCTGTTAAGATCAACACCCCGTGCTTAAACATATTTGACTCTGGGGTTTTAGCCAACAGTGAATCTTTTAACTGCTTTCTTTTCATTTATTTGATTCATGTTTGTTCTAAGTTTTATATGGAAGATGTTCCAAGTTGATGCTTCCTAAGTTGCTCATGTTACGAAGAATGTGGCTGTTGAAAATGCAAAGAGTTTGTTTCAGTTAATTTATTTGTTTACGTCAGTTCTACTGGTACTGGTGTGAAATTTCCCCTTTGAAATTGGAAAAATGGCAGATATCTGGTTGCAACTTCATGGGCCATCACTCAAAGCTAGGTTTTGGTTACCAAGCTCACAAACTTGGACCATAATAGGCTAAAAGGCTTTAAGTTCATTTCGGGATAGTACGATGCTCGGCAGATACATTCATCAGAATATCACTGTATATTGACCCTTTCGATTCCCTTTGAACCAATCCAAATTCGTTCTACACTTTGCTGAAGTTGGTCCTATGCTGTCGAGTCATCAAAGCAGCTTGATAACGAGGGCACGCCTAAAAAATCAAACCTTGACTGACAAACCGAAGGGATACAAACTCATTGTCATCAACCACACAGAAAAGAAAGCTGATCTTCATGTTCGCCTACACCTGCACGTAGCTCTGCAACAGTCCTTTGGTTGTTAAGCTCAATGACGACGTGCATTCACGAGCTATCATCCCAGTCAATATTCCTAATGACAAATGGTTGGGTTGAGGCTCAACAAAGTCACCTACTCGAATATGAAATCTGCCCTGCAGAGTTTCTGCGCGAAGGATGCGAATGCGAATTTCCGGTTCTCTTGCATTTGCGATTGATTAATTACGTTACTTAGCCAACACTGTTACTCAAATCATCTCTGCAAAGTACTGTTTTGCAAGGACAATTGGCTGAAGGTGGCATTACACTCATAAAAGGTATGTGGACAGGTAACACATTGTCTAGACGCTCTTCCTTTTGGATCGTGACAAGTAATGAGTCAATTGTCGCACTTAAGAAATTACTCAGTGCTCTTACCTCCTTCTCCTAGCGTGTTAGAATTACATTTTATGGAGGGGAATTGCCATAAATGATCTATGAACTTTAGTTCAATGTGCAATGTTATCCTTAAACTTTTAATTTTTTTAGTATAATCCCTGAACTATTGATAAATATTCAATCTAATCCTTAAATTATATGAAAATGTTCAATATTACCATTCCACAAATTCAAGTTAACTAAATTTGCTAACGTTGCTTCCAATTTGTTAAGTTCAAACAGTGGACTACATAAAAAAAAAGTTACCTGTAGATGTCCAAATTAAGATATATAAACCACGTCGTAACAACAACAGGCGTGTTAATACCTAAATTTTCTTTTTCCCTTTCTAAAGTAAATAGAAAAAAAATAGACATATTGACCCATCATTTTTAAAACTTCATCTTACCATATCAAAATCCACGTCAACAAATGACATCTAATTGGTCATTTGAGTAAAAGGAATTACTATATTGAACATTTACCAATTATTAAGGGATCATATTGAAGAAAAAATAGTTTAGGGGTGACATTACACTAAAATTCTCCTCTTCTCTTTCATGAAAGGTGCACATAGAATTTCAGTTTGTGATTTTCACTTTATTGGTTTGGCATGGGAAAACGAAATTGACATTTTCATCTCATCGTTCATGCTTCTATTCTAGAAATAAAGAGGAACAATGAGTTGTGTGGTGGGAGTGTACTTCGTTAGGGCTTTCAATGTCTTCTTGATTTGTGAGGCCGAAAACGTTTTTGGTATTGGCTTGCGAATAAGATGCCGTTAAGGAGAGGTCTTCTCCGACAATGTGCTTCGATTGTGCTACGAGGCATACTTATCCTCAAGTCGCGGTCTTCTCTGATAATGTGCTTCGATTGTTCTATGAGGCTTACTTATCCTCAAGCCGCAATCGGTGCATGTCAATTTATTATGATTTATACTGAGCATTTTGTGACAATTGGAGACTCTTGTGATGATGTTTTATATATATGTTTTTGCCCCAAAGGTGCTCTTGAGAGTTCCACATGATCCTTCGTCCTACTAGAGAGGCACTTGCCAAAAACAATTGAAACAGCAAATCCAGAGTAGGACTGTTCTATTTCATATCCTAGACATAGACCACTTTCTTGTTTTTGTGTGCCTCAGTAACATCATCACGTTGTTCTATCAAATTCCTGTCTTCTTTACCATAGATACATGACCTAATTTTCTCAATGTGAGAAACTTACGGAGAATGACAGACATGAAAAGGGGCAAACTTTTCACGTGATATAATGCATGGATACAAATCACTGACGAGTTACAATGTACGCGTCTCTGCAATTTGCACGATATGGAGGTCGATTTCGGGACCAGAAAATGCAAAAACAAACAAAAACAGTAGATAAACAGCAACATCAGACACATGTAAATGCGAATCTTGTATGTGTACAGAGCTAGAGAGAGGTACAAATGCGGACGAGAGTATGATTTTGCTATGTCTGTCCTCTTCTGTAAGAATTGTTTACTTTGGAACGAAACAAAGCAAATGGAAGTAATTTTTAAGGCCGTTGAAACAAAAATCCAATCATGGAAAGCAAAATTAGATTAAAGGGTAACACCAAAAAGAAGCTATCATTCAATAGGCTGGGCCAAATAATTGTGTGGCAAGACAAGACCTTTGCCGTTGCTGGGCGAAGGACAATAATTGAGGCACCATAATTGCAGCAGGCCAACCATCATCATCATCAAAGTTCCAAAAATCATGTGTCAACGAACGAATTTTGCAAACGCACGATGTGATCTGATCTGCTGAACCAACAAGACCCTTTTGCTTAGGAGTAGAGGTTGCAATCCACTGGAAAAATGATGACAGAAAGATGGAACCAGAAGAGCAAGCGAGCAAGCAGGCTCCCAAAATTTCAATCAAAGCCACATCAAACAATTCATTTCACAAACACATCAGAAAGAAAGCACACATGTGAGACAATTTCCATCTGAGACCCAAAAGCACAATCTATTCCCATAATCACACAAAGAAATCTGCTTCAATTTCCACAGATCTTAAGAGCTCTATCAGTAATGAACATTAACAAAACAATTGACCCCAACAACACAAATGATTCGATTTCCTCATGCGGCTGTCGAGTTATCGGCAGGAGATGTCCACAATATGTCTTTGAGTGCAGGTCTAAGCTCCTTGCTGCAGAACTGGTTATACTCCAGCGTGTCCCCGTTGTCCTTCTTCACCTCCACCACCAGGAACGACGGCGTCACGGCGAAGATCTCCGCGGCGATGCCGAGCTTCCCTTTCCTCCCCGTCTCCTGCCCCTGCAGCTTCACCTTCGACTCGCTCTTCTTGATGCTGAACTTCCCCGCCTTGGCCACCTCCTCCAGTCTAGATATCACGCTGCTCGCGGGCCTGGTCGTCGCGAACCGCATCTCCTCCTTCTCCTCCCTCTTCTTCTCCTCGAACAGCGGCGACAGGTCGAAGCCCTCCGACAGTGAGATTATGTGGAACGCGTTCAGGGTCTCCGACTGCCTCTTCTGCTTCTCGCCATTGGCCCCGCCGCCCTCGGCCGCGTCCTCCTTATCAAAGGCCTCGAATTCCAACTCCTGCTTCGTCCTGGTGGTCTTCGGCACCGACTTCTTGAACCAGGACGACTCCATGACCTTGGCAATGGTGATTCGGGTGCTCGGGTTCGGGTCGAGGAGCTTGGTAACGAGCCTCCGGGCGTCGGAGGAGAACCACGGCGGGCACTTGAAATCTCCCCTGTAAATCTTCCGATACATGGCCATGAGGTTATCATCCTGGAAGGGCAAGTAACCCGCGAGGAGGACGAACAAGATAACCCCACAAGACCAGAGGTCGGCCTTCGCGCCGTCGTATCCTTTCTTCCCGATCACCTCCGGCGCGACGTAAGCCGGCGTCCCGCACGTCGTGTGCAGCAGGCCGTCGTGCCGCAGGTGCTCCGAGAACGCGCTGAGCCCGAAGTCGGTGACCTTCAGGTTGCCGTCCTCGTCCAGCAGCAGGTTCTCCGGCTTGAGGTCGCGGTGGTAGACCCCGCGGCTGTGGCAGAAATCGATGGCGGAGATCAGCTGCTGGAAGTACATGCGCGCGGCGTCCTCCCGGAGGCGGCCCTTGGCGATCCGGTTGAAGAGCTCGCCGCCCCGGACGAGCTCCATCGCGAAGTAGATCTTCGACTTGCTGGCCATGACCTCGTGCAGCTCCACGATGTGCGGGTGCTTCACCATCTTCATGACGGCGATCTCGCGCTTGATCTGCTCCATCATCCCGACTTTCATCACCTTCTCCTTCCCGACCACCTTCATCGCCACGCTCCGCCCCGTCTGGAGGTTCCGCGCGTGGTACACCTTCGCGAACGTCCCGTGCCCCAGCAGCCGGCCGAGCTCGTACTTCCCGTGGAGCACCGAGGAGGCGGCGGCGGCGGCGGCGGCATCCCGGACTTTGGAATCCGCCATTCGAAAGACGCGATTCTTATCTCTCTTTTTCCCTGACGCCGAGATCGAGATCGATATCGAAACTGGAAGAAATTCGAGGGGGGGGAGATGAGCGAGGAACTAGGATCCGGGCGTGGGGTTCACCCGTCCTCGACGTGCTTCCGGTGACAGTTCCGGTGACAGTTCCGGCCGCCGGTGGTGGCGGCGGCGACGGCGGCGGCGCGGCTGCCGGACTCAGGATTCGTCAGCCAGGAGCCGCTCATCTCTCTGCATTCCCAAGCCGAATGGCGATTAGGGTTTCGAATTCGCGGAGGGATTCGATCGATCGATCGGATCTTTCGAATCGGGAGGTGGCAGCAGCGGCAGCGGCGGCGGCGATTGAATCCTCTTCTTCCTTCGGAGAGGTCGAGGATCTGCCTTTATATAGGCGGTCCCGGGAACTGCTTCGAGGATGTTTCGGAAGGGGCGCGTGGACAATCGGACGGCTGAGGATGGCTTCGGGGGAGCACGTGGGGCCCGCACCGGCCTGCGCGTCGCCATGATGGGACGTCGGATGGCTAATCAGTCTCGAGTTGCGCGTGGGTGCGGGGGGTGGGGCCCCGGTTTTGGACAGGTGTAAGGTCGAGATTAGCTCCGGAGGGTGGTCGCCCACGCGGCCCGCCAATGAGCTCTGGGGAGTGCCGTTTTATTTACGGGTTTGCCCCTCGCTACGCGACGGAGGTTTTCTCAATAATTCTGGTTGGAGGGAAGTTGGGGGGCAGGGGGGCCCACCCCGGGCGAGTCGGTTCGGGCCATCCGGTTCGATTGCCCCGGCCGGGGGGCTCGAACCGGATCGCAGCTTTTCTTTGAAGTCACACGTATGCAATTTAAGCACGGTTAATGCAATCGTTATAAAAAATTTGTAAGAAAATATGATCCTTAATTTTAATTAGCAGCTTTAATAGGACGGCGCTATTTCTACTCCCTATATTACTAAATCCACCCTAATTTTCACTTAAACGGCATTATTGTCCTAAATTTCAATTGCCATGTAAAGTGGTGGCTCCAAATTTATTTATTTTTATTCCTTTTTTAGTTTTTCTATTTCTTTGTAGAGTCAATCTATTGTCTTAATTAAGAATGTCACATGCTTTTTTCTATATATGGTTTTTCGTCAAATTTCAACTAATTGCTATTTAGAAAATAAAACGAGTCTCTTTTATATCATTACTCTTATAATAATTTATCTATTTTTTCGTCCCTCATATATCAAAAGCTTAATTTCTTGGTATTTTTTATTTTTTTATTTCATCAGCCTAGTATATATATCAAGTCTCTACATTTATCATATCGAAGAATTTGTCTTTTTTTTATTACTATTGGCAAGAGATCTTGACACAAAGCATGTAAAATATTATAGGAGTGTTCAAAAAAACTTTGAAAAGATTGACATGAAAAAGTTATGCTCAATGAGACATCTTGATATTATTTTTAAACATTCTACAAATAATATTAATTTTTATCATTCTAAAATAATGAAATTTCAGTGAAATTTTACAAAAAATTCCATCTTTTGAAGTTTTATATACATATACATCTTTTGTTCTTGAAAAGCTTTAAAAAGGCTTTTTTCATGGTTTCACCCGATCATCCCATGATATGTATATGTATATAAAACTCAACTAATAAAAAAAAATTGATGGTGATATGCAAAACCAAATATAGAAAATTAATAAACTCGTGAGTGTGTTGAAAAGTTATCTATGTTAAAGAAAATTCTAGATTTTAATGAATAATTATTCCATAAATTTGCTCACAAATGTAGAAAATAACCAGGTTTCTTCGGAATTTCTCTTTTTGACAAAACTAATTTTTATAGAAGTAGATCTAAACATAAAGAGAAAACATAATGCATTTAATATACATGGAATATTCTTAGTTATGCCAACTAGATCCTACACAGGAATAGAAAACTATCAAAAATGAATCTAAACAGATTGGGGATTATCACTTTAAATTACAATTGAATAATTAAGGGCAACTTTGTCTTTCTAATGAAAATGGGGCAGATTTAGCCATGTAAGCGGTGGAAATCACACCACCCTTTTTAATATCTTGTTATTATATTGTGGGCCTTGCTTAGCCTCAAAAGGAGAGAACAAAAAAAAAAGCAAAAAGAAAACACTGTGGACTGCCAATGAGTGAGTTCATCTTATTGAAGATTCCACGTCGTGTAATGACTTATCAAATAGTGCGATGATTAACTGTATCAACCTATACAAAATAAGACGACTTCTAAGTCGCATATCAAAATCAATAAATTCTAAAAAAAACAAACATTTTCAGAGTTCAACGAGAGGGCCATAGTTTTAAATGAACAAATTTCTTTTTTCTCACTCACCACGTAAAATTTTCAAGTCTCACTAGGAGTCAACTCTCATTTATTATTATGGAGAAAAAGAAAAAGAAAAATGGTTTTTTTCTTCCTCTTCCAATTTCCAATCACTTGGCTTACTGTCACGAATGGCTGCTGCGAAATTGCTAGGGAACTGCCGTCAAGAAAGGATAACCATACGTGGAAACCGTGTGGTCAGCGGAAGGAGTTGACTGGAGTCAACCAGCTTACCGACCGAGCCTCGCTCGAGTTCAACTTTGGCGGCGGACCGCAACGTGTTCACGAATTCGCCACCCGACCGGGCCGACCCCACTCCATCTCCATGTTCCGAGAGCCACACGCTAATTTTGATTTCTTCGAGCCAGTGCGTGTGGCACGCTGCGTACAATTAATCTAGACTCCTAAGCATAGCGTTAGACGTGACGTTATGTATGCCCCGTCGATCAACCCAAAAAATCTATAACATAGTTTCATTATTGAGGGGGCCTATGTTCTGCATCTATATTTCTATTCTATAAAAATCTATAACATAGTTTCATTATTCTATTTATGGAACAAAATTTTACTTTAGAAATTAATTTTTTTTTACTTTTCTATTTTTGAAATGAAAAATAAGATTTAAAAACTCTTCTCATCGCCATTTCATCCTTATTACTTTCCACCCGTTGGCTATTGTCGACCGCTTGGGAGAGAAAAATTTTATGTCGCTAACAAACGTGTATTTTTACTCAGAAATTCGTTCAAAGAATAAAAATAGAAAAATCAATTTATGGTCAAAAATTGATTTATGGAAAGAATGGTTATCATTCGTACCTTATGACTCCATTTGCTTCGCGAAAGACGAATGATTTCGAAACTATTTTCTCCAAAAATTTATAGCCTATATCACTTTAAACAATTAGTCAGATTGATTACAATTTGTATCTAAACACTTTCGTGGTTTGTTTTTGCACTCGAGACCCAAGTCGATCATATTTAAAAAAATGTTTTCCACATCATTTGTTTTTCTATGAATAGGTTAGACTATGACGCTTTCTTTAACCTTAACCTACAAATAGGAGCTTGAAAGATTCAAACTCAGAACCTCCTAACTCTAGGACTGTGTAAGATTTGGTAGGATCATTGCCAACTACTTTAAAAGTTTAAGTTTATGAGTGGAGAAAGATCACATAAATATAAAATATATTTAAGGCCTGTTATCAAGCGATGTCAAACATTACTTCAATACCCATTCTCACATGTAGGCCAAACAGTTTAACCACAACATGTGGAATTTAACTACTTAGGGATGGAGACACATCCATGAAAGGAATAGTGATTGTCGACTATTCTTAAAGTTCAAACTTTTAAATAAAAATATGATGCGTTATTTAAATATTCTAACTGACATGATTAGAAATCGAAAGCTTGCATCAATTATTGAATAAACAACAATGATGACAATGATGGAGTTTTAAATTAGGGAAAGAGAGGGGAAGGAGGAGATGGGTGATCGGTTTGTTTGTTGCACAGGTGGTTCGTGACACGCTTACTCAGACGGTCATTTTGGGTCCTACCAACCTCTCATCAATTGATTACACCTTGTCTTGTTTTGTGACCCCCAAAGGACAATTAGGGCGACCGTGATTAGGTTCTAGATAATAAAAATAATTCAGGTTTATTTTCCCGACAATCCAAATGCAATTAGGAGTAGTCTTGCCGGGCATCTAAAGTCTAATCGAACGCATAATTCGAGTTTTTCTTCTTCTTCTTTTGTATGATGATGAATTGGATGATGATATCACTAATTCCTCCCACTTCACTACCTTTTTCTTTGTATTTTATAAGATTGTATCGATGGAGTTTGCCTATCGGACGGCTCGATTAGGTTAGGCTTAAAAATTTTTGGGTTAGTATAACCCAAGAAGAGGGAATGAATATATGGGGGCCACTTATATTTAATCGAGTCACATTTCCTAACTCATTTTTCACTGGGACATGCCGGTGAGGTCCAGCAATAGCATTAGGGATTAAGTTAGATGAAACATAATTATCCAACGATCTAATTTTTAAGGTAGAAAATATTATGACCCCGGTTTCTTTTATGATGGGTTGGATATGAGAGTGTGAAAAAAGCGTTCCAACCCTGTTTTCCCTTGGCTTGCACCTGATATTTAGGCGGTGATTTTACACAACCAACGAGAATGGTAGTATATCTTCATCATGAAATCGCACCCGATAGATCAACCGGTTAGGGTTTGCGATAGCCTCTTGGCCTAGTGTTTCCATTCGTAGTATTGATTACGTATTAGTCAAACAGATTAAGGGTTATCTTGTGCAAAGTTAGAAATCAACACCAGTGAGGTCCAGCAATAGCATTAGGGATTAAGTTAGATAAAACATAATTTTCGAACAATCTAATTTTTAAAGTAGAAAATATGATGGCACCAGTTTCTTTTAAGATGGTTTGGATATGAGAGTGTGAAAAAGGCGTTCCAACCCTGTTTGCCTTTGGCTTGCACCTAATATCTAGGCTGTGATTTTACACAACCAACGAGAATGGTAGTATATCTTCGCCATGATTCGCACCTAACACATCAACCGGTTAGGGTTTGTGATAACCTCTTGGCCTAGTGTTTTCATTTGTAGTATTAATTACATATCAATCGAACAGATATAGGGTTATCTTGTGCAAAGTTAGAAATCGACACCTGTCCTTAATACATGTAGTGACCGGCGATCTGATTTGCCAATTCTGGAATTTCTTGCTTTTTTACCTCTTAAGGTTTCATTTCTTTCTTGATTTTCTTTCTTTCCTTTTGCGGGAAAGAGGCGTTGTCCAATACCAAATCGATATAGCTCATGTTAGGTCAGTGGATTGAGAATTTGAGGGCACACACCACCTTTTGCTTTTATTTATAAGATTGTATTAATGGAGATTGCCTATCGGATGGCTCGATGAGGTTAGGCTTAAAAAATTAGGGTACGCGTAACCCAAGAAGAGGGAATGAGTATATGGTGGACACTTGTGTTAAATCTAGTCACATTTCGTAACTCACGTTTCACTAGGACATGCCACTAAGGCCTAGCAATAATATTAAGAATTAAATTAGATTAAACGTAATCATCGAATGATCTAATTTTTAAGTACATATCAATCAAACAGATAAAGGAAACACTGAAATGGAAATCACTCAAAAATAAATATGACTAGAATTGAAATAACTCAAAAGTTAGAAACACATGGATGTTTCACTGGAAACATTGAAATGTGCCTTACAAATTACAATTTGCTCTAAAGCTGAAATGAAAATGGATCTACATTGCTTCAAACTTCAAATGGTAGTATATCTTCGCCATGAATCACACCGAATATATCGACAGATCCGGGATTGTGATAGCTTCCTGGCCCTGTGTTTCCATTGCTTTGATTACATATCCGTCAAATAGATAAGAGGGCTATCTTGTGCAAAGTTAGGAATCGACACCCTTCCTTAATATATGCGGTGACCACCAATCTAATTTGCCAAATCTGGAATTTCTGCCTTTTCCCTCTCGAGATTTCATTTATTTCCTGATTTTGTTTCTTTCCATTTGTGGAAAAGATGCATTCCAATACCAAATCGATAGCTCACATGTAAGGTCAGTGGGATTAAGAATTTGAGGGCGCACACAAGCATAATCTATCATCGTATGCCGCTGAAGCAAAGAACCCGGCGTCTGGAACGGAAGAGATTCACGTGGCTCAGCTCATCAATTTGCAGCATGAGGTAGGTTTAGTGGTCCTAGTTGTTTCGTGTCAATAATACGAACATGAAAAGACCGCCGAGACAGCGCGCGACGCTGATGTATTTGTTCGCATGTAGTAAATTCTCAGTCACGACCATGTGATTGAGATAAGGTTCCACATGAAAGCTGAATTTTCTGGGTTTTTCTACCCTTTTCTTCTTTTGGGTATCGAGAGAATATGCCTGTTGCTCATTGCTTTCGAGATGAGGTTTTCCTCTTGCATGCGACGTTATCTAGATCTCTCGAAACGCCATCGGAATTACGGCGAGCTGAACGAATCGCTGGATGAGGAGGTACCAGATTAAATGTATCATGCGAAAGAAAACCCTAGCATCTGTGGGCCGGAAAAGAATATTTTGGTTCCTTTTCAATGCAGAATAATTGTTGCTGTTGGAGTCAAGATTGGGCTATTTTAAGTTCCAATGATTAGTCCTCAGTTTCAGATCCCATAATGCACCTCAAATTGAATAATGAAAGGTACCCATTATAAAATATATATATATATATATGATGCAAGAAGACACAAGGGACAACGTTACAAAAAGAACTCACGCTAGACTGGGTCAAAAAACACGGCACTTTCTACTAGTTCAATGAGCTTTTGCTGAGTACGGTATGAAAATCGAAAAATCAGAGCAGACATCGTCAGTATTCAAAAATTATATTGTGAAAACATAATACTATTTCGAGAACCAAATCAGGTAACTCTTTTTGGACAAAAATTAGTTACACCAACATAACGGTGAATGTTGTAAAGAAGATGACACCACTCTCTAATCTTCTCTAGAAACAACGACCTAAGCTCTTAAACGATTAGATTTAGTCGGCACAAGTACTCCTAACTTTGCGAAATCAACTGGCGACCATATAGAGCAAGTTTAATTTTCTAGGCAGATGCTAACCTTGCTCTAATTTATCATTAGCAAAAGGGAAAAAAAAGGCTATAGCGTTATGTACTATATAGAGTTTCTAGTGTATACAGCTTTTTCTTCTTCTTCTTTTTTCTTATATTGTATGTACATGTATAAAATTTCATTTCTTCATCTTATGGCCATACAGATACATAGAGCTGATATATGAAGATGATACAGGGTTGTAGAGGAGGGATTCACATGTGGGCAGGGGGAAAGATTCCATGACCACCACAGAAATAATTCAACCACTGAAAATCTCTGGCCGACCTGTCCAGTTCCCAAAAGATAATCGTAATAAGTCGCCTCTCTTCTGCGGGTTTTGCACGAGCTCTGGGGGCGTCCACTGGTTCCCAACCGTGCATGGCGACAAAACGCAAGTAGGGCGCATGCTCTGGTCTCTGATCGCGACGTCTGGGAGAAAGGCAGGGAACGCTGCACGTGATCTATCACGTGCACGCCCGTTGCCACGCGATGCATGATGCATTCATTCTTTCGTTCCTCCGTTCATTCTTCTTCCCCCTTCTCATCCTCCTCACAAATCTTATCTGGAATGAGGAGGGATTTGACGCGACATTAACGGGTAGAGTCGATAGGATAACGGGACCCTCGACGAAAGTGGATACATGTATGGTGTACTCGCCTTCTCGACATCATTGATATACGTTGGGAAGTAGACATTTTTGTTATGCATGTGTCTCTATGTATCTATGGCCTTTGCTTTTTTTCTTTTGGGGGGTTAATCATTGATAGACAATGGATTTGTGACCCTCGTGAGAAACTTGGAACATTTGAATTAAAAAGTTTATACGGCAGCGGCAGTGGAGGTAGCTGAGAGCAACAGCATAGGGCTCCACTGCCGCGACACCGGAGGCAGCGTTGGAGCCGGTCAGGTACACAGCAAACCTAGGTGATGAGGATGAGAAGGAAGGAGCTTTATTAGGGTTAAGAAGTCAAAAAAATAATTAGGAATAATGGAATCGGACTTTGAGGCATAAAGACACTACTTTTAAGGAATTATTAGAATTACAAGATTCTTTAGTGATGTTTTAAGAAAAAAATCATTCAAGATATCAACAAAGTCTCAAAAATAAAAATATCATATGACAATTTTAGTATTTTTCCAAGAACTCTCAAAATGAAACAATTGGAGAATGTATAGTTGTAAAAAAAAAAAAGAAAAAAGAAAATTGAAGTGAAAAAAATATTGAACGAGAAAACCCACTTAACCCATTGTCTTCAATTATAAGGCTAAAAGACTTCGGCACTTAAATAATGGCCTAGACACTCACGTCTAAAATTTTTAGATGTGGGACAAGATATCTCTTTATTTGTTTTACAAATAAACTATCAACATAAAACATTTTAGACTAATAGATTGCATGGAAATAGACATTTTCTATATAAAAAAGATGGGAACTAATTTAAAATTACTATATTAATTTATTTATAGTGATGGAAATCATTCCATCTTTTATTGGCTCCTCCATAGGACCGTCAGAATTCCTGATTTAGCTATTGGCGTCCCACATCTAGCCGTAAGAGACCTAAGTCCATCTGTGACATTTCGAGTTTGTTCACATGGATCAACTACAGTCATTATGGATTCTGCCACCAAATATAAAGTACTTCAAAAATTATGTCCCGTTTCTCAATATCGTGAGTTAAAAAAACACTTGGCCGTTTGCCAAATTGCAACTCTAATATTACAAACCGGTGACTAACCTAACATAAAGCGGTCACATGGCAAAACTCAAGTGATAATCATAGAATTTATAAAATAAAATAAAAGTCAGGGTGCAAACTGTAAAGCGAAGTACGGAGATTGAGTTCCTATACATTATGATGAAATTAAGGCCAAGTGTTTAATAAAGGGGAGAAAGCCAATGTTCCCTAAAGTGTTTCACTGTTTCGTGATATTATTTTGGAAAAAATACTAGGAAAGTCATTTTTTATTTCACTCAAAGGGTGGAAAAGGCCAAAAAGAGAGACCATTTAAAATTTTAAATTATCCAAAAGATTGGGATGAGGATCTCTTTGCTGGTGGGTGGTTAGTAGGCCATACTACATATGCATCGATGTAGAAAGATGGTGATGATTTGTCGATGGGCCATTAAAGACTGATGCAACACCAACAATAATTCCCAGGATTTTGTCTGATCGCATCCATGTCCATTTGCTACATCTTATAATATATATATACACACACATATGTATAAGATAATATAATATAATATAATATAATATAATATATTGTACATCTTATAATATATTAAAGAGTCCGGAAAACTAGGGTTTCTGCCTTCCGATCTGTGACTGTTTGGGTTGAGCACTGTAGAAAAACGCCCATAGATCGCAATATAAAAACGTGCATGGATATAGCCGGCCGTATACAAATTCTTCTTCTCTTTTTTCTCCTCGTGATCCCCACATTTTTGCGTTATTTTTCAGCACCAAAATGGGAAAAAGATTAAAGAAAAAGAAGCTCCGTTCGGTATTGGGTTATCAAATTGGCGATTATAAATATTTGATATTTGAGATTCCCCCCAAGTGTCAGAAAGGTCCGGCAATGTTTGTCTGCATGTCTTTGCAATTTGCACGTAAAGGTGGTCACATACACCTGCACTTCTTTAAAATCATGATGAGATCACATGTAGATATTCGTATATGTATATACATGATTATTGGGTTTCGATGCATTGAGATCTTGACTGGCCCAAAAGAAAAGATAGATGGGGTCTTTGGTATTCTTGAGGACAGCACATTCCACTCCATCAAGTTCATCCCACGACCATATATTTTTTACCAAAAGCCTTTCTTCTATTTTTCATTAAAGTTAGTTAATTTTTTTGTTTGTGCAAAGGGATCTCAAATAGACAAACAATGGTATTTATTATGATTGCAACATGACCATCTCTATACAATTGTCCTACAATTATAGTCATGTTACCTCATCTTCGATTTTTATTAAAGGAGGTAGGTTCTATAACAATTTTGGATAGGAAATATAACAAACAAATAAGGAAATCAAGAACCTCACTCTAAACATAACTGTGAAAACACACAAACTGTTTCAGTATTTAATCAACGATAAAGCTTGAGAATGCAAAGATACAACGTCAGAATTTGCAACACTTAGAATAAAGAAACATACTAGAATTTAATCAAGAAATAGATCTAGAAACTACTAAAAAATACAAAGGAATTTTATTGACAACGCAACAGGAAAGTAAAGATAACTAAAGATAGTAGATTTGTTTATTTGTGCACGAGGATATCCAATAGACGAATAGTGGTTATGCTAGGACCATCTCTAAATAGTTCTCCTATGATTGTAGCCATGTTTCCTCATCTCCGAAAACCTTGAGCCCATACTCTCATGATGTCATGATCTTGTTTACAAGCGGTTGCTCCTTCAAATTTGCGTTCTAGTTACTCCAAAACTCAACCGCTTCACTCTCCAATGACTTCAAATCCATAACTGCTTATCGAAGCGCTTATGCGTCTTAACTTCCTCTTGATATTTCAATCGGTAATCTATTGCCCTTATTGATTGATATTCTTGTCGATTATCGTTAACCATCCGTCGCCGTATATAGACAACTTATCGGTAGTGGTCACCGATGTGCATTAATGTCGATAACAATTCCTACGGTTATCGACAAAGGCTCGCATGTTTAATCGATGACCTGCATTCTAATTACGTGCCTTCTCATGTCGACAACCTGACCACATTTTGATACAAACGGTATCTCACCGCCCTCCTCATGGAGAGCGTCTTGAAAAACCCTTTTAGCCCAAGTTCAAAAATATAAGTTTCTTGCATCTGCAAGTTATTTGACCCGTTTTTATTAGGTCCTTAACATAATCTACCTACTTAAATGTTCATCTATGACTTATCTCTTCACTTTGTAAGCCATTCTTGCTGGCTTATCTCACTTTATGATGTTGAAATGCACGTTACCTTCGCCTGTCTTCAGGCATTGAATGGGAGGACCCCTCCAGAATAGACTGCGAAGCACGCATAAGATCAGACGCTCTCTCGCCTCTTTCTTCCCTTCTTCCTCTTTCATCCAACGTATGTGGCCCTAGTTTGACAATTCTCTGTCTGCATTTCTGAGGTTGAGATGTGATCAGGTCATTTTAAACAAGGTTTGACGACAAGGGTTGCTTGGACGAAGCTTCAGGAGGGAAGAGTTTCATTTTTCTATAGGTTAATTGAAAGATAAGTTATCGATTTCTGGCCAAGAAATTATTTAGATGAAGGAAAGATAAGCTGTCGGTCGTGTTATCCACTCGTTTCGGACTCTCCCTCTCATGCCCTCCTGATTGATAACAGCGTATACTTACCAGTTCAATGCCCTTACGAGAGACTGGAATTGAACACCGTAGCTGCATACTCGGACGCATTCTTTTTGTCAGCTTTGAAATATACTCAGACTCGACGCGTAGCAGCATGCGATCGCGACGTCGTAGGGAGGGGTCGTTAGACATTGTTTTCATGCGGAGTCATCAAACCATCGCTATAGTTGATGAGTGCTTGTCACGCAGGACAACCCTAGTTTATTCTGGACCAAGAAACTGATTTCGATCTCCCTCCATCGATTCTGTCAGGATATGGCAATTTAAATTGTCCTGAGGAGGGCGACGGCAAGGATGCGCAATGCTTCACCTCAAATAAGGTCCGCTAAAACTCGCGATTCGCGAGTTTCGAGAGCGAAAGACCCACTTGCACAAGGGTCCATTTGGAGGATCTAATCGCTTTCGCTCAACCTCGTAACCATTTTCTTTTGAACATCCAGATCCTTTGTTTGTGAGCTTAATAAAGAAATATATCGACTGTCAACGATTCTTCTAAAAGCTATGAACAGTCCTTTCCTATTTCATCTGCTAATCCAATCGACTGAGTCATCCAGAAGCAGCAGAAAATTCGGATTTGAAGCCCATAATGAAATCACTGGATTCCAACCCACTTGGGTCGATGGTGGCCTCATGAAGCTGCCAGCCCATGAGATTGGAGGACCACAGGACTCGGAGAACGCTGGTGAGCCTGACAGATAAAATCAATAACCCTGCATTTGCTAACATATAGGGACAAGCATTAGTCAGGGTCGACCCCATTGGTCCTGATTCAGTTCTCAGGAGACTGGGTCAGTCATTGGTCCTAGGATCCCTAGACCTACATTGTGCGAGTTGGTTCTTGATCCTGAGAATTTAGGGTTGGTCCAACCCGAACCAATCCTATACATAATATATTTATATTATATACTTTTGTCTACTCTAAATTCTAATACCTCCTCCTTTGTTCTCTTCATATTTTGGTTTGTTGTGTAAATTAGAAAGTAGCACAAAAACACAGCCCCAATTTGACCACAAAAAAAAGAAGAAGAAAGAAACCCTCTTCACTCACCCCCAGCTTGGCTCGCCCACCTTGACCACACTCACCATGTTGGTCGCTACTTGCGTTTATTCCCTCACCTCGCACATATGTTTTTATGGTTTGTTGTTTTTAGCAAGTATAAATTTCTATTGTTACCTTATCTTATATTTTTTTTTTTTGGTAAAGTACCTTATCTTATATTTATGTTTGATATATATTGGTATTCATAGTTTAGTTACTCAATGTTGTATTGTTGATGGATATATCATTTCAAATAATATGTTTGTCCCTTTAAGAATTATAAAAAGCAAAATAAAAAAATAATTGATTAATCCCAAGTTGACCATAAAGCCAGATCGGACCAATATAGCTGATCCAATCCTCGATCCCATGCTTAATAGGGTTGGTCCTCGGTCCAAAAAATTGGGGACCAATACTGTGCAGGTTGTATTTAAGTTAGGTGCTGGATCAGTCCAATTCGGACCGTACTCATCCTTACTAACAAATGAAGCCACTCATCAAATGCTTAGTACGATTCTCTTAATAAGCAGCCGGCAACATTCTTGGCCACATCATTCAAATATCAAATGATATTCCGTTGGCAACCCCAGATGCCGAATCCAGTCCTTGGGGCAAGCATGCTATGGGTCCGAATTTTCCTGCTTCATTTTCACATGAAGAATGTTGGCATAAAGTACCTCATCGGGTTACAATTAGAACTGCCAATGAGAATGTGATATAGATAGAGAACAGACTGCCTGCTCAAGGGCAATGTAATTAAGTCACTGATCAATCTAAACTGCAGAACAAAGTATTAGCTAGACTTGAGTTGTTGCACATCCAGCAGGATCAGATATTAGCTAAATCCGCCTATAGTACTATTTACTCTTCGCAACAACCTCACATTCGATGAAATGGCTTGAGTTGAAGCCATCCATCAGGACCACGACACAGCCGATTAGAATATGGAAAGCATGTCCGCTTTGTGTCTAACAACCGTGAGGCTGTGGGTTTAATGCGAGATGGTTTGGGGCAGAAAGCAATCACATGAAACCGGCACGAGAGTCCATTCGGAGGATCAATCGCTTTCTCTTAGCCTCGTAACCATTTTGTTTTGAACGTCCAAATCGTTTGTTTATGAACTAAATAAGAAAGATCTCGACTGTCAACAGTTCTTCCAAAAGCTATGAACAATCTTTTCCTATTTCATTTACTAATCCAATTGACTAGTTTTTCAAGGCTAAGACCATGTCGAGCCATCCAAAAGCAACAGGAAATTCGAACTCGAAGCCCATGGTGAAATCATTGGATTCCAACCCACTTGAGTCGATGTTGGCCTCATGAAGCTGTCAGCCCATGAGATTGGAGGCCCACAGAACTAGGAGCAATGCTAATGAACCTGACAGACAAAATTAATCAGCCAGCATTTCCCAACAGATGAAGCCACTCATCAAATGAGTAAAACTACTCTTTTAATAAGCAGTCCGCGACATTTTCGGCCGTATCATTTGAACGATATTCTACAATCCGTCCGTGACCCCAGACGCCTAAGTCGTCCTAGGGGCCATCATGCTGTGGATCTGAATTTTCCTGCTTCATTTTCATATGAAGAGGGTCGGCATAAAGTACATCGTCCAGTTACAACTAGAACTGCCAGTGAGAATGTGACTTCAATAAAGAACAGATTGCCTGCCAAGGACAATGTAATTAAGTCGCTGACATCAATCTAAACTGCAGAACAAAGTGTTAGCCAGACTTCAGTTGTTGTGCATCCAGCAGGATCAGATATTAGCTAAATCCACCCATAGTGCTATTTACTCTTCGAAACAACCTCACATTCCATGAAATGGCTTGAGTTGAAGCCATCCATTGGCACCACGACACGGCCGATGAGGATATTGAAAGCGTGTTTGCTTGCCGTGAGTCTGTGGGTCTAATGCGAGATGGTTTGGGGCAGAAAGCAATCACATGAAACTTGTGACTACACAGCAATTAATCCAGGACTAGGATGCCTTCTTTGGGGCAGAGAGCAATCACATGAAACTTGACTACACAGCAATTAATCCAGGACTAGGATGCATTCTTTTCCTTTCTTTGTTCTACCACAGTTGGTCCATACCTCTGCGTATTCGCTCCTGCACATCCACTCTTGACGAACTCAGCTCCTCTACAATTTCCAGCTGACCCATCCCTTGTAGTCTGCTCATAATATCTAAATGCTATATACGCAAAAAACACTGCATATGGAAATAGACTGATATTAAATGCCTTGAGTTGAATTGGAAAGCTATTCAGATGAAGAGAAACCTTACCTCCCCAAACTCTTCCAACGATAGAAGAAAAGCTCCAAAAGATTGAAAATGCGATAGCAGCTACGGCTTTTTTGTGAGAGCACACACCCCAAGAATCTCGAAACAGTTGAATCAAAACCTTTCCTGCACAATCGACATCGGATCGATTAGATGTAAGAATTCAATTTTGAAATGTCATACTGTCTCCTGCAATTTCTCTAGTCATACCAGAAAATTGTTTCTAGGACACAACCAAACCATAAAAAAGTTAAGCTTTCTCTAAACAGTGCTAGTCATCCCACTGAAGATGACATAAACATTGTAAAGGAGCTGGTTCAAAAGGATACCAGGAGCTCTGTCCAGCTCTCTTTGTAGTAACCTAATCTCAATGAAGAGGCACAGATGAATGAGATCCTATAGGTACCAAAATACATAACTCACAGTCCAATAAAGGATGATGAAGTAGCAAATTACAGGCAAATTCGAATTGGAGTAAATGAAAGTCCACGAGAGTATGCATGCTTCGCACGGAAAGACTAGACTTCCTTTTTGGAACTCGTTGCAACACTCCAAGTAAGATCCATTCTTAAATGATCAACTTGAGTATCCCTTCTGGGCTGCAACCCATGTGGATCGGCTAGGCTGTCATGCAAGCATGGCGTGGATGCCCATTTGTGACAACCTACCTAGCTTGCTCCACGTGGGCCAAGATCCTGAAAGAGTGCTCAAGGTAGTGATCGTTTGGAGTAAGATCTTATTTGGAGAGTTGCATAGATGGATTTTTTTAATACACATCACTAGCGCAGGCACAGCACGTAAGCATGCTGCAGCCAAGTTATAGTTTACCTTGTGTAGTTATATGCCCAGAATACGTCAAGCAGAGTTTTGGTACAATGAAAGCTCCAAAAAATCCTGCGGTAATGAGCAATGCAAAGTGCAAGTAAGATAAGGCAATTGCATAAATATTTCGATGATTTTTCTTGCATTTGGCTGCATCTCAGATGATAGAGAGAATTAGAGAAGCCTGTGGACAATCAGCATTAAACAAGCAACTGCTTCAGTGAGCAAATGCTTTTAAGTTGTTATCGAGTCTTTTGAGGGTGAATATTGCACGGTATTATGCTCCCTTCCCTCCCCATTCTTTTAAAAGGTAGCCAAAAACCATTCTTTTCACAGGCAGTGTCAAATCAATAACATGGGCTGAAAGTCACCATAAAATCTACAACTAGACACTTGTATGCACTCCAACAGAGCCTGTGATGATCCTTCTTACAATCAAAGGCTTTACATTAAAATCCTGAAATCTTCTTACTAACAAATCTAATGAAAACTTACCAAGTTTGACCATCATCCCTATGGTCATATAGCTTCCGCATTTGGCCACAACAAAAAGCAGGACTGCCAACTGCAATTTCCACCACTCATTAGCTTCCGCACTTAAAAAGGTCGCTAGTTAATAAGCAAAATCACCTCACCTTCATCGTAGTCGATGGGTCTCCAGAGAGAATAGCTCGAAGCATGAACAAGAACTTGCTGTAGCAAGGAAGCACCAACTTCACCAACCGCATTGCCTCTTCCTCTTCGCACTCACGTCTCATAGCGGCCAGATCCACATAACCCCTGAAAGCAAACAGATGCGACAACAGCACCAAGTTAGGAGAACAAGTAATCTGGCGACATCATCTCTTGAACTTATATTGTAACTGTATTACCTGCTAGCGTTGGATCTGTACAGGAAAATTGCAGCAAGAACGATGAGACTCAGATAAGAAGCCAGAGAAATGAAGCTGGAGAAGCAGAAAAGAAACAAGTTCTCAAACCCAATTCTCATCTGAAACAGAGTAAATAACCTAATAAGCCAATATCATATTCTTTACCTGTAATCGAGATGCTTAGCATAGGAGGATGATATTATCATTAGTGTTCCAAATGCAAAGGCTAATGCTGACTTAGATGCATCTTTCCATATCACCAGATCCACTGAATAAAAAGAACACAAAATTTTTTAAGCCTAAATTGAGTTACAGAGTCCACAGAAAATGTAGTTCAGGGAGGACCCAGAAAGCGAGAATTACCCAAAATTTGCCATCCCTCCTGCGTCTCACTGGAACATCGGTTTTCATCCGATACTGTAACAGAGAACAGAAAACTGTGATGGCAGGACAAGTAATAAAAGTGCCAACGAACTAGAACTCATGAATGCAAAACTTACATGTATTATGCTTGGCAAAATTTTGATGAATAGTAGAGTATTTTGTGGTAGCAGGCGGCTCTTTAGTTGCACACAAAGATGTCGGCTGACTCAGAGGAGTATAAGCAGTACTTCTATGCCCTCCATTACGGTTAAACATAGAAGGAGGTCGTTTCACAGCATCAAAACAAATGGGTTTGTGCTTTTCGCCGAAATGATTATCTACTCTCTCTCCTCTTGCCACTTTTTTGGATTTCTGCTCTGCTGTGTGAACTTTCTCGATGTCGAAGCTGTGTTTTTCAACCTTAGTCGCAGCCTTCTCATCGAAGCAATCAGCCTCCAATCCCTCATCATCGAAAAATTCTTCATCCCCATCATCACTACCATGATTACCACGAAGGTCATAATCATGGACCAGTACCTTTGGAGCAGGCTTGACCTGACCCACATTGCTTATAGTGCTGGAAATGATTCTCTCTTGACAAACCCCAACCTCCTTGCAATTTTCCTCGGATCCCGCATGACCAGATTGACATAAATCCTTCGAAGGCTCCAAATTTTTCTTCCGCGGTTCAGCTGAAACAACCTTTTCAGCGCCAAGAACAGATTCACTCGCCTCCTTGGCCTCAGGCCTTGATTTTCTCTCCTGAGAAATTCCAAGCTCTCTCCTTTCCTTCACACCCAGAATTGGGCTCTTCTTTTTCTTGATCCCATCGCCCGAAAAACTCATTTCCTTGACATGCTCATCAAGACCGTTGCTCGACTCATTGACCTCCCTTGCAATCTGAATTGGGCCATCGACGCTCTCTGATCTCCATGTCCTTCTCTTCCCCACAACTTCACTCTTTCTCAAAGGGACAGAACTAGGAGCGGTGGGCACAACGCTAGCAGTGCCATTGTCCTCATCTTCGACGACACCAAAGACCCTGATCCCACCTTTCACTTCATCTAACCTCATCCTCCTCTCCCAAACTGATCCTGTCACCACCCCATTCCTCACCCCACTGCTCCTCTTACTCGTGTCCATCACGATCCGTGCGACTCTCCGTCTCAGTTCTGCAAAACTAACCGAGAAAAAAAGCTTTCCTTTTGCTTCTTCTCTGTTTCTGTTTCTTGGTGAGAAAATGAACAGGGTAGTGAGATTTCAGCGGGAGCGAGGCAAAAGGGCTTTCGGTGGGATCTGATAAGACCCTTGTACCAAAAAGATATCTGGGGAAGCACGTCAAACGAGGCAATCAGAATACAGAAGCCCATCATCGTTCACATGCCGTTTATTTTATAGTGAGAGAGAGAGCGATGGTGCCTTGCTTGATCGGTTTGATTTTCGTGTGGGTGTGAGATAAAACAGAGAAAGCACCAAGGGAAAAAACAGAAAAAAACAAAAGTGAAAAATGTGGGTACAAGCGTGTCGGTGGAGATTGACCAGAAGCTGTGCAAAGGAAGCTGCCAAGAAGCTAAATGGTACAGTAGATCTTCTTCTGGAGATTCTCCCAGGAAGAGTTTTCTGTGAAAGAAGAAAACTGAGAAATTTGTATTAAATGAGGAGGAAAAATGGACACGACGCGGTACGATGTGGAAAGTTTCCAATGCATCACAGCAAGGAAACACCTGGTCCCGTTTGGCCTACCAAATCAGCGGCGACGACTGTCCTCCATTTTTTACTTTTCAAGTTCCATTCCTTCCCTGCCGCTTGGTTTTGGCTCTTTTGTTCTTCCATATATTCTCTCTTTTTAAGCATCCTAAATCTTGAATTTCTCAACCATTTGGCTACTCTTCTCACCTGAAAAAAGAGGTGAGGAGTTCGATTCTTTAACTTTTAAAAGGGATTGATGTGGGAGATCTTTAGATTTAGATGTGTAATTCAGCTTCCACATTTTGCAAAGAAATAAAATAAAAGTTTGAGAATGCATTAAAAATTAGAATAAAACAGACAAGAAAAGAATCTTGAATTTCTCCTGTTCAGTCGTAAGATAATGTGAAGAGAACACCTTCAAGTTTCTCATAATGGCATTGTAGGATCAAATCATCATTTTTGCTTATTTTTTAACCTTCTTTTTTGACTTACTAGAAGATGAAATTCTCGAGAACACTTTGACTTACTGCAGCAAACAATTTACGAGGTGAGTTGTTTAAGGAACATGGAAATGCGGCATGCGAGTCAAAAGAGGACAGATCTTGCGACGGTTGAGATGTTAAGTTCTTAACCACCTTTGACAGCGCCTAATTAACTAGTCAAACTGGGGGTAAGATCAATGGAACTGATGAGTTATGTATGAATAAAGATTCCTTTTTTCTTTTAATAGATCCTCTCCATATCATGCCAATGCAAAAAAAGGTGGGTGGGCACTTATTCTATTTTCAGGAAAGCAACGTGCTGCAAAATCATATATGATGGACCCAAGAGAAGTATTGTCTAATGGTAGGTTCCCACCAACATCAGATTCCAGATGCTGATTTGCATGTGCCTTTTTCCAATATGGTAATGGCAGACAGATGCCATAGCTGGAAAGTATTGTGAGGTTAACACCTTACTTTAGTTTCACATTATATACTAACCCCTTTTTTCCCTCCATGCTGGTCATAATCATGGTGTTGGACAAGAGCAATTGATATAGCTAGAGGAAAAGGGTGAGGTGCAGAAATCTTACAGTACCTCATTACAGGGTGAGACTGGAACAACCCGATTCGATGAGAGTAAGGAGTGATCGCTGGGGCCAGAGGACTTGGATAAGGAGCGGCTCTTGGCAAACTTCTAATATGCCGAAGGGGGCAATAATGAATCGAATAAGGAGAGAGTGATTCTGGAATGTATATGTGAAAATTGAAATTAATTCATGAAGACGTTTTTTGATATAATGGCAAGCTTTGTTTTGAAATTCCAAATTTAAGTAAACCCAAGCTAAAACACTAGGATGGGTAACCTCTTGAAAAAGTGCCTACCTATACGCCAAATAATTACACCGTGAGGCTCGACCCGGAGCCGGAGCTGGAGCCATGGCCTCCACCAACCATTAATCAATCGATAATGGTACAAAGTTAAATGTATATAAATAATGAATTAATGATTTGCAAACTTCGCTAGAAATGGAGAGATAAAATGGCTTAACCATCTTGTTATTCGACATTTACTTGAAAACATTTTAAGGTTTAATGGAAAAACAACCTCTTAACCCTTTAAATGTACATGTTAATGCAAGGTTGGAACCTTGCCTTGGGTTCATATTGTAATATATGTTTTCACTCCACGTACTTAAACTAATGATATAATATATATCTTGTCGCAACTCTGTTTGTTCATTCATTCTTGCTAGAACCCTAGTCTAAGATGGTAGAGCTCATGCCAATCCGTCCACAGCTCAATTTATTTCTTTTATTTCTTTTCGTTCTTTTTATTCCCATATAGAAGATATCCTATTCGGATATATTCCATTCTTTAGGTGGAATTTTTTTTATTCAGATTATATCTTGATTATATGTGGACATATCTGGATTTTGTGTTATCCGAATACGAGATAGGACGTAAGTTATCATATCCGGAATTACATCCGGTCTACCGTGCGTAGCCTAGAGGCAAACAGACGTTTCAAGGAAATGGATTGGGCAGGCTTTCCCTTAAGCCCGACTAGCCCGAATAGCCCATTGGGCCGGGCCTCAAAAGCAAACCTTCTTTGATTAAGTATTATTGGGCTATCCTTTGGGATCGAGCTCGGCCCATTCTCTTGCTTGGTACTCCAGCCAATTTTCTCTCTCATTTTGTTTTGTTTGGCTCGATCTCCTCTGTAAATCATCTTCTCTCGTGCTCAGATTATCTGCAACGTTTCATCCCTAGTGTGGGGCAGCGTTTCATTCGCGTTTATCACGCTTAGAACGTAGCGGGACGAATTCGTCAAAAAAGGGTTGGTGCTTCAAGCTTTGTTCACTTGATTTGGCGTTGGATTGAGACTTTGGGATAGCGATTATCCTGTTTAACTCGCCGTTCCCGGTCGCATTTGTTGCCTTGAGTGCTTAAAGGGTGGCAAATTGAGCTATCTAGTACTCGAGAGTACTGCCACACCACATTGAACATTTGAAGTTTGTTCGTTTGGTTCAGTGCATCAAGGAGTGCAAATTAAGTTCTTGTTGCCTCAATTCTGCAGCCCGGTTTTTCAATGTAGTACAAACCTATAAATTTGAGATGTGGCTACATTTTTTCTGCAGGTGCTCTAGTATTGGGTCTTGGTCACTCATGTTGAGAATTCGAAGCATTGTTGCTATGTCATTTACCTATGTGAGGTTCATGGCTGCCATCTCACGTCATTCTTTCGCTACATACCTTTGCAGATACTTTCGAAGAGCAAATACTCGCATATGTGCATGTCTAGGCACTTTCATTGAGCATAAATGCAAGAGCTGCACCACAGCTATGTTCAGATAGCGTGCCCGCCACTGACGCCAAGGCAATCGGCAAACTGCTTTCGGGTGAATTTGGCTTCTAATCAAGTCTGGTTTTCCTAGTGGCTTCTCAGCTGAGTGATAAGTGTAAGCTGTATGATATTCCTGGTCAACTTTAAGTATCAGGAAGTTTCGAGAGTTCTTCAATCAGTGCCGATACACTGCACTGAATGAAAACTTGTGGCTGCTTGGGTCCAGGAATTTGATATTCGGAGGTCCCGTGTCCAGATTTTTCGCTTGCAAATCAATGGCCAAACAATCACTCATCTATTGATGTCAAACCGAAGACTTTAGGGATGATAGCGATAGCTGAACACCCATCGTATACTACCAGGGATTCAAACCTGTCTCCTTTGGTTTCGAGGACATTGATGGTCGAGAGAGGCTCTAAAAAATTCCAACCTGAAGCATCCGTAACTCGCAAATCGAGAGAACAGAAAAAAAAACGGTGTAATTCAATCATACAAATACATACTCTGCGGTCTACTTTCCCTTTCTTTATGCTTTCCTGTAATCTGCTACACAACTTTAGCCAAGAGGGTGAGAGAAGAGCAACATGAATGCCTCGTGCACAAAACGGATGGTGAGGTTACATTCACTTATTGTGATGCCAATGCTAAATGACTTCAGTTGTTTGCAGATTCATCTCATGGACAGTGTTTGAAGAGTGAGGCGACAAACGGATGGGCACTTAATATTGCACTCGTGCTGATCTCTGCTGGCTCCTGAAGAGTCCTGGCCCTTTGTACCTTTTATAGATGTGTTGCCCCATAAGGTTTGTCCACACGTCTGGGGGGTCCTCCCTCGCCTATAATTACCCTGTATTTTTGTTTTTTTCTTCTGAAACTTTATGTCAATTCGCATTTCAAACCTAGTCCTGATTATTGATTGAAGTACTGATCAGAGAAGAGCCGAAAGGAAGCTTCATGGAAGCTGACGAGTCACTTCTACTCGAGCTTTTACGTGGGTGATGATATCGCGGCAAATTAAGACAAAAAATTATATATCCAGAGGTCAAAGAAGCGGACCATGGTGTGGTCAGAGAAAACAAATACATCATGCCCCGCACGTTTGTTTTTGAAACTATGGCCAAAAGGCACAAACTCCCTACATTTATTGCCAATTCGGCTACTCATGCTTGAATTACACGTCTACTTATATAATGTTAGGTTAGCCTTGAGGTGCTTGTACGCGCAAGCGTCAGCCCGTTTCCTGCCAGAGATTCAGGAACTTGTCCTGCCTTGTGCTGATAAAACTCAAGCTTATAAGGCTCCTTTCAAGGTATCATTTTTCCACCTCGTCGTGGCCTGTGATGATTAGAAAAGACGATGTGCAGTTGATTTATCTTTGTCTCCGGGTACATGTTTGTGTTGCTGATAGTTTAATTTAAGCCTTGACAGGTTGGAGATTTTAATCTAACCCCACTCACCGAATTTCTATGGTGGGATGTATAGAAAAACCCTTGTTGGGGAGAGTAGTCAACCGGTCGACTATAATATAACTATATTTCGGCTCGTTGTGCTTGGAGATGTGCTCCCACCAATGACTTCAAACCCCAACTACTAGGCGGCTTTCTAGAGTTCTGAGCGAAGAAAATTAAACAAAGTCAAGGAGCAATTGCAGAGAGAAAAAAAGGATCAGTCTGTATGTATGGGAACCATGTTGTAAAACGACAAAAGGGTGGAGGTGTTGGCCTTATCATTAGGAGTTTTTGGGAGCAACAAGAGCCTTATGAGATTCTGGACGATGATGCTAGGGGAATAAAGCTCTCGACCTGAAAGTTGAATCTACATCAGCAATGCCCCAAGTTCTTTTTTCCTTTTCCCCAGAAAACTATTCACATTCTGTCAAATTTCCGTAACTGCTCACATGGAAGAAGATGCCCTCAAAGGAGGATAAAGAGAAAAGAGGGGGAAACCTAACCCAAACTTTCAACGCGAAGTTGGGATCTTTTAGTCAGGACACTGACAGCACTGTCAAAGTTTAAAAAGTGGAAAGAAGCAAAGAAGGGGTCTCTACTGGTGGAGAAAAGATAAAGAGGGTTGAAGTGTCTCTGTCTTTCTTTCTTTCTTGCACTTCTCTAGCATTATCTTCTGCAACGTTTAGTTAGCTCTTATCTAGTGTTGGGTACAACCATGAGAAAGAAAAGAGAGTAGCTACCTTTACATATGCATAAGCCGAGAAATGGGCAAACAACTTCAATATTTCTCTGCCAATAGGCAATGTTCTGTACAAACTCAATTCAGATATATCTAGTTATGTAGCTGTTAGGTATCAATCTCATATGGAACTGTTAAACCCAAAAGGGGAAGGGGGAAAAAGGATCAAACTTCAAATTTGTGAAGAAAATCTCTGTCATCTAACCTAGGGGGGAAAAGAACTGCAAATCCTTTCTCTATGATCTATAGCAGAAGAAACTTGTAATCACCAAACAGATGGAACGATACTACTAGGACTCAAATAATTGATGTAGGCGGAGTCTCCCATATATCGAACACATTCTCCTCGCTATGTAATGCGAAGAGCCGATCTCCGCCAATCGAAAAATCACAAATGGAACCTCCATAACTTCTCCGAAGCCTTGAAGTCAGAACCCAGTCAGGACCGCTGAAAACCGAAATGCAGTCACTCATGGACGAAAATAACTGCCCATCATGCAATGCCAATTTAGGGTAACATGGCTCATCCGACAGCTTCCCGTTCATGAGCCGGCTTCTCGAGCTCCACCTGACACTCCCGGCCGCACTCCTTAAGTCCATAAATCCCAAGTCCTCGTACTCGTTCACCACACAGATCGAACTGCTCCCCTCCATCGCAATCGCATCCCTAACTCGCTTCTCGTCAAAGGTTATTGGCGTGCCGATATCCGACCAAGACCACACCATGTTCTTCTGCCTAAAGTCCAACAAACTGATGTAACAGTTGTCCTTTCGAGGAAACAGGGTAGCAACTAACAAACAGTTGTACCCATTTAGCCATTGCAGCTTATCAGCATCCCCAAGCGACCAACCGGGCGATTCATAGAAGAAATCAATCTGTTTCCCTGTGATCTGGTCCCAAACTCCCACACCATACTCATTGCTCCTCCCTTTGCAGCTTGAGAAGATCTTGTAATCTGAGCTGAAGGTCAAGGCCCCAGCAGTGTAGCTCTTGATCTGATTCTGATGGCTCACCTGAAACTTGTACCTCAATTCACCTGTGGATGAGCTAAACAAGCCCATCCCTCCATCCCCAGTTCCCAAACGCTCGCAAGCACTGATCACTATGCTCTCCGGATCAATCCAACCGGCATCGTTAACCCTCTGGTAATCGAGATTGATCGGCGGGTGCTCTTCCATCATCCAATCATAAACATGTACCATGCTACCGTGAGCCACGCAGCAACCCCCGTCCGGCCCCGCCCTTATCGCGGTCCCGTCCCCTGGCGCCGGGCCCGTGATCGACCTCGAGAGCCGCAGCCGATTCCCATCGAATTGGCCCCACTTCGCCGCGCGGACATGATCGAGAACCCCGTAGAACTGCGCTTCCCTGCACAGCAATTTCTCCGGCACGTTCGGAGGGACGTAAAGCTCCCCGGTGCGGAGAAGATCGAGGAGCACAGCGAAGCAATCCGGGTTCCTATCGAGGAAGAGCTCGGAGCTCGAATTCATGGGCTGCAAGTTCCAGTTATCATCGAAGAACGCGCCGAAGAAGGAATTGCGGCCGGCGTTGGCGAGGGTCGTGGAGGTCGTTTCGAACGTCCTGCCGCCTACATTGAATCTCACCCTGTCTCTCTGAATACCCATCATCAGATTCCGGGAAAAAATCCAGATGGGATGGGGGGGGGAGCTCACGAGGGCGAAGAAAGCAGAGAATTTGCAGCGAGAGAACGGAGGGGAAACGGCAAATGGGAAAAAAAGGGGTCAAAAGGGTCAGAAGATCGAGAAGAGACGGGGATTTTCAGGGGAAACGACGCACGACATCCCCTGAAATGCAGGAGAAACTCGTGGGACCAAAAGCACGCACAATTTGAACGCGACCACCTCGGACGAAAAGGATCGTGGGCAACAGCTGTGACAAAGAGACCAGATTTACAGAACGGACGCGTCCGAATTGACAGTGCTTCTTCTTCTACGGGCTAGAAGCAAGAAAATGCCACGAGAGCAGACCCGGAAACAGATGTCTGAGGAGAAAATATCGAGGAAACGAGATCTGGGTATTGGAGAAGGAAGGTATTTGGAGGTGGGTCTTATATACTGCGGGGATTTTGGCGAGCAGGAATGAAATTGGAGCGCTCGGAATTCAAAAGTTGACTCTTTTCCTGTGTCTCCCTCTATATCTCTCTCTCTACTGGCGCTCTTCGCGTGGGAGCTGTCGGACATTGTTGACCCTTTTGCGCCGGTGGTCCAATGGGGGTTCGGCTGGTAGGGTCCGATGGCGCAAAGGCTGCGCCCCGCAGCTCGAGCCGCTCGATTTTGAATCGGGATGCGCGTGGAGCCAGCGGTGACGGGATGGTCGACGACTCGAGCTTGCGGCAAACGAAGGTGGAGGTCGTGCTTCTTCGAGCGGGGGGACCGACGACCCGGTCCAAATGTACGTCGACAAGTAGCCGACGAGGCGGTTTGGTCGCACACGATCGACATGGATAGAAATGAACCAAAAAAAAAAGAAAAAAAAGAGTGAATTTGGAGGGCCTTTTGGTTAGGGTCAATACCACCAAATACATTAACAAAAAAACACTAAAGATCTTAAACCGGTACATTGATAGCTCAGTTACTTGAAATTAATTTTTTAACCACCATAACTCCAAATTGAGAATTTACATCAAATTAATTCTTTACCACTAAATATCATAAACAGGTATACTTGTGATAAATTTGCCTTTCGATTAATTAACGAAAAGTTACAAATTAGTGTGCATGTGACAAATAAAGAGTACAACCATAAACTAGTACATCCATCAACTGTCACTTGTCATCTGACTTGGCAATTTGACTGTAAAAATTAACGGACACTAATGGAAGGTAAACTTGTCATTAATGTATTAGTTTTGGGTTTTTTGTAATCATAAAATTAGTTTAGAGTAAAATTGTTGTACGTGTACCAATTTAGGGTTTTCCATTATTTTTAATTTCAATAGAATTCATTTAATCCGATGCACTAGATGAATTCCAAGATGGGGTCGAAAGTTATAGATTTGCATTCTTTTAGCGCCGTTACATTAGTGTTCATTAATAAATTATTGGGTTACGCGGAAATTGAGACTTTATCGAGAGGGTTTACAACTTTGGTTTTGGCTCTTCAAAACGATGCCCTCGAGGAGGACGGTTGTCCCCTCCCCGACATCGTGATCTTTTTAATTAGTTTTGAATCTGTGATGGCCTCTTCTTGGTGCTTTCATTGTTTATATATTGCATAGATATGCATAGCATACCTTCAGAATCTGACTTGTATTACTATATGATATATATACATATATATTTAATCGGCATAATAATAAAATCACGACGCGAGGACAGAGGTTTAACGGTCTTTTCTTAATTAATTTTAGTTTCATGGATTGCGATTGGCGTAAACATATATTAATAAATGTATGTGTACGTGCATTTATTTTTCTTCTTATTATTAATGTATATTTGAATTTTTTACGTGCATTTTGAAACTTGTTAGCTATTGAGCATAGAAAATATCAAGTGAAAAAAGAAATGCTGAACCGAACATACAAAATGTAACCTGAAAATCGGAACTGTTATTTAACTAAATGGATATCTAATGAGAAAAAATAAAAGGAGAAAAGAAGATTTAGATTACCATTAAATTGTTCACAAATTCAATTACATTTTTATTTTATGATCCATTTTTTTCACGGAAAATGAATGATTTGGACAATAATTTTCCTATAAATGATTGATCATATATCGTTTGGAACAATTAGCCAATAAAATTATCTACAACAATTTATGCTCAAATATTTTTGTGAATTATGAAAAAAAAAATTATTCATTCAATTTTGTGAACGATACAAGCAATCAATTTTAGAAAAATATTTTCAAGAATGTGGTTTCGTGCAATATAAATGAACTTTCTTGCAAATGTGAGCTTTCTTTTTCTCGTAATTTGTGTTTCGAATTAATAAGATATTTAAGATGTCTTCCACTCAAAACATATTAAAATAATAATAATTATTACTATTGGATGGTGTGCAAAGAGGTTCTTCTTTTTTCGGTTCAGCTAATACGGACAACCGGGCACATCAGCTCTGACTTACTCTCGACGATCGGTGCAACCATCTTTCTTAATCACCAGATTAGAGATAAACCTACTCAATTAGTGGGATATCCATCTACCAATATTTACATTCCACGAAAGCACTAAATTCAAGACCTGGGATTTCACTTTATATAAAGAAATAATAATTATGAAGATTTGACTATTGTATGGATTTTGAGAGGCTTTTTTCCCTTTTATAATTTTCATTTTCCAAGGGAAAAAGTGGAAGACTTGGATTTTTCTTCCGGTTGGTCGATTGCGGGTCGTGGACGGCAAAATCATTGAATTGTGGGGGATTGTAAACTAATGTATTTTTTACACCTCTTTATTTTAATTATATATATATATATATATATATATATATATATTTTTTTTTGGCGGATGGGTATGAACTTCAAGAAACATTTTAATGGCGATGGCTGACTTTTCATTAACCGTGGGGATAAGTGAAATTGCATTGTGGGCCATGGCCACCTTCTTTCTTTGCCCTATCGTTTTCTTTTATTCCCTTTTGCTTTTTCTCTCTCTCTCTTTTCTTTTCTTTTCTTTTTTTCCTTGAATTTTTCGTGTAGGGTATTTTTACATTTTCTATGTCCTCATCCAATATGCTGGAATGGGATGATTCTCTTTTTAGCATATTCAAATGGCTTTTTCTTTTAGCGAAAACGAATATCGAGTGTACTTGTTTGAGTGAAGGTGTTTTTTGGAAACTGATTTTTCAAACTTTGATAAGTTTGGTTCGGCAATAATAACTAATCAACTAAAAATACTTTTTGGTTAATAAAAATCTTATTGAGAAAGTGAATTCCAGAATTTAAAAGATGCAAAAACGCTTTCCGAAATTACTCTTCTTTACCTTTCACTTTTTTAAAAAGCTCATCATTGCCTTCTCTCTCGTTCACGGCACGGTACCAACACAACTCAGAAGGTGCAACCGCTGCTTTAATGGCCAAAATAAATGCATCCTTAGTCACGTCCGGCGTTGGTTTTTTTCTTTTTTTTCGCATAATCTATCTCGACTTGACGTGGGTTTAGCACCAATCGATATGCATAGATTAACCCTAGCTTTCCAATTCCAATGTAATTCATTCTTCATAAAAAGAATAACGATGCCTTGTACATGCCGTAATTGCGAATACATTCTTTAATTTTGGCGATGGAAAAGACTGATGAGTAAGATGATTGCCAATTTGGTGAGTAATCTTCTAGAAGTGAAAAGGCTAGATCATTTTTCCTTCTTCTTTTTTTAAGTCACAAATGATGAAATTATAAGCTTTAACTTAAAAGCAAAGAGAGGGCTCAATCATTGTCAAACTTACAATTTTAATCACCCTTTCGTGGCGTAGAGTGGCCGGGTCAATTGTCCTTATTAGTCATGTTGCTTTGCGTTAGGTGACTTAAAATGACAGTACTGGCTGTTCTCTTTCCGTGCTTGCTTGCTTACTACTAGACCGAGTCAATTTGATTGTTGTCCTTCTCTACTATTTTGTAAATAGGTATAGCCTCAAAGTTGTTTGTCTTCATTGGCCTCACTTTTCGTTTGGTAACATTTGTAGATAGAGCCTCATGAAATTTTAGCTATCTAGTTTGCCCAATATTGGCAAAGAGAAGGTGTACCAAACAACACCCACAAGTTTAGATGAACCTAAAATGCAAAATAACAGAGATATCCACCAAATAAGAAAAACCCAATTTTTTTTTTAGAGTTCTCCAATTAGCTTAAGAACAATCTATCAACGTATTCTTTACTTACACTATGCATTTTCTAGTTTCGAGATCTCTTATTTTGCAGCTTGAGATTTAAGAGGAACATTTGGTTAACTGGGCTAGTTTTTAAAGTCAAATTAGACGTACTTTGTCTTTCTCATTGTTGGCTTTAAATGGAAGCGAGATTACACGTATCTCGTATGAGTTATTGGAGAAGAAGATAATTGGGTAGGACGCGACTATTGACTAATGACCTAACCTATATAATTCCTAGTTGACTCCGGGCAAAAAAGTCAAGGTAATCAAGGGTGGTAAAGTTTAGGTTTTGGAAACTAAGAGAGTGCTGCGTCAAGATCTATTTGAAAGCTTCATGCTGCAATGGCGTAGGGTTTGAAGACAAAGGGCTTAATTTGAATAAGGCTTAAGTCATCCCCAGTCCAATGGCAAACATGTAATATGGGCTTTGAGTCAGGCGAGCAAATTTGGGCCGATTGTCTATTTTGTTGTCGACATTGGCCCAGTTGTCTTGGGAAGGCAACAAAGTGGGCTTTTCCCTCAGCATCATTCACAAGCTCTATATAGAAAATGACTTGATATGAAAAGATATTCTAAAAATTAAGTAATAGTGAAATTATGAAAACTTTCGATATTTTTCATGATGAAAAGTTAATTGTTTAAATTGAATAAATTGTAATTTTATAAATTAAACATTCAAGAATAGTTCAAAAATCATATCGAATGAACTAATAAAAAAGTGTTAATATCATGATAAATTCTAATTTGATACATTTATGGTAAACTTACTCTAAACTAATTTTTTTATCATTAAAAACTCAAAACCGGTATGTTTGTGATAAATTTATCCAAAACTAAATTTGTGGTCATAAAAACTCAAAACTAGTACATTTATAACTAAATTTAATTTATACCACAAAAAGTCATAAATTAGCACACTTATGACTAGTTGTGTGCAAAAAAAACCAAGAACCGCCGAGGACCATTTGGAATAGGTGGTTCTTGAAGAACTGGTTTTGGTTCTGTTTCTATGGGCGGATTCGCCTATTATTCACTCTGATTAAATCGATTATATTAAAAAAATATATTAATTTTAAATATTAAATTCAAAATTACTAATTAGCAAACCTAAATTTTAGGGTTCCATCTTCTCTCACAATTCCTTCTGCTCCATCTCGTCCTCTTCCTCTATGATTCTCCTTCTACTTCTTCTTCGTCTTGGATTCTTCCATCGACCTCTCTCCAGCCCTCTGGCGTTGATTTTTCAGCATCGTCGCCCTCAACAGCAAGTTAGCAACAGGTTCTTCTGTCCATCCATCCCTCTCGCTATCTCTCTATCTAGCCCTCTGGCGTCAATTTTCCGGCATCGTCGCCCTCAACAACAAGTTAGCTATAGGTTCGTCCTTCTGTCCATTCGTCTTGTCGTCTCTCTCTTCGACCCTTTGGCGTAGATTTTCCGGCATCGTAGCCCTCAATAGCAAGTTAGCAACAGGTTCATCTGTCCATCCGTCCTTCCGTCCCACTCTCTGTCTCTCTCTCGTGGCCTATGTATGTGCGCACTAACTGTTGTTCTTCAGTTTCTCAATGTCTCAACGATTCTGCGTTAGATTGTCTCGAATTGGTTTTAGGTCGGCGTAAGTTTTGCTTTTGTTGCTACGACCAAAATGGGTTGTGCTTGTTTATTTATCTTTTGTCCAGATGATTTGGCATCAAAAGCGAATGAACTAATAACTTCTGATGATTTGCAATGTAACAATAGCTTTTAAACAAGATTTGTTGATAGCATTGAATGATTGTTTTTCTTTACCTATCGTTAGTGACTTCTAAAAACAATGTAGAGGAAAAAGTTATGAGGAGACTGGTATCTAATTTGACAATGCAAGGAATGGATAGGCTTTGGTTTTGATATGTTCAGATGTTTCCAAATGCTTACTGGGGAGTGGATAGCATAACTTGGTTCTTTTCCAAAGATCCATGTGCCTTAATCTTTTAGTTTGCTTGTAAAATTCATTGCTCTTGGTGAATTTCCTAAAATCCGAGCGAAACACAACCTGAGCCAACAGATTAATAGTCAAGAAAATAGAAAATCAAAATGATAGTGCTTTTGCTTGTAATGATGTAGTTACAACTGCATTTGGGTTGACAGGAAAATAGTATTCACCTGCTAAGCACACTTATTTCGTCATCAAGCCATGAAGGACTGGGACCCTTGGTGCAAACTTCCATTGAGCCAGTGTTTAGAGAACTTTATGTTCATTGCTCACGTTTTGGTGATTGTATGTTATTTTAGTTCTTCAGTTTGGAAATATAAAAAAATGCTACATATACATCCATTTCACCGAACGTTATGGCTTGCTTTATTTGATTTTATCTTGTCATTTATAATGTCATAGATATTCAATACCTTGGACATGCATGGTTACATATCGGTGGCATGCGGTATCATCTCTTGGTTAACTCTGATGATTTGGATCGTACGCCGAAGTACTTTTGTAAGCAGTCATTCCTAGCAAAGAAGATTTCTTTGCTTGAACTTCAAAGAGAGGTACCTGTCTTGAAAATCTACTTAATAACTTTGTCTGCTGGTTTTAATAACTACATGAAGCTGGTCTTATTATATACATATGCTAGGATACTTTAACGTTCTATTCTCCAATGACTTGTAGGTGCGAGAAGAGTGCAATTATTTAGCTAGGAGTTTCTCCGCAAGACAGGATGATAAGAAGAGATTCCAAGTTTTAGAGCATCTAAAGAGGGAACGTGACAAAATTCAAAGAAAGGTAATGGGGAGTGTTTTTCTTCTTTCTTTTTGTCAACATTATCTGTTAACAAGTGGATAACTTGCTGATTCTATGGTCTATTTTCAACTTGTTTATGATAAGAGTAGCTTTCATTATTATATGTGCTGCCTTGCTATAGCAATTTGCACATTGAGTCATTTGTATTATGTAAGATGGCTTGTCAGCTCTTTATTCACAATCTTGCATTAATATTGCCATTGTCATATATCCAATTGGCTAGTCCATTTTATTTTGATCTTCTATTTTCTTGACTGCTAATCTATTAGCTCAAGTTATGTTTTGCTCAGATCCTTAAGATGTAATTGAGGTTTTCTTCTTTCTTACCTAATCAACATGCCCACCATGAGATGTTAGTTTTGTTTTAGCCTAGTGTGCTTTTACAAGAATTATTTTTGTACGCTCTCCTATTATTAGCTCCCTATATCATGATGCCTAAATTCTTTCACGGGCCAATATAAATGGAACATTGCTGATCTACCCCTCCTTCTTATACTTGTTTAAGTTCTATCAATTACATTTTTTTTTTCTAATTTTTGTATTGGTAGCTCAAATGCCATCATCAGGGATGCTTATTCCGTGTTCTATAAGATATGGAGATTCATAGGGTTCTTTGTCATAGCATATCGTCCGTGTGATGGGACAATGAATGCTCATCTTTGGGCAACAATTTTCCATTATTGCTTAGCTATTCTTTTTCTTTTTAGTTCTTTAGGAAGTTGGACTGTTTATTAAGCACTTTATTGTATAATTTTCTATTTATTATCCATTGTAAGTAAAATATGATTTAGCTCCATGAGAAGTGTTTTAGTGTTGATGATGCGTTGCTTGATTTGAGTAGGTGATCCATTAACATGTCAATGGAAGTGGAGGAATCCTATGATGTGATAACGCCAATAGTGGAATCAACATCATAGAAACATGAAAAAGGTGAAAAATTTGAAGAGGCATCCAAAACAAATAAAGTATCTAGATCTTGTCCATGTCCTCCTCCTAATAAGCGAAAATCAACAGCTTGGCTTCATTTTCAAAAAGGAATCCTCACACGAATGAGAAAGTTAATGTATTATGCAATTATTGTGGATCAAAGTATTTGTACCATGTTGATAATGATATTTCAAATATATTGAAACACTCGAGAAAGTACAATAAGTATCCTCGCAATACGAATAAAAGACAAAAATTGTTTGCATCAAAAAGAGTAGATGAGACTCAAATGATAGGATAAGATACTATTACTATTGGGAGTAGTGGAGTTTTAATGACGTGGAAGTTTAATCAGGAGAAATGTAAGCAAATGCTTATTCGGATGATTATAATTGATGGACAACCATTTTTGATCGCTGAACATGTTGGATTTCATGATTATGTAAATCAATTACAACCTCTCTTCAAGATATGTCGTGATTTACGGTGGTTAGGGATTCCACAAAGTTGTATTTTTGTGAAAAATGAAGTTTGAAGACTTCTTTTTGTAAGCTTAATTCTAGGGTTGCACTCATGACCGATACATAGAGTTCCATTCGGAATTTGAACTATCCATGTCTTACTGCACATTTTATTGATGAAAATTGAAAAAAATCACAAAAGAATCATCAATTTTGTGGTGATGCCTAATCAAAAGGGTAGGGATATTAGGCAACTAGTTGAGAAATGCATGTATGAGTGGGGTATAGAGAAAAAAGTGTCTACAATCACAGTAGATAATGCTAGTTCAAATGACGTAGTCCTTGGTTATTTGAAATTTTTTTTTCCAAGAGATAGGTTATTGATCTTATATAGTGAAGTTTTACATGTGAGGTGCAAACTCATATATTAAACTTGACTATGAAGGATGGCATAACTGAGATACATGATTCCATTGCATGTATTCAAAACATAATTAGGTATGTAAGGAGTTCTCCCATGAGAGTTAAGACATTTCGAGACTGCACTGAAAGTACAAGGATTGCTTATGAGGGTTCAATTTGTCTTGATATCTCCATTAGGTAGAATTCCACTTACCTAATGTTACAAAGTGCCATAAAGTTAAGAAAATCGTTTGAAATGATGGAAGAAGATGATTTTTCTTTCTCAGCTGAGCTTAACTTTGATATTTCGAGTAGTGTTGATTGGGAAAATGCTATTGTTTTTTCCAATTTTTTGTAGAAGTCTTACGATACCACCAAGAAGATGTCCGGGACTTTGTATATCACTTCAAATGATTATTTTGCGAGGATGGCTTCTTTGTATAATTATTTGAGAGAAGTGACGAAGGCTTTTGATCATAGGGTTAGAGTTATGGGTGCGAAAATGAAAGATAAGTTTGACAAATATTATGAGAGTTTTGAAAAAGTAAATATGATGATGTTGATTGCGGTAATATTTGATCCTAGAAAAAAGCTGAGGTATTATTGTAAACTCATTTATGATGATGCTGCAAAAGTTGATGAGATATTTGATAAGATGAAGTTTGCCCTATAACATGTGTTTAAATTTTATGAGAAATCTTGTCACACTTCTAGTGACAAAAATTTGGATGGCGAATTGTTGAGTTCTACTAGTATTGGTAGTAGTTGCGATCCTTATTGCAGTGAGGGAAATGAAGAGGACGATTGCAGCTTAAATTTCTATGTGCAATAGCCTTCGTATGATAACTTTCTTAATAAGGAGTAGAAAAGGCCCGAGGGCAACTTATCTGAGTTAGATCGATATCTTAAAGCTGAACTTGAAGATGGTCGTGATCTTGACATTTTGAATTGGTGGAGTGTTGCTGGCCAGAAGTTAAAAATCCTATCTTTGATGGCTCGAGATATTTTGTCTATTCTCGTTAGTACAGTCGCTTTATAGTCAACTTTTAGTACTTCTGGTCGTGTGCTTGATGATTTTTGGAGTTCTTTGACTCCTAGAGTTGTGGAAGCTTTGATTTGTGTTCGTAAAATTCTAAATGCAAGTGAACGTATCAAACAAGTAATATAATGATAAGAAAGAGTATCATCCCACGGAGATCGATGATTGATAAACTAATTAAATACTAAAATAGATTAATTCTAAAATTTATTTAACATATCAAAATATAATTTAGAATAAATTAAAAACAAAATTTGGAGACTAAATGCGTAAATCAATCAGATAAATATGTTAGAGCATTCGATTTCATCATAACCACTAAATATGAATTTCAGATTGTTGTGAGTACAAGAACGATATCAAACATGTGATAGCGAAATTTTCTAATCTATTTACTATCCTATCTCTAGGTATAGCAAACATACTCAATTTATTAATCCACTATATCTCTATGTGAATTAAAACAAATATAAGTGCATTAAAAATTATGAATATTCCTGGCTTATAATAAGTCTTTTGGATTACCTTATCACCGTTTTTCATGGTTATATATTATAATGAATAATTGCATTTTATCACTTCTCGCCTTAAATATGCACATCAGATCATTCAAGTGGTGGTAGTCACTCAAAAGCATTATGCATAATAATATATAACTCACATGAATGAAATCAATTGTAAAACATAAAAATCAAGAAATTCACATCATCATGGTTATGCTACATCATAACCCTAACAAAAGAAAATTAGAACATAGTAAAAGAAGAAATAAAAATATAAATCAAACTTAGCATTTTGAATAAAAAAACAAGAATTTTGTCACCACTTTTGTCTTTTCTTCAAAATACCTAAAAAACTCACAAAATAATGAAAAACGATCTAACAAAAACCTAGCTGCTCTCTCTGGCTCTCAATGTTCTCCTATTCATAGGATATATCCAAAATCCTTATCTCCAAGCACTAGCGCATAAAATTGGGGAGTAAGTAAGAAGATTTTTTATTTGATATCTATCTTTCAACGCTTGCAGATAATATTAGGGAATAAAATCAAGGATTCTTTAATTTGATATCCATCTTCCATTGCTTTTTTGATTTGAATTCTTGATTTTTGCCATTCTTTTCTTTATCTTCTCCATATCTCATTATTCTGCATAAATAAGGAAAATTCGAATAATCATAAGGAAATCCAAATATTTTCTTATAGATATTGCATTAATTATTGCCTAAAATAGGTAAAATAACTCTATTTTTATGGAGTTATCAATTTGCACTCAAGATTGGTTGAGAGCGGCTCTTGAGCCAATTAATATTGAAGAGTGTATCGAGAATGCAGAAAAGTTTGAATTAAGTAAGTTGATATCATTTCATCCTTTAATTCTTTTGTATATCCATTATCTAATAATTAAATACTTTATTTAATATCTTCTTTTTGTTAGATATGGATTATGTTAACACGGAGATTAACAATCCATAAAGTTTACAAGTTGAAGCGAGAGGAATATATGTGGTAAGATTTTCAATAATTGTTTGAGTTCAATTTCTACTAATGTTAAGTAATTATTTACTTATTGTTGTTTTACTTTCAAGAGATTGGAACTTGGAATTCAAGAACTTAAAAACTTGTGATTCACAAGCTTTATAAGTCATGAAATTTTAGGCGAATTTTGTTGCAATTGTTGCGTCGTTGTAAAGTGTAAACTTGTCTAATTTATTCTACTCGATGAGTTTGTTCCACTTACTTAAATTTGGTTTCGTCTAATTTTTTGGACTTATGTCATTGAGATGGTATGGAGCTCATGTGATCAACTTGATGGCTGTTGTGGCTTTTGACTTATAATTTTTCTTTTACTTTACTTCACTTTCAACATTATGTTCTGATTTCTAGTTGTTATAGCTTATCGTTTTTAGTATATTAGTCGATATGAAGAATACTCACAATGGGATTTAGAAAACGATATTATTATTAGTGAGGCCGGTTCCATAAATCTACCTAGAAACCAGATTGGATTGGCAGTTCGGTTCGCGGGTGGATTTATACAACTAACGGATGGTTCCCAGTTCTAATTTTTTGGAACTGGTCATTAGCGGAAGATTCCCCATTCTAGGTTGATAACCGCCTATCTGGACCATGCAAACCCTTACTTATGACTAATGGATGGTAAAATTCAAAATTAATATACTCATCAACTATCGCGTATCATCCGATTTAGCAATTTGACAGTAAAACTTCACGAAAATTAACATAGTAAAATTTATCATAAATGCATTTCTTTGAAATTTTTGGTGATAAAAAAATTAATTTGCGATTGAATGAGAGCTTGAAGACAAAGAGAACCGGGCTTTTCCAAAGAATGACTGCAGAATTCTCCGGAGAGAAAATAGATTATGGGAGTGTGTGAGTTGAACTATTGATTGGGCCATGAAAAAAAAAAAGGCTCGAATGGTGCGATCTCTCCGTTACCCCGGAATGAAAGGGGGCAGGGGCGATCTCGTAGTTCTTGGAGAATAGCGAGTGCACCTCAGGCCAAAATTTAGGAGGGTCGAAATTCGAAAAGCTATGGCTAATGCTTACAAACCGACACGCCGATCCAGCGTTTGAGGGGTCTCCTCTTTTCCGGCACGTGGGGGCTCCACCGAGGCCGGCCACGCGCAAACGAGATTCATATGATCGTCTGCACTGAAATGACGAAAACACCCCCCGGCGCGGGGGGAGAGGGTTCTTCGGTAGGGTTTATAAAGCCGGCTCCCTTCGGCTACCTCTCTTCCTCCTCTTTCGCGGAAACGCCGCAACGAAGCTTTGCGCCGCCGTCCCGTCAGCTCCGACTTCGAACGCCCCACCGGGGGGAGAGAGAGAGGGAGGGATTTTCTGAGATCGGCTCCGGCGACTCTGCGATGGCGGTGTCCGAGCCCGAGCACATGGATCTCCTCGCGCCGTTCGGGCCTTCTCCGTCCCCGGCGCTGTTCCAGAGGAGGATTGAGTTCCATCCCGCCAGGAAGCAGTTCGCCGGATACGGGAGCGGCGGCTGGGGCGGCGGCGGTGGGGACTTCAAGATCGAGACGCTGAACCCGAGCGCGCCGCAGCGGGCGCCGCCGGGTGGGAGGCTAGCCGGGAGCGGCTCCGGGCAGGCCCCGTGGGGGAAGAAGGGGGACGGATTGGAGCTCGCGGAGAGCTGGTTGGATCCGGAGCTCAGTGTCGGAGCTTCCGTGCAAAGAATTGTAAGGACCGCTGCTAGATACTTGTATTGTGGCTCAACTTTTAGTGACTTGGGTGGTCGTTGGTATGATCAGGGGATCCTCCTGTACTTTAGTGGCCTGTGACTGGGGCAATCTTGATTCGTTTCCTTCGAAAAGTTTCGCCTTTTCCGCTTGAGATAGCCATTTTTGCCCAAGTCTTTGGGCGTCTTAGCTTTCGATGGCGGTCCCGAGTTGTCTAACGACGAGGTTGGGATGGATTGCTTGCAGGGTGCTGGCTTGGAAAATCTGGGAAACACTTGTTTTCTTAATTCCGTGTTGCAGTGTCTGACGTACACGGAGCCCTTGGCGGCTTACTTGCAAAGTGGCAAGCATCAAAATTCTTGTGAGTGAATGTCTGTCTTGATGCACAAGTCTGTTTCCTTCCCCGGGCAGTCGCCTGTTTCAAGTTTTTCTTCATTGTTCACTGGACTATAACTGTATATAATGGGTCGATAGGCATTTATTTCTTGCTGTGACATGGGGTTCCCTGGAGGTTTCATTTCCATCTTGTTCTTTACCTTGTTAGGTTTTTATGGCGAGACCCGTTTCTATGACATTTGCAACATCTCATGTGGAATTCAGCTGCCCATTTGGTTAAGAATATGCTTGTTAGTATGGCTGTAAGGTGCTTTTGCTTTTCTAGAGTGAGCTCTTGTTAGATAGGTGAACCGTTGGCATCTTAAACCTTCCCTTAGTTCCTTCCTACCAGAAGCATCAATAAGCATACGGTTGAAAAATTGTTATTCCAAGAAGCTTATTCCAATTGTTTCCAGTTGAAGTTTCAGCCTCATTACCTGATATTTGAACCAAGACTTAAGAGAATGCAATTGGATAAAGCTGCGGCAAGTTAACAATGTAACTGCAAGAAGTTAACAGACCTCTTTAAGTTTGTGTGTGAAGATCAGCTATTTGGAAGTGAAATTTCGACGTTCTTAGGTGGTTACTGCTTGATGAATTTCTCTGATGCAACCGTCACTACAGAGAAGGTGAATTTAAAATGAATCTAGACAAGCCAAAAAATCCATGGTATTAGGTTGTTCCCTTGAGAACTTCCGTATCAGTTGACAGCTTGACTGCACTTTATATCCATAATCAATTTCATTTTTCTGTTTAATAGCAGAAATAATGATTTTGAGATTTAGTCATTATTTGCCATATGGTAATTAGAGATGCCATTGCCAAAATTCTAGGTCAAAGATTTGTATCGGTGAGAACAGTATTAATGTAGATTGAGATGATGATATTTCTGTTCAATAGAAGGCAGCCTAGTCTATGTCATCAAAATCGTGCAATTTTGATAACTTTTCTTCAGGTATATCTAATAGACATTCGAGTTACAAGTACTATTTTCTGGTTTCATTTTTTAAGAGTACTAAAACATTAGTGACTCATCTGCAATTATTTTCTCTTGGCATGGCTAGAGCTAACATGTGGCAGCTCTCACAGGAAAGTGATATAATACTGCCTTCTGTTGTCTAATTTGTTCTTCCTTCTTTGTTTTTCTGTTCATCTGTGAAGGTCGGATAAATGGTTTTTGTGCCTTATGTGCTATTCAGAAGCACGTCAGTCGTGCTTTGAAATCAACTGGTAGAAGTTTGGCGCCGAAGGATCTCGTCTCGAACTTGCGGTGTATCCTTGTATAGAACTTTTCTGGAATCCCTTCTATCATTTAGCATGACTCATTTTGTAATCATGTTTGGTTTCTGTTAAAAAAGTCCCTTATCATGATTTATGTCCTTTCGAAGTCTAAAGCAAAAGGGAAAAATAGGGGGGAGGAGTGTTAACATATATTCTGTTTGGGTCAGAGGACAAATTTATCTTGTTTTCAGGTATTTTCTGGAACTTGTTGTCCTTGACACATAGTTAGGCATATCTCGGAATTTCCGAAATGCTAGACAGGAGGATGCACATGAATACATGGTGAACTTATTGGAATCTATGCATAAATGCTGCTTACCTTCTGGAGTGCCAACCGAATCCCCCGGTGCTTATGATAAGAGTTTGGTGCACAAAATTTTTGGTGGTCGTCTACGAAGTCAGGTATGATATCTGAGATCATGTAGCTTTCTGTGTTTTAGTTAATGAGCTACAATCTCTGGGCCTCATTTTTATGCACATATATGGAAGCTTAGAGTGACTATTGTTAGTAATGTCGATGAGAGCTGATATATAGAAGGTCCTTCTGTCATTGTTTATCTCTCTGCTGTCAATGTTTCAGGTGAAATGCATGCAGTGTTCCTACTGTTCCAACACTTTCGATCCATTCTTGGATTTAAGTCTTGAAATAGCCAAGGCAGATTCTGTGGTGAAAGCTCTTAAACATTTTACGGCAGCAGAGCAACTAGATGGAGGGGAGAGGCAGTACCAGTGTCAACAGTGCAAGCAGAAAGTCAGGGCTCTTAAGCAGCTTACAGTTCACAAGGCTCCTTATGTTCTAACCGTTCATCTTAAGCGGTTTCATGATCCTACACAAAAGATTAACAAGAGTGTCTTTTTTGATACTGCACTGGATTTGAAACCTTTTGTCAGTTCCTATGTAAGTATAATATCCAAAGTATGCAATCTGGTCTCTCTGTTGTAGTTATTTTGGCTTTTGCTATTGACTACGATTGTCCCTGAGCTTGTTTTGTCTTAAGACAAGATGACTTTGACAATCCATAAGGGATTTCTAAGGATTATGCTGGCAAAGCTTACTGTTTATTAGTTTTATCAATTCTCAATGTATTCTTGCTCTTTTGTGTTTCTCTAAAAGCAACTGCTGATTTCCTTTTAGGAGAATTAATTTCTTTTCTGTTGGTTTATGGGCTTTTTTGTATGATTTGTTTTATGTCGTCGGTTTAAGCGCAACTGCATATTGGCTTTTTTAATTCCCTTTTGCCTCATACTTTCCAGGAAGGAGATTTGAAGTACACTCTTTATGGGGTTTTGGTCCATCATGGCTGGAGCACCCATTCTGGCCATTATTATTGCTATGTCCGCACATCAACTAATATGTGGTACTCCCTTGACGACAATCAGGTACCTAGATTAGAACTTTTTACCATCTACTCGTAAATTATGTGATCATGTGCTGGCCAGTTTGTTGTGCTTGCTTGAGCCCGATTGGGCCGAAAAGTAATGTGGGTACTCTTAGGCAAGGAGCTGTAGTTGTAAAGCCTGGCTTGGATCAGCCTGACGAGCAATGCCCAGCTCAAAAATATTATGTACTTTGCTGGGGATGGGCAAGTCTGGCAACATGTTCAAACTGTCAAGCCTATGGCTCGTGCCCACCTAATGGTCACCTTTACTAATAATCATCTTGTAGTCTTGCCGATATGGATGGTTTGCGCCATTAAGGAAATCAGCAAAATCCGTTTCTTATGTTTTAGTAAATGGAACTAGGGTGAGAACTGCCCACGAAGGACTGGATTCGAAAAATTGAAACTGGGAATCACTTGTTGGTTCCACGGATCCACTTGAGAACCGGACAACCGAATTATCGGTTCTCGGGTGGATCCATGTACCAGTCAAAATGTCCCCACTTAGGAAGAGGTGTGAGACTTGAGAGCAAGCAACGAGTGAGGGAGCGGCGAGGCCAGAGGCCATCAAGAGCAAGTGAGAGAGGGAGGCGAGGCCACAAGATGAGTGAGGCTAGAGATAGAGAAACGAAGAGGAAACTAGGGTTTTAATCCGAAAAATTGAAACATAAACACTAAAAGAAAATTATATTTATGTACTGGTTCGGTATGGGTGGGGTGGGCGGTTCCACACCTAGAACTGGGAACCAAACCGGTACTCACCAGTTCTAATAAATTGAAGTCAAGAACCAAACTAGTACTCATTAGTTCTAGTAAATTGGAATCGGGAACTGAACCAGTGCCCATGGGCACCGCCTGTTCTGGGCTGGTCTGGTCTGGTTCCGGGCGGTTCTCAGTTGTTTTGCTCAACCCCTAGTCCTTAGCATGTATCCTTTTTTTGTCGGCCATGTGGCATTTATTTGTCCTTGGGATACTGATGATGCAGGTTCACCAAGTGAGCGAGTCAAAGGTTTTGCAGCAGAAGGCCTATATGTTGTTTTATGTCCGAAATAGAAGCAATACGGCCACAAGAAAACCGGCTGCTGTTGCTCACAAGGACATGAAAAAGAATGTCAATGTACCTGGGGCGCCTTTCATTTCCAACCAGAGCGCAAAAGGACCTGTAAAATTAGAGCAGATGAAGAGTGGCATCAATTCAACTACCTCTTCTACCGCCCTCATTGCGAAAGATGCAGTAAATATTAGTTCATCAACTAAGATCAGTTTGAAGGAATCATCAGTCAAGGAAAACCTTGGTCCAATGCAGGCAGAGTATCCAGTTAAGAAGGACTCTGTTTTGGATTCTGTTGTGAAGAATTCGTCATCAAAGGTTTCTGTGGAGGGACTTGCTCTTCCAAAAGATAATTTGGCATCTGTCAGCACTATGGGCATTAGTTCTAATGATAATCCGGAGAGTGCTTCTCTCTCTGCCCCTGTTCATGAAATTTCTCGGTGCAATGATGGAAATTCTAAGAAAGAATTGACAATTTCAGTTTCTGAATCTCCTGCCAGCACCGCATCCTTGAAAACTGCTCCTAAAAAGCTTCTCCAGGATGAATTTTCTCAAAAGGTAACAACATTTCTTAGCTCCATTACTATCTTACTGGCAATTTGAGTGGATTGCAAGTGCTTGTGATGTTTCCTAATGTGTCTGAATATTGTTATGCCCAGATAAATGCTATCTCAAGTCTCGGTGTTACGACTGCAAATTCATGCAATGATTCTGCTGACAAGTCTTTTGAGGAAGTTGGACCTGAAAGATCACCAGAGAAATCAATCTGCGATAAAAGCCAGAACATTCCTTGCGAACGCATTGCTGTGGCAGCAAGTGAGACGACTGATAAAACTGGCCAAGGATTTAAATCTGATGTGGCTGTTAACTTTTCTGTTGCATCAGCCACATCAAATGAAATGGCATGTTCAGAAACACTCCATAGCAAGCGACATAAAAAATTTAAAAGGCATCTAAAGTATCAGTTCGCAAGCCTTCATTTAGGCCCCAACATACTTTTGCGTGCATCACTGCGTCCACGTAAGAAGCACAAAAAGAACAAGCATCACAGGTTAGTTGTGAAGAATCTCAATGGAAAACAGCTAAATAAGGATCTTATTGCTTCGGATTTTGGACCATCAACATCAGAGACAACAGAGGTCGGTTCTGTTTCTTCAAAGAGGAGAGGGTCTAAATCACCTTCCAAGGAAAGAGTTGGTAACACTCATTCAAGGATGACTGCGAGTTCTAATGGCGACTCCTTGATGGGTGTGATGGATGGTGCGGTTAGAGACAGGACAACTCAGAGTGATGCTGTTCTCGCAACTGGTTCTTCGCTGAAAAAGAGCATAAGCTCTCAGTCATCAGCAAACCTGGGTAAAAGTAGAGAATATGAGAGTCTAGAAGACTCTAAGAGGGACACAATGCAAAATGGTTTGATGAGTATGCTTACGCGAGGATTGGAAGAGACATTAGGTGAGTTAAGGAATTTTTGTCCTTGTGATACTGTGAGGTTGATTGCAACTGGGCTGCTCTGGATGTTCTAATTGGTTCATTTTTGTTGCATTTATGCTTTTGATGCCTGTAGCAGCAGATTTCTTTGGCATATATCTGTTGATGATGTTCTTAGGATTATACGTTCGAGCTATCATATACTTAAGCAAGTAATTCTGAACTAGATTGAGTCTGTTATTCCTTAAGTATTGCGGTAGACTTATGACTTTTGCCTTCTTTTGTGTGGGTGTAGATCGTATGAGGTTAACTTGTATTTTGAAAGTTCAGTAAAGATTTTGACTAAATGAGAGCAATTCCCCTGTTTTCCATGCTTTAGTCAATGATGGCATATGAGTTTTGTTGTGCTCTGGAAACCAAATTATAAATATCCTGTTTGTGAAAACTTTCTCCATGTCAGTACCAGATTTACTGGTATTCTTCCCTTAACATCCTTTTGCAATGGTACAATAGTGGGTTTTATCCATCTGAAAAATCTTGATGACAGTTATGCTGCTTTTTTGACTTTCAACTTGTACTGGTTGTGAATTTTACTTGTAGTGGTGCTTCCCAAATAATCTGTTGAATTGGTGCTCTCCATTTACCTTTTCTTTCCTTTTGATTGCAGTTGCGCATTGGGACGGGATAGAGTTTTCTCCCTCTCCAACAGCGGAATCAAATTGTGCAGAGAACACCGGCATTGGTTATGTGCTGGATGAATGGTAAGCTGAAGTTGAAGTATTATTAGTCATACTTCTGCAGAATCATATACTAGCTTTTATGAACTTCAATCAAAGATATCATTGGTGAAGGAAGCTGAATAGGTAGATGTATTGTATGGTTTGATGGTTGAGGGTTAGCGTTGACATGGAAAATCATGAAAGATTTGCATCTCGGTTCTCTCCTATTCTAATCAATGAACTTTTCTGACGGTACTGTAGTTGATGCTTGTAGACATGAATAATATGGTTCATTTTTAGGTATCTTACCTGCTGTGAATGTAATTGTGGGCTGATTAGGAAATCCCATTTCTTGTTAATACTTTGACGATTAAAGCCTGTTGAGATATGAGGGTAAGAACAAAATAAACAGTTAAATAGGAAAAGATGAGCATGGGCGTTTCTTTGGATAGTTAGGGGAAAGGCAGCAAAAGAGCTCATGTACTATGTTGGCTTACATAGTTGGTAGCGATCTGTTTCTCTAACATTGATAGGTAGCACTTGATGTTTTTATTTTTAAGCACATATCTCTTAAAATTTACAATATTATATGTTCATATTGCAGGGATGAAGAATATGATCGGGGAAAGAGGAAAAAGGTGAGGCAAGCTAAGATTGATTTTGGTGGCCCAAATTATTTCCAGAGAATCGCATCGGAGAAAATAAATCTGAAGAAGACAGAACTTGTTAAGGCTAGCTCTGGGAGTTTGCCATTCAGGATATAAGGTGAATCTGTGGCAGGCTTCAAGCAAAGTCTGTTGATTTTGATCGTCTGATTGATAAAGCTGCATTACTTGATTGTTGCCCACCATCATATGAGGAGTCTGCCCTACTTCTGGCGTTTAGGTACACGAGGCTCTGTGAGATTGGCTACTTTTATGACCATTTCTCTGATTCCATTGAGATTTTGTTTGTTCCCTCAAGAGGCGTCATGGTGGATCAAGCACTGGGGCATATTTTTCTCAGTTCTGGCTTTTATTGCCTGTGTTATGTATTTAGCTGTGTGTTTGTGTATCAGCTAGTTAATGTAATAAAACCTTTGAAGGGAAAGATTCTTTGAACAGCTGACAATGTTGTAGCTCAGTATTGTGGAGGGCATCGTTAAATTATTAGATTATTTTGTTTGATGATTGACCGACATTTGAAATTTTCTGCATTTTAGAATCGGGGTTGAGCGTTTTAGCAAGTGACTAACAGAAGGTGCCTAATTAAAGGTATCCTTCACTCATCATTGTGAGCTGTGTTAAAGAATGGGCTTTGCGTTTGCTCGGTTAGGCGCTTAACTCATTTTCTTCTGAATTTTGTAGTTTTGGTCTTAACCTGCCCTTTCATACCTGTTAAAATCTTTGCAAGAAAAAGGCCGTTCAACTACCAGGGCACTTATGACCCAAAAGAAAACTACCAGGGCAATTTCTGGCGCTGCCATTAGAGGACTTTGATATCAGAGAATTGCCGAAACATCCGGAGAGGGTGAAGAGGAAAGAAGGGGAAAAGGCCTTTAGGTTCATTATCTTCACTGTGCCTATCGGAGTTATGACATTGAGCCACCACCCACATATGAAGATCAAGTCGTGTACTTCTTCCTTTTTTGGTCCCCTCTAGGAAATGTGTTGTTATGGGAACAGTTGGCCAGTGAAGTTAAAGATCTGAGGTACCACAGCATTTTCTTTCGACCGCCCTGGAAGTCGTAGTTAATGTGAATGTTGGAGAGAGAGAGAGAGAGAGAGAGAGAGAGAGAGAGAGAGAGAGAGAGAGAGCTTGTTGGTTCTATGTCCACCGCGGGCTTCCGCGACCGGCAAGATCTCTATCACAGCATTTATTTATGCACCTTTGACTGACTCTTCAACACTTGTTATGCGACTTTCATTCTCCCTCAGTGTTGAATAGAATTTGCATAGAATTTGCAAAAGTATAATAGCCAGTACATATCATTCACGCCTGACATTTGAACAACTTCTGATTCCTGCTGTCACTTACTTCAATCAAAACCATGTTCTTCCGAGTCGATGATGCAAGGGTCTCGCCCACCTCGGCCCTTGACTTTTCTTGCACATACATTGTGTAAGATCCTGAGTTCATCTAGGGGGTTTGAGCTCATCTTGAAACTATACCCAAGAAGCCAAGAGGAGGCATGGTACAAGCACTTACTTTAGTATGGTATTGGGACATTCGTACCCGCGCTTGGCACTGTTCGTGGGAAGAGAGCAAAGGGAGGAGGACAAAATGACAAGATGCCCCAAGCCTGCTGTGTGGGGTTGGACTTGAATTCAATGAGGAGTTGTACGCTCGTGATGGTTTCTAACGGCAAGACTTTACTGCTCGTGTCCGAAGGCCAAGCATTGAAAGCTGTCTGTTTCATTTCAAGTGGACCACAGTGTCCTTTTTAAATTTTTTAAATTTGTATCCAGAATGTTTGAAGAAGCCTGTGATTGTCATCATCAAGTTGGGCCGGGAGCTTTTTTTTGCTCTTTAACATTCTTTCTTGATGTGTCTTCTCCCCACTTTCACCCTCCGCACAAAGTCATCTCCAGTTTTGCCTCCCACAGCCTAAAATAATTGCTGTCGCACCCACCTACATAAAATAGTAAAAAAATCTGGGGAAAATTTTCAGACTAGGCCCCATCTGAATGGGAAAAATGAAGTGATTGAAAGAATTCGGAAAGATCTAACAGCTTCTTTCGCATCTCCAACTGCCATTTCTCTTTAGTAGTTTATATTAGTTGCCAATAATCAACTCAGAGTCTTTCCACTATGTACACGTTTTCATCTCCGAAAGCCAATTAGCATAGGAAAAACCTAGGTCTTATTTCTCAATCATGACTATAAGACCTCTCTCTACTAAATTCATCTATCATAATACCGCTGGGATTTGTCATCTTACTGACCCTCCTTATCGAACAGAACATTTTTTCTCGACAACTTGAATTGATAGAAAACAACCACATGTCAGCATGTTAATGCTCCATCTCAAGTGTGACTCGATTCTTTTTTGTGTAGAATGGAATTGGATGGAAGGGCTAATAGGTGGAACAAGAAAACAAGTAATATTTCCAATACCATGTTAGACATATAGTTTTTCACAAAAACATTAAATCGATAGGAAACAAACTAACTAACCGTGCATACACATCAAGTTTGATAGACACTCTTAAGTCTCCTTTCGATAATGGTGCACAGATCCAAGTTCATGAACATAATATGAAAAAACAGCCCAAGTTAACGTCCAAATAATTTGCTAAGTTTGGTTACCTACCACATGGAAATGGCCTCTTGCACCGTCCGCGGCACTCACCAAATAGGTTTAAGTAGGCATGGCTAATCCACGCTTATTTTTATCATTTTTAGGGTTATAAAGTCAATAGCTATTTAATGAAGTGATCCTTGTCAAGTCCAACATTGCAAAATCCGATTGTCAGAAGCAACTGAGTATAGGTATCAACATTATACGCAACTCAAATATAAACAACAACTTCATATACGAAAGGTTACTCAAATCTAATCGTATCCTTCCATTATATTCGCAAGTCCTAGAAATATATACAAGTGGAATTATAGTTAGACCAATACATAATCATGACTATTCGCTGAATTTGTATTGAAATCATAAGCAAGAAAATTCCGAAGTATCTTGGGTTATGAGAAATATAATTGTTATCATATTGAGGAACAAACCCTAACATTTTGCTTGCAAAAGGTATAACATTATTTTACGATTTTCGTAGGATTATTTTAACGTTGTGCATGTTGAAAAGGCAAATATGAAGATTGATTGAAACTTTTGTTAAGGTTTTTATTATTATTAACATCATCATCAACAATAAGAGCTGGACATTCTCTGGCTTAAAATAGACTAATAACATATATTTATCTATCCTAGCAACATTTTCAACAACTTGAGAAATCTACTCGGACTCGGGACTTTGCAAATTCAAACTTGGATTCCAACTGGAAGACACTGACTGATCTCAGCTCTAGAACTAGAGAAGCTCCACCTCTCCCTTTCAAATCTGCATGGAATCAATCGTCGTTTTCCGAGGTGACAGAAAATATGAAATAAAATAGAACACAAAACGAGGACTCAGTTATAACTCCCGTAAAACTTGTCTTTATTGCTGTTCTTCCTAGAGAACCTAATTCAAATATTTAATGCCATAGTTCTTCTCTGTTGATGAAGCGTGCAGACTTGATTACTATTAGAATTTTCTATATTAAACCCTAATATCAACTGTAGTTGACAAGAAATGTATCCTCCCATTATTAACATATTTTTTCGTCACACGTCAATGTCTCCATGGGGAAACTGCGTACTCCAGTTCTTGCTTTCACACTTCTATGAAGTTGGTGTTCCTATAAAAAAATGAGGATTAATAATCTCGTACTTTGCATTGCAGGATATATATATATTATAAGTTTAATGGTTCTCTATTTCAAGCTAGATAATATTCCTTTTGCGGATATGTGTAGAGATTAAGGGAGCATTTATTTGAGTAAAAATATTTATTAACTTCATTCAATATATTTTAAAAGTAAAGAATTATTTTCTTTCTATACACTTCTACGCTGCCTAGTAGTATGGCCCTTTACTCATTTTCAATGTCCGAAAACAAAATTACTATACTTAGTTGCTTAAATAATAAATTTGGTAAGAACACCTATCAAGAACATTTATTTTTTAAGAATAGATTAAATATAAAATCACTAACACTCTCTTTATATAATGCCCACAAGACAGTACAAAGATGGAAGCCCATTCTTTCCTGCTAACTTGTATAAGTGAGGATCCTTTTTGGGTTCGTTGTTGTGCAACAATAAATGATAGGGTCAATTTATTTTCTTCATGTGAGGATCCAGCTGAACTGGATATCTTATCTTTAATAAGCATAACTTAATCAATGTAAATCACACCGTCTTTTTGGTCATTAATTAAAAAGGGGTGGGTCTGACTGAACTCAACATCATTGAGAAGAGCAATGTTTGAAGAATAAGTTTGCAGAATAAGTTTGCTGGCATCGAGTACCCAAACGAGTAAAATTTTTTTATTTTTGGAGGTGGGTCTCTTTATTTAATCTGGCAGCGGTTGATTGCTCGTTACTCCTCACCCTCAATCAATGCAAATCATCATCATGTGTGCAAGCTCTCTCTCCTTCTTTGTCCACTCATTTCCCATGTTGGGTCTTGGCATGCTCAACACCCCCTCTCTCTCTCTCTCTCTCTCTCTCTCTAACATGCAATAGATTTGGTCTTTTGCTTGATCTGATGCTGGATAGATTCCCACATGATTAGGTTTCTCCTACGGCATCTGTTCCAAACAATCAATCCTTACAGACAGGAAGGGGATAAGATACAAATTCTATATGCATAACCCTGTGCAAAGTGAACTGTTCCCAGTGTGACATGTTCTTAAGCCAGCATGTAGTGTAATGTCACACTATTAATTACAATTAATGATTAATCAAGTAGTCATTATTACACTCCCACAAGCATCCATAAGTGTAAGGATAGAGTTGACAGAATAGTAGCTGTAGGGGCCAAAAGCCACCTCATGATTTAAAACCATGGAGAAAGGTGAGTTCAGATTATGATATGACGTGTATCTTTTTCACACACATTTTAACGCGTATTCCACAGAACAACAACCGTTTCGACTTTCTTGTCTATGTTTTGAGTTTCCACACACATTTAAGACCATAAAGAAAGCTGACTTCTTTTTGATCAGATCACATCTGGGGCACTTTTTGTCCCTCGTAAAGGGTCGTATGTTTTGCGCAAAAACTAATTAAAACAGTTGAATACACTGGCTTTTACTTAAGTATTACTTAAGTATTTTAGCTACACCAGTAATTACTCAAAATTGACACGTAGTAAATTTCGCGAGGCATGAGGTACCGATGTGACGATGGGCATGTTTCAAATTAAATAATTTTGCATGCCGGGTCGCTAATAAGGACTGCTTCTAGTATTGGCGGTTCAGAGATCGCCAATTAGTTCATCATTATCCCATTATTAACTAAGGGAGGATGGCTTTCTATTAGGCTATCACATCCTTTTTCTTCCTTAGGTCATCATTTATCTTGTGAGGCTTGAACATGAATTAGCAAAAGAAATGGCATAGTTTTCTTTCAATTGGACATGCCCCATCTTAAAAGTTCCAAGCTTTATGCACAGAAGGTTAGGTTTTGCAGTCTGCAAAACCGGAGCAAACTGCAATTAAAAGTAAAAAGAAGCAATATGGAAGGCAGAAGCATAAGATTGAAGAAACACAATGATAAGGTGATGAACAATGCTAAAATGTACTAATCCTACTATTTCACAAAGTTAGTAAACAAATTGTGATTTATTAAAATCTTATTAAATGTCAGAATTGACTCATTTAAAAAGTTCATTCATGACGTGTCGAGTTAATTAACATATCAACTTTAGAAAATAATCTTATTATAGCTGGAATTTTGCACAAAAAAGTGTTCATCTCGAAAAAGATCACTTTTAATTGCACTGACCACGCTGCAGAATGTTTGACTGCACTTAAAATTGACCTACAACTGAAGGCCCAAGAAACGTGTGTTGACTTTGACAAGTGCTGCTTTCTTTCACTTTCATTTTCTCCTAAACAGCAAAGCAAAATAAATAAATAAATAAAGACAATATAAATCCTTTTTCACCTTTCTTACCGGAAAGAAAATCAGATAAACTTTCATTAAAGTGGGAAAAGGTGATGGGAAAAAAAAAGGGAAAAAAAGAAGACGATGAAGAATCATTGAATACCCACCAACATCACTGATAAATTTCACCAACCCAACAGAGATTTCTATTCAATTCAACCCCCTCCCCATTTTTTCAAAGCCTGTTTCCTTACCAAGATATACTGTTCCTTCCCTTCCCGTTATATCCCCTCTCTCTCTCTCTCTCTCTCTCTCCCCCTCTCTCTCCCCAGAAAGTTTTTTCATTCTCATCTAATAAGGTGCACAGTGCACAGTGCATCAAGAAAAAAGAGAAAAAGCCGTCACAGATGGAGCTTGCTGATTTCTCGTCATGTGAGTGAAGTGTAGACAGGGACAAAAGAGCATTGCTTCGGTTTTGCTTTTGTTGTCTTCCTTGAACCTGCAAACTAAGACAAAGGTGAGCTCACACACTTTCTCTGAAGAACCACTAAAAGCGAGCAGTCCTTTTAAAACCCTTTGCTTCTCTTAACAGTTTCCATTCAAACTTCAATGGTTTCAAAAGCCAGTTTTTCGGGTTTCTCCGGGCATCTCAAGAGGTCCCCATATTCAGCAGCAAAGTTTGTTCTTTTGTGATGACCCTTTTCTGGGCAGTGCAATAAACCCATACCCTCCTGCTTGTTGGTGGTTTTTCGGTTTTAAATGGAGCTAACGCAGCCTGAGAAGTACTGTCTAGCCTGTGCCCAGAGCCATTTATGAAGGAGTTCTGGTGGCTTTGGAGCTTTGAATTGGGGATTTTTTAGGTTGGAGTAAGTCCTCCTAGTCTTTTTTCTCTGTCTGGAGAGATCTTGTTACTTCTCAAATGGGTCTCGGCTTGTTCGGTTACGTGCTGGTTTTGGCCATTTGCACTAGGCCTCTGGCTTCTCAACAGCCAAACACGGACGGGTCTTTCGTGTCCGAATTCTTGCAGAAGATGGGTCTCGCTTCTTCTCATGCCTACAACTTCTCTTCTCCTGTTTGCTCATGGGAGCGAGATTTCTGTGATGACGAACAAAAGAATGTCATTAAGCTTCTGGCTCCTGGTTTGGGTCTGTCTGGTCCTATTCCTGATGCTACCCTGGGGAAGCTTAGCAAGCTCCAAACTCTGGATCTTAGCAACAACAAAATCACTGGGTTGCCTTCAGATTTCTGGAGTTTAGGCTCACTTAAGAGCTTAAAGCTCTCCTCCAACCAGATTTCTGGGTCTCTCTCGAGCAACATTGGCAACTTTGGTTCGCTTGAAGTTATTGATGTTTCTGGCAACAATTTCTCTGGTGAAATTCCTGCATCTATAGGCTCTCTTCGGAGTCTTCGAGTCCTCAAACTAGATGGAAATGGGTTTCAACAGAGCATTCCACCCAGCATTCTGAGCTGCCAGTCCCTTGTCCTCATTGACCTTTCATCTAATCAGCTGAATGGGTCTCTTCCTGATGGCTTCGGTGCTGCTTTCCCGAAGCTCAAAACCTTGAACCTAGCAAACAATGAGATTCATGGGCATGACACGGATTTCTCAGGTCTGAAGTCGATCACCTCTCTCAATATATCCAGGAATTTGTTTCAAGGATCGGTGCTTGGTGCCTTCCAGGAGATGTTGCGGTCTATTGATCTGAGCAAGAACCAGTTCCAAGGTCACATTTCTCAGGTACGGTTCAATTCCACCTATAACTGGTCTAATCTGGTTTATCTAGATTTGTCTGAGAATCAGCTCAGCGGAGAGATTTTACAGAGTTTGAATGAATCTCGGAGCCTTAGATACCTAAATCTTGCACATAATAGATTTACCAGGCAGGAGTTCCCAAGAATTGAAGTCCTCTCTGGTTTAGAATATCTTAATTTGTCCAAGACCAGTCTCAGTGGTCACATTCCTAGTGAAATCTCGGAGTTGAGTCATTTGAAGACACTCGATCTCTCTGAGAATCATCTCAGTGGCCAAATCCCCCTTCTAAGCCTTCAAACCCTCCAAAACCTCGATGTTTCTCAAAATAATTTGACCGGAGAAATCCCAATGTCACTCTTGGAGAAGCTCAAGTGGATGAAGCGATACAACTTCGCTTACAACAACTTAACCTTCTGTGCAAATGGATTTTCCCCAGACCAAAAAGCCTTCTTGGGGTCAACGAATGACTGCCCCATTGCTGCCAACCCAGTATTCTTCAAAAGAAAAGCTCCCCGAGACAAGGGACTCAAGCTTGCGCTTGCTTTATCCCTCTCAATGGTCTGTTTGCTTGCTGGACTGCTATTTCTGGCCTTTGGTTGCAGAAGAAAATCAAAATTGTGGGCTGTAAAACAGACCTCATACAAGGAAGAGCAACAAATTTCAGGCCCTTTCTCGTTTCAAACCGATTCAACCACATGGGTAGCCGATGTAAAGCAAGCCACATCAGTCCCAGTTGTAATATTTGAGAAGCCTTTGCTGAATATCACATTTGCCGACCTCCTGTCTGCAACATCAAATTTTGACCGCGGCACCCTTTTGGCCGAGGGAAAGTTTGGGCCTGTGTACAGGGGATTCCTGCCCGGTGGAATCCATGTAGCTGTCAAAGTTTTGGTTCATGGATCCACGATGACTGATCAAGAAGTGGCCAGGGAGCTCGAGTATCTTGGTCGGATCAAACACCCGAATCTTGTCCCACTAACTGGATACTGCTTAGCCGGGGATCAGAGGATTGCCATATATGATTACATGGAGAATGGGAACTTGCAGAACTTGCTTCACGACTTGCCGCTGGGTGTTCAGACGACAGAGGACTGGAGCACGGATACGTGGGAGGATGATGAGAATAATGGCATTCAAAATGTAGGATCTGAAGGACTGTTTACCACTTGGAGATTTCGACACAAAATAGCCCTTGGCACTGCACGAGCTCTGGCATTTCTACACCACGGGTGCTTCCCTTCGATAATACATCGGGATGTTAAAGCTAGTAGCGTTTACCTCGACTACAACTTAGAACCGAGATTATCTGATTTTGGGTTGGCTAAGGTGTTTGGAAATGGATTGGATGAAGAGATTGCTCGTGGGTCACCTGGGTATGTGCCACCAGAATTCTCTGAACCTGGATATGAGTCCCCAACATCAAAATCTGATGTATATTGCTTTGGTGTGGTTCTTTTCGAGCTCATTACCGGGAAAAAGCCAATCGGAGATGAATATCCAGAGGAGAAAGAGGCGAATTTGGTGAATTGGGTTAGGGGGTTGGTGAGACAGAGCCAGGGATCAAGAGCCATTGATCCAAAACTTCACGGTACCAGACCCGACAACCAGATGGAGGAAGCCCTCAAGATCGGCTATCTCTGCACAGCCGACCTCCCCTCGAAGCGGCCGAGCATGCAGCAGGTAGTTGGACTTCTTAAAGATATCGAGCCAGCCTAGGTGTTTGATGCAGTGAGGAAGAACGAGAAACAAGAAGGAACCAAAAAAAAAAAAAAGTTGAAGCTTGATTCGGTTTTATTCATTTTCTCACTCTCTGTTCACGAATTTGATAAATCTCTAGTTCTTCATGTGCTGCTAAGGTTAAGGAGGGAGTTGTATAGTAGTCCTGAACTCTCATGTTTTGGCTCCCAAGCCTTCTCTTTTGTTTTATTTCCGGTTACTTTGTGGTAGAGAGGCTTAATTTATACATGGAAGTCCAATTTTCCCAACACCGACTCCACCTTGTAGTTTTGTTTTGGTGCCTTCATTCATTCACCGCCGATCATCCAAAACTCGGTCGAACTGTTTTCCTCATCGATTTCTAAACTACTTCACCTTCTTTGCCTTGTCAAACCAACCAAACCGTGCACTTCCACAAAGGAATTTTGGTGAAAGCACAGGCCTTTACATGGGTGTCACATGAAGATACCCTTTTGTTGTCTCTGAGAAAGATGCTTGTGGACTCCGCATACACATTACAGTCCTTGACTCCTTGTCATGTAGCGAGTGTTCTCTTTTTGACAAGTTCCACGTTTCGGCCGATGCTTTTAGGCCCTGATAAAAGAGCATGTTTCTTCTGACACCATACGAGAGTGCGTTGATAACAAACAAATCTTCCCAGGAGTTGGAACGAAACCTGGACCACAGGACATGGACCATTCTCTCAACTTTTCTGCAGATGCGTGGATTTTGTGTGGGGGAATTCAAGTTCGGAGATAAGAAAATGGAGCATGTGCTCGTCATTAAGGGCGTTCCTTTTTTCACCGCATGATGTCCCTTTTTTCTCGTGCAAAAGTCGAGCCCATCTTTTCAATGATGGTGTTCGGTTTAGTGGGTGATTTCATGCCAACAACTGCACGTGAAAATGAAATGAATGCATGGTGCTACATTGAGTTAAATAAACCATTGCTAACTCAGAGAGAGAGAGAAATTGAAGGCATGTGTATATGCTATTGAAAGACTGATGGGAAAGAGATTGAAGGGATGTGTATATATTATTGAAATGACTGATGGGAAAATCATGATATGAGCTGGAGAAGAACAAGATTTTATGACCATTTTAGTCAAAAATGGGGCTTGATTCTGTGGATTCGGTGGCTGAGCATATAGTACCATGTTGGGCTGTTCTTCTTTTGACTTTATGATGCTTTGAATGCAAGAAAGAACCCCACCCAAATCAGCACCCAAACCACATTGACACTCCTCTCATGAAATGTCCTCTCAACCAAGACATTTTTCAGAAATTAATAAACGAATGAAGTCATTATGATAAACCCATGTGAGATTTGTCAGAACATTAAGTGGTTTTTCCCTTGTTTATTAGGAACCATCCATGCTTTGATTAAGGGGGAAGAATGAGAGATATATACATGCTGTTGTGCTATTAGGCCCAGAGAAGAATGAATCATTGACGCCGATGTTGACGTAGAAAATCTGTCTCCGGGTCTATTCGCATGATGGACGTCCACATACTGCCAAAAGCACTAACTGAGAAACATCTCCTCCTGTGGAATTTGAGGTTTTGGAGCATTGTCCGGGGCGCTAATTGAGGAACCATAATGCTTGCTAACGTGGTCACTCAGTCACCTTGAGGAATGATTGCTGTCCGAACTCTCCAAAAGTAGTCTTTTTCTCTTTATCCATACCAACACTAATCAAGGGGAAAAATATAAAAAAAAAGTTATAAATCTATTGATTGGTACATACACATTTCAATTCGATCAATTTAGTTTTAAAAATTTTCACATTAGTATCAATTAAGTTCATTTTGCCAATTTTGTTTGAAAATTGCTGACATGAATGCTGACCGTCTAATTTGGCATGATTAACGCTAATGTGAATAATTTTTTCAAATATTTTAAAACATTTTTCTTTATTTTTTTCTTTCTTACAAGCTTGTGCTGGTGGCCAATGAAGGCTGGCCTCGCTTGAGCGAGGGCAAGCACCAGCAAGGGTGACCCTTGCTTAGGTGAGGCTAGCCCTCATCAGGCAATGGAAGAAAGATAATTTTTTTAAAAAAATAAAAATAAAATTTTTAAAAGGATATATCTTTAAAAAATTACAAAAAATGTCAATGTCAACGCCTAATCTGCTATATAAGACCGTTGGTATCCACTTCGTAATTTTTAATTGAAATTGGCTTGATAGACTTAATTGATATTAATGTGAATTGATATCGATGTAATAAATTTGGGATTTTTTAATATTTGTTCTTAATAAAGTGACTCATACAAAAAGAGAGAATAAACAAGAACTTGGGCTTGCTTTGTGATAAATTTCCCTTTCGGAAGGTTATTTATCTCCTCAATAAGAACTGTATGAACTCATCTTAATCATATATATTTATTTGGACCAATGAACAAAACTTGATAATTATATCTTCTTCTTCTTCTTTTTTGGGCATTTTAAGTATTTTTTCTAGAATACTTAATAGAGGTGAGCGTAGTTTCAAAGTAAAAACTTGAAACCTAAGGACTAGACAGGTAGGAACTTGTCCAGTTCTAAGTTCCAAGATATGCATGGTAAGTTCTAGGTTCAAAAAATTAAGGAACTTGTTTCGATGAGTAGGCTTTAGGTAGATGAAATCTGGAATCTAGAATTTGAAACCTAAAATAAGTTTTAATGTTTTTCATGATTTAGATCTTCACGCGATCCTACGATATTTCGTAACTATAATGATAAGTGTATAATTTGGAATCATTAATTTGAGCTTATATTTTATAACTAAAACTTTTACTTTATTTCATATTATTCATGTGTCTAAATATAAATTGTGGTTAGCGGATTATAACAACAAGTAGAGATCATTAAAGGGAAAAATTCATTGCAATTGTTCAATTAATTATATAAGTGAAAACTATGTAGAACGTGCAACAAAGCGTGGAACTTGGACAGGATATGTTTCGGGTTTTAGGGAATGCGGAGTATGTTCCAAATTCTAAAAAATAAAGAATTTGCCCTAGCAGATAGATTCTAAGTTTCAAGTGGAACTTATACGGAATCTAGAACAGTTCACATCTAATGCTTAGAAAACAAAAGGAAAGTGACTTTTCCCTCTACATGTTCTCTTAATTTAAGAAGGAAGCTTTTCATGAGTTGCAATTCTTGTTCTTTGATTAATTTAGGATGGGCCCGATTTCAGCGGATTTGGATAATTCAAATAATAAGGTGGGCTAAACCCATTTCACTTGGGCTACTGAACCAGGCCCAACAGAAAAGGCTCATGAATACATCATGAAATCTCCCATAAGGTGAAACATGCATAAGACACCTAATAGGCAGTAGCTTGAGTTTTGCTTCCAATTTCAATTTATATCTTCCTATCTGATTAAAGCTAACCTAAAAAGATTATCTCAATCTCAGAGTTTTCCTCATAAAATTCCATAAAGAGCCCTCGGTCAATAACAATAGTATAGTATTGAATCGTTATTAAAATCTAATTTTGTCATTTGTTGTAGTAACCAAGCATTGCTTTCACTTCTATTTTCCAATCATTCCATTCCAAATTCATTCCAGTCCATTCCATTCTCATTGCCTTCTATTGGACATAGCCTCGGTATTTACATTTATTGAAAAACATTCATAGAATAAGTATTTCGCACAAATAGTCTTAGAAAAAAAGATTTCTGTACTTCCAATAAAATAAATGCGGTTAATTATAGTAGGGAACTAAAATACAGAAGTATATGATTATCATAATTATATTCTGTAAGAAAGCTGGAAAATCCAACTTCAATTTTGTAGTCTTTTTCACAGCACAAGTCCTAACAATTACATATATTTAAATTAAAAACATGAACATAAACTCCCAATCTATTTTTTCTATAAAAAGCTAGCCACGATGTTGAAGAGCATGTTGATCATATTCTTTTTCAAAAGTTGCCGATTATCGAATCCATCATAAATATATATAGGCAAGAGGAATATGATATAATCTTGGCTCAACTAGCCATGAAAGGAATAAGATGCAACCTACACGATTCATGCAGAAAAAGCCATTGGCATCTTATACTCATGCCATTAAAGTCTCTCAAAAAGGAGAGACGTGAACCGTTAAAAGTCCATATGACTTAAATGTCAAAATCAATACAATCCATTACAATTTTCCATAAGAAAAATCAAAAGAGAGGGCATCTTCATGATGACCATGGACACATTGGTACTTATCAAATTGTTAATGGTGCCATGATGACAAGTGGCATCTTCAAGAATCACAAGAACAAGAAAAGGATGCCTTGAATGATGCACGCTTGGACTTATAAAAATACATTTTTTTTTCAGAAGATGGACCTGATTAGAGATGTTTTTCATAAATAAGAACGTTGCTACAATTTTAAAGAAAAAAAAAGTCACTTTGTGTAAATTGCGTAATTCCTCTAAGGCATGAGTCACATAGCTTGAATCATTACCACACTTATATTAGAGGAGTTTTTTCTCTGATAAATGAGCTAATTTGATATATGTGGACAAGGGAGTACTCAAGTATAACCACACAAAATATCAACTATTTGGAAGTAGATTTTACTTATAAGTCACTTAATGAGACACCTCCCTTTGGACTTTGGAATACTAATTATAATGAGAGTATCTTATACTCTATAAGTGTTTTTGACTTGTTCATATATACAATCAATTATTTTGTCACGCATTATTAGACAATTGACTGGTGTATTATGCGGGAAAAGTTTATCATGTATTTTTCTTATGTTAACATCGTAATATTCTTGATTAAGAGAAGAACCCACTTTACACTATATTAAAAATTATTCATGATATAAAGAAGAAGACATTAAAAATACTATATCCTATAGAAACTGATGTAGACTGAATCACTCTAAATCTCCAGGATGACCAATGGATTCTTGATTTCCTTTTCATCTTCACCAAACCTTAGGCAATGACATCCAACGGCCAGGATTGAGCCTGGAGCGTAACCAGAGTTAGAAGAATATCAGTAGCGGGGTGCCTCTCCACCTGTCTCCTTCTTTCCTTCTCCTTCTTCTTCGCCTCGTCCTCGCACTGTGAATTTCTAGAGAGAGAGAGAGAGGAGAGAGAGAGAGAGAGAGAGATGTCGGACGAGGAACATCACTTCGAGTCGAAGGCCGACGCGGGCGCGTCCAAGACGTACCCGCAGCAGGCCGGCACCATCCGCAAGAATGGCTACATCGTCATCAAGAATCGCCCCTGCAAGGTCTCTCTCTCTCTCTCTCTCTCTCTCTCTCTCTCTCTCTCTCTCTCTCTTCCGCATATTCTGGTTCTGGGTTTATTTGGGTAACTGAGAATTTATGTGGGTATGCGATTAAACTCGCTAGATCTTCCATGCAATGTTGCGGAGGCTCGGAATTTGTCGAGGAGTGTCTTTTCTTGGTGGGGCGTAATTCAGTTATTTTTACTTTGAATCTTTTTGGTTGATCGTGAGAGATGAGCAGGGGAATGGTTTCCGGCGGATACTGTCCTTCTGGGTACTGTCGGAAATGCTAAAGATGGTTACTTTTTGTGCGTCCCTTTCATGCATCTGATTGAAACTCGCTTGTTTGTAAAGTTCGGAATTTGTCGTGGATTTTCACCGGAGCACAATTCTCATGATCTGTTGTGTTCTTCGGCTAGATGGGATATCATGTGACAGGGTTAAATCTTGCTAATAGGTTGATAATTAAGCCCTGGAGTTGTGATCCCTACAATTGCATATTTTTGGAAACAATGACTCATTTTGATGTGCTGTCTGGTCTGCCTTTCCTCATGATGGGAGAAGCTATTCCTGTTCATTCATGTGCAGTTCACTCGTATATTTGGAGCATACTGCATCACATTTGACGTTATCTGGATTATGGTCTCACTCATAGATAATTTCTTGTCACGGTGGGGGCAGGTTGTAGAAGTTTCCACCTCAAAAACTGGCAAACACGGACATGCTAAGTGCCACTTCGTGGGGATTGATATCTTCAATGGGAAGAAACTTGAAGATATTGTTCCATCATCCCACAACTGTGATGTAAACGCCCTATTGGCCATATCTTCTTTCAAAAGATCTCTCTTTTGTAAGCGGGTTTGTTCTTCTCTAATGTTTTCAGTGTTCATTATGCAGGTTCCTCATGTTAATCGCACTGACTATCAGCTCATTGATATCTCTGAAGATGGTTTTGTGAGTGATTCTTCGCTTTATTGACAGATCATTTGCTTCACAAGGCACTCTTAACTGTAATATACATAAGATGGTGCTTGTAATATTGTTAACATGAGAAATAGATCATGGTCTATTTGAAAAGGGAAAATGCTCCCCTTTCTTTTTATGAATGAAGATTTTATAATGCGATCTAGATTTTGGATGTTAAGTACTCGAAAAAGCTTTGGCTTTTCATTTGAAGGAGAAGAAATGTGTCGATATTTACATCTTCTTTCTGAGAGGCATGATTATCAGAAAAGTTTCTCTCCTGGACCGTGAAGAACCATAGGTATTACAATTTTGAGTCAGTCTTCTTCTGATCAAAGCAAACTCCATGGGATGAATTGCACTTTTCAATTGAAGAAACTTTTTTCTTTGGAAAAAGATATCTTAATCCCGGAAGAGCTCAACCAGTATAAAGACTGTTACAAGAATGTCTCTGCTCTCCTCCTCAAGACTTATTTTTAACAATTTGTGTTGAACATCTTTCAGGTCAGTCTTTTGACTGAAAATGGAAACACCAAGGATGATCTGAGGCTTCCCACCGATGACAGTCTGCTTAGCCAGGTATCACTTTGTGACATGCATATTTTCTTATCCCAGTCTTTGTTTTTTCAACTTGCTTATTTTATTTTTAGTTTATCTAACTTCTCACACTTTCTCCTTTCACAGATTAAAGATGGGTTCGCTGAAGGAAAGGACCTTGTGGTGTCAGTCATGAACGCAATGGGAGAGGAGCAGATCTGTGCTCTCAAAGATATTGGTCCTAAGAACTAAAATGAATCACTACTGTTCTATCAGCCGGTCATGGCAGCAAAACTTTTTAATGTTTGCTAACAGAGTTTTCTTACATTCCTAAATCTTATTCTAGCCGTGTGATTGTAATGATGAGGAGTGATGAATCCGATGATAGTAATGGCAAGAGATACTACTAATCCTCTCTGCCTGTACCTCTGTTGTAAAACCTTGCTCTCCCTGTGAAGAGGATTACGTGGTTTAATGTCTTATATCCTGTCTTCATTCTCAAGCATTTGTTTTCTAGTTAGATTTGCATTTCCAAGCTTAGCTAAGATGCTACCGGGTGCTGTAATTCTAGCTTTTTGAACCTTGTGTTTCTTGCATGGCCCGAGTTTGGCTTTGTATCCGTTGCAGACTTTTGCATCATAGAGGTGCGTTGCCCCCTCAAGCGACAATCAATAGTTCATAGCATAGTTTATATCTTGATGGAAGAAAGTTATGATCATCTTAATCAATCTGTTTTCTTATATGTGCCTGAATTCTAGTGAAATTGTGCTCTTCATTTTGTGAGCTTCATATATTTAGGATGAAGTTCAGATAAAGCTCGAGCTTTTGTTACCTATGAGCCACTAGACATGCCCTGTTCGATGGGGTTTCATTCTCATGTAGTAGAGAGAGCCAAGTGCAAAGCAACCTTGATGCTTGACGGATAGCAGAAAGAATTCCTTGTCACTCGATCCGGAGACCTTGCCCTTGAAGTGCTTGTTTAAACAAGCCCGGAAGGGTTTCATTTTGACTGCACCGTTTGTTTTCGCTTGCTTATCTGTTCTTATGTTCACATCTGATCCATCATCTCCATTCACAGATGCTGATATATTTACCCGCATCTGATTTGCTACAAATTGATAGTAGATCACAGTGTGCAATCTTCCATAGTCACACTAGCAGCCATCTCACTATGGCTTTCCTCTTTCCGTTGGCCATACGGCCTTATATAAGCGTAAGCAGTTTGAATGTGCTGAGAAATTTTTTCACTGGGCTGTTTGCTCGTCTGGGAAAACTAGACTTCATCACTTTCGTTGATCACTATGATCTGTTAATGAACCTCAGCTAAGTACGCAGACAACCTCACACAAGCAAGGGAAGGAGAGCAACCACTGGTACCTATTCAACGAAACATAAATGCATTAATAACTACATTGACATTATATTTCTGCGTTTAGTTTTCGACCGGCGATGGACACGCCCGCAGAGGTTCTTGGATCCTTACTGCTGTGTCATGGCCCCAAGCGCAACGGTTAGAACTGTACAGTTACTGCAGATGAAAGGCTTTCTCTCCGTCCACCGAAGGAAGTACCCTGGTTTGGAGAATACAGTAACTTCTGGCCTGTTATATCAATCAAAGTTCATGAACATTGATAAAAATGACTTGGTCTCCTGCAAGATGACTGCAAAGCAGGCAAATAACATGTCTTATCAATTGTTTCGCGCTATGCGGTATACATTGAATCACAAGTTGCACCATGACGTGATTAGTGAAAGTTAGCCAAGATACAATCATTAAGTTTCACTACTCACACTGGCACTGCCACATATGAAGGATGCCAATCCCCAAACGGTTATAACAAGCGACAGGATCTTGAATCCGCTCATCGGATCTTTCAACAATATAACGGCAGCGATGCTTGTAACGGGCACCCTCACGGCATTCAAGACACCGGCGAGGATGGTCGAAGACAAGAAAAGCACCGCGGTGCCTCCGAGGACTCCCAACTGGAAAGTTATGGCGGCCCATATCATAACCAAGTAATATGAGCTCTTACCCCCCTTGAAAGTTCTTGCCTCATCCGCCATTCCTTGAAAATCATGATTCAAGGCGACACCGATTGTTGTGAGTACGAAAGCGATAGAAGAAACCATGACCTGTTGCTCCAACACCACATGGAACGATCTTCTTCCGAGATACTTGATGAAGACGAGCTCCGAGAGAGCGAAGATGAGCCCGTGGAGTGCGGATCCCAAGACGTCCCACATGAAACCCATGATGTATTGGCTATTGGTGACATTGCCATATCGGTCTGAATTCGAGTCCAAAGCGATTATTACCATGGCTGCTGAAATTATCACGATGCCATTGATCATAGACAAAGTTAGTTTGTTCTTGACTAAGAGGTATCCAAATAGTGAAGAGAACACCAAAGATGACGATGCCAGAAGAGACGAGGTCGACGCAGGTAGGTAGGCATAAGCATAGGCATACATGAGATTGTCAGCAGCGCTTAAGAAACCTAAGACTAAATAAGAAAGAGCGAGCTTTACGTTTAGAGGCGTTGGGGAAACTTTGCAGATGAAGTACGTTAAGAACAAGATGAGCGCAGTCAAGGGCCATCCGGCGACGGCCACCCACGAGATGATCCATTTGCTTTTGCCGCCGTTTGTGTAATAGACACGGGAAAGAAGGCTCGAAGCAGGGAAGGCTGTGAGCATCAATCCGCCACTCAGAAGCAAAAGAATCCAATGCGAGATCGGTTTGCTTTTATATGCTTCCCAAGCCCTGCTTCTAGCAGCAGATATTTGGTCCCAGAAATTTGGAGACGGTTTCTTGGGTGATCCCTCTTCCATTCTTGTCCCCTACCATAGAAATTAAGTGGCATGAGTAAAAAGTATGCTCATACAAAATGCTAAATCAATAAAAGTTGCATGAGTTAAGGGTCTTGAACATTTCTGTCTTTAATTTCGAAGAGTTAATCAAACTTCATCCAACTACAAGAGAAGAACACCACCCCTAAAGGAACGCATGAAGAGTAGAGTCTATTGTTGCAGTAAACAACCTGATTCACCACCTTTCACTTGAATTCAATCATTTGGAAAACAACAAATAGCATGCACGGTTGCAGTATGGAGGAGCGATCCAGGGCTCCTATAAGAAAGGATCACCAGACGAGAATCGGATTATTGGAAGTTCAAGTGGCTAAATGAAGCAGCTACTTCTGGAGAGTTTACTCGACAGCTGACAATCGCCACCATATCTTGTGGAAGAATTCAAGTCATGCATCCTCAAGAGAGGATTAAGAAAGGAGTCGAAATTCCCGTCTCCCAGGTAATTTCAAGCAAGCCGAGTACTTCCTCGGTCTAACAAAATGAGCGAAACAAAGTTGTGATATTTCTGATATACTGAAGATCACATGTTTTTTTTTTGACAGCAAAAAAAGGTCCAAAATCTCTCTTTTTATTCTCAGAGGAGCCAAAGCATCTCCAACTTTTGACAGGAAACTGACCAGAACTCATTAAAACATAACTGTAAAAGCTGTTTCCATCAATTACACAAGATTGCAGGAACCAAATATTCCATGAATCTAGCATAGCCTCTTCACCAATCGTTCCCGCAAATCACAGCATAATCAGACACGGCATCAAACCATTTCCCAATACGTGGAGGTCACAACTAACAAGCGACAATAGTTTCTCTCCAGAATCAATCACGAGTTCTTGGAAATTAAGAATCAATTCAACTAAAGGAACTAAACTAAATTCTGAAAGCATCTCGTTCTGTCGTTCATGCCGATCATCCTCGCAGGAACAAACAGATGATTCAGCTCCATATCAGAACTAGCGAGAATTGCTTAAAGAACAACCAAAAACAAAAGCTTTTTGTTCTCTCTCTCTCTTTCAGTCAACCCAAGAAATCACAGGAGAAGAAAAACCCATCAAAAACACAAGAAATTACGAACTGGGTCGAAGAATCACATGACAAAGAGAGCAAAGGGGTTCAGAAGACACTCGCCTCGTGCGAAAGCGAGAGAGACATAGAGACACGCCAATTCAACAGTCTCGTCGACTGAAAGCCTCGAAGATCTAGGAACCAGGATCGCTATGAATGTTTCTCCTTCGTTTTTGGATGCTGTTGAATCGTGTGCTCGGGGTTAGAGACGAGTAGGTGGGGGGTCCAGCACGGTGCCAGTCGGTGGGGGGAGGAGGTTGGTGATGGCGGTAGCAGGCTGACCGAGTGGGCAGCATTCATTCCAATTCCCAAGCCCCTCAAGTTCGACCCTTTTGACTTTCTTGAGTTCCCATTTGCCAAGCCCGCGAGATCAGTGGAGTTTTTATATGAGGATTGACGCGTGCAAGTAGAGGTAAAGAGGGGATTTCGTCACGTTTTTGGAGTTCTGCCGAGATGGTCCGGATGAAAGAAAAAACGGTTTCACGGGCAAGATCCTTGGTCGGTTGTTTTTACGACAATCGTGCTTTTGTTGGTGGTTGTAAAATGAAGTCATGTCCTAATCTAGGGGCGAAAAATGCGAAGGGAAGCCGTGAACTGATTCTTCTCGCCCTGGTGTTTCTCTAAAAAATCCCTCCTTTCCTTTTTGTTGGGCTAAGGCAAAACTCGCTAGGCGGTGAATGTATGGAAGCCAACTCTTTTCGCTTTGCATTTGCCTTCCATGAATGTGTGCCGCTTGCAATGTTTGGCATATGTAGTAGTATTAATCTTGTGATTTATTAGCAAAATAGAGTTATTCGTTTTGTCAGCGGTGCTTCAACTCTAGGGTCATGGTCATCAAAATCGATGAGTTGATCTTAAGTCTTAAATATCAAAAAATCAATTTTAAAGATTCCCGCGGAATCAATAATTCCATCTAAAGCCTTATTGATAAAATCAAAGATTATATGCAGTTGCGAATTGGGAAATAAATCCTAATTTAGAGATGTGTCTATCCCTCATGGATATGCACATTAAATATTAATTGACATGTATTAGGCTATAAAATATTCAAATCAAATTTAGATAAAATAATTACCTAAGTAAAATTGCCAAATTTGAGCTCAACGGAACCGGCTCGATGGATGACCGGAAAGGGTTGCGGCACTCGACGGTGGAGAGGGCTTGTGGCTCGGTGAGGATTACGTCGGTGTTGTCGGACACAACCGAAAGTCTTCAAGTGAACCTTATTTGCTGAACGTCCCCTCCTCGGATTGCCTCCAATTATTATATTTTAATACAACTCCTTTGACCGCCGTTTGGAGCTATCCTCTTAAGCTGCAGGGGCACAAAACAATTTACTGCAAAGGTCGCCAAGGGGCATTTGGTTGTGACGCAACACCAACAGCGTCGTCGATCGTAGGATGGAGAAGCTACAGGTTTTTCGGTGCAAGATCACGAATAGCTTTGTCGTCACGACGCGGGTCTTCTCAGATCAGCACAAGTAGCAGGGACGCCCCAGATAAGTGACAGCAACAACGTCGTCCACGTTGGTACTGGAAGGAGCGGCACGGACTGAAAGCGGCAGCGTCTTACTTGAGTCAGGCGCGGATGGAAGCTCGGCGAGGATCAGCGAGCAATAACTCGGCACGGACAAGGCTCGGGATGACGATTGGAGCAGCAGCACGGTGGAGCAGCAATCTCGGTCGTCTCTAGCCAGGGAAATGGATCATGAGCGGCAACGATTCGGGTTTGCGGCGGCGGCGCAAGCAGTGGAACGCCAGCAAGACTCAGCAGCGTCGGTGTGAAGCTCGCAGCAAGAAAACAACGTCGGGCTGTGGAGATGGAGATAGGGGAGCTCAGTCGCGGTCCTCTGGGGAAGAAGACGACCCACTCCTCCTTCCTTTCTCTCTCTCTCAATGTGCCGTGTATTCAATGTATTGTTGCCACCCCTTTTTTTTTGTTTCCATGGTTTTTCTTCTTTGATAAGCCAAGCAAGGTAAGAGTCGAAGCGCATATCTTTCTTTCCTTATTCTAAATATACAAATATATTTGACTTGATTTCATCCATGCCTATGAGGATGCCTAAAGATGGTCTCAAATATATTTTCACGTTGACCGATTCCGTTTTCCTCCTCAAAACCTGCCGATCTTCTTTCTTTGATTTTCTTGGTCCGCACGTTTACATCTATTAGCTCGATCGAATCACCTCCATGTATATACTCCTAAAATCTTCCCAAATTCAACTGGGTAATGCAATCTTTCCGAGTGTGGCACCGACGTGCAAAAATTTCAACCCTAATAATGAACGGCTTGACTGAATTCTTTTAGTTCATGGGCTTAGTCTTTCATTTGAGTCCACCTGCCGCCAGTCCGGATTAAAATGTAATTAATGGAAATTTGAACAATGTAATAAATTAATTAATATTTTTGCTAGGGATTGGGGTCGATCCCTAATTTCTATGCGATTAATAAACGACCGGGTCGCCAAAATTTAGGTGTCAACAATGTATGAGATTATTTACATTTTATATTACTGAAGATTTCAAATACTAATGTATATACAATCCCCCTTTTAGTCACTAATGATTAGTAAGTCTCCGTATTAGGTGACGCTATAGTGCTTCCATTGCACATCTATATCACCCGAAGATAGAGTAATAGCTAGCACATATTTAGGCCTATGGAATTGATATGTCTACGATTATGATGGAATTCAAATGGGCGCTCAAATCGAGCGATATTGTATATAATGTAATCATTATCAATTTCATGCAATAATTAATCGTAAGATTATTCACTTTTTTCGATTAAATTTTAGGATTTGCTCCGGTGGCCATCGTCTCCTTGAGTTGGGAGGTTCGAAACCCAATTCGTCTAAGTAAGGAGGGCTCTACGGGTTCAAGATATTTCTCCAATTGGGCCCGCTGGGGCCCACTAAAACTCCTTGCTAAAGAACTTCAAAGTCCAGGAATACATCTGACCCATAAAAAAAAAAAAAAAAAAAAAAAAAAAAATAATAATTAGAAAGGAAAGAAAACAGAGGGTGTTTAATACAGTAAAAGCCCAAGTCAAAGGCCTCGCTAGTAAGCAGCCATGTTTGCCGTTTAATTAAGGGTAAAAGAGAAGGGGAGGGAAGAAGTCAACCAAACTAACGGCAGCGATCCCACCACGCCTCGCATGACCCGGACCACCCCCCCAACCCCTTATATATATATAAATATATATAAAATATATATTATTTAAAAAAGGCTATTTTTTTTAATTAATAATCATAAACATTCATTCATTTCAGCAGTGAGACCACCTGAGTCAAACACAGGTCAAAAGGACAAATGTCCATTCTTCCATTCTCTCTCTTCACTTGTTGTTCAGTACAAGGCGGTCCTTTTTCCACCTTGAAGCTTCGCCAACGCAACCCCGATATCCCCCAAAACCCTCCCTCCCTCCCCAGAAGCTTCTCGCTTTCTCTCTCTACCCCACCTTTTCTCTCTCTAGCCTCTGGTTCGGTTCGGAGTGCCTAGCGCATCGCGCTCTGCCGTCGGCGGCGGCTGCGGCGGCGGCGGCGGCGAGGTAGCTCCGTCCCCCGTTCCGATCGGTGTGGAGAGAGAGCTCGAGCGCCGGTCCCCCCCGATGGAGGACCGCGGCAGCGACAGCTCCGATGCCCTCCAGACCGACGATGAGACGACGGAGGAGTCGGAGTCGGAGTCCGAGGAGGAGCGCCTCCGCGACCTGCAGGAGTTCCGCGTCGCCCGGCTCGGCGAGCCCCGCGGACCCCCGCCGGCGGCGGCAGGCGGCGGGCGGCTGGAGGCGGCGAGTTTGTGCGCGGGTGGTGAGTTCTCTCCTCCTCCTGCCGCTGCTGCTTTCGGGATCATCCCGGTTCTCTGTTCTTCGTTTTCGTTGCGTTTATGCGGCGGCTTGGGTTTGGTAGTGAGGCTGAGTCGGTGGGCTTTTGTGTTGTTGATTTATGGCAGGTTCGCATGCGATCTCTGCGTCGAGAGAGGAGCCGGAGGTAAATGTTCTCTCTCGGTGATTCCCCCTCGCTCATTTCATTTGTGGGTTTCGGCTTGATCTTCGAATGTGTCTGTTGAAGTTGTGAATGATGATGGTTTTGGTTTCTCGAAAGTGGGCTGCTTTCTAGCTGATAGCTATAGATTTGTCTCTGCTGGTGTAGATGCCAGTTCTAGCTCTCTATGGGAATTAAAAATGACTGTGGGGTTTGAATTAGCGTTTGACCGTCTACGTTTAGTCAAGTTTGACCAGGTTCCCTTTCTGATTCATATTTTATTTGGCACATTCTGCATTCGAGCTTGTTGTCCGGGTCGCTTTGTTGATACGCAACAATCGGTTTGTTTATTTATCTTTTTCTTTTTCGCTTTCGATTTTTGATTAGGAAATGAGTGTGAAGACCTTTGCGTAACTTTGGTGTCTAGATTAAAATTTGTAATTAGGTGAATTATTATATGTTTCATATCTTAAACGGAATATGTATGTGTGAGCTTTTTATGCATGGCTTGCACTGTCACTCTGAGGAGGTAGTTCTAAGTTTGCAGACTGCCGAAAGCATGAGTCACATCAAAAGCAGATCTGGATTTATGGAAAGATCAGGCTGTCAGGGCTGTTGTTGTTTATGTGGATCTAGGCATGTCTCCCATTTTAGATGAAGCCTGGAAATTTATGCTCGAATTCAATTCTAGAGGAAGCCTGAGAGGCAGTTTAAGTTGGCTAGTGTTGTTGACTAGGTTTACTGAAATTTGGGTTTGAAGACACATATACTCCTGCATAGTTTCAGATGCATCTTAAGTCGTGACAGCTCTTTTTGATGTTTTGGCTTTAGAGAAGCATTGTAGCCAAAATTATATATGTTCAAAGGGGAATCATAATGTTATTGGTTGTTAGGCTCTGCATATTAACAGGGTTTGTTATTACGTGTGCTTAGGGATCAATCACTGCTAGGTAGTGTAAGATGAATTGGAATGTTAAAAGGGATTAGATCCAACCAAGGTTAATGCTTACCTACACTTACATTTTGTTGTCAATTGCTTAGCTAGAGCTATACTTATTGAAGATTTTGACTTTCGTATGTGAAAAAAGAAGGAGGGTGAGGGCATATATGGCTTAGGTGTTTCCTGCTTGAGGTTCCTGCTATTAGCTCGTTGAACTTTTCACTTCATGGATTTTTCCTTGCATCTCATCATGGCCATTCGCAGTTCATTTGAGATAGATTTATGATCAACTGCTGTGAGATAGATTTTTCCTAGCATCCGTTTCCGTTAATCACTTCCCTTTAGGCAAGGAAAAAGTACAAGATAGTTCCCCCAATTATAGGAACCAGAATCTAATGTAACCTTGAAAGTTCATCTCAACTCCGGCATATTGTGGGCTGATGTTTTGTTTTGTGAAATCGGTAAGGTTGTATGTTTGCATGTGCTGCCTGTATCAAAATCATGATAGAATAAATTTCTGTTTGGTCTCTAATTAGTCTGGATCTTATTTTTTCTCGTGTATTTCATTTCCTCTTCTTTAGGAGCGAGCTAATCAGTCGAATGGGGAACTTGGATCTGACATCACGGGTGAGGCAGCAGAAACTTACTCGAGGAACCCACGTGCCGTTTGTCCATCTATTTCATCAGGACTGTCGCTAGTCTCTGTTTCTCAGTCCATTTCATCAGTTGCCAGTTCGACTCCTCTAGACCATAAACTGCCACCAACTACAAAGGTCACAGATTCATGTACTGTGCGTTCTAAGGTACGGAATTCTTCTGATTGTGGAACTACATCTGCTGTGAAGGCATCTGGAGGAGATGGGTACAATTGGAGGAAATATGGTCAGAAGCAAGTTAAAAGTCCTAAAGGTTCCCGAAGCTACTTTAGGTGCACTAATTCTGACTGTTCTGCCAAAAAGATCGAGTGCTCTGATCTGTTGAGCCAAACGATAGAGACTGTTTATAGAAGTTCACATAATCATGATCCACCTCAGAAAGTCAGAGATGGGCGGCAAAGGAGTCGGGTCAAGTCATCCAGAATCATTGTGGAGAGTGAGGTTGCCAAACATCCGGTAAGAATGCTTCCTGAATCAGATCCATCTGTAGCTTCAAGAGAACAGAAAAATGAATTACCATCGTCAGTTCCTGGAAGAGAAATACAAAAGGCAAATGGCTTTGATGTAAATTATGGAATCGTGGCCAAGCAGGGGAACGACAATGATCCAGAGCTGAAGCCGAGGCAAGTCGATCATATATTAGTCTGGATCTTATGTACTGAGCATGGTTAATGTAGTTTGTGTTTTGGCTCTTATACCTTTTGCTCCTTGTTTTGATCTCTAGGGGGAAGAAAAATAGGTTGATTCGCTCGAGTTCTCCCTTAAAACCTGGGAAGAAACCGAAATTTGTTGTGCATGCTGCGGGTGACGTTGGGATATCTGCTGATGGATACAGATGGCGCAAGTATGGACAGAAAATGGTTAAGGGAAACCCTTATCCGAGGTATGTGCTTATGTGTTGAAAGGTTCTTTGAGAGTTAATATCGTCTCATCTGAATTGGCAGAGAATTCTATACAACTTAAACACTCTCTAGTGTGTGGATTCGCTAATCAACTTTGTTGGGATTGTGCTTGTCACATGAAATAAATTCCAGGAACTACTACAGATGCACCTCTGCTGGATGCCCTGTACGTAAACAAGTCGAAACAGCAATAGACAATGCTAGTGCCGTTACAATAACTTACAAGGGGATACATGACCATGATAGGCCAGTGCCCAAGAAAAGGAATGGCCCACCAAGCGTCCCTTTGATCGCAGCTGCTTCAGATTCGTTGCACAGCACACCGATCAAGAAGTCAGATGGATTGCGAGATCACACTTCATCAACGCAGTGTTCAGTGGACTCAGAAGGAGAGTTATCAAGCCAGGCCCTAGACTTGGGAGGTGAGAAGGCGATAGAATCAGCTAGAACTCTTCTGAGCATCGGTTTTGAAATCAAGCCCAGATGAACGTACGCTCATGACTGGTGCAGAAGGTTTAAGCTTGTGCTCTTGTTAAAAATGACTAGAGACGGTTTCTTCGGCTTTTTACTTCACCGCTTTTGCTCTGTAATTTGCTTCGGTTATTATGCCAGTCTTCTTTGCATAGTTTTACGCACCTGGTCTTTGTTTTACACGAGTGAGTGGTGGATCTCCATCGTAAGACTGAAGGAGAAGAGATGATGAATGCCGAGACGGTTCCCTTGCAAACAAGCCAGCACATACGTTCAGAAGTGTTGTCATAGCTGAACAAGATGTCGTACCAGTCGTACCAGCCAGCATATCCGTTCAGAAATGTTGTCATAGCTGAACAAGATGTGGTACGACGAGGTGAAGTCGGCCAGATCTAGGCCTTGTGACACAAGGTTCAATATGGCCCAGGTGAATTTCTTTGCAGGGTGTTACAAGTTACTCTCGGTTGGTAAATTGATAAGGGAATACACTGCTCCCACTAGGCATAGTATGCGGTCCAAAAACAGGCAACGCTTGAAGTAGCATTGTTGTTTTCATTGGTAATTTACAATGCACGAATCGAATTGGACAAATTTCCACTGACAGCCAATATCAGAAGTCATCGTCTTAGTTACATAATATAATGGGGCCCGACCGTATGTTGTCCTCCAGGTACAGACGAGTAAACGGGGAATCCATTCCTGTCCAATAGAACACGGGCAGGCGTCTCGGGTCCTTGGAATCTAAATTTCATTACTCCCGACCGGTCGGTACCAAAATAAATCAGCTGTCTGGCGTGCAATGAGCTGGTCAGGCGACGAACGGCAAAACCCATACCAACCAACCAAACCAACCCCACTTCATAATTGTAAGACAACAAATCAGATGGTGACCGATCTTAAAAAACATGGGACATGGTCTTTTACTAATATATCACGACCTTCAATGAAAACTACCATCATCTTCCTTGCTATTCCAAAAAGGCTTCCTTCCATCATTGCGTTTTACCATGAAATATTTGTTTTCATTACTCTACAAGCAACAAAAATCCACGATCGATACGGTTCATGAAATTTTATACACATACATATTGGTCGTCATTAGGCCAAAACGGCCAGAGTACCTACATAAGGAGGGGGTCAAAGATCCGTTCAACATTCGAGATCTGGCCTCAGGGCTATGTACGTCACAATTCCTCAGAAAAGTCCAAATCATCCATGGCTGCGGATAATTCACGTTCACTCGGATCGTCAACTTTATTGTCACGGACACTTTCCGTGGCGCAGGCCTCTTCCTTGCCTTCTGCGGCGGAGATGCACGCCTGGAACCTAAAGCAGCTGATGAGATGATCGTTCGTTAGGCCCGCTGCTTGCATGAACGAGTAGATGACCGAGGGCCCCACGCTACGGAAGCCCCGCCTGACCAGGTCCTTGCTGATCACATCCGCTTTTGGAGATTTCACCGGGACTTGACGAGGGTATCGGAATTTACTAATTATGGGTTTATGGTTCACGAAACTCCATATGTACTTGTCGAATGAACCAAACTCTTCTATGACCTGGCATCAACAGAGCCTACAAAGAGTTAGTCGCAACAACATTGACAGCGGTCATTAGCTATAGTTATATTACTTAATCATAACACAGACTTTGTTACATAGTTGATTCTGAGTTCACCAGTTAAGCAAGACGTACATTAGTCGTCAGGAAACCTCGAATTCAGAGAGAGAGAGAGAGAGCGATCAGGCTGTACGGAATGGTTTGTCTTATCTAGATCAATCAGATTTAGGAGGGATGAGGACCCCAAGTCAACAACTTGCACCTAATCAATAATGATAGGAAGATCACTAAAACTCCACTAGAAGACACTTAATTGCTTGTCAGATAGAAGACAAAATGCCTGGGGTCCCAAATAGTATGAGTAGCACGGACCAACGGGGACATATGCTTGAGGATATTGATGATAGAAATCCATTCCCACTTGCAAAAAAGGACGATTAGGAGAAATGTTAACAGCTTGCAACAGATAATTAAGCCGCCAACTAATTGAGCACCATTGACTTCAGAAGCATAATCGCATTTTAAGTGGATAACCCATCAAATTCATCCATCTCAATCCATGAAGGCAGTCTGCGAAATAGAAATGAAAGCGCTAATTAACCTTGGTTATTTGACGAGCATTCTCAAAGATGGCGCGCAATTTTAATTCTGATAGAAGTGAGCTCGCAGGACTTCCTGGTGCTCCCATCTTCTTCTCATTCATCTTGGAAACAGCGAGTGGGTCAAAGTCAGCAAAGACTTCTCTGCATGAAGAAACACACCATACGACAACATAGAATGGTCAAGTAGTAAGCAGAGAGTATGGATATGAGGACCAAGACATTGACTGTTCTAAAACAATTTTGCTAATGCAGAAAGAAATTATCAATTTGATGTAACTTAGAAAAGCACCTGAAAGTGTGTCTTTTGCTCAGAATGGCAGGCCATGCAAGTTCACAGAGGGCGCCAGAAAGGACAAGAAGCTCAAACAATTTCCTGCATGTGGACAACAATATAATGCGAATCAGCTGTCAACAGAATCTTATGGTAGGTGTCCAACGTCATGCCAAACCAACAGAGCAGATGTCCACTCAACATTTGCATCTACACATACCTATCATCATGCACCGGAACTCCCCATTCTTCATCGTGGAAAGCAGCATAGCAAGGCTCTGTTGGAGAATTGAAAATCGATTAGCATCTCATACCACAATGCCTAGGCAAAACTCCATAACTACAGTGGATCCATTAACATTAAGGAGCTTCTCATGAAAAAAGGAAAGGATGGAGGACTACAGGCACGGAAAATTTAACACACTGGTGAATTGAAGTGAACTATCTCATCTAGTCACACCACAAGAAAAGTAGTCAAATAAGGATTGTAATAAACCTAATGCATAAGTCAAGTCTCCCTTACATATCCCCGAACACAGTCAAGAGATACAAGTGAAGACAGAAGCATTCCATTCCAACCCTCCAGAGAAAATTTTGAATTTGTCCCATCTTTACAGTCAGCACAACCAAAAGAACAATTAGTTTCTAAAGCCAAAATAACAAAAAGATGATTATGCCTGAAGGGTGTAGGCCATCAGAGTTTACCATAGTTAAATACCCATTCAATCAAAGAAAACGGTCATGCTAAAGGCTAAATCAGATATGACATCTCTTGTTTGGATATTGCAATGGAAAATACAAGGTGTAACATCATAGTGCATGGTAATAAATTATAATACCTCCATTTCGCAACTGGGTGAAAGAAAATTCCTCCCAGTCCCTATAAGCCTTTGATATAGTCAAAATGGGTGCATTTTTCCCCCTATTAATCTATGCTGCCAGATTTCACAACATCACCAACCCTCGTAATTTACCAGAAAATTTTATCCTCAGCTAATGCTACAATGGTTGGTAAACAAGAAACAGGGAACGATCCATTCTGATATGCATGGAAAAGAAAGCAAATATCAATTGCTTAACGATGTTGTTTAATGACAAGCCCACTATACATCAGTTACAAAAGATACTTTATGTAGTAGCTCAAGGGAATTAAATTCATGATTCACTCAATCTCAAGCGAAGAAATGGTACTTGCATTTTAGGATAGTTCTAGGCAGATGCATGGGCCTATTGATGATGATCTTGCAATGATAAGCAACCTCTTGGCTGATATCTGAATAACGGCTTCTTAAGCATGGGAGAAATTTATTGCTCAATATTGGCTAGTTCTAATACACAGAGACACCATCGATTGAATTAGATTAATGACAGACAAAACATTGCACAGTGATCTTTCAAAGTGCATACATTTCAGAACAATTACAGACTCTTTTTTAAGGTTCTCCATCAAATGAATGAGCACGAGGACTCAATACTGATGGACCTTGTGATATGTATTGTCTATTGGATAGATGACATTTCTCAGTGAAATGAATTCGGCAGGCTTACTCTAACCCCATTGATGTATCATCATAAGACAAACATAGATCAGCAAGAGGTACAATGCTTTTTGCAAAGTTAAGCACATACGAGCTCTATGCAATTCCTGAACTACCAAAGAATTGAGAATGCATGCACCTGTATTTGGCGTCACCCAAGCGCAAGTCTTTTTTGCCTGTGGACCTAATGGAGGTGGAGAATCTAAACTGCCATCAGAAACAACACTCCTCGGCTTCGAGACAACAGGCTTTCTTCTATATCCGACACTGCTTGATCGAATGAGCCTTCCAGTAGATGCCCGACTATGAAATGACTCCGTAGAGGCATCAGATGAGCAGGACGCATTCAAGGACGAGTTAGAATGCAAGAGCTGCTCGTGCCGCCGAAGTACAGAGGAACCATTAGTAGGAAGCAACTGGGGAGACGACGAAGCAACTGCTGCAAATTGAGAGGCCTTCTTTCCCTCCGGAGTTCTAAACTCATCAGGTGACTTATCCTTCTTTCTCAATGGCTTCGAACTGGGTTTCCGGGCACTCAGAGAACTCGCCTTGTTGCCAGTCGGACCCAGTACAGGTCTCATCTCCGAATCAGCCACATTCATCGATCTCACTCTGGGTGCTCCAGACATGAATACACACGAAACCTCCTCAAAACTCGTAATTCCGCTTCTTGCCCCAAAATCACCAATTTCATCCACTTACCTGAGCTGGTGGGTTAGCTCACATTCACGAAGAGGAGTACAGCAAACCCACCAACATTATCCACTAAAACCCCCATCTTGCTTATGCTTACCACTCGACAAATCAGCTCGTTCACCGTGAACACGGATGACGACCCGGGTTTTCCTCCTCCAGCAACATCTAATTACCAGAACTCTACGCTATCGACTCAGATCTCCTGCTCTAAGCCTTCAGAAATCCACAAAACCGCACCGACCCACTTTCAAGAACCCACATTAGCAGTCATCAATTCATACAAAACCTCCAAATCAGCTCGAAACACCCAAGAGGAGATGCTACAAACCTTCAGGAGATCTCAAAGTGCGCGAACCATTTTCCACTGAAGCGAGGGGAATTGACGAGCACCCACCACATCAGCGAGCAGGTTCCACGGTTTCTTGAAGAAACATTCAGAAATGGAACCGGGAGGAGCCTTGAAACGCGGAGATTCCTTCGTGCATTGCAAGGAGAGAGAGAGAGAGAAAGAGAGAGATGGGCTCTGCCAAAAGAGAGAAAAAAAAAAAGGGAGGATGGTTTTGAAACTACGCCCTCTCGCTTTCAGCGACTGACCACCACTCCGACCACTTGGATAATTAAAGCTGACAACTTTCGCTGCAATCTTCCACGCTTTCTCCTTCTCCCTTCCTTTCGAAAGATGGGAGCTTTTTCCCTGGGGAAATGCTGGAAGAAATGGGGGAAGCTTCCGACGATCGAGGGGGAGATGGGTATGGATCCACGCGTGATTCGCGAACCAAACCCAGTTGCGTTGCGTGTAGAGAGAGAGAGAGAGAGAGAGAGAGTGAGTGAAGAAGAAGAAGAAGACCAGGCTCGTGCTGAAGCGACGGGGAGAGGCGGTGGCGCCACTGCTTTACCGGCTATTGCCGGTTGGGCTGACCACGCTTGCTTTTTCTCTATCTTGCCCATCCATCTTTGGTATTGCTGGAGAAATTTAGCAATAGATATTATATAAATGTGTGTGTTATAAGTCTTTTTTGGCCAAATTTCAAAATTTGTTTTGTGGGTTGCTCTATTTAAATAGTAGATGAGCAAGGGCCTATCAATAATTTTCTTAGGTTTGTCTAATGTTGGGGTATCTATCTCATAATTTATATGGACCGATAAAATTGGATTCTTATGATCAATACTCCTAATTTTTTTCTTTACATTTTTCTTCTTCAGAAAGAGGGAATACTCTCTTAGTATTTAATGTATGAAACATTTTAAAGACTTGCTTCAGTCCAAGTGGGATATATGTGTGTATATATATATTTATCATAAGTCTTTTTTGGCTAACTTTAATTTTTTTTTGGTGGGTTGCTGTAATCAAACAGTAGATGGAAAAGGGCTTGTCAGGTTTGTCCAAATTGACATCGGAGAGCATGATGCTGTGTAATGATTGCCTCGGGTCGTATGTTATAGATTGCACATCATGATTCTGTGGAGGAGTCATTCAACTGAAATCAATGCTTATACCAAAGCAAAAAGGGCTCGATACATGTGTATGTAGCTGGGGTCAACATTTTTATTTTTTATAATAAGGGTATTGATTATGGCTCGCAGAATTCATTATCTTTGTCTCTTCGAATTTCGGAGATAGGGTTACGGCATTTAGAGGGCAATCTTTTATTTTCTAGGGCAATTCTTAGTGCACGCCGAATTTTATTCTCTCTCGAGTAACTCATTCGATTAATTTTGCTGCACTTACATTTTGCATGGCTCGATTTTGAGAATTCTAAATTTACGGTCATATTTTAATTAATGATAATATATCGTATTGAGATTAAGGAATTTGTAAGTAATTAATTCTTTTGGTCCTAAAGGTTCTACACACCATGAAATGCTATTTGATACTTTATGTTTGTCTTTGTCATGGCAAGGGAAGAAATAGTACAATTGATTTTGAAGGGCTCTTTGGTTCAAGCAAACCTGCAAGCACCACCGCACCAAGGAACTCTACTCAGGCCAACGTTGCTAATTTTTTTTTTTTGGACCATCACACTTCAAGTCCAACATATGTATAATATACTAGAATTGAGCTCGAGTGATGCACAAAATATAGCAGAGAGTGAATTAGTAATAAATTATAATATCTCTCAAATGCGCTTGAAATATATGAAGGACAAACTATTGAGAAGCAACCCTCTTTTTATCTTATTACAGTCATTATAATTACTATTTCAACATTGTATGACTACAAAATCATTGCAAAATCAAGCAAAATAAAATGATCAAAAAAGGAATTGTTCAGACCAAGAAACACATCTATTTTGCTTATACCATTTTATACTCGAAACAAGGTAAACAATTGATTGATCAGATAATCTTTTTAAGGTAACTTTTTTACAAAGATTCTTGAGTATCCAGTGGTAAGAGAAAAACGGCATTTCATGAACTCATATAAATTGAATTGTCAAATATAGTTCTAAATACCGCATTAAGTAAGACTATAAATGTCTAGAAAGGCCCATATAATTATTCTATACTAGAAAGATTCACAAATTATGAGCGTAGATAAGGATTAAAATAAATTCATATCGAGATTTTTGTTCGTTACTTGGACTTTCCATAATGTTTCTTGTAGGGGAGTCATTTTTTTCTTCCAAAAGAGTAAATAATTCATCAAACTTTTAATTTCAAATTCGTCAGACAAAAAATCAATTTCCAGTTGAATATCTTTTCCTTATTGCATGGCAAAAATTCATGTCAACAAATAATTATCTCCTATGCTATAATTACATATTACATGTATATTGTTGTATTTTGGTTAAATCAAGTCAAATCTAAAATGTGATAAATACACACACTCACTTTCTTATTAATAATTGAGAGTGCAACACAACGATCATTTTGAAATTCATTTGGAAACAAATCATGTTCACTTATTTGATCGTTTGAGTGCATCCACATTGAAGGACATATCAGTCTTGAAGAAATTTTGTTAATCTAATTTCCAATCGTAGTTATGGAATGGACAAAAAAGAACAACCGTAAGAGTTAAAACTCTTAACAATTGTTCAAGCATTGGACATAACTTTAATAATCTAAAAATAACTCACAACCTCTAATGCAAGAAAGAAAAGAAAAGGCAAAAAGTATGGAAAAAATTGACCTACCAACTCTCCACCAAGATAAGAAAAAGAAAGCATGGAAAAATGTGGATTAAGCCACACCCACCACATTGTCAGCGGCCTGGCTTATTCCTTGGGATTTTTAGGGGATCCCTAGGATATAACCCCATACCCGGTGGTTTACCCTGCACGGGCTTGGGGAGCCTTTTAAGGATCTGCTCGGGTCTGCAAAATACCATTCCTTATGCATTCACATTAATATATACAGAAGTATTCCATTTCTGACTTCGGAAAAAGAAAAGCCCTACCCTTGTTGGATTTGGAAAACCAGACCCAATGTCTTTCTCTGCAACTCTGTCCAACAAATGATGGATTTGTACTTTGGGCTCTGTCTAGTTTGGTCTTCAAGTCTTATCTAATGCTAACGATCCTTTCATTTTTCATAGGATAAGAGTTCAACTCAAAGCTCTATCTCAGCCACTGCATACCGGGGTGCTCAATCCTATTGCAGGCCCGCATTGCCAAGAAGATTGAGAAGGATGAAGCCTTTTCTTGAATCCAAATGCCAAGAAAAAAGATCGCTTATTGTGCTCTTGGAGGTGAAATAGTGACATACTTGTCCAATAAAACGACCAATTCAATTACGACGGTTGATCTTTTGGACTTGTTATGTTCTTGAAGCTCGTGTACCCAAACTCTTACTTGAATGAGAATGCTATAAACTCTTTTTTGATCAAAAAAAAAGAAAAAATTATGACGGTTGATGGCTTAAAGTCCCACGTGAACTTCACACTCATTGGCCACTGTAATTATGTTGTAGGCCATCGACATCTTTTCTAGTGTAATATCTCCTTCAATGTGTAAGACTCAATTTGACATTTCGTTACGATAAAGCTTCGTATCGCATGTCGCTTTGATAGTAACTTTTTAAGATGTATTACTTTGATGTCAAGTTTCGTACAAATCGAGAATTCTGAGTTCACATCATTCGGATTACAAGTCGCCCAAGAAGGATAAAGTCTAAACACTGAGGTGACTCCCTGCATTATTGAAGGAAAAAATGTTGCAAGCCTAATGTCAACATCCACTGAGTATAGCTTGATCTTGACGTTGTAAGTTGACAGGCGACGCTAACATTTATGGATAATTAAGATAAAGAAAGGGAACTTCGAGAATTAAATAAAAATAAGAGCCAAACTAAACTAATTATCATGCAACTAATGAAGCATAGTCTCCTATACCTTGTCACATTATTAGACAAGTATACATTTAACAATGCTTCTGATCCAAAAAAGTAGACAAAGCAGAACATCGGTGTGGTTAGCTTACAAATATGCTAAAAGCTAGAAGAGCTTTTGTTGTCATGGTACACATTATTAAATAATATGGTACATTTTATTTAAATCTGACTTTATTAACAGAACATGTATAATATGATTTTTCAAGATAAAAAGCGTATTTTATTATATGTGCTGACAGAAAAATGTGTATAATAAGAGTACTTATATAATTTTTACAATGCGAGTCTCTATTTTTGTTGGAAAAAACCACAATTTATTAGGATGAAAGCCAAAAAAAAAAAAAAAAAACATTGTAGACGTGAGATGAAAGATGAAAAATTAGAAATTAGAAGAGCTTCTTGAGACCGAATGCATCTTGCTACTGTTATGCCATCCATTTATGCCGATGAATCGTCTCTAAAGCTCCATTTATTTCATAAAAAATGAATAATTTGAAAAGCATTTTACTAAATACAATCGCTTGAGATAATTTATCAATAAAAAATATCTTTATTATCGATAATAATTTATATCTAGATATCTACGTGGCATGAAAATATTTTTCGTCATCAAAGCTATATAAATGCGTTTTTAAAAAAATATTTTTTAAATCGTTCATTTTTCGTATAATAAAATACAAGATGTTTGTCATTATCGATTCCTTAATAAACGGAAAAGATAAAAGGTGCATGCATGGAGTGCATGCTTGGTGATGTCTACCTTAGCCTCCCCATCTCTCTCTCTGTCGAATCTTGCGTCCTTGGCTTCCGCGCTGCTGCATCGTCGTCGGCGTCAAGCTTCTGGCTTTCCTTCGCCGTCTCGCCCCTGCTGAGCTCAAGGAGGGGGAGGGAAGCTCATGGCTCGCGCCCTCTCTCGTGCCACTCTCGGCCTCACTCAACCTGCCAACGTCGATGTCCCCAAGGTCCTCTCTCAGTGAAGTCGCAATTTTGACCATTCTGGTCTGTTCTTTGCGGGTTTAAAACTGATGGGTCCTTGCGTTTTGTTGATAAAGTCCCTGGCTTTGGGTTGTTCTTGATCGTCCGTATGCCCGGTTCTTCTGAACGAAGTTGTTGACTTTGCTGTGTTTTATGGTGATCGGTGGTTTGCTTGGATTTCCAGTGTCAGAACTCGTTCGTACTGTTATGATTGCTGTTGGTGCGATTGTTTAATGGTACTGAGTCCCTGTTATTTGCTTATGAAATTTCCCTGCGAGAAGATTGCTTTTGCTGCCAAAGACGTTGATGTGGTGGAATGGAGCGGAGACATACTTGCGGTTGGTGTGACGGAGAGGGACATGGCCGAGGATGAGAATTCTATATTCCAGAACTCTATTTTGGAAAGGCTTGACGCACAATTGAGTGGCCTCTTAGCTGAAGCCTCTTCAGAGGAGGATTTTACTGGAAAATCTGGCCAGTCCGGCCATTGGTTCAAAGAGGGTTGCGGGCATTGGTTCAAAGAGGGTCAGCTTGATTGGACTCGGCCAATCAGCTTCAACTCCCACGGCCTTCCGAGGTCTTGGTGAAGCTGTCGCTGCTGCAGCGAAAGCTGCTCAAGCTAGTAATGTTGGCATTGTCCTAGTCTCGTCTGAAGGGTTATCTGCTGAATCGAAGCTCACCACTGCTTCAGCAATGCATCCAGTATAAATTTTAATTAGTAAAGTTTGCTGCTTTTTGGTTTGCATTTGATTGTGCTATGACAATGATCCGAGGCGCCGTCGAAGAACACTTCACGGTAGTTTTGTTTATGAGCTTGTTCGTTTTGTGTAATCCTGCTCATTCAATTTTGAATTAGAAAATCTTATGGCAAATCACTTGTTCACCATCGCAAAATGTGTTTTTGTTGTTATAAACGCGTCCATTTTTGTCTTGAATGACAAACAGGCTTATGAGTTATGACAATTTTATGACTTGGTTTATGGTACATTGATGTACCTTATAAAAATCCAACCACAATATAATTCACCAATGCTGCTCTCGGAGGACTTTGGTAGACTTGATAACTTTGGACTTTGACAGGAGCTGTGCTAGGGATAAATGATGACACTAGGTACAAATCAGACACTAGGAAAAATGACTCTTAAATCTGTGGATATTCTTGGCCTCGGAAGTGGACCTGAACTTGATAAAAAGCTCAAGTATACTGAAGATGTATCTTCTGGTATAATATTTGGATGGGAGCTCATCAATTCTCCTGCCAATGTGCTTATTACTGGTATATACAGCAGCATCCCCTCTTTCATGTTGATTTCCTAAGCTGCATTGTTTTTCCAAACATCCCTTTTTAGCTGCTTGGTGGCACAATAAATGTAGAGTTCTGTTGTTTGTTATTTTGCTTAATTTTCTTGTGATGGATGATCTTCTAATGAAGCTCCCAATTATCTTTGTTTTCTTGACTTGTATTAATCAGCTGTACTAGCACATGAGGCATCGAAGATTACTTCCACATACAGCGATGTGCTTTCTGCAACAATTTTGGATGTGGAGCAATGCAAAGAATTGAAAATGGGATCTTATCTGGGTGTTGCTGAGGCCTCTGCAAATCCTCCTCATTTCATCCACTTATGTTACAAACCTGTTGGTGGAACTGCCAAGGTGAAGTTGGCTTTGGTGGGGAAAGGATTGACTTTTGACAGGTAATTCTAAGTTATGCGTTGTGGATACGCTGGTTTGGCATCTAGAAAGAAATAAGACACTGGGTTGTACTTACTTCCTCACCATTTCCTGAAAGTTCAAGTTATAGTTAATGCTTGGATGTTTCGTTATGTGAAATGAGTCTATTCTTCTGAAGATTGCTTTGTTGCATTTCTCTGAAGTCCAGCTTACCTGATCCACTTTTTTCATTGAAATATCTTGGTGGCGTTTCTATTTCTTATAATAATAAAATTGATTATATTCATTTGTGTTTTCACTGCTCTAGTTTAGTAATCTGTTCTGAGAGTATGCTTTTCATATTACTATTGGTGGCTACAATATCAAGACCGGACCTGGTTGCATAATTGAGTTCATGAAGTTTGATATGGGAGGTTCTGCGGCAGTTCTTGGTGCAGCCAAGGTGATTGGTCAAATTAAACCTCCTGGAGTTGAGGTATTTGAGTTTTAATATTTTTTTTGCTCTAGTTGTTATTACAAATTCTGAATCAGTGTTATGGCTTCTGCTTCTATTTTGCTGCCCCATATCCAGTTTCTCTTATGTTGAAGATCTTGACCAGTGCTATGAGCATTGGTAGGTGTATTCGGTGTGCAGGTTCATTTCATTGTTGCTGCTTGTGAGAATATGATTAGCGGAACTGGCATGAGGCAAGGTGATATTGTCACAGCCTCAGATGGAAAGGCAATTGAGGTATTTTGTTTTTGTGATTTTGCTTAGAGTCATATTTAAGATAAGAGTTCAAGTCTATTCATATGCTGTTTAAGGTTTAGTTAGTTTTTTTTCCTGTCTTTTGATGTAAGTGCAAGCTAGTTATGAATTTCATTACTATGTTTCCATCTGGAATCAGTGAGTTTTTCATGTTTGAGCATGCACATGTACATGTTCTAGCAAATAAGTTATAAAAGGAGTGCATAATCACTATTTGTCCCTCTTTAGTTTCCCTGCACCAGGAATTCACTGACGAAGTCTCTGTTGGTACTGCTTTGTTAGGTCAGTAATACTGATGCTGAAGGAAGACTTACACTTGCAGATGCTTTGGTTTATGCTTGCAATCAAGATATGGAGAAGGTACGCTGCTTGATTGATTATCATAGTTTTGTTTTTCTGCTTATGTGTGCTGCGCAAACTGCTAAGAGACAGAGAGAGGGAGGAAAGAGTAAATTCCTAGCTGATCTAACTATAAGTATATGGAATGATGAGCCATAGAAGATGACTGGATGTCTCAAGTTCGTGTTGACAACAGCACTACACTATAGCTCAAGTTTCAAGATCAGCTTGCAATTTGTTTTTCATGAAAACAAATGATGACACATTCGTTTATCTTAGATGTGCTTGAGGAAAATTAGTGTCTCGGTAATCCTTTTTGCTTTACCTGAAGTTGAATTATCTTGCTTGGTTCTAACATTGAGAATTGTAAACCATCGATCGGATGGCTAATCTTTGAAGCTGAGTGGTTGTAGATTTTTAAGGTTAAACAGTAAACACTTCGGGAATTATGACTCCTTTTGTTTTTGGCTTGTGCTGACTTTTGCAAGCTCTGTACACTTTTGTCCAGATAGTGGACTTGGCGACATTGACTAGTGCCTGCGTGGTTGCTCTTGGGCCATCAATTGCTGGTATATTCTGTAATGGATTTAAGAAGTATATTTTTGTCAGGTTCAACCATTATTGGTATGCATATATAGTCCATGAGAAATATGAGTGAGGCTTGATGATGAGAGATCGACTGTTGTGAGAATTATGCATAATCTAGAGCCAATTCTTAGACATGATGAGTCTGCGAGACACGAACGTGACACATAATAAAATGCAAGTTACACAAAGAAAACCTAAATATAGCACGATACAACATGACTAAATTATATGTTGACGTGAGTCAGCACGTTTTCATTATAATTTAACTTATTTGATATGTTGAATCAAAATTAAAATATTTTAGACCTACACGAATTGACATGAAGTATAAACCTAAATTAAAATATTTTGGACTGACATGAATTGACAATTTGACATGAATCATAAACATAGTCATGATATATCAACGCTCCTTGCATCCCGAGCCTTTGATGACACTCAACATTGTTATTTCTTTTTTGATGCTGAAATCTTTCCTCCCTTTAGGCGTCTTTACTCCTAGTGATGATCTAGCAAAGGAGGTATTCGCCGCATCAGAATTAAGTGGGGAGAAACTGTGGAGAATGCCATTGGAGGAAAGTTACTGGGAATCGATGAAATCCGGAGTCGCTGACATGGTGAACACAGCAGGCTGGCAAGGCGACGCAATTAGAGCGGCTTTGTTCTTAAAGCAGGTGTGTTCCCAAAATAGTCAGGGTGCTATAAGGCGCTCATGCTTTCATAGGAGATAAGTATTTATGTTTTTTGAGATCATCTCATCGAGGGGCAGAATGTTTACAAAACTCTGAACTTTTGCTTGCAGTTAGTCGATGAGAAGGTTCAATGGCTGCACATAGACATGGGTGCTCCTGTTTGGAATGACAAGAAAAAGGTGGCAACAGGATTCGGCATCTCGACCGTCGTAGAGTGGGTGTTGAGAAACGCTTCTTAAACATGCTGAGATATGCTGCTTAGAGCTCAGTCATCACCGATAATCAGAAAAGAAAGGGAAACTTGTTAATATATTCAGTTTTCAAAGATTAATTACATGTTATATTAAATATTTCGAGTTTGAATTTGAATTTGTTGATAAAGATTTCTCAAGTAGATTTCAAATTGGATGAGGAAATTCGTTGGACTTTTGAATATTTACAAAAGGGGAAATAATAGAATAAAGGAAACAAAGTTTTCTGCGGAAGCCTGCAGAAGTCACAAAGAGTTATCTTTGTGGGGCCCAAAAGTCAAGATTTTGACTTTTGGGTACACACATATAAAAGGGTGTGAATTTTTTATGCTGAAAGAGGAAGGCGAGCCTTGCGTAGAAGAAAGTGCGTGTGTGCGTGGAGCGGCTAAAAAGCCCTACGAGAGTTAAAGAACGCGAAGCCGCACGTAAGAGTACGTGAAGCCTTAATTCAGAATGCGAAGCCGTACGTACACGGACCAAAGATGAACACTGGAGTTCTTGATTTTGGCGTACATAGAGCGTTTTGTTTTGATCTTGAATGCGTGGTAATTTTATGCCGTGAGTTTATGTCCAAGTGAGTTGTTTATTTATAAATATTTTGGATTTGAGGTTAAATTTAGGTGTGAGAAACACGTGAGCGATTATAAACTCTGATTCTCCGATTATAGTGAATTATTTGCTGCTGGCTCTCCTTGTGGACGTAGGTACCGATACTCAGACCGAATCATATAAATTTCTGGTATCCTTATTATTTTTCGTTTATTTCTTTGACGATTTTGTATTGACGTAAATTGCAAGATCTTGTCGTTCTCACATATTATATCCCATCATGTATGGGGTTTGTTGAATATAGAAAGAGGAATGGAAGGCCTCCTAGCGTTAAACCAATCTTCCATTTGTAATAAGTAGAGTAGAGTGATTTATTATAATTATTCAAGTACATGTGAAACTCGAGTAAACTCTAGAACTAATCTTGGAATTTGTAACATGATAAGTTTCAAGTTTTTAGGTATGTAGAGTAGGTTCTAGATTAACTGTTTCGACGGGTAAGTTTTAGATTTAATGTGAAATTTGGACAGAATTAGGAACCAATCACCCCTAATAAAAAGAGCGCTTATATAATGTGTACGTTAAAAAAAAAGCTTTCTTCTACTGAAAAAGGAAGAAACCACGGTAGATGTGAGATGAAAGATGAAAATTAGAAATTAGAAGGGCTTTTTGAGACCAAATGCATTTTGTTGTTGCTATGCTATTCATCAATGCTAATCAATCGTCTTTAACGCTTTGTTTATTTCACGAAAAATGAATAATTTAAAAAATATTTCACTAAAGACAATCACTTGAAAATAAATTCTCGATTAAGAATATCATCATTATTGATAACAATTTATGTCAATATATTTTCGTGGCATGAAAATATTTTTGTTCGTTCATTTTTTTTTTTTTTTGGTCTTTGGGGGAGAAACCTGGCCACAAATGATCTTCGGCCAGTAAACCCCTAGCGACACTTAGTTATGAGGACCCACCACCCCGAAGTCATACTTAATATACCTAATAATTTCCCGCAACCCTTCAGGTTTTCCTAAAAATGAGCGATCGAGATCGCTTTATCAATGGGCCGCGGCGCAGTGGTTTTGTTTGTTCACTGTTTCAAGTAATGTAGACCATTTTTTAAAAAGATGTTTTCTTAAATTATTTATTTTTCTTGAAACCATGGATTTTTTTTTTTTTTTTTGTCTTTATCGATTCCTTAAAAAACGCAAAAGACAGAGGCGCATGAAGCCCCCATCCTATTGGCAAGCGTGGGGGTTGCTTGGTAATGTGTACCTTAGCCTCCCTCTCACTCTCTCTCCAATCTCTTGATTGATTCTGAGGGTCCATTATAAATAGGTAGAGACTCTAGCACTGGAAGATGGCCGCCATTGTTGCCTCCTTGGCTTCCTCTTCCTCCCCTTCTCTGCTCTTCTCTAGATTCCGCGTTGCTGCTGTTGCTGCTTCAACCTCAAGCTTCCGCCTTTCCTTCGCCGTCTCGCCCCTGCCGAGCTCCAGGAGAGGGAGGCTCATGGCCCACACTCTCGCTCGGGCCACTCTCGGCCTCACTCAACCCGCCAACGTCGATGTCCCCAAGGTTCGCTGCCTCCGTCTCTTGTCTCTCTCTCTGCGTAAAGTTGCGATTTTGACCCGGGTGGTGTGTTTCTTGCGAATTTAGAAATGATGGGTCCGAGTTTTATCGATGAAAGTCCCTGGCTTTGCGTAGTTCTTGATCGTCCAGACGCCTGGTTGGTCTGATCAAAGTCGTTGGCTTTGCTATGTTTTATGATGATCGGTGGTTTGCTTGGATTTCCAGTGGCAGAACTCGTTCGTACTGTTATGATTGATCGTTTAATGGTACTGATGCCTGTTATCTGTTTGTGAAATTTCCCTGCGAGAAGATTGCTTTTGCTGCCAAAGACATCGATGCGGTGGAATGGAGCGGAGACATACTCGCGGTTGGTGTGACTGAGAAGGACATGGCCAAGGATGAGAATTCTAAGTTCCAGAACTCTATTTTGCAAAGGCTCGATAAGCAATTGAGTGGCCTTTTGGCTGAAGCCTCTTCGGAGGAGGATTTTACTGGAAAATCTGGCCAATCGGTAGTCCTCAGGCTTCCGGGCATTGGTTCAAAGAGGGTCAGCTTGATTGGACTCGGCCAATCGGCTTCAACTCCCACAGCCTTCAGAGGTCTTGGTGAAGCTGTTGCTGCTGCAGCGAAAGCTGCTCAAGCTAGTAATATTGGCATTGTGCTAGCCTCATCTGAAGGGTTATCTGCTGAATCGAAGCTCACCACTGCTTCAGCAATTGCATCTGGTATAAATTTTAGTCAGTATTGTTTGCTGCTGCTTGATTTGCATTTGATTATGCTATGACAATGATCAGAGGTGCTGTTGAAGAGCACTGTACAGTAGTTTGGGTTTAAATTGTTTGTGAGCTTGTTTGTTTTGTGTAATCATGCTCATTCAATTTTGAATTGGAAAAGGTTATGATAAATCACTTGTACACCGTCGTAAAATGTCTTTTTTTTTTTTGCTGTAAACATGTCCTTTTTTGTCTTGAATCACAAACCGGCTTATGAGTCATGTCAGTTTTATAACTTGGTTTGTGGTAATTGATGTGCCTCATAAAAAAACCAGCAAAAATGTAATTCATCAATGCTGTTCTTGGAGGAGTTTGGTTGACTTGATAACCTTGGACTATGACAGGAACTGTGCTGGGGATACATGATGACACTAGGTACAAATCAGAATCCAAAAAAATAGCTCTTAAATCTGTGGATATCCTTGGCCTTGGAAGTGGACCTGAACTAGATAAAAAGCTCAAGTATGCTGAGGATGTATCTTCTGGTATAATATTTGGAAGACAGCTCGTCAATTCTCCTGCCAATGTGCTTACCCCAGGTATGTACGGCAGCATCCCCTTTTTCATGTTGATTTCCTCAGCTGTATTGTATATTGCAGATATCCCCTTTCAGTCGCTTGGTGGTACAATAAATGTAGAGTTCTATTATTTGTTATCTTGCTTAATTTTCTTGTGATGGATGATCTTCTAATGAAGCTCGCATTTATCTTTGTTTCCTTGACTTGTATTAATCAGCTGTACTAGCACAAGAGGCATCGAAGATTGCTTCCACATACAGCGATGTGATTTCTGCAACAATTTTGAATGCGGAGCAATGCAAAGAATTGAAAATGGGATCTTATCTGGGTGTTGCTGCAGCCTCTGCAAATCCTCCTCATTTCATCCACTTGTGTTACAAACCTGTTGGTGGACCTGCCAAGGTGAAGTTGGCTTTGGTGGGAAAAGGATTGACCTTTGACAGGTGATTCTAAGTTATGTCTTGTGGATATGCCATGGTTCAGTATCTAGAAGGATTTCAGACACTGGGCTGTACTTACTTCCTTACCATTTCCTGAAGTTCAAGTTAGAGTTCATGCTTGGATGTTACGTTACGTGAAATGAGTCTATTCATCTGAATTTGCTTTGTTGCTTTTCTCTGAAGTCCAGATTATCTGATCCACTGTTTTCATTAAAATATCTTGTTGTGTTGCTATTTCTTATAATACTTAAACCGATTATATTCTTTTGTGTGCTTTCACTGCTCTGGTTTAGTAATCTGTTCTGAGAGTATGCTTTTCATATTACTAGTGGTGGCTACAATATCAAGACTGGGCCTGGTTGCTCAATTGAGCTCATGAAATTTGATATGGGAGGTTCCGCAGCAGTTCTTGGTGCAGCAAAAGCACTTGGTCAAATTAAACCTCCTGGAGTTGAGGTATTTGAGTTTATTATTGTTTTTGCTCTAGTTGTTATTACAAGTTCTGAATCAGCATTATGGGCTCCTCCTTCTATTTTGTTGCTCCATAGGCAGTTTCTCTTATGTTGAAGATCTTGACCAGTGCTATGAGTATTGATGGGTGTACTCGGTGTGCAGGTTCATTTCATTGTTGCTGCTTGTGAGAATATGATTAGTGGAACTGGCATGAGGCCAGGTGATATTGTCACAGCCTCAAATGGAAAGACAATTGAGGTATATTATTTTTGTCATTTTGCTCAGAGTCACGTTAAGAATAAGATTTCAAATCTATTCATATGCTGTTTAAGGCTTAGTTGGTTTTTATTTTTTTCTGTCTTTTAATGCAAGGCAATCTAGTTATAATTTCATTACTATGTTTTTATCTTGAATCGGTGATTTTTTTCATGTTTGAACATGTATATGTACATGTGCTACCAAATTAAATAAAAAAAGAGTGCAATAATCACTAGTTGTCCCTCTTTAGTTTCCCTGCATCAGTAATTCACTGACAAAGTCTCTGTTGGTACTGGTTTGCTAGGTGAATAATACTGATGCTGAAGGAAGACTTACACTTGCAGATGCTTTGGTTTATGCTTGCAATCAAGGTGTAGAGAAGGTACTCTACTTGATTGGTTATCATAGTTCTGTTCTTACTTGTGCTGCGCAAACTGCTAAGAGATAGAGAATCATCTCGTTTGGTTCTAACATGGAGCCATAGAAGATAATTGGATATGTCAAGTTTGTGTTGACAACAGCACTATACAATAGTTCAAGTTCTAAGATCAGCTTGCAATTTGTTTTTCTGAAAACCAGTGATGACACATTCATTGATCCTAGATGTGCTTGGAGGAGGAAAATTAGTGTCTCAGTAATCCTCTTTGCTTTAACTGAAGTTGAATTATCTGGCTTGGTTCTAACATTGAGAATTGTAAACCATTGATCGGATAGCTAATCTTTGAAGCTGAGTGGTTGTAGCTCATTAATGTTAAACAGTAAACACTTTGGAAATTATGACTCCTTTTGTTTTTAACTTGTACTGACTCTTGCAAACACTATTCTCTTTTGTCCAGATAGTGGACTTGGCGACATTGACCGGAGCCTGTGTTGTTGCTCTTGGGCCATCAATTGCTGGTATGTCCTGTATATGGATTTAAGAAGTATATGGTTGTTGTGTTCAACTATTATTAGTATGCAAATAGCCCATGAGAAATATGAGTGAGGCTTGATGATGACAGATTGACCGTTGTGAGAATTATGCATGATCCAGAACCAATTTTGTTGAATCCCAAACTTATCCAAGGTGGAATAGAAAGTAGTGCTGGCAGTGCTAATTACGATGAGCTTGCAAGACACAAACACAACACATGGTAAAACTCAAGTTACACAAGGAAAACCTGAATATGACATGATACAACACAGCCTAACTTATATGTTGACATGAATTGGCATGTTTTCATCGTAATTCAGTTTTTTGATATGTAGAATCAAAATTAAAATATTTTAAACCGACACGAATTGACTTGAATTATTAATATAGTTATGATATACCAACACAAATTGCCAGCCCTAATAGGAAGAGAGACAGAGAGTGTCAATGTTGGTCAAACTTTTCCATATCAACAAATTGACGCTTTCCTAGCATCATGAGCCTTTGATGATACTTAATTTTGTTATTTCTTTTTTGATGCCGAAATTTTTCCTCCCTTTAGGCGTCTTTACTCCTAGTGATGACCTAGCAAAGGAGGTATTTGCTGCATCGGAACTAAGTGGGGAGAAACTATGGAGAATGCCACTGGAGGAAAGTTACTGGGAATCAATGAAATCAGGAGTCGCTGATATGGTGAACACAGGAGGCCGGCAAGGGGGCGCAATTACAGCGGCTTTGTTCTTAAAGCAGGTTTGTTCCCAAAATTGTCAGGGTGCTTTAAGGCGCTCATGCTTTCAAAAATATTTATTTTTTGTGAGATCATCTCATCTAGGGCAGAATGTTTAAAAATTTTGAACTTTTGCTTGCAGTATGTCGATGAGAAGGTTCAATGGATGCACATAGACATGGCTGGTCCTGTTTGGAATGAAAAGAAAAAGGCGGCGACAGGATTTGGCATCTCGACTCTCGTAGAATGGGTGTTGAAAAACTCTTCTTAGACGTGCTGAGATATTCACACAATAAGCAGAAAAAAAGGGGTGAACTTATTGGTATCTTTGGTTTTCAGAGATCGATTATGTGTGGGGTTTGTTGAATATAGAAAGAGGATTGGAAGGCCTCTTCGCGTGAAACCAATTTTCTGTTTGCCAAGCCGTTTTAACTTACAGATGAAATAATGCGTAGTCTTCTGCTTATAAGATGCCATTGCTTGCCTTTTATCTTCCGTTCCCTCACTTTAGGTAGATTATGCAATGCGCAATTTGTGCACATAATCTTGTTGATGGCTCGAGTTTATTGCCAGCACGGTCTTATCCAAAGGTGTCACCATCATTTGTATCACCCGCAGACATGTTTTAATTAGGGAAATTGTAGATAATCGCTTCTTCTATCCCTTGTAAATCGTGGATATTATATAATAACGCAGAATCGTTCGCCGGCGTGTTTTCAGGATGATTACGAGTAGATCTGGGGAAAAGAAAAGGATGAAAGATGCACTTGGTCGTGTTCTGCTACTTTCTGCTTACCTCGCGAATTGCAATGTATGGGAAAGTGAAATGCATTCAACTTTGACCTGATTCTGCGCTTTCTCAAGATCGACTTTGCATATACAATGTGAAGTTGAACCAAGAAGCATTAATGTTTGGCTTTGCGTGAGGATTCAAATGGCTCTAAACCCATCTCAAAGCAACTGGCCAGTGATACCTAAAATTTACATAAGCGATATTTTTCGTGCTGTTTACCTCTGAGAGAGACAGAGAGAGGGAAACCGTAATGGTGCATCATTACTTGTTTGTCCAGATTACAGCCTCTATCATTAAAATATTGGGTCGAAAATATTGAATAACTCGTCCGAAATACTGACAACTCGTGCCTAGTGATGTGAGGTTGACTATAAAATTAGAATTGCCACCAAATGCAGCTTCAGTTGGGAATCATATGGAGTGTTCATCATCGGATCCGTGCCAGGTGTTTCTTGTACGGCGATGCGACAGACCAACCATTTCAAAACATTGTTTATCATTTCTTTCATAGATTAATGCACATTGAAAGTTGAATTCTTGAAGATGAGTCGGGCTTCACCCCACAGCCAGCATACCTAATATGGTTAGTGTTATCCTCATGCCCACGCTCCTTATAAAATGGGTATATTTCACTTTTTTTTTTCCTTTGATTCTGTTGATTCGTCTGTTTTCTTTTGGTCAAAATTAAAGAATTCCAAGGAGATTTATACTTCTCCCTAAAGTTATGAGACTACATGTCCATTTTTTTCACCGGTGAAGTAGTTAGCAGATTGCCACCATTGGGTGGTTGCAGAAAAGACTTGCAGAAGTGGGTTGTGGGGATTGCTTGAGTGATCTTCCACCACCCAACAACTAGTTCAATCTGTCACTGTTAGACAGTCTCTCTCCCTATCACTTTGCTGATAACTTCCCCTGACCATTTCCCCCAAGAAACGGTAGTCGATGAACAAAATGGCTTATGCTTGCTTAATATTTCTGAGCATTAAGGAATGCAGCTGTTCATCAAGGGTACATCACGTATGATTTGAGTGTAGGACTGCGTTATTTATTTTAATATGTCGATACTCGCACGTCTTACGCCTCTCAGTCGGTAGTGTATGTTTTTTTTCTCAAACTAAATAAGGAATACCAATGATTTCACGCTAAAGAGATACTGAACGTTGGCAACATCTCACTTCAAGTCATTTCTGTATTAGATTTTTTTTAGAGGGTTATTGAATGTGTGAGCAAAATGGCTTATGTTTGGTTAATATTTCTGAGATATTGGAATGCAAACTTAGCTGTTAATCAGGGGTAGATCATGTACGGTTTCTCCCCTCCAGCAAATTATTACAGTAGCCTTGGCCAGTCAGGCCACGTGACGACCCAGGAAGAAAGAAAAGATTTTTCCCTTTTTTACTTAGTCGCGATCTCGAGCAACTTCCAAGCGTTGACTTTATTCGTAAGTTTCGAGCCTACCCATTTGGCTTCCCCCCGTAACTCCCAAGGCGAAGTGATGTGACTTCAAATCAAGGCCGCCCATCACTCCCCGTCCATCGAAATCAGACTGCAAAAACCAGACGGTCAAGAGGGTAAAGCCATTTTCCCTTCATCGTAAATCCCACTGCTGATGCAAGTGGGGGCTCTGCAGGCGGTTCTACGCTTCTCGTTCTTGTCGAGCCATATTACTTTATTCAAGAAAACGGTCAAAGTTTTCATCTTTGCACGGTTCCACCAAGAAAGGCAAAGAACCCACTTGATCGCATAGCCTGGAGACGCTCCTCCTGGAGAGGGAATCGGCAGGTGGGTTCGAGTCTCTTCGGATTCTGAACATGGGGAGAGCTGCTCCAAGTCGGTACCTTTGGATCTCCGTTTGCGTGTTGCTCTTCGTTCACGCTCGGTCCTTTTACCTTCCCGGTGTCTCTCCTCAGGAATTCAAGAAGGTGAAGCCTTTTTTTATCATGCCTCTGTTTTGTGTAAGATGAAAAGATATTCTTGCTTGTTCGTTTGTTGCGTATGTTTTGGAAAGATGGTTTCTTTGAAAAAGGGTGCATGGTGACGAGAACGTGAGCATGGAGTCTTTTGGGGTATAGTCTGGTGTTTGATATTGGGTTCGATGTTGATGGAAGCGAGAGATGGATGAGCGCCTTTTTTTTCCGATTCACATATGGGATTCATTGATCTAAAGCCTTCGTTATATTGCTGATACATGTAACGTCACTTAATGAAACAGCGTTGACGAGTGTATGAAGAAGGCTGTCGACTGTTTTTGTTAGTTTGGCTTGAATTTTTGATCCGAGTGGAGTAAGTTGTTTGTACGAATCAATCCTTTTTTTCCCCTTTAAACGATTGACCCAGAAATCAAATGGATTCTTAAATGCTTAAGTGTTTGCATCTTTGAGATGGTGTTGCCATGTCTTGTTCCTGGTTGCACCGAGTGGATATAATGCATAGTAGTATTCTTGCTTGGATATTTTCGTGCGAATTTTCATGCTCTAGTTTATTTTAGATGGACGACATAATTGGAGATCAAGGGAAGTAGTGTGATTCATTCAACAAGTATGATTGACTTTTTTGTGCATTCTGAGAGGTGAAGAACAATTGCTGTCCCTTACCAAAAAAAAAAAGAACAATTGCCGTCTGTACTGAGATTTTTGCCTTTTCGCAAAATTTCGATGAAATACATCACAAGCTGGTCTAGAAAGTCACATTTATTTTTTTTATTTTTTTATTTTTTATGATACACTATTACCATGTAGATATCTGGTTGATGGTTATACTAGTATATCTGTTACTAAAATTCTCGTTGCTTTTGGATCGAAGCATCACCATCATATGATTTTGTTCCTTGCTAGATGTTGGATGATTGTTAGTACATCCATTACTAAATTGCCATTGCATTCTGATCCAAATATTACCACCTTATTTGTGACCATCTTATCTGAGAATTACCGTTCGCATAGTTCTCAGTGAATGGTTTCATTGGGAAATTCCTCACTAAGATGGACTGACGTAGTACTGGGCAAACATATTATAGCATTTCACCATTTTCATGGAAAGAATCTTCTTACATTTCTCCATTTTGTGGGGGAAAGTCTACATGTGCACATATAGTTATGACAAAGATGAAGGGCTCATGTTCCCTTAGTGATGTGGTGGGGAGCGAAGGGAGTCCTCAGTTTCTGAATATCTTGCTTATTTCTTGAGGGTTTTTGGTACAAATGATCAAGGGCTCAGAAGTCTTCACAGCATTTCTGAATGCGATTGGTATTTCATGGTGTAAAAGTGTGATCTTATCATGTGCAGGGAGAAGCTTTGACCGTGAAGGTGAACAAATTGACTTCGACAAAAACACAGCTTCCTTACACCTTTTACTCCCTTGATTACTGTCGGCCTCCTGAAATTGTTGATAGTGCGGAGAATCTTGGAGAAGTTCTTCGGGGTGATCGGATTGAAAACTCTCCTTATGAGGTAGGTTACCTAAGTATGTGTATACATATGTACAGACTTACCAATAAAACTATTTACTGCGTGGCTTGTGGATGGGATGGAGCACGTTTCTTTCTGATCACCTGATTGCTTCTTCTTATCACAGTTCAAAATGAGAGAACCCCAGATGTGCAATATTCTTTGTCGAAAGACTCTTGATGCAAAAACAGCAAAAGATTTCAAGGAAAAGATAGATGATGAGTATCGAGTGAACATGTAAGCACCAATTAGCATAAAATGCAGGCAGAGCAAGAATTGCTGTAAGTTCCTGATCTGCAACTCTTAGATGTCACATGTACTTATGGCAGGATATTGGACAATCTCCCTTTGGTGGTTCGAATAGAAAGGACTGAACTGAGAGTGTATCAACAAGGCTTTAATGTTGGCTTCAAGGGACAATATGCTGGAGTGAGTACCAGTCTCAGCATTTTCTCTGTTTTTCATAAAATTAAAAGAGAACGAAGTAGGTCTAACACGTAGATACTTTCTTTTTTGCAGACAAAAGAGCAGAAACATTTTATTTACAACCACTTATCATTTACTGTCAAGCATCACCAAGATAAAGAAACAGGGGCCACAAGAATTGTTGGGTTTGAGGTTGAACCATTCAGGTCATTTTCTTTGATCACATACCAAACGCCGAAGGTTGATGCTAGTCCTGTTTATTAAACGTCTACCTCTATAATTGTGCTGATTCATCTTTTCTATCACTATAGTGTCAAACATGCATATGAAGGCGAATGGAGTGAGAAGACTACTACTCTAACCACCTGTAATCCTCATGCAAAGCGTGAGGTTACTAGCTCTGAATCTCCTCAAGAGGTCGAAGATAAGAATGAGGTTATATTTACATATGACGTTCATTTCCAGGTAAGCTCCCCTTTTATTACCTTCATGACATAAGGCCACATGGAAAGGAGTGTATCTTCAGAATACTCCTTTGGCTCAATTTCAGTATCTTTGGTTTCTTCCTTTTCCTTTTTCTCATCATGCATGCCTCACCCATCTTGCAGGACAGTGAGATCAAGTGGGCTTCTCGATGGGACACTTATCTTTTGATGGCTGATGACCAGATACACTGGTTCTCTATAGTCAATTCTTTGATGATCGTCCTGTTTCTCTCTGGAATGGTGGCTATGATTATGCTACGTACTCTCTACCGTGATATCTCAAAGTACAACCAACTGGAGACCCAAGAAGAAGCCCAGGAAGAGACGGGCTGGAAGTTGGTACATGGGGATGTGTTCCGTCCTCCTGCCAACTCGGACTTACTGTGTGTCTATGTTGGGACAGGGGTCCAATTTTTCGGGATGACTCTCATCACCATGATCTTTGCTCTCCTTGGTTTCCTCTCTCCTTCTAACCGAGGTGGTCTGATGACCGCAATGGTCCTACTCTGGGTCTTTATGGGCCTTTTTGCTGGATACTCGTCAGCTCGTCTATACAAGATGTTGAAGGGAACAGAATGGAAGAAAATTACTCTCAAGACAGCTTTCATGTTCCCCGCGACCATTTTCGCTGTATTCTTTGTCTTGAATGCCCTAATTTGGGGCCAGAAATCCTCCGGGGCCGTGCCTTTTGGGACCATGTTTGCCCTAGTGGTGCTATGGTTTGGCATTTCAGTTCCTCTCGTGTTTGTCGGCAGTTACGTTGGCTTCAAAAAGGCCACCATCGAGGATCCTGTAAAAACTAACAAGATCCCAAGGCAGATTCCGGACCAGCCATGGTATATGCATCCTGCCTTCTCGATCCTAATCGGAGGCATACTTCCATTTGGGGCTGTCTTCATTGAACTCTTCTTCATACTCACTTCGATATGGCTGCACCAGTTCTACTACATCTTTGGGTTCCTATTCATTGTCTTCCTCATCCTCATTGTGACGTGTGCTGAGATCACGATCGTCCTATGCTACTTCCAGCTGTGCGGCGAAGATTACCAGTGGTGGTGGAGATCGTATCTCACTTCGGGTTCCTCGGCTCTATACCTCTTCCTCTATGCAGCTTTCTACTTCTTCACCAAGCTCAATATCACGAAACCTGTTTCTGGGGCCCTCTACTTTGGTTACATGCTCATTGGGTCATATGCTTTCTTCGTGCTGACGGGCACGATCGGTTTCTATGCATGCTTTTGGTTCACAAGGCTAATCTACTCATCGGTCAAGATCGACTAAACTTAGTTCTGCACAAACAGAAGGTAAAGAGCTTTAATTGATTTCTGTACAAGTACTTTTAGAGAAGGCATACAGAGTAATCAGCATAATGCGTGCCATGTGAGAGACACCTCCTCGACATCATCCTGGTTTCTCCATTCTTTTTTTGTTTTTTTCAGTTTTAGTATACTTTGTGTTCAGTTTTTCTAATGAAAATGTAAGAAAGGAAAACATTTGAGGGCGTTGGTAAGCAGTTTATGCGGTCAGGTGCTCATTTCTGGAAATTACAGAAACCTTATCAGACACTGCTACTTTCAACTGATTTTCTTCATCGTATGGATTGATTCTGACCAGCTTTCTTCTCGTCAGCGCTGCTTAAGTGTGACCTTGTTAGGTTCATCTTGTGTTGCTGGGACGAATCTTTGGTGAAAAAGCAATTGTCCTATTATCAATCAAATGACTATCGTGTCAATGGCTCTCGACACTCTCTGCTTACTCGAACAATGAAGTCTGTTGCATTCATGGACACATAATAGGTCACGTCAATGCTCGTGTGGTCTGGGTTCGATTGTTGTTCTTGTACATGAAATGAAACTACTTCATTTGCTCTCGACAAGAATATGTTTCATTGAAGCCTGCTATCGATTGGGAGGGAGTTCTCATGAACACTTCTCGTTTGTCTAATAGTCATGATTAGCAGTTTTGATCCCTGATAAATCGATGCCTGTTGAGATTTCGTGATTTAAACAAGGGCCAAGAGATATTGTTTGGCAAAAGCAATTAGAAAGGTCGAGACATCTCTATGGAATCGGTGGGGAGGTCATCCATGCATTTTCAAGGAATAGTGTACAGAATTGAAATAAATGGTCAATCATGCGTCCTATCGTTTCGCTTTTAAAACATGAAAATAGATAGATGCTTTCATCATTCTTATTGTCTTCAATGATCTACACAAACAGGATGAATAATCGATAAAGATGTCTTTACCTATTGACATTTGAGAAGATATATGGTGGACTCTACGTATTCCGTAAATGATCTTGAAAGGAACGGAGAAAAAAGAGCGAGCGAATCAAGAAAAGGGTCACGTATACATCGGAGATCTTTATTGGTTCTTGACATTACAAAGCAAGAGGACAATCATAAAATAGCACTCACTCTTAACAGGAACAGGCAGACAAAAAGTAAATCCAAGAGCTTGTGAAACGAATGGTAAGGGGGAAAAACATCATAGGCTTTCGCTACTCTCATGAATCAATCAGTCTACTTGTAAGGATGAGTATTCTTAGGATGCGCATTAACCCCAGTAGCGACTTTGGCGACGTCCAGGGCCGAGGCCTCCGGCTTCTTCTTGGTGCACAAGACCATGTAGCCTAGAAAGACCGTGACAGCAACGCCCCCGACCGCCAGCCTCATCGGGCCCACCTGGAGCTTCTTGCGCTGGTGCAGCACCTCTTGCGCCGCGCTGGCCGCTTGATTTGGTATCGCCATGTCCGTTCTCTTTCTCGAAACGCTCTCTCTGTGCTTTTCTGTTTGCAGCAGCTGTAGCTTCGTTTGGGAGCTGGTGTGTGTGTGGGGGTTTGTGCAATGAGATTTACTTGGCTTTGTAGGAAGTTGAGGGGAGCGCTTGTAGATCAGAGGAGGGAATGTGAGGGTGGCATGAGAGTTAGGGCCGAATGTGAAGGGATGACGATCATTTGGTGTGATAAACAGAAGTTTGGACCATTTTGACAATTGACTTAGTATTTGGTGCCAATTCTTTTATTAGGTTTAAGAATGGTTTATTTGTTTTTATAAATTAATTAACATCTTGATTTGTAACTCTATATATCTTAAGAAGGAAAAATGCACATGGTTCTAATTTTAAAGATTATGTTGACTTGTCTATGCATACAATGTTGATTGAGCCTGTTCAATAATTCTTTTTTGAATTGTGCTTATTTTATTAATGGAAAGTGAACTCATATTTGGATCCAAAGATTTCAGTCTCAAAATGGTGTCGAGTCTGCAAATGCTTATGATGGAGGAAAAGATTCAATAGGAATTGAGTCCTTTATTTGTTAAATTAAGAATCAAATTCTAAAAATCAATCATAACCAAATCTGGAATATTGTCTAAAAAATCCTAAACCCATTACACTGTTAATTCAGTTATAATTTTTTCAATTTTGACAATTAAGTCATAAACCTTTTCATATTTTGTCCATTGAGTTAATCCGGCTAATTTTAGTTGAAAATCACTAACGTGAATGTTAACCGTCTTACGTGACACGGCCACCAAAATGTAGACAACTTTCATAATAATTTTATTATTTTTTCCTTTTCCTTCTTCCAAGCCTGACGAAGGTCATGACCCTTGCTCAGATTTGGTGAGGACCATGAAGCCCACATCGGTCATGGGTGAGTGTCGCAGCCCTTGCTTGTGGTTGGTGAGGATTGGTTGACTCTCGCTTGTGACCGACAAGGGCCGGTTAGGGGAGTGTGACAATTGTCTTTGTTAATAATAATAATAATAAAAAACCTCGAATACAAATCACTCGGTTAATAATTAAAATTGACGTAGAGAGGAGTGTGACAATTTTCATTTTTATGATTGATAAACCATGCCTAATGCTATCTTAGACCTGCTCATGCACGTCTAATCTGATATCGGGTTTAATAAGCAGTCCCCTGATGCAGTGTAGATCATGCATACATGTATTTAATTAAACCGATAGAACTCTAGCAAAACAATGAATAGTCACTATTCGGTAAATTTTATTGCTAGGAATATGAACGGGACAATTACCAATTTGCTTTTAAAGATATTACATTTGTATTAATTCAATACTAATCTTTTCAATTATGTTAATTGAGTCTGGAACTTTTTCATATTTTGTCAATTGAGTCTATTCGATTAAGTTTGGCTGAAAATTATCGTAACATCTGGATTTTCTGCTCAACAAAATAGCAAGCCTCAAATGAGCAACAGTCCACGCCACATCAACAAGCTCCTTATTGGGCTACGTCATTCGCACCACCACAAGATTTGCCATCTCAGCCCGTCTTTGCCACCATCAAGACACCTTGCTCTGCCAAGTCGACGTTGCCACAACGCATCATTGGCACTTCATCGTCCCATGCCGCGTCATTAAGCCGCCATCCGAACAAGCCACTTATCGTTTTCCCTGCTGGCGCACGTCTCCCCCACGGAGTTAACAACGGCGACGAAGCTGCGGGTCGCCTCCCTCCTCAGGCAAAACCTCTGACCGGCGACACCTGAGCTTGCAATGATACGGTGGAGACCGAGTGGAAGAAGAGAAGAATGGAGCCGTACGTCCCTCTTTGCCTTCACCGCCAAACCCTCTCCGTTTCTTTCAGTTTTCATTTCATTTCACCTCTGCTTTGCACCGTAAATCTTTCTCTACCCATGCCATTTCGCTAGAACACACCCCTTTATTTCCTCTATTCTTTTGTGTTGTGCACGGTTGCTCATCCAGTACGACCACAAGCAGCCCCTTTTCCCCCCGCCACTCAGCTGCTCATATCACTGCCCGTCAGCTGCACCGTCGCCTCGGCTTGGACAGCAACAGCTCAGGAGCTGGTTGAACCACGACTGCAGTTCCTCTAGGACTCGAGGCAAGTAGATATCCTCCGTTCTATTCTATATTGATTGATTGTTGTCTGGCGAGGAGAGTTTCCTCAAAATTTCCATGAATGCCGCAATTCTGTGTATGTTCGTACCTAGTCGGAAGTTTTGGAAAAAGTCTATCTAGCTGAAGTGTTGGATTCATAACTATTGGGTCCGTATGTGTGTCAAGGAAGTATTATCCGTTGAAGCTCGTGCATACTCAGGCTTGCTATGTCGAAATCTTGAGCCAAAAATAGTGGATGTTGTCTAAGTCAGGTTCGGACTTGGTGTGACCTCAGTTTTGCTAATTTTGTATTGACTTGTGTAATGTAAATTCCTTGGGGTATCCTTCATGAAAGTCAAACCTTATTGGCTGTTCGACGACATACTTTAACTTTGGATTTTTTTGGAATTCGTATGACAAAAATATATTTGAAAAATGACTGGGTGTGTAATCTGTTTTTGCGGACGTGATACCAATCTTTCTTAATTTCCATTTTCCAAAGAATTTTCGGTTAAGAAATTTAATGAGTCTCCTCATAAAAGTTGTAGAGTACATCCTGAATTGCCACATATAAAATTTCCAGGATTTTTCAAAATTGTTTAGTTGGTGAAACAATTTCCTTTTTCGGTTCAGTTATGTGCAAGAATACCCTACTAGTCCAGATTTCTAAGAATTATATAGTACCGTATAAGCCGAAGTAGACTTCAGTTCCTTCACGGAAAATGTTTCTTTGGATCTTGTCTATCTTAGGTTAGAATTTCATAATTTTTGGAATCCATTTACCTAGACAACGTCTGCAATTTCCAAAGGCGTGTGGAAGGCTATTATAGGGCAAGTTTGGGGACTTTGAAATGGAATTCTTTTTGCAACATATTTGATATTGTGTATGAGTGAGTTTATATTAGTCTAATGGTTTATAAGAGAATGAAGATTTGTTAGATTCACGCTTGAGTTTCCTTGGTAGCAATAAAGTTAATGTTCTTGAATTGAATTGTGGAATTGCTACACCATGGAATGAATGTGTTGTTTGGGAGTGCAGTTGGCCCTCGGGATGACGATGCCACTATTTGTAGTAAGGATGCCTAGAGGGATAACTGGGTTCCTTTGAATGCCTGGGGGTGTAACATGGTTCTCCCAAATGTCCTTGTGATGTCAGGGGGATAATAGGGTTCCTCGGAAGATGGTGACAACATGAATTCATATCAAATATGGTCTTAGCACTTTTAAATTCCATTTGAGTTACTGGATTACCTAATCAGAAAAGCTACCTTTCTTATTAATTTGCTATGTTGCTTTTGAAAAAGGTTCTCAATCAAATTGATTTGGAAATGATTTCCAATGCTTTATATTGAAGCTTTCCTTGTCAATACCATGATTGGTTTATGTAGTACAGATCAGTGGACCTTTTGCTTGCTGGGCTTAGGCTCATTAATTGTTGGTTATCCTTTTTCAAATTAGTAGTAAATATGCCGATCCTTCCTACCTCTACCTTCCTCAGTTATGGGGTCCCAATTGGACCTCACCTGGGATTTTTCTGAGTTCATAGATTTGGATTTTCCGGAAGTCACTTTCACCCTATGCATAGCGATACTATCCATTGAAATTGGAGCCTCGATGGGCCCTAGTACTCGTGCGTTTCTTGGCAAGTAGAAGGACAACTTGTGGGGATGATCCCACATCCAGGTGATGTGGAGACAACAATGGTGGTAGTGTGATTGACTAAGGCAAGGGTAGGAAAGTGAAGCATCATTTTGTGATCCAGACGATGACTTTGGGCCGTACTAGTGTCGAAGGATAGGTGGCACCATGTACAGGCGGTCCTAGTGACGGAGTGGTATCATGAGTGTATGTGTGATGTAGTTCGGGATGACAGGCATTTTTTAAATCTCCAGTATATCAAACTGTGTCACCTAAAGTAAATGATTAAGAAATGAAATGTTATAGTTTGGTTATGTTTCCGTGTGCGTTCTTTGAGTTTCCTATGTTCTGAGTTATTATTAGTTAAAAAAGAAGAAGCTTCCGCATGCTTAAAAAGTGGAAGGAATTGGATAATTACGTTAGTTGTGACGTGTTGGGGACGTCACAATCGCTAACGTAGAGTTTTTTTTAATAATATTCCCACATCCACGTGATGATGGAAACGATATCCACGTGATGATGGAAACGATGATGGTGGTAGTACGATTGATTGGGGCAAGGGCAGGAAGGTGAAGCATCATTTTGGGATTTAGGCGATGATTTTTTAGCGTACCAATGTTGAAGGATAGGTGGCTGGACATGTATTGGCAGTCCTAGGGTCAAAGTGGTATCGTGGGTGTATGTGTGATGTAATTCGGGATGACAGGCCTTTTTGAAATCCCTTATACCTAATTGCATCACCTAAAGTAAATATATAAGAAATAAAATGCATTAACTTGATTTATGTTCTCGCATGCATTCTTTGAGTTTTTTATGTTAGTAAAAAAAAAAAAAAAGCTTATGCATGCTTAAAAGGTAGAAGGAATTGGATAATTACATTAACCGTGACGTGTTGGGAATATCACAATCATTGACATAGACTTTTTTTAATAATATTTTAATAAAATTTTAAATATTTTTTTGGCTTTTTTTTTTTTTCTTTTTGTCTCTTCTTCTATTTGGACTAAGGGCTGGCAAGGATTGCGACCCTTGCTCGTGGCCTGTGCGAGATCTTTGCACCCTCGCCCTGGCCTAGAGGCCGGCGGAGATGCCAATCCTATGGAAAAGAAAAGGAAAGAAAAGGAAGTGAAAAATAAAAATATAAAAATTGTCTGCCGTCTGCCGGTCCTGTGAATTAAAAAAGAAAAAGAAAAAAAGAGAAGGAGATGGAAGACCCATTTAAGCACGTTGCCTAGAAGCACTCCTCTTGAGGAGAGAACTGGTCGGTGGGGTTCGATCTCGCTTCTGATTCTGACACATGGGGAAAGCTGCTCTCAGACAGCATCTATGGATCTCTGCTTGCGCGTTCCTCCTCGTTCACGCTCAGTCCTTTTATCTCCCGGTCGATGCTCCTTTTTTTCAGATGGCGAGAAGTCTTGCTTGTTGTTTTGTTGCATATGATTGAGAAGATGGTTTCTTTAGAGGGTGCACGGTGACGAGAACTTGGGCTTGTGTAGTCTCCTGGTATGATCTGGTATTTGATATTTTGAGTCTATGTTGATTGAAGTTGGAGATGGACAAGCACATGTTTGCTGATAGATGTATTGTCACCTAAGGAAACAGTGTTGACAAGTGTAAGAAGAAAGCTGTCCATTGTGATTTTGACTTCATATTTTTGGCCCAAGTTGAGTATCTAGTTGCAGAAAAAGTTTAATTTTTTTTCCCTTTAAATGAGTAACCCAGAAATCAAATGGATACTTAAAATGCTTATGTTTTTGCAACTCTGAATGGGATGGTGTTTCCACGTCCTGGTTCTGGTTGCACCAAATTGATATAGTGCATAGTATTTGTAGTGAAGAGCAAAGGGATTGAACACAATAATAAGTAGGAGGAGGTAATAAATTGAATACCGAATTTACGTGGTTCGGTCAATGGAAATCACTCCACAAAGGGAGTACTATAGATTGAGTAATAAACAGAGATTACAAGTACTCTCGAGTTTATCAAACACTTTTAATGTTTCTTAACCCCTAATCATGCCAAAAAACTCATACAATGTTAGCACTCACTGTTAGTTTTGGTATAATTGGTTGTTACGAGGCAAAAACCAACACCCACCTCTTGTGTACACATGATATTTTGGTTCAAAATAGGAAACCTTATTAGGAAACCTACTCATACTAAGAAAACACTCTATTGAGGAAATCTATTCAAATCAGAACTATAATTGGATCGTGTTTCCTTCACGGGATCAAACTCGAGATATAATCTCAACAATTTTATTCTTGCTTGGATATTTTCGTGTGAAATTTCGTGCTCTGGTTTGTTTCAGATGGATGACGCATTTGGAAATCAGGGAAGTAGTGTGATTTGATCAACGAAGTGTGATCGACTTTTTGGTGCATTCTGGGAACAATCTGACTGGCTTCTTAGCATTTTAGAAAGTGACTGATGTATCATGGTGGAAAAGTGTAATCTCATCATGTGCACGGAGAAGCTTTGACCGTGAAGGTGAATGCTTCGACATGGACAAAAACATGGCCTGCTTGCCCCTTTTACTCCCTTGGTTACTGTTGGCCTTGTTAGAAAAAACTTATATGTTGTTTTGAAGCTGACAAAACTGATCTAAGTTCTATTATGAAGTTTGCCAGACTTTTGTGTTAAAGTCTATCGTACAATAGAAGTCTGCCCACTCTGATATATTTCAGACTGAATGCACGTGAAGAATGAAGACTTATCCAGATTCGGGATTATCTTTCTTTCTTCGTGAGTTCAGTTCCTACAGGATATAGATGGCTTTCTGGTTTGGAATATCACCTACGAGATTGGATATCTTTATTGCAATCGATTTAGATATATCAAATATTTTTGGAAGGTAAGTTAATTTCAATTCCAGTTGCTAGGTGGGTGATTATCAGTTTTGAAATCGATTTTAAACTTGTGTATCGATATCTTGATGGTTAATTGATAACCATGAAATTGATAAATACTCCATTGAATTGACAACTAATATGTAATCAACATGTTCAAATTTGAACCCGTTGAATCAAACCGTAACCAAAATTGCCTTTTGCTTATAAACATAAGGATTAAGTTGAATTAATCAATGGGGTTTAAGTTGAGTTTAGAAGTTGATCAATAGATTCCAATACTGTCGCGTCAACTAATAATTGTGCCCACTCATTAAAATCAAATTTCGGCTACATATTTGATCGTATAATTATTCATTAACTAATTGATTTGACTACAATAGTCGTATGACTACAACTTTCATGTAACTCCGTTGGGAATTGCACTCGCCTAAGACGTCGACTACAATTAACTGTTTCCCCTATTTTTAACCTTATATAGTTCATACGATTTCAGCCAAACTTCGTGAATCGGTGCCAAGGTTGCTCGCTATGAATGACTTTAACTTGAATGGCGTCGACCCAGCTATCGACCCCGGGGTGTCTGAAGGATGAGTTCACACGTCAATTGAGCATCCCCGTCGAGGAATGAATGGATACGAACGGGTCTTGATATTTTGCTCTCCTTTTTTTTTTGGTCTGTCCTACTCTATTACTCTTATTCTAATTCTCACTCTCAGATTTTTGCCCTACTTTCTTACATAACGTGGGAGTCGAAACTCACACTTGAAACTAATTCGTCCCCACCCTAATCCCCTGAAAAGGTGGGAATTCGAACCCCAACCTCCTCCTTCCAACATGGAAGGATGGTCACTCATCATAAAAAAACCCAAATAGTACGTGACTGTCGAAGATGACGAGGCTCTTCTTTACCCTGGGGCCCCTGATTGTGGAAGAAACCAAATAGAAATGGTTGTGCGTCGTCCTTACCGACAAGGAGACACCAATTTAGGAGGCACCCCGGCCCGGGAGTCACACTTCTTATCGCATCCCGATTGTAAGCGTACAATCACGTGAACATGCCGTCGTAATCAAGCTCGAAAATATCATAACATCTCGTGAAATTGACTTATGAAGTCACGGACACGTTGTCCTGTTCGAGTTCGATGTCGTAACCGGTCGTCCATGTTGAAGGTGTACGGCCGGGCGCCAAAGCCCGCTGTTCGGCATGAGGGGCCTGCAAAATCCCAATAAATTGACGAATCCCGATGGAAAATCCCACCCAACCCCAGTCCCTGACAATATTCTAGCAAAACTTCCTAGTCTAAAGCAATGCGTTATCATGTTGATATTAGGGCACATTTGATTTAAAACAGGTTTCCATATCGTCGAAATAAAACGATGGACTTTTCTTTTTCATTTTTTATATATATTTTTGATGTTATCCAGCTATACATAGCTATTTGATTCCATGTCCAAATAGAAACCGGTAATTCGACTAGACGCAACCCTATGTCATTTATCCAGGAGATCGTATAGTGATCAAATCAAACTTGAGGCTAAATAATTGAGAATGATCATGAGATCAACGGCCACCGGTAGAAAATTATGCAAAAAATCCTAAATTTATTGCACTTTAAACAATTTGATTCCAAACTTTTCAATTGTGTAAATTAAGTTCTAAATATTTTCAGATTATGTCAATTGAGTTAATCCAATCAATTTTAACTAAAAATCGCTAACATAGACACCAATAGTGCCATGTAAGGCAATCAACACTAGTGTGGATAATTTTTATTATTTATTATTTTCTTTTTCTTTCTCTTTCTTTCTTTTCCTTTTCTTTTTTTTTCCCTACCAAGCCCTCAAGCTTCACCTCCTTGGTGAGGTCAAACCTCACTAGGAGCAGGCAAGGGTCACCCTCACTAGCGGTCGATGAGGCTGATCTTGCTAGCTCTTTTGTTTGGCCAATTCTTGAGTTTCAGTGAACAGTTAAAGGAAGAAGATGAAGGGAAGAAAAATAAAGGAAAGAAAGATGAAAAAAAGGGAAAATAATAAATAAATAAATGCCCGCGCTATTTTCACCCCTTATTAGCTCCTGACACCCATTTTTACATTGAATTGACTACATTAACTCTTACAGGCCCAACTCTAGATTTAATATTATTTCTTACCTATCTTTTTTTTTTTTTCATTTGTTTCATTTTACTAGGGACAAACTGCCCATGCCCATCTCAAATAATTTTTATTAATAATAAAAAGGGCCCACTCTTGATTTAAGACTAACATTTGCCTTCATTTCTTCTTTTATATACCTAATTATTTTGTTTATGGCAAAAAAATTAATTTTTTAATGATTTTTATATTTCTCTTTTTATATTAGGAAACAATAATTCAAAATGTAATTTAAGTACAAGTAAGAGCATAATCTTCGAGTAAATTACGTATAATGTATACAACATCCACAATATTCAATCTTTGAATGAATTCTCATAAATTTTGTACCAAAAGTCAAAGTCAAAAAATTTGCGATCGAGGATAATCTACGAAAAAAAATAGTAAATAATTTGCAAATAAAATTAACACTTCTTTACTCTAATATATGATTAGTGCCTGCTCAAGTTATAATAATGGAAGGCAAGTTCTGAAGAAGACAAACATGAACGAAACATTGAAATGTAACGGGTGTGAAAGAATTGGTTAGGGTGAAAAAAATTTGTTTGAAGATGACGTGGGTAAGTTTTTCTTTTATTAAAATTGAAAAAAGGGTAAGAAATAATATTAAATTAAGGGCGGGAGCCACAAGGGATAATATAGTTAATTCAATGTGATAAGGGGTGTGAGGAGCCAATACTAAAGGGAAAATAGTAAGAAATAATTTTAAATTAAGAGTGGGATCCGTAAGGATTAGTATAGTCAATTTAATATGATAGGAGATGTCAAGAGTCAATATAAGGGTGAAAATAATATGAGCCTAAATAAATAATTTGAAAAAATATTTAAAATTATTCATGTCAGTGCCGGTCACGTCATGTAAAATGGTCAGCTTCCATGTCAGCGTCAGTCGGTCAAAATTTGCCAGATGGATCGAATTGACTTCAACACAAGCTTCCCAAATCAAATACTCTTACAAGGTTTCGAATCTGCACCTTAAATACTTTTAGTAAGCCTGAGCGCAGATTTAAGACGAAGACAATTGCAAATAGATAGTAATTGAGGCATTCGTAGAATCATCATGCCTTTTGGTCATCTACAAAGCTGTTTGTTTGTTTCGGGATGCTGAGGAAATCGTTGATGGACCGGACGTTGAGGTCAGTGAGGCTGGCTTCCATTTGTGCAATATAATGGAGAGGGGTAAGTATACTATCAGTGCCAAAACTTGTGTACGTCGCTCACTTTGGTGCCAAAACTTTATTTTGGATCACTTAAGTGCCAAAACTTTTGAAAAATGATCATTTCAATGCCAACGCCGATCTAATTAGTCGGAAATCTGACGTGACACTCTTTTTTTTTATTAATTTTTAAAGCTGATGTGACTCACCGGAGAGTACAGTAAGCTGCTTGAATCTTCCCTCTGCCGGCAATGGGCCAGTCGCCGTCCTCAACGGCCCCCGCGCTCGGCAGCCGCGGCTCCGACCCCGACCTTGACCTCGATGACGACCACTCGGCGGAGAGAGAGAGAGAGAGAGAGAGAGAGAGAGAGAGAGAGAGAGAGAGAGAGAGAGAGAGAAGTTAAGCCGCTTGAATCTTCCCTCCACCGGCGATGGGCCAGTCGCCGTCCTCGACGGCCCCCGCGCTCGACAGCCGCGGCTCCGACCCTGACCCTAACCTCGATGACGGCCACTCGGCGGACAAGTCGAGGGCCGTGATCTGGCCGATGCTCGGGGAGGCCGCTGACGAATGCGCCGCCCCTGATCTCTCCCTCTCCATCTTTGATCTCCCCGACGAGTGCCTGGCCTGCGTCTTCCAGTACCTAGGCTCCGGCAACCGGGGCCGGTGCTCCCTTGTGTGCTGCCGCTGGGTTGCAATCGAAAGCCAGAGCCACTAGAGGCTCGCTCTCCATGCCCACTTGAATCTGCTAGACGCAGTCCTGGTGCTGTTCGCGTGATTCGACTCGGTCACGAAGCTCGCGCTCAAGTGCGACCGCAAGTCGTTGAGCATCGGCAACGATGCACTCGTGCTGATCTCGCTCAAGTGCAGGAACCTCACGCGCTGAGCGACGGCGGCCGAGCGATGGTGGCCGAGCGAGCTAGGTCTGCGTTGGGCGAGGATCGGACAAAAAAACCCTAATTTCAATCCCCAAATAAAAAAAAAAATCCGCAAATGAGTTGTGCGGTGTCATTTTTGTGAGGCCATCCACTTAGGACAACAAAACGACGTCGTTTTGTTAAGGAGGACATAAAACAATGTCGTTTAAAAGCCATGTCGATTTTTTTTTTTTAAACATAAAAGCCATGTAATTATTTTGGCAGGAATCTCTCGCCGGTGGCACCAAAATGATGTTTTTTCTCCAATTTGGCACTTAAGTGATCTGACGCATCAAAGTGAGCACCGTACACAACTTTTGGCACTGATAATGTATTTACCCCAATGAAGAGAAAGGTTGTTCAATTGGAAAAAAGGAAAATAAAAACCTTTCCCGAGGCACATCTACTTGCACCACTCTACCAACTGAAATATGTTTCCTTGACTAGTTATATCCCTTCCGAAAAAATACAAAAATGAGAAGTTTATTTGATAAGGTTAATGGATAGGACACCTTTACTGCATGCATTACTATACTAAATCGAGGGTTTGATGATTGAGTTCGGATCAGTGTTCATTAGGTAAAATGGCGAAATGAACCAAGGACCAAAATGCATAGCAGTGGCCCTTCCACTTGGCACTGTCAATGCCGTGGCCAAAAGATCAAGTTGGTAAGGATTAAAATATTTCTCCATAGTTTTCATCGCCTGTCCAAGGGCGAGCCCTTGGATATCTATCTTTATGAGGAAGAGAAAAAAGCTTAAAATCTCTATTCTTATTACTACTATTTTACACTTAGGGCAACAAGACATCTTTTTAAACTGCCATCTGTCGCTCCATCCCCGCAGGGGATACAACCGGTCAAATAACAAATCAAAGAGAAGCAAGTGGGCAAATAGAAGATTTCAAGAGGCCTGTATCGATCGACTTAAAGATGACTAGTTCCGCAAGAATAAGGGGCATCAAATTTTCCGTATCTTCACGGCTAGCACCAGTGGAAGCAGAGAAAAAGAACCCCGAACCGACAAGCCACGACGCGTGGAGACCTTCATTTTTGGAAAGTACCCAACCAACCAAGCCAAGTTTAAAGAGCTCTCTCCAAAAAGAGTCAAGTTCTCAGTGGAAGACCAAGAAAGCTTCAAGAATTTCGTAAAGTGACTATTGAGACTAATCTGCCGGGTAAAAGGGAGAGCAGGGTTACAGCAAGCTGGGAAAGACAGAGCCGAAGGAGATGCTTTCAAGAAAAGCTTTGCTCCACCAAGAAGGAGGATATATACCGACTGTAATAGTCGGACTCGAATTATTAGGTATGGGCAACTCACTCAAGTAAATATGGCGAGACACTAACGATGCAAACGCACAAAAGATCACCCATTCCTGGTCCCATGTAGAGCCACCATCCACCATCCACCACCACTAGTAGCCGCCACCTGTTGCCATCGGCCACTATGGTCGTCATCGCTGCCTAACATTGCTCTTTCTCTCTCTCTCTCTCTCTCTCAAACCAACGTGTTTTGTCTGCAACTACCAAATCTTTGTAATTACACAGTAACCTCTAACCCCATGACATTGGAATTGCTAGGGACTCATATAATGTCTAGAGGAGATGCCAAATAAACTCAAAATCCAGAGGACACCAAGGAGATGACAATCACGTAGCAACTCTAGTTAATCGCAGGTCTTTTCTTCAAACATACATATCATCTTACAATAAAAATAGTCCATAGTATTCTGATACCTTTCAAAGGCCTAATGAAAGTCCATATGAATGGGCATTTCATCAATACATTATCACTAGACATAAGAACTAGAATTCTTATTCCATTCTGCTCTCACTTTGGGGTCTTTTTCCCTCCATTCATTTCCACCTCATTTCATTCATACCAATCTACTTTATTATTGCATATTAGTTCATAAGTATTACGGAGGTTGAACAACACCAAATAAATTCACTGGAGAATGACCTTCTCAAAGCTGTGTGAGAACATTAGCAATCATGCATTCACGCACTTTGCACAAAGCCTCCAGTGGCTCTCTCTTCGGCATTGTGATTCCCATCCCTTCGGACAAGTCCACTGGCTCTTCGCCGATTCGTTCCCACTCGAAGCATTGAATAAGCGCTGCTAGAGCCAAACTCACCACTCTATTGGCAAGGCCAGCACCGGGACAACTCCTCCTCCCCATCCCAAACGGCAACAACCGGTATGCATGATCATCTTCTAGTCCCTCATACCTCTTCGGTATAAAACTTGTGGGATCATCCCACACTTTTGGATCTCTCTGAATTGCCCATGCATTTACTAGGATCATGGTGCCTCGGGGCACGTTGAACCCGCCGATCATGCAATCCTCAGTAGACTCATGAGGCACTAGGAGTGGTGCTGGTGGAAACAATCGAAGCGCCTCATTGATGATGTTTTGAAGGCAAGGTAGCTTGTGGATGTCTGCTTCATTAGCTAGCCGGTCTCGGCCAATGACGTCGTCTAGTTCTGCTTGAGCTTTTTTCATGACGTTTGGATGGTTGAGTAGGAGGGACATGGCCCATTCTATTGTCACCGCGGATGTGTCCGTGCCCGCACTTAGCATTGTCTGCCACAAATTGTGTTTAAGTAACAAAGTATGCTCAATAGTTTCAAAAATAGATAAAACTTGTTTTCCAAACTAAAGAACAATCAGATTCAGCCGTAAAGAGGAAAATGCAAAGCAAAGGGTAATTGGCCGCTCTTATGGTCTTGTTCATGTATAAGTGCAAACTTTATTTGTTTAGTGCATCATGTAGATGTAGAAGTGATGTTCTACGGTGGCTTGTCAATGGTGACAGTTTTTTTGACGACAGACTTAATGGTTCGACGGGTACTTAGCTCGAATCGATCGGATTTGGAAAACATGCGTAAGTTCAGGAAAGAAAAATAGAATTTGACCTCAATCATTTTCTGCGCACAGGATAAAAGATCCAACGAATTTTGTAATTGACAATTCTACGCATATTGCGCCCTATAAAAGTTCATTCGTTTTGTCCTTTCTCTTCTTTCTACTTTGGAATCAACGACAAACTAGATAGCAGCCACTATTGAAGAAAGAAAAATGCAGAACCTTGGTGCATATAAGTCTCTCGGATATAAGCCCAATTCATTGAACCATTGGATGAAAAGGATTCCACTTGAGACCATGTTATTCAACGGTACATATGTATCGGGCTCACATACATTAGGATCATATAATAATGATTAAGAAATCCTATACTCAATATAGAAAAGGAAAAAAAAGACTTTTTACGGAATAAATTAAATCATAGATGTGAAACTAGCATTGCATTCTATCAAGTATAGAAAAGAAATAAATTATTCGTCAAATTTGTAAAATGCTAAAAAGAGGTGGCGCTTTTGACGTTCGAACTTCGTGAAGGTACATGTATTAGAAGATGCTAGACCATCATTCAAACCTAAGGGCCATAGATGATGATTTTTTTTTGTTTTTTGGGGAGGCGAGTCAAAATTTTGTCCATTTGCTCCCTTCACCTCTCGTTGCCCTTCTTTCCACCTTTCCTATCCCTTTTATGTCGTAGGGTTAAAACCAAAATATATATAATGCTTCTTCACGTTTTTTATAAAACCTATGCTCGAGAGATAGCTGTCCATACACTATAAGGAATGTATGGATTCTTGAGAAGAGAGGAGCCATGGGGTCCCCCCGGACCGCCTACCACTCTAAGCTCGCAAGGCGATACTGCAATAACTGACTAGTTATTCCTATTTTCTTTTGTTGGTGAGCGTCGAAAGACTTCAGTCAAACTCAGAAATATAAATTGCGAAGAACCATCTCACTGTACATGCATAAGTCAAGTGAACAGAACATGTGTTATGCACATACCAAGATTTGGCCTTTGATGATGTCGTCGGAGTAGCCCTCCAACAGCATGGAATCGATCATTGTCTTGCTCTCCACCTCTTGGCCGCTGTCGCTTCTCTTCCTTCTTGACCGGAGCTCATCTATCATGCCCTGCAAGATCACATCGGACCTCTTAGCCACGTCCACCATCCTCCGTTCTCTCCCATTGAAGTCCACTACCCTCCTCAGCACCGGCAAGAAATCACTCGGGTCCATCCCGCTCAGCTCTAATGTCTCCTTTATCAACTCCACGAGCCGCCTGGCCACCTCGGTGTCACCCGCATCGACGGTAGCCCCAAAGCAGCGCATCCCAGAGATCATCCTCATGATGATGTTGAAGGACGTCTCCTCCAGCCTCGACCTCATTTCCACCCTCGCGAAACCGCCACCCCCTGCCGCTGCCGTGGCCACCTCATAGAGGCTCTTCACGAGGAGCCTTACTTCCTCCAGCCGGATGGTCAGGGAGCAGGCAAGGCGGTGGGGGGAAAGGATTTTGAGTGCCGTGAGGCGGCGGAGGTTGCGCCAGTGGGGCCCGTAAGGGGCAACGCCGATGGTCGTGCCACCATACAACATAATCTCAGCAAAGAGCAGGCGGGGGCGGTTGGCGAGGATGATGTCATTTCTGGTAAAGCACTCCTCGGCCGCGGATGGGGAGGATATGACAACCACGGGGCGGGAGCCAAAGGAGAGGGAGAGGACCGGGCCGTAGCGGTCGGAGAGAGACTGAAGGGTCCGGTGGACTGGCTCTTTAATAAGGAGGAGGTGGCCGATGATAGGGAGTGAAGGCGGGCTCGGTGGGAGATTCCTCTTGTTGCTTCTCTGCAATTTGAACAAGAAGAGAAGGAAAAGGAAGGCGGATGCTAAGATTAGGTGCATCCCCACGTCTTCCATGAAGATGCTACGGAGACTACGTGTCCCGGGGGGTGCGGGGCCGCTGGGAGGAAGAGAGAGATAGTGGGGAGAGGGATGACATGCGATATAGAGGTTTTATAGGGTTTGTGGCGTCTAATTTTCCATACTTTAGACCATTTCTTGCTATAAAATAATTTTCCGCACAAACGACAAAAGATTTTGTGTGGTTGACATTTCTACGCATATTGCGCCCTATAATTGCTCTTTAATTTTATCCTTTCTCTTCTTTCTCCTTCGAAATCTACAACAATCTAAAAAGCCGCCACCATTGAAGAAAAAGAAATGCATTGTCCTGTCACACATCACTCTCGGGGATGTGAGCCCGATTCATTACACTGCTGGATGAAAAGGACTCCACACTAGACCATATGCATATGTATTGGGCTCACATTCATTGTGATCATGCAATAATGACAAAGAAAAAACAACCCTATACTCAAAATAGAAAAGAGAAACGAGATTATTTATAATAGAAAAGAGAAACAAGATTATTTATAATATAAATCATATATGTGAAACCAGTTTGAATTTTGTCAATTATTAAAAAAAAATTAATCGTCAGATTTGTAATATCATTAGAAAGAGCCGCCGTTTTTAACGGTCTAAATTCACGAAAGTATGGGTATTGGAAGATTCTCAACCATCATTCAAAGCTAAGGGTATAGAAAATGCCTTTTTGTTTGGGAAGGAGGTCATATTTTTGTCCATTCGCTCCCTTCACCTCTAGTTTCCTTTCTTTCCAGACGAACCCCCGTGTTCTTACCACTTTAAGCTCACAAGGCGGTATAGCAGCAAATGACTTGTTATTCCTATTTTCTTTTGTTGGTGAGCGCCGAAAGACTTCAGTCAAACTCAGAAGTATAGATTGTGAAGAACCATCTCGCTGTACATGCATAAGTCAAGTGAACAGAACATGTGTTATACACATACCAGGATATGGCCTTTGATGATGCCGTCCGAGTAGCCCTCTGACAGCATGGAACCGACCTGAGCTCGTCTATCATGCCTTGCAAGATCACATCGGACCTCGTGGCCATGTCCACCATAAGCAGGTCCCAATCTGCTTTGGGTTTTCAGCGTTGTCAAAATTATTTTTTTCCAAAGTGGTTTTCAAAATAATTTGCCAAATATCACAATTTTTATCGAATGGGTTTTAGAGCTCAAAACTCCTTGGAAAAGCTAAATCGATTGTAGTCTTAACTTATTTTCATAGGGCTAGTGTAAAATAAAAACATCCAGAAAGATTACTCCACTTCATATTGTTCCATGTTGCTTCCTAACCTTACGCGTGTTGGAACCAAAATGATTTGGAACCAATTGTAGGGTATGCGACCTTTTGCTTGACACTAATTGATTGTAGAGTGCGCAGCTTATAAAATATGCGGAAGCATTAAAATACTCAAATTAAACTAGCTGATACAATAACACACTCAAACTATTCAATACAAGCATAAACTCAGCTATTCTATTTTCTTCCATTCTCGATCACGGAGGGATAACTCGCTCACACAGAGCTACTGAGGCTGCAGTGCTTCTCACTTCAAATTCACCGTTGCACCTGGTGACTTCCTGTTCCGAAGCTCTCACTGCTGGAGGCTTTCCCTGAAGCTCACATACGTGTGGCTTCCTTGCTGGCCTGAGGTTCTCCGCCTTCGTGTAGCGTGAGGCCCTCTCCCTGGCTTGTTGACCTGAGGCTGCGGTGCCTCCATGTGAGGCCTTTCGGCCTTCTCCTTCACCTTGAGGCCTTTTGGCCTATTGACCTGGGGCTGCGGTGCCTTTATGTGAGGCCTTCCGGCCTGAGTTCAAATGCTTCACGTACTGCCATGTTTATAATCAACTTCCACCGCCTAACTCCACCACCTTTGACTTCAAACATGCAAGACAACTCATTTTCTTCTTCTTAAAGTATTTTTGCTGCCCACGTACAAGTTTCTTCATCAGCCACTATTGTTGACTTTCTTCAAGTTTCTCTTCTTCTCTCTAGAATTCTCACGTCCAGACTTCAACAAGTTGAACTTTGCTTCCTGCTCCTTGAAGGCTCCAGTAACCACTATAATATTATTATAATGTGTCTCCCTTCATTCCTTCAGCTTGTGGCTTCTTCAAGGATTTTCTTCTTCGGCGGTTTACGTGTTGCGCTTTAGCACACTTCTCTTTGGCGGTTTATTATAATATTAGGTGTTGTGCTCCAACACTCTCCCTCAACACCTAATACTTTTCTTCTTATAGCATTTGATATTCATCTCCTTCAATTGCATCTACAGCTGCGACTTTCGGACCGGGCTTTGCGAAGCTCGGCTTTCATCAACTAGATCTCGAGAAACTCTTCCTTCTTGAGTGCTCCTTTGATATAGTCCTTGGTCGCTGGCTCTGAGTTCATAGTCTCTGACACCCTGCTCTGGGTTCACGATCCCTGACCGCTAGGTCTGATACGGTCCCTGGCCGACTAGCTCTGATACCAATTGTTGGAACCAAAATGATTTGGAACCAATTGTAGGGTATGCGACCTTTTGCTTGACACTAATTGATTGTAGAGTGCGCAGCTTATAAAATATGCGGAAGCATTAAAATACTCAAATTAAACTAGCTGATACAATAACACACTCAAACTATTCAATACAAGCATAAACTCAGCTATTCTATTTTCTTCCATTCTCGATCACGGAGGAATAACTCGCTCACACAGAGCTACTGAGGCTGCAGTGCCTCTCACTTCAAATTCACCGTTGCACTGGTGACTTCCGTTCCGAAGCTCTCACCGCTGGAGGCTTTCCCCGAAGCTCACATACGTGTGGCTTCCTTGCTGGCCCGAGGTTCTCCGCCTTCGTGTAGCGTGAGGCCCTCTCCCTGGCTTGTTGACCGAGGCTGCGGTGCCTCCATGTGAGGCCTTTCGGCCTTCTCCTTCACCTTGAGGCCTTTTGGCCTATTGACCTGGGGCTGCGGTGCCTTTATGTGAGGCCTTCCGGCCTGAGCTCAAATGCTTCACGTACTGCCATGTTTATAATCAACTTCCACCGCCTGACTCCACCACCTTTGACTTCAAACATGCAAGACAACTCATTTTCTTCTTCTTAAAGTATTTTTGCTGCCCACGTACAAGTTTCTTCATCAGCCACTATTGTTGACTTTCTTCAAGTTTCTCTTCTTCTCTCTAGAATTCTCACGTCCAGACTTCAACAAGTTGAACTTTGCTTCCTGCTCCTTGAAGGCTCCAGTAACCACTATAATATTATTATAATGTGTGTCCCTTCATTCCTTCAGCTTGTGGCTTCTTCAAGGATTTTCTTCTTCGGCGGTTTACGTGTTGCGCTTCAGCACACTTCTCTTTGGCTGTTTATTATAATATTAGGTGTTGTGCTCCAACACTCTCCCTCAACACCTAATACTTTTCTTCTTATAGCATTTGATATTCATCTCCTTCAATTGCATCTACAGCTGCGACTTTCGACTGGGCTTTGCGAAGCTCGGCTTTCATCAACTAGATCTCGAGAAACTCTTCCTTCTTGAGTGCTCCTTTGATATAGTCCCTGGTCGCTGGCTCTGAGTTCATAGTCTCTGACACCCTGCTCTGGGTTCACGATCCCTGACCGCTAGGTCTGATACGGTCCCTGGCCGACTAGCTCTTGATACCAATTGTTGGAACCAAAATGATTTGGAACCAATTGTAGGGTATGCGACCTTTTGCTTGACACTAATTGATTGTAGAGTGCGCAGCTTATAAAATATGCGGAAGCATTAAAATACTCAAATTAAACTAGCTGATATAATAACACACTCAAACTATTCAATACAAGCATAAACTCAGCTATTCTATTTTCTTCCCTTCTCGATCACGGAGGGATAACTCGCTCACACAGAGCTACTGAGGCTGCAGTGCCTCTCACTTCAAATTCACCGTTGCACCTGGTGACTTCCTGTTCCGAAGCTCTCACTGCTGGAGGCTTTCCCTTGAAGCTCACATACGTGTGGCTTCCTTGCTGGCCTGAGGTTCTCCGCCTTCGTGTAGCGTGAGGCCCTCTCCCTGGCTTGTTGACCTGAGGCTGCGGTGCCTCCATGTGAGGCCTTTCGGCCTTCTCCTTCACCTTGAGGCCTTTTGGCCTATTGACCTGGGGTTGCGGTGCCTTTATGTGAGGCCTTCCGGCCTGAGTTCAAATGCTTCACGTACTGCCATATTTATAATCAACTTCCACCACCTTTGACTTCAAACATGCAAGACAACTCATTTTCTTCTTCTTAAAGTATTCTTGCTGCCCACGTACAAGTTTCTTCATCAGCCACTATTGTTGACTTTCTTCAAGTTTCTCTTCTTCTCTCTAGAATTCTCACGTCCAGACTTCAACAAGTTGAACTTTGCTTCCTGCTCCTTGAAGGCTCCAGTAACCACTATAATATTATTATAATGTGTGTCCCTTCATTCCTTTAGCTTGTGGCTTCTTCAAGGATTTTCTTCTTCGGCGGTTTACGTGTTGCGCTTCAGCACACTTCTCTTTGGCGGTTTATTATAATATTAGGTGTTGTGCTCCAACAACGCGTACTGTAGGTTTTTGGTGTCTCTAGCTAGCATTTCTTCATCGTTTCTTAACGAATGTGATCATCTCCACTGGCCAGGAAGGGCGTGATGATTTCACGTGGCTTGCACAAGGCCTGCAAAGGCTCTGCCGGCGGCGCAGTGAGGCCGTTGCCCTCCGTCATGTCGACCTCCTCCAAGCCAACTCTCCGCCACTCGAAGCACTGGAGCAATGCTCCTAACGCTAACCCCACCACTCTCCTCCCAAGAGCAGCCCCCGGACATGCTCGCCTTCCCGCACCAAAAGGAATCATTTTGAACCCTTCATTACTCTCTTGGCCGCCGTCAAATCTCTCCGGCATGAAACTCTCGGCATCCTTCCATATCTTGGGGTCCTGGTGAAGGCTCCACGCGTTTACCAGCAGCATCGTACCTCGCGGAACGTGGAAGTTTCCGATGGTGGTGTCTTCCGAGGATTCATGAGGTATAAGAAGAGGAGTTGATGGATACAACCTCATCGTCTCGCTAACGACGTTCTGAAGATAGCTGAGATTAGCGAGGTCGGATTCTTCAAGGAGGCGGTCATGTCCAACTTTGGATTCTATTTCGTCGCAAACCCTTCGCATTGCTTCGGAGTGGTTGAGGAGAAGTATCATCGCCCATTCTATCACGGTGGCCGTGGTGTCGCCTCCAGCAACCAGCATTACCTGCACAATTCACAGGACTAATCTACCGAAAGTGGTCTTCATGTTATGGAAAAAGAGAACTGTTAGGTTTACTAGAATTACTTTCATGTGATGCACTAACGGCAAAATAAAAATCATTAAATATTTAAATACTTAATAAGTATACACTTTTCAATTTTGGCAAATGAACTCATTCAATTAAGAGTTTAGAGTCTTATCTATCTATATAAAAAAATATTTCACATCGATAAGACGTTATAAAAATTCATAACAAAACTAGTTTACTGAATAGCGTATCGGATTGATATTCATTATTAACTATGACTTTTTTTTTTCTATTTAACCGTTGCTTACAATTTAACACATCATTTAGTAAATGAACTCCTTATACCGGTATTAGTACATTTGGCATTGTGCACGAGAAAATGCATCAAACCAAATGTCGTGCGTCACTCAAATTAAATCCCTACCTTGGACTTAAGCCGCACATCAGAATGGCTAGTTTTAGTTTTCTATCCTTGATAAGGATGCAAGGACTACTGGTGGCCCTTTCTTCTTTCCTCTTGACTATGTAGCACAAGTGTGTTGAAAGGATGTAAGGACCCAAACGATATTTTTTTCCGCTGGGTGACCAGTTGATGGAGCTGCCATCGCATTCTTAGGTTTTGCTCTTTTCAAGAAAAAACCTTTTCAGAAAAACATATTTTCAAATTTTTCAGCGAACATTTTTCATTAGGAGAAAAAAAAAATCTTTCAAAATAAAAAAAATTCCATTTTTTTAAATAAGAGAAAACATTTTCCTCACTCACTCTTTCTTATATCACACTCTAGTAGCCCCCACTTCTTTATTTTTTTATTTTTTTTATTTAAAAAAATCAATTTTATTTTATTTTATTTTATTTTTATTTTTCTTCTTTCTTGGCCAATCGCTAGCTGCCCGGTGAAGAAGAATGAGGGGGAAAGAAAAAATAAAAACATAAAAACATAAAAAATAAAAAAAGTAGAAAGAAAATAAAATGTTTAAAAAAATTGATTTTTTTTTAAAACAAAAAAAGAAAATAAGAAAATTAAAATTTATTAAAATGAGTGCATAGACAAAAATCAACTTGAATTTTCCACACCGAACAACATAAAATATTTTCTAATTCATTTTCAAGTTTTAGCCACGCACTAAAAGATATTATCATTGTTCTCGAAAAAGGACTTTGTGGAAAATATTTTCTAGGAATGCCATATTCTTCGCGAAATGAATATAACCTTAAAGGATAAGCTTGGTCACAGAATCATCTTACGTAGTCACATAATTTCATGTGATTATAATAAGACTGTGAGAAAAAGACTATATTCGATCAAACAATATCATCTTCATGATAGTGACTTTTACCAATATTTTTTTATGCACCGTCAATGTATAAGTCCCTCCTACTTGCACCTTAACCTTTTCCTTGCGTGGAAAATATTGGCACTAGCTCCCAATTCAACCAAGGTGGGCGCTACGCAATCAGCTTTCTCACGTTATTATCTTGGTCTTGCCCCCCCAAAAATTCTTTAACTTGTAAAATTTGTCTTGGGTGAAAGCGTTAATCGATTAGTCATTTCAAAGGAACGGACGAGAAAATGCGAAGACTTTTTTATTTTATTCTGAAGTTGTCTTCATCTAGTTTGGCAATCGATCATGCAAAAATTGCATTTCCATAGCCCACCTCACGACAGATTTGGACAGGCAAGGAAATGCGAAGTTACATGCCACTTAATTAGAATCGTATTTTAACGTGTAAAGATCATGTCTTGGTTTCGAATAACAATTAACGATTTGAAATTTTATAAACAGTTTAGTATATTAGATTGTAGGAGGACACAAGATATTGAGTTTTTTTTTTTGGTCGGTACGAGATTTTGAGTTTGAATATATACTTTTCGGTAGAAAAAATTTCTGAAAATTTAAAATTTTAAAAGGTTGGTAAAAAAGGTTGCGCCGTCCCTAACTCGCTGGTAAATCAAATATGGTAAATAGAGTGACGGTGCTCAGCAGAACGAGGCTTTTGATTGTTGTATTGGTGTAGAATTCCGGATCCTGTTCTTGGACGTCCAGCATCCGATCGATGAATGTCGTCCTCGATGATCTCGTCCCGTCGACCCCTTTTGAGGACACTGACGCCGCTGCCGCCACCGCCACGGACGACGGCATGTTCCTTTTCTCGCTGTGCTCGTCGACCAGCTGCTGGAAAAAGACGTCCGCCTTCCTCATCACGCTCTTCATCTTCTTCTTCACCCCGTGAAAATCAGCCCACCACAACGCGGGGATGAAATCCCCGATGTACCCAGCGCTTCCGAAAAGCTGCGAGAACTCTCTCATGATCTCCCTGAACTCCATCCCTTCCTCCGGCACCTGGTCCGTCCCGAAGTAGCTCTTTCCGGCAATCATACGCATCATCACATTCAGGGTAAGATCTAACAACCTCTGCCGCATATCAACCTTCAGCCATTACCTATCTTCTGCGGAAAAAAAAAAAAAAAAACAGATATAACTTCTCTTCGTGAGTTGTATGGTAGACACAATCAAACTGCAGGATAACTTGGGCCTTTTTTGGATAGAGGTAGATTCTTCATATGCGGCCGCCAGGTAGATTGTGTCTATGCAATACTTACTCCTGTCTCCGAGACAGCAGTGACCTCGAAACAGTTGCCTCACCAGGGAAAGAACCTCCTCCTGCCGGACAGTGGAGTAATCAGCGAGGGGCCTCGCGGAGAACATCTCCACAGCTGTGAAACGGCGGAGGTTGCGCCAGTAGTCACCGTAAGGGCTTGAGCCCAAGGTGCTGTGGTCGTAGGCGAGGAGCTTCCCCGGTAGCAAGCGGGGCCGGTTGGCGAAGGTGACATCCTTCTCAGTAAAACACTCCTCGACGGCCGGCAGTGAGGAGACGACTATGGTTTTGCGCGAGCCGAACCTGAGGAAGAAGACTGGGCCGTGCTGGAGCGAGAGATCGTGTAGGGTTCGGTGGAGGGGCTCCTTGACCAGGTGGAGGTGGCCGATGATAGGGAGGGAAGGAGGGCTCGGTGGGAGGCGGTGGTTGGGATTCGTGCTTTTGTGGAGGAAGAATCTGTAGAGGAGGAAGAGGAGGGAGAGAGAGATCAGTGCTAGGTTCAGCCATTGATGAGGAGCTTCGTTTTCCATTTTCTCAGTGGAAAAGTGTCGATTGAACTGTTTGTTGAGTTGAAGTTCTTGTAGACTACTAAGCGACGAGGAACGCATCCATTTAAAACCATTTGTCGCGACCAATTTTTCGAGTGCGAACCACCTAGGGTTTGGCTAATGGATTGTTAAGCCTAGACTTAACTCGGGCTCTCCCAAGCCCATACCAATTCGCGACTTAGGTTCAAGTTCTTAACATGCAATTGATTTTCAATTAGGAGTCGCCACTAATCTATTTTTGGTGGGTCGATTAGAAACTCAAGTAAAGCAACGGGAGGTTCACTTTACTCCTACGAACCAAAGACTATGGGTACGGGGACTTGGTTACACTAGATCTCTCTAATGCCCTTTCGGTACCATTCTTTTATTTTCAAAAAAAATGTTTTTGCAGGCAGCTTAAATTGATTTTAAATCTATTTCTCTAACATGTGAAGCGATCATGCGGGTGCGCAAACCAACAATTTAACACCCAGATAAACAATAAATAAATTGCAAAAAAAAAAAACTTATCTCAAGGCAACGAAAGCATCTGCAATGTTAAATTAAAATCCACATCAACAACCCTAGATATGGTTTCTAATTAACACGCAATTTCATTTTTTTAAACTTAATTAATGAAAATCATGCAATATGCAATGGATATTAACTAAATGACCTAATTCTAATGACATGTAATTTCTAATTAAATGGGCCTAGCAAAGATATTAGATGGCATGCATCTCAATGAATCTAACCCTAATGACGTGCATATGATATTTTTCTTTTCCCTAAAAGAATGCATTATATCCTAAATAAATGAAACTAATTTAATCTAAGGCATTTTTGTATTTTTTATGAAATTCGGAATTAAATAAAATGTGGAAATTACCTAGCTAGATTAAGATCCTATTCAATTTACTTTAGGAATTAGGTTAAACTAAATCCTAATTTAAACTAAAATATTGTCTTAACCCAAATAATCCTAAGATGCAAACTATCTAAGAAAATACCTAAACTTATAATAAATTTGCAAAAAATATTATCTAGAATTAAACTAAGTGCAATTTTATCCTAAGATGCAACGACGTGCAAAAAAATGCGCTAATCCTATATGATGATGGTTTTTTTGTTTTTTTACTAATTTCGAAATTAAAATTTAACATGCAAATCGAATAATAATAAAACTAACATTCTAAATGAATATGCTTCTTTTTTGTTTTCTTTTTCATGATTCAAAATAAAATCTCTATCATAAACATGCAAAATAAGAAAAGCAAACCTAACCCTAATTTTCCTTTTCTTTTCCCTTTTTTTTTTTAATTTTCGAAATTAACAATTGCCTAATAATTAAACATGCAATGTAAAGTTAAAAAAAACTAACAACCTAAATCAACGGATTTTTATTTTTTATTTAAAATAAAATTTCAATTCTAAACATGCAAACCCTAATTCTAACCTACATCTCTTGATTGATTTTTTTTCAAAATTAATTTAAATAACACCACAGCAAATCAAGCATTATTAATACCCAAATCTTGATACCCAAATTGACGAACCATATCTTGCGCATGAGATCAACCATATCTTGAGCATGAGATCGGGTTGGCCAATTTCACATAAATCACGAATCGAATCTCGGGCGGGAGATTGGATTAGCGATTTTTTTTAAGTGATTGTGAGTCGGATTTTGGGCGCAAAAATCGGACTGACAATCACTAATTTCAAGGCAATTTCATAACATGAATTCTCAATTCTTTACTAAAAGGATGATTACATTAAATATAGCAAATAATATGCAACATCAACTATAAAAAAAGAAGATAAATAAATAACAGAAAAGAAAAAGAACAATTTACCTAATTTTTGTATTTTCTCTTTTTTTTTCTTTTTTCAAAAAAAAGAAATAAAAATTGGAGACCGGCCGGTGAGAGGAGCTCGCCGGCTAGGGTTCCGGCGAGGAGACAGGAATGGCGCGTCGGCGGCGTGGCGCGGGGCGGCGACATGAGTGCGGGGGACTTCGGCGCAGCCGACGGCGAGGCGCGGGTGGAGCTTCGGCCACGGCGTCGTCGGCGAAGGAGGCAGCGGGCCGTGGTCGGATCTCGGACGGGGACCGGGCGAGCGGCGGGACGAGCTCCGTCGATCGGCGATCGGGGCGGCACGGCGGCGTCGGGACAGGAGCGTCGGAGCCTCGGACACCTGCAGGCGGAGAGATCCCGACGTTTGGACCACGGATCTGCAGCGGCGATGGCTCCACGAGCGGATCGGGGACGAGCGACGCGTAGCGGGGCTCGCGGATGAAGACTGGCAGCTGCGATGGCGCGGAGGAGGGCGGCTCGGACGAGGGGCGGCGTCGCGGGCTTTGGGCGGACTGGCGGGCGACTCGGATTCCAGCGTCAGCGCGGCATCGGCAGGGACGGAGGCCGATGGCGGTGAGCAGCAGCGGCGCTAGCTGCTCTTCGAGGAAGATGAACAGTGCCGAATTAGGGTTTCGGCACTGTTTCGGCACTTTTTTTTTTCGGAAAAGAGAGAGCCCCCCTTGCTCCCCACCGTACGCGACTCCTTTTATACACCAAAAAATTGTATCTCCGTGGTATATTTCATTGCCAACTTTGCTCGTGCAAAATACTATTGAATATATCATCCCACCACGCGCAATATTTTTTGTGTTTTTTTTTCCAATATTTCATTCGAGAATTTCCTTTCCGTCAAAAACACATCCCTCGGTGTATATTGCCTAAATATATGAAAATCCCAACGGAATATGTGAAAAATTTTGCACTCACCGTCGGTCCAATAAACAAAAATGTTCCTAAACTATATGCCATGTGATTTTTATTTTGGTAAAAATTAACCCTAAAAATTATGCAAAAATTTAGATGTCAACACCATTTAAAGTATAAATTATAGTCAAGGAAAAGTGCGCGACTGATGATGCAGGATGATATGAACATGAAGGAGGGTTTATTTACCTTGATTTGCGAGGAGGTGCATGCATTGGTTTTCCTCAATTTTTTATGAACTGTCTACTATAGACGACAAGCATGGAGCTATGATAAATACAACCATAAAGATATACCTCCAGAAAGCTGATTTACTCGTACGTGATGGTGAACGGCGGGGCAGATTCGTCGTGAGCTACTTCCTTACGGCGGAGCTGGAGAGGGTGCCGGAAGGATGCATCAATCAATATGTGGAGATGTATGGAGTGAAAGGCCTGAACAAAACAATTTCACTGCGTATCGACGTGGCTTTCCTGTTGGCTTCAAAGCACATTATGCTGGAGTGAGTACCAATCTTGGCATTCTCTCTCTTTTAGGTCTTTAAAATATGCAAGTGTTTGTGGATACGTAACGACCGAATACTTTTTGCAGAGTAGGGAGCAGAGATATTTTATCTACAACCACTTGTCGTTCACTGTCGAGTATCACCAAGATAATGAAACAGGGGCCACAACAATTGTTGGGTTTGAGGTTAAACCATTCAGGTGATTTTCTATGATCACATACCAAACACCAAAGGTTGATGCTAGTCCTGTTTATTAGACATCTACCTCAATAACTGTGCCGAATCATCTTTTTATTACTGTAGTGTCAAACATGAATATATAGGCATATGGAGCGAGAAGACTACGCCAATCACCTGTAATCCTCATGCAAAGCGTGTGGTTACTAGCTCTACAAGCCCTCAAGAGGTCAAAGAAAGGAAAGAGGTTATATTTACATATGACGTTGATTTCCAGGTAAGGCCCCTTTTTTGTTACCTTCATGAAATATGGCCACACATAGAGCAGTGTATCTTCAGAATTACTCCTTGGCCTCAATTTCAGTCTCTTTGGTGTCTTCCTTATCCTTTCTGAAAAATATATGCCTCACGCATCGTTCATCTTGCAGGAGAGTGACGTCAAGCGGATTCCGATTATTCGATGGGAGTCTTCCCATTCGATGGCCAATGACCCGATACACGGGTTCTCTATCACCACCTCCAGTGGTTTATCCAGTCCGTCCTCCCGTCGTCTTCTGCCCACCAGGCGGCTTTTAGCCTCGACCGGATGATGAGTTCGGCACCACTACCATCCTGTTGTAGCACGAATGAAGCTCCCCTGAGTTACTTTATGTAATGTTAAATATGAAGCGTGCGTACGTGTGTGAAGAAGTCACTTGTCATACCTCAAGAAGACAAGGTGGGTTGTCCCTGTGGTCTTGTAGTATGTGTTTTTCATGACCTAATTCTTTCTCTTGATTTTTCTTTTCACTCGATCAGAGCGTGAAGGTGTAGATGTTCTTTGCGTTGAATGTCATAGCCCCCACCTCATTGTAATGATGTGCATCGATTTATATATGATAAATGGATTTGGGCTATTGCTTCTGGGGTTTTGCAAATGCAATTAGATGTGTTAGTCTCATGTTAGCCCTGAATTCTATTCTGTTAATCGCCAGTGAATCTCCACACAAGTTCAATCCCATTTATATTCATCGACAGTAGATAGAATTTCTTGATTTTTAAGATTATACATCTGGATTGTTGACACCTAATTTTAATAAATCTAGGAAAATAAAGAAAGTAAAAATTGCATTGGAACAAATAAAAGGAAAAAATGAAAAAATGGGGGAAATTGATTTGATTGAATTATGCAAGGAAGTATGGAATTCTAATGGATGTCCGGATTTTGTTAAATGCAGCAATAATTTTTGAAATCAAGTGAAAAATGGACAAAAGAAATCGAAATTGATCGACAAATCATATAGATTTGATTTAATGTGATAAGAAATGGTAATTCGGGAAATCGCTACGTGTAAAGAGAATGCTTTGAATCACTATAAAAGAGATGCTCATTTTTCATGACAGTGGGGGGCGAACTCAAAAAAAATGGCGAGAAAGAATTCGTGAAAGAAAATTTGTGCAAGAAGGAGCGAATTTGGAAAGAGAGAGAGAGAATTTCTTTTCTTTAAGGAGACTTCTTTTCACCTTTTGAAGAAAGGTCAGCACAGAAGCTGGAAATGCAGAGGGACAGCAGAGAGAGAAGGTCGTGAGGGGATAGGTAAGGTGAATTGAAAGAAAAAAAAGAAGAAAGAAGAACAAAGCCACTGTTCTTCTTCCTCGCCAAGTCCCTGCCGGCCTCCTTCCACCACGCATCCGCCAGCCACCGCAGGCCCGCGACCCGCCTGCCGCCCAACGCTCCGTCGCCGCCGCCTCTGCCCGAGCACCGGCACCCCTGTCTCTGCTCACCTGACCCCGCACCACCGTTCGGAGCCCGACGCCGCTGCACCTCTGCAACTTGCGACCCACCCGTCGCCGAGCTTGGTCCCTGCTCGCCGCGCCAACGCCGCTCGGCAGCCGAAGCCCGAGCCCCCTTTGCTCGCCGCGCCTCCGTCTGAAGCCCTGTGCCGACATCTCCTTTGCCCGTCGCCAGCGACTTGCGAGCCCAATGCCTGTAGCCGCACCACCGTCCGTGACCGCCTAGCGCCCATCCCTTGAAGCTCCGAACCTCTGCTCGACGCCACAGGAGTTCGCGCCGCCGCTCTGCTGCCTCGCCGGACGCCGCGACGCCTCCGCCGCTGCTCCGAGCTCGAGCACCTCACCGTCGCCGCCTGCCGACCCTCGCCGGAGCTCCGACGCCGGCTATCCTTCGCTGCACCAGCTCTGCCGACTGTCCCTCTCGCCCGCGCGACTCTCATCGCGCCCTGTTTTCCTGAGTCCCTTAGGTAGTTTAGTTTATTTTTTATTCATCTTATTTTATTTCATTTTTTTAGTTTAGTTATTTAAATTGTAATATTGGATGTCAATATTCATTTCATAAATCTTGTAGGTATTATCTGCAGGGATTTTGTTCGGAATTATTGTAATTACTAATTTGATCCGTAAGACATCGGATCATTTTTTTAATTATAATAATTTTTGGGCTTTTGATAGTATTTTAATTGTTAAATCAATATAATTATTAATTTGATCCGTAAGATTTCGGATTAGATTTTTAATTATTTTGAACTCTTTGTCGTGATAGTTAGGGTTAGAATAATCGTTAATTTGACCTGTGAGACAACATGTTATCTTTTCGATTATTTTAATCCTTCATTTGTTAAATATCTTGATTGTTTAGATTTAATGTTTATTTGATCATTATTTGTCTTGGAAAAATATTAAAAAAAATAAAATCAAAATCAAAATCTTGCATGAGCATGTAGGTTTAGTAAATTAGACATGTAAGTTTAGTAAATTAGAATTTTTTAGGATTACATTTTTTAGGATTGCATTTTTAGAAATAGGTTAGGGTTGGACCTAAATAACTTTTTTTTTTTTTTTTTTATAAATTGTGTCTTAGATAATGTTTGCACATTTTAATTATCCCATTTTTCTTTTAAAAAAATTGTTTTCTAAGATAGGATAGGGTTTAAGTCAAATTAATCCCTAAAATAAATTAGAAAATTATTTTCTTTAGATATTTTAATTAGGGTTTTTATTAATTTTGAATTTCAATAAAGAAGATACAAAAAATATGAGATGCATATTAAGTAGTTTGCATAATAGGATCATTTGATTAGAATTTATTTACTAGTAAAATTAGGTCATGAGGTGCATATTAACTAGTTTGCATAATAGGATCATTTGATTAGAATTTGTTTGTTAGTAAAATTAGGTCATGTAGTTAGAAATGCATTTTATAAAAAAATCTAAGAAAACCCAAAAAAATGATTGCTTGCTTTGTGTGTTGCAATTTATTTATTTTATTTAATGTTTAATCATGTTTGAGCGTCTATGTGATCACCCATTGCATGATAGTAATTTAGCTTAAAATAAATCCAAGCTGCCTGCAAAAATATTTTGAAAATTTAAAAGAAATGGTACCGAAAGGGCATTAGAGAAATCTAGTGTAACCAAGTCCCCGTACCCATAGTCTCTGGTTCGTAGGAGTAAAGTAATCCTCCCATTATTTATTTTACTTAGATGTCTAATCGACCTACCGTAAACTGATTAATGGCGACTCCTAGTTAATAACATTTTGCATGTTAAATGTTTGAACCTTCAGTCGCGAATTGGTATGGGCTTGGGAGAGCCCGAGCTAAGTTTAAAGACTTAGTAGTCCATTAATCTAGTTTTAGGTGGTGCACCCGGAAATTTAGGTCGCAACATTGATCAATTATCTTTTACTCACAAGCATTAAAAGTTTTGATCTATGTCACAGGTGCCACTTTTCATAGAATCGTTTAGACACTAGTTGGACGGTTCTAGGACATATAAATACAATTTATCAAGTTTATCTATATAAAGCTTTCTATGTCAATTAATATATAGCTTCGGCCTATATTCCATCGGTATCAAAATGAATCGAATCAAATTAAGCTCGACTACTGAGCTAAAGGGCAAAATTCTGGAGCACTGACGAAGCGAAAAAGTAGTGCGTTTAAGATGTTATGTAAAACCTGGCAAACAGAATAATGCAGTGAGAACGGTACGGTGAGAATCGACACATATTGCAAAGCTTGCCTCATTAATATAAGAAAATGAGAATCCCTCGATTCTCACTCACCTTGCGCTAAGCCAAAACAGATAAATTGCTGAATTATCCATGACGAGAAAATATACTCTTCCCTTCGAGAGTGTACTGAAGCAAGGACGACTTAAAGGAATTTACATAGTTTTCCCGCGGAATATGGTTCTACATGTCTAATTACGCTAGTTCATGTAGAAGAACATAGTATTTTTCATGTTTGTTTTCGTTTGATCTTATTTGATGGGCCTGTGCAGTTGGAAAAACATCATGCAGAATACGTAATGGCTGCAGGAAATCATCTTTGTAAGATAGTTTAGCAGGTATTTGTGACATTACAAATGTTTTGCAGCATCCTCTTTTTGGTTCATTTGGAATTACCAATGTTGCGCGAGTACGATCAAATTGTTTGCTATTCACTTGTGTCTTCTGGAGCTCTTGGCATCCGCCAGGAGTATGGTTTGATTTTTATTTTTTTTTCATTTGACTGATAAGAGTTGGATTAATTATACAGCTAAAAAGTATACATTGGAGGCATGGACAGCAACACAATTGACCTGTAGCTTTCCAGAATGCATCCTAATTTAGTGAGTTTTGGCCATGCCTAGAGAGAATAAAATGTCCAAACATAGTGAATTTCATAATTTGAGCCTCTAATGACAAGGATTTTAATAAGCAAGAAGGCTGATTTCATACGAACTAACAAGTTCAAGTGCCTCGAAAGGTATATCACAAGTAGCTGTTGCCATACTTTGGTTCTTATTTCATCTTGCCCTCTCTAGATTGTTTATCACTGCATTTAGTTCTTGAAGTTTATATACATCTAATTAAATTTAGCGAATCGAAAGCATTTTATGCAAATCACTCGGTTAGCAATTCGAGGCAAACGCGCAAGCTCTTTCCAACTTGCACGGCAAGCTGTGTCACAATCGCAAGACTCGAAGTGTGCACTTCTTAAAGCAAAGTCGCCCGCAAGTTTCGTGGAAGGAGGGGCTTTGCCCAAAAGAAACATTCAATGACAATATTGTCGCCTAACCCTTTGTCTTATTTCTGGTCACCATCGATCCGATTATGTAAATCTACGATTATGTGAATCTAGAGGAACCCCTCCATTTGATTTGATCTGATTGACCTCTCGGTAAAGCTTTATGTAAATTTTTAAATTTCCCAAATACATATGACTACGGTTGCCAAAAACAAGCGATCAGGCAATCCATTAATAAGAATGGGGAAATAAATTTGACATCGGATTTACGTAGTTCGGAAGAGAGTAGTCAAATATTTTATTGTAAATCAACTGATATAATAGAAATTATAATCACACTTGACTTATTCGAATATTCATAATGTTTCTCAACCATAAATACATCCAATAACTGATATGATTATTATTTCTTAAAATTCCACTAAAAATAATCTCGTAATCTCGTAAAGCTATCAATTAAATACTTACCGTAAGAATTTAATAGACTTCCACAAGTTAAACCTTCTGGAGAAACTCCCGACACTCTTCAATGTCTTTTCAGGCAGCCTTCAAAGCGCTTTCTCTTCGTATTTAGAGTGCCCATCATGAATAGGACACCGTGATGGAATCTAATAGACTTCCACAAGTTAAACCTTCTGGAGAAACTCCCGACACTTTTCAATGTCTTTTCAGGCAGCCTTCAAAGCGCTTTCTCTTCGTATTTAGAGTGCCCATCATGAATAGGACACCGTGATGGCTACTCTGTCTCTTTCCCTTTTCGTCCCATTTCCCGACCGGCATCTTCTCTTTTCCCTTTCTTAGCGGACAAGCTTTTCTCCTTCAATCAAAGACCATCGCCGTCTCCTTTCCCGTCCGCGGCCGCAACCCCTGGTCGGGTCAGGATTCGTTGGATGGCTTCATGGTCGAGACATATTTCTATACTGAGCATGTGATTTAACAAATGGCTGCTTTGTCAATTTGAGTTGGAGATTAGGTTAACGCGTGAATAAGTCTTTTAAGGTGGATTCGCTAAGACGAGATGTAATCCCCTACGTGCATTCAGTTCAGTGATCTGACTTAGTTTCATAGAATTAAAGATATAGTAAACAAATTTGAGATGCTTAATCATTTTACAAATACTTTCTCTAAGGTACATATTATGGAACAGTAGTTGCGATGGATGTAAACCAAAATGAAATTGTGAGGTAAAACTTATATTTCTACTGAAGATATAGACATATACAATCTGCCCCTTAAGCACCAATCGAGGGTTGTCTCCAAGAAAAACAAGTCAAATGGACTAATAAAAGAAATAATATAAAATTAACGAAGGACCGACGATTCTTCGCGATAGAATTGTCCCAACCCCACCGTCCAAAAAATTAATGCACTTGACCAAGACTTTCTAATGCCAGGGCCCCTTACTTAGTAACTTCGTCTTACAGAGGCTTTTCTCCTATCCTTTAAGGACTGGCCTTCTTGCCTTTACTTCCTTTCAACCCCGCAAGGAAAACGCAAGGAAAACCTACAGCTCATAAGCATGGGAGACGGTCATCGTCAACGCGGCCATCACGGTCATCAAGGCTTCCGGCATGGCCATGGTCTCACACACGGCCAGAAACAGGGACACGGCCACGGACACAGAGGGACACGGCCACGGACAAATTTTAATAATATCACAATATTTTTTATATTTTTTTTCTTATTCTCCTTTGCTTTTTTTTTTCTGCATTTTTTTTAGCTGGCGAGGGTCACCGGTGACCCTTGCCAACCGTGCAAGCTTCGCCTAGATCGAGTAAGGGCTTTTGCACCGTCGCTTGCAGTCGACGAGGTTGTGAAGCCCTTTGCCTAGGGCCATGGAGGCCTCACCTAGGGCCTCCGTGGCCATGCCAACCACACTCACCCACGACTCCTCGCTGCCAGAGAAAAAAGATCACACAAAAGAGCAAAAAAAAAAAAGGAAAATAAAAAAAAATTCATTTTTTTAAAAATTAATATCAAAATATTATTAAGATTTGCCCACATTAGCTTCGTCAATGCCATATAGAATGGCTGATGTTCATGTCAATAATTTCCAGCCAAAATTGGTCAAATGAACTCAATTGACACAATGTGAAAATATTTAGGATTCAATTAATAAAATTGAAAGATTTAGGATTAACTAGATTTAAGAATTTTTAGACAATTTTCCTATCGATGCTTGGTAAAATAAAGGGAAAATGATAAGGACGATTCATGAACTTTAGCCTAATTGACAATGTTATTTATTAAACTTTTTTTTTGTTCAACAGTCCTTGAACTTTAACACGTTGTGTAATGTGGTCTATGAACTTTTAATTTATTCAATATGGTCAATAAATTTTTAGTATATTTTTAATTTAGTCATTAGACTATATAAAAATATTTAATTTTGTCTTTGAACTTGAATTGATGAAAGGATAGCATTAATTGTTTTCACATAGTCTGGGGACTAGATTGAATATTATCAAAAAGTTTATGAACCATGTTGAATAAATTAAAAATTTAGGGACGATAATGCACATTAGACTAAAGTTCTAGGACCATATTGAAGAATTAAAAGTTTGGAGACGACACTGCATATGTGATCAAAGTTAAGGAATTATTTGTGTAATTATCCCTAAATTTTAGTATGAGGAATATGAACATATCCGATGACTTATATCAGCATTCTGATAGCAGTGTGATACGTATGCTATGCCTACGCGCAATCCCATAGAGGTGCCAAGAGTAAGATATCTTCGAGTAAAGCTGCCAGATGAATCAATTTTAGCGTGGACGGGCAAATTATCAACACCAGCACTGATGCCTTTGGTCCCACTTAGAACCTCTCCTCCTTAGGTGTCTATGCCTATAAATAATTTACGAACATAAGATCTCCCAAAACACCATATTCTCTATAAAATCCACATTAAAAGAAGGAAAATATTATAGGGTACTAAGTACGATGTCGTTTTATATTAAAATTTAGTTTTAAATTTAATTTAATTAATATTATATTAAAATTCAAATAAAAGACAAAACGATATTGTTTTAGCTATTCTTTATTGACTCAGCTCTTTGACAAGTCACTTGCTAAGGCTAATACCATTGGCATTTATCTTGCTAAGGCTAATACCATTGGCATAACTTTTTTCTTGTTGAAAAGCCAAAACTTTATCTTCTTGTTCACGTTCAGTCCTTTTTTCTAAGATGGCGGCCGCGACCAAGACTTATACCATTGGCATTTATCTTGCTAGCTGTACCGGTTCATCTTTTATGAAGCTTCAATTGATGACTTCTTGCTTGTTACTCTCTTCTTTCTTCAATAGCTTCTCGATGCTTGGTACTTTCCCACCGTCCAAATAAACAGTGACCGTGACTAAGACTTCTAAACACCATTAGGCCCATTAATATATATATATATATATATATATTTTTTTTCTGGGTCCGGTGGCCCCTTATGGGTTAAATAGCGCTCTTCGCCACCATGAACTGCCACAACACATTTCCAAAGAAACACTCACGTCCACAAGGAAAATTATGGGAGACGGTCATCACCACGGCAGCCGTCATGGTCATGACCACGGGCACAGCCACCGGCACGACCGCAAAGATGGGCACAGCCACAAAGATGGACACGGCCACCGGCCTGGACACAAAGAGGGTCACGGCCATGGACACGGCGGTGCTGTAACCGTCCCCAAGGAGAAACACCGCCACACACATGTCCACAAAGATGGACACGGCCACCGGCCTGGACACAAAGAGGGCCACGGCCACGGACACGGCGTTGCTGTACTCGTCCCCAAGGAGAAACCCCGCCACACACATGTCCACAAAGTGGAAAACCACCACATACACGTCCACAAACACCACCACATATACGTCCACGAACACCATCACATACATTTCCACAAGGTGGAACACCACCACATACAGGGCCACAAAGAGGGAGACGGCCACTTGCCGTGGTCAAAGTTTCAGTTATTGAAAATCTAGAAAGGTCAGCGCCATCTCCGGTGGTAATCATCATCTTCCCGCCACACCGGCATCAGACTCCACCGTGTGAAGCTGCTGCTTTATGTAATGTTTTTCCTGAAGTTTGTGCATGTGTGTTACTATTATTTTATGCAATGTTATGAGTGAAGTTTGTGTTACTTTCATTTTATGTAATGTTTTGCCTGAAGTTTGTGCATGCGTGTGAAGAAGTCACTTGTCTCCTCTAGCAGGCTAACTTAATTGTCTTCGGGGTCTTGTATTATCAGATGTGGCTTTCATGACCTAATTCTTGCTTTCTCCTCTTAAATTTCCTTTTCACTGGGTCAGAGCATAGAGATTTAGATGGTCTTCGCGTTGGATTTGGATTTATGGATTTGGATCCACATAACTTCTGGTGGCGTTGCAAGTGCAATTAGATGTTTTAATCTCATGTTTCCACCGACTTTTTCTTTTATGTTACTGGCCACTGAATTCCCACTCAACTTCAATCCCATTCTATTTTTGATTTCCATCTATAGTTGGTAACGGTTTCTCTGTTGTTTAGATGATACATCTCGATCGATTAAATCCATGTCTTTCCTTTTGTGATGTGTTCTGAAGATTACAACCGGTTGCAACACGGAACTTATTTCCCTGACTCCCTCACGCAACCCCCCCCCCAAAAATAAAAATAAAAATAAAAATAAAATAAAATAATGACAAGCATCTTTGACTTGTCTAATTAACATCGGGTCGGGTACTCAAATTTGAGACATAATTCAACACTCTCTTTCAATTGTGCCCACAATTTTATCGATGAAGTTCTTGAAATGATAGTCTTAAAATGAGAATTTCCTTTTATGGATGGACATTGTTTGGGCTATATCTTTTATGGCTTTTCTAGAGCACGCGTCTGAAATATCTTCACTTGCGAAGCCGGTTGCTTCGGTCATTCAACGTGTTTTCTAGGTCTTTCAGTTCGTTTTTACCCGACTCGTGATGGAGGCAGTTTCTTCTTCTCAGAACAAAGCTTCTTTGAGCATCTTCACGTCTGCAGTAAATTATATTGTTGTCCGAGCATTTCATTTATGGCGGTAAATTTCCGCAAAACAATATCGAAAGTGCCCTTTTTCAAGACTGAATTTCGTGAAGAGCAAGGGTTTGAAAAGACCAGCCTTCCTTTTGTCTACGACATCTCGTTCATTGCTTTTTACCAAACCTCCTCCTTTAATGCTTAAAATTCCACAGCCAAATGCTTAGTATATGAAGAATCCGGGTCCTCCAAGTGGGCTGTCACCGACTTTTATATTTGTTTTTTCGGCCTTAGTAGTGCAATTTTTACTTGACCATTTCCGTATGGCGTGCATAAACATGACAGAGGAGACGCAGCGCTGTGAGAGGTTCAATTCTACAGGCCACCCACCTGTGAGGACACCTAGCTGAATTGAGCAGCAACTTAACTATTCAAGAAGCAAGTGGTGATTAGAGGAACCCCACTTTGCTAGTCCTTAAAATCTTATGACGTAGAATTCCATACTTTTGAACTTGTGGATACTGAAAACCAGGTACCCAACTTCAACATAGTTGTCGATAGATACGAGCTTTTTGTTCCAAAAGATCCGGCTACATCTACCTTGTAATACACACATGGCTGCTTTGTCAATTCAATTGTGGGATTAGGTTAAGCGTGACTCGTGCTTTAGTTGGATTAGCCAAGACAATATGGTGAAAGGATGTCTACGCATTTGCCGCTTCTCTTGCTTATTTCTGCTTCCAGATGCGAACCCACCGCATGTAACGAACTTGCCAGTTTAATGCGGGAATCTTCCATTAAACCGCTGATTGAGAGGATTTATCCAAGCAAAATCAAAGTTGATGGACGAATATAAAAGATGATATAAATTAATTAAGGATGGTTTTCCGAGTACACGCGCGATAGAAAGGTCCCCATCGACCGTCCAAAGAAAATAATGCCCTTGACCCAGTCTTCGAAATGCCATTACCCTGTTTAAATAATGCCAATCTACAGGATCATGAATAATGAAGATACATATCCAGCGTAACATTCACTTCCAGAATGAAAACCTTCAGCACATAAGTATGGGACACTGTGTCATCATCACGGCTGCTATCAAGGTGTCGCGACCTCATTTTTTTGGGCGCCCTCTTACGTGTGTGCGCGTGTGGAGGTTAATGGCTCACCAAGTTTATTAGTTTTAGCTCGGGCTCTCCCAAATTCACCAATTCACAACTTATGGTCCGAGTTTTTAACCTGCTAGTCAATTTCAAATAGGAGTCGTCACTAATTGGTTTGGAGTGGGTTGATTAGAAATCCAAGTAAAATATTGGGAGAAATACTTTACTTCTACGCAACCAGAGAAATTAGGATTGTAGACTTGATTACACTAGTTAATCACTAATGTCATTCCGGTACCTAATATTGTTTAAACATCAAATAAAGCATTTATTCAACATTTTATGCTGATCACTAATTCTATGATTCAATTCCTCATCAAATTAATGAAATAAAAATCCATGCATCATAAGAGCGTAATTGGAATAAGCCAATATTTGTTTTTTGTTTTTTGTTTTTTTTTTTGACCAAGGAATTGTCGGAGATTATCCTTTAGGAATCACACAACCCTCTAGCGCCCGTGCCGTTGGGCCTCACCGCAAGCCGCTATTTAGACGTAAATCTCGGAGGAGGCTAATTTAGGACCCCAACACCAGGACCTCCACTTCAGACACTTTAGCAACAAGAGAGTTTGAATCATTGACCTCTACGATGAGGGAGAGAACTCACATCAATTGCGCTGCCCGTGGTTGGATAGCCAATATTTGTTTCTAAGAAGTTAAACACATTAATTTTTTTTTAGGGTTTTTTAAAGGTTTTCTATTCATTTGCGGAGAAAACTAATCAAAAATCATATTTTTTTGGTATTTTTCTGCTTTTTGGGAAATATAAAATATTTTTGGATTTTCTTTTTTTTGAAAAATACATTTTTTTTTTGGATTTTTAATAAAAAAAAATAGAAACAATAAAACAAAGGCTAACTTGAGTCGGTGAAGCCCGATTCAGATTGATTAACCCGAGTCGCGCCTTTGGAGGTTAAGGATGCGTATGACAACATTTCTATTAGATTTATTTGTTTTTCTATTCTCCAAAGCAAAATCAAACATAAATTCGTTTAAGAACGCAATTTCATTTTTATTTTATTTTTGGAATAGATTTTTTTTTTCTACAGAAATAGATTTAGAGCAGAAATTAAAAGTTAAAATTTTTAACTTTTCTATTTGTGTAATAGAAATAAGAAATCAAAAAAAATTTCATCTTTCACTCTCGTCACCACTCGTCGCCTGAGCGGAGGTTGCTCGTGGGACGTCGGATGCTCGCCGTCGGCCGCTGGATGTCGAACACCCATTGTCAACCGCCAGTCATCGGATGCCTGACGCTCACCGGCCGTTGGCCGCTCATCGCCAACCGTTGGATCCCGGAGGCTCACCGCCAACCATCAGATGTTCGTTGCTGACCGTCTGCCACTCACCACGGCTGCTCGATGCCGGCTACTCGTCACCCACCACCGGACTCCAGTCGCTGGCCACCCATTGTTGGTCGTCGGTCACCGGACTCCAGACATTGGATGGATGCCGGCCACTAATGGCCGGACGTTGGACTCCGGACATCGGACGCTTGCTGCTGAACGTCAGACACCAACTGTTGGTTGTCGGACTCCGGACTCCGGCGTCGAACATCGGACTTCGGACTTCGCCCACCGGTCGTTGGACGCCCATGCTCTGTTCCTATTGTCTTTTCTTCAAGTACGCCCGAACGCCCGAACCGAAGAACCCCAAAAATTCCAGCCGCGCACATAAAATACCAAAACCGGCTAGACATGCTCAACCCATCTGAGTCGCCCAGATCTGCGAGTCAGGCCCGACCTGGACCAGCGCTCGCCCGACCCAGCTTGCTCGAGGGACCTTTTCTTCTCGCCCTCAGCTGCTCTTGTCGCAACAGAAACGGCCCTGGCGAAGTGGCGCTCCTCGTTTGTCATCTGGCTGGTGGCATCTCCGAGCGTCGCCTCAGCCTGAGCCTTCAACTCGAACGGCCGCAACACCTCCGGCCGATGGTCCCTTCTCCTGCAAACGAGCAAGAAACAACAAAAAGGAAAACAACGGCGACGACGGGGACCCTGCGAAACGACCCAAACGACCGACGCCCGAATCGCTAAACTCAACAACGTGAATCAAGCCAAGGACGCTTGGTCTTGGCCAGAAGCGAGGACACGGAAACTAGATCTCGTTTAGTCATTGTGTCGAACAGGTGGTGTACGTTACGGGATCGATGGTCTTTCATCTCAATTGAGACCCAAATCGGAGACCGGGACTCTCGACGGACGAACACACAGCAGCAGCAAACCGAAGGACAGATGAGGGGTCAGAGTTCGCGTTAGCCTGACGGCCACGAGCTCCGCCCCGATGCGCCCAAAACGGCGCAAAAACAAGGCCGGGGCTTCACGATTTGGCTCGGCGACGCTGGCTGGAGCTCGTCAGACAGGGGTCGTCACGGCCGCAGCGTCGACTGAGGCTTACTCACTCTATCTCAGCTCTCTTAGCCTCGGTTTCTATCTCCAGAACCTCCCTCTTTTTTTCTTTTAAGTATTAATTTTTTAAACATTAATTTATCCAAAAATAGGGAAGAAAAAATAGAAAATAAAACCTAGAAAAAGCAAATGATATTAATACATAGGTGATATGAAAATCTTTTTTGTTAGGGCCAAAATTGGTCCCTAATCTTCTATGAAAATAAATTTTAAGTATTTAGTCAAAATTTATAAGTCAACACAAGGTCGCCACTGTCATGGGCACGGACATGGGCATTGTCCACCGGCACCCCGCCCTCCGCAACCTTGGCTAATAACAGTAGTGAGTGTTGTTTCATGATTGTCCTCATGCTTTGTAATGTTAAGAACCAATAAAGATCTCCAGTGTATACGCAACTCTTTTTTTGATTCTTTATTTTCTTTCCTCGCTTTTTTCTCTCCACTCTTTTCAAGATGATTGGCAATTAATTTTTAGACTAGTAATAAAATGTTAGTTGGTAAGATGCCATATATCTTTTTAAATGTCAATTGGTAGAGACATCTATATTGATTATTCATCCTGTTTGTGTAGATCTTTGAAGACGATATGTATGATGAAAGTATCCATTCGTTTTCATGTTTTGAAGTAGAACGACAGAACGTATGATTGACCATTTTATTTCAATTTTGTGCACATTTATTTAAAAATGCATAAAGGGAAGTTATCTTTTCGTGCTTGTTAATCTAGAATTAGTTGCCGAACAGAAGGACGCTGATGTTTCGTTTAAGTTAATAAACTGACGATTTTCAGCGTAAAAATGTAATCGGCTATTGGCGCTGTTCTATTCCCTTGGGCTCTTGGGGAACTTTTGGTCATCTAAAGATATGGCGGATGCGTGAATGAACTCTTGACTAATTCCATGGCGATTTCTCCACCTTTCTTATCGCTTTTGCCAAACAATATCTCTTTGCCTTTATTTTTATCATGAAATCTTGACGGGCATTGATTTATCAGCCATCAATCCTACTAATAATGACTATTAGACGAACGGCGAGTGTTTTAATGAGAACTCCCTACTGATCGATAGCTGGCTTCAATGAAACTTATTCTTTTCAAGAGCAAATGAAGTAGTTCCATTTCATGTAGAAAGCCAACAATCAAACCCACACCATACGAGTATCGTCATGACCTATAATGTGTCCTTGAATCTGACAGGCTTCATTGTTCGAGTAAGCAGCAGAGTGTCGAGAGCCATTGACGTGATGGTCACTCGATGAATAACAAAAGATTCGTCCCAGCAATACAGGATGGACCTAAAAAGGTTGCACTTAAGCAGCGTTCAGGAGAGGAAAGCAGGTCGGAGCCCAGTTGATACGAGGAAGAAAATCAGTTGAAAGAAGCAGATTGTTTGATGAGGTTTCTCGAATTTCCAGAAATAAGCACCTGACCGCATAAACTGCTTCCCAACGCCCACAGATGTTTTCCTTTCTTACATATCATAAGAAAAACGACCACTACTAAAACTGAAAAAAACAGAAAAAGAAAGAAAAGAAACCGGGACGACATCAAGGAGGTGTCTCAAATGGCATGCGATTTTGGGTTCATAAGCCAATCACACCACGAGGGATTCTTTATGCTGATTACTCCGCATGCCTCCTCCAAAAGTACTTGTACAGAAATCAATTGAAGCTCTTTACCTTTTAATTATGTGGAACTAAAGTTTAGCCTATCTTGACTAACAAGTAGATTAGCCTCGTGAACCAAAAGCATGAATAGAAACCGATCATGCCCGTCAGCACGAAGAAAGCGTATGACCCAATGAGCACGTAACCAAAATAGAGGGCCCCAGAAACAGGTTTCGTGATATTGAGCTTGGTGAAGAAGTAGAAAGCTGAAGAGGTATAGAGCTGAGGAACACGAAGTGAGATAGGATCTCCACCACCTTTGGTAATCTTCACTGCACAGCTGGAAGTAGCATAGGACGACCATGATCTCAGCCCACGTTACGATGAGGGTGAGGAAGACGATGAAGAGGACCCAAATATGATGTAGAACTGGTGCAACCATATCGAAGTGAGTATGAAGAAGAGTTCGATGAAGACAGCCACGAATGGAAGTACGCCTCCAATTAGGATCGAGAAGGCGGGATGCATATACCATGGCTGGTCCGGAATCTGTCTCGGAATCTTGTTAGTTTTTGCCGGATCCTCGATGGCGGGTTTTTTGAAGCCAACGTAACTGCCGACAAACACGAGAGGAACTGAAATGCCGAACCATAGCACCACTAGGGCGAACATGGTCCCAAAAGGCACGCCCCGGAGGATTTTTGACCCCAAATTAGGACATTCTGTAGAGAAAACTCTCAAATTTGTTTTGAAGATGGACAAAGCCTTCCATAAGCGTTTAACGATTTTGACGAAAGTATCTCCGCGTGATATTCTTGAAGATTCGATATTTGGACAGTGTCATCTAATCAAAAAAATCTAGTCAGACTTAGAAAATATCAAATATATGTGTGTGTCTATATATACAGCTAGTGATCTAGCTCGAGTTTTTTTCCTGGAAGGTGTTGATTGTCTTTCAATGCTAAAAGATCGGATCAAAATGAAATCCTTTCTATGCAAGGATTTGTAGTTCGATTGACAATCATCCAAAGACAAGATATTCTCCCCAAACGAAAAACTCTATTTGTAGAAATCCAACTTTGGTTGTATGGGCGACTGAATCAATGGGAAATTCTAATCTGGTCACTCGACGGCTACTAAATCTTTTTCAATCATTCGCGTCTAATGGGCTGTCCAACAGTTAGTTTGGAACTAGAGAAGTATAAAAGGAGATTGTAGTGCTAAAGAGACAACAATGTCGTGAATCTAAAATTCCAAAGTTCAAAGAGAGCTTCCACCGTACACACTTGTCTTTGTGAGCTTATAATCGTAATCTTTTGAGAGGTGTAACGGTGTTGTAAGTATGTGCTTTGGTGTAAGATAATGAGTCCTATTGGTTTGGGTATAAGTGGCACCAGTTTTGGATAGAAGAGCTTGGATATAAGTGGCACAACTTGCCATAACCCCTGATTGATTCTCTAGCGAAATCCAGTCAGTAGGTTAATCAGCATGGGAGAGTAGATGTGGACTTGATTTGAACCAAATCACTATAATTAGTGTGTGCAAATTTCTCTATCCCTTTAACTCTCTATTGTTTTATTTGATAGCATTTTGCACACAAGAGAATCTGGTTATTGCATAGTTTCTCATTAGATTTTGTTCTTTTGCGATATCAAACTTGGTTGTCTTAAATCCCGTTTTCGTTTATTTAGATCGTGTATGAACACTTATTCATCCTCCTCTAAGTGATACTGTTAGCCTTCGCAACACATACAAGATAAAGAACACAACGAAAATGGAATTGGGGAACATGAAAACCGTCTTGAGAGTAATTTTCTTCCGTTCTGCTCCCTTGAACATCTTTTATAAACGAGCTGAAGAGTATCCTGCGAAAAGGCCCATAAAGACCCAAAGCAAGACCATTGCCGTCATCGGACCACCTCGGTTAGTAGGAGAGAGGAAACCAAGGAGAGCAAAGATCATGATGACAAGAATCATCCCCAAAAATTGGACCCTTGTCCCGATGTAGACACACGGTAAGTCCGAGTTTGCAGGAGGATGGAACACATCCCCGTGTACCAACTTCCAGCCCGCCTCTGCTAGGGCTCCTTCTTGGTTCTCCAATTGGCTGTACTTTGAGACATCGCGGTAGAGAGTACGTAGCGTAATCGTAGCCACCGTTCCAAAGAGAAACAGGACGATCATCAAAAAATTGACTATGGAGAACCGAGAAAATATTGGTGGTCTGGGGACTCCAAGTCAGCGTGATTCCCAGCCACTCGAGAAGCGACACGTGAAGCGACGTAAGGCTGCGGGGCCGCCACCAGCTAACGAATTTATGCACAAAAAATAATTTCCTTTCTCTCTCACTAGTCTGCACGCACTAGCCCTGCTCTCTCTCTCTCTCTCTCTCTCTCTATTGCTCTGCACACTTATTTCTTTCTCTTATATTCTCTTTCACCTTCGTGCTTTCCTTATCTGAAGAAGAAGAAGAAAAGCAGACCTCTTTCCTCTCCAGCGAATGCTTTCAAATCATGAATCACTCTCGGATTTGACTACTCTACGCTCGTTGCTGCTTTGGCGTTCGTCAAGTGGTCTTTCCCCTGCCATCGACGACAAAACACAATAAGTCCGCCCCTCGCAAGCCTGAAAGGGAGTGAGGCAGAGGTAGAGGGGCCGGTGACTACCCCTCGACAAGAGTTTCGGGTTCTCCAAGTTCTTCAAGAGCAAGAACGAGCTTGATACAATTCTGTTTCACCAGTTTTGATCATCGTGAAAAATCTTTCATCAAACGCTGCGTTTTGGTTTTATTATAGGACACTCAAGTTTTGTGTTGAGCTTGGACAAAGAATGTCAAATGCGAGAGGAATTTTACTTTCAGTTTGTATATACAACCCTAACAATCAATGCTAAGGTGACTCAAAGACTAACTATTGTTGAGTGTAAATCACACTAGAATCTAATCAATGATGTAATCTAGACACTAGGAACTGGATAGTCTATGCTTTTGAGCTCAAACTATGCCGGAATTTAATCCACGACACAATTTGTTTTAGGCGTAAGGGTGGAATCTAATCAATAGCAATACCTTTGGATAGAAAACATAACACTGGAATTTAATCAACGACACTGGGCTTGTGGAACAACACTGGAATTCAATCACCGATGATGGACCAGATAAAGATACACGTTAGAATTTAATCAAAGATGGGAATCTTGGAAATTATAGCTAAAATGCAATAAAGTAAAGATAAAGTAAAGATAATAAATATAATTGATATGTTGTTCGAGGAGGTTTTCAATGGCAAGGCTGCAGTATTTATAGAGTGGACTAATGTTCCTCAGTTGGTTGCTATTTCTTGGGCATTACTATTCGCATTCTCCATGTTTTCCATTTCTTCTTGACGACCTTATCCTTTAACAACTGCTTCCTGACTTGTCGACGATGCTTGTGCAGCTTGCTCATCAAGCAAATAATTATTCCCTATTTTCATGTGCATTTCTTGTAGTAGTTATTCTTGCTTGAGTTCTAATACTAATTTCGCTTTATCTTCAAATCTGGTGCACTATCCCCGTAGCTTGACACATGGCAATCAATCACCTAGTCATCGACTCTAGAGTTGACTTCTAGAATTCAATCGAGGCTCACTATTTTACCTTTAACTATGTGAACCAAAATATAGCGTTTCACCCAATATTCTCTTGTGACCAACACGTGGTTCTGAGGGTAATTTTGGATGTCGACATATGTGGCCTTCTGAGGTGATCATCCCTAATTGTCTTTTGACATCTTGTCCTTGATACAAATTTTCATTCCCCACATTATCTCGACATGTCTCCACTAATTTCGTAACTTTTCCCTTTTCTTCCCTGAGGCATCTGTCTTCTACTAATATCTCCTTAAGGATTCCATTACTGTATTCCGTCTTCTTACCTTACCCTATTTCCAAATTCTCTTTACGATTTCTTTCATCTACGCTTTGTCACCTGCTATGGTACCCAAGAAAACCTCCGGATATGACTCTGTAGACTACCTCGGCAATTTGATCACTCTCTAGACAGGGGAACATGCTAAAGATTTTTGTTCTGGCCGTCGAGGATGTGACGGGCTGCTTCTTTCTAGGTCCCAGTATTATTGACTATAATAGAATCCATCTTCCACTCAAAGCTTGCTTTCCTACAAGGCATGAAACTTTGGCTCTTCAATACAGCTTCTTTTGAGATGTCTGGTCCTTAGCTTCTCCTCGATTTCGTGGGTTCCTTTCATTTGAGGCAGATTTCCATAAATAGTTTCTCCGATTAAGGGATGATGAACCTACCTGACTTGCTTGGATGAATGCTGGGATTGAGAAGACGCTCGCAATCAATATGTCTTCTTATGATGTAAACCGTGGATTGGTAGGGTCTACAGTAAGTTCTGGTCCTCTTCGATTAACTGTTTCCTTTTCCCCTGGGGACCTATGACTGTTACCCTACAGGACATGCATACTATAACCGATTTTCAACTATTTAGCCGTTCTGTTGAGCAGTTGCCTACGATTGAAATTCCTTTTTTCATCTCGGATGTTCTTGCGCATAGTAAGTTCCTCGAGCAGTTTGGTAGAGAGACCGGCCCTGTTGATGAAAAGGAACTCATCGTTTTCTTACTGTACTGGTTGTCAAGATACGTTTTCAAATGTGTCACATTTAAAGTGAACAAGGATTATCTCCAAATGGCTGCAAATCTTGCAAGTGATAAGCGCATCACTCTTGCTCCCGTAGTTCTTGCTTCTCTGTATAGAGGGCTAGTACATGCCTCAATGGTCATGAAGGCTGAAAAGAGTGGTACCATCTCCGGTTCCTTCTGGATCTTACAAGCCTAGATGTCATTATACTTCGAATTTCTTTTTGACCTGGGTTCTCGTGACCTGCCTTATTATCCTCTGCCAAGCACAACACTTATAAGACCTCTTCTAGACTATCGACTTTTGAATCGTTTACCTAAGAAGGTTCCTTCGGTTGTCTCTCCTTTTCTTCATTATTTTTCAAACTATCTTGGAAGTTAATCACAGGGATATTGACTTTTTCTACCATGAAAATGAAGAACATTATTACCTTTTTGATCCTGATAGTACAAACTCTTTCCAAAACTTCTGGTCCGTGCATAATCCTTAGTAGACCTTTCATTATGGCTGTCCACGAAGGATCGATTCTACCTAGGCTTCGAAGTATACTCTCCTCATTATTGTCAAGACAATTTGGCTTTTTTCAGGCCATTCCCATGCCTATCCCTTACTCAATGGATTTCTCACAGTTGAAGAAGGAGGAGTATAATCTGGAAGATTGTAGGCCCCTAACTTGCTGTGCTGAGATAACCAAGACTATTATGAAATAGGTTACGTAAGTACGTGTGTATGCATGTACAGACAATCCTTATAAACTTACATACTGCCTGGCTTGAAGATAGGAGGGAGCACGTTTCCTTTTGATCACCTGATTGCTTCTTTTTATCTCAGATAAGAATGGAGTAGGCGAGCGGTGCAAAATTCTCTGTCAAAAGATTCTTGATGCAAAAGAGGCCAAAAATTTCAAAAAAAGATGGATGACGAGTATCTAGTGAACATGTAAGCACTGATTAGCATAAAATGCATGCAGAGCAAGAACTGCTGTAACTTCATGATCTGGAACTGTTGGATGACACAGCATAAATGGCAGGGTGTTGGACTATCTCCCTCTGGTGGTTCCATTAGAATGGCCTGAACAGAACAATTTCACTGCGTATCGACGTGGCTTTCCTGTTGGCTTCAAAGCACATTATGCTGGAGTGAGTACCAATCTTGGCATTCCCTCTCTCTTTTAGGTGTTTAAAATATGCAAGTGTTTGTGGATAAGTAACGACTGAATACTTTTTGCAGAGTAGGGAGCAGAGATATTTTATCTACAACCACTTGTGGTTCACTGTCGAGTATCACCAAGATAACGAAACAGGGGCCACAACAATTGTTGGGTTTGAGGTTAAACCATTCAGGTGATTTTCCATGATCACATACAAAACACCAAAGGTTGATGCTAGTCCTGTTTATTAGACATCCACCTCAATAACTGTGCCAAATCATCTTTTTATTACTGTAGTGTCAGACATGAATATATAGGCATATGGAGCGAGAAGACTACTCCAATCACCTGTAATCCTCATGCAAAGCGTGTGGTTACTAGCTCTACAAACCCTCAAGAGGTCGAAGAAAGGAAGGAGGTTATATTTACATATGACGTTGATTTCCAGGTAAGGCCCCCTTTTTGTTACCTTCATGAAATATGGCCACACATAGAGTAGCGTATCTTCAGAATTACTCCTTTGCCTCAGTTTCAGTCTCTTCGTCTTCTTCCTCATCCTTTTTGAAAAATATATACCTCACGCATCGTTCATCTCGCAGGAGAGTGACGTCAAGTGGATTCCGATTCCTTGATGGGAGCCTTCCTGTCCGATGGCCGATGACCTGATACACCAGTTCTCTATCGCCACCTCCGGTGGTTTATCCAGTCCATCCTCCAGTCGTCTTCTGCCCGCCAGGTGGCTGTTAGCCTCGACTGAATGATGAGTTCGGCCACTGCTACTATCTGGTCGGAGCACGAATAAAGCTCCCTTGAGTTACTTTGTGTAATGTTATATATGAAGGGTGTGAGTGTGTGTGAAGAAGTCTCTTGTCTTCCCCTCAAGAAGACAAGGCGGGTTGTCCCTGTGTTCTTGTAGCATGTGTTTTTCTGACCTGACTCTTGCTTTCTTCTCTTTTGTTTTCTTTTCACTGAGTCAGAGCGTAAAGGTGTAGTTGTTCTTTGCGTTGGATATCATAGCTCTCACCTCATTGTAATTATTCGCATCGATACATACGTACTATAAATGAATTTGGGTTCCTACTTACGGGGTAATGCAAATGCAATTAGATGTGCTATTTTCAAGTTAATGCCGAATTCTTTTCCCTTACTCGGTAATGAATCTCCACAAAAGTTCAATCCCATTTATTTTCATCAACTATCAATCGAATTTCTCGATTCTTAAGATTATATGTCTTGATCAATAAGATCAATGTCTTTTATTCACAAGCATTAGAAGTTTCGATCTATGTAGCAGGTGCCACTTTTCATAGAATCATTATATATATATAAAAGTACAATTTATTGAGTTTTATCTATATAAAGCTTTCTATATCAATTGATAAATAGCTTCAGCCTAAATTCCATCGGTATGAAAATTAATCGAATCAAATTGAAATAGACTACTAAGCTAGTGTGCGAAATTCTGGAGCATTAAAGAAGCGAAAAAGTAATGCGTCTAAGATGTTAGGTAAGACCTAGCAATCAGAATAATGCAATGAGAACAGTACGGTGAGAATGGACACATATTGGAAAGCTTGCCTCATTAATACAAGAAAATGAGAATCCCTCGATTCTCACTCACCTTGCACTAAGCCAAAATAGATAAACTGCTAAACTGTCCATAGCGAGAAACAATACTCTTCCCTTCAAGAGTGTACTGAAGCAAGAACGACTTGGTTCTACATGTCTATTCACGCTAGTTCATGTAAAAGAATGCATGCTGGTTTTCGTTTGATCTTATTTGATGGGCCTGTGCAGTTGGAAAAACACCATCTATGCAGAATACGTAATGGCTGCAGAAATCATCATTGTAAGATAGTTTAGCAGGTATTGGTGACATTACAAATGTTTTGCAGTATCCTTTGCTCTGCTCATTTGTAATTACCAATGTTGCGCGTGTACGATCAGATTGTTTGCTTTACACTCGTCATTTCCGGAAATCCTTACTGAAAATTCGCTCTCTTTTCTTGTTAGCGAGCTCTTAGCATCCGGTAAGAAGTATGGTCTGATTATCTCTTTCATTTGACTGATAAGAGTTAGATAAAACGTATACATTGGAGGCATGGGCAGCAACAGACTCTTGACCTGTAGTTTTGCAGAACCCATCCTAATTTAGTGAGTTTTGATCATGCTCAGGCAGAATAACATGTCCCCACCTAGTGAATTTCTATAATTTGAGCCTCAATAACTTAGAAGGATTTTAATGAGCAAGCAAGTTGATTTCATATTAACTACCAAGTTCACAAGCAGCTGTTCCCATGGTTCTTGTTTTGGGAGAATTATCAAAAAAATCCCTAAACTTTTTTTTTTTTTTTAAAATTAATTTAGTCATGTCTTTTGTAATTATGTCAATTCGGTTCATCCGGTTAATTTTGGTTGGTTGGCCGTTCGGATGAAATCGCGTAGTTAACAATTCTTTTCGAATTCTCTTCTTCTTCATTTTCCTTTTTCCCCTAGGCGAGGCCAGCCTCACCATGGTCTTGTCGGCCACGCAAATCAAATTAATTTAGTAAATTGAAAGCATTTTATACAAATCACTCGGTTATCAATTAGAGGCCAACGCGCAAGCTCCTTCCAACTTGCCCAACAAGTTATGTCGCTGTCGCAAGACTTGTGGTGAGCCCTACATAAAGCAAAGTGGCCCGCAAGTTTCGTAGAAGGAGGGGTTTTACCCAAAAGAAACGTACAATGACAACGATGTCGCCCAGCTTGTCCTATTTCTGGGTCACCATCGATCCGGTATCGTAAATCGAGCAAACCCCTAAATTTGATTTGATCTGATTGGCCTATCAGCGTAGCCTTAGATAAATTTTGAAATTTCACAAAAACATATGGCTGTGGTTGCCAAAAATAAGCAACCGAGTTACCGAGCAATTAACTAAACAAAAACCTTTCGGAGAAACTCTCGACAGGACTTTTCAATCTCTTTTCATGCGGCCTTCGGAGCTCTTTCTTCGTATTTAGAGAGCAGTTTCGCAGAAGGGTAAAAGCAAGGAGATAATTGAGTGCCCGTCATGAATAGACACCATGATGGCTACTCTGTCCTTTTTCCCTTTTCGTCCCATTTCCTGAGCGGCATCTTCTCTTTTCCCTTTCTTAGTGGACAAGTTTTTCTCCTTCAATTAAAGACCATCGCAGTCTCCCTTCCCGTCCGCGGTTGCAACCCCTGATCGGGTCGGAATTCGACGACTTCATACTCGAGACATATTCCTATACTGAACGTGTGATGAACAAATGGCTACTTTTTCAATTTGATTTGGAGATTAGGTTAAGGAGCGAATAAATCTTAAGTTGGATTGACCAAGATGAGAAGTAATCCCTTATGTATTCAGTTCAATGATTTGATTTAATTTCATAGAATTAAGGATAACTTGAAGTTAGACATGCGCAACAAATTGAGATGCTTAAAACTCTCTCTAATAAGGTATGTATATGGACCAGCAGTAGTTGTGATGGATGCAAACGAAAAATGAAATTGTGAGGTAATTCTAATATTTCTATTGAAGATATAGACATGTATAATCTTTCCCTTGAGAACTAATTGAGCGTTATCTCCAAGCAAAATAAGTCAAATGGACTGATAAAAGAGATAAATATAAAATTAACGAAGGACGAAGATTCGTCGCAAAAGAATTGTCCCAACCCCACCGTCCAAGAAAATAATGCACTTGACCAAGACTTTCTAATGCCATCACAGAATGCTAAAGTGGGGCCTCTTAGTAACTTCGTCTTGCGGAAGCTTTTCTCCTATAAGGACTGGCCTTCTTGCCTTCACTTCCTTCATCGCCAAAAACACAATCGCAATGAATCTCCAAATTAACATTCATCCCCGCAAGGAAAACCTGCAGCTCATAAGCCAGGGAGCAGTTCATCGTCACAGCGGCCATCAAGGCTCCCGGCATGGTCATGGCCTCACGCATGGCCAGAAACAGGGACAGGGGCAAGGCCACAAAGAGGGACACAGTCACAAAGAGCGGCATGGCCTCGCACTAGTCCACAAAGAGGTACACGGCCACAGCCATAAAGAGCGGCACAGCCACGTACTTGTCCACAAAGAGGAACACAGCCACAGCCACGGCCACGGACACAGCCATAAAGAGAGGCACAGCCGCGTACTCGTCCAAAAAGAGGAACACAGCCACGGCCACAGACCCGGCCATAAAGAGAAGCACAGCCACGTCCTCGTCCACAAAGAGGAACACCGCCAAATACGCGTCCACAAAGAGGAACACGGCCACGGACATGGACATAAACACATGTCCATGTCATGGTCACAGTCATCGACATCAATCTATGACAGGTCTGCCTCCGCTGGAAGCGTGCCTGGCCCTCGAAAGCCAATTCTGATCTCAAATAGATATACAAAAGTTCAGCTGCCGCCACCGCCGCCTCCACCTCCGGTGGTTCGTCGAATCTGTCCTCCCGTGGTCACCCGCCCACCACATCGCCGTTAGCCTCTACCATGTGAAGAGTTTGGCCGCTGCTACTATCTTGGTCATAGAAAGAATAAAGCTCCCTCAAGTTACTTTTATGTAATGTTATATATGAAGCGTGTGTACGAGTGACGAAGTAACCTCAAGAACACAAGGGGATTGTCCTTGTGGTCTTTTATTATGTGTTTTTCATGACCTAATTCACTTGCTTTCTCCTCTTGAATTTCCTTATCATTGGGTCAGAGCATAGAGATGTAGGCCTTCTTTGCAATGGATGTCAAAGCTCTCACCTCATCGTAGTTGTGTGCGTAGGTGTGATAGTGGATTTGGATTCACAAAACTCCTGGCGGTCTTGCGAGTGCAATTAGATGTGTTAGTCTCATATTTGCACGAAATTTATGTTACTTGCGAATGAATCTCCGCTCGAGTTCAATGCCATTTTACTTTCCATCTATATAGATTATACATCTCGATCGATTAAATCAATGTCTTTCCTCACAAGTAGTAGAAGTTTTGATGTGGACAGTAGGTGCCACTTTTCAGAGAATCATGTGGACAAATTACAGAGTTTCCTCGAACCGTATGAATGCACGGCAGAAGAAGGACGCGTAGCAGTTAGTAAAAGTAATGGTGGGGTTGTGATTTTGAATGGCTGGACCCATAAACGCTCTAAAAAAATTAAGTTAAAAGGATTTACAAAAGCCATAGACGACTTGATTCTAAGTCTTTTTATATAATATGCATAGATTTAGTGGACAATTATTCGCAATAACCGCCAGCGGAAAATATTAGGTCCATTCAATGTTCAAATTCACATTACTCACAGTGAATCTTTGCGGATAGTGAACCAAGTTTGTCCGTTCGATGTGCAAATTCCTTTTTTTCCAGTTTTGGTTGGTAGCGGATCTAAATGATGTATTTAACGTTGTGTTCTTGCAATAGATACGCCTAGTATATATTTCGAGTGATACATCGCTTACACCTTTTGCTTACGCATGAAATTGAATCGAAGAAAACTGAACTAGATTGTTTAGCTGAGGATGACAAGTGAGGGATCAAGTTAGCAAAATGTAATGCTTTCGATAATAATGTTGAGAAGCAACTTACTTATTTGCGACAGAGAAGTTTGGCTACGTTAAACACCGTCGATTTTACTGACAAATCCAACTGCATCAATCAACATAAGTAGATCTGTTCTAGATCCATACCTAAAAAACTTCTTGGAAATCCAAACGAAATGCAACTTTTGCCATTTCGCACTTAGTAAGGTCTTACTCAACCGGAGAAATATGAAGAAGCCGACAAGGGCAGCGGTCCAATAAACGGTCAGAGGCAACCGAATTTCGTTGACTAGGTCCATCAGTGTTAAATCTGACTAAACCTATCTGAATTAGTGGTACGTAATAACCCTGTATCTCTAATGATCTTCTTCCATTGATTTAATTAAACCTTGAATAACATGGCTAGTGAAAAAAGACAAATTCACCTCATAAAGGACTCTTGGAGCAAGAGAGATGCACATTATACAATTAATCTAATTGACTTTTTGCTTTTTCTCATAAAGGTCCATAAATTCGCAGGTCAAACAGATGGTTCAACCGCATCATTAATGAAATATTGAATTAATTGATGTCGATGAACCGATGAGAAGAGGTAAACAATATGGTTCAAGCGATAAATAAGTCACCAAATTCGGGATCGGCGAACGTTTCTCGCCGCTCTTGTTGCCAAAAGATCCTTAAACCCCCTTGGCCAAAGAGATCATTTAAACCGCATTAGCTAGTCAACGTTGTAGCAGTTACCGCCTTTATTTCAGGTAGATACGTCTCCCTTTACTTAAGTCACTGAACCTTCTTTTTACGTCATGAATCCTCTAATCCAAAGGTCACAAGATAAGTTACGTCCGGGGTGGCTGAGTTGGTACTAAAATCTTAAATCTTAAGATGGGCAGCAATTCATAAATTTCTACTTGGAATGATTCTCTTGTAGTCAAATTCAGGCTTAGAGAGTCGATTTATCTCTGATTGTTAACCGTAATTGGAAGGAAAAAAAGAAGCCATAGAAGCATAACGCAGTAAGATAAACTTAAGTATATCATTGAAGAACAAGAAAACACATATTGGAGAATCTAACCTTGCAAATTGGTTCCTACACTACCCAAAATAGGAGAAGCATACATTAATTTCACAATACTGTGGTCCATGATGCAGTTCAGAGACAACCTAAGTAATTATACTTGTTAACACACACAAGTTCAACAAAGATCTAGATGTATTCTCCCTCCCAAACACACTTTATCTCAAGCCATAAGCAGCCCCACTATCAAACTTCCCAGCCCAACCATGACAATCCAAAAGCCATCACATAAACCGGCAGCGCTGTTGCCGGTGTGGGGCACTGGAGCAGGCGCTTCAGTCGGTGCAGAGGTGATGCCCTTGGACCGGTGCTCTTCGGACATGACCACAACCTCAAGCTTCTTTCCATTCTGGCAGTGTCCCCAGGTTCCACTAATGAAGTAGTAAGGTCCGGAGCGCTCCAAATTCAACTTTGTCTCGCTATCTTTGTACTCTTTGAGCGGCTTCAAGGTATTGCAGCTCTCGTAATCCTCCTTCGTTGCTTCCAACACTGAATCGGCATTCTTATCATATTTGAAAACTGCGCAAGAGAGCGATTTCAGGAACCCGGCTTTCGACAAAACCAGCACATAAGCTTATATGAATTTGGGTGTGTCCATGTAGAAGCATCTCAATCATTATGAAAGTACAAAAAACTGAAAGACTAATTAAAATGACCGGAAAATGCAATAGAAAAGATGAAAAACTGAAAAATTAAACTGTGTCCCTCTTTGCTTACCCTGTGGGGGTTACAAAAAGACAATGTTAGACCAACAGAAAACACAATAATATTTATAAAGAACATATAATTACCATTAACTACCATATATAACGAAAAACCTATATGCGAGAAAAAGAACAAAAAGATCAGATGATACAGACTCAGAACATCTCCAACTTTGAACCGGTTACTCTGAGCCCACTGATTGAGCTGCGAAGGAGACGAAGGAACTTCCCACGAATACTCTTTGCCTCCAACCACGAATTCCCTTGCTTCTACATTGGTACTTAGAAAAATCACCATGGAGACCAAAACTGACAACACAAACGCTTTCGAAGGAGCCATTGCTACGCAAATGAGAGAACTGGCAATGCTTGAATTGAGTTAGAGAAAGAAAAAGATCAGATGTGCTAACGCAGCGCAACGACGAGAGTTGATATTACTAGGGTTACTGGCCTCTATGTAGCCGTTCAAGCCCCTTGGTATGGAGCGACGGAAGCTGTACACGAATGACACGTGGTGGGACCACTTGACCGAGAGTTTCGTCTTAAATCCAGGAAGAGAGTCTCTGCCTCCATGCCGATGGCTTTTTGAGAAAGAATACATCTCTCTTTATTGAATTTGGGTGTTATTTAGGGCAATTACTTAGGTTACTGAATAATTTCTGAACCGCATGATGGACCATATTATTTAGGGTAATTACTTAGTTTAATGGATTTAACAACATTTGATAGCTTAAACAATCTTATGACCTAAAATTAGAGGACTTATTGACATAAAAAACGTGAAGTTGATTTAAGTATAGGGAGACATATCTACCTGAAATAAAGGCTGTCACTGGTGCAAGGCTGACTAGGTAATGCAATTTAAATGATCTCTTTGACCAGGGGCTTTTGAGAATGTTTTGGCAGCAAAAGCGGAGAGAAGAAGTCTTTAACCTTTTTCTAAACTTAATCCGGCATCTCTTATCGATAAGAAACGTTCACCATTCCCGAATTTGGTGACTCATTTATTGCTTAATTTAAAGTTTCATTAATGATGCGGTCGAACCATCTCTTTGACCAGGAAACTAATGGACTTCAATGAGAAAAAAAATAAAAAATCTAGTTCAGTTTTCTTTGATTCAATTTGGTGGGTCAGCAAAAGGTTTAAGCAATATATTACTTGACAAATATACTTTTATGAGTCGAATTTAAAATAAATTGTACTTTTATGAGTCCTCAAATTGCCTATCAAAGCTTTTCTACTTTTCAAGAAAGGACATTGATCTATCTGGTCAAGAGATATAACACTCTAGCCGCTAGAACTGCTATCCATTTTACCTAGAGAAAATGGAATTGCCGTTGATTAGGGTTCTTTCAACAGCTTGTAAGAGAAAAATAAAAAAAATTACCCAAAAAAAAATCCTGAACTTATTGCAATTGTGTCGATTCAGTCTTAAACTTATTTTTTTGGCCAATTAAGTTTTAAATCTTTTGCAATTATGCCAATTTAGTTCATTCGACTAAATTTGGCCGGTTGGCACTGACATGGACACCGGTCGACATTGATGGGCTATTTTTTAATAATTTTTTATTTTTCAAATTTTTAATTAGTTTTTTTTTTTTTTATCTTTTATTTATCTTCCTCCCCCTCCTTCCTCCTTTTGGTGACTACCCAGAGGGAAGGGTTGGTCGCCGGACTCAGGTGGCCGACTACTGGCAAGCTTGCCTCGTCGTCACTAGGGGAGGGTGAGCTCGCCCAGCCATTGGCGAGGCTCGCCCTATCACTACGCAAGACACAAAGAAGACAAAGAAGGAGTGAGGAGTACCTGTTAATGGATCTATGGATAGCGTTGTCAAATATGGATAGTCTTGAGCTCATGGCAGCAAAGAAACCCTTGTTCTGATTCTTATTCGGACCCCCCATCCCTATCTCTCTCTGTAGCTTGCCCAATGACGGTGAGACTTGCCCTCATTGGATCTGGGCAAGCATCGATGAGGCAAGCCCTTGCTAGATCTGATGAGGGCGAGCCTAGCTAGTGGTCAGGTGAGCTTGCCCTTGCCCAAATCTGGTGAGGTCGAGCTCGTCGATCCATTGGCAAGGCTTGCCCTTGCTAGATCCGATGAAGGTGAGCTTCGCTAGTAGGAGGGTGCCATTGGTCGGCTACCTGAGTCTGGCAACCGGCCCTCCCCTTGGCCAATTGTCGGAAGAAGGAGGAAGGAGGGGGGAGGAAGGGGGGAAAAAGAGAGAGAAAAAGGAAAAAAAAAAAGATAAGATAAAAAAATTAATTAAAATTTTGGAAAAAAAACTAATAAAAAATTTATCGTCGGTGTCTACATCAAGCACTGGCCGGCCAAATTTGGCTAGATAGATTGAATTGGCATAATTGCAAAATGTTTAAGACTAAATGGCAAAAAAATAAGTGTATGATTGAATCGGCACAATTGCAATAAATTTAAGATTTTTTTGCTAATTTTCCCGAGAAAAATCAGAAAAGGGAAAACATGATAAGCCACATCTTTTCTAAGATCACAGCGTTATATATACACAAATAAGAGCCATCACTCGAACCGACCGAAGAAAAGGAATCGAAATCCCATAATGCCATTAGCTAGCAACACAAAATTACAATGAGGCGATAGCTGTTAGCCATGATGACACATAAGAGTAGACTTGTTTTACTCACGTATCATGACAGCACTTTGTAGATTGCAATTACACAACAGCAGACACAGACAATGAGGGCTGCATTCAGTTGTGATACAACTTGAGAGAAGTAGTCACTTAGAATCATGAGCTTCAGTCGAAGATGCTAACAGAGACGGAAGCGGGGAGGAGGAGGAGGAGGAAATACAGGACGAGGCACCAATATCGGGTAGATCACCCGAGGAGGTGGGAGCAGTGGAGCTGGAGCTGGAGCTGGAGCTGGCGGGCCGTGGCCATGTCTGTGGCCGTGGCCGTGGCCATGTCCGTGACCATGACCGTGACTGTCACCGTGGCTGTGACCATGACCACGACCACCATGACCATGATGGCCATGATGATGACCGTGGTGGCCACCGTGACTGTGTCCGTGTCCCATGGATGATCTGCCGATTGCTGAAGTTTCTCTCTGTGTGATTTTATGCAAACAGATGATGTCTTGTACGGTTCGGGAAGAGATTGGTCCAGAATTTATACACAGGAATGGCCTCCACAAAGTCTTGGTCAATGGCATATCATATTCCTGGAAGGTCGGTCGGATTTAATCCTCCGTAATTTTTTATTTGGTTTTCCCACTGACGATTTTGCTCAGGTAATAGACCTCTCAATTATGCTTTAATAACGATTAGAAGATCCACATATATTAAAATGTTTGCAGTTTACTCGGAATTCCACCAGGTGGGCGGCCAGACCAATGTGGGCCATAAAAAAAAAAAAAAAGCTAACTATATAATAAGCGACATGAAAAAAACATGTGAATTCATATATTATTCTCAAAACATCAGTATTAATATTTACCTCTCAATTTTCCTTTGACTTTTTTTTTTTTTTTGCATCCATTGCAATGATTTAGCATCCTGGTTTTACTATAGTAACACAATGTCCGTGTGTTATATGAGTCTAAAACTATATTTGTTATGTTACTTCATAATGTTACTTCATATGTTGTTGTTGCCGTGAATTTTTGCAAGCGAACCGATATGTATAAACTTATATTGAATTAAAATATTCACAACATTCAATTTCTCGACCTTTATTCATGCGGAGATTTGGATCCGAACCCCGCCATCTACATTAGAGATTTATTACCAAAACATGCATAGAAATCAATTAGAGATTTAATATTGGGCTACTCATGAGAGTTAGAGATGCAAAAATTAGAGATTTGGTGAGATTAAACAATTGCTAAAGTGACTGTAAAAAACAAATTACGAGGTAAAGCTAGAACGTGAGCATGCTATCTAACTTAACCTTGCGTGAGTTTTAACCATATTTATTCTCCAATTTAAGATGATTCTCACATCGTTTAATTTGATTTCCACATGTTCTTAGATCATATTTCAGCTAGTCAATTAATGACTTATTCATGCATGGCCTAGACCTGCGAAAATTGACACTGCATCTTCATAAGACGGATTTTTCTTGAACATCTACTAATGCATTATTTAGAAGCAATCCATGAATTGATATGCTTCAAAAGCAGACTCCCCCTGATCACCTGATTTAACAATGTGACAAATCTGTCCTCCTTAGCACTTGGTCCACTGAGCCAGAATTACTTAAGCAACCACATTACTTTCTTCTCTTTCCTGGAAGCTTCCGTGCGTTAAAAGCTATTACGACGGCCTTTGCCATCACGCGTATGACATATGACCTAGGGTTCCTGCTCGAATTTGGCCCCAACGAACCTGTTTTCGGCACCATTCGCTGTTCTTCCTCGAGTGAACTCGCTCTCTGCTCTCGTCAACCTCTCGTGGATACACGCGTCTGAGTTTCTGCACATCATTTTTCCTCATTCGAGTTTGACTTGCAGAAGATGGAGTTAGGATAAAATATGTGGTTTCCTCGAAACAAATACTTCCTTCTTGGAATGCAAGTTTCGCATTTCCTTTGATCTGTGCTGTCGTCTCTTTACCTTGTTGAATTGCTGTAAGAGCGTTACCCTAATTCAAGTAAATAGAGGTTCGAATGCGTCGATCTTATTGTAAAACGGTAGATAGAAAATGATAAACTGAAGTTGTTAAGATCGAATTGGAGAAATTATGCAAGTTGGTTTTGCTAATTCCATTCACCTAAGTATTAATCTATTAATCTTTCATTTATATGGATCTTATCAGATTATTATTCGGTGGACAGAATGTAGGAGACAATTATTTTTTCCAATATAAAAAATTGACCTAATGTTAATACCTGATTTTTAGTCGATGCGTCGATAAAAGTAAAAACTCGAGATTAGTTTTTTTTTTATCGCAACGAAGTCCCTTTTTGAACCAAAAAGTGTTGTCTTTTGTTCCTTTCTTTTGGTTTGTCATTTGGAGATGATTTCCTTCTCATTTTTATCAAAAACACAAAAGATTAAATGACTGATTTTTGAGTTGACTTTTCAATCAATTCTTTGACCAAACATCAATCCTAGGTCAAATATTGACTTTTTGCATAAAAACTTTCCTTTTAACCTTAATATCACCTGGACCACATTGGTTTTCAAAAATTTCAAAGATTTGATTACAAAATCAATATTTTAGGGAAAGTCAATTAAATGGTTGATTTTTTATTAAACCTTTGACCCAAAAAATTTGAAGATATAAAAATCCACAATTCACTTCATTCCAATCCGAATTTGACTTTAGCATAAAAAATTTTGGGAGAATCAATTAAAAATCTTATTTTCCAAATTTTTTGATTTTAAGGTCAAAATCAACAAAAAAAAAATTACTTTCATTTCAGTCATAATTAGGCTTTAATTCTTTTATGATATTTTATCTTAAGACTATTATTAATTCACTCGTTCAATCAATTTCGAGATCAGGCATGCCGAAGTATGGATTCTCATTTTTAGCCCAACTTAAGGGGTCCAAATCGATTTTACATGATTTACAAATAGGCATTTCCATTCTACTCGTTTTGGTGAGATAAGTCAAAAGAGGTTAATTTTGGGAAATTTCTTTGCGAATTTCTCAATTTGAGAGATTTAGCCTTCTTGAACATGAGAAAACTAAGCTAATGAACTCTGATTGGAGAAATTTAAGTTGACCCATTTGAGATTAAGGTTAAATTTTGAGAATCGAGACTCAATTTCACTATTAAATCATGATTCAATTTTGGCATAAAAGTTGCGCCGTCAGTTCAAGGTCAATTTCAATGCAATAAGTGATCCTAGGTATGGACGATTAATCCAGTAGGTGCCTTGCAATTTTTATTAAATTCAATTTCGATTAATTTGTATTTTTGGCTAATAAATTACATAAAATTGTCCAACTTAGCCTAGAAAATCCAATTACGTGTACCCATGACATGGGTCCAATGTCATTCATGTCAACTAGGTAATTAGACTAATATAAAATTATCAGATTGCAACTATATGGTTTAATTGGCCTAAATTCTTCAAAATTGAACCATTGCTCTTCAAATTAGACCGTTTTTCCTCAAATTGAGTACAATTTGGCTAAATGCATAAAATTTAGAAGGAGAAGGACCAAACCGACTATAAAGGGATGAATTGGTCAAACCGGTTTGGATCGATTCGACTGGCCATAAGCGGAGGAGTTCAATTCAAGCCTCCTCCAACTAGTTCTTGGCGGCAAGTGGCCACCTTGAGGTGGCCCGCCACGTGATCAATTTCCCTAGGCCCTCTAATTTTTCAGATTTTGTGAATTCCCAGGTTTTGTAAAATTACAAAAAAGCCCCTAATTAGACCTTAATCACAAATTCCATCTAAATGGTTAATTTCAGTGCATCACCACCGATCGAATAATCACGTGTTCTATTTTTAAGCTTGTTTAACCCCTAAGTGTATTAGTTAGGTTTTGAGATCTAATCTTAGCCGTCAAATCAAACTGACAGCTAGGATTCAATCTTGGGGATGGTATATATACCATCTTCCCTCCAAAACTTAAGGGGGTCTCATTTGCACCAAAAATCAGATCTGCTTTCTCTCTTTCTCCCAAAAATCTCTTAAAAAATCGACTCTCTCTCTCTCTCTCTCTCCCCCCCCCTCCCCAACACTTTTTGCCTCCTTTGACCCTCTCTCCCTTCTCACCGGCAAATAGCCTCCCCCCGGCGAGTTCACCACCATCGCCCAGTCCCCTATCATCTCTCATCCTCTTTCTGACCTCTTTGACACTAGCCACCCTAGGAGATCGTCGAAGTTTCCCATCCAGCGCCATTTCCTCTCGGGCGTGAAAGCTGATTTTTACGTCAATAACTTGCTCGGCTATTCCTTAGCCACTGGTTCACCCTTCGGCGAACCCTGGATCGTCTCGATCAACTCAGTAGTGTCTCTCGACCCATCTAGGAACTTTAAGTGGTTGGAGCTTCACTTGGAAGCCACTGGAGGCTCGTTGTTTCGTCGATGTTCCATCAGTGACTCCAAATAGAGCCACTCATCCACCAGTTGCTGATTAGCAGTGATCTGACGCCGTTCGACCCTCCTCCGGTGGTCCTCAGGTCCTACGAAGCTCCCTCGACGTCTTTAATTTGCTGTGAAGGCTTGATTGTTGTTCGATTGAGCTTGATTCGCCAAAAATCGCACAATAGTAACTTCTAAGTCACGAGCTCGACGAAGCGAGGTTGTTCTAGACAACTGGAGCCAGAGCTCAAGCTAGGGTTCTAGTTTTGCAATCTCAGCATGTATATGATGTTAGATTGGCCTTAGGATAGCTTAAGATGAGCTTGATTGACTTGAGCATTTTTGATTGATTGGATGAGTTGATATAGGAAAACACTTGATGTCATCTTGTAAACATGCTTTTTTGTGTTCTTGCTTTCATGAAATTTGAATATGATTCGAATATCTTTCCAACAAACCATAGAATGCCCCGAACAGGCCTCGTTTGATATGGTTCTTGTATGCTCAAAGTCGTGTCTAGAATTTGTCAAATGTTCCATTGATTTGTTGAGTTGCGGTCATTTGCTTATTGAATTTCAACGGATTCTCGTGTTCTGATTTTGAGGTTGACTTCTTCATAAAAGTTGCTCAAAATTGCCTTGGTCCTGACTTATATATTTTTTCCATATTTTTTGGAGTAGACTTAATTAGGAAGATCCTTAAAAAATCATCCTCTATTTGCTCTGATCTAATCGACCACTGCCTGTTCCATGATTTTTAGAAAATTATGTGTTCCAAATGGGAAAATGCATCCCTCTTGAAGTTTACTTAGACATGTAGGGTTATGACATATAAATTTTCTAGAAAATATTAAGGATATCTAATTGGGTAAATCGCTCAAAAGATGTGATACCTCAGTTTTGTATCCCTATGAACTGCATTCTTTGTCTATTTTCTCCTGATTTTTGTGGACCTTATTAGACTTAGGTTCCTCATGAAAATGATCCAGAGTTTTGTTCTATATGCATGCATTTTTCTGGGATTTTTTTTTGTTTATGGCACTAGGATAGTGAAAGCTATTTGCGATTCATAAAAATGCAGCTATGTTTTAGATTGATGCATACCTCTTTGTAATTGTCTTCGATTGAGCTCCTTAAGAGCAAAATTAGGGTAAGAGTCATTTTATACATACTTAGGAGACTTCATAAGTTTCGTGACGATGTGTAATATGAAGCAAAATTTTCTGAACTGTCAAGGTATACTCCTAAACTGGTAGAAGACCGAGAGGAAAAAGCTAAGAGATTTTTTAAGGGCCTGAGAATGAACATCAGGAGGCAACTAGTGCCCCTGAATATAAAGGATTATAATGAAATTTATGAATGGCCCAGCTTGTGGAACAAGAAGTAATTAGAGAACAGTTGGAGAGCAAGGAATGAATAGAACCAGGACGACAAATGGCACTAAGTGACACTCGACGTGATAAAAGACCTTATCTATCCTGAGAGCTACCTAGGGATCCTAAGGAGAAGCGGAATTTTGGAAATTATAAAAGGACCAAGAATGGTCATGCCATAGGTAAAGTGCATATCAAAACAATTCATGTCGAAGGTGTGGTCAACAATATGGGCCAGGACCCTACCCAAATCACCAGAAGTGTTTTGGATGCGAGCAGAAGGGTCACTTTAGAAGGGACTGTCCACAAGGAGGATCGCAATCGAACGTCGCTTCGTCGTGACAGATGCAACAACGTGCGGGCGGAACACCTCCACAAGGAAATCCACAGAGGCCGCCAGCATAAGGATGTGTGTACGCGGTCACCCAAGAGGAAGTTAGACATTATCTTAGGTATGATTTCTTTAAATGACAAGAAGGCTTATGCATTATTTGACACGAGTGCTACGCATTCTTCTGTGTTTGAAAGATATAAACGATTGGGTGAGATAGAAACCAAACCCCTTGATGCATCTCTTTGTATTTCTATGCCGCTAAAAGATGCGTTGTCTTTTATGTTAGTATGCGAGAATTGCAAAGTATCTATCAGTGGACAAGATCAGGAAATCCAAGTGCTGGAAGATATGTTGAGGGCTTGCATGATTGAGTTTAAAGGAAATTGGGACGAGAAGTTACATCTAGTAGAGTTCGCCTATAATAATAGTTTCCAGCAAAGTATTGGTATGGCCCCCTTCGAGGCACTACATGGAAGGATTTGCGAGACCCCCGCCTGCTGGAATGAGGTGGGTGAGAGAACATTACAGGACCACAGTTGGTACGAGCTACTTCGGATATGGTAGAAATCATTAGGAATCGTCTTAAGACAGCCTAGAGTAGACAAAAAAAAATTACGTAGATAAGCGTAGAAGACCTCTAGAATTAAATGTGGGAGATCACATATTCTCAAGGTGTCACCAATGAAGGGTATATCAAGATTTGGAAAGAAAGGCAACTTGAGCCCGAGATTTATTGGACCCTTCGAAATCCTTGAAAGGATAGGGGATTTGGCCTATCGATTAGCATTGCCTCCTAAGCTGTTGAATTTACATAATGTCTTCCACTTGTCGATATTAAGGAAATATCATCTTGACTGTGCTCATGTACTGGATCGTGAGGTTATCGAAGTAGATGAAAAAGTGAAATATGTGGAGAAGCCAATGCAGATATTGGATCGGAAAGAGCAAATCCTCCAAACAAAGGTAATCCCACTAGTCAAGGTCTTGTGGCGACACCATGACGTAGAAGAGGCCACGTGGGAAAGCGAGGAGGAAATAAGACAAAAGTATCCCCATCTTTTCAATGGAACATAGGGAATGTTCAATTTTGAGAACGAAATTCCCTAAGAATGGGAGATTTATGGGCAGAAGTATACCTCAAGTGCCATAACTTGGCACAAAGAGATATTTAAGTGCCATAACTTACGAAAGGTACACTTAAATGTCACATTCGAAGAAAAACGGATCACTTAAGTGTCACTCCGGCCAAAGTTTGGCCAAAACGCTGACGTGGCATTTTTCCGGCGAAGCGAGTGCAAAACGACGCTGTTTTGCACGCTAACGTTGCCAAATAATGCAAAAACGGCGTCGTTTTGGGCTGATGTGGTAAAAAAATATATAAAAATTAATTAAATTAAAATTAGTTGAATTATTAAAAAATAATAATTTTAAAATTAAATTTAGTTAAAATATTAAAAAATAATAATTAAAAAATTAAAAAAAAGGGGCGGTGGCTGAGGGCCTTTTCTTTTTTTATTAATTTATTATTTTTTTAATTTTAAAATTATTATTTTTTAATATTTTAACAAAATTTAATTTAATTAATTTTTATATTATTTTTTTACTACGTCAGCCCAAAACGACGCCGTTTTTGCATCATTTCGCCACGTCAGCATGCAAAACGGCGTTGTTTTGCACTTGCTTCGCCGAAAAAATGCCACGTATGCAATTTGTCCGGATTTTGACCGGATTAACACTCAAGTGATCCATTTTGCACCGATTTTGGCACTTAAGTGAACATTTCGTAAGTTATGGCACTTAAGTGTCCATTTCTACCAAATTATGGTACTCAAGGGTCTACGTCTCGAGATTTATGACATCCGAGTTCCTTGAGTGACTAACAGTCAACGCCGCACCATGAAGCTCGTCATTAGGTCAATGCTATCCATGCCTCACCACCATGTCTTGCCTCCATATCACCAAGTCACCACCGCGACACCACCTTAGCCTCCCCCGCGACGACCCCTCAGACCGATAGTGCTTGCCACTTTAGCACACCGCTGCCACGTCACCAGGCAACCTGCCTCCTCAATCCATCGACCCTTGACACGTTTCCCCCAAACCGTCCAGGATCGGCTCTGCCGAGTCAACGAGTGAGGACCGCAACATGAAGAAGACCGCTGCTTCTTCTCCTTCTCATCTCATGCAATTGCCACGTCCTTGCGTTAATTTGCAAGGTGTCATGAACATGTGAGAATTTCTCACCCCAAAGATACGAACCCTTTTCGACCAAAAAAAGAAAAGTCACGAACCCTAAGTTGTCTCCTCCTCATGCTGCCACAAAGTTGAAGGATGTTGACCAAGAATTCCAAAAGTGGTGGAGTGAAAAGATAAAAAGGCCGCCTCACCAAATTTTTCATTTTCCCTCGTGACCTCACCATCGCCATCTTCATTTTAAACCTCACGACTACATCCATCATCTCCTTTTCCATTCCCTCACCAGAATGTCTGCCATTCTAAGGCCACGACTTGACGTTGTTCCACTCGCGCCATCCCGACACTCCGCCACCAGCCTTCATCACCGAGAATTTGAGGCAAGTAGATGTCGACTATTCTATATTATGTGAATTCCGTCATTGCTCGATGAGACGTGTTCCTTCAAATTTGAATGGGGTTAGTTTTGTTGCGATTCGTGTGATGATGGGTGATTGTGCTGCAACTAATTTAGCTAAGTAAATCAATTTTGGTGATCTTTACAGCTAAGTAAATCAATTTTGGTGATCTTTACGATAAAGTTCAATTCTTGACCACCAGTTCGGACGATGGGCACTAGACCAAAGTGATTGGGTTGGTGATCCAATGCTCATATGAGGCGCGAACCATCTGTCCATATTCTTGATACGGGCTTATTGGATTGCTTTATTTTGGTTTTTGGTTTTTTTTTTTCCTTGTTTTCTTTGTAAATTTCTCTTTTGTGAGGTTCTTTTGCTTAATAATTCAATTTCGTGAAAGGTAAGTAGTTCTCAAAATGATAGTGCCACGGCTCATGTCTTGGTTCTTGGTTTTGATACCTTCTTTTTGGAAATGTTCTAAATTGGCATTGGCAATAAGAAAAATGTTTTCAATTTAGTTATTGAATTACTACACCATGGTATGATTGATGGATGCCGTCGATCCTTATGACGACAATGCCTCGGGTGTCGGGATGCCTGGAGGGGTGTAACACGGTGCCCTCCGGATGCTTGGGGGATATAATAAGGATTCCCCGAAGGTCCTCATGATGTCAGGTGGGGTGCGAGATGCTCGGAGGGGCGTAACACAACGCCCTCCGGATGCCTGGGGAATGTGATAAGGGCCCCCAGAGGTCCTCACGATGCCAATTGGAGTGCGAGATGCCTGGAGGGGTGTAACACGGTTCCCTCCGGAAGATGGTGGCAGCTGAATCTAGACTAATTGAAGTTCCTAAATTTCCATTTGCGTCCCGGTATACCATTTTCGTGAATTTCTTTTAAAGCCACTGCAAGTTTAATTATTACGATTTCATGTATTTTATATTTGGGATTCCGTCGAGCGGGTAGTGGTAGATTCACATAGTATAGTCTAGTAGATTTTTGCTTGCTGAGTTTCGCGCTCACCCTTCATGGATTATCATTTTTTTAGACTTGTGGATATGTCTTTGCTACCCCCGTCCTCCATGATGCTCTATGATGTCTCGATAGATCTCACTTGGAACTAGACAGAGCAGGTGGCCCTCAACTTCCCAAAGGTCACATTTATTCGGATCACTGCAATCTTGACTATTGATGCTGGCCTCCCATCAGGCTCCGTGCTGATTGGGTTTGTCGCCCTCTACGCCTGACGGTGGGCATACAGTGGGGCCACTCCCACTTTCAGATAGCGATGATGATGGCAACGACGGGGTCGAATAGGAGGAGGGCCTAGGGGACGAGGGTGGCATTTTTGGTGAGACCAGGACTTGTCACGTTGGTGGCCATGCAAATAGATAGTAGGATGGTCGAGGCAGGATTTTGGACACAACCGGGAGAAGGAACATTTTGACCCCTGATGTACAGACCTAGGTTGTCTACAATGATTGAAAATCTTTTTAAAAAATTGAACAGTGGTGGCCAATCATGGGGAATTGATCACTTAGCTTTCAATATGATGATGAGAGTTTAGAGATGTTTAACTTGCAACAAAACATTATTTTCCCCTTCGTATTGCATTATGTAGGTCAGGGATCCAAACTACGGTGAACGTTCCTGCATAAAGTCCACACCAGAAGCACTCCGAAAACCAAAAGGCAGACTACACAGGTACCTGCATTTTATACTCAGGAAGCACAATCTAATAGTGGCTTTAACGTTCGATACCTCATCTCACAAATCCAACATGAGTTATCTTGGTGGTTGGTGATCTATGTGTCATGAAAGAACCAACTTTTATTGGCCTGTCTTAGTTATATAATTCTAATTCTCGATCTAGCCGAAAAGTGCAAACAACAGTAGGCTAATGAATCTTTTTCACAAGCTAATTTAACTTCTCATGGTCAACTTACCCACAGTCATCAAGTGCAACCAAAGAACTTACATTTGAATGAAAATGAAGGGAACTACACGAATCACCTTAGTCTCCTATATATATCAAACGCAAAAAAGCATCCAAGCAGAAAGAAAAGTATTGAACAAAGGGAAAACTCGAAGCATATCCCGATTACAGAGAACTAACCGAGACAAAAAGTAAAAATACCGTGATTGCTAATGCCCTTTTTTCAGTCGTTGAAATAGAAGTAAAAGCTTTAAGGCATCCACTGGTATCGGACTTGCACATGCCAGTTTTCACTTTTCAATCAATTAAAAAATTTCAGAACATACCTCACAAAATTCATTAAAAAGTCCGCTAGCATGCACTATGAATGGTAGAAAGAAAAGTATTGAATCAGCTACCATTTGGTCGCACGCTGCCGGTGCCACTGGACCTCGGCCCAATCACGGAGGTCAAATGAAAGACACAATCGAAGCAATTTTTGAATTAGGGGCGGAGGCTTCGCATGAGCCGGAGTTTTTCTAGTTTCTTTCAACCCTAATCGCTGCCGCCGCTCCTTTTGTTGGATGAATGTTGCCGCTGCTGTTGAAGATTGAGCAATTACAACTCCTTCTAGTGGATGAGAAGCACCGTTCGCTCGTTCTCGAGCTTGGCTCTCTCCATCTGGGTTCCATCAACGAATCTTCAGTTGACAAATGCCTCCATACATCTGTCCAAGTCAAAAGTAGCGTCAGATTTGAATGAGGAATGACCCAAATCACTTCATTCACAATTACCAAGCAAATATTGCATCGGTTGGTGGCCTCATTGTATTTCGCAAATGGGAAAATCGATCTTTCTATCTCATGAATCAACGTCTACTCATCGTGGCTACTTTGTGGGAAATAGTAAGGGTTAATAGTAGTGAACCATTTGGGAGACATACAATAGATAGCTGCTCCCGCAAGAACATGAAGAGGAGGAGCTATTGAAGTCATATTATAAGCTAAGGTTCTTTCAAAGTCTGCAAGGGGCTACAGATGGAGGAGAAAAGGAAAGAGTTGGCTCATCCGTGCTGGAAAGAAATAAAGGGAGTTCACTCCAAATGTTTTTGCATGTCATGCGAGAAAGAGAATTGCAATAGTAAGTGTAAGCTTTCATGAATCATAAATTATGTGTGTAATGGTTGTGTGATAGTTATTTTATTTGTGTGTTGTGTGCATACTGTATTTTCTGATAGGTAAATTTTGAGTTACCTACTACAATTTTCTCGTATTATCATTACTATGTTTCTGTACCCAACAACAATGAATAATAAATGATATCTACGTTCAAAACGAATTTCATTCCAAATTCACCTCCAGAGAATTTACCAACCGGAACCATTAATGACCTCATTTTTTTTTTTTTTTCTAATTGAGGATTTGAAGAAATGGTCTGATTTGCTATGCTAATTGGTCAAAGTTGGGATTCTCACACGGATTACCTGATTTGTAATTGTACCAAAAAGACATTATGTGGATTATGAAAGGACGTTTTCTTTGGCCAAAATAGTGAAAAGAGCATGGTAGAAAATCTTCATTACAAAGCTTTGTCTCTTGGCAGTAGTAATCCGAACCTGGTTTGCTCTTTTGTTCCAACACCTAATTTCCTTCGTACTCAATGATTCTCCCTTCCCATGTCTTCTTGGTTTGAGGTTAACTAGCTATTTAGTGTGTTATGCAAATTTACTATTAAAACCGATAGAGATAATTGGAGAATTTCATTATTGATAATAAAAAAAAAAATTATTTCTACTGACTACTTCTAATATATCCTAGATTTGTCGTCTTGATCTCTAGCTTCTTAATGATGTATCATGATCTTTTCGAGGCATTGGGCATTCAATAATTCAACTATGTGATTCTTTGAATGATTCTCAATAACTTTAGGCTTCTCACATTTTTAATTAAAATAGAACTTGACTTGGAAGAATCATCTATTTCTCTTGAACTCTATATTTAAAATCAATTTTGACACCACGAGCATAATCTTTTTGATAGATAATTAGTATTTTTTAGTAGATTTCAAAAGTGGAGATACAATTTCCGACTCAGTGCTACGTTATAAATTCATAATAAGTATAGAAATTTCACCTATTGTACTATTTGACTTTGCTAACTGTAGAAATATTCAACTGTCTTTTTTTTCTCAATTGCATTGATGGTTGCAATTGCAATGCTTCATTCTTTGCGAGCTAAGCGATTACTAGAAAACCTTAGCTACTCCAACGAGACAATGGAGTTTCGATCCTGATGCGGTTAGCTTAAGGTGGCGTGCTCTGCCAATCTTTGCCTTCCCCTGCATTTCTCAATAGAAACACAACTCTTTGTGCATTCGTTTCTTCTTTCAGTACACGATTTTTATGTAACCCAAGCAGCCTCAGTCTTCATTTTATTAAAAAGAGAGAGAAAGAAGAAGAATAGTCTCTCAAATTATAAAGCAAACTAACTTAATGAAAAGAATAACCGATAAAAACTCTCTTTGCATGTGTACTATCCAAATTGGAGCTGGACATGAGACAGGGAGTGTTGTGACCCGCGTGTGGCAACTCGGAAGAAGAGAAGACGCGGTTGACTCACGATCAGTGGAAGTAGACTGCTAAAACTCTATCCAATTCGCCATGGACACATAATCGGTTCGGTTTGGTTTTTCAGTTTTCTTTTTTGAAATACTAAAAAAAGGTTTAATGAAAAAAGAGAGAGATCATGTAAATTGTAATATTAAGAAGATATACTATTTTCAGTTCATCGGACCGAAATATAAAAACGGTTATTTTTTCATTATCCAAACCGAAATCCAAATCAAACCTAAAATGTACCAAAATTTGACTCAGTTCGGTTCAAATCGGTTCTAGTTTCGGCTTGGTTCCGACACCCCTACCTATAATTAGGGCATTGGAAAGCCTCATAATACAAGCTAAAGTGTTTCCCAAATATAGACAAAAAAGTGAGGTGGCTTGTCCTTCAAGCATGTTTTTGTATGAGCTTATTTGCTCTACGTGTTCTTGTGTGTCATGTCAAAAAAGCAATTGTAATAGTAGTAAGGATGAGCTTTTATTATTCATAAATAATGTGTACAATAGTTTGTGTGAGAGATATTTTATCAATGTGTTATTTTTGTACGTCATTTTTCATACATGTATGTCCCAAATCCCCTACTATAATTTTTTCATGTAACCACCACCACGCTTCTATACCTAACAACATTGAATTATAAGTGACGTATACTTTTCGAACTAATTTAACTCCAATGGAACCATTTCCGAATCCTCTTTGGCCCATGGGCAAGAGCATTGCCCGACTCACCTTCTACTTTCTATCCAATTTAACTATTTTTACGGGAAAATGCCCTTGTGTCGTGCCTATGACCACCCCTCGTCAGCCACAAGTGAGGGCCGATGACCCTCACTAGCCATAGGCTAGGGCCGGTCGCCCCTCATCAGCTCTAGGTGAGGGCGCGCGAGTCCTCGCCTAGAAATAGCGAGCACCATGATGCCCTTGGCCGAGCGAGGGCTTGGCGCCCCTCGCCAACCCCAAGAGGTTGCCACCCTCACCTAGGGCCGACCTAGGCAAGGGCTGGCCGCCCCTCACCTATAACTAGTGAGGGTTGGTTGGTAACCCTTGTCGACCAGATCAAAAGCCCAAAGAAAAAAAAAAAGCAAATAAATAAATAAAAAAGAAGAATAGAAAACCATAAAAAAAAATACATTATTAAAATATTATTTAAAAAGTGCCACATTAATGCTAACCATTCACATCAGCAATTTTGGGTCATAATTAGTCGAATGAACTTAATTGGCAAGAAGTGAAAGTTTTATGACGGAATTGATTATGTTGAAAAATTTATGATTGAATTGACAACTGCAATGGATTTAGGACTTTTTGGAAAAATTTCTCCCTGAACCTCGCAGCAAATCCTATATCGTCAATAAAGTCATAGCTACTCCATCGAGATTTCCAAACAAACGAATCCATTACAACAATTACAAAGCTTTATCCTCAATGGGTTAAAAGCCATTTTGTAGAAAGTCATAGCTACTCCATCGAGATTGCTTTGATCCTGAAGCGGTTATCTCCACGTGGTGTGCTCTGCAAATGTCTCCGCCTTCCCCTGCATCTATACAGTTTTTAGACTTTCCTGAAGCGGTTATCTCCACGTGGTGTGCTCTGCAAATGTCTCCGCCTTCCCCTGCATCTATACAGTTTTTAGACTTTCCTGAAGCGGTTATCTCCAAGTGGTGTGCTCTGCAAATCTCTCTGCCTTCCCTTGCATCTATTGAGTTTTTAGACTTTAGAACAGAACGCGAGAGACTCATGAAAATGAGTAGGTTGGCTAGTTTATTGACCGTATATAAGGAAAGAGTAGCTTCCAATGCCGCTTTCTACTCCCTCTTTCGTTTTCCTTTTTGCTTTTTTACGTAATTTTCCCTGAATATTTACACTGAAAATACTTACTTCTTATGTACACGGTAACGATCGGCAGAAGAAAAAGGATTATCATGCTTAAGAATGAGGAGGTGCTGATGATAGGTATCCTTGGGCACATATGGCTGATTAAGGAGGGTTAGGATCTTATGGGAAAACTATTAACCAGTAGGTATTGTTAGTCTTAGTTACACGAGATTAATTGCAATCTTTATGTGCATGTTTATAAATATCATAAAGTACAATTTAAGAGCCAAAATCATGATATTTATGAAAAATTCATAAGTAACATAACCAAAGTTTTGAGGAAAATTAGCATCCTTCAAGAAAAAAGAAAAAAAGAAAAAAGAGAAGTTACCGGGTATCATCATAACTGAAATAGTAGACATTTCTAGCTGGGACTATAGTTGGTCATTTCGGCAGTCCTCTCATATTTGGTAGGTCAAACTCCTAATTCTGTTCTGCTGCGGTGGCATTTGGAACAAAGTATTCTGATCTGATTAGGTAATAGTTCAAGAAAAGATGGGCATTCATGGATCCAGATCAGTTCTCTAACGTCCCAGCAATGAAGTAAAGCACATGTTTTTGTTACTATGATGGACAGCTCCCATTCATAAAGCACGGCGCAATGCAATCGACATAAAGAATGTCCCTCTTGCATCCATATCCTAGATATTTGGTTCAGATCTCACACCATTGCCAAAATTACAGTGAAGCTCCTGGTCATTTAAAGCATCAGGAGCATGCGAAATTGTCATCACCAAATGAAGAACGAACAGAAGGATGCAAATTCAATATGTAAAGACACCGATGGTATGAACATGTGAGACGGATATAGGCATGATGAAAAATAAGAAAGAGCGCAACATGATTCCCATCATATTTCCACCACACAGGATGTTACTTTTGACAGAATCAAGGCCATAACTCCACCATCAGATTGAGCAATCTATGTATTAGCACTTCAATCGACAAACAAAGTGGAATATAGATCCTTGGATATTCATCATCTCGACATCAGTGTCCTGGATTTGAGAAAAGTAATAATCTTATGATGGTGCCTCCAGTGGCTTATTAATCCATGACGGAGCAAGTGGACATAAGCCACTATAAATGTAATTGAAACCACACACACCTGAGTAGTTGCTATGATCAATTGATCCTTAGAAGTGTTGTTCCACATTAGTTGAAATAAAGGGTATCAATAGGGGTTATATACATGCAGTCTACCTCTAACTAATACTTTAAGCTTTTGGGTTGAACTTTTGCTAACAATGAATGAAGTTCTATTTTATTATGCATGAATGAATGAAAGAATCACATAATAAACATCCTGTGCTCTAGGAAACCAACTTTAATAGAACTTGGAAAAAGGAAATACTCCGTATGCATAAGAACATATTCATGTCATGTCAAGGATGAAGAGTCTTACTCCATGACTGATGACGTACAATGACATGCAATGTCATGTACTTCAAAGGCATTCTTATCTATTTTCTTTCCCACAGGATCACAAGCCAAATGATGCTGAAGCATCACATTCCCACAGGATCACAAGCCAGATGATGCTGAAGCATCACATTCACGTGGTCAACCAATTTCCCCAATAAGAGGAAAACAATAAGACATCGACATGAAAAGCCCCATGCCAAACTGAAAATACTAATGTGATGTAGGTACTCTCAACTGCTATATTTACATTTACCAGCAAACACGGATGATCTCTAGAATCCGATCTCTGTCGTGCTGTTGTCATGCAAATAATTTTCATAATTCTACATGGGGCACATGTGTTCACCATCATTCTGGTATTCTCTGTGTAGGTGAAAAAAAAAGATGATTTCTCTCATCAGGATTCAGATACACACATTAACTATTGTGCAAATGACAATAAAAGAACATGATTAGTATCTTCCAAGTCAATTTGCACTCCTAACATTGCCAATGAGCTATTCTTATGTCAAGATTTACAGTTGTAGTTGGAAATGTTTGTTTATGATGCAGTACCATTTAAGCTCTCCACAGAAATAAAAATCACATGGACAACTCCTCCCACTTCTTTTCAGAACCATGAACAGCAGGGAAGTACTCGAGCTCAACAGATTTTTTGTCCCTGCCATCAGCCAAGCCAAAAATAGTGCATATTTCTGGCTGAAACCACAATCATTGCAGGAGTGACTTTCCAATTCTGTTCAGTGACAGCTGTAGCAAAACATTTGGATTTGAGCTATAGATCAAGAAAAGATGGCAATTTGATCTAGATCAGCTCTCAAACATTAAAGGACTTAAGCAACTCACCTTTCTAGCCACCCATCAATTATTTGTCATGTTTATCCCAAAAACATGAAAGCAACACGGTTGATTTAAGGACTTCCTTCATACTTTTGGTTTGGATCTCACACTGTTATCCACAATACAGTGGAAATCTTTTGTTCTTTTAAAGCCTCTGGGGTGTAAACAATGTCATCACCAAACAATGACTGAACTGAAGTAATAAATTGCAAATGATGTTAAGCTACGAAATTGCAAGATGATAATTAAAGGCATGAAGAAAAACAAGGAAAGAGTGGCTTCATGATTTGTACTGGGTTTCGACCGTCGATGATAATACTTTCAACTTGATCAAGGCCATGTATCTGCCTTCAGAGAAAGCAAACTTCACATTGGCATATTAAGCGACAAGCAAAGTTTGATACAGATCCATGGAGATTCATCATCTTGACATTAGTGCCCTAGCTTTGAGAAAATGCTAATGCAGAACACGTTTATGGTACCTTCACTACCTACTTCCATGACCAAATAACGAATTAATAAAATGCAATCAAGATCACATATGCATGAGCAGTTTCCAGAATCCATCGGATAGTGAATTTCTCTACTTCATAGAAGTTGGAGAGAAGTATTGCTTTATTTAAACAAGCGCAGGTTCATACCACATCAAGAATGAAGAATCTCGTACTATTTGACTGAAGACATCAAATATCCTTTTGGAGACAATCTGATCTTTTTTATTCATATTAGGATCACGAGCCAGATAAAACTGAAACATTACAATTACTTTGCTCAAACAACTTCCTCCAGTTGCTGGAATTAAGACAAGGAAATGATAATGTGTCAAAGAAAAGCCCTGTCCAAATTGAAAATACTTATGAAAGCAGGTAATCCAGAAAACGGCACTATACCTGCTATATTTTTTGTTTAGTTGGAGATGTTAGTGATCTCCAGAATCAGATCTTTTTGTTTCTCCCTTCTCTCCATTTTCTTTCTACATGAGCTCTCAGTTTAAGAGGGAGTTGAGCGTCTCTTTTTTCTCTCCTTAAGCCAACATCCACTTCCCTTGTTTAGTTGACTTTTCAACCATCCCGTTTGTTTTTTTTCGTGTGCCCCAGAATTTCATTTTTACTCGGTCAAATCCCAAGTATTACAGTAACTTCATCACAATAAGTCAATCACAACATACTGCACCAAACTACTAGGGATAAAAATTAACACCAAATGAGTAACTCATCTACCAACCGGTGTGCTTCCACTTTTAAACTTGCAGATGAACACCCCAAACTACCTTTTATGTATTAATGTAAAAAAAGATTATACTTGTTCAACAAAAGCGAATTTGAACAGTGACATAATTATCTGCAACAATCAAATTAGACAAAACAAATGTCGCTTATTTTATGGCAGCAACATCTAAGGCCTCCAAACTAAGCTCCAAAGATTGATCTTCTTCCTTACCATTCTGCAATCAAGCTTTCCCAAACAGCACAGATGGAGTTTTTGCAGGCGAATCGGGGAGTGACTCCACGACGGAACAATGCAGCACTAGCAATTGAGGGCATGGCTCAATCGTGGACCAACCTTCTTGCCTAACATGAGAAAAGAAAAACATTGAAAAGCTAAGGAACAAACAATAAGTTGGCCAAAGCAGTCTCCATGCCTGCATCAAACATAACCCGTCCCCACTGGAGACGCAATCCTCAAATTCATAGTTGAACCGGCCAATGACCAGATATTTCTCAAGCACGACTCAACATCATTCTTTGACACCTTTTTGTGAATTGAAATCTTCAGGTAACTTAAGCCACTTACCGTCAGATTCAGTCAGCTCTGTACTCTGAATTTCACATCGGTGTGGGCAACAGTCGACAAGCATAGAGTTTGTAACCTTCAAAAAGCAAGACCACCGCATTATAGAGGATCCATACAGAGGATGACAGAATGAAAACCAACCATGGCTATAGAAACAAATTTGATGGTGTTTCTGTTTTAACATTAGAAATCAAAAGGTACTTCCTGACCTTGTCAGCAAGACAAGAATTACTTTGTTATTATTAGCCATAAAATGCAAAGTTTTATGTTTTCTGAAGGTTTGAAGCACTGAGAATTGAACAAAAGACACATTGCAAACGCTAAAAACAATAGTATAGATGAAATTTAAAAGCAAAAGTTCTTCCAAGCACACCACAATGTCAGAGCCTGATAACTCCTGGTGAAAGAAGAAACCGATGGACCACTATTATCGCAGCTCAAGCTTTTGCATTTTCCCACAGTCAGAAGGAGATAAGGAGCAATTTCATTCAACTAGAAAGCTAGCGAAGAAAAAGTAAGGACAAAATGAACAAGCAATATCACCATCACAACAATTCGGACACTAGCATCCTTTTCTGTGTGAAATTAGTAGCCTTCAACACTATTTCACCACGTTATTAGCTAACTAGGATGAGTAAGGACATCCTCGGAGAATCTTATGAGAAGGAATTTCCACTTACTCATGGAGAAAATGCTACTTTGGATCATAGCCACAATCAAATGGTTCACAGGAGATTGTTCATCTTTCCGCTTCTCATCACCCCTCAAGGTGCTTCAAGATCCGAGAACATGAAAGAAATGGCTGTGAAAGTAGAACCTCATCAATCAAGGTAATCTTCCCGTTCAACCTCAAGTTTGTTCACATAGTTACCGACAACTCTGCAGTCAATTTCCACGCTACCTAGACAGGGCGATAAAATCACCCTAAACTTGTAATGGGCTCATCAGTCCCGATAATCCTGCTATACATGCTCTACGACTGCTCAGATAACATAAGGAAAATTCACCACCATCGACACGACACCTAATTGAAAGCTGCTATAGTTATTTGATTACACCATAGCAAACAGGCAGAAGAGAATAACCGAGCAAATCTGTGCACCTAACAGGAATCACAAGCAATCGGTGAGTGGGTGAGGTTAGAAGTCGTCCCATCGTCGTCCACCGGAAGAAGACAGAAATAGACCACCAGATGATGCTGGACCTCAATCTCTTCCCCTCATCTCTTTGCTCGATTTCCACCCTCCTCCTCTTCTTATTACCACTGCGCCGCGACCCAGAATCCATCGCCATTACGAAGATCTGACCATAGCCCGTCGTGTGGTAAAAAGTCCGGTAATTTCTTGAGTGACTTGCACCCACGCCTATCAAAGCGCTCCAGGAATTTACTAGGGCAGCGAATTTCAACTAAGCTTTTGCAATCCCTAACAATCAACGTCTTCAGATGCTCCAACTTTGAAAGGTCCAGTACTTTAATGTGCTTGCGCCCACAGATCTCCAACCATTCCAAAGATCCCAATTTTTCAAGGCCTCGTATCGCATGGAGATTATCTTGGACATTACCTGGATCTGCAAATAATCTCCCAAATTGACATGTGGATAGGTCCAAATTTCTTAGGGATTTTAAAGCTTCCAGTCCATCCAATTGCTTCAGTCCATTGCAAACTCTGAGCCGTAATTTCGACAAATGTTCCAAATCGGAAAGATTTGCCAACCTTTCCACTTTGGGACACTGCAGAACGATAAGCTTCCGTATGCAGGAGGGAAGCTCTGGGATGCTTTGAAGAGACATGCATTCATAAAGGAAGAGCTCCTTTAGATTCTTCAGGTGAGAGAGCGATGGCAGCTCCTTGCTCGGACAGGTGAGCTTCAGGGATGATAAGCTAATAGGAGGTTTTGGGAATGACTCAAGCTTTTTACAGCCATCTAAATTGAGGTGTTCGAGAGAAGAAAGCTGATCTAAGCTTTCCGGCATGCGAGAAATTTTTGTGCCACCTAAATTAAGGGTCTTTAGAGAAGACAATCCACCTTTATCAACAAGAATTTGTCCTTCCAGCTCACATCCGTAGGCATGTAACTCTTGGAGGCTTTGCGATTTTCCGATGGATCTCGGTAACCTTTTTATGGGGCTAAGAACAATCCTCAGAATTTCCAATTTGTTCAATTCCCCAATGACTTCAGGTAATTTCCTAAGTTGCGAACAGCGTCCGGCACTAAGCCTCTTTAGTTGTTTCAGACATCCTATACCTGGAGGGATCTCTTTTATCCCAGTCATGTCTACGATAAGTTCCTCCAAATTTTCTAATTCGCTAAGTTGTTCAGGTAACTTCTCGAGATTTATACAATGGCTCAAGTTCAAGGAAACGAGACGCTTGACATCTCCAATGGAAGGGTGGATTTCCTTCAATCCAGTATATTTCAGGATTAGCATCTCTAAATTTTCAAACGCGGAGAGATTAGGGATTCTCTTTAATTGCGAGCACCATGAAAGATCGAGAACTTTCAACCTCTCCATCTACGAGAAAGAAACATATTCCAAGATTAGCAGTTAGATATAGAATCATTTATCATCAAATGTCACAAGAGAAAAAGCATTTTTTATCTTTACCTTAATTGAACTCCATCCTCTCCAATTTTCACTAATAGAAGAAATATCAAATTTATGACCTGATAAATCCAGTACGACTAATTCCTCCAAATGAACATTGGTTGCCTCGAAAGAGTCGGGACATTTCTCCCACTTTAGCCATCTTAGTTTAACAAGTGATCCTTTGAAATCTCCATCAAAATCCGCATTCTTTATGTGAAGGAACTTCAAGTTAGGCATTTTTCTGAAGCTCTCTCGCTCCATGAACTCTTTGGAGCCCCGTATGTCCAGGCGTAGTGCCTCGATATTTCCATTTTCCTCCTACAAAATATAAAATAAAATTGAGGATTATAAATACCATCAAACCTCCTTCTGTTAGTATATACCAGTATAAAGGCTTAATTAATCAGTACCAAGAAAGGCTTGCTCATTACATAATAGAAGTGGATATTGTATCATACCAAAGATAAAATGAGGAGAACACAATTTCTTTCACCTTTCGATATTCGTCACTTACTTCCTACAACATTTAATTTCTTAACATCTATATTTGCTTTTCAGTTTTTTTTTTTTTTATTTTATTGAAAATTACTTTGTATAAATATGTACAAAATCATATTTCGGTTGTTAGTTAGTTTCTTCTGTCATAAGTTTTACTGTTGTTTGATTTTGCACGACATTCGTTAATGTTGAATTATGTGCTCAAAATACCTACAACTAGATTCGTGCACAGCACCAGTATGAACACAAGTATATAGTTGCTGGGTAGAATAGCATTATGCTGTTGCTAGAAATTGATGTGAAAATGACAAAAGAGCGGAATAGATAAGAGTTAATAGAACACAAATTTAATAACCCTTTTCGGAGCCTCATAATCACCAGTGCAAAATTCTTGAACTAGAAGCCAAAATTGGATGTAGCTTTTACCGAGAAAATGCTAATAGGATGCTGAGAATGGTCATAGATACAGGGAAAAGGAACGGTAACAATAATAATTTGAGGGACCACCATTAGATAACGTGTGAGAGGCCAAAAGCAAACATAATTGTTACCTCACGTCTTGAAACGTTCATGGCTTCCTCATCCCATAGTCTGCTCCGATTCCGATTCCGAGACTCCTTATCTGCTGCTGAACGGGCTATATTTCTGCCCAGATCTCTTAATTGATCATGCATTATCAGCTCATTGTTATAACCATATTTTATTAATGAAAGTTCAATCATTCTTGCCAATCCAGAAGCTGGGTACAAACCGAGATCCTTCCATAGGTAGGCAACAATTCTTTTATCAATTCCAATAAAAAAGCAGGCTATGTCTAGAAACATTCGTTTTTCCTGATTTTCTAAAGAATCGTAACTTAGCTTCAACTTTTTTTGTACATCCTTATGAGGCACCTTCCTCAATTTCTCCAGCATCTCTATCCATATGACTTCATCTTTTCCTTTGAGAAATGAACCTATAACTATGAGAGCTAAAGGAAGCCCTCCTGTGGTGGCAACAATATCACTAGAAAGAATCGTGAAGTCTGTCAGAGGTTGTTTCGCTTCAAATGCATACAAGCTAAACAGAAGCATAGAGTCTTTGCTATTCATTTCTTCGAGTTCATAACATTTATATTCAGGCTTCAAGAGGGCCTTATCTCGACATGTAATAACGATTCTACTTCCCGATTTGAAATTACAACCTCCAATCAATTTATCTATGTGCTCTCGATGACCCACATCGTCGAGAAGGATAAGTACCTTCTTGTTTTCACAACTCGATCGGATGTGTAAAATCCCTCTCACAGAATCAGGTACACGACTTTCATGATCTCCTGTTATATCTGAGATTAGTAGATTTTGGATATGCTCCATACCATTGCGATTAATTGTTTCTCTAATATCCATAAGAAAGCTGCAACACTCAAATTTCTTGACAAGCTTAAGCTTATTATAGATGTCTGTGGCCAGAGTTGTCTTACCAATGCCGCCAATCCCACATATCCCAATAATTCGAGTTTCAGAAGGATCGGTATCCGCCAATTTCATTACCTCAGCCATGCGATCATCAATTTCAACCAACTTCCCAGGAAGAGGTGGTAGGAAATCACGTTGCCGCTCGTCCGTTATTACTCGTGCGAGTTCTTTTACTAATTCCCCTTCACGCCTATCAAACAACACAACACACGAGAACTTATTAATGGCTCCACAAAACAAGGATTGAGGATGATAAATAGAAAAATTCTTGGCTTCCAACGAGGAGCAATCAAAAGAAGGAAAAAGACGTACCCATTAGCAAATTTCTCCGATTCGAATACTCTAAGATCCAGTGCTTTTCTGAGAGCCATCGGCCCTTGTTGCTTGACCTGCTCATCAAAACCATCCTTACGGGATTCGAAGGCCTCTCCAAATTTCCCCTGCATATTTTTCACATCTTCGGTTTTCACCTTGTAAAGCACGGGCAAGACTATTTGTCCTCTGCTTTCCTTGCACTCCATTATATGAATGAGCTCGCGGAGGCACCATTCGCTAGCAGCATAATTTTCTGAGATGATTGGGATTGAAACCTTAGAGTGCTCGATTGCACTGATGAGATTTTCACCAATTTTCTCGCCGAAGGGGAGTTCCTCATCATCTCTGAACACAAAGTTTGGATGGAACGGCAGGCCCACATCTTGGAGTCTTTGGTAGAGGTGATCGACGAAGCCGTTGCAAGTATCGGGACCTCGAAAGCTTAGGAAAACGTAGTAATTGTTTCCTGTCACAGAGGTGGACGAACTCGAAGCTTCAGTGAATGTTGCTCCCTTGAATTGCCGTTCTTCCATTGCAGAGCACGGTCTCTCTGTCTCTCTGTCTCTCTCTTACTCTCACGGAGGCTCGACTATTGTGGACAGGTTTGAGCAGGAAATAATTAGTGGATTCTCTCTGCGCCACATTTATAGCGTGGCTGGTAGAGAGGAAGGGGGAAAGCAAGAGGCAAGGCATCGAGAGGAAGGGGGTCGTGCGGCGAGGTGGAGGAGGAGAGGGGGTCGTGCGGCGATGTGGAGATGTGGAGGAGGAGAGGGGTCGTGCGGAAGAGGAGAGGAAGGGTCGTGCAGCGAGCGGCGTGGAGGAGGAGGTAAAGGAGCCAGGGTTTTTGATAAAAAAAAAAAAAGAAAAACTCAAAAATAATAAAAAATTAGGGACTCTGATGGGCCATCAGTTGAATTACCAAGAAACCCTACCAGCTTGAATGCTTACAAAAAGCACGACATTGAGCGCCATAAAATAGTTTTGGAATCAACTTGACCAGGACAAAGTATGAGACAACTGTACATTGAGGCTCTTTCTTACTGCTTGACTTATGACCCGTCCCTTAGCAGCTGTGGGGGATGTTCCACCAGAACCATTGCTTTCGCCATCCATTTCGGGAGACTCCAATGTGAAATTCTGGCTTGTTGGGAGGCGGATTTCCTTGCATGCAAGAATCTGAAAAGCATCCTGTTCCCTCATTCGAGGGTGCATAAATCCACGTAAAGATGAGTTTATGCAGGTCATAAGAAGAACTAGGATTTTCACTGAGGACAAGCTTACAGGGTCAAACACTACCGTTTTATTAAAAACAAAAGAACAGTGATCGGTGAAGATATCTTTCGACAACTGCTAAGTGCCAGTTCAATGACAATGCTTTGAATCACACAGCACATGAAGTTTAGCAAGCATTTCACAGAGAGACCTTATTTTCCCTTCCGTAGTAAAGCAAAAGGACAGTCTCTTTATGGGCTTATGGAGAAAACGTTCGCAATGTTAAATTCCAAACAAGGAACACATATTCGTTTTTTTTTTTTTTTTTTCTGCAGATATCCATGCATAACAGTTGACCAATATTAACGTGCATTGCATAGTACCTGTAGAACTGACTGCCTAGTAGCATCTTCGATATTGAGCATACCATCAGATGCTGCTGCAAGTATCTCTGCACAAATATTGGGAAATGTGGCCAACAAGTGCTCAGGGGCCATTTGTTTCAGCAAACAAGTGTAAATGCGCATTCTCTTGGACCTTGAAATTTCATCAGTGCCCCTGGAAATTTAAGCCTGATAAAGTGTATCTTTTGGTACCATATGATGTTTTCTCTCTGAATGAGATCTCAATTCCAGTAAAAAATCTTACTTGAGGTATGTAATCCATACCTTATGGAAAATAGCAGGCGGCTCTCAGACTGTGAACTCTGTGAACTATAATGTCCACCATGCGCACGGCAATCATTCGGAACAAAAATTTCTTCCACAAAACTGTTATAAGCTAAAAGCGGTGCTTTGACTGCAAAGAGAGAAGAATATATATTTAAAAGGACAGGATTAATAAGCAGCTCTATAAAGATCAACCTTTATAACTGTAAACTACCTCTTAGTATATTTCCAAAGAGGAAATCAGCAAGTTCTCTGATCTTTTCAGATTCATCCACCAGAGACAAAAGAAATCGAAGAAAGAGCACTCCCCTCCATTTCACATAGTCCCTCTGAAGTAATTTATGCCAACAAATCAATGGAATAGTATATCTTCATCAACGAGCAAAGCTTTTGTCTAAAAATGACATCATAAATAGTGATACCAGAAGCAAAGCTAGACCTGGAGCAATCTTGACAGAAGTATGAAAGTCTGCCTCCTGACAAGTTCGCATGGATCACCCAGACACCTTGTGATCTTTGCTTTGTGACTTTATAGTGATGAAGCATTAGTCACGTGAACAGTTTTCCAAGCTTCAAGTGAATCCTTATAACTTCCGCATATGTGGGTCAAATATCACAACTAATACAATCGGCACTCACCAATCAATTAAAGCAGCGTAACGAACACAAAAATCCGCCATCATCACAAGAAGATGGTTCCTAAGAGTGGCTGAATCACTTTTCTCAAGCTCCTGCAACATTAGGAAATCATTAACACGATAAACAAGAAAACAAAATGGGGAAAGCCAACAAGAAGACAAGCTCTTTTAGGGAAAAACTTGAACATCATAAAAAATTATCAGGAACACAACATGTCAACTAAAAAGCAGATTTCAGGGTTCAAGGGGAAAGCCAGGAAGCATTTCAAGCGAAGGTTTCACATATTCATTTGAAATTTCAAGAACAAATTCAACTTTTTTTGATCATTTTACTTGATCTCTAATCGTCAAATCATCTAAAGCCAAGTCTTGGCATGCATCAAAGTGGTATTTCACTGACCAGTATCTTCAATAAATTTCAATATCTTGCGATGGATGTCTTGCAGACATGAACTAACTTTAAGCTGGGAGGTTTAGTCCAGTTCATAGTAGAAAATACATAAGGCCAACACTTTCCTCAAACTTAAGTTTTATATTGTCAGAACCCAGTTAATTAAAAGACAATAACAAAAGCAGCAGCACAGAAAAACAGTGTTTGCAGTTTGGCCTTTCAATCTCTAAAGGAAAGTAATCTGACAATCCTAAATGGGAATATTCAAGGGAACCTAGATAATATCTCCACATATCCGCACTCTTTAATCTTGAAGAGACGCATAAATGGGCATCATAGCAAAGTGCAGTCTTACCAAACTACACTTTTTAGAATAAAAGCTACTTCAAGACATTAGGAAACTAATGTACTAAAAGTTGCAAAATTTTTGGAGGAAAATGCACCTAACTTGCCCCTTTCTAAACCAGAACATGATATCACAAAAATTTCCAATAAAATGTAAGCCAATTTAGAAAAGAACATATACTACCTGAACAAACAGGAGTATATAACGCTTTGCAATTTTCCCACCCATGAAGCATATCTTTCCCATCGTCAACCACCCTTGTATATACAATGATGCGGCTACATGCTTCAGAGAAACTTGAGGAGCTGGTAACAACTTTCAGTTTGGATGGAGATCTCCAGATGTAATTATCTTGTGCAATAATGGGATCACTGAGCTCAAGTCTACGGAAGGACAAAAAATAACTAAAGAAGCAACTATATAAGCTGCAATTGCTGCTTGTGACAGTAATTCGGATGTTGTCATAGATCTTCTACCTCTTCTATCGCCACTTCTCAGAGGAGTAAAGAAGCTGCCTTCTTCATTTGCTTGTGTGTCCTCAGAAATGTACTTTTCTATAACTTGGGTGGCTTTAGAGAGAAGTTGTCTTACCCATCTTAGAATAAGTGCGTCAGCCTCTACTGCACTTAAAGCCTTCTGCTTGCACGCTGTTCTAAGGACTTTTACATGAGCATTGACCTGCAAGCAGACAGTCCCATTAATAACATATGCACATGCATTTTTTAGTGAATATGATCCCATTAATAACACATGCACATGCATTGGTTAGTGAATATGAGTAAAACTTTAGATAAATGCGCCTTCCCATTCATGAATTCATTAGGCGAGCTCCACACTTGGTTTTGAAAGATTTTCTATTGCAGAACATGATTCATGCCACCTTAGTGATGGCTGTTGGAAGATGTGGTCTGAAGAGGAGACATTCTTTTTAATCCCATGTGCCATTGGAAACAACGGTCACAGGACAATTGGAAGTTACCTAAGGTACTTGGACTAGTATCAAGGCATTAAAGGGCAAGGGAAGACTTAAAGTCGATGTCTTGTGTAAGATGGAAAACGTCGGTACCTAAAGACAGCCATCGAATCAAGAGAAACCTATTCAATTCATCTTATTCTACATGCTAAACGAGCTTCAAGCATAAGACCATATTTGTTCCACTACCTGAAGTTCCACAACATATGCTGAGATGTACAACTTCTTCATTCACTTGTCAAATGAAACAGATTTACCTGCAGTCCCCTTTCTTAGAACATATGGTAGAGAAAACAGCTGGCATGCAGAAAATCAAAGAGTGATTGGCCTGATTTGATTGATGGTGAAAGATTATGTACCTCTGTTGGGTGCGTATCAAATCCTTCAATCCGTTTCGATAAATTATGAGCCAAGTCTGCAGCAGGGTCAGGAGGTAGCTCGAGAGAAATGTTAGACATTGTTTGCAAAGGGAAAACACGATCACCAGCCCAAGTGACAGAACAAAAATTTCGCATCATCATTGTCATCGTGCCAATCTCCATGGGTAAGTGGAGTCTTCATTTCACATCCCAATCTAGTTTTCTCAAGGAGTTGCCAGTGATGATGGAGAAACTGCCAGTCAACAGCATTTGGAAGGTATGCTGACACCTCTGATAGAAGAAACCAAGCACCTTGTGGGGCTGTCCACTTTTCAATTGGCAGCAACTGACTTAACCAGAGAGATTCTGATGCTTTAATCATATTTTGAAGAGCCGTAGCTACCACAGGCCTAAGCTGATTTTTCTTGGCAACACTTTTGCAGATCTTCTTTATCCAAGGCACTACTTCACCATTGCAAATCTCTCGCAGTAGACCCAATGCTCCATTTGGAAATAGTAAGTCAATCTGCCTTTCAAAATCTTTCTCCTTGTCATGCAACTTATATGGAGCAGAATAATTATGAGGTGAACCAGCTAATCCCACTCTTGAAATCTTCTCCAGAACCAGTTCTAAGACCAAGTTTTCACATTCCTCCTGGATGCTTGACTCATTGTCACTTATTAAGCGAGGGACAGAATGCAACCACTCAGTTGCTACAATTCCATCTGGAAATTTCCTGAAGGCCTAGAAAGCAAGGAAAGAGATTCACATAAGATCATGTGCTGCAACAGAAACTCGGGAGCAGATGATGTGTATAAAATCAAAATGCTAAGAGGCAAATAACATTTCAAGCTTGTTAATTGCAAAAGCATGAGGTCCTATGAAAAACGATATGCTAAATTTACAGTTTAATTATCATAAAATAGAAGTATGCAAATTTGGTTCTCCGTTCTTATATAATGTCCTTCATTGAGTTATTCACAACAACGCAATCTAATAATGATCCACGATTTGGGAGCTAAGAGTGGTCATGGGGACTATAGAGATTATTGCATGAGGTGGACATGCAATCATATTAATCACATGTCAGTTACTTGATCTTGCACTGAAAGTTTAAAACCCAAACGTTAGAAATTATTAGATTCTGACGAAGTGTTATGCCTTTATTGTTAGAAATAGATAAAAGAATGTAAAAGCATTGACCACCAAAAAGAAACAGTAAGATGGAAAGTACAATCAAATGACCAGATCAACTAGCCACAATGTATAAATGTTAATGGTCCATTTCATCCTTCTCCCCTGCCAACAAAAAAGTAGCTCGTTGCTTCATTGATCTCTTGCAGAAATACTGCAAGTAAATGGTCTCATGCTCACCTACTGGGAATGTAAAAAAAAAATTGTTAAAGCCAGCTTAAGGCTTTTAATCAGACTAATGGTGATATCTCAATCAAGAAGTGCTGTGTATGTCAATAGTGAGCTTATGTATCAGAAATTGACCATTCCCAGGGATTCCTAAAGACTATGGTAAATTGGGAGAAATGGAAATCAAGAATATCAAACTGCTTAAACCACATCTATTCACCAGTCGATCTAATAACCCAAAATAACTAGCTCAAAGATAACTCTAAGACAAAAAATCACAAGGTAAGGCCACACAATCTAACCTCAGAGAGGGCTGAAACTGCTGCGTCCTTATACTAACGAGCGGATCAGAACAAGCCATACCCATAGTCTTTAGCAAAACTTCATCAAAAGAACCACTGTAAAAAGATGTCAACTTTGTGACCAGATTAAGCGCAGCCTTCCTCACTGCTGCCTTCTCATCCAGACACTGAATCTTCAAAAAATTATTTATAGTGGCCTCTGTCTTCTGACTAACTCCATCTCCAATTCCCAGTACTTCCTTCAGAATCTTGCAACTCCTATCATCATTTGCGAAAAACCCTACCAAATGAACTAAATTTGATAAAGAGCGTGCTCTAATGGCTGAGTTCGAATCGGAACCACGCTTAACCAAGACCTGCAGACATCTCAACCCCCACGGATCATTCACTTCATTTGCCTGAACACCAAGTGGATCTTTCAATGACATCACAATTGGAAAAATAAGATCAACAGCCAAGAGCCTAAAACTACTTTTTCCTTCTGTCATCTTTGCTGACCTGATCGCTATGTTCTAGAGCTCTAAATATCTCCATTATCGACTCCACTGCCGAGGCACGAAGCTCGGACTTCTCTGGGGCCTTCTGGACCAAATATCTCAGCAAATTTACCACAGCTTTCTTTACGCCTCCGCACTCTTTCCCCGCATCCACTATACAATTTGTCACAAAAAGCAAACGTCCTCACTTCTGATTTGGCTAACATAATCAATGGAGACAAAGATTTCAAAACCTCCACAGCAGAATTAGCCTGGTCTCCATGCTCAGGCCTCAATGCTGCTCTTAAGAACCGCGAACACAAGTTAGTTAGCTTGCGATGAACGCTTGGGTAACAGAAAGAATCAGGCACCATCGTTGGAAGTTCAGCTACGGTACGTACTAAAGAATTCAAACTATCCAGAAATCTATCCAAATGAATCAAATCCATCACTAAAACCAGCTTCTCCAGCACAGCGAAGAAAAGCCTCTCATCAATCTCGCCCTCCTCGACAACATCATTACCAACGTGGCACAAATTCCGAGATCCCGAGCCACGCCTCCCACATTTCCTCTTCGATTTCGCCGGAGCTCTCGCTCCACTCCCAGCATCTTCCTCGGGAGCCGCCTGCCGAGACCTGACGGACTTCCGAACGGAGTGCAGGAGGGAGACGAACGCCATCGGAGCGAAGAGGCTCAGGACGGGAGCGTTCGGGGACAGGAGCGTTCAGGGACAGGTAGACGTCCGACGCCAGAAGAGAGAGGAGAGGGTTGCCGCCTGAGTCCATGGCCGAACCGACGCACTGCGCGAGGGAAGACGGAGGGAGGTTCCTCGAGGCGAGGTCCTGGAAGAACCGGTCGACGAGGTCCGGATCGCCGGCGCCGACGAGGCGGCGCAGGTCCGAGAGCGTCAATTAGGGAACCGGCGGCGGCGGGTGGAGGAGGCCATGGCGGTGGCCGGAGCTCGGAGGATCGTCTTCTCCCGCTTCTGATTTCTTCGAACTCTTTGAACTTTCCCGCTCTCGGCGAATATTGACTTTTTTTGTCTGGTTTTCTTGGGAAATGAATTCCCATGAATAACAAAATTTTGCTAAAAAGTAAGTTTAAGAAAAAAAAAATCTCTTAAATTATCAATGAACAAAATTCAGATTATTATAATATATAAAATGACATTTAGTTTATTTAATTCTTCTATTACATTTTAAGGTGATTTTTCTTTCATTTTGTTTACTTCAATTTACAATCACATTTTAATGAATTGTCCTCTCATTACTATTTTTCCTTTATATATGTCTTTAGAAACCTAATGTTAAATATAGCTTTCTAGTGTAAATATTATAAAATGTATGGACTTGTAAGAGCATTCATTTAGGATAACATGAGTACCTTTCTCCTTATTATCATGATATTTTCATCACCGGCACCTTTAATAAAATAGATTTTCTCGACCAATCCTGTAATATTTTTTTCCATCAATCCAGTTACTATGAAAGGAATTCCATGTAAAAAAACAAACAAGGAAGTTCAAAAATATCCAAATCAAGAAGAACCTAATATAAGAACTAAAATACAATGTTCACGTACCATTTACTAGTGTGCAATTAAAGCTAATAAGAGACTAGTAAACTCCTTTTCAAAAGATTAAACTGATTTGTTTTTCAATGTATACATAAAAGAGCTAACTCACCGTGTACATGAGAATGTTAAAAGAATTCACAATATATATTCTCCGTATACCTAATATTTACTTTTCTCATATATCAACACTTGGTTATTATTTTTGTCTTCTCTAAAATTATGAGATATGAAATTGAACACGATTGAAACTAGCCTTTGACATTTAAAGGACGTGGCTAACATTCTATATTTACGGTGGTATCTCAATAATTTGAAACTAATTTTTCACATTTTGAAGCTAATCCTCTTGTTTGTAACGGTACCATTATGCTAGTCAATTTGAAAAACAATAAACTATGAGAGAAAAAGTATAACTAAAAGACTAACATTGAAATTTTCTAAAAGTTAAGGAGGGACATTTTTTAATTAAACAAAAAAAAAAGATGGATGATTTTTTTTTTATTTTAGACAAAACGATATCAAAATCCGAGTAAAACAGTATTCTAATGAATTCCTATCAATTATTTGAAAAAAAAAATATTAGGATCTGAGTAAAACACTATTCTAACGAGCAACTCGATTAATTACACTTATTATTTGATAATACAACACTCACGCATTAACAAATAAACTCGTTTATAGCAAATGTTCATCTTCATTGGTAACACGTATTATCTGAACGCATGACTTGGGCACAAAAGTTCTTAATTTCGTTCCAACCAAAGTATACTAGAATCGATTTTTATCAAACCCTACAGCCTATCATTTCCATATAAATCTATAGCTCAATAGTTCATCAATTGAACCTCATAATTTAAAATCAACATAACTCTGTACTTAAGATCCAATTTCGAAAATTACTCCAATTAAATGAATAAATAGGCTTGAATACTTATCCGTCGTTGCAATTCGGAGTTGAATCGGCTTGTTGGGTGTCCGGATCGTGCACGTACAAAAAATTCTTTTCTCCCTCTCCTTTCCCCACCTCCTTTCCCGTTTTTCCTTTCTCCACGGTCACGGCCTTCAACGCTTCAACGGGTAAAATCTGCGAAGGAAAATGAGGGTGGGCTGTGGGGATATCATATTCCCGGAAGGTCGGTCGGATTTAAACCTCCATAATTTTTTATTTGGTTTTCCCACTGACGATTTTGCTCAGGAAATAGACCCCTCAATTATGGTTTAATAATGATTAGAAGATCCACATATATTAAAATGTTCGCAGTTTACTCGGTATTCCACCAGCTGGGCGGCCAGACCAATGTGGGCCCATAAAAATAAAAAATAAAAGCTAACTATATAATAGGCGACATGAAAAAAACATGTGAATTCATATATTATTCTCAAAACATCATTAGTAATATTTACCTCTCAATTTTCCTTTGGCTTTTTTTTTTTTTTTTTTTTTTGCATCCATTGCAATGATTTAGCATCCCGATTTTACTATGTAGTAACTAGGGGTGATCGGGTCCAGGGTGGGTAGGGTCTAGACCTGGACCCTGTACCCGACCCTGTTATAACCGGTTCTCTTTTTTTGGACCCTGTTCCCGACCCTGTTTGCATTGGACCATGTTCCCGACCCACCCTGTTTTTCCGGTTCGGGAACAAGGTTGACCCTGTTTATATTGGAACCTGTTTTGCATAAAAATTGATGTATCTTTATATTAACCTTAGAGAAGCAAGTCTAGATGAGTTGTCTGCTGAAACAAAAAAGGCCAGACCAAGCACATCCTTCGACCAAACTCATTGGGAACATGTATAAAATTTGGACCCCCCTTGAAAAAACAACCAAGTATATAATTCAACCATCTCGCATCCCCAGATCCCACAAGGTACATCGAGTTTCTCATATTCCAGTAATATACAAGCTAGCAATTTAGCCAATTAACTAGTTGTAGGACAATTTTTGGATGATCACATCTCAACCTTGTCCTTGATGCGCTCGATCTTCTTCTCCTTCTTCGGCCTTGCGTTCCACGTGGTACAAAATCTCTAACAAAAACCTAAAATTCATATATAAAGAAAGATCAACAAGAATCCATACTCTAGAGACATGCAAAAGTTATGATTTAATAAAGTCTATTTACTTACCACAAAACGGCTCAAATTTACCAATCTTAGCTAAGTTCAAGCCCATAATCTCCATTAAACCCCAAAGTCCAACGAGCCCACAGCCAAATCTTCTCACATTTCCCTTCTCAGACGCTTGCACTTTCCCTCTGCAGTATCAGTCCCTCCCAGATCCCTTCTTTCAATCAGACTAAAGAATTGAGACACTAGAGGAAAATCAACAACCCATCTTCATCTAAAACAAGACATCCACAACACGAGTGGAACTGTCCTCGCTACTCCGAGTTTTTACCAAACCATCTTTGCCAGCTATCATCGAAATATCACCATCGTTCATCGATTCAACACTCGAACCCATTGCTTCACAAAAATGCCCAAAACATGGATATAGAGAATGGGACGTAACACGAGTTCAATGCAAACATCACTGGAGATTCATATAACAGAGACCCTCACTCACTCTCCTCACCAACGTTCATCATGAGGAGCACAATTCGAAGAACATGACAAGATAAAAGTTTAATAAAGTACTCGGCAAACCCACTATGAGTCTAGGCTTAATATACGATTACTCAATCGATTTCACACGAACCATAGCCAAATTAACCATAACCAATTTAAATCGACTCTCAGAGGCATTTTGTCAAACATGTGGTGGGCGACAGATGAAAGGAAACCACGGACGAGAACAGGGCTCAGAACCACATCAAAGTTCAACACGAGTCGGCAAGGAATGCTCAACATCGGCGAAGGACAGCATAAGAGAACCCAACACGCACACCCCGGCTCAGTATGTCGTGCAAAACATGAGAAAAAAGCGCAAAAGCAAGGCATGTAAAAAGAAGGTCGGTTGAGGGCCCCTGCCCGGCTTCCCGGAGGGGGAGGGGGGGCGAACGGCGAGCGAGATCGATAGATCGGACTATGTCCGATCGCCTCGCACGCCCCCGAGCCGGGATCCTTGGGAAATCGACACGGGTTGAACCAAAAACTAGGAAACTCACCGCAAAAACTTGAATTCGAGGAAAGGGAAGCCGCGGCTTGGAGGTTCCGGCTAGGAGGCGCAAGCTTGCGTCGGGGATGGCTGAGCGATGCTCGAGCTTGGACCCGGGGGCGACGGCGCCGAAGCCCACCTTGCCGCCCTGGAGGTCGGTGATGTTGACGAAGCCGGTGTTGCCGGGGGCGTTCCCGGCTGCGGGTGTCGCGGGAGGAAGGCGACGGTGGGCGAGCGGAAGCAGCGTCAGCGGCGCAGCGCTCGGATGGATCGGCGGAGGTGAGAGCTTGAGAGTAAAGAGAGAAACTGAAAGTTAGAAACGAATTAGGGTTTTTCCTTAAAAACCGGTTCTCAAACCGGTTCCCGAACTGGTCCGGTCGATCCGGTTCCCGGGTGGGTATTCCCTCGGAACCGGTTCCAGGACCGGTTCAAACAGGGTCTGAACTTTGGGAACCGGTTCCCGGACCGGTTTCAACCGGAACCGGTTCCCGACCCTATTTTCCGGGTGGGCCGATCCGGGAACCGGGTTGACCCGGTCCGGTTACACACCCCTAGTAGTAACACAATGTCCGTGCGTTATCCGAGTCTAAAACTATATTTGTTATATTACTTCATATGTTGTTATTGCCGTGAATTTTCGCAAGCAAACCGATATACATAAAATTATAATAAATTAAAATATTCACATCATTCAATTTCTCGACCTTTATTCATGTGGAGATTTGGATCCAAACCAAAACATGCATAGAAATCGATTAGAGATTTAATATTGGGCTACTCATGAGAAATAGAGATGCAAAAATTAGAGATTTGGTGAGATTAAACATTTGCTAAAGTGACTATAAAAAACAAATTACGAGGTAAAGCTATAACGTGAGCATGCTATCTAACTTAACCTTGCATGAGTTCTAACCATATTTATTCTCCAATTTAAGATGATTCTCACACCGTTCAATTTAATTTCCACATGTTCTTAGATCATATTTCAGCTAGCCAATTAATGACTTATTCATGCATGGCCTAGACCTACCAAAATTGACACTGCATCTTCATAAGACGGATTTTTCTTGAACATCTACTAATGCATTGTCTAGAAGCAATCCATGAATTGATATGCTTCAAAAGCAGACTCCCCCTGATCACCTGATTTAACAATGTGACAAATCTGTCCTCTCGTTAGCACTTAGTCCACTGAGGCAGAATTATTTAAGCAACCACATTATTTTCTTCTCTTTCCTGGAAGCTTCCGTGCGTTAAAAGCTATCACGACGGCCTTTGCCATCACGCGTATGACGTATGACCTAGGGTTCCTGCTCGAATTTGGCCCCAACGAACCTGTTTTCGGCACCACTCGCCGTTTATCCTCGAGTGAACTCGCTCTCTCCTCTCGTCAACCTCTCGTGGATACACGCGTCTGAGTTTCTGCACATCGTTATTCCTCATTCGAGTTTGACTTGCATAAGATGGAGTTGGGATAAAATATGTGGTTTCCTCGAAACAAATACTTCCTTCTTGGAATTGCAAGTTTTGCATTTCCTTTGATCCATGCTGTCGTCTCTTTACCTTGTTGAATTGCTATAAGAGCGTTACCCTAATTCAAGTAAATAGAGGTTCGAATGCGTCAATCTTATTGTAAAACGGTAGACAGAAAATGATAAATTGAAGTCGTTAAGATCGAATTGGAGAAATTATGCAAGTTGGTTCCGCTAATTCTGTTCACCTAAGTATTAATCTATTAATCTTTCATTTATATGGATCTTATTAGATCATTATTCGGCGGACAGAATGTAGGAGACAATTATTTTTTTCCAATATAAAAAATTGACCTAATGTTGATACATGATAATTAGTGGATGCATCGATAAAGGTAAAACCTCGAGATTAGTTTTTACTTCTTTTTTTTTATCACAACGGAGCCCCTTTTTGAACCAAAAAGTGTCATCTTTTGTTCCTTTCTTTTGGTTTGTCATTTTAATTTGATTTCCTACTCATTTTTATCAAAAACACAAAAGGTTAAATGACTAACTTTTGAGTTGACTTTTCAGTCAACTCTTTGAGACATCAACCTTAGGTCAAACATTGACGTTTTGCATAAAAAGTTTTCTTTTAGCCTTAATATCACAGGGACTACATTAGTTTTAAAAAATTCAAAGATTTAAAATCAATCTTTTAGAGAAAGTCAACTAAATGGTTGACTTTTAATTAAACCTTTGATCCAAAAAATTTAAATCCACAATTCACTTCATTCCAATCCGAATTTGACTTTAGCATAAAAAAAAAATTGCGAAAATCAATTAAGAATCTTGTTTTCCAAATTTTTTGATTTTAGGGTCAAAATCGAACAAAAATAAAATTACTTTCATTCCAGTCATAATTAGGCTTAATTCCTCCTATGATATTTGATCTAAAGATTATTATCCATTCACTCGTTCAATCAATTTCGAGATCGGGCATGCTGAACTATGGATTCTCATTTTTAGCCCAACTTAAGGGGTCTAGATCGATTTTACATGATTTATAGAGGTGTTAAAATAGATCTTAGACCCATATATGACCCATTTAAATCATAAATGGGTTATTTATGGGTCACTTGTTTTTGACAAAAAAGTAGTTAAATGGGTTTTCACAATTAAAAACTTAAGATATGTGGGTCTTAAGTGGGTTTTAAATGAGTTGCATTGAGAACCCATTTTCAACCAAAACCTTATAATCTCTCTCTTCCCTCTTTAACTTTACAAAAATATTTTTTTTATAAATTATAATTATAATTATAATTATAATTTTATTTTCTCTTTTCTTTTTCTTTCTTCTTTTTTTTTTTTTTTTTTTTCTTTCTCCTTCCTCCTTTTGGTCGTCGGCACGGCGATGGCCGGCAACCGGCCAAGCGAGCCTCGAGCTAGTCGGCGTCGGGTGAGCTCGAGCTTGCCGGATTTGGCGAGGTTCGAGCCTCGCCGATCTGGCGAGACTCGAACTCGCCGGCGTCAGGCGAGGCTCGAGCCTTGCCAGTTCCGGCGAGGGGCGAGCTCAAGCTCGCCCGATGCTGGCGAGCCTCGAGCTCGCCAGCGTCAAGCGAGGTTCGAGCCTTGTCGATCTGGCGAGCCTCGAGCTCACCGACGTCGGCGAGCCGGGCGAGCTCGAGGCTCGCCTGTGGTCGGTCGCCGGCTGTTGTTGTCGTGGCTAGCGGCCGACCAAAGAAGAAGAAGAAGAAGAAGAAGAAAAAGAAAAAGAAAATTATATTTAAAAAAGAAAATAAAAATAATTAAAAATTTAATTTTTAAAAAATAAAAAATAATTAAAATTCAATTTTTTAAAATAATTATTTTAAAAATTATAAAAATTGTCCATTAAATTTGTGTTGTATTAAAATATTTTAGCAATACCATTTAAAAAAATAATATATATATATATATATATATCTCTCTCTCTCTCTAAGAAATAAGCTTGGAAGTATTTCAGTAATATAATCTTAAAAAAAAACATAGGAATAAGTTTTTCTAAATTTAGTTAAATATGAAAATATTTTATTAATATGAGTTGGGTCGGGTCAGGTATGGGTCGGAAAATTTATATTAGGCATAAATGGGTCATAAATGGGTTGATGGGTCAATTTGGGTTGGACCATTAATGACCCGACCCAAACTCGACCCGACCCATCCTTTTAACAGCTCTAATGATTTACAAACAGGCATTTCCATTCTACTCGTTTTTGTGAGATAAGTCATAAGAGGTTAATTTTGGGAAATTCATTTGTGAATTTCTCAATTTGAGGGATTTAACCTTCTTAAACATAAGAAAGCTAATCTAATGAACTCCAATTGGACAAATTTAAGTTGACTCGTTTGAGATTAAGGTTTAATTTTGAGAATCGAGACTCAATTTCATTATTAAACCCTAATTCAATTTTGGCATAAAAGTTACGCTGAGGTCAATTTGAATGCAATAAGTGATCCTAGGTATCGATAATTAACCAGTAGGTGCCTTGCAATTTTAATTGAGTTCAATTTCGATTAATTTGTATTTTTGGCTAATAAATTACATAAAATTGTCCAACTTAGCCTAGAAAATTCAATTACGTGTACCTATGACATGGGTCCCATATTATTCATGTCAACTAGGTAATTAGACTAATATAAAATTATGGGATTGCAACTATATGGTTTAATTGGCCTAAATTCTTCAAAATTGAACCATTGCTCTTCAAATTAGACCATCTTTCCTCAAATTGAGTACGATTTCACGAAATGCATAAAATTTAGAAGGAGAAGGACCAAACTGAGTAGTAAAGGGCCGAACTGGTTGAACTAGTTTGGATCGGTTTGACTGGCCATAAGCGGAGGAGTTCAATTGAGGCCTCCTCCAACTAGTTCTTGGCGGCCAGCGGCCAGCGACCACCTTAAGGTGGCCTGCCACGTGACCAATTTCCCTGTGTCCTCTAATTTTTCAGATTTTGTGAAAACCCAAATTTTGTGAAATTACAAAAAAGCCCTTAATCACAAATTTGATCTAAACTGTTAATTTCAGTGCATGTTTAACCCTTGAAAGTATTAGTTAGGTTTTGAGATCCAATCTTAGCTGTCAAATCAAACCGATAGTTAGGATTCGATCTTGGGGGATGGTATATATATCTTATGAAGCACCGATACTCTCCAAGAGCCTTCGTGTCATGTCAGATACTTCGACACGTGTCCGACACTCTCGAACACTCTTTGACACTCGATCAACGCATGTCGGAAAATCTGACACTTGGTCAACTTTTTCGACACTCTCCGACACTCGAGTTGGAATTTCAACATATGAGTTTCTGACACGTGATTATGATATTGAGTCAATTTTAAAAAATTTTAGTAAATGAAATGTCAAAATGTATATATGTGAAAAAATAAAACACAATAATAAAAATAATAAATAAAGAAAGAAGAAAAACCTAGTCTTCTCTTCTCTTTTGACTTCCACTTTTTGTGATACACAATTTGCCTCTTAAGTTTTTATTTTCCTCTTCTGACATATCTAACATGTAAGTCCAGAATGTCGATTGCTTATTTTTTCTCAAAGTTTTATGAAATTTTGGAAAAGAATTGAATTTGTCAAATTGAAATAATGAATGATATTAATAAATGATGGATTAATGTTTTTAGTGCAAATTCATTCAAGTTTTTTTTTATTTATTTATTTGTGAATTTGAATTAAATTAATTTGATTGAAATAATCATAAAAATAATAATTTATTATATATAAAAATATATATTTAATATACAACATGTCCCAACGTGTCGAAATTCTCTTTTTTTTAGAAACGACGAGTCGGCATGTCGTGTCATGTCGTGTCGCGGGTCACGCGTTAGTGTCGGTGCAACTTAGTATATACCATCTTCCCTCCAAAACTTAGGGTCTCGTTTGCACCAAAAATCAGATCTGATTTCTCTCTCTCTCTCTCTCTCTCTCTCTCTCTCTCCCATACACTTTTTGCCTCCTTCGACCGTCTCTCCCTTCTCACTGGCGAATAGCCTCCCCCTAGTGAGTTCACCTGTCGCCTGGTCCCCTGTCATCTCTCATCCTCTTTCTGACCTCCTTGACACTAGCCACCCTAGGAGATCGTCGAAGTTCCCCATCCAGCGCCATTTCCTCTCGGGCGTGAAAGCTGATTTTTACGTCAATAGCTTGCCCGGCTATTCCTCAGCCACTGGTTGACCTTTCGGCGAACCCTAGATCGTCTCGATCAACTCAGTAGTGTCTCTCGACCTATCTAGGAACTTCAAGTGGTTGGAGCCTCACTTGGAATCCACTGGAGGCTCGCTGTTTCGTCGATCTTCCATCGGCGACTCCAAATAGAGCCAATCATCCACCAGCTGCTGATTGGCAGTGATCTGATGCCGTTCAACCCTCCTTCGGTGGTCCTCATGTCCTATGAAGCTCCCTTGACATCCTTAATTTGTTGTGAAGGCTTGATTGTTGTTCGATTGAGCTTGATTCGCCAAAAATCGCACAATAGTAACTTCTAACTCACGAGCTTGATGAAGCGAGGTTGTTCTAGAAAACCGAAGCTAGAGCTCATGGTAGGGTTCTAGTTTTGCAATCTCAGCATTCATATGATGTTAGATTGGCCTTAGGATAGCTTAGGATGAGCTTCATTGACTTGAGCATGTTTGATTGATTGGATGAGTTGATATGGGAAAACACTTGATGTCATCTTGTAAACATGCTTTTTGTGTTTGATGCTCTCATGAAAGTTGAATATGATTTGAATATCTTTCCAACGAACCATAGAATACCTTGGACGGGCCTCATTTGATATGGTTTTCGTATGCTCAAAGTCGTGTCTAGAATTTGTCAAATGTTCCATCGATTTGTTGAGTTGCGGTCATTTGCTTGTCAAATTTCTATTGATTCTTGTGTTCTGATTTTGAGGTTGGCTTCTTCATGAAAGTTGCTCAAAATTGCCTTGGTCATGACATATATGTTTTTTCCAGATTTTTTGGAGTAGATTTAATTAGGAAGATCCTTAAATCATCCTATGTTTGCTCTGATCTAATCGACCGCTGCCTGTTCCATGATTTTCAAAAAATTATGTGTTGTTCCAAATGGGAAAATGCATCTCTCATGAAGTTTACTTAGACATGTAGGTTATGACATATAAATTTTCTAGAAAATATTAAGGAATCTAATTGGGTAAATCGCTCAAAAGATGTGATACCTCAATTTTGTATCCCTATGAACTGCATTGTTTGTTTATTTTCTCTTGATTTTTGTGGACCTTATTAGACTTAGGTTCCTCAAGAAAATGTTCCAGAGTTTTGTTCTATATGCATGAATTTTCTTGGCATTTTTTTTATGGCACTTGGACAGTGAAAGCTATTTGTGATTCATAAAAATGCAGCTGTGTTTTAGATTGATGCATACCTCTTTGTAATTGTCTTCAATTGAGCTCCTTAAGAGAAAAATTAGGGTAAGAGTTATTTTAGACATACTTAGGAGACTTCATAAGTTTCATAACGATGTGTGATATGAAGCAAATTTTTTTGAACTATCAAGGTATGCTCCTAAACTGGTAGAAAACCGAGAGGAAAAAGCTAAGAGATTTTTGAAGGGCCTGAGAACGAACATCAAGAGGCAACTGGTGCCCCTGAATATAAATGATTATGATGAAATTTATGAACGGGCCCAGCTTGTGGAATAAGAAGTAATAAGAGAACAGTTGGAGAGCAAGAAACGAATAGAACCAAGACGACAAATGGCACTAAGTGACACCTGATGTGATAAAAGACCCTATCCATCCCGAGAGCTACCTAGGGATCCTAAGAAGAAGTTTGGAAATTATAAAAGGACCAAGAATGGTCACGCCATAGGTAAAGTGCCATATCAAAACAATTCATTTCGAAGGTGTAGTAAACAACATGGGCCAGGACCCTGCCCAAATCACCAGAAGTGTTTTGAATGCAGGCAGAAGGGTCACTTTAGAAGGGACTGTCCACAAGGAGGATCGCAATCGAACGTTGATTCATCGCAACAAATGCAACAACGTGCAAGTGGAACACCTCCACAAGGAAATCCACAGAGGCCGCCAGCATAAGGATGGGTGTACGCGGTCACCCAAGAGGAAGCTAGACATTATCTTAGGTACGATTTCTTTAAATGACAAGAAGGCTTATGCATTATTTGATACGGGTGCTACACATTCTTTTGTGTTTGAAAGATATAAATGATTGGGTGAGATAGAAACCAAACCCCTTGATACGCCTTTTCGTATTTCTATGCCGCTAAAAGATGCGGTGTTGTCTATGTTAGTATTCGAGAAATGCAAAATATCTATCGGTGGACGAGATCAAGAAATAGACCTAGTAGTGATGGCCATGTATGACTTTGATGCTATCATAGGAATGGATTGGCTCCGTAAACAACGGGCTAGGGTAGACTGTTAGAGAAAGATGATTCAGTTCTACCCACCTAACCAACCTAGTTTTGAATTCTACAGAGATTAGACAAACCCCTTAATGACTCTTATTTTGGTAGTAGAGGCACATGCACTTCTTGACGAAGGGTATCAAGGGTATCTGGCAGTAGTAAAGGACCATACTAAACAAGAAGCCAAACTCGATGAAATTCGAGTGGTTCAAGAATTTCTGAACGTATTTCCCGAAGAACTACCTGGACTACCATCGGAACGGGAAATCAAGTTTGTAAGCGAACTAATGCCTGGAATTGAACCAATATCAAAAGCCCCGTATAGAATGGCTTTAGCGGAACTAAATGAGTTGAAACTATAGTTGCAAGAATTACTTAATAAGAGATTCATTAGGCCAAGAACATCCCCATAGGATGCACCGGTCCTGTTTGTAAAGAAGAATGATGGGTTAATGCGCCTTTGCATTGACTATAGGCAACTGAATCAAGTGATAATCAAGAATAAGTACCCGTTGCCTAGAATTGACGATCTATTTGACCAGTTGCAGGGAAGTTTAGTCTTTTCTAAGATAGACTTAAGGTCAGGGTATTATCAGTTAAGAATTAAAAAGGAAGACATCCTTAAAATTGCTTTTAGGACTCATTATGGAAACTACGAGTTCCCAGTTATGCCATTTAGGCTGACAAATGCCCCAACGACATTCATGAACCTAATGAATAGGGTATTCAAACCCTACTTAGATCAATTTGTAATCATCTTTATTGACGATATCCTAATATATTCAAAAGGGCAAGAAGAACACGAGCAACACTCGAGAATAATACTGCAAACCCTTAAAGACCATAAATTGTACGCCGAATTTAGTAAGTGTGAATTCTGGTTGGATCGGGTAGTATTTCTGGGCCATGTGGTATTGAGAGAAGGAATCTCAATGGATCCAGCGAAGGTTGAGATCGTAGTAAATTGGCCAAGACCAACGACGCCAATGCAAATACGAAGTTTCTTGGGACTTGTAGGATACTATATGAGGTTTATAGAAGGATTCTCACGACTTGCAGGTCCATTGACCCAATTGACTAAGAAAAATGTGAAGTTTGATTGGAGGGATGAATGTGAAAGGAGCTTCCAAGAACTCAAGAAAAGATTAACCACAGCCCCAATACTAACTATTCCTTTTGGATCTAGTGGATTCACAGTATATAGCGATGCCTCCCATAAAGGGTTGGGGTGTGTCTTGATACAGCATGGGAAGGTCATAGCCTATGCATTGAGACTATTAAAACCTTATGAATTGAACTACCCAACTCATGACCTAGAATTGGCAGAAATAATTTTTGCATTAAAGATGTGGAGACATTATCTATATGGGGAGAAATTTGAAATTTATACAGATCACAAAAGTCTGAATTAATTATTCTCTTAAAAGGAATTAAACATGAGACAAAGAAGGTGGATGGAACTATTGAAGGATTACAACTATGAGATATTGTATCATCTAGGAAAGGCAAACAAGGAAACAAATGCTCTCAGTCGTAAGTCGACAATGGATATGGCAAGTATAAGGGCAAGAGAATGGAACTTGTTAGAAATAATAACAAATTTGGAGTTTAAGTTAGAAATGGACCATCTTACCAGTGTACTAACTGCACTGAGGATTGAACCATAAATTATTCAAAAAATTAGAACACTACAACAGTTTGACTCGGAAATCATGAAGTTTAGAGAAGAAGTATCGTCGGGGAAAAGACTAGAGCTCCAAGTTTCTGAGGATGGAATAGTGAGATACCAGGGACGACTTTGTGTCCCCAACAATGAGGAAATAAGAAAGGAAATTCTATTAGAAGCATATAGAAGTAATTATAATATCCACCCTGAAAATACAAAGATGTATCGAAACCTACGTCAACAATACTGGTGGAATGATATGAAGGCAGACATTGCTAAGCATGTTTCTCAATGCTTGACCTGCCAACAAGTGAAGGCAGAACATCGCAAGCCTGCAAGAATGCTAAGACCACTGGATATACCAGAATGGAAATGGGAGTACATAACGATGGATTTCGTGCAAGGGTTACCAAGGAAGCCAAGTGGCCATGATTCTATCTGGGTAATAGTGGATCGCCTGACTAAATCCTCCAACTTCTTAGCAGTACGTATGGATTATCCAATGGACAAATATATAGAGATGTATGTGAGACATATAATACGCTTACATGGTGTCCCTGTGACCATCACCTCAGATCGAGACTCAAGATTTACCTCAAATTTCTAGCGGAGTCTCCAAACTGCATTAGGGACCAAGCTTCAGTTTAGTGCTAACTTCCATCCACAAACGGATGGACAAACAAAAAGAATAATCCAAGTGCTGGAAGATATGTTGAGGGCTTGCATGATCGATTTTAAAGGAAATTGGGACGAGAAGTTACATCTAGTAGAGTTCGCATATAATAATAGTTTCTAGCAAAGTATTGGTATGGCTCCCTTCGAGGCACTACATGAAAGGATTTGTAGGATCCCTGTTTGTTGTAATGAGGTGGGTGAGAGAAAACTAACAGGACCAGAGTTGGTACAAGCTACTTCAGATATGGTAGAAATCATTAGGAATCGTCTCAAGACGGCCTAGAGTCGACAGAAAAAAATACGCAGATAAGCGTAGAAGACCTCTAGAATTTAATTTGAGAGATCACGTATTCTCAGAGTGTCACCGATGAAGGGTATATCAAGATTTGGAAAGAAAGGCAAGTTGAGCCCGAGATTTATTGGACCCTTTGAAATCCTTGAAAGGATAGGGGATTTGGCCTATCAATTAGCATTGCCTCCTAAGCTGTCAAATTTACATGATGTCTTCCACGTGTCGATATTGAGGAAATATCATCTTGACCGTGCTCGTGTACTGGATCATGAGGTTATCAAAATGGATGAAAAAGTGAAATACGTGGAGAATCCAATGCGGATACTAGATCGGAAAGAGCAAATCCTTCGAACGAAGGTAATATCACTAGTCAAGGTCTTGTGGCGACACCATGACGTAGAAGAGGCCACGTGGGAAAGCGAGGACGAAATAAGACAAAAGTATCCCCATCTTTTCAATGGAACATAGGGAATGTTCAATTTTGAGGACGAAATTCCTTAAGAATGAGATATTTATGACATCCGAGTTTTCACTCTATGGAATCGGCAACCTTGAGTGACTAAGAGTCAAGGCCGTACCATGAAGCTCATCATTGGGTCAATGCTATCCATGCCTCACCACCATGTCTTGCCTCCATATCACCAAGTCACCACTGCCACACCACCTTAGCCTCCCCTGCAACGACCCCTCAGACCGATAGCGCGTGCCACTTTAGCACGCCGCTGCCACGTCTCCCGGCAACCTGCCACCTCAATCCATCGACCCTTGACACGTTTCTCCCAAACCGTCCAGGATCGGCTCTGCCAAGTCAACGAGTGAGGACCGCAACATGAAGAAGACCGCCGCTTCTTCTCCTTCTCATCACATGCAATTGCCACGTCCTTGCATTAATTTGCAAGGTATCATGAACATGTGAGAATTTCTCACCCCAAAGACACGAACCCTCGGAGCTGTCTCCTCCTCATGCTGCCACAAAGTTGACCAAGAATTCCAAGAGCGGTGGAGTGAAAAGATAAAAAGGCCGCGTCACCATCGTCATCTTCATTTTAAACCTCACGACTACATCCATCATCTCCTTTTCCATTCCCTCACCAGAACGTCCGCCATTCTAAAGCCACGACTTGACGCTGTTCCACTCGCGCCATCCCGCCGCTCCTCCACCAGCCTTCATCACCGAGAATTCGAGGCAAGTAGATGTCAACTATTCTATACTGTGTGAATTCCATCATTGCTCGATGAGATGTGTTCCTTCGGATTTGAATGGGGTTAGTTTTGTCTTGATTCGTGTGATGATGGGCGATTGTGCTGCAACTAATTTAGTTGAGTAAATCAATTTTGGTGATCTTTACAGTAAAGTTCGATTCTTGACCACCAGTTCGGACGATGGCCACTAGACCGAAGTGATTGGGTTATGGTTTAGGATTTGCGATTCTGGGTTGGTGATCCAATGCTCGTATGAGGTGTGAACCATTTATCCATATTCTTGATAAGGGCTTATTGGATTGCTTAATTTTGGTTTTTTGTTTTTTTTTTCCTTGTTTTCTTTGTAAATTTCTCTTTTGTGAGGTTCTTTTGCTCAATAATTCAATTTCGTGAAAGGTAAGTAGTTTTCAAAACGATAGTGCCACGACTCGTGTCTTGGTTCTTGGTTTTGATACCTTATTTTTGGAAATGTTCTAAATTGGCATTGGCAATATGAAAAATGTTTTCAATTCAGTTATTGAATTACTACACCATGGTATGATTGATGGATGCCGTCGATCCTTATGACGACAATGCCTTGGATGTCGGGATGCTTGGAGGGGTGTAACACGGTGCCCTCCAGATGCTTGGGGGATATAGTAAGGGTCTCTCGGAGGTCCTCGTGATACCAGGTGGGGTGCGAACCGCTCGGAGGGGCGTAACACAACGCCCTCCGGATGCCTGGGGAATGTGATAATGGCCCCTAGAGGTCCTCACGATGCTAGTTGGAGTGCGAGATACTTGGAGGGGTGTAACACGGTTCCCTCCGGAAGATGGTGGCAGCTGAATCTAGACTAATTGAAGTTCCTAAATTTCATTTGCTTCTTGGTATACCGTTTCCGTGAATTTCTTTTAGAGCCATTGCAAGTTGAATTATTACGATTTCATGTATTTTATATTTGGGATTCCGTCAAGCAGGTAGTGGTAGATTCACGTAGTATAGTCTAGTAGATTTTTGCTTGCTGAGTGTCACGCTCACCCTTCGTGGATTATCATTTTTTCAGACTCGTGGGTATGCCTTTGCTACCCGACTTCCCAAAGGTCACATTTATTCGGATCACAACAATCCTAACTATTGATGCTGGCTTCCCATCGAACCCCGTGCTGATTGTGTTTGTCGCCCTCTACGCCCGAATCGGTGGGCATACGGTGGGGCCACTCCCACTTCCAGACTGTGATGACAATGGCGACGGCGATAGGGGATGAGGGTGGCATTTTTGGTGAGACCAGGACTTGTTACATTGGTGGCCGTGCAAATAGATAATAGGATGGTTGAGGCAAGATTTTGGACACAACCGGGAGAAGGAACATTTTGACCCCTGATGTACAAACCTAGGTCGTCTACAATATATGAATAAATAAAAGTGCCTGGTTCTATATTTCTATGTGCGTCGATTGAAATTATAATGCCTTGATTTGTCGTTACACGTTTCCGCATGCTAAAAAAAGAAGAAGAAGAATTGGATAGTCACGTTAGCCGTGACGTGCTGGGGGCGTCACACAATGACTCAAAATCTTTTAAAAAATTGAACAATTGTGGCCAATCATGGGGAATTGATCACTTAGCTTTCAATTTGATGATGAGAGTTTAGAGATGTTTAGCTTGCAACAAAACATCATTTTCCCCTTTGTATTGAATTATGTAGGTCAGGGATCCAAACTACGGTGAATGTTCTTGCATAATGTCCACACCAAAAGCACTCCGAAAACCAAAAGGCAGACTACACGGGTACCTGCATTTTATACTCAGGAAGCACAATCTAATAGTGGTTTTAACATTCGATACATCATCTCACAAATCCAACATGAGTTATCTTGGTGGTTGGTGATCTATGTGTCAAGAAAGAACCAACTTTTGTTGGCCTGTCTTAGTTATATAATTCTAATTCTCGATCTAGCTGAAAAGTGCAAACAACAGTAGGCTAATGAATCTTTTTCACAAGCTAATTTAACTTCTCATGGTCAAGTTACCCACAGTCATCAAGTGCAGCCAAAGAAATTACATTTGAATGAAAATGAAGGAAACTACATGAATCACCTAGTCTCCTAGATATATCAAACACGAAAAAGCATCCAAGCAGAAAGAAAAGTATTGAACAAAGGGAAAACTCAAAGCATATCTCGATTACAGAGAACTAACCGAGACAAAAAGTGAAAATACCGTGATTGCTAATGCCCTTTTTTCAGTCGTTGAAATAGAAGTAAAAGTTTTAAGGCATCCACTGGTATCAGACTTGCACATGCCACTTTTCACTTTTCAATCAATTAAAAAATTTTAGAACATACCGCACAAAATTCATTAAAAAGTCCGCCAGCATGCACTACGAAAAGTATTGAATTAGCTACCATTTGGTCGCACGCTGCCGGTGCCACTAGACCGCGGCCCAATAACGGAGGTCAAATGAAAGACACAATCGAAGCAATTTTTGATTTAGGGGCGGAGGCTTCACATGAGCCGGAGTTTTTCTAGTTTCTTTCAACCCTAATCGCTGCCGCCGCTCCTTTTGTTGGATGAATGTTGCCGCTGCTGTTGAAGATCGAGCAATTACATCTCCTTCTAGTGGATGAGAAGCACCGTTCGCTCGTTCTCGAGCTTGGTTCTCTCCATCTGGGTTCCATCAACGAATCTTCAGTTGACAAATGCCTCCATACTTCTGTCCAAAGTCAAAAGTAGCGTCAGATTTGGATGAGGAATGACCCAAATCACTTCATTCACAGTTACCAAGCAAATATTGCATCGGTTGGTGGCCTTTTTCTATCATTGTATTTCGCAAATGGGAAAATCGATCTTTCTATCTCATGAATCAACGTCATCTCATCGTGGCTACTTTGTGGGAAATAGTAAGGGTCAATAGTAGTGAACCATTTGGGAGACATACAATAGATAGATGCTCTCGCAAGAACATGAAGAGGAGGAGCTATTGAAGTCATATGATAAGCTAAGGTTCTTTCAAAGTCTGCGAGGGGCTACAGACAGAGGAGAAAAAGAAAGAGTTGGCTCATCCATGCTGGAAAGAAATAAAGGGAGTTCACTCCAGATGTTTTTGCATGTCATGCGAGAAAGACAATTGCAATAGTAAGTATAAGCTATCATGAATCATAAATTATGTGTGTAATGGTTGTGTGATAGCTATTTTATTTGTGTGTTGTGTGCATACTGTATTTTCCGATAAGTAAATTTTGAGTTACCTACTACAATTTTCTCGTATTATCATTACTATGTTTCTGTACCCAACAACAATGAATAATAAATGATATCTACGTTCAAAACGAATTTCATTCCAAATTCACCTCCAGAGAATTTACCAACCGGAACCATTAATGACCTCATTTTTTTCCTAATTGAGGATTTGAAGAAATGGTCTGATTTGCTATGCTAATTTGTCAAAGTTGGGATTCTCACACGGATTACCTGATTTGTAATTGTACCAGACAGACATTATGTTGGTCATGAAAGGACGTTTTCTTTGGCCAAAATAGTGAAAAGAGCATGGTAGAAAATCTTCATTACAAAGCTTTGTCTCTTGACAGTAGTAATCAGAACCTGGTTTTCTCTTTTGTTCCAACACCTAATTTCCTTCGGACTCAATGATTCTCCCTTCCCATGTCTTCTTGATTTGAGGTTAACTAGCTATTTAGTGTTATGTGAATTTACTATTAAAACCGATAGAGATAATTGGAGAATTTCATCATTGATAAAATATATATATATATATATATCTACTGACTACTTCTAACATATCCTAGATTAATCGTCTTGATCTCTAGCTTCTTAATGATGTATCATGATCTTTTCGAGGCATTGGGCATTCAATAATTCAACTATGTGATTCTTTGATGACACGGATCATTCTCAATAACTTTAGGCTTCTCACATTTTTAATTAAAATAGAACTTGACTAGGAGGAATCATCTCTTTCTCTTGAACTCTATATTTAAAATCAATTTTGACACCATGAGCATAATCTTTTTGATAGATAGTTAGTACTTTTTAGCAGATTTCAAAAGTGGAGATACAATTTCCGACTTAGTGCTACGTTATAAATTCATAACAAGTATAGAAATTTCACCTATTGTACTATTTGACTTTGCTAACGGTAGAAATATTCAACTGTTTTTTTCTCCGATTTTGAAGAAGGACGCGTTGATGGTTGCAATTGCAATGCTTCATTCTTTGCGGGATAAGCGATTACTAGAAAATCTTAGCTACTCCAACGACGATGGAGTTTCGATCCTGATGCGGTTAGCTTAAGGTGGCGTGCTCTGCCAATCTTTGCCTTCCCCTGCATTTCTCAATAGAAACACAACTCTTTGTGCATTCATTTCTTCTTTCAGTACACGATTTTTATGTAACCCAAGCAGCCTCTTTGTCTTTCATTTTATTAAAAAGAGAGAGAGAAAGAAGAAGAATAGTCTCTCAAATTATAAAGCAAACTAACTTAATGAAAAGAATAACTGATAAAAACTCTCTTTGCATGTGTACTATCCAAATTGGAGGTCGACATGAGACAGGGAGTGTTGTGACCCGCGTGTGGCAACTTGGAAGAAGGGAAGACGCGTTTGACTCACGATCAGCGGAAGTAGACTGCTAAAACTCTATCCAATTCGCCATGGACTCATAATCGGTTCGATTTTTCAGTTTTCTTTTTTGAAATATTAAAAAAAAAGTTTAAAAAAAAGAGAGATCATATAAATTGTAATATTAAGAAGATATACTATTTTCCATTCACCGAACCGGAATATAAAAATGGTTTCTTTTTTCATTATCCAAACCGAAATCCGAATCATACCTAAAATGTACAAAAAGTCGACTCAATTCGGTTCGAATTGGTTCTAGTTTCGGCTCAGTTCTAACACCCCTACCTATAATTAGGGCATTGGAAAGCCTCATAATACAGGCCTAAAGCGTTTCCCAAATATAGAGAAAAAAGTGAGGTGGCTTGTCCTTCGAGCGTGTATTTGTATGAGCTTATTTGCTCAGCGTGTTCTTGTGTGTCATGTCAAAAAAGCAATTGTAATAGTAGTAAGGATGAGCTTTTATTATTCATAAATAATGTGTGCAATAGTTTGTGTGAGAGATATTTTATCAATGTGTTATTTTTGTACATCATTTTTCATACACATATGTCCCAAATCCCCTACTATAATTTTCTCATGTCACCACCACCATGCTTCTATACCTAACAACATTGAATTATAAGTAACGTATACTTTTCGAACAAATTTAACTCCAATGGAACCATTTCCGAATCCTTTTTGGCCCATGGGCAAGAGCATTGCCCAACTCACCTTCTACTTTCTATCCAATTTAACTATTTTTATGGGAAAATGCCCTTGTGTCGTGCCTATGACCAACCCTCATCGGCCACAAGTGAGGGCCGATGACCCTCACTAGCCACAGGCTAGGGCTGGTCGCCCCTCACTGGCTCTAGGTGAGGGTGCGTGAGTCCTCACCTAGAAACGGCGAGGGCCATGATGCCCTTGGCCAAGCGAGGGCTTGGCGGCCCTCGCCAACCCTAAGAGGTTGCCACCCTCACCTGGGGCCAACCTAGGCAAGGGCCGGCCACTGCTCACCTATAACTAGTGAGGGTTGGTTGGTAACCCTTGTCGACCAGATCAAACACCCCCTCCCCCAAAAAAAAAGCAAAAAAAAAAAAAAGTTTTAAAAAAAGAAGAAAAAATCATTAAAAAATATATTATTAAAATATTATTTAAAAAGTGCAACATTAATGCTAGCCAATCACATCAGCAATTTTGGGTCATAATTAGCCGGATGAACTTAATTGGCAAGAAGTAAAAGCTTTATGAGTGAATTGACTAAATTGAAAAGTTGATGATTGAATTGACAAAACTGTAATAGGTTTAGGACTTTTTGGACAAATTTCTCCCTGAACCTCGTAGCAAATCCTACATCGTCAATAAAGTCTTAGCTACTCCATCGAGATTTCCGAACAAACGAATCCATTACAACAATTACAAAGCTTTATCCTCAATGGGTTAAAAGCCATTTTGTAGAAAGTCGTAGCTACTCCATCGTGACTGCTTTGATCCTGAAGCGGTTATCTCCACGTGGTGTGCTCTGCAAATCTCCTGCCTTCCCTTGCATCTATTGAGTTTTTAGACTTTCCTGAAGCGGTTATCTCCAAGTGGTGTGCTCTGCAAATCTCTCTGCCTTCCCTTGCATCAATTGAGTTTTTAGACTTTAGAAGAGAACGCAGGAGACTCATGAAAATGAGTAGCTTCCAATGCCGCTTTCTACTCCCTCTTTCATTTTCTTTTTTGCTTTTTTACTCTTTCGTTTTCTTGTTTGCTTTTTTACGTAGTTTTTGTTGGATATATTATTAATATAGTCCAAAATAATATGTTCACATACAAGCCCAATAAGTAAAAAGCATGGTTATTTGAGTCCATATGGATTGGAGCCCAATAACGTGCATATAAAAACTCTAGGGTTTCCCTACGCTGGAGGTAACACTGTTGAGCGTTCCAAACTTGACGCCTCTTGGTGTAATACTTCAAGCAACTACTTTTCTCTCTCAAACCTATTACCTCCAACAATCTTGAAGTATTATGTTCGTGTGTCGGATTTGAGCGAGTAAAGTGTCTTCTTGAAGATTTTGTCAAGACGAACTCGCGGCTATAATTTACTTTCGATTTCGACGGTGATATTGGCCGGGATCTGAGTTTGAAGATTCGGGTGACCGAAATCTTTGATTCAAAAACCCAATTTTAGAGGGTGAAACCACTTGGGCTTTGTTCTACTCGTCGATACGAACGTTTTGAGTGGTCACTCGCATCAATCGGAGGTCGAACGAAGAAGTTACGGCACCCGGAAATTTCCATTTGAATTTCTAGCGAATTTCGGGGACGAAATTTTTAGCGAATTTTGGGGGTGGAAATTTTTAGCGAGTTTCAGTGACAAGGGCAATCCATCTTAAGGTTTTTGGGCGCTCCAGATCTGTTTTTGGGGTTTGTTTTGGCAAATTCAATCTCTACAGAGTGGTTTGATCACGGTTAGAAGAGTTATTCGACTTTGAGGCTTTGAGGACTCCAAGGTGCACTCTTTCTAACACTTTGCTCTGATTAAAATGGCAAAGCGTAGTTCCTATGATATTATAAAGCTGCAATCATTTGATGTTACTGAATTTCATGGTTGGAAATTACATGTTCAATTTGGCATGAAAGAACGTGACATATTCTATACTGTACTAAGTGATTTTGCATCTACCACTGAAGATGTGGATGAATATCAATGGAACAAATATGAGGATTTTTGTAGAGATTACTTGTTGAACTCTCTAAATCATAATCTGGCTATGACTTATAGTGAGTATAAGACGGCGAAAGAGATATGGGATCACTTGAACACTCAGTTCCAAAAACAAGAGGGGCTCTCTAAAACTCTCCTAGCGGAGAAATTTTTTGACTTTAAATTCACTATGAATTCAAGCATCACCTCTCAGTTAGTTGAATTTGAGAACATGAGGAACAAGCTGAAAGATGATAACTCTGATATGTCCGATAATCTCTTTGTCGGTCTTGTATTGAGCAAACTACCAACTGATTGGAGTTCTTTCAAGACTGAAATGCATAGGCGAAAGAACAGATGGGATTTGGATGAATTAAAGAGGTATATTCACATTGAGGATCAAAATATTATTAAGAAGAGTTTGGAACAAGATGGACAACAAAAGTCAGTTGCCAACTTAGTTTCACATTCCAATAAACCTCAGAAAAAGTCCAAGTCACAAAAAGGTGAATCCTCTTTACAGTTAGAGGCCAAAAAGACCATCTTCAAAAAGAAGAAGAAGGGCAAGTGCCATAACTGTGGAAAGTGGGGTCACTGGGCAGCAGAGTGTAAGTTACCGAAGAAGCCAAAGAATGACACACCACAAAATGATGCCAATATGCTAATTAGAGGATCTGAACCTCGAGCCTTCATTGGAATGATGAAGAATGGAAAGGTTAGCGTCTCTTCTGAGTGGTGGTTGGACAGTGGCGCTACTTGTCATGCTACAAATGACAAGAACTTACTCACTGAGGTCACAGAAGTGAAAGACACTGTGGAAAATTGCAATTGTGGTGAGGCAAAGGTGACTCATGCTGGAACTGCAAATTTGATGCTTTCTTCAGGTAAATTACTAACTCTGAAATATGTTAAAGTAGTACCTTTACTTAAGAAGAATTTGATATCTATGAGTTTACTTGATAAAGCTGGTATGTCTTTTTCAACTATGAATGGTAGAGTAACTTTATCTGTTAACTCATATTATTTTGGTTGTGCATTCATGGTTAATGGTATGTATAGGTTGAGTTTAAATGCTGATAGCATAAACCATGTGAATTCTACTTTGATTGATCCAAAGTTGCTACACAATAGACTTGGACATGTGAATTACAGGAAAATGCAACATCTAGCTAAAACTCACAACATTCCATTGGATACTTCTATTCAATTTGATAAGTGTGAAGTGTGTGCATGTGCTAAAATCACTAGAAAACCCTTTAAGTTGGTTTCTAAAAGTACACAACTTCTTGAGCTAATACATTTCGACATTTGTGATTTTAGAAATTACATTACTAAAGGTGGTCGGAAGTATCTAATAACATTCATAGACGATTTTTCTAGATATTCTCATGTCTATTTGTTGAAATCGAAAGATGAGGCTTTTGAAAAATTTAAGATTTTCAAGTCTAGAGTAGAAAATCAACTCAACTTGAAAATTAAGAGGTTTAGGAGTGATAGAGGAGGAGAATATACGATGTCAAGGTTCAAGGAATTTTGTGCTTTAGAAGGTATAATACTTGAAACCACTGCTCCTTATTCACCCCAATCAAATGGTGTTGCAGAGCGTAAGAATAGAACGTTAACTGAAATGTTAAACTCTATGTTACTTACAGCTGGCATGCCTTCCTCCTATCGGGAGAAGCAGTTCTAACCGCTAATCACATTTTGAACAAAGTTGCCGCACTCTAAGTTGTCCATGACACCTTATGAGATATGGCATAAGCGCACTTGTAGATATGATACTCTTAAGACTTGGGGCTGTATTGCTTATGTAAATATACCAGATCCTAAGAAACCTAAGGTGGGATCTAGAACTATTACTTGTGTCTATCTAGGTAGTGCAGAAGATAGCGCTGCAAATAGATTTTTAGATCTATCTACTAAAACAGTGATAGAATCTAGAGATGCAGTATTTTTCGAAAACAAGTTTCTCAAAGATCAAGGTTTGAATGTTTCTGGATCTACAGATATGATTTCAGAATCTCCTATAGAATCTGAAGCAGGCCCTTCTAATACTAATTCCACACAGTTGGCTATTGAACCAACTCCAGTTAGAGTATCTACAAGAGAGAGAATTCCCAAAAGTTTTGGTGAGGACTTTGTTGCTTACCATCTTGAGGATGATCCATTCTCCTATCAGGAAGCAATGAGATCTAGGGAATCTCTACTGTGGGCAGAAGCCATAGATGATGAAATAAGCTCTTTGCTGCAGAATCACACTTGGCAGCTAGTAAATTTGCCAAAAGGGGCTAAAGTTATAGGCTGTAAATGGGTGTTGAAGAAGAAACTGAATAGTGATGGATCAATAGCCAGATACAAAGTACGTTTAGTAGCTAAAGGCTATAAACAACAGAGTGGAATAGATTATTTTGATGTCTATTCACCTGTGTGTTATCTATCAACTATAAGAATTCTTCTAGCTTTGGCATCTATTGAACACTTTGTAGTGCATCAAATGGATGTAAAAATAGCTTTCTTAAATAGGGATTTAAATGAGGAAATTCACATGGAACAACCGGAAGGATATGTTATGAAAGGTCTTGAGGACAAAGTTTGTAAATTGAATAAATCATTGTATGGTCTTAAACAAGCACCTAAGATGTGGCATCTTAAATTTGACAAAGTGGTAAAGAGTTATGGCTTTCAGTCTAGTTATTCAGATAAATGCCTTTACCATCGTTCTATATCAAATAAGATAGTCATCATTTGCTTGTATGTTGATGACATGTTAATTCTTGGTTCCGATCATTCTGTAGTGAGTGACGTGAAAGCTACTTTAGCTAAAGAATTTGACATGAAAGATCTTGGTATTGCTAATACTATTCTTGGTATGAAAGTAAGCTTTAAACGGCAAGTCATCTCTCTTAGCCAGACTCATTATATTGAGCAGCTACTTTCTACTTGGGGATACGATAAGTGTAAACCGAGTGAGACACCATGTGATTATAATAACAGACTGAGTCCTAATGAAGGGACCAGCGTGGATCAGTTAAAGTACTCGAAACTGATTGGTAGTCTCATGTATGCTATGAGTTGCACTAGACCGACATAGCCTTTACAATTGGCATGCTGAGTCGTTTTACTAGTAATCCTAGTAAAGAGCATTGGGATGCCCTCAATAGACTAATGAGATACCTTAAAGGTACTAAAGATTATGCTCTCTATTATTATGGTTATCCTCCAACTGTGGATGGATATTCCGATGCCCCATGGTGCTCAGATATTGGAAATAGTAAGTCTACTAGTGGATATGTATTCACTTTGGGTGGAGCTGCTATTACTTGGAAATCCAAACGACAGACTTGTATTGCATTGTCGTATATGGAATCGGAACTTTTTGCTTTAGCCTCAGCCGGTGAAGAGGCAGAGTGGATAAAGAATCTGATTATGGATATTCCTTTGACTTGGCTAAAGATTAATTCTTTAAGCCTATTCTGTGATAATCGAGCAGCTGTCCAAGTCGTCAAGAATTCTCTCTTTAATTCAAAGAGAAAACATGTGAGACTGAGACATGCGTTGTTGAATTATCTAAGAGAACAAGGGGTTATCACCTTGATCGATGTGAAATCGAAGGATAACATAGCCGATACTCTCACCAAAGGTATGCCTAAAGATCGATTATTCAAAACAGTGGGGGAACTGGGGTTAAAGACTATATAGGCAAGTCTTAACTACCATTTACTTACCTTCTAATTGTGTGTTTTGAATTATCAAATCTTTCTTTATTGGCTACAATGATAAGCACAGTTTATATGTTTCATCGATGTTCACAGTTGCTGACTAATTTGAAGAGGGTGAGTTGTCTCATTCCAAATTTGATGAAAATGACTTTAACCTAATTCAAATGTTCTATCTGGGAAAATTGTGTCATTCCAAACTTGATGATACAATTCAACTAGATTGGACTATCATTTTTTGGTTAAATGATCTCATTCCAAACTTGATGTTAGATTATTTGACTTTAAGGAATCAGTAACTGTGACATTCCAAATTGAAATATAGAAACAATTGTTTACATAAGAAGCCTATTGGTCTTGTTCTTAATTGAAACTTGATATTATATGACTAGGTTATTGTAAGTGACTTGACTATTGGTTGTGTTCTTTGAAACTAGACAATAGTTATTCTCCTACAAATAAACTTAAGTTGATGGCTCTTTGTAAATCACATTGTTTAGGTCTTGTTCATAATTTATGAAACTGGCTTAATGCTTATAACATGATATTATGATGCTTTATGACATCAATATATGTTCTTCTCTGCCTAATAGAATGGTGCTAAGTTTTTATTCAAATGATTGAATTCATGATAATATGAAATTCATATATGACATTCTACATGGGATGGCAGAGATGGAGGAGAGCTTAATGAGTGGGATCCTGACCAGGATGACCTACTTGATGAATGAATATATATCATTTAAAGCGTGTAGAGACTTGACAGTTTACCTGCTATTGCCTATTTTGATGAAGTCCATTTACTTGAGACTTACATTTTGCTATTTCTATTTTGTGAACATTATTATGCTTGTTTCTTATATTTGTAAGGCCTTGGACTATTTTGACTGGCCTACTTATACTTGATTAATATGCATATATTGGTTGTGAACTGAGTCTGAGATTTATTTTGGGATTTGGATTTTGTTAATCTCAGAACAGATTCATGATAAGAATGATTCACTTATTTAGATTGCATATGATGATTTATTTTATACTTTACTGCTGGAATACTCTTTGACCAATCCGAGTTGATTGTCTTGGACTGAATGTGGATGATTCATGTTTGTTTGAACATTACACTGACCACCTTATTGGATTGTGTTGTATGGTGAACATATGAGGAGATTGTTGGATATATTATTAATATAGTCCAAAATAATATGTTCACATACAAGCCCAATAGGTAAAAAGCATGGTTATTTGGGTCCATATAAGCTGGAGCCCAATAACGTGCATATAAAAACTCTAGGGTTTCCCTACGCTGAAGGTAACATTGTTGAGCGTTCCAAACTTGACGTCTCTTGGTGTAATACTTCAAGCAACTGCTTTTCTCTCTCAAACATATTACCTCCAACAGTTTTCCCTGAATATTTACATTAAAAATACTTACTTCTTATGTACACGGCAACGATCGGCAGAAGAAAAAAGATTATCGTGCTTAAGAATGAGGAGGTGCTGATGATAGGTATCGTTGGGTACATATGGCTGATTGAGGAGGATTAGGATCTTATGGGAAAACTATCAACCAGCAGGTATTGTTAATCTTAGTTATACGATTGATTGCAATCTTTATGTGCATGTTTATAAATATCATAAAGCACAATTTAAGAGCCAAAATCATGATATTTATGAAAAATTCATAAGTAACATAACCAAAGTTTTGAGGAAAATTAGCATCCTTCAAGAAAAAAAAAAAAAAAAAAAAAAAAAAAGAGAGAAGTTACCGGGTATCATTATAACTGAAATAGTAGAAATTTCTAGCTGGGACTATAGTTGGTCATTTCGGCAGTCCTTTCATATTTGGTAGGTCAAACTCCTAATTCTGTTCTACTGCGGTGGCATTTGTAACAAAGTATTCTGATCTGATTAAGTAATAGTTCAAGAAAAGATGGGCGTTCATGAATCCAGATCAGTTCTCTAATGTCCCAGCAATGAAGTAAAGCACCTGTTTTCGTTACCATGATGGACAGCTCCCATTCATAAAGCACGACACAATGCAATCGGCGTAAAGAATGTCCCTCTTGCATCCATATCCCAGATATTTGGTTCGGATCTCACACCATCGCCGAAATTACAGTGAAGCTCTTGGTCATTTAAAGCATCAGGAGCATGCGAAATTGTCATCACCAAATGAAGAACGAACAAAAGGATGCAAATTCAATATGTAAAGACACTGATGGTATGAACACGTGAGATGGATATAGGCATGATGAAAAATAAGAAAGAGCGCAACATGATTCCCACCAGATTTCCACCGCACAGGATGTTACTTTTGACAGAATCAAGGCCATAACTCCACCATCAGATTGAGCAATCTATGTATTAGCACTTCAATCGACAAACAAAGTGGAATATAGATCCTTGGATATTCATCATCTCGACATCAGTGTCCTGGATTTGAGAAAAGTAATGATCTTATGATGGTGCCTCCAGTGGCTTATTAATCCATGACGGAACAAGTGGACATAAGCCACAAAAAATGCAATTGAAACCACACACACCTGAGTAGTTGCTATGATCAATCAATCCTTAGAAGTGTTATTCCACATCGGTTGAAATAAAGGGTATCAATAGGGGTTATATACATGCAGTCTACCTCTAACTAATACTTTAAGCTTTTGGGTTGAACTTTTGCTAACAATGAATGAAGTTCTGTTTTATTATGCATGAATTAACGAAAGAATCACAATAAACATCCTATGCTCTAGGAAACCAACTTTAATAGAACTTGGAAAAAGGTAATACTCTGTATGCATAAGAACGTATTCATGTCATGTCAAGGATGAAGAGTCTTACTCTGTGACTGATGACGTATAATGACATGCAATGTCATGTACTTCAAAGGCATTCTTATCTATTTTTTTTCCCACAGGATCACAAGCCAGATGATGCTGAAGCATCACATTCCCACAGGATCACAAGCCAGATGATGCTAAAGCATCACATTCACGTGGTCAACCAATTTTCCCCAAGAGTCCTTGAAATAAGAGGAAAACAATAAGACATCAACATGAAAAGCCCCATGCCAAACTGAAAATACTAATGTGATGTAGGTACTCTCAACTGCTATATTTACATTTACCAGCAAACACGGATGATCTCCAGAATCCGATCTCTGTCGTGCTGTTGTCATGCAAATAATTTTCATAATTCTACATGGGGCACATTTGTTCACCATCATTATGGTATTCTCTGTGTAGGTGAAAATAAAAGATGATTTCTCTCATCAGGATTCAGATACACACATTAACTATTGTGCAAATGACAATAAAAGAACATGACTAGCTAGTATCTTCCAAGTCAATTTGCACCCCTGACATTGCCAATGAGCTATTCTTATGTCAAGATTACAGTTGTAGTTGGAAATGCTTGTTTCTGATGCAGTACCATTTAAGCTCTCCACAGAAATAAAAATAGTGCATATTTCTGGCTGAAACCACAATCATTGCAGGAGTGACTTTACAATTCTGTTCAGCGACAGCTGGAGCAAAACATTTGGATTTGAGCTGTAGATCAAGAAAAGATGGCAATTAGATCTAGATCAGCTCTCAAACATTAAAGGACTTAAGCAACTCACCTTTCTAGCCACCCATCGATTATTTGTCATGTTTATCCCAAAAACATGAAAGCAACACGGTTGATTTAAGGACTTCCTCCATACTTCTGGTTTGGATCTCACACTGTTATCCACGATAAAGTGGAAATCCTCTGTTCTTTTAAAGCCTCTGGGGTGTGGACATTGTCATCACCAAACAATGACTGTACTGAAGTAATAAATTGCGGATGATGTTACGCTACGAAATTGCAAGATGATAATTAAAGGCATGAAGAAAAACAAGGAAAGAGTCGCTTCGTGATTTGTACTGGGTTTCGACTGTTGATGATAATACTTTCAACTTGATCAAGGCCATGTATCTGCCTTCAGAGAAAGCAAACTTCACATTGGCATATTAAGCGACAAGCAAAGTTTGATACAGATCCATGGAGATTCATCATCTTGACATTAGTGCCCTGGCTTTGAGAAAATGCTAATGCAGAACACGTTTATGGTACCTTCACTGCCTACTTCCATGACTAAATAACGAATTAATAAAATGCAATCAAGATCACATATGCATGAGCAGTTTCCAGAATCCATCAGATAGTGAATTTCTCTACTTCATAGAAGTTGGAGAGAAGTATTGCTTTGTTTAAACAAGCGTAGATTCATGCCACGTCAAGAATGAAGAATCTCGTACTATTTGACTGAAGACATCAAATATCCTTTTGGAGGCAACCTGATCTTTTTTATTCATATCAAGATCACGAGCCAGATAAAACTGAAGCATTGCAATTACTTTGCTCAAACAACTTCCTCCAGTTGCTGGAATTAAGACAAGGAAACGATAACGTGTCAAAGAAAAGCCCCGTCCAAACTGCAAATACTTATGAAAGCAGGTAATCCAGAAAACGTCACTATACCTGCTATGTTTTTTGTTTAGTTGGAGACGTTAGTGATCTCCAGAATCAGATCTTTTTCTTTCTCCCTTCTCTCCATTTTCTTTCTACATAAGCTCTCAGTTTAAGAGGGAGTTGAGCGTCTCTTTTTTCTCCCCTTAAGCCAACATCCACTTCCCTTGTTTAGTTGACTTTTCAACCTTCCCATTTGTTTTTTTGTTTTTCTTTTCGTGGGCCCCATAATTTCATTTTTACTTGGTCAAATCCCAAGAATTACAGTAACTTCATCACGATAAGTCAATCACAACATACCGCACCAAACTACTAGGGATAAAAATTAACACCAAATGAGTAACTCATCTACCAACCGGTGTGCTTCAACTCTTAAACTTGCGGATGAACACCCCATACTACCTTTTATGTATTAATGTAAAAAAAGAGTATACTTGTTCAACAAAAGCGGATTTGAACAGTGACATAATTATCTGCAACAATCAAATTGGACAAAACAAATGTCGCTTATTTTATGGCGGCAACGTCTAAGGCCTCCAAACTAAGCTCCAAAGATTGATCTTCTTCCTTACCATTCCGCAATCAAGCTTCCCAAACAGCACAGATGGAGTTTTTGCAGGCGAATCGGGGAGAGACTCCACGACGGAACAATGCAGCACCAGCAATCGAGGGCACGGCTCAATCGTGGACCAACCTTCTTGCCCAACATGAGAAAAGAAAAACGTTGAAAAGCTAAGGAACAGACAATAAGTTGGCCAAAGAAGTCTCCACGCCTGCATCAAACATAACCCATACCCGCTAGAGACGCAATCCTCAAATTCATAGTCGAACTGGCCAATGACCAGATATTTCTCAAGCACGACTCAACATCATTCTTTGACACCTTTTTGTGAACTGAAATCTTCAGGTAACTTAAGCCACTTACCGTCAGATTCAGTCAGCTCTGTACTCTGAATTTTGCATCGGTGCGGGTTTGTAACCTTCAAAAAGCAAGATCACTGCATTATAGAGGATCCATACAGAGGATGACAGAATGAAAACCAACCATGGCAATAGAAACAAATTTGATGGTGTTTCTGTTTTAACATTAGAAATCAAAAGGTACTTTCTGACCTTGTCAGCAAGACAAGAATTACTTTGTTATTATCAGCCATAAAATGGAAAGTTTAATGTTTTCTAAAGGTTTGAAGCACTGAGAATTGAACAAAAGACACATTGCAAATGCTAAAAACAAAAGTATAGATGAAATTTAAAAGCAAAAGTTATTCCAAGCACACCACAATGTCAGAGCTCGATAACTCCTGGTGAAAGAAGAAACCAATGGACCACTATTATCGCAGCTCAAGCTTTTGCATTTTCCCACGGTCATAAGGAGATAAGGAGCAATTTCATTCAACTAGAAAGCTAGCGAAGAAAAAGTAAGGACAAAATGAACAAGCAATATCACCATCACAACAATTCGGACACCAGCATCCTTTTCCGTGTGAAATCAGTAGCCTTCAACACTATTACACTACGTTATTAGCTAACTAGGATGAGTAAGGACATCCTTGGAGAATCTTATGAGAAGGAATTTCCACATACTCATGGAGAAAATGCTACTTTGGATCATAGCCACAAACAAATGGTTCACAGGAGATTGTTCATCTTTCCACTTCTCATCACCCCTCAAGGTGCTTCAAGATCCGAGAACATGAAAGAAATGGCTGTGAAAGTAGAACCTCATCAATCAAGGTAATCTTCCTGTTCAACCTCAAGTTTGTTCACATTAGTTCCGACAACTCTGCAGTCAATTTCCACACTACCTAGACAGGGTGATAAAATCAACCTAAACTTGTAATAGACTCATAAGTCCCGATAATCCTGCTATACATGCTCTACGACTGCTCAGATAATATAAGGAAAATTCACCACCATTGACATGAAACCTAATCGAAAGCTGCTATAGTTATCTGATTACACCATAGCAAACTGGCAGAAGAGAATAACCAAGCAAATCTCTGCACCTAACAAGAATCACAAGCAATCGGTGAGTGGGTGAGGTTAGAAGTCATCCCATCGTCGTCCACCGGAAGAAGACAGAAACATACCACCAGATGATGCTGGACCTCAATCTCTTCCCCTTATCTCTGTGCTCGATTTCCACCCTCCTCTTCTCATTACCAACGCAGCCCCCAGTCCCAGAATCCCTTATCGCCCTCACGAAGATCTGACCATAGCCCGTCATGTGGTAAAAAGTCCGGTAATTTCTTGAGTGACTTGCACCTACGCCTATCAAAGAGCTCCAGGAATTTACTAGGGCAGCGAATTTCAACTAAGCTTTTGCAATCGCTAACAATCAACGTCTTCAGATGCTCCAACTTTGAAAGGTCCAATACTTGAATGTGCTTGCGCCCACAGATATCCAACCATTCCAAAGATCCCAATTTTTCAAGGCCTCGTATTGCATGGAGATTATCTTGGAGATTATCTGGATCTGCATCACATCTCCCAATTGGACGTGTGGATAGGTCCAAATTTCTTAGGGATTTTAAAGCTTCCAGTCCATCCAATTGCTTTAGTCCATTGCAAACTTTGAGCCGTAATTTCGACAAAAATTCCAAATCGGAAAGATTTGCCAACCTTTCCACTTTGGGACAATTCTGAACGCTAAGCGTCCGTATGCAGGAGGGAAGCTCTGGGATGCTTTGAAGAGACATGCATTTATAAAGGAGGAGCTCCTTTAGATTCTTCAGGTGAGAGAGCGATCGCAGCTTCTCGCTCTGACAGGTGAGCGACAGAGATGATAAGCTAAAAGGAGGTTTTGGGAGTGACTCAAGCCTACCACAGTCATATAAATAGAGGTGCTCGAGAGAAGAAAGCTGATGTAAATTTATCGGCAAGTGAGAAATTTTTGTGAGAGTTAAATCAAGGGTCTTGAGAGAAGACAATCCACCTTTATCAACAAGAATTTGTCCTTCCAGCTCACAACACCAGGCATGTAACTCATGGAGGCTTTGTGATTTTCCGATGGATCTCGGTAACCTTTTTATGTGGCTACCCTCAATCCTCAGAATTTTCAATTTGTTCAATTCCCCAATGAATTCAGGTAATTTCTTAACCCTTGTTTCTGACAAGTCCAACTCAACCAACTCTTCTGGCTTTTCAATTGAAGAGGCGAGAACTTCAATAAGTTGCCGACAATGTTTGGCACTAAGCCTCTTCAGTTGTTTCAGACATCCTATACATGGAGGGATTTCTTTTATCCCAGTCTGGTCCACGATAAGTTCCTCCAAATTTTCTAATTCGCTAAGTTGTTCAGGTAACTTTTGGAGATTTATACAATGGCTCAAGTTCAAGGAAACGAGACGCTTGACATCTCCAATGGAAGGGTGGATTTCCTTCAATCCAGTATATTTCAGGATTAACATCTCTAAATTTTTAAACGCGGAGAGATTAGGGGTTCTCTTTAATTGCGAGCACCATGAAACATCGAGAACTTTCAACCTCTCCATCTACAAGAAAGAAACATATTCCAAGATTAGCAGTTAGATATAGAATCATTTATCATCAAATGTAACAAGAAAAAGCATTTTTTATCTTTACCTTAATTGAACTCCATCCTCTCCAATTTTCACTAATATAGTCTATAGTACGAAAATCATAACCTGATAAATCCAATACGACTAATTTCTCCAAATGAACGTTGGTTGCCTTGAAAGAGTCAGGACATTTCTCCCACTTTAGCCATCTTAATTTAACAAGTGATCCTTTGAAATCTCCATCAAAATCCACCTTCTTTATGTGAAGGAACTTCAAGTTAGGCATTTTTCTGAAGCTCTCTTGCTTCATGAACTCTCTGGAGCCGCATCTATCCAGGCGTAGTGCCTCAATATTTTCATTTTCCTCCTATGAAATATAAAATAAAATTGAGGATTATAAATACCATCAAACCTCCTTTTGTTAGTATACTCTACATGTTATTGTGGCCGACGCATTTTGTCTACACTTATAGGAAAAAAGAAATATATCTGATCTTCTACAATTACATGATCATGTAATATGTCAATCTTTAATCGTATGCTACAATTTTTGATGTTTTATGTGAAATTCCTATATGAAATTAATCTAGTTTTCTTATAGATTTTGAAATTAAATTTTGCAACATACGTAGTATTGAAGACTAACTAAATTTGGTATCCCTTTGACATATGTGAGAACTGTTACACATTTCAGAAACAAAAGTACTTAGTTAGATCTATGCATTCATAAAGGATGGCAACTCATTCCCTTCCCGTTCATAAATATTTTTGGTTTTGGGATATGGCCAGAAGGAACCAAGAATTTAGTCTATTGAACTTAAGTTTTCATTTTTGGATATTCAAGCTCAAAGCTCAACAACTACTCCTTAGACTAGGAAGAAATTATCTAATCAATCAAAAACTTATCAATTTTGCAATTTAGTCTTAAAACCTCATTCGCATAAAATTCCAATATGGTCATTCCGGCTAATTTTTGCAGAAAATTACTAACGTGGTGGTGTGCTATGTAGGACGATTGTAAATGATTGGATCACGGCAAAAATTAATCGAAATGACTGCATTGGAATTTTGCGCAAATGTTTAAAACTAAAATGGCAAAATTGATAAGTTTATGACAAAATGGACATTCACACTATAGATTTAGGACCGATTGAGTAATTTTCTCTACGATGAGCGCACCACTCAATTAGTCATCATTGAATTTGCCCCCAATCAGTCATAAAATTCAACCTAATCTTAGGAATTTGTTAGTGCTTTTTTTGCCATTCGCCCATTCATATATATATATATATGGATGGATGTATGTAGAATAGTAAATAAAGGATAGTGATTATGATCGTTTTCCTTTTCGTGTTCTAACATTTATTTTTTTGCTTCTCCAGTTATCTTCTTTGATAAGTTAATTATCTATTTTTTTCTTCGCTAATGTCTAACAATTGATTTTTGTCTCCACTCTGTCGGTGTGTGTGCATAAAGGCTGAATGAATCGGTACCAAGAAAGGCTTGCTCATTACATAATAGAAGTGGATATTGTATCATACCAAAGATAAAATGAGGAGAACAGAATTTCTTTCACCTTTCACTATTCGTCACTTACTTCCTACAACATTTAATTTCTTAACATCTATATTTGCTTTTCAATTTTTTTTATTGAAAATTATTTTGTATGAATATGTACAAAATCATATGCTGGTTGTTAGTTAGTTTCTTCTGTCATAATTTTTACTATTGTTTGATTTTGCACAACATTCGTTAATGTTGAATTATGTGGTCAAAATACCTACGACTAGATTCGTGCACAGCACCAGTATGAACACAAGTATATATTATGAACGCTGGGTAGAATAGCGTTATGCTGTTGCTAGAAATTGATGTGAAAACGACAAAAGAGCAAAATAGATAAGAGTTAACAGTACACAAATTTAATAACCCTTTTCGGAGGCTCATAATCACCGGTGCAAAATTCATGAACTAGAGGCCAAAATTGGATGTAGCTTTTACCGAGAAAATGCTAATAGGATGCTGAGAATGGTCATAGATACAGGGAAAAGGAACGGTAACAATAATAATTTGAGGGACCACCATTAGATAACGTGTGAGAGGCCAAAAGCAAACATAATTGTTACCTCACGTCTTGAAACGTTCATGGCTTCCTCATCCCATAGTCTGCTCCGATCCCAAGACTCCTTATCTGCTGAACGGGCTATATTTCTACCCAGATCTCTTAATTGATCATGCATTCTCAGCTCATTGTTATCACCATATTTTATTAATGAAAGTTCAATCATTCTTGCCAATCCAGAAGCTGGGTACAAACCGAGATCCTTCCATAGGTAGGCGACAATTCTTTTGTCAATTCCAATAAAAAAGCAGGCTATGTCTAGAAACATTTTTTTCTCATCATCATCTAGTGCATTGTAACTTAGCTTCAACTTTTCTTGTACATCCTTATGAGGAATCTTCCTCAATTTCTCTAGCGCCTCTGTCCATATGCTTTTATCTTTTCCTTTGAGAAATGAACCTATAACTATGACAGCTAAAGGAAGCCCTCCTGTGGTGGCAACAATATCACTAGAAAGAATCATGAAGTCTATCGGAGGTTGTGTCGCTTCAAATGCATACAAGCTAAACAGAAGCATAGAGTCTTTCCTATTCATTCCTTCAAGTTCATAGCTTTTATATTCAGAGTTCAAGAGGGCCTTATCTCGACATGTAATAATGATTCTACTTCCCGATTTGAAATTACAACCTCCAATCAATTTATCTATGTGCTCTCGATGACCCACATCGTCAAGAAGGATAAGTACCTTCTTGTTTTCACAACTTGATCGGATGTGTACAATCCCTCTCACAGAATCAGGTACACGACTTTTATGATTTCCTGTTATATCTGAGATTAGTAGATTTTGGATATGCTCCAAACCATTGCGATTAATTGTTTCTCTAATATCCACAAGAAAGCTGCAACACTCAAATTTCTTGACAAACTTATTATAGATTTTTGTGGCCAGATTTGTCTTACCAAAGCCGCCAATCCCACATATCCCAATAATTCGAGTTTCAGAAGGATTGGTATCCGCCAATTTCATTACCTCAGCCACACGATCATCAATTTCAACCAAGTTCCCAGGAAGAGGTGGTAGGAAATCATGTTGCTGCTTGTCCATTATTACTCGTACGAGTTCTTTTATTAATTCCCCTTCACGCCTATCAAACAACACAACACACGAGAACTTATTAATGGCTCCACAAAACAAGGATTAAGAATGATAAATAGAAAAGTTCTTCTTCCAACGAGGAGCAATCAAAAGAAGGTAAAAGACGTACCCATTAGCAAATTTCTCCGATTCAAATACTCTAAGATCCAGTGCTTTTCTGAGAGCCATCGGCCCTTGTTGCTTGACCTGCTCATTAAAACGATCCTTACGGGATTCAAAGCCCTCTCCAAAGGCTCCCTTCAGTTCTCGCACCTCATAGGGTTTCACCTTGTAAAGCACGGGCAAGACTATTTGTCCTCTGCTTTCCTTGCACTCCATTATATGAATGAGCTCGCGGAGGCACCATTCGCTAGCAGCATAATTTTCTGAGATGACTGGGATTGACACCTTAGAGTACTCGATTGCACTGATGAGATTTTCACCAATATTCTCGCCGAAGGGGAGTTCCTCAGCATCTCTGAACACAAAGTTTGGATGGAATGGCAGGCCCACATCTTGGAGTTTATGGTAGAGGTGATCGATGAAGCCATTGCGAGTATCGGGACCTCGAAAGCTTAGGAATACGTAGTAATTGTTTCCAGTCACAGAGGTGGACGAACTCGAAGCATCATTGAATGTTGCTCGCTTGAATTGTCGTTCTTCCATTGCAGAGCACGGTCTCTCTGTCTCTATGTCTCTCTCTCTCTTACTCTCACGGAGGCTCGACTATTGTGGACAGGTTTGAGCAAGAAATAATTAGTGGATTCTCTCTGCGCCACATTTATAGCGTGGCTGGTAGAGAGGAAGGGGGGAAAAGCAAGAGGCAAGGCATCGAGAGGAAGGGGGTCGTGCGGCGAGGAGGAGGAGGAGAAGGATCGAGAGGAAGAGGAGAGGAAGGGTCGTGCAGCGAGCGGTGTGGAGGAGGAGGAGGAGGAGGAGGTAAAGGAGCTAGAGTTTTTTATAAGAAACTCAAAAATAATAATAAAAAAAAATGGGGACTCTGATGGGCCATCAGTAGTGATGGCGTGATTTTAAATTTGGGGGGGAGGGGAAGCGAGAGGCTGGTGGTGGGGAGGGAAAGAAAAATAAATTTGGGGGTGGGAGGAAATGGATGAGGGAGAGAAGAGAGTGGGGGTGGACCCCTGGGGATTTTTTTAATCAAAAAAATAAATGAATGAAATTAAAAAATAATTTTGAAAAATAAAAGTATTGAATTTGAATTAAATTAATTTTAAAAAAGTCATTTAATATACAACATATCCCAACGCATTTGAATTCTCTATTTTTGAAATATGATGTGTCGTGTCGTGTGTTCATATTGCATATCCGTACTACTTAGTGATTAGTCGTGACCCTTTACTTTTAGGCATTATCTGGTGGCAATTCTAGCTCAACGCGAAATGGAACCAAGACGAGATGATTTTCTTACCATTTATATCAGTAGTACAGTTTGCCCGTGCTGCGCATCAGAGCATAGGGTTTATATTATTGTCATTTTTCACCACAACATTAGTATTGTATCGAAAAGCAAGGAACAAAAAGAAATAAAGAACTTAATGGCTATAAGGGCACTACAATTGTCTTACCATTACAATGGCCTATAGACCCACGCTATGCACGGGGGAAGTCTTGTGAAATGGATCATAAGAAATAATCATTCAGGAAATATATCAATCGTCATGAAAATAAGTGCTTTTCGTGATATTAAAAGTAACTGTTCTAGAAAATATTTTTACTTCAATTAAAGTGGGAAAATCAAAGTAACTTTTCTAAAAGAAAGTTAAGATGGATGTCATTTATGGAGATTGCCATATGTTAGGCACCCATTGATATTGCTTTGGAGCACCACTTTTATATTCATCTAATAAGATATATTCAGTGTACCTAATTTAGAATCGATGCGTGAAACATATTTGATTTTATAAGCTTAAACTAAGCTCTAAGAAGTTATGCTTTCTTTTTATGCCGAAGCACATCAACAATTTCCTTTTTTTATTAACTCGTGAACTTCAAAAAAGAACATAATTTCCTTTTATTAAGCCCATCAGTCCCTTTTTTTTATAATTATTTTTGAGTTTCTTATCAAAAACCCTAGCTCCTTTACCTCCTCCTCCTCGCGCCGCTTGCCGCACTTCCTCTCCTCCACTATTGATGGCTCATCAAAGTCCCCATTTTTTATTATTTTTGAGTTTCTTATCAAAAACCCTAGCTCCTTTACCTCCTCCTCCTCGCCCGCTCGCTGCACGACCCTTCCTCTCCTCCACTACTGATCGCCCATCAAAGTCCCCATTTTTTATTATTTTTGTCATGAAAGTGCTTTACAGCATTACTTTTACATTTATCTAATAAGATATATATTAGATTTATTTATGAAATACTTTTTATTTTATAAAATTAATTCATAGCTGTAAGAAAATATACTTTCTTCTTCTTTTCTGTGTGCAAGCACATTAACAAATTTTTTTTTTTGAACAAAAGCACATTAACAATTTGCTTTTAACTAACTTATGACCTTTAATGAATGACAAAAGATATAAAATTTCTCATTTCACTCTTTCTTTTCGAGTCTTCAAGGCATCATGGCTCTCTTTTTTATAGTGTCAATGGAAACGCGCTGGTTGTCAGTCCAAAAGAAAAAGTCAAAAGGCTAAAGCACCGACATAATTAGTGCGTTCCAGGAACATCCGCGCGAGGTATTTGTCCTCTAATTGACTCGTGCAGCGGGGAGGCATCATTAGATCTAGGAATCAACGTCCAGAGTCTACTATGTAGCGAATAGTAAGTCTCCCAGTAGGGAACTATTTGGGAGACATACAATAAATGCTTTCACAAGAAAATGAAGGATGAGGAGCTCTTGACGTGTACGTGAAGCTAAGGTTCATATGGTTTAGGATTTTGCCTTTCAAAATTTGTGGGTTTCAATCATTGTGGTCGAACGTTTGAATCGCCTTCTTCCATGTATGATTTGATTTACTCTTACCGTATTTAAGTCTATCAAATATAAATCTGCCAAGTTGAATTACCAAGAAACCCTACCAGCTTGAATGCTCACAGAAGCACGACATAGAACGCCATAAAATAGTTTTGGAATCAACTTGACTAGGACGAAGTATGAGACAACTGTACATTGAAGCCCAAGTTCATGGGCTGATTTTATAATACATATGAAGTGGTGCTGTAATATTGGAAGTGTGCATAGTACACCCTATGCTTCGATACAACACCAGGAACATATCTACGCATTAAGAACTTGCTCATGGTACAAACTTGCACAAGATTTCTAGACAATTTACAATGGCTTTCATTTTCAGGTGAAGCAGAACAGTACATGATCCATTAGCAGGCTCGAACCTTCATCATCAGAACCAAAGGGCTGCCTTCTTAAAGATTCCGGTACTTCTCTGGGACGATTGCTTGGAGTGCCCATACTACCTGTCGCTCCATTGCAAGACCTGACCCTGGGCACTTTGAGAGAACTAAGAGGTGGCGTGGAAGTCCCTCTGTTTACTTCCCTGAGCACAGACCGTGCTGTGGCCTCAGCTGCAGCGTCTGCCAGAGCCGAAGCCACTCTAGAATTGCTCTGCAATTCATTAGAGGACTTCTTCTGGCACGACACTCCACTGGGAGAGTTGGAAGCCTGAGGCATATGATTGTTCCCTGATTTTCCCATTACAGCAACGGTCTCTGCAGCTTCTGATCTGGCCTTTGCAAATTCATGTTTCTGCATGTCATGTAAGAGCTCTCTTTGGAGCTGCTTATCAGCAACCAATATTTCATCTATCTTATTCTTGTAGTCCTTGAGGAGGAGACGGAGGCAATCCATGAGGGAACCTGTGAGCGGGCTGTTCTTGCTCTCGAGTAATCTCTTCAGCTCTATGAATATGGGGATGGTGTTTCGTATGAGGCTCTTTCTTACTGCTTGACTTATGACCCGTCCCTTAGCAGCTGTGGGGGATGTTCCACCAGAACCATTGCTTTCGTCGTCCATTTCGGGAGACTCCAATGTGAAATTCTGGCTTGTTGGGAGGCGGATTTCCTGGCATGCAAGAATCTGAAAGGCATCCTGTTCCCTCATTTGAGGGTGCATAAATCCACGTAAGGATGAGTTTATGCAGGTCATAAGAAGAACTAGGATTTTCACTGAGGATAAGCTTACAGGGTCAAACACTACCGTTTTATTAAAAACAGAAGGACAGTGATTGGTGAAGATATCTTTCGACAACTGCTAAGTGCCAGTTCAATGACAATGCTTTGAATCACACAGCACATGAAGTTTAGCAAGCATTTCACAGGGAGACCTTATTTTCCCTTCCGTAGTAAAGCAAAAGGACAGTCTCTGCGTTATTATGGGCTTATGGAGATAACGTTTGCAATGTTTAATTCCAAACAGGGGTTATTATGGGCTTATGGAGATAACGTTTGCAATGTTTAATTCCAAACAGGGAACACATATCCGTTTTTTTTTTTTTTTCTTTTCCAGCAGCTATCCATGCAAAAATGTTGACCAATATTAACGTGTGAAGAATTTAGAGAAAAGAATTGTGATAATTCTCAATATATCTGTACCAGGATTACAAAGCTATTTATAGGACTTCTACAAGTACTAACTAGGAAAAAACAGATCTGTAAAATACAGCTATAATCCCATAAATCAAGGGATACTAATAAATCATTTCCTAACTAATTATTTACAGCTATTTCCTAATAATTAGGACCCAAAAAATCAGGATTGAATATTCCTAATAATAAGATCCTAAAAATCAGGATAATTCAACACTCCCCCTCAAGCTGAGGAATAGATATCTTCCATTCCCAGCTTGGAGATTATTTCATGAAAGATCCCACCATTAAGTCCTTTGGTTAGCACATCAGCTAGTTAATCTCCGGAAGGTATGTAGGACATGCAAATCAACCCCTCTTCTATCTTTTCTTTGATGAAATGCCTGTCAATTTCAATATGCTTCGTCCTATCATGCTGTACAGGATTATGAGCAATATTAATTGCTGATTTATTGTCACAATACAGCTTCATAGGACCCTCCCACTTGATTTTCAAGTCTTCTAAGATGATTTTAAGCCATAATAGCTCACATATTCCTTGGGCCATTGCTCGAAATTCTGATTCAGCACTTGATCTTGCAACTACATTCTGTTTTTTACTCCGCCAAGTCACTAAATTTCCGCCAAGAAATGTGCAATAACCAGATGTTGACCTTCTATCCACCATGGATCCCGCATAGTCAAGCATCGGTATAAGCTTGCAGCATCAGTTTTTGATTTCTTCTAAAGAGGACTCCTTTTCCGGGACTTCCTTTTAAATAATGTAGCACTCGATTGACGGCTTGTAAGTGTGATTCTATTGGGTCATGCATAAATTGACTAATCACACTTATCGAATAGGCAATATCGTGTCTAGTATGAGCCAAATAGATGAGTTTCCCAACCAATTTTTGATACATTTCTCGATCTACAGCAGGTTCTTCCTTTGCATCTCCAAGCTTTTTATTAGGCTCAATAGGTGTAGCTACTGGTTTACAACCAAGTTTTCCAGTTTCCTTCAAGAGATCAGTCACATACTTCTGTTGTGAGATAAATTTCCCTGTCTAGAGTGAGAAACTTCAATGCCAAGAAAGTATTTGAGTCTTCCTAGCTCTTTTATTTCAAACTCTTTAATCAAACACTGCTTTAGCTGCTGTTTTTCCTCATCATCGTCACCTGTGACAATAATATCATCGACGTACACTAGAAGTGCTGTCACTCTCCCTCTTGCCGAATGCTTAATGAAGAGGGTATGATCACCTTGGCTTTGTTTGTAGCCTGAAGCTTTCATAACTCTGGAAAATCTCCCAAACCAGGCTCTAGGTGATTGCTTGAGCCCATATAGTGCTTTCCGTAATCTACATGCTTTGTTTGTTGTTTTTTCTCCTTCAAATCCCAGTGAAATACTCATGTAGATCTCCTCTTCTAGGTCTCCATGTAAGAATGCATTCTTCACATCATCTTTGCTGAAGTTGCCAATTAAAATGAGCCGCCAAAGAGAGTAGAATTCTCACAAAGTGTTCATCTTTGCCACCGGAGCGAATGTCTCCTGATAATCTACTCCATAAGTCTGAGTATAACCCTTTGCCACCAATCGTGCTTTATATCTCTCAAGAGAACCATCAGCTTTGTATTTCAAGGTAAAAACCCATTTGCAGCCCACTATATTCTTTTCTTTAGGTTTTTCGACAATCTCCCAAGTCTGGTTTTTTTCTAGTGCATCCATTTCTTCTCTCATTGCATTCCTCCATTCTTCTTTAGACAATGCCTCAGATAAAGTATTTGGAATAGAAAAGGTGTTTAGACTCACAATGAAATTTTTATGAGATGGTGATAGGTGGTCAAGTGACACATAGTGAGATAGTGGATATAAGGGTCGCTTTGTGCATTCTCTAGTACCTTTTCTAACAGCAATGGGAAGATGTGAGTCATTTTCAGGCATATCAATTGACTGTTTATGCAAAAGAGAGTCAGAACTTACCGGAAATTCATTTGCAAAACTCGGATGGGAATCTTGAACTTGTGTTTGGTTTGGAATAGCTGTCTTTCTTGAGTATACCTGAGGAAATCTCATAGTCATAAATACGGGGAGATATGGGAGTGGACTCTTGTTCCGGAATAGGTTCAATTGTAGAGAGTGAGTCCGGGATTGAAGTAGCACGGACTGATTCATCAGAAACTTATTCATGAGGAGCCCGTTGATCAGAATTGGAGGCTGATTGGTCAGGAGTTGATTGATTAGGGATTAGTTGATCAGAAGTGGGAGCTCAGGTTGGAAGATTATTAGGAGGTAAGTCAAGATTAATGACCTCAAAGTCTTGATCTTCAACTAATGACTTCTTCCCCTGAAGATAAGATTGTGGAAAGTAAGGTTTGTTTTCTACAAATGTAACATCAACTGATATATAGGTCTTTCGAGAAGGAGGATGATAACATTTATACCCCTTTTGTGTAGTGGAGTAACCAAGAAAGACACACTTGATTGCTCTAGGATCTAATTTTCACCTTTGCTGATTATGAACATGTACAAAAGAGGTGCAACCGAAGACTCTAGGTATGAGATTATTTGTTGTCCTGAAATGGGGATAAAAGCTAGAAAGAACGCCATAGGAGTTTTGAAATCTAATACTCTTGATGGCAATCTATTAATCATGTATGTAGATGTAAGGACAGCTTCCCCCAATAAGACTTAGGGACATTTCCATGAAACAACAATGCTCGAGTAGTGTTGAGCAAATGACCATTTTTCCTTTCAGCCACCCCATTTTACTGTGGTGTGTTTACACAAGATGACTCATGGATTATCCCTTCCTTTTGGAAATAGGTTGACAAAATCTGATTAAAGTAGTCTCTAGCATTATCTGATCGAAAGTTCTTAATTTTAACTCCAAACTGATTTTGAACCATAGAATTAAAATTAGGAACAATACTACTTACATCAGATTTGTGTTTGAGTAAGAATATCCATGTGACCCTAGTGCAATCATCGATTAGAGAAACAAACCATCGAGCCCCTGAGATATTTGGAATTGTGGAAGGTCCCCAAATGTCACTGTGGATCAAATCAAAAGGATGAGAACTTCTTTTGTTGTTTATAGGAAAAGATACACGGGTGTGCTTAGCAAATTCACAAGTATCACATTGGAATTGACTCATATCTAATCCTTTAAACAAAGAAGGAAACATGATACTTAAGACACGAAAAGATGGATGACCAAAACGAAAATGGTAAAGCCAAATGACATCCTTATTTGAAGCACTAAGAAATGACAAGGGTGAATTGTTCATGACATTTTTTGAAAAAAGTCGGCGTCTCAAGATAGTACAACCCATTCTTTTCCTTAGCAAGTCCAATCTTCCTCTCCGAATCCTGTTCCTGAAAAACACGGTAGGTAGGGTAAAAAATTGCATAACATTTGAGGTCATTGGTGAGCCTTTGTATGGAGACTAGGTTGGCTGATAGTTTTGGCACATGGAGGACATCTTTTAGAGTGAGAACAGGCGTAATATAGATATCACCAACTCCCGCACGATGTGGCCAAAGAACCATCTCGCCACCCCTATTTTTCTATTGCTTGGACAAGGGGTGTAGGTACTAAAAAAATGTGAAGTGTGAGTCATGTGATCAGTGGCACTGAGTCTATTATCCAAGCTTCACTTGAAAGTTTTTCTCGAGGCATTTAAACTAAAAGAGAATGGAGACTTACCCGAGAGTGCTAAGGAACATGCACCGGAGGGTTTATCAAGAGACCCTAAAAGCCCTTTAATTCTTTCTATTTCCTCACCTTTGAAGGATTCTTTCACCTGTCCTTCACCGTGATCGATTTCTTGGCTGGTCTGTTCAATTAGATGAGCTTGGGGCCTTGGCTATCCTCCTTTGTTTCCCCACTCTCGGCTTGAGGTTGCTAGTTTGCCATTCAGTTTCCAGCAACGTTCCTTTGTATGCCTTGGCTTCTTACAGTAGGTACACCACAAACTGTCTCGATTATCCTTCCATGTAGACCTCAAAGCATCCACCTTCCCTCTTTCTTGTGTTGATGCATTGCGAGTTACTAATGCTGAGCCTTCCACAGCTTGAGGCTCTAGCATTATTCCCCTTCGACTTTCTTCTGCCCGGATTAGAGAGATTGTCTCTTCCAAAGAAGGGATTTCTTCTTTTCCAAGTATTTGAATTCGACTTGGTCAAATTCGAGTTAAGACTCCGCCAGAAATCATATACTCGATCCTTTTCAATGAAGGTTTTTAGAGTTGCAAAGCATCATCTGCACAGTTCATCTCAAATACTCGATAATGATCGAGTTCTTGCCATAGATTTTGAAGGGAATTGGCATATTCTGTCACCGTTTTGCTCCCTTGTTTTGTTGCACTTGTCTTTACCTTGATTTCATATACTTGTGCTGCATCTCGAGCCTTCGAATAAGTCCTGCGAATAGAATCCCAAATCTCCTTTGCAGTTTTGAGAAACATACATGTATCACTTATGGCCGGATCCATTGAATCCCAAAGCCATGACATGATCATTGAATCTACCTCATCCCATGCGTTGAACGTGGGATCTTCTAGTGTTGGACCTGTTCCGAGAAGATGGCTGAGTCTTCCTTTACCCTTCAAATAGGTCTTGACGAATTGTGACCATTTGAGGTAATTCTTTTCATTCAGCCTATAAGTTGCTCTCACATTTTGTAGATCTCCGGTCATATGGTTGGTGTTGGCCTCCTCATTTTGACCCGAAGTATCTCCAATCAATTTTCTCTCAGACATGGATAATTCCAGGCACAAAGAAAGTACTTGGAAAGGAAGAGCAAAAGAAAACAGACGCAAGAAAGGCTGCTGCAAGTGAATGAGGTTTTAGGGCAAAAGAAAAAATAGCTAAAGGGATCACAACAATGACAGTTGCGATCAGATTGTTAAGGACAAAGACAAATCCAGCAATGAAGGCTGTGATTGGAAGATTATTGCATCAATGAAGGATGCACTGCAACACTATCCCAGAAAAAAAAAAAAAAAAAAAAAAAAGCCTACAGCTCTGATACCATGAAGAATTTAGAGAAAAGAATTGTGATAATTCTCAATATATCTGTACCAGGATTACAAAGCTATTTATAGGACTTCTACAAGTACTAACTAGGAAAAAACAGATCTGTAAAATACAGCTATAATCCCACAAATCAAGGGATACTAATAAATCATTTCCTAACTAATTATTTACAGCTATTTCCTAATAATTAGGACCCAAAAAATCAGGATTGAATATTCCTAATAATAAGATCCTAAAAATCAGGATAATTCAACAACGTGCATTGCATAGGACCTGTAGAACTGACTGTCCAGTAGCATCTTCGATATTGAGCATACCATCAGATGCCGCTGCACGTATCTCTGCACAAATCTTGGCAAATGTGGCCAACAAGTGCTCAGGGGCCATTTGTTTCAGCAAACAAGTGTAAATGCGCATTCTCTTGGACCTTGAAATTTCATCAGTGCCCCTGGAAATTTAAGCCTGATGAAGTGTATCTTTTGGTACCATATGATGTTTTCTCTCTGAATGAGATCTCAATTCCAGTAAAAATTCTTAATTGAGGTACGCAATCCATACCTTATGGAAAATAGCAGCCGGCTCTCAGACTGTGAACTCTGTGAACTATAATGTCCACCATGCGCATGGCAATCATTCAGAACAAAAATTGCTTCCACAAAACTGTTATAAGCTAAAAGTGGTGCTTTGACTGCAAAGAGAGAAGAATATATATTTAAAAGGACAGGATTAATAAGCAGCTCTATGAAGATCAACCATTATAACTGTAAACTACCTCTTAGTATATTTCCAAAGAGGAAATCAGCAAGTTCTCTGATCTTTTCAGATTCATCCACCAGAGACAAAAGAAATCGAAGAAAGAGCACTCCCCTCCATTTCACACAGTCCCTCTGAAGTAATTTATGCCAACAAATCAATGGAAGAGTATATCTTCATCAACAAGCAAAGCTTTTGTCTAAAAATGACATCATAAATAGTGATACCAGCAGCAAAGCTAGACCTGGAGCAATCTTGACAGAAGTATGAAAGTCTGCCTCCTGACAAGTTCGCATGGATCACCCAGACACCTTGTGATCTTTGCTATGTGACTTTATAGTGATGAAGCATTAGTCACGTGAACAGTTTTCCCAGCTTCAAGTGGATCCTTATCACTTCCGCATATGTGGGTCAAATATCACAACTAATACAATTAGCACTCACCAATCAATTAAAGCAGTGTAACTAACACAAAAATCCGCCATCATCACAACAAGATTGTTCCTAAGAGTGGCTGAATCACTTTTCCCAAGCTCCTGCAACATTAGGAAATCGTTAACACGATAAACAAGAAAACAAAATGGGGAAAGCCAACTAGAAGACAAGATCTTTTAGGGAAAAACTTGAACATCATAAAAAATTATCAGGAATACAACATGTCAACTAAAAAGCAGATTTCAGTGTTCAAGGGGAAAGCCAGGAAGCATTTCAAGCGAAGGTTTCGCATATTCATTTGAAATTTCAAGAACAAATTCAAATTTTGTTGATCATTTTATTTCATCTCTAATCGTCAAATCATCTAAAGCCAAGTCTTGGCATGCATCAAAGTGGTATTTCACTGACCAGTATCTTCAATAAATTTCAATATCTTGCGATGGATGTCTTGCAGACATGAACTAACTTTAAGCTGGGAGGTTTAGTCCAGTTCATAGTAGAAAATACATAAGGCCAACACTTTCCTCAAACTTAAGTTTTATATTGTCAGAACCCAGTTAATTAAAAGACAATAACAAAAGCAGCAGCACGGAAAAACAGTGTTTGCAGTTTGGCCTTTCAATCTCTAAAGGAAAGTAATCTGACAATCCTAAATGGGAATATTCAAGGGAACCTAGATAATATCTCCACATATCAGCACTCTTTAATTTTGAAGAGACACATAAATGGGCATCATAGCAAAGTGCAGTCTTACCAAACTACACTTTTTAGAATAAAAGCTACTTCAAGACATTAGGAAACTAATGTACTAAAAGTTGCAAAATTTTTGGAGTAAAATGCACCTAACTTGCTCCTTTCTAAACCAGAACATGATATCACAAAAATTTCCAATAAAATGTAAGCCAATTTAGAAAAGAACATATACTACCTGAACAAACAGGAGTATATAACGCTTTGCAATTTTCCACCCATGAAGCATATCTTTCCCATCATCAACCACCCTTGTATATACAATGATGCGGCTACATGCTTCAGAGAAACTTGAGGAGCTGGTAACAACTTTGATTTTGGATGGAGATCTCCAGATGTAATTATCTTGTGCAATAATGGGATCATTGTGCTCAAGTCTACTGAAGGACAAAAAATAACTAAAGATCCAACTGTATAAGCTGCAATCGTTGCTTGTGACAGTAATTTGGATGTTGTCAAAGATCTTCTACCTCTTCTATTGCCACTTCTCAGAGGAGTAAAGAAGCTGCCTTCTTCATTTGCTTGTGTGTCCTCAGAAATGTACTTTTCTATAACTTGGGTGGCTTTAGAGAGAAGTTGTCTTACCCATCTTAGAATAAGTGCGTCAGCCTCTACTGCACTTAAAGCCTTCTGCTTGCACACTGTTCTAAGGACTTTTACATGAGCATTGACCTGCAACCAGATGAACTGCAACCAGACAGTCCCATTAATAACATATGCACATGCATTTTTTAGTAAATATGATCCCATTAATAACACATGCACATGCATTGGTGAGTGAATATGAGTAAAATTTTAGATAAATGTGCCTTCCCATTCATGAATTCATTAGGCGAGCTCCACACTTGGTTTTGAAAGATTTTCTATCGCAGAACATGATTCATGCCACCTTAGTCATGGCTGTCAGAAGATGTGGTCTGAAGAGGAGACATTCTTTTTAATCCCATGTGCCACTGGAAACAACGGTCACAGAACAATTGGAAGTTACCTAAGGTACTTGGACTAGTATCAAGACATTAAAGGGCAAGGGAAGACTTAAAGTCGATGTCTTGTGTAAGATGGAAAACATCAGTACCTAAAGACAGCCATCGAATCAAGAGAAACCTATTCAATTTATCTTATTCTACATGCTAAACGAGCTTCAAGCATAAGACCATATTTGTTCCACTACTTGAAGTTCCACAACATAAGCTGAGATGTACAACTTCTTCATTCACTTGTCAAATGAAACAGATTTACCCGCAGTCCCCTTTCTTAGAACATATGGTAGAGAAAACAGCCGGCATGCAGAAAATCAAAGAGTGATTGGCCTGATATGATTGATGGTGAAAGATTTTGTACCTCTGTTGGGTGCATATCAAATCCTTCAATCTGTTTCAATAAATTATGAGCCAAGTCTGCAGCAGGGTCAGGAGGTAGCTCGAGAGAAATGTTAGACATTGTTTGCAAGAGGAAAACACGATCACCAGCCCAAGTGACAGAACAAGTTTCCGCATCATCATTGTCATCATGCCAATCTCCATGGGTAAGTGGAGTCTTCATTTCACATCCCAATCTAGTTTTATCAAGGAGTTGACAGTGATGATGGAGAAACTGCCAGTTAACAGCATTTGGAAGGTATGCTGACACCTCTGATAGAAGAAACCAAGCACCTTGTGGGGCTGTCCACTTTTCGATTGACAGCAACTGACTTAACCAGAGAGATTCTGATGCTTTAATCATATTTTGAAGAGCCATAGCTACCACAGGCCTAAGCTGATTTTTCTTGCCAAGACTTTTGCAGATCTTCTATATCCAAGGCACTACTTCACCATTGCAAATCTCCTGCAGTAGACCCAATGCTCCATTTGGAAATAGTAAGTCAATCTGCCTTTCAAAATCTTTCTCCTTGTCATGCAACTTATATGGAGCAGAGTAATTATGAGGTGAACCAGCTAATCCCACTCTTGAAATCTTCTCCAGAACCAGTTCTAGGACTAAATTTTCACATTCCTCCTGGATGCTTGACTCATTGTCACTTATTAAGCGAGGGACAGAATGCAACCACTCAGTTGCTACAATTCCATCTGGAAATTTCCTGAAGGCCTAAAAAGCAAAGAAAGAGATTCACATAAGATCACGTGCTGCAACAGACACTCGGGAGCAGACGATGTGTATAAAATCAAAATGCTAAGAGGCAAATAACATTTCAAGCTTGTTAATTGCAAAAGCATGAGGTCCTATGAAAAAAGATATGCTAAATCTACAGTTTAATTATCATAAAATAGAAGTATGCAAATTTGGTTCTCCGTTCTTATATAATGTCCTTCATTGAGTTATTCACAACAACGCAATCTAATAATGATCCACAATTGGGGAGCTAAGAGTAGTCATGGGGACTATAGAGATCATTGCATGAGGTGGACATGCAATCATATTAATCACATGTCAGTTACTTGATCTTGCACTGAAAGTTTAAAACCCAAATGTTAGAAATTATTAGATTCTGACGAAGTGTTATGCCTTTATTGTTAGAGATAGATAAAAGAATGTAAAAGCATTGACCACCAAAAAGAAACAGTAGGATGGAAAGTACAATCAAATGACCAGATCAACTAGCCACAATGTATAAATGTTAAAGGTTCATTTCATCCTCTCCCCTGCCAACAAAAAAGTAACTTGTTGCTTCATTGATCTCTTGCAGAAATACTGCAAGTAAATGGTCTCATGCTCACCTACTAGGAATGTAAAAAAAATTGTTAAAGCCAGCTTAAGGCTTTTAATCAGACTAATGGTGATATCTCATTCAAGAAGTGCTGTGTATGTCAATAGTGAGCTTATGTATCAGAAATTGACCATTGCCCAGGATTCCTAAAGACTATGGTAAATTGGGAGAAATGGAAATCAAGAATATCAAACTGCTTAAACCACATCTATTCACCAGTCAATATAATAACCCAAAATAACTAGCTCAAAAATAACTCTAAGACAAAAAATCACAAGGTAAGGCCACACAATCTAACCTCGGAGAGGGCTGAAACTGCTGCTTTCCTTATACTAACGAGCGGATCAGAACAAGCCATACCCATAGTCTTTAGCAAAACTTCATCAAAAGAACCACTGTAAAAAGATGTCAACTTTGTGACCAGATTAAGCGCAGCCTTCTTCACCACTGCCTTCTCATCCAGACACTGAATCTGCAAAAGATTATTTATAGTGGCCTCTGTCTTCTGACTAACTCCATCTCCAATTCCCAGTACTTCCTTCGGAATCTTGCAACTCCTATCATCATTTGCGAAAAACCCTACCAAATGAACTAAATTTGATAAAGAGCGTGCTCTAATGGCTGAGTTCGAATCGGAACCACGCTTAACCAAGACCTGCAGACATCTCAACCCTCACCGATCATTCACTTCAGTTGCCTGAACACCAAGTGGATCTTTCAATGACATCACAATTGGAACAATAAGATCAACAGCCAAGAGCCTAAAACTACTTTTTCCTTCTGTCATCTTCACCACATATTCCACAAAGCTGACCTGATCGCTATGTTCTAGAGCTCTAAATATCTCCATTATCGACTCTGCTGCCAAGGCACAAAGCTCGGACTTCTCTGGGGCCTTCTGGACCAAATATCTCGGCAAATTTACAACAGCTTTCTTAACGCCTCCACACTCTTTCCCCGCCTCCACTATACAATTCGTCACAAAAAGCAAACCTCCTCACTTCTGATTTAGCTAACATAATCAATGGAGATAAAGATTTCAAAACCTCTACAGCAGAATTAGCCTGGTCTCCATGCTCGGGCCTCAATGCTGCTATTAAGAACCGCGAACACAAGTTAGTTAGCTTGCGATGAACACTTGGGTAACAGAAAGAATCAGGCACCTTCGTTGGAAGTTCAGCTACGGTACGTACTAAAGACTTCAAACTATCCAGAAATCTATCCAAATGAATCAAATCCATCACTAAAACCAGCTTCTCCAGCACAGCGAAGAAAAGCCTCTCATCAATCTCGCCCTCCTCGACAACATCATTACCAACGTGGCGCAAATTCCGAGATCCCGAGCCACACCTCCCACATTTCCTCTTCGATTTCGCCGGCGCTCTCGCGCCACTCACAGAATCTTCCTCGGGAGCCGCCTGCCGAGACGTGACGGACTTCCGAACGGAGTGCAGGAGGGAGTCGAACGCCATCGGAGCGAAGAGGCTCAGGACGGGAGCGTTCGGGGACAGGAGCAGGGACAGGTAGACATCCGACACCACAAGAGAGAGGAGAGGGTTGCCGCCTGAGTCCATGGCCGAACCGACGCACTGCGCGAGGGAAGACGGAGGGAGGTTCCTCGAGGCGAGGTCCGGATCGCCGGCGCCGACGAGGCGGCGCAGGTCCGAGAGAGAGCGTCGATTCGGGAACCGGCGGCGGCGGGTGGAGGAGGGGGGAGGAGGAGACGGCCGGAGGTGGCCGGAGCTCGTCCAGGTCGGCAACGATTCGCTATAGGGTTTCTTCCATGGCGGTGGCCATGGAAGATTCAGATTATTATAATATATAAAATGACATTTAGTTGATTTAATTCTTCTCTTACATTTTAAGGTGATTTTTCTTTTATTTTGTTTACGTCAATTTACAATCATAATTTAATGAATCGTCCTCTCATTACTATTTTTCCTTTATATATGTGTTTAAAAACCTAATGTTAAATATAGCTTTCTAGTGTAAATATTATAAAATATATGGACTTGTAAGAGCATTCATTTAGGATAACATTAATACCTTTTTCCTTATTATCATGATATTTTCATCACCAGCATCCTTAATAAAATAGATTTTCTCAGCCTATCCTATAATATTTTTTCCATCAATCCAATTACTATGAAAGGAACTCCATGTTAAAAAAAAAAAAAAAAACAAACAAGGAAGGTAAAAAATATCCAAATCAAGAAGAACCTAATATAAGAACTAAAATACAATCTTCACGTACCATTTACTGATGTGCAATTAAAGCTAATAAGAGACCAGTAAACTCCTTCTCAAAAAATTAAACTAATTTGTTTTTCAATGTGTACATAAAAGAGCTAACCTTTTCTTTCTTTGCCAAAAAAAAAGAAAAAAAAAGAGCTAACTCACCGTGTACATGAGAATGTTAAAAGAATTCACAATATATCAATTCTCGTTTATTATTTTCGTCTTTATATGAAATTGAACACGTTTGAAACTAGCCTTTGACATTTAAAGGACTTGGCTAACATTCTTTATTTATGGTGGTATCTCAATAATTTGAAACTAATTTTTTCACATTTTGAAGCTAATCCTCTTGTTTGTAACGGTACCATTATGCTAGCCAATTTGAAAAACAATCAACTAGTGAGAGAAAAAATATAACTAAAAGACTAACATTGAAATTTTCTAAAAGTTAAGGAGGGACGTTTTTTAATTAAACGAAGAAAAAGATGGATGATTTTTTATTTTAGACAAAACGATATCAAAATCCAAGTAAAACAGTATTCTAATGAATTCCTATCAATTATTTGAAAAACAATATTAGGATCCGAGTAAAACACTATTCTAACAAGCAACTCGATTAATTACACTTATTATTTGATAACACAACACCCATGCATTAACAAATAAACTTGTTTATAGCAAAGGTTCATCTTCATCAGTAACATGTATTATCTAAACGCATGACTTGGGCATAAAAGTTCATAATTTCGTTCCAACCAAAGTATACTAGAATCGATTTTTGTCAAACCCTACAGCCTACCATTTCCATATAAATCTATAGCTCAATAGTTCATCAATTGAACTTCATAATTTAAAATCAACGTAACTCTATACTTAAGATCCAATTTCGAAAATTATTCCAATTAAATGGATAAAAAGGCTTGAATACTTATCCGTCGTTGCAATTCGCAGTTGAATCGGCTTGTTGGGTGTCCGGATCGTGCACGTGCAATAAAATTCTTTTATCCCTCTCCTTTCCCCCCTCCTTTCCCTTTTTTCCTTTCTCCACGGTCACGGCTTCAACACTTCAACGAGTAAAATCTGCGAAAGAAAATGAGGGTGGGCTGTGGGCTTTAGGAGACATGGCTAGGTTGGGCCCATAAAAATGGGCTGGGCTGGGCTATGCAATTGGCTGGCTTACAAAGACCTATTAGTTGGGCCCATATATTACACTTTCAAAGTTCGATATTCAAACAAATCCGAAAATCTCAGTGTGCTATACCGATGAAAAGGAAACGCCTCTCGACAACGTTTGCCTCGTCTTTCCTTTTCCATAATCTAACGATGTTTTAGAGATCAAGACAAACTGACAAATACAAGAAAACGGACTCACATGCACTTAGGTTGCGTTTGGCAGTCGGGATAAAATTTGGGATAAGATATGATTTATCCTATCATACGTTTGGTACTCATTCAGGATAGGGATATAGGTAGGATAAAATTATCCCATGAGGGATATGGGATAAAGGTGTATATGATTTTTAATGTCCATAATAGGAAAGTTATTTTTCTCGAATAACAAACTTATTAAGTCAACAAAATTGAAATTATATTTCAATATAAATAATATTTGAATTCTAATTTAAGAAATTAAAAATAAAAAAATAGAATTTTTTTAATTATTTTCAATTTAATTTATATATTCAACTTTAATTCTATCTTATAATAAACATTCAATCTATAAATTAAATATTTATATTTATTATATATTTTAGGTATGTTAGTATATTTTACTATCTCGATAAAATTTTATTAAAGAATGATGAAAGGGGAAAAAAGAAATAATAAATAAAATAATATAAAAAAAGAGGAAAAATAAAATAAAAATAAATTAAGGAATAGTGTTACGAGATATTTTCACAATCTCCGTTTATGAACATTTAGGTTCATCTATAATGACATGCCATTTATATATATAAAAAAAAAATTTACATGATATGATGTGAATATATCCGACTTTAATACCGCGATTCACCAAACAATGGACATGATATAAAAAAATCCCAGGATTTTATATCCCGTCCTATCGAGTTCTATCTCGATTAGAAATCCAGACGACCAAACGTAACCTTACGGTTCACGTGAGAAAGGGATCGGCCATCACGCATCCTTTGTCTTAAGGGCGAAAGCCAAAAAATCGCCACCAAAATGACGAGATTATGTCCGGACTCATCGGCAGTTCTTGTACTGTCCATGTAGAGATAAATCCAAAGCCGAGCGTTACCAACCTTTCTAGATTAGCCCTAAACGCGGCAAATCCACGATACCCTAGCTCGATTACTGCCCCATAAAGCATTCATTAGCAAAAATCCAACTTAAGAAAATATTACTCATGCGTGAGATCAACCCTTCTTGCCTTTTGCCTTTCGAATTGTTTATCGATGCTTAATAAATGAAAGTTTGAGAATAAAGGGGCGCTCGAAAATCGATTTGTTCGTAATCACTGCCACTCGACCCAACACGATTGCTTGCCCGCCCGATCGATTCTTTTTTAGGATGGAGCTAGTGATGCTTCGAAGTGGGACCCTGACCCGTTTTGGTGTGTTCTTTGCTTTGGGTCACATGAGCACAAATGCCTGAGTTGCAAATGAAGAGACGTGCAGAAGAGAAGCCGGGTGTAGTGGATGCTACTAGGGATACGTTTGGTAACATTTTTGTTCTCGAAAATAATTTTAATTCATAAATAGTTTTTTTTTTTTTTTTATTTCTATTCCCTAGATGAGTTTCTAAGTAGAATAAGACATTTTAAGAATCGACAAAATTTCTATTTAGAATAGAAAAAAAATATAAATGGATTTGGTATGACCTTAAAAATTTCGATTCCCAGTTTTTTTTTCATTTAATTATAAAAATGTCAGTGGAGACTTAAAAATTCATGTTTGGATAAAACTGGACTTTTGTGAGAATTCAATTGATCAAGATATTCTAAGATTACCTCAAAAAATCCAATGTAATAGTTAGTCAAATATAGTTGCAAATGGCAGCAGAGAGTTTCACTAGTTTATAACTTACAATATAAGGAGATTGAAAATAAATCTATGGCATTACAATAAACAGGTGATCTCAAAGTTAGTGTGCTTATTTACACATACTCATCAAACCTTTTTCGACTTTTTTGGCTATAAGAAGAGAATCAAATGTTGCTTAGAGGAATGGGCAATGACGGAACAACTGAGGATGGAGGCGATCATAAAGTTGGTACACTTATTTACATAAACTCATCAAACCTTCAAGCAAATGACATAAGAAATCCATGGCGCACAGGCTTATTCGACTGCTATGAACACAAGATAAAAAGTAATGTAAAAGACTTATTCGAAGACATCTAATTTTTTATTAAAACAAAATTACATATAATCTTAAAGGATGTCTCCAATAGAATCTTAAGGGAAGAAGACTAGAGTCGCAAGCTTTCACGGCCTAGCAATGTCCCAAAAAGAAAAATGCATTCAAAAATCCAAATAGTAGAGCCCTAAAAGGTTATTTAATTTTGAATCCAATTTTCATCAAAAGATTTTCACATTTTTTTATGCTAAACTAATTCTAAATTAGAAACAACACTAAAATATAATGAAATTACTCAAAATCTCTAATTTCTATTTTTTTCCAAAAATTTTGAATTTTTTATTTCAAAAAATGGAGACTAGATTGGATCGGGAGACGGGACCATAAGTAATTATGTAAAGACGAGCATTAGATTACATTAAGCTTATTTTTTTTAAAATGACTTTATTTCTTTTTTTGTTCGCAGAACATAAAAGTAGATTTTTATTTATTTTTTGTTTTTATTTTAAATATATTTTCTAACCACTTACTTATTTTAGGAAATAAAAAATTTAGCTAATATTATCAAATAGATCTTTTTTTTATTTCGAGGAGTAAAAGAATAACAAAAAAAGAATTACTATAATTACCAAATAGGCCCTACAAGACATATTGAAGTTGGAATGTTTTATCCCTTCAAGGTTTAGGATTGTTTATGGGCTTCTTCTAACCCTTTGGAAAATCGAGTGAATGTACCCTTTTTTTTTTTAAAGACAATCTCATATGCTGGTTTGGTCCAGCCTAAGGACCTTAAACAAAGGCCGGAGTTGTCGGAATCATCTCTCCTCGTCACAAAAGAGAAATGATAAACCGCTGGGGGACCTAACGGTGAATTAACCCACGTCCCCCAGGCCTGAGGAAGCTCTACTTCCCCACCATTGGGTGGGCGCGCATCTTCCGATGATGGCAGCTGGTTAATTCACCGTTGAAACTCATTCAATCATTTGTTTTGGTAATCAAGAGCTCAACTTATGTTATGAAAGTATAGTATCATTGGGCATGGGATGCTCAAGTTTTGAAACTTAATGGAGTTGGATAGGCATAATATGCATTCCCAGATGGAGGTTAGTTTCTCCGTGGAGTAGGAATTTTCAGTAGATTGAATCAAGAACTCTCGAAGCATAATCGATGGAAAGTCATATATAAAAATGCTATTCTTCAAGATCTCTTGAAGCATAATTGATGAAAAGTCGTATATAAAAATGCTATTTTTCAAGTGTGAAGACGTTCTCAATGACAATCCAAGAAGAGAGCATGAAGAATTTTTTTCTTTTGGCCAAATAAACATCCAAAATTACACCAAATTTAATGTGCTTAATCATCAATGTATTAGAATTGAAAAAGACATGACATGAATTTTGCTTACATACTATGGATACATAAATGAGGTTAAACTGAAAATCTAGGACGTAAATGACATTTTGAAGAGTAATGTAGGGCTAAGATTAACAATGCCATAATGACATTTCCATTGGGCAATCGCACTAAAATAGGATAGCTTAACTCTTTATGGAAAATGGAAAAAAAACTTTTATCACAGATGATATGGTCACTAGCACTTGAATTAATTATTCATGCACTTCTGGAAATAGAGTTTGTCAGATAATGAGAAATACTTGAAAAACTCTCCCCTTTGTCAAAAGTATCTAATTTTTGCAATGCTTGCATAAGCTAATGATATTGTCCGTAAGTAATGGGCTGATTAATTTTGTTAGCATTTGGACTAGTTGGGCCACCGGCCTGATAAGCTGCTGAAAATTCATTTCCCTTTTATCTCCGGGTTTACCATACAATTTCTAGCAATTATCAATTATATGATGCAGGTGGTTGCAATAATCGTAAAACAATTTGTCTTTCCCTTTGAAATTTTGTCCAAAATCTTTGATGACTTGGCAGAATATTGACCATTTGGATGGCTTAGTAGTCCCTTCATGCCTATTGTCCGATCCAGGCACAGCAAAACGTGGGTCGTCCGATCATTACATGTGAACTAAGCCATCCACTCCGTGCCCTTAAAGCCTCTCTATTCATCCCTAAACCCTAGCATCACTTCTTACCTTCCTTGACCGTGGGTGTTATTTGTCGAGTCTCAGTGCTCACCGCGAGCCATAAGCGAGATACTTTATCCTCTTCCCATATATTCTAGCGAGGTAAGCTGCTCGCTTTCTTCTTGAATAGCCAGTTGGTAAATCTGGCCGAGTGACGCTACGGGATCCATAGCTAAGATCTAGGATCGAAATGTGAGGTCATTCGTTTAAAATTAGGAGAAATCGAGTTACCTTCTCTCTTCCTTTATGGCTTTTTGCTGCTGCAAGGTCAAATCTAGCCCTTTGAGTTTCTCCTCTGCTACCTCCAATTCATTCCAAAGTGCCAAGAGCTTGTTGAAGCATATGTTTCCTTTCTTCAACTTTGAGAGTGCCTGGATAAGGAAAAAATCTTAGCTCAATCCAATTTTCCATGCATCTTTTTCTATGTTTTCTCATATTATTTTGGGGTCATCCGTTAGGGGTAAACCGGTTGTGACGTCTGGGGCTAAGCAATTTCCGATCCATGATTGGACAAGTTAATTACATTTTTTTCATTATCACACCAATCGTTCCTTGATCGAAATCAAAATAGTTCCGTCAAGGAATCCATCCTTGTTCTTTGTGACAAGAGCTTGCAGGAATTCTTGCGCCCAAATCGAGTAATTTTCAGGTGCTAAATGTTGATGGGAAATAAGCCACAATTCTAGTCCGTTGGCAATGGAGACAAACAGTGGGTTGCCAGGCTCTGGGCAAATATTGGCGGCCGTGAGTGGATCCAGCGAAAAACTGGGTTGGAGAACTGGGTAGAGATTCATTCCTAGACCCAAAGTACTTGATCCGAGTGCTTGACCCGCATTGAACCATCCCGGCCCGGTGGTTAGGCTTGCCTCATTAATGGTCGATGAGCTCCCATCGGACTGGATGTTATTTTCATGGCTCTGATTTCCTGACCACGAGACATTTTGATTTGGCCCATAAAACCATGGATTGGGCTAGACCTGAACGGGCAGCCACCGGAAGGATTGACCTTCAATGGGCTGGCCCAAGATGGGTTGCTCCATATTCGGCTGGGCCTGGAAAGGCTGCCATTGTACATGTTGAGCCCGAGGGGACTACTCCTGACTTGCAATGACTTCAGCAGTTGGGCTTAAGGTAGAACCTTGCTTTCTGATTTTGAAGCACGCCGGTCAGAAGCGGATGGTAGATTTTGATTCATGGTATTGGTAAAGAAATTTTCTTCACTTACTTTCTGATTTTTCAAAATACCGATTCCTTCACCGAAGTGCTAACCTTATTAGGGGTTAGTGTAATTTTTCTACAACGAGGAAAAGAAAGAGTCCAGCAGGCAATCAAGAGGATTATGTGGAAGCTAGGCTAGGAACTCGAAAACGCTTTGATACCTTGAAAGAAGTCGAAGAGGAAATGCAGAAGTCAAAGACGAAGGGAATTTGAGGAGAATTTATGTATTTCTTTAACTTGAAATATTACATGTATAATGTTCTGTATAAATAGTACAAGGTATATACAAAGAAAAGGAAGGAATATCTTCTAAGGAATCAATTTTAATCTTTGATTGATTTATTCTAATCCTTGATTGATTTAATGTATCAATCTAAATCTGGATTGATTTCCTTCATCTCGAGCATCTCTAGCATATCTTCCAACATTTTTCCCAACAGCTTGTAGGAGAAAAGTCAGAAAAGGAAAGCATGACTATGCACATCTATTCCAATATCACAACGTTATATATACATAAATGAGATCCATCACTTGAACCAACCGAAGAAAGGAATTGAAATCCCATAATGACAATATCCAGCAATACAAAATTACAATGACCGATAGCTGTTAGCCATGATGACAGATGACACAAAACCATGACACATAGAGTAGACTTGTTTTACACATACATCATGACAGCGCTTTGTAGATTGCAATTACACAACGGCAGGCACAGACGATGAGAGCTGCATTCAGTTGTGATACAACTTTAGAGAAGTAGCCACTTAGAATCACGAGCTTCGGCCGAAGCTGCTAACAGCGACGGAAGTAGGGAGGAGGAGGAGGAGGAGGAAATACAGGACGAGGCACCAATATTGGGTAGATCACCAGAGGAGGTGGGGGCGGTGGAGGTGGAGGTGGAGGTGGTGGGCCGTGGCCATGACCACCGTGACCGTGCCCGTGGCCATGACCGTGGCCGTGACTGTGGCCGTGGCCATGACCGTGACCGTGACTGTGACCACTGTGACCGTGCCCGTGGCCATGACCGTGACCACCATGACCATGGTGGCCGCTGTGATGGTGTCCGTGTCCCATGGATGATCTGCTGATTGCTGAAGTTATTCTCTGTGTGATTTTATGTAAAGAGATGATGTCTTGTGATGGTTCAGGAAGAGATTGGTCCAGAATTTATACACAGGAATGGCCTCCGCAAGTCTTGGTCAATGGCGTATAATTTTCCTGGATGGTCGGTTGAAACAAATCCTCCATAATTTTTTATTTGGTTTTCCCACTGACGATTTTGCTCAGGAAATAAACCCCTCCATTATGGTTTAATAATGATTAGAAGATCCATATATATTAAAATGTTTGCAGTTTACTCGGTATTCCACCACGCGGGTGGAGCAATGTAGCCCCATAAAAAATAAAAAAATAAAAGCTAACCATACAAAAAGCAACAGGGAAAAAATAAAATAAAAGCTTGTGAATTCATATATTATTCTCAAAACATCAGGATTAATACTTACCTCTCAATTTTCCTTTGGCTCTTTTTTTTTGCACCCATTGCGATGATTTAGCATCCTGGTTTTACTATGTAGTAACATGATGTATGTGTGTTACCTGAGTCTAAAACTATATTTGTTCTATTACTTCATATGTTGTTGTTGTTGTTGTTTTTTTTTTTTGGTAACCAAGGAACCGCCGGAGATTACCCTTCGAGGATCACACGATCCTCCAGTGCCTGGTGGCACCATCGGGCCTCACCGCAAACTGCTATTTAGATGTAAAACCTCGGGGAAGATTGGCCCAACAACCCACCGCTGGGGCCCCCCGCTTCAATCACTAGCACCTGGAGATTCGAACTCGTTCCCTCGGTGTTGAGATAGTAAAGCCCAATCATCACAGCTACCCACGGATGGGTTACTTCATATGTTGTTGTTGACGTGAATTTTCGCTAGCAAACCAATATGCATAAAATTTTAATGAATTAAATTATTCATGTCATTCAATTTCTGGACCTTTATTCATGTGGAGATTTGGACCCGAATCTGCCATCTGCATTAGAGATTTATTACCAAAACATGATTAGAAATCGATTAGAGATTTAATATTGGGCTACGCATGAGAATTAGAGATTTTGTGAGATTAAACATTTGCTGAAGTGACTACGGAAAACAAATTACTAGGTAAAGCTAAAACATGAGCATGCTATCTAACTTAACCTTGCGTGAGCTTTAATCATATTTATACTCCAATTTAAGATGATTCTCATATCGTTTAGTTTAATTTCCACATGTTCTAAGATCATATTTCAGCTAGCCAATTAATGACTTATTCATGCATGATCTAGACCTACCAAAATTGGCACTGTATCCTGATAAGACGGATTTTTCTTGAACATAATGAGCCAACCTGATCATCTGATTTAAAAATGTGACGAATTGATGTGCTTCAAAAGTAGACTCACCCTGATCACCAGATTTAAGAATGTGAAGAGTCTGTCCTCATTAGCACTTGGTCTACTGATCCAGAATTATTTAAGCAACCACATTATTTTCTTCTCCTTCCTGGAAGCTTCCGTGGATTAAAAGCTATTACAACAGCCTTCGCCAATCACGCGTATGACATATATGACCGGGCTTCTGCTCGAATTTGACCCAACGAGCCTGTTTTCGTCGCCACTCGCCGTTCTTTCTCGTGTGAACTCGTTTCTGCTCTCGTCAACCTCTCGCGGATACAAGCGTCCAAGTTTCTGCACATCGTTATTCTTTATTCGAGTTTGACGTGCAAATGATGGAGTTGGGATCAAAAAATGTGGTCCCTCAAAACAAATACTTCCTTCTTTGAATTGTAAGTTTCGGGTTTCCTTCGATCTGTGCTGTTGTCTTTTTTCCTTGTTGAATTACCGTAAGAATGTTACCCTGATTGGAGAAAGTAAATAGATGTTCGAACGCATCCATGTTATTGTATAACGGTAGAGGGAAAATGAAAAACTGAGGTCGTTGAGATCGAATTGGAGTAAATATGCAAGTTGGTTCTGCTAATTCCGTTCACCTAAGTATTAATCTATTATTCTTTCATATGTATAGATCTTTCTTGGACAGAATCAGATCATTATTCGGCAGACATAATGTATGAGACAATTATTTTTTCCAATATAAAAAAAGGGACCTAACAGTCCTTATTGCACGATGCACGTTATAAGTTGGCGATGTTCTAGTTAATTGCATGCAATTATCGCATTTACATTTATTCAAACTTTTGGCCCCAAATCTTGAATTACAAAATTACTAACAATCCTAGAACTTTGTCAATTCTAATGCCGAGAGGTATAGATTGTTTGCATTGAACTTTGGTTCAATGAAACTTTTCACCTCCTCTACTCAAGTGAGAAGTGTGGTCACTAGAACAACCCCAGTAGTTATGAGGTTTGATTCTTATATTACAAGGAAAGTAACTCTTTTCTAACATTTGGGCCCAAAAAGATAAGTACAGTTTGACTCTTGTTCAGATAAACCCTTTCTAGATCTCATCCCTGGTTTTTCTATTCATGGAGTGACATCGAGTTTGTTATTTCTTTTTTAATGAAAGATCAACTAATGGACATGACATTTTGGTTTATTATTGCCGGTTGCAAAGGATTCCTTTGACTAATTATGTCAAAAAATAATAAAAGAAATGTTAGAGTTTGTCTAAGAGCAGTCTATGTTGCCTTTTTTTTTTTTTTTAAGGATAACCACTTTAGATATTCTAAAATTTGTCAAAAAAAATATAATTGAGTTATAATACTTTTAAAAAGTGTAATTAAGACATAAAACTTATCAAATTAATTCAATCTAGTCATTCCATTAATTCCGTACCACTAAACTAATGGAAAATGCTAACATGATTTATTTTTTTATTATTTCCTTAAAACACGTAATGACAATGTGGTAGGGTGATCGGTTTCAAGGTGAATAGGTTCTAAAATTGAAAGTTGGAACCTATCTTGTTAAAGCCGATTCCAAGTTTTCAGACCTTGGAAGCTACCTAGTTTGTCTGGAATCGGTTTCGGAACCTACCTTATTTTTTTGGTCTAGTTCCAAGGTCTACCCAAGAACTTTTTTTTTTTGTTCCTCTTTTTATAGCAAAATCATATGAGGTTATGAGCAACAAAACAGTTCAAAGTAAAAGATTAGTTAGAAAAATCCCTATCCCCCAAAAGAACAATTTATAAGATAAACACATAATCAAGTATAATTATAGACAATAAAAAGTTCAAACACATAACATAAAATATAAACTATAAAACTCCATTTCTGATTCATCCATAAAAATTTAGGGAAAGAAAAGACTAGCGAAAAGTTTCGAAGAATGACAAAGGACGAAGTAGTGTTCAAGTTAGAATTTATGGAAAAAAAAAGAAATTAGGGTTTTGGCTTTTTAGCTTATAAAAATGGTTCCAAAACCAGTTTCAAAATAGAGTGGTCTAATCCAGTTCCTAGGTTGGCATTCACTTGGAACTTGTTTCTGAACCAATTTCAACTGGTTCCAAAAATTTGGAACTTATTCCCAGAGTTCCAACATGAACCAGTTCCCACACCTATTTTCTGGGCGGTTTGATTCGATTCTCTAGTAGAATTGGTCCAGTTGCACACTCCTATAACGTGGTGCCCATCAAGTGTCACGTCAGAAAAATATTCAAAAATTAAAACTAAATATAAATTAAATTAGATTTTAAAAAATGAAAAAGCTAAAAGTTAAAATTAAAAAAAAAAAACAAAAAACAAATTAAGGCCATTATCGATGGCTATTGCCACCGCTCATCATCAAAAAGGATCGACGGAGGCCACTTGGGCCTCCTCGATGGTCAATGAGAGTTGTCAGGCTTTAGCGAGGCCTAGGCGACATCCATCGGTCCTGTCCAACAATAGGCGACGCAATGGCCATCAACAAGGCCTTGTTCCTCCTTTTCTTTTGATAGTTGATTTTTGTTTAAAAAATTATCCTTTTAAATTTATTTAATGCTATATAAGTAAAATTTAAAAATAAAATAAAATAGAAACCATGTAAGAGAGAGAAATTAATTAAAAAATGCAATGTAGGCATTTTTAGTTTGCTAAGTTGGATAGAATCAATGGAAGAACTTGATTGCATTTTTGTATCAAGTTTTAGGACCTTTAGTGCACTTATCCCTTTTTATTATTAGCATTATGGTCTTAAATGTAAAGTTGTCTGTACAACCAATAATCAATAGGTACATCTGAACGGACAACAATGATTTATGCCAAGAATTTTGGTGCCTAATTACTTAATACTCTAGTTGCTTTTGTTGATAGGGAAGTAACAAGATTCTAAACAAACATATAGCAGCATGGATTATATATTAGTTAGATCGGTGAAATAGGTGATTTGGGTCACGTTGAAAATAATCTGACTCAAATTGACTTATTTAACCTATTTTGACCCATTTCCATATAATATAAACCTAGTGATTTATATCCGACCCAATCCATATTGCTAAAAAATAGTATCATATTTAATCTAATTCAGGAAAACTCATATCTAAACTAAGGTGAGAGCACGGGGTGAGCGAGAGCGAGATCAAGTGAGGGTGAAAGAGAGTGAAGAAAGAGTCATAGAGATGATTAGGTCTAAATAAGTTATGGATCCATTTAATACCATATCTTTTTTGGTGACCATTTAATACCATATCTTTTTTAGCTTTATCATTCAAAATTCATTTAAGACCTACTTACTAAATATAATTAACTCATAAACAACCTAGCCCATCAAATATGGGTTAAGAAGTAGGTTTATGTTAAACTGTAATGTCGGCATAAGGTATTTCTAGAATCTACGCTTTGTACTCGGCTCGTGTAACCTACTACATATGATACATTAGATTTGGTGTGCCTTAAATGGGATTGACTTGATTTGAAAACTCACGTGTATTAAACTTGCATAAATCAGATGCAGTAAGATTTGCTCCTAGAACCAAAGAGATATAATGATCATGAACATATTATTGAGGTACTCCTTCAAATTATGTGTGTGTCTATATATATATATATATAAGGTTAATGTGCTTTTATAACGTTTAACCAAGATTTCGATTGAGGTCATTCCGTCACTTTTTTTTTAGAGTTTATGACAATTTGACATGACACTTAATGGAGAATGCAAATGCTAATGCCATTTTAAAACATTTCCGTGGCAAGCTGCGGCATGTCGCATTGATATCAAACTTGGTGTTTTTTTCTGTGGAAAAATCATGAGCCGATATCAATTTGAAACCATGTATGATCATATAATGTCCTCATGTAATTTTCTTAAGTAGAGTGATTTTACGAAAGCAGGCGTCGAATTCGAATATGATAAAAAAAAGCCGATTCGGTGTTGGAAGCAACCAAGGAGGAAGCCGCTCAAAGGGTACAAAGACGGGGACACAGAGTTGAAATTGGAGCGCTCGGGACCATACTGCATCGCTAGTGGAGCCGAGGGACGTTGCCAGAAGGGACAGAAGCTCGAGATTGTGGTCATGTCCGAAAAGCACTGGTCCAAGGGCGTCACCTCTGCGCCGATGGAAGCGCCTTCTCCAGCGCCCCACGCCGGCAACAGCGCCGCTGGTTTGCGTGCTGGCTTTCGGAGCGTCATGGTTGGCGTGGGAAGTCGGATGTTGGGGCTGCTTATGGCTTGAGATGAAGTGTGTTTGGGAGAAAGAATACATCTAGGTCTTTATTGAATTTGTGGGTGTTAGTTAGGGTAATTACTTAGGTTGCTGAATAATTTCTGAACTGCATGATGGACCATAGTATTGTGAAATTTATTTATTCTTCTCCTATTTTGGGCAGTGTAGGACCCAATTTGCATGGTCAGATGTTGCAATATGAGTTCTCTTGTTCTTCAATGATATACTTAAGTTTCTCTTGCTGCTTTATGTTGTTATGGCTTTTTTTCGCCTTCCAAGTACGGTGAATAATCAGCATTAAATTAACTCCAAGTCTGAATTTGGCTACAAGCGATCGTTTCAAATAGAAAATTTATGAATAATCACCCGTCAAAAGATTAAAATTTTTTGTACCAACTCGGCCAAAATGGATTTAACAACATTTGATAGCTTAAATTATCTTATGACCTAGGGAGAGAGGACTTACTGACATAAAAAAAGGTGAAGTTCATTAAAGTAAAGGGAGACATATCTACCTGAAATAAAGCCTGTACCTGGTGCAAGGTTACTAGCTAATGCGGTTTAAATGACCTCTTTGATTTGGGGATGATTTGGCAACAAAAGTGGGGAGAGAAAGTCTTTAATCTTTTCTAAACTTAATTAGGCATCACTTAACCGATAAGAAACGTTGACCGAATTTGGTGACTCATTTATTGCTTAATTTAAAGTTTCATTAATGACATGGTTGAGCCATCTATATATATCTTTGGGGAACCATCTGTTTGACCAGCAAACTTATGAACTTTTCTGAGAGGGGGAAAAAACATAATTTACTTTGATTGCATAATGTGCATCTCTCTTGCTCCAAAAGCCCTTTGTGATAAGCATTACATTTTGCTCATCTTGATCCTTCACTTGTCATCCCCGGCTAAACAATCTAGTTCAGTTTTCTTTGATTCAATTTGGTGTGCAAGCAATATATTACTTGAAAAATAAACTTTTATGAGTTGAATTGAAATAAATTATACTTTTATGAGTCTTTAAATTGCCTATCATAATGCTCTATGCGCTTGGGAAAAAAGGAGTTGTTGACTAGGGTTTTTCAACAACTTGTACGGGAAAAATCAGAAAAGAAAAATATGACTACGCACATCTATGGTAAGATCGCAACATTATTTATACATAAATAAGATCCATTACTTCAACCAACCGAAGAAAAGGAATTGAAATCCCATAATGACATTATCCAGCAACACAAAACTACAATGAGACGGTAGCTGGTTAACCATGATAGACAAGGACACTTGTGCTCTGACCCAGTAAAATGAAGTTCGACAGAAGAATCGGGTCTTGACTACGAGCACACATGACACAAAACCACGACGCATAGTAGTAGACTTGTTTTACACACACATCATGACACAATCTGTAGATTGCAATTATCCAACAGCAGACACAGACGATGAGAGCTGCATTCAGCTGTAATACGACTCTAGAGAAGAAGCGGCTTAGAATCATGAGATCTGGTCGAAGGTGCTAACAGCGACGGAAGCAGGGAGGAGGTGGACATACAGGACGAGGCACGTATATTGGGTAGATCACCGGAGGAGGCGGGGGAGGTGGAGGTGGTGGCGGGCAGTACGGTTGTGGTGGTGGCGGCCATGGTGGCGGTGGGCAGTACGGTTGTGGTGGTGGCTGGCATGGTGGTGGCGGACAGCGGCCACAGCCACGGCCACGGCCACGGCCACGGCCACAATGACCATGGTGGCCATGATGATGACCGTGGTGGCCGCCGTGATGGTGTCCGTGTTCCATGGATGATCTGCTGATTACTGACGTTTCTCTTGTGTGATTTTATGTAAAGAGACGATGTCTTGTGATGGCTTAGGAAGAAATGGGTCCAGATTTATGCACGGGAAGGGCCTCCGCAAGTCTTTGTCAATGGAATATCATTTTCCTGGAAGGTCGGTTGGGCTAAATCTTACCCATAATTTTTATTATTTGGTTTTCCCCATGCGTGCCATGGAAGCTACTGCAGCCTTCGTCATCATGATCATCACATATGACCTAGGGTTTTCTGCTCGAATTTGACCCCAGCGAACTTTGTTTTCGTCGCCACTCGCCGTTCTTCTCGTGTGAACTCTCTGCTCTCGTCAATCTCTGGCGGATACATGCATCTTATTTTCTGCACTTCATTATTCCTTATTCGTTTGACTTGCAGAAGATGGAGTTGGGATAAAAAATGTGGTTTCCTCGAGGCAAATACTTCCTTCTTTGAATTACAAGTTTCGTATTTCCTTTGATCTGTGTCATTGTCTCTTTTACCTTGTTGAATTGCTATAAGAATGTTGCCCTGTTTCGAGTAAGTAAATAGAGGTTTGAACACGTCGATGTTATTGCTTAACTTGAGACGAAAAATGACAACCAAGGTCGCTAAGATCGAATTGGAGAAAATATGCAATTGGTTCCGCTAAGTTCACCAAAATATTAATCTATTAATATTTCATATATATAGATCTTGCTTGGACAGCATCGGACCATTGCTCGCCGGTCAGAATGTATGAGTCAATTATTTTATTTTCGAATATAAAAAATTGACCTAACAGTCTATATTGCACGTTGCAAGTTATAAGTTGCCGACGTTCTAGATAATTGCGTGCAATTATCACATTCGAATTTGTTCAAATTTTTGACCCAAAAGCTTAAAACAAATTACAACATTACTTTTTCTTTGTCAAAAATTACAAAATTACTAACAATGCCATAACTTTGTGAAATCTAATACCGAGAGGTGCAGTCCGTTTGCATTGAACTTTGATTCAACAAAAATATTATAAATATGTCTCAAGTTTGAGTCGAAAAAGAAATTTTCCTAATCTAACTAGTTTTTTTAATTTGAATTGATTTCCTAAAGGGGATTTCCTATTTTGAATATAGCTCTTGTCCATATATAAGAATTTCTATATGAAGAGTATTCAAGAGGTTGTTTTTTCGTGAATTACACCCTGAAACAATTTGAGAGTTTTGAAGCTCATAAATCTTATGATAAGTTTTATGAATTCCTTTGTGAGATTGAAAAGTCATTTCAACAGGTATTGTAGGGTTAAACACATTAAGTGTTTGTTAAGTGTAATTCAAAACTGGAAAACTATGAAATGTTTAAATTATCTGAATGTGATTGTAATATCCATTATATTATTTGATCTATACTATAGTTATATGCTGCTCTCCCCATGAATATTAATCATATTAATCAAATCACGTAAATGTGACATCAGAATTATTTTTTTATAACATTTATTTTATTAGTACTTTTCCTAATAATTATTTTTGTCACCTCTCGCCAATAAATCACCCTCCCTCGTCACGACAAAGTAATGCATGTACGGGTGTATATCATATGCACGCGCTCACAATTCAACTGCTACCTCTTGTTTCTAGATTATCTTGACTTTCATATTCACCTAACATATTTAACATTATTAGAACTAGGTCTTCCAAACAACATAAAAAAGTTGATGAAAATATTCAAACTGCGTGATACAATTGTAAAGTGATTTTCTATATAAAATTCTAAAATTTTCAATTATATCCTAACCCACCATTACCTACATGTGGAGAGATTAGAAAGCGCCACATGCTTGACGGTTTTATTGTATATCTGCATTTATAACTATATTTAGACAGATTTTGATCACCACTCTCACCGTGTCACTAGCAATCTCTCGTCCTCTTCTTCTTATGTTTCTTTGGTTCCTTTTTTTTTTCCCAACTTTCTATGTTTCTAGTTGATTAATTTTGATAGCAATGTGTTTGGGATTGATTGCTATAGTTCTATCTTTGCACCCATGCTCTTTGGTTATATGAAGAAAGAGGCTATCAAAGAAGGGGATAATATATCAGTTACCAATTAATCATGAGTCAAAAGAGTTTTCCTTGTTCTTGTAGCCAACTTGCCCATCCTTCCTCGTATGAATTAGGATCGGGATGTCTTACTTTTTACCATTTCCCTGTTTAAGATTAAGATGCCAAAACTTAAATTATAAATTTAATAATTGAAAGAGCAAACAAAAACTTTTAATAACTAGCATAGGAGGCACACATATCACTTGTGTGTTGAGAGAAAAAAATGAAAAATACGGAGCTAGATAGAGAGGATGTGAAATTTTGTCACATAATTATTGAGTGAGTTAGATATTGTGACCAATACTTTAGAAGAAAGTAGGTCTATGTTGATCTACTATATATATTTATATATCGCCAGAATTAATAAGAACCTTGGCTATGGATTTTTTATGGAATTTCATCATGAAATTCCATAAAAAATTTGAAGAGTATTCAACAAGTAGCTTTTTTCATGAATTACACCCTGAAACAATTTAAGAGTGTTGAAGCTCATAAATCTTATGATAAGTTTTATGAATTCCTTTGTGAGATTGAAAAGTCATTTCAATAGGTATTGTGGAGTTAAACACACTAAGTGTTTGTTAAGTGTAATTCAAGACTAGAAAACTTTGAAATGTTTAAATTATCTAAATGTGATTGTAATATCCATTATATTATTTGATCAATACTAGAATTATATGCTGCTCTCCCCATGAATATTAATCATATTAATCAAACCACGTAAATCGACATCAGAATTATTTTTTTATTACATTTATTTTATTATTACTTCTCCTAATAATTATTTTTGTGGCCTCTCGCCAATAAATCACCCTTCCTGCCTAGTCACGATAAAGTAATGTATGTACGGGTGTATATCATATGCATGTGCTCACAATTCAACTGCTGCCTCTTGTTTCTAGATTATTTTGACTTTCATATTCGCCTAACATATATTTAACATTATCAGAATTAGGTCTTCCAAGCACCATAAAAAAGTTAATGAAAATATTCAAACTGCATGATACAATTCCAAAGTGATTTTCTATATAAAATTCTAAAATTCAACTGCTATCTCTTCTTTCTAGACTATCTTGACTTTCATTTTCACCTACCATAAATTTAACATTATCAGAACTAGGTCTTCCAAGCACCATAAAAAAGTTGATGAAAATATTCAAACCGCGTGATACAATTCCAAAGTGATTTTCTATATAAAATTCTTAAATTTTCAATTATATCCTAGCCCACCATTACCTACACATGGAGAGATTACAAAGTGCCACATGACTTGACGGTTTTATCGTATATATGCATTTATAACTATATTTAGACATATTTTGATCACCACTCTCATCGTATCATTAGCAATATCTCGTCCTCTTCTTTTGATGTTTCTTTGGTTCCTATTTCTTTTCTTTTTTTTCCCAACTTTCTATGTTTCTAATTGATTAATTTTGATAGCAATGTGTTTGAGATTGATTGCTAATAGTTCTATCTTTGCACTCATGCTCTTTGGTTATATGAAGAAAGAGGCTATCAAAGAAGGGGAAAACATATCAGCTACCAATTAATCATGAGCCAAAAGGGTTTTCTTTGTTCTTGTAGTCAACTTGCCCATCCATCCTCATATGAATTAGGATCGGGATGTCTTACTTTTTACCATTTCCCTGTTTAAGAGATGCCAAAACTTAAATTATAAATTCAACAATTGAAAAAGCAAACAAAAACTTTTAATAACTAGCATAAGAGGCACACATATCACTTGCGTTTTGAGAGAAAGAAATGAAAATACGGAGCTAGATAGAGAGGATGTGAAATTTTGTCACCTAATTATCGAGTGAGTTAGATATTGTGATTAGTACTTTAGAAGAAAGTAGATCTATGTCAATCTACTATATATATTTATATATCGCCATAATTAATAAGAACCTTGGCTATGGATTTTTTTATGGAATTTCATCATGAAATTCCATAAAAAATTTGAAGAGTATTCAAGAGGTTGCTTTTTTCGTGAATTACACATTGAAACAATTTGAGAGTGTTGAAGCTCATAAATCTTGTAATAAGTTTTATGAATTCCTTTGTGAAATTGAAATGTCATTTCAACAGGTATTGTGGGGGTTAAACACACTAAATATTTGTTAAGTGTAATTCAAGACTAGAAAACTCTGAAATGTTTAAATTATCTAAATGTGATTGTAATATCCATTATATTATTTGATTAATACTAGAATTATATGCTACTCTCCCCATGAATATTAATCATATTGATCAAATCACGTAAATCTAACATATGAATTATTATTTTTATTACATTTATTTAATTATTACTTTTCCTAATAATTATTTTTGTCACCTCTCGCCAATAAATCACCCTTCCTCCCTCGTCACGGCAAAGTAATGCATGTACGGGTGCATATCATATGCACGTGCTCACAACTCAACTGTTGCCTCTTGTTTCTTGATTATCTTGACTTCCATATTCGCCTAACATATATTTAACATTATCAAAACTAGGTCTTCCAAGCACCATAAAAATGTTGATGAAAATATTCAAATCGTGTGATACAATTCCAAAGTGATTTTCCATATAAAATTCTAAAATTTTCAATTATATCATAGCCCACCGTTACCTACACGTGGAGAGATTACAAAGCGCCACATGACCTGATGGTTTTATTGTATATATGCATTTATAACTATATTTAGATTTTGATCACCACTCTCATCGTATCACTAGCAATCTCTCGTCCTCTTTTTTGGATGTTTCTTTGGTTCCTTCTTTTTTTTCCCAACTTTTTATGTTTCTAGTTGATTAATTTCAATAGCAATGTGTTTGGGATTGATTGCTATAGTTCTATCTTTGCACTCATGTTCTTTGATTATATGAAGAAAGAGGCTATCAAAAAAGGGGAAAACATATCAGTTACCAATTAATCATGAGCCAAAAGGGTTTTCTTTGTTCCTGTAGTCAACTTGCACATCCTTCCTCGTATGAATTAGGATCGGGATGTCTTACTTTTTACCATTTCCCTGTTTAAGATTAAAATGCCAAAACTTAAATTATAAATTCAATAATTGAAAGAGCAAACAAAAACTTTTAATAACTGGCATAAGAGGCACACATATTACTTGCGTGTTGAGAGAAAGAAATGAAAAATATGGAGCTAGATAGAGAGGATGTGAAATTTTGTCACCTAATTATTGAGTGAGTTAGATATTGTGACCAATACTTTAGAATAAAGTAGGTCTATGTCAATCTACTCTATATATTTATATATCGCCAAAATTAATAAGAACCTTGGCAATAGATTTTTTATGGAATTTCATCATGAAATTCAATAAGTGAAAAAAATGCAAAATGGAGAGACAGAACAATTAATAAATAAAAAATGACAGTTCAACAAAATTTCTATGTTATCGTTTGTATAGAATAAAAAGATTATTTATCAACGATATTTTAACCGATGTCATGGGCAAATTAAACATGATAGACGATACACACGCTTATTTATCTTTTAATGAAATTATTATCCGTAGGTAGAGAGCAAGGATTTTCAAAACTTCTTTTCACATTCAAGAAAACTAGCTGCATTAGCTATCACAAACTCACATTTTCATGCCTGACTCATTTTGACATAGCCTATTATTAGCATTTTCAGGAAACAAAAATATAATCAACGTTCTTATATATATAATCAACGTTAATATTACATCAAAGGGATAGAAAGTCGCCGTAATAAATCTGCATTTACTGCTATTTGCGCCTAGTGCGACCAAACTTTTGACCGATTGAAATTGCCGGTGATGGTCAACTAGTTAGCTGGCAACCATTAATTGATCCGACAAAGGAGGAAAGAGTTAACTTACCACAGCAAGTTACCTCATTTAAATTATATGACACAATAAAGTTTGTGAATGTGTCGTTAACTTCAAAACAATGTAGCTCCTAAACGACTTGAGGAGGGTAAGATGTCCAATTACTCAAAAGGGAATTTCTTCTGTAGGCCTTAACAACCAAACCCACCATTCTTTTGGATCCTCTGTTCATACGATCTTGCTTCATGTTCGAGAAAAGGCCTTGGAAGCCCATGGGCCTCATTGATAGAAGCACTCAATTTCCGACTCGTATGTACATTACTTTGTTAGACTATTAATCAGATCATAACAATCTGATTCCATTTCAAGAGTCTTCCTTTCGGGAGCTAAAATACTCTAGGATTTCAATCAAGGTTTCAATCGACTCCCAACTATCAATTATATAGGAACACAAAACTCTTGGAAGTTATACGATCGAAATGTGGATAGAGATTCAATTATGTTTGGCTTACCATATTCGGATAAGATTAAATCCCTTTGAAGAAATTGTTCGAGGACCAACCTAGGTCGAGGAGCCTTAGAATGTGCCGTGCCATGCTACAAGAGCACGATGCTGCTTTTCTACCGAGCTTCATCATGAAACTCAGGATCCTGAGCTGTTTGGCCTTATGCAAAGGTCTTTCGCTTCATGGATCACGAGGTTTCATGTTTTACTTACGATTTGACTCTTGCTCAGGTAGGACCCTTTTCGATGTCTCATCTGTGGTTCTTTTCAATTCGTGGAGTGGTGTCGAGCTTGTCGTTTTTCTTTTTGGTGAAATATCAGCTAATGGACGTGACATTTTTTGTTTATTATCGCCGGTTTCAAAGGATTTTGTTGACTAATAATATCAAGAAATAATTAAAAAAATGAGGAACGATGCAATCATCAACTAATAAATACGGAGACCCCAATGTCTATGCGTTCGATTTGTCGCCATTCCGTCGTGGGAGTAAACTATTAAAAGCTAAAACTTTGACCAGATATAAAAATAAAAAAATAAGTAGCAATTCAGCCCTGCATTTGAGGCTCTCTCTTTGACTGATGGGCATATTAAACTCTTGATAATTGCGGAGCACAGTGTCTGCTAATCGGAGTACAAGACCGATAAGTTGGTTACTAGATACTATGCAAAGCACCGATTAACCTAACAGGAACACTAGAGTGTTTGGCCATCTCACCGCAAATGTGAGATGCTATTATACCTATTTATCCATTGATAGTTATTTTTGAAGAAGTGACGGAGAATCTACTTTCCTCTGCTATGACCCCCCAAGTTCTCAAGCAAATATTTTCTTCCCCATCTAAGAGGGAATATCTCTAAAATTTTACATCTTAAAGTTGAAATGAAATTTTTTAAGGACATGCTTAAGTTCATATAAGATATCACTAGAAAATATGAGAAACTTTTCACTGATTTCTATGAGTTAATCCATGCCAATATCCTCAGCCACCTGTGGAGATGATGTCTTAGAATTTTGCATATATCAAATGGGAAATTTGCGTCTCCATGTTTATTATCACTTATAGAGGTTTTCTAAGAGCAGTATATGTCGTTTTCTATTTTAGGATCTATGGTCTTAGTGTAGAGTTGTCTATACAACCAACAAATTTAATAGGTTCAACTGAATGGACAACAATGATTCATGCCGTGTGCTGTGGTGCCTAACCACTTCATAATGTAGCTGTTTTTGTTGATGGGGAAGTGACAAGATCCTCAACAAACATTTAGCGGCATGGATTATATGTCGGGAGTCGGGCATAAATGGTGAAAGTTATCCTTCGTACTTAGCTCGTGCAACTTAAATGCATTCAATGCATTAGATGTCGCGTGCTCCACATGGAACTTACTAGATTTGAAAGTACACATACATTTAAACATACATGAATCAAACACAGTAAGAATCATTCCTAGAACTAAAACACTATAAAATATTATGATGGTACTCCTACAATTTCGAGGCTATAGTTATAAGGTTAATAGGCTGAAACCACTTAACTGTAATGATCATTTCAATTGGGGATAAAGAGTTCTAAACTTTGTCCAACGTGTAATGTAGTCTTTAAACTTTGGTTCATAGACTTTTAGCATATACTTAGTTTAATCATTCAATTATATGAAAATATTCAACTTTTTCCTTCAATTGATTCAAGTTCAGGGACAATATTAAATAGTTTCATATAATTAAGGAACTTAATTGAATTAAAAGTTCATTGCTTATATTGCATACTGGGCTACAATTCAGAGATCACGTTGAACAAATAAAAGTTTATGTATCATATTGAACGTTGAGCTAAAATTTAAAAATAATTTGTATGAGGGGGTCACTTTTATTTTGTGAAATACTAATGAGAATTTCATGTGACGATTGATAGAGACTGCTAGTGGCGTTTGACAACATTGGGTGGTGTGCCACCTCAGCTTCCACTCTGGTGCTTTCTTCTCTTGGCGAAAATCATGAACTAACATCGATTGCAATTACGAAAGAGCCAATTTCTAAATTCAATCGATGTGTTGGAATTACGGGAAAAGGGGTCTTGTCACGGACCCCGCCAATCGAAGCTCCATGCTTGAAGAGTGTCCAAGACACGAAAGGTCCCCAAGCTGTCCCTTCTTAATTAAAGGCTGACATTGCCTAGATAGAACTCTCACTTCCCCCGAGCGGTCAACGCTAATGCTGGCTTTAACCTCGTTTGCTTGCAAGTGAAGAAGACAGAAGCTTCAGTGACAGTGGATGGACACTTACTGATCTGAATTTTCTGATAGAGTATGGTAATGCTCTTAATAAATGTTAACCGGGACCAGCGACACCTTGATCATGGTTAAAACATCTTTGATTGGTGGGATCACGAGAACTGTTTTTTTATAATATCCGTACTCATTAATTATATTAACATGGAATATAGTATCTCGATCATGATTAAAACATGATAGAATACTCGACAGGAAGAGTCACGTGACACTTTGATCACGATTAAAACATCTCGAGTGAAGAATCCTCTTTCACAATATCTATATCCATTAATCGTATTAATGTGGAATACAGTGTATCGATCACAATTAAAACATAAGAGATGATACTTAATATGAAGAGTCACGTTTTGTCAATTGCAACATCGAAACTTGGTTGAGATCAATGGTGTCAAACGAGGCGATGGTTGACATCTCGCAAATTAAAAATCCAGGGGGACATGCTCGTTAAGAACACGATCGGATCGCATGCACATGGAGTCTAATGGTGCGCATCGAAACCAGGGAGAGAAACAGTGGCTTTGCAGCCAAACAAAATCTCGGAAATCATGGACAGACAGATGGATCTCATTGAATACCTTCTTTTTCCCGAGAAAATATTGGCTGGGTTTTACCCTCCACGTAGGCGGTGGGTAAGACCACTCAGGAGTCGACACGTGGCTCCACGTAGGCGACGGTGTCAGACGTTCAAAAGCGCTCCTGGGGCCCACCACTCTGACGCCCCTCCATCTTCTGCGCTTCTGTCTCTCTCCTCTCTCTTCTCACTCTCTCCGAAATAAATGGCTGGTGGCTCGGCTCGGCTCGGCTCGGCTCGGCTGGCAGAAGAAAGGAGGGATCAGAAGGGTAATAAATGCGCTGCGCTCCCGCTTAAATTTTCTCTCTCCTCACTTGAATTTTTTTGGGTTTTGTCTCTCTCTTCGTCGAAGAACAGACAGAGAACGAGCTGCACTTCCTTCTCAGCGCATCCCACCCCCTCCGCCTCCGCCTCCGCCTCGCCGGTCATCTACCTCTGGCACGTCGCCTCCTCCGAGAGCCCCGCCAGTCGCAGCTGGTTCCCGACCGCCTTCTTCTCCCACTATTTCCAACGCGGAGATCGAGCATAAGGTTTGTGCTCGCGTTGATCTCTCGGCAACTTCTGGGCCTCCGTCCGATTTCCTCCCTCCGACGAACTCGTCATCAACTCCGACTCCGAGCCACCGCCGCCGCCGGAATCCGCGCGCTTTTCTGGAGGTCGAAGAAGTCTCTGGAGCCTCGCGAGACCGTCGATCTTTCCCTCGGCTATTATGCTCTGACGGCGCCGGGCGCTGAGGTATGTTCTTAGTCACGTTCGCGATGGTTCTGTTTCCGGGATGTACGGAATGAATAGGTTCGTGTTCTGTCGCGCAGGATGTCGCGGCAGCGGAGTCGAGGCCGAAGCACATATTGCCCTCGGTTGTTAATTCCATCTCTGAGGTTTCGCTGGATGATTGGGATGCGTGTGCTCTTGATGCTACTGGCCCTGAGAAGTATGATCCGTTTCTCTCGCACGGGTTCCTTTCGAGTTTGGAGGAGTCTAATTCTGCTGTGAAGGTGAGATTTCGCGTTCTAGGGGTTGAGATTGTCATTCATCAACGTAATTTTTGCGTTCTTATGAGAGGAGGATTGGATGATTGGTATTTGCTTCATTGATATTGGAGTCCTTGGCATAATTATCCCTTGGTTCCTTCGTGCATAAGCTTTCACTGATAAGTTGGTTGCACACGCGCTTGTGGGGTGTCCCCTGGCTGCTTTTACGTCCCGATGCCTTGTCGGCCCGATAGGTTTCTGTCTCTAGAGAGATGTCTCTCCTTCTAATGCTCTGACAGACGGGGAAAAAAGAAGTTCCTTTTATTTCTGGTATATGCCGCGAAGTTTCTCTTTGAATGAAGAGGGACTATTGAGTTTTGTAGAATTTGATGTCTACCTAGTGAAGTAGTTTTTTTAATGGATTGGCACCCTCTCGGTACCTTTAGGTTTTGGCTTCTCTTCCTATTGTTCCTGAATGGAGTTCTTTCAGTTTTACTATGCTGCTAAGCTGAATAGCTTCTCTTGGATACTCCGTTGATCTATTTAATTGCTTTTAGGAAACAGGATGGATGCCGCGGCACATTGGTGCTAAGGATGAATCTGGGACTGTTGTAGGTGTTGCTCCACTTTATCTGAAAAGGTTTATCCTCTTCTTTGTTCTCAGGATTAGATTTATTTTCTCTGAAACTTCAAATAGATAGTTTCTTCTATGCTCCTCGTAAATAGCTATATATTGAGCAATTTTTACAATCTTCGAGGAGCTTTATGGAGATGGTTTCACTCATTTTTCATGTTGATGTGCAGTCACTCATATGGTGAATGTCTTTGACCATTCTTGGGCGGACGCTTACTACAGTTATGGTTCAAGATACTATCCAAAGTACCAGTGTTGTGTGCCTTTTACCCCCATAACTGGTCCTCGGATTCTACTTTGTGATTCCTTATATAAGGATCAAGTTTTTGACATTGTAGTAGACACCTTAAGAAAATTTTGAAAGCTAAGGTACGTGATAACAGATGTGTGACTGTCCATAGTGAATATGATGTTACATCCATGAAATGGCCAGAATTTTATCACACTTTTCTTTCATCATTGGGCTTTTTTTTACACTCCATCAATTGTTTGGACCTTTTCCCTTGGCTGGAGTTGCAGTAGAGTTAAAATGTTTTCAGGGCTGATCTCTATATGTATGGTCTCATGGAAAACGAGAAATAACTTGGTTATTCGCCAAACAAGTGGGGAAGTTGTGGCTAGCTGCGGCTTACTTAAAGATGAAAATTCCTGAACTGTGAATCTGATGCTTCAATTTGCTGTAGTTCTGAATTTGCTTTATATCCTTGACAACAGTCCCAGGTTTCGTCAGTCCACATCACATTTTCTTCTGAGAATGAATGGCAAAACCACAAGGAAAAGGGTTTTCTACAGAGGATAGGAATGCAGTACCATTGGACCAATCGAAACTATACAAGGTGAGTGGCAAAATGAGTGCTGAAATTACGATTAGGCCCGATGTTACCGCGCCGGATACATTGACAATAACTTTTGGTTTTTCCCTAGTCACTTTCCCCTTCAGCGGTAAAACACCCCAGGAGACTCATCTCCATCCGAAGTGTATTAGTAGATTCGAAAAGGTTCGAAGGGTGATTTTACAATTTAACAAAACCTTGGGAGTACTTTTCGCCTGTTTAATGCAATGAGTCGTAGACTTTCATGATTGAGCTCCTTGTGGGCTCCAGCCAAAGCCATCTGAAGTAAAAATCATATAACATGGTGACAAACCTCTAGCAATTTGCTTATTTCTTAATGGTCAAGATAAGTATTTGATTATATATTCTTTCATAATAGGAGTAGGGAAACAAAGACACATCAAGTAAAGCATTAAGCGCAGACAAGTGCTGAAACTTTAGACTCAATGTTAATGAAAATAGGCGTATGTGATATTTCTAGGTTCTCAGTCAAAGTATTATTTGACCAAGTTTGAAATTTCATAAGACTCACTCAATTACATCATAGCTATCATACACCTTTGACCCCTTTTCTTGATTGTCAGTGAGGGTTGAAAGTATTTGGGAGTTGAATGGAGTTGTCTCTTTTTGATCTAGATAGCATGTCAAGGGGTATATGCTTCACAATGTTATCTAGGTCAAATGCAGCTTTTGTTTAAAAATATACTTGGACGTAATGCTGCTGTCAATTTTCTCCATTTGATATTGTGCATGCATCAGTTTCCTTTGCAATAGTCCTGCCAGTTAGCATATGATTGCAGCATTACTTCTCTGAATGAGTGGTGTCTTAAATTTACTTGGATTGCCAACTTTTGATCTTTTTACGTTTCTTGTGTTTATCTTGCATGCAAAAGGTACATGCTTCAAGTTTCACTGTCTGTGCCACAGTTTTGATGACTTTTTGATGGACATGAAGCGAACAAAAGGAAAAATATACGTCGGGAGTGCAAGAATGTTAGTTTTTCCAAATGTTATTTTATTTGGGAATTTCCTTTATTTTGGGAAGATACTCCCACCTAGAAATTCTTTTAAATCTTGCTCTTAGTTCTTTATTCCTTAAATATATGCTTGAAAATTTGATAAAATTTTTAGTAAATTGTGTTGATACATATGCTTGTCACGGGGAAATGAAGAAAGTAGTTATTATGGAACGATATATGTTACCGCAATCTTCACTAAATGCTCGTAGAACTTTTTACTAACACTCGAGACCGATGCTTCATGGGGATTGCATTCCCAATTTCGGATATAATGCTGACTGACCTTATGCATTTGCTGAAATTCACTCTGCTGAAGTAAAGTGTTATACCGGCGTTGAGCTTCTTGGACAACTCGGAAAACCGACTAATTGCTGAAGATGCTTCAAAGCAGTAAAATATGAACAGTTGAGTAACGAATTGGTCGTTCTTTATGATGACATGAGTTATGGGGAAGTATTATATGAACTGATCTTTACAAATGCCTATCACTGTTACGTTCTACAAATGTTTAATGCAAATATATCAGTGGCAGTGTATCAACTGTGTTTGTACCTATACTAATGGGGAAAAAAACACACACATAAACTTTCATGTAGTACTAATTTCCTTTTTGCCTGTTAAAATCAATTTTGCTAATAGCACAGACAGAATATTAAATTCCCCATTAAGTTATCAGAATTCATTGCTGGTGCACTATGGTATCTTATCAAAAATCAGTTTGCATTTTTATCTGTTGCATCTTATAGTCTCATAGTGCCAGATTTGACGTTGCATCTTTTTGGGCACACAAGCTTTTACTCATTGGATCGAACCCTTTCTGCAGATTTCTGCCCAAAACTTGACAATGAAGCGGCTTCGAGGGAATGAAATAAAGGTAATGAGTACAAATATCATGGCAAAAGTGTCTCGGGGAAGATTTTAAGCCAATCCTACCCAAAATATGTGAGGTTTAATAATTTATGTAATCCAGCCGGTTCAATTTGATATCAATGTGAATAGAGACTAGTTGGTTAACCGTACGAAGAGAAGTATAAATAAGTATATCATGTCGCAACTTCCCAGTAATACTATTAATTTGAATTTAGATGCTAGTAGCAACTTTCTGTCCACTTGGTTTGAGCTTTTAGATGAGTAGTCCTTAGATGTGATCATCCACATGTGACTCTGTTCTCTTACAACTTACTCCTAAATTAATACCTTCACTTTGTGAAACATGAAGGACTTGAGCTTCTTGGTTTTGATTGTGTGTGCAGGCTAAGCACTGGGATTCTTTCTATACGTTCTACAGGAACACCACCGATAACAAGTATGGGTCCAGTGGATCGGTTGTGTCTTTCCTTTGCAGAAAATATAATATTGTTGATTGTTTTGCCGCCTCTTGTGTATATTCAAAGGCATCTTTATTTGATATGAGAGGTTTAAGTAGATCATGTCTTGCTGCTTATGTTTATTTAGGTGGGGCAGCCCTTATTTGACAAGAGAGTTTTTTCATAACATGGGATCAAAAATGGGAGACCAAGTGTTACTGGTTGTAGCTGAAGAAGGGGATGAACTTGTTGCGGGAGCCCTTAATCTTATGGCGGAGATATATATGGGCGCCTTTGGGGCTGTCACCCAAAAGCTTATTATCCCAACTTACATTTTGAAGCTTGTTATTCCCAGGTTTGTCTCTATTTAACATGCAAAACTCCTGTGAGTTCGATATATGCTTGATATGGAAGTTCTTTCTTGGGTGCTTATTGCCTATTTAAAAAAGTGAGATTCGTTTAACCTTATGTTGACAAGGGTGAACTAATGGACTTAATTGCATGGTATGGATTTGCTAACCCATGTGTTGTACCTTGAGACTTCAGTATAGTAAAAGCGTGAACAAGATATCAAATGTAAGTGCAAGCTAAATAGAGGAAGAGATTGTCAATTTAAAGTGGCGACCGATTCTCTAAGATTATGTAAATTCTTCCCAAGTAAGAATACTAGAATGTGTGAATATACTTCAAATCATGAAGTAAATATCATTCATTTGGTTTTGGAATCTGCTTGCGTATAATTTTGTTCTTTGAAGAATTGGGGACCTATTTTGTTGTAATAAAAGGGTAGCGTTAGGTGATGATTATCCATGGGTCTATGTGAGTGTACAGCAGCTAAGATAAATGTCATTGTTCAGGCCTACTACCATGATTATCTTCCGCTCTAAATGGGGACTTTAGCTGCTGTAAAAGCATGGGCATATCTAGAAATGTCATTCCAGAAGTTGACAAAGCTTTTCTCTACATTATAATAGTCCTCATATGCTAATGAAAAATTTCCCATCAAGGAATTTGCAGTGGAGTTGCAAAAACAAAGAGGAAAGAGGAAGTGGTAGATCAACTAATATTTAGCGAAAAGCAGATTTGCTATGTGAGGATAATAGTTCTTGTGATATGGAAGCATGTGCTTGTCATGTTTGGAACAATATAACTATTTACTTTTATCTACATAACAGGCAATAGAAGCTGCTATAGAGCTTAATTTGAAAACAGTGGAGGCAGGGGCTCAGGGTGAGCACAAAATTCAGCGAGGTTATATGCCTGTACCCACTTATAGCTACCACTAACTTCTGGATGAAGAATTCAGCAAAGCCAAAGAAGAATTTGTAGTGCGCGAGGCAACTCAGGTATGTTACTAAAATGTCATCAGGCGAGAACAACTCATTTATTAATAGCACTATCATCATGTTGTGGTGAACATTCGATCCTTCTCATATGCTGCGAACGCAAGAACATTTTTCGCTTCCTATGTTTATTGTGTGGTTGGCCCAAAGTGATGCGAGTCACAAAGGAGGTAGCAAGTAGACATTGTATTCAACTGAACTATCTGTGTCGTAGATGATCACTGTTGATGCCGAACCCTTGCCTTCTTATTTTTATCTGTTCCACCGCACTTCATTCCCTAATGCATTTTAGCAAAGTAGATATAAGGAAGGTCCCAACAGTGAAGTTGGACAATGTTTTAGGACTTAGGTTTGCTTTTCTAAAAGGAGTTTCTTCTTCCTGTATAGCGGATAACTCCATTGCGCCACTATATTTGATATCACCTCTAACTCTTAGTTAAAAGAAAAGGAACATTAAACCACGTATGATCTGAAATCTCCGTCGCGTAATCGAACATTTGCCTTATCTCGTGTGTCAAACTTGTGATGAATCGATCCGCGATTCTCGACCCTTTAAAGAAGGCATACAGTAGACACATGCAGGTAGGAAGTCCATGCCTGTATGGTTGTGGTATGTACATCTTGATGAAGGAAAGATCTATCCATTTCTAATGTACAGATCTGTTAGTCGACCATTTCATTCTAGTAAAAGAGTCGCTATAAGAAACAATGCTTGTGGGTTTTGCGATCTGGCCGCCTTGGTGTGATGTCGATATGGAGACCCTCCCTACTTGATCTCGAAGCTCCTGATGATCTTAAAGAGGCATAACATCATCGGTGCATGACATCATCAAGTGAAAACATATATCATCAAATCGTCGCCCAGGCCTCCAAAGTTCTCCAATTGCGGAAGGCTGACGATCGGCCATTTCTTCACTTGGATTGTTCTCTACTTGACTTGTTAAAAATAAGGTTTGCCCCATACATGGGTGCCTCCAACGGAAAAAATTGATGCCAACAAAGGATCGCAATTGCTAATGTAAAGTTTCCAAATAAGATAAAAATAAATGGATTGTATACTTAAGTTGCATTTATTTTGCTAAAGATAAATGATCATAAAATACTTTCTTAATAGTAATTTTTTTATTAATTAGTAGATAATTTTTATAATTATTCATTATAATTTATATTTAAATATTTTTGTGAATAATAAAAATATTTTTATTTATTTATTTTTATAAATGATACAAAAAATATATATTTCAAGCTTCCTGAACAAATGAGTTGTAGTATTACATTGTATCATAGCCCTCGAAAAGATTGGCGCGATACAACAGAATGGATAGATTAACTACATAGTTTCTTTGAGAAAAAAAAAAAGAGGAATCATTCAATGATACATAATTTTGCTATCATGATATTACGAAATTTTGCATTCATAATATTACAACCTTTTCAAAATTTTAAATAAGATATGGAAAATGATGCAAATTGGGCTTACAATTTCGAGGTAACACCTTTGATTCAGTCATTGAAGACGATAAAAGTTAAAAAAAACATGAGCATCACTTTAATCAAAACTCAGAAGCTTATATTTCAGAATAATAGGTCTGTACTCCGAAGCGGATAATGCACTTCACCAGCAAAACATGGTATACAATCCTCCATCCAAAGCATGTCACTGCGAGCAAAAATTGTAACCTATCCCCACCCCGCCCCCGCCCCGCCCCCCCCCCAACCCTACCGAAAAGAAAACAAAAAAATTAACAAACCAATCCTTCCGATGAAAGGAACTAATGAAGCTCCGGATGACAGTCGGATGGGCAGGCTCCGATATTAATCGCGTAATTTTTATACATGACCACCTAATACTCATTCTCACCTCTATGAAGAGCGACATGTGATTCAATTTAAATACTCAAACCACCAGGAGCAAAGACACCCATCCAACAAGAATGCCTTGAGAGTCATTATCCATCATGATCTTCAAACATCTAGTATCCGTAAGTCGAACCTGACTGTCGGGGTGCAGGCGGTAATAGATTCGGTGTACGCCCGCCACCGGGATTTGATGCCGAGCTGACATCACCATTTTGAGCAGGGTCACTGTTCCGCCGACTGTGGCTCGTCCCAAACCGAGATGAATCAGTGTGTCCATTGGAGGCCGCATCGAATGCACTCCTCCAGTCATCACCAGATGAGGGTCCATTACTTCTTGGGCTTTCGCGCAATATAAGATATGGATAACATCGCACTGAGGTAGATTTTTCTTCCTTCTTTTTTCAATTACCAGGAAATAAGTGCAATATAGGAAGCACTTTGCGAGTCAAGTCTCCGATAGTAAATCGAGAATCAATCAAGAGGCCTTCTATGAAAACATCTCAAAGAGGAAGAGGAAGAGGTTCACGTCACAAAGTACTAAAGGATCATGGGAAGGATTCTACCAGCCAATGGTTTCCAAAATCACAAATTCGCTTTTCCAAGATAAATACATGAAAATTCAGATTCAAGAAACCTAATTTAAACTGCACTTTAGTCCGCAGCTAGCGTTTTCTCAGTTCCCAATTTGAATTTTGATGAAAATTGCAAAAGCTTACCTTTTCTAAAATCACAACACCATTCTTCCACATACAGAGAAATTATTAGATTCGAGAAATTTTCGCCATTTAAATCACAATAAAGACCGTATCCTTTTCCATTCCCAATTTGAAGTTTCATGCTGATTGGAGAGGCTTACCGGTCGTGATTTCTAACATCACAATTCCGCATTTCCAGAAACATAAGATTTGAGAAACTTTCAGCATTTAAACCACTTGAGACCGCAGTTGGAGATTAAATTTGAAGCACCGGGCACACCATTTTATCACTATAAACCAGGGAAGAAAAAAAAGAACTTCTCCCAAAGGGTAAGCTCCATTAAACTTTACAAAGATAAGCAACAGCCAAAGGCATACTAGCAGAGAGAAATCAATTTGGAAACAGAAAGTCCTTTAAGAAATTAGTTTTCTTAACCCTTCGACACAACTTATAAGAATTATACCGCCATGGCACACAAGTCCTACTCCATAAGCTGTTCAGATTTTAAAGATGCACCGCACATTTAACTAAAACCGCACTAGCTATTACTCGCAGGATCTGCTATCGACCAGCTAGAGGCAGCAGATGCTCGATTATTGTGAATGCTGAGTTGTCTTGTGAGTTTCGACGGGAGGGAGGCCTGTTTTCGGCATTTTTCCCTCTTACGTTTTACATTCTAATCCTCTAGAAGCAGTTCTTCAATTCTTGCTGTGCTTTGAGCACTACAATCCAATGTAAACAAGAAAGGATGACTAATCTTTCAAGAATAAACCTTCATTAATGATATAGAATAGTGTAAAAAAGGTTACATATGAAGCATATTAGTGCTGTAGAATTGGAAACTGTAGCTACAAAACAGAACACAATAGATATGTGGTCAATGCAATATTCTAATATATGTTTTCATTATAGGGAACCATTTCCAACAACATATGGTCAGATGCAATAGATGCTACTTGCAGTGGTCTTAACAAACCACCACTCCGAAAAGGAATGCTTCGAATACCTTGCATTTGCACCATGTAGTAAGGAACACGAGCATACTATGAAAAATTCAAAAGAAAAAAAAATCGATTCACCAAAAACAGAAACAATCAATGTGATCTTCAAGCTAACTCGATCGAACCGTATAATTGATTGAGCATGTCCTCTTTGGCTTTCTCTACTTGGCAAAGTACCACGGCCTGCTCAGGGACATAAGAAGCTAGTGAAATAAAAAGCAATGCCACCGTCTCAGCAAACATAAGAACAACAGCACCAAGTAAAGAAAACTGACTTTTGGAACGTTAGCACCAAGGCTGTTGAGAACTGCTTCGACATAACCACGAACTTCTTGGGACATCCACCGAAGTTCTATCTTCAAAGAACTCCTATAGGAACACTGGACAGTTGGAAGAGTGTAAAGTGAAACAGATGGATCTTGCTTGCAGTCGCTAAAGATAAAACAAACCCATTGATTTTCTATCTCCCTTTAGGGGTTGATGGTTGTTTCTTTTTTCCCCCTTGCGGAAGAAGGGAAAGGAAGGGAATTTGTTACCAAATTAGATGACTCACCAGAGAACCACTGGAGAGGCTTTGCCGGAGGGGGAGCCCAGATTCTCCCTTCATTTGACCTCCAGTAGAAGGCAGGACAACATTTCTTAATTTGTTCAACCACTCAACCTTCTCTGCCATAGTCTCAGCCTTCAATACCACCGCACCGTGAGCTACAACATGGAAGCAGGACATCCAATTGGCAGTTTGAAGGGATAGTCAAAATCCTAAAGATAAAAGACATAATGTATGAAAAGAACAAGTACCTTTCAGTAATGTCTTGTAAGGAACCTTGCTAGTTATCTTGAAGACAAGACCAGGTCCTTTTCCAGAGTCTGGACCATTTGATTTTTTATCCTTGGAACTTTTTGGTGGGGGTTCATCATCATCAGAGATTTCTTCGAGGTTACATTCCTGATGAATTCATCCAACGGTTGCACAACCAACATACAGAAACAAACAAAAAGCTAAGTACAACTTCCAGTAGCTTGACTGGGGTCAACTGTATTACAAATGTGAACTTTTATACTCTCACGATGAGAATCCGATGGACAGCAATAAATGACAAGAAGTAAACACAAGAATAAGGGATGGCCACTCAGCAAATGAAAGGGACAACGGATGGTTTTGCAGAGTATTTGATAATTTGAAGGGATGACTGGTAAGCATAAGCACAGGCCAACAGATACATGCTTTCTTCAATAACTAGTCTAATGGATACATGCTGCTATACCTATGGAAAAAAAGAAAAAGGCAGATACATGCTGTCATTCTTTCCAACATATTCTCCAGATGACAGAGCTTAACAATATTGTGCAGCGATTCAAGTCAGAAACAAAAAAAAAAGAAAAAGGAAATGAACCTGTTTTAGATGCACCCAAATTGAAATGATATGGAGGTAAAATAGTGTTAGTTGATTGGCCAAAGTGCATTTGTCTTATAATAAAAAAAAAAAGTACACTTGTCTTATTTACACTTTGAATAGCTGCATCCAAGTAATCTGCTTCAGGTGCACTGGTGTGAAGAATTTCAATTGGATACTGCCTTACTGCATATCTAAATATCAGGGTGGAGTGAAAAAAATCACTGAACTTCTCTGCATGTAGTTTGGCACTTGAAATAAGCAACTTCATATCAGGCCTAAAGTGAGCAATATCCTATAAGGTGACAACCATAGAGATATTTTTCGGGAAGTCTATATTTACATGTGACGTGCAATAACACATTCCAAAAATATGCATGGCCATTGTCTATCCACAATCCTACTCTCCAATACAAACCTTGCAAATACTCAAAAAATTGTTTCTTAGCATGATCATATTCTGGTAGATAATAACCATATGCATATGTCCACTTGAGCACTCACCTACACTCAACTATCTGCAAACATCAAAGGAGCCCAATTTAGTTTCACGAAGGTGTCGGGATAATAAATCAAAAACACTCCATCGATTTTAACATATATAACAGCTGTATTTACATTTCAAACTGAAAATCACATAAATCATATTTAAGTTGAATTAAGTAATAAAACCTGTTGCCAGGCCTCTATGATGAACTTCAACTGTGACTCCGGCTGGCATTGTGTGTCACTAAGCTTATCGAGCTGACAAGAAGAAAAGACAAAACCTTATTTAATCAATAGCAAAGGGTCAGGAAGCATCAGCAGCACAACATAAGTAAACCACATAAATAGAAAAGCCATGCATCTTGCTTCCTATCACAAGAAAACAAAGATCAATCTGTTAATTTAACATCACAAGCAGTTTATCGCAACTCAACCTGCCCAGTTGCCACTTAGCATCAACACATTTACCCAGTATAGATTCTTCAGACACAACTGCAATCCTTAGTGTACTCAATATCCATGACTGTCAGACTAAAATGTTAGCCCAAGTACAGAGAGGCAAACACATACAGAAACAAAGATCTTCCTGGTCTTGTAGCACTCCTTACACTTGGCCAATGCCTCTGCAACAAACCGTGGCCCAAGAGCTGAACCTCTAATTCCAACTGAAAGTGGTAGAGATATCTCTCTAGAGACAGAAACCTATCGGGCCGACAAGCTGTCGGACGTAAAAGCATCAGGGACACCCCACAAGCAGCAGTGTGCAACCAACTTATCAGTGAAAGCTTATGCACGAAGGAACCAAGGGATAATTATGCCAAGGACTCCAATATCAATGAAGCAAATACCAATCATCCAATCCTCCTCTCATAAGAACGCAAAAATTACGTTGATGAACGACAATCTCAACCCCTAGAACGCGAAATCTCACCTTCACAAAGAGAATTGGACTCCTCCAAACTCGAAAGGAACCCGTGCGAGAGAAACGGATCATACTTCTCAGGGCCAGTAGCATCAAGAGCACACGCATCCCAATCATCCGGCGAAACCTCGGAGATGGAATTAACAACCGAGGGCAATATGTGCTTCGGCCTCGACTCCGCTGCCGCGACATCCTGCGCGACAGAACACGAACCTATTCATTCCGTACATCCCGGAAACAGAACCATCGCGAACGTGACTAAGAACATACCTTGGCGCCCGGCGCCGTCAGAGCATAATAGCCGAGGGAAAGATCGACGGTCTCGCGAGGCTCCAGAGACTTCTTCGACCTCCAGAAAAGCGCGCGGATTCCAGCGGCGGCGGTGGCTCGGAGTCGGAGTTGATGACGAGTTCGTCGGAGGGAGGAAATCGGACGGAGGCCCAGAAGTTGCCGAGAGATCAACGCGAGCACAAACCTTATGCTCGATCTCCGCGTTGGAAACAGTGGGAGGCGAAGGCGGTCGGGAACCAGCTGCGACTGGCGGGGCTCTCGGAGGAGGCGACGTGCCAGAGGTAGATGACCGGCGAGGCGGAGGCGGAGGCGGAGGGGGTGGGATGCGCTGAGAAGGAAGTGCAGCTCGTTCTCTGTCTGTTCTTCGACGAAGAGAGAGACAAAACCCAAAAAAATTCAAGTGAGGAGAGAGAAAATTTAAGCGGGAGCGCAGCGCATTTATTACCCTTCTGATCCCTCCTTTCTTCTGCCAGCCGAGCCGAGCCGAGCCGAGCCACCAGCCATTTATTTCGGAGAGAGTGAGAAGAGAGAGGAGAGAGACAGAAGCGCAGAAGATGGAGGGGCGTCAGAGTGGTGGGCCCCAGGAGCGCTTTTGAACGTCTGACGCAGTCGCCTACGTGGAGCCACGTGTCGACTTCTGAGTGGTCTTACCCACCGCCTACGTGGAGGGTAAAACCCAGCCAATATTTTCTCTCTTTTTCCCCACAGAGTGATGATTTAGTCGACTTTTTTTATTGACCTTTTGGACAAATTCTATTTGGGTCAAACGTATGACGTCGTGTGTATAAATTTCAGTATTTCAACAGTGATTAGGGTGATTGATGGATTGCGATTGGCAGATAGAATTCAAGGGGGCAATAATTCTCTTAGATATAAAAATTAAAAGGGAAAAAATGGAATTTGGATTATTGTAGAATTTGTCATTCGGCCACTCGTGGTAAGCAAGGTTTTTATGCACGTAATCTCTGATTTTGTCATGAGCTAATCGCATCTTCGAGGATCCGTGACATGGGGAGGAGGCCGGATTTGGTGAACTAAGATTAGATTCAACGACTCCCATTGGCGGGACGTCGATGGATATGTCATGGTAACTATCAAAGGTTGACCAAATCATTTTCAAGTCTACCGACTCAAATCTTGTGCATGTTTCACCATGTTTTGTTGTAGATTAGCTTTGCATGACATGCCATGTGGAGATCACTTTTACACGGAAATCATTACCGAGCTAGCTCTTCTTTCCCCCTTATAACAAGCCTATCCGAATCTTCAGCTTCACTAAATCTGGACGATTTATGCAGTGGTACCGTTCGCGTGGATGCTGAACAGCCTGTAGAGTTCTTCCCTGGTTTTATTCTTACTAACTCATAGACAAGATGAATGTTGCGCCCATTAAGTACTAGAGATCTCGGGCTTTTTAAATCCTAATTTTTCATATCCTATGTTTGGTTTCTGTTTAAGATAGAATACAATTGAATATTACAAAATATAGCCCAGATCCAAATATCCTATGAAAAAAAATGGGATAAAAGTAGATATGATGTATTGTATTTATGGTATAAAAGTCATTTTTCTTGAATAAAAAAATATTAAATTAAAAACAAAATAATAATTAAATATAAAAGAATATCTGGATTCCAATATATTAAAGAAAATCCGAAATAATAAAAAAGTAATGGACAATTTTTAATTATTCCTATATTTATATATTTGAATTTCTTTCTGTTCAAGAATATATATTATGTAGATATATATATATATATATATATATATACATACATATTTAGAATCTATATTTATTATATAGTTTATTCTTTAATAATTTTTTTATTAAGAAATGATGGAAGGGAATCAAAAAGAAATAAAACAGAGGGAAAATAATTATAAAAAAAAAAAGTAAATAAAAGTGAAGTGTAAAAACCCTAATTTTATATGAACAAATTTAAACTTAAAACGGATCTTCCTAATTCTATTTTTATCTTCTCCTTTGTATCTCTGATTCATGTTGAAACTTCACGATTCCTCCGTAGCTCTTTGGTTCAAGTCAAAAGTCCACAAAAGTGGCAAAAGAGTCAAAACCCATTTTTTGTAGTTTTATGATTCATGTTGAAGTTTTCACAAAAGTGGTGAGACAATCAATGCACTGTACTTTTTGGAATTGCAAAGGTAGATAACCACAACTTCTCTCTTTTACTAAATTTGACATTATGACTGATCTACCTCATTAATGTTACCTATCTTGTTTACATTTCTTGACATAATCAAATCTATTACTCTGAAATGCTATAATGAGTTCATTTTCCATTTAAGATGTAATTTCTTATCATCTTCAATTGTATATTTATACGTTCATTTCCATTAATGTGCGGTTTATACTGATTTACCAAATAGTATATATGATATAACAAAATACTCTACATTTGATATCATATCTCATTTAATCATATTTTGCTATTCATATCAAACAATAGATATGATAGGATATGAAAAAATCTGTACTACGATTTACCAAATAATGAATATGATATGGTAAAATCCTTATATTTCATATTTTATCACATCCAGTCTTATCATTACTAAAAATTTAGATAACTAAACGTGAAGTGAAAGGGACTCTGCGTCGATATTTGAGGATCCCATTTTTAGTAGGTTCTATCTTCACTTTTGTCTCATTTATTCGTGGAATCAAGATCACACCAAGGCCGGTGGAGATCACAGGACCAGCAACATCGCATCCATTTATGAACCTCTTTTTCCCTCACCTAACAAAAAAAAAAAAAGATTCATGGGCCACCAAATTCAGGAAGAAAATAAAAATAAAAAAGCATCTCTGCAACTTAGACCTTCAATGAGGCAAGTCAAATTAGTAAGTAAAACATCAAGCTTCTCTAATCTCTCTAAATCAATCCATCTGCCACTCAATCATATACAGAGTGATTCGGTAGAGAATCCACCAGAAGAAAAGGAAAAAAACAAAAAAAGGAAAACCCTCATTCAAAATGAATTTACCTACTTTGGTAGCTGGTTTCAGATAGGAAGAAAACCTGCCCTCGTTTTGTAATCATCCATTACACCCACATGTTCATACCTCCCTCCCTCCCTCCCTCTCTCTCTCATATCAATGAAGTTCATGCATGCACGGTTGGCTCATGACTTATGTATTTTATTGGCTGGCACAGCGTGCACGCCCGTTTAGGCAGGAGAAAGAATATGCAGAGAGAGAGAGAGAGAGAGCGAGATGAGTTTATTTAAAGAGAATGATTGAAGTCCTTAGTTTATTCGAGTCATTCCAGGTAATAGATACAGAAGGGTTTTTGCTCATGCTAAGTTATACAGGTGCGCGGCCTACGTACACTGCACCATAAGTGTTGTGCGGTGCCCTTGAGCTACGGTTGAGAAATGTCAAAAGCAGACTAACTCTTGTTTGTCATGACCTGTTTGATTCGATTGATAAGCTAGTGTTAGGAAAAATCCATATCGAGCATCTGCTGCGTGAGTCACATTTTTGTTTCGATTTTAGCCTTGTGAAGGGAGTCAAGTCATCACAAATTTTGTACGAGAGAGAGAGAGAGTGGTTGCATTAGTGTCTGGCCACAAAAAAAAAAAAATAGAAACTACATGGACGACATCCATATATATTCATGAATTACGATGCAACACAACTACTAGAATTGTTTGATGGCACAATGCCCAATCTTCCAATCACTTTGCATAACTATTCCAATATTATATATACTAAGCTCCAAACTTCAACGCTTAAATGTCATCAAGTCAATGCCGACCTCTTATCCTCAAGCCTAACCTTCTAAATTTTATCGAAATAATTCATCAAGTAGAGAGAGAGAGAGAGAGAGTTGTATGTAGTGGAGGCATTGTCTAGACCACACTAAACCCTACAAAATACCCAAAGTTTTTGAATAATTAATTTACCGTGATCGATTCTGTTTACCGCGTAACTCATTAGTTTTAAAAAATATTTCTTCCTTTATTTGAGATGCGATTATGGGGGATGGCTAAGAAAGCAACAGGACTGAGGTTGGGTTGGGTAGGACCAAGCTGTGCCCAAATTGCAGAGAAGTGTAGCAACTCAGCAACTCATTAAAAGCGCCCCCTCCCCAATCTCTCCCTCTACTTGCACTCCAACAATACCACTCCTATTATTGAGCCATCAATATCTTCCCCCATCTCTCTCTCTCCCCGAGTGTAATATAAACCTTCCAAAAAGGCACAAGCAGACAATTTCTCTTCCTTTCTATGTACTCTCCCTCTGAGAACTGAGAAAGAAAGCAGCATCTCTCTCTCTCTCTCTCTCTCTCTCTCCCTTGTGAGGCTGCAATGGCAGTCCAAAGCACAGCCCTCCTCCTCTTTTTGTCTCTTCTCTTATTCTCACCGGTCATTATCTTCACACTTGCCGCTGCATTGCCAAGAGAGCAAGAGACGGACAGGGTCTCAGCGCTCCCGGGTCAGCCCCCGGTGGCATTCTCCCAATTCTCCGGGTACGTCACGGTGAACAAGCAAGAGGGTCGGGCTCTGTTCTATTGGTTGACCGAGGCCACCTCGTCTCCCGAGAAGAAGCCGCTCCTTCTCTGGCTCAATGGAGGTCAGTTCTTTCGCCATACATAGCAATTGATCTTGGTGTTTTATGTTCGCTATGAACTCGAACCGTAGCTTCTAATCTCAAATGTTCTTTCGCGAGTCAAAGCAATGAATTCCTGCTCTGCTGAATACGAGCACAATCATACCAAAAAATTCACTGTAGCACCTTCCTCCTCTTTTTGTCCGGATTCCAGTTTCCAAGAAAAATTCAGTGGTCTCCATCCATGTACTTTTAATGTCTTGCTTTATCTTTTTGGTTTTGTGAAAGGATTTTGATTACTCCAACGTGACATTGAACATAAGCAGACAGCTATGGTCGATCCCCTCCATAAATATGCAACCCTATTCACAGTTCATCCCAACTGTACCGCCTCATCCTCAGCACGTGTCACCACCCTCACGTGCCTCTCTCTCTCTCTACCTTGCGTATTATATTTTGGCTTTTAGCTTAGAAAGTTACCAACTTTATAACAAAAAGGAATAGTTAATAGTTATTACCGCGTTCTTCACATAAGGGCCCCAAGAAACATAGGCCCACGTAAGCTTTTCGTTTCACTACACGTGCAATCTTTTGCTTCCTAACCCCTCCACTGTAAGAAAGAATGACCCATCGGTACAACGATAAAAGAAGCTACGAAAATCTGATGATCTTGTCTCCATCAGGGAAAGCAAGAACCACATGCGTCCTCATATGTACAAAAGCAGGGTAAGTAAGTAACATTGATAAAAGAAAAGAAATTTGCCAAGGCCCAAGAAACAGAAAATCAAAGAGAGAACAATAGAAGAACCCACAGGGGTCCTCGTGACCACTCACTGTCTATCTTTTTAGGGTTTTATTCCTTCCACGACTGATGTTTATTCCCCCAAAAGCTAATGAAAAGCCTGCCCGAAAGTTTTTTCGTCCCTTTCTCGAGAGCTATCGGTTGTAAGGAAGAAGCAGACATCATATGAACCAAAAAAAACTCAACCGAAAACAACCTTCAAAAAGAGGAGAAAAAAAAAAGGAAGAGTAGGAAAGGAAAAAGCCCACCTTTTCACAGTGTCTGGGCGACCATGCCATGTAAAATTTTTTCCCAAGTTGTCGCTTCCAATGGATGATACCCAATGTTTCTGTACCTCCAAAGGCATGCGCATTCGGAGCAAATGATGGCCAGTTTGGACATAGGGCCCCGTCAAAGATTAAGATGCATTTTCCAAAATGGTTGAAGAGAATAAAAGAGGCTGCTAAATGAGTTTTAAGCAAAAACAAAATGTCATTGTCCTTGTCCTTCAATAGCAGAAGCCGACATTTCATAGAGAAATAAAATACGTTCCGGAAATTTGGTTTGTATGAGCTTTGGTAGGTGTTGCATGACAGATTGACATTAACGAAGATGGGCGGACATTGAATACTGTTTATCCTGAAAGGGATGGGTCTTGGTGTTTTTCCGTAGTCGTCGTATTCAAACTTAGAGGCGTTCTTTTTTAGGCTAAAACTACTGTGGGGAGCCGTCGTGGTTGGTCCCTAATCATTTATGGCAGTTGATTTTTACTGTATGGTTTTTGAATTCGGTTCGTGACGGCTGAGGACGACTCCAAATTTCGCCGGAAGGAGATCTTGACGTGAACTAGCGACAAGCTCTGATTAATTATATCGCCCGTGTTGGAGCTCATCTCTATGCAGGGGCTGTGCTCTTTCTGTCAACGCATTGCCTTGGAAATTGTTTCAAAAGTTATGGATTATGATTATGTAACATTGATTAAAGTACTCAATTAGCTTGCATAAAGTTGGGAGCCATTCTTGGCTGCTTATGCTTGCATCTAGACAAGCAATGACTTCATGGACTGTGAATCTAGTAGGGCTTCCTCGGTTACCGATTATATCGACCCAATTCGTCTCTCATCGTTATCATGAAATGGCTATATTTTACTTCAAGAAACATGTAGAATTGTATTCTAGGAGTGGTGCTTTGTGTTATACTACTAAATTCATTAGTTTTTGTGTACCGGGGGCTATTTCTTTCTTTTGTCTCTTTAACATAATATTTTTGGTGGGTCCTTTAGTAAGAAATCCAACCTCTCTTTTCTATGCATCGAACAACGACCAAACCTAGATGTAGAACCGTAGAGACAGCTGATAGCATCGAAGCCTAGGTTGGCGTAGGGATTAAGGTTTTGGTACTGGAGCTTGCAGTCCCTTCACGGATTTTCAGCCTCACGGTGTGAAAAGGGGACTGGTTTGAACACCGTAGCTCGAAAGCTCCCGCACATGTATGTTGGGACTTGACTGACCTATCGAGCTGCAACAATTCACCTTTATTCACCAGGCAGAGAGACCCACCAAGGTCCATAGTTTCTGCTCCACTACAAGAATCGGACCACCTTGGGCGGTTGGTGCATGCAGTAGCAGTAGTGCATGCCCAAGCTGGTCCCCGTTCATCATTAGTCCCGTGAAAAGCATCGGAGGTTTGACATCTCAACTTCCTAATATGGTGGTGGCACGCTCACTATTGCTCCGTGTGTAGGGAATGACCTCGACTTTCCATCGACCCTCGATTGAAAAGAAGAAAAAAGAAAGCAAAGATCTAACATTGATTTAGATTACGCACGTTACGTTAGATGTTGGTAAACTTATGTGGTGCCACATGGATTCTGCACTATGATTGGTTTGATTCGATTTGTCTCCTGGAAGTTCACGGGTGAACGGGCCTTCCGTTGTCCTTATGATCTGAGATTGCAGGACCAGGTTGCTCATCTGTCGCATACGGAGCGTCCGAGGAAATCGGGCCGTTCCGGGTCAACAAGACGGGTTCGTCCCTCTACATGAACAAGTACTCGTGGAATACAGGTATGAGGTATCCTCGTGTCGCGATCTGACACTTAGGAATTTGAGAACTTTTCTTTCCAATGACATAGAAGTTAGGCCAAGGAAAAGGGTACGAGAATTATGCTTGGCCTGGCAACATTAAAAATGATATCGTAACATGATCTGCAGAGGCAAATCTTCTCTTTCTTGAATCCCCAGCTGGAGTTGGTTTCTCCTACACAAATACCAGCTCCAATCTCAAAGATTCTGGGGACAATCGAACAGGTGATCATATAAGTGTTTTAATAATCTTCATTATTAGCTCTAAACATTGGATACTAATTAAGATTCGCCAATTCTTGTGACGCAGCTGCTGATGCTCTCGTTTTTCTAACAAGATGGATGTCCAGATTCCCTCAGTACCAACATCGTGATTTTTACATTTCGGGGGAGAGCTACGCGGGTAATTAACCGATTTCTGCCTGCAGCGAGTCTCACATTTCCTTACAGCATAATTCCCCATTTCGACTGAAAACGTGACTGACATGACAGTTTAATGTTTGCTTCCTCTTCGGTTGGATTCGCGTTCAGGGCATTACGTTCCCCAGTTAGCGAAGGCGATTCATGACTACAACAAACAACATTCTAATCCCATCATTAATCTCAAAGGATTCATTGTGAGTTCCAGTAGACTCCAAAATCTCGAATCTATTTCCACAATTTGTAATGGCATCATCTTCTCGGAATCCTGTCTCTAATTTGGACATGCGCGCGTAATGCAATGCAGGTGGGAAATGCAGTGACCGATAACTATTATGACAGCTTAGGAACAGTTGCATATTGGTGGACCCACTCCCTGATCTCAGACGCCACCTACAAATCAATCCTCAACAACTGCAATTTCACATCCGACAACTCCTCCAACCAATGCGATGATGCTATGAACTATGCCACGAATTATGAGTTGGGCAACATCGATCCGTACAGCATCTACACACCCTCTTGCCTGCCCTCACCCAATGGCACTATCAGGGTCAAGAACACTCTCCTGCGACGGCGCATCTCGGGTTACGACCCCTGTACAGAGAACTACGCCGAGAAGTATTATAACCGGCCCGATGTGCAAAAGGCCTTGCACGCAAACGTTACAGGGATTCCTTATAAGTGGACTGCTTGCAGGTTATCTATTCAATCCGACTTGCTCAGTCTAATTCTCTTCCATTTTCTTAGAAAATATCAGAGTTTTTATGTTGCTTGTGTCGTGTGCTGAGCAGTGACGTTCTGATCAAGAATTGGAAGGATTCTCAAAATTCAATGCTACCAACGTACAAGGAGTTAATGGCAACTGGACTCAGGATCTGGGTGTTCAGGTAAATTGATTCCCCTCGTCTTCTAACTACAGGGACTTCACACATTTTTATTGCATTCATAAGCAATTGACAGCTGTTGTTGCTGCGATGCATTTTGGCAGTACGCGATGTCTAATTCATTGTACGGGCCCCCCAACAATTAAGCCTGCTACAGTTTTCCGATTTCGCTTGTTAGACAATGACAAGAGCTATTTTGACCTCCAGCTAAAGCCGCGGTTTTGACCAGTCATTCATCATGCTATGAGACTGGGACAAGATTTATAGAAAAGAAAATTCATCTGTCTTTTTTTGAACAACATCTATATCTGTCTTTTACCGACTCCTAACAACCAGTGACTTTTCACCTCTGTCGTACTTACTGATTTCACCACAGATCCTTCCAGTTTCTTAGGAGAATGAGTGTTTTTCTTTTTCCTGACCCGGATTCCCACACCGGCCGATCTACAAGGATCCGACTGGCCCGATCCCACAGACTAGCCTCCATGTAAGTCAAGGATATTGTAAGATAGAGGGCAGAGGGACTCATACCTGGTATCAAAATCACCCACAAGCCCAAGCCCTTGCCACTCCACCAATCCCTTGGAGGCCAGGAGAATGAATGTTAAAGCATAGCTTTTCACTGCCTCTGTTCTTTAGAACATTTGATTTCAGCTTTAGGAAAAGAGAACTTTTTCTTCACGCGTCTTTCTTCCCTCTTTGAATAATAGACTACCACAGGGTATGTGCATCAAATAGGAGTCCATGTTAATATTCCTGAGCCTCCAAAAACTTCCCGGAAGGAATTAAGATGAGCACCATCCAGGAGTTCTTTTGATAGACAACGATGTTCAGGAGCCCTCTTCTCCTTCCTGGTCCATGCAGAAAAAAACTGACTGGATTGAGCATTCATGGGTGGCTTGTGGAAATAGTGAACCTGCCTCTTGATCTTGAGTCTTGAAAGGTCAATATCAGAATTTGGCTGTCTTGATTGGACTAGTAACTGTCTCTTGAAATGATCTTTGGGGGAGTTTTGGACCAGCAGGGGCTGGCTGGACAGATAACAGTCTTTAGAGGGTTCTTGATTGTTCTCAACTTCGGGTTGGGTGTTTCAACATAATCTTCCAATCACAGGCATTTATCTGATAGATTTCTTCAGCTTCTGCACCGGTTTGCATTTTCTCACCTTGCATTCATGTCACCCGATTTTCATTGCATGTTTACCTAATCACTTATGTGTCATCTGTAAAATATGATACTGTGAAGCAACACCAAAATGATATTACCAGTACACATTCTTGAAAATTAACCCCTTGCTGAGTGACCATTTTTTTGAAACTGGGCAGCGGTGACACAGATTCAGTGGTTCCGGTGACAGCCACCAGATTCGCCCTCCACCATCTGAATCTCACCATTAAAACTCGATGGTACCCATGGTATTCTGGCAATCAGGTAGGAGGATGGACTGAGGTATATGATGGGCTAACTTTTGCGACAGTGAGAGGAGCTGGGCACGAAGTGCCTCTGTTCCAACCCAAGAGGGCCTTCATTCTTTTCAAATCATTCTTGGCGGGAAAAGAACTGCCAAAGTCTTGACACGGTTTGCTGTGGGTTGAAAATAAAGGCAAGATAGGGATTGGATTATTTGTTAGCTTTGATGGGAGTTGGTGGAGCAATCCAAACAACTTGTCGCATACGAAATAATAATGGGGCAAAGCAAGTAAAAGCTAGGGAAGCAAATGATTCATTGACGTTAGTTTCTTTTGATTGTATGGATGAAAGTGTCTGAATTTGAAGGAGGAACTCTACTGAAATTCTGGTAACATCGTAAAAGCAGGGTGTCAAATATCAATTCAATGCAAGGGGAATGTAATTCTTCGAGAAATGGTAATTGCACATAAGGTTGTTCTCTATTCTCTGTTCATCATGTCCTTCCTTCTCTCCTCAAAATTTTGATCTTGATTAGCTTGATATTCCTGTTGGTAGTTTTGATCACTCTCAGCTAGTTTATCATGAAAGCTAAGGGAAGCCTTGTTTCTCATTAGAAGTGCTCTGCGATATGTTGGAATGAGAAAGAAAACGCAAGAACTTCTCAACTATCGAGTCAAAATGTTACCAAAGCTATGGCAACATTATAGCCTTCAATAGAGAGATCTGGTATGACATTTCATATGACAGACCCAGATCTAAGATGAGCTAAGTACAGGCTACACAAGGAATGTTTGGATGGTGGACCAAATCACGTGAGGCACTGTCAAAATTATATCAACCTAGTGATTAAGATGCATGCAGATGTTTCCGTTAATTTTCCAGGCATAAGATCGGTCTATGAATGAATACCGCGACAGATCTAAACAGAAGCATGTCTATCTCAGTAGACTAAATGGAGACTCAACTAGAGAAAGCCAGCAAGAGAAGAACGCTTATTGCTTCAGTCCGTCACTGCGCTGGTTTGAAAGTTAGTACTTCAAACTTTGTCATTTTTCTGCCGTGAATGGTAATTTAAAGCTAGAGTCGTCTTCGGACACAGGACCACAAGTGCACTGTATAAGAATGAAGAGGAAGCTCTCTCTCTCTCTCTCTCTCTCTCTCTCTCTCTCTCTTCCATGAGTGTTTGGCAAGCAAAACAATCAAGAGCCTGTCATACTAGTGTTCTCTAAGAGAAACCAAAAGTTGAAAATGCAGGCCTTTGGCTCTCAACTAAGTGTCTATTTCCGGGAAATCCCTCCTCGATCTCCTACTTGCCTATCACCTTCTCCGGGGAAAATTATTGCAGGTCGCAGTTCACAAAATAAATGAGAGTCCAAATGCATCGTATAACTTAATAATGCTAATTGACTTTGTCTTCCACATCGATAACAAATTGGATTGTAACACAAGACATATAGGTAAGACCTAGCCTAAGTGCATCATGCTTATTCTCACTATTTCAGGCTTAATTGTTGCGAGAATGCTTTATCTACTATGAAATGTATAAAGTGTCATTTCCTTTTTCCAAATAGTCGTCATGACCCAAGCCTCCATGTCTTCCGGTTCCACTTTTTCTTTTGGCATAAGTCATCCACGACTTAGCTAGATTTAAGGGCTAGCTAGTTTTGTGGGACACTGCTTTTTCAACCATAAACCTTCATTGAAAAAGCAGAAAAGTAACCATAACCTTCATTCGACCCAAAAAGGAAAAAAAAGGATAAGCTTCATTCATGTTCCAACTGTGCAAAACTTTGTACATGTTGCAGTACTGTGCTCGAAAGGAAAACCCCCATCCACAGCCACAAAAATTAGGCTTCCGATTCAGGTGAGGATGAGAATATTGAGGTCAAACGATCAGAAGATGAAAAGCCCAAAGTTCTGAGCATCTTTTCTATCGCAGCTCAGCTCAAGCGGTTCATAATCACATGAGAAAAAAATATAGAAGGGGGCTAGAAAGAAATTTCCTTTTCCTTTCGGAGCTGGCTTGAGCTGAAGCTCCAAATTAGGTGTTCCATGGGGGCTACTGCTAGTCGAAGCATCTTTGAGCCCAAAGAGAAACTATTAGGGACAAAATGGTGAATTCACACGAAATTGACCTTTGCTGGTGGGGGAGTTATAATAATGTAAACTGACAAAAGCAAGCAAAGGAAGCATCTTTATCATTTCCTCTCTTTTCTCTTGGAATTTTCCTTTTCCTTGAGGAAAAAAATGAAAAAGGAATCCCACACGAGCATGACCCATGAGAGCTCTAAGTCCTAGAAATGAGGTGTAATAACAGCTGCAACAGCACATCAGCAGAGAAAACCGGCAACCCCCCATTTTTATCTCTCTCCCTGCCTTTTTCTGCCTCTCCTTTCTGTGCCTGTCCCTCTCTGCAAACGCTCTCTCTCTCTCTCTCTCTCTCTCTCTCTCTCTCTGAAAAAAATTAAATGCAAAGTCGCATACACCAACATGGAAGAAGAAACATAGAAGCTCCACACACCAAACAAAGCTTTCATATCATCCCTAAACAAAATAGAAAACAGAGAAAGAAGAGTCAACCGCCCCAACTTTCCCAAACCCTTCTCTTTTCTTCAATGGCCCAGCTCAGCTGGACCAAAACTTATGTAGCTGCAAGGTAAAACAAAAAAGAAAGCAAAGGAAATTTGGGGAGAGAGAGAAGCAAAGAAGAAAGAGAAGATAGGTGCCTTCAGATGTCCTCCAACCAAACCCACCTCCCTCTCCAATAAAAACAATGTTGGGTCACAAATGCCCTTCTGCAACCCCCCAAAAAATCCCATCTTCATCACTACTGTCTCAACCTCAGCTCTCTCTCCCCCTCAAAAGAAATACGCATTTTTATTTTTCTCCCCCATCTCTTTCTTTTTCCACACAACCGAATTATGTGGGCTTTATTGGGTTTCTTGTCCTGGTCAGAGTTTTCACAGAGAAAACAGGGAAGGCGAGAACCTTCTCATTTTCCCCTTCCCTACCTCTCTCTCTTTCCTGTTTCTCTCCCTCTTTATTGTTTTGTCCTCCTACCCTCTGTCCCTCTCTCTCCTTCATTATTTCAATCGCACCCATCTCTCCGGGCCTCCCTTTTCGACTCTGTTTGCTGCCTTTTGTTGCCTCTGTTCTTGACCTAAGATGAAGAAGATGAAAGGGTTGGCTGTTATGGAGTCTTCTCCATATGTTGCTCCTGAAGATCCAAGAATCAGGTACAAGCACCAGAGTCTCATGCAGGACTACCAAGATCTGGAAAAGGTAAAAAATTTCCATGGGGGTATTCGTTGAAATTACGCCTTTTGCTCAGTTTATGTCATTTCTGTATTGGTTTGGCATGGATCTAGGTTTTCTTCATGTTTCCATTGATAATTATCTAGTATGCCCTGTTCCGTTGTTGTTTCGTTGCTGATCTTCTGATATATCCCTGAGATGGTGATTGCAAGTTTGGTTAATTGGAATGGATGGTTTTGGATCGGTGTATGATTTGTGGCTTTTCATGGTTGTGTTTGTTTGCCTTATTTTTAGCTGCAGGATGATTAAAAATTTCCCCTTTTGTGGCGAATAAACGTACCTTGTGAATTTCCTCTCTGTTGAACTTAATTTTGAGTTTCATCAATTGCTTTCTGATAACTTTTTCTGGTTTGCTGGGAGACTAGTAGAGGAGAGAGATGGCTTATTGGACTAAGGTGGTCGTAGATTTTCTGGCTTGCTAGAGTTTTTTCTTTTCTTTTCTTTTTATAATTTTGCCTACGCCCGAGGAATTTAATCCCTCAAAAACTAATTTTTGCAGCATCCTCTTTTCTTTCAGTGGTTTAATTCTGGCCTGGCAGTCTGAGAAAAGGAAGAAAAATTAGATATCTTGAAGGTTTTCTTTTGCATATTGAGCGTTTAAGATGAAAATCGTGTGCTTGATTTGATTCAAGGATGATATTAGTCAGCTTCGTGAGCGGACCATCTGCGGTTTATAGTGATTTTAATATATTTTAAGTTACGAGACTGTTTACTCATTGTAGGTGTTGCCCTGTCTTCTGCTGTAACTTAAGTACTATTTCTGCAAGTCCTTGATTTTGTTGCATATATGGGCTCATGCCAATACTTCTTTTATAGGAAACGAATGCCATGAAAAAGAAGATGGAGATGCTGAAACAGCACAAATTTACACTGTTAGATGAAGTCCAGTATGGTTTCTTACATCCTTGGCCCTTGGGCATACATTAATTGTTGTCAAGTGGATTAGAAGCATGAGCTATTTGTGATTTTTATCGACAGATTCTTAAGGCGACGATGCAAGTACTTAATGGAGAACCAGCTCTCATCTCCACAACAGCCGCAACAGCCGCAACAGCCACAACAGCCACTTAGACGAGCGAAACGTAAAAATATAGAAATAAAAAGTGATAACCTCGCAAAGGCTAGGAATACAGCGGCAAAGGGGTCTGCTCAAGGCAAATCTGCTTCAGCTCCTGATCTAAATAAAAGGGGGAAAGTCAAGAATGGAAGGAAAGCAGCCTTGCAAAATCCCCTGCCTCTTTTAAATGCGAAAGAGGAGAGAACCATTGTTGGGAGGGAAGCTGCGTTCCACAACTCTGCACGAAGTTTGGACTTGAACGAGAGGGATTCGATTGCTAGTGCGCGGGAAGTTGCCATCCAAACTCCCACCCCAGCTTTTGATATGCATCATAGGGAGAGGCTTCGTGCAGGAAGAGAAGTTACCAAGAGAAACCCCACTCCCGTCTTTGATTTAAACCAGATTTCGGTAATCAATCTTTTACTAGAATGAGTTTTTTTCTTATCTTTTATATCTGTGTCGGCTGTATGTATGGTAGTAGATCATTGATGGCCACCTTTTGCTGCAGACAGAGGAGTTGCAGATCAGTGATCAGCAGCCAAGAGCTGAAGAAGTAAATAGAAGTTTAGGCACAGGGGAAGGCGAGGAGCTCAATAATGATGTGAAATTATCGAGTTTTAGGAGTAAGAATACTGTGAATGGGCTTAGCAAGGTAGGGAAGAGGAAGATCTCGTGGCAAGATCAGGTGGCTTTAAGAGTTTGAGGTTACATTTACATATTCGCTGAGCTGGGATTGTTGCTTGCTGGGGCTTGCAAATAACCCCACATGTGCCTTTATGTTCACTTTTGCCTCCTTTTTTGTCTACAACAATCAGGTTATGCAGTCACATAGTTGCCTAATACATATTAGGTATAGAATCAAGTAGCAAGGTAAATGAAAAACCTGTATACTGAACCTATATCAGTTTCCATGAGGACAGTGAAAAGTCACTGCACGATCTTCTACTCCTTGAATGGCTGCATGTGGTGAGGCATTTGACCCTGCAATCTTGCATCAATGGCTTTAGGAACATAATATGAGAATACTCTTTACCGGACCATAACTGAACTTTCTGCGCATGCGTGAATCAGTATACTATAACTCTTGTGGGAACAAGATAAATCATGTGCTATATCTATTCTCAGGAATATTGCTTTTGCATGATGTTCATATCTATGGATCTTTGTTTCCAGCTGATTGTATCAACTTTTCGGTTCAGTATAATTTGATTAGCATGAAGTCATTGTAGTTGGAAATCGCAAGTTAGAATGGAGAATAGTTCATGCAAAGTTGTACCCGCGACTTGGCCCGCCAGGGAATTTTGCCTGGTGTTGTTCGTTATCGAGTACAGTAGGAATTGAACAAAATAGCATCTCCCGAGTCTTTGCCAAATTCGCTGATGCCTCGCCATGTTCGCCATATCTTCTCTTCAAGTGGCATGAAGTAGTAACAGTTCCTCCACTCAAACTTAGCCTTTTTATTAAAGAAAGAAAATTCATCAAGAGACGAAGTTGAATCATTTTCTGCAATGTGTAAATGTGATGCCCCAATTTCAAAAGGGGATCTCCCATATCGGTAATTTCCGGTGGCTTCTGTCTATGGTTTGCGACCATCTTGAGGAAGAAATCCTATGTTGGTCGGTCATTGTCAGTCCTATCTTTTTCTTCGTTTGTCCTAGTATAAAGTCAGAGCGGGTTTGAATTTGTAATGCGACTGCTCAATCAAACGTCCGATGCTTCGTGTCATGGCGAACGATGGGATAAATATTCCTGAGGAACTGCTCCAACTCATGGCACAGGATAGCCACGGAGGGCCTGATCGATTTCAGCAGGGTCGCGCGCGCACGGCTTCGGACTTGGATGCTGATGAGTTCTCCTAGCTTATGCTTACTGATAAGCGGTAGAGGAAAGAGCGCTGAATTCTATAGCCTTTGAGACGACAGAATCCACGAGATCACATTAACCGAAGCGGAGGAAGGGGGAGTTTGTCGTCGAGGAGAGAAATCATGGCCAGTACGGGCTGATGAGAGTGCTCCGTCACTAGGATGAGCCAAAGGAACTGCCCGGAATAGACAAGATGGGCCAGTTCTGAGCGGTTCCAAGTTCACCAGTCTGGTTTTCGGTTCTTTAAAATTGAAACCAGTGAATTTCGATCGGGCTACAGAGGTGGAACCTCCCACTCGAATCACTTGAACTGATTATTAATTTTTTTTTATTATTTCTTAATGAAGGTGCCGATGATGTATGGAAGGAGTGATCATCATGTTGCTTAGAGAAGATGTCGTGATCAGAAGATTAACCTTCCTCTCGTGGAAAGTTTGGATCCGTAAAGTCTTCTTTGATTGCGAGGATTTTCCTTTTTCTCTATTATGCAAAAAATTCTCTTTACGCTCGGATTCCAAGATTTTAGCCTCTCTGTTTGGCGTGATTTGCAGTCACCAAATCTGCCTTTGCTTTACCCTTCGCTGCACCTTCCACTCCGAACGGTTAAATTTGGCTGACCGAGCGTTAATTGCGCATATTGAATATTCTTTCCATACTGCTGAGTAATGGGCAAATCCCGTTGATTACTTCCCCATATTTGGCCTTCATCCACTCGATCTTTGATGCGTATGTTGTTCTCTTTCCAAATTTTTTGCAATCCAATCTTCTTCATCAGCCAACTTATCGTCTGACCGAGCTCCTGAGGCGAAGGGCGGCTGTCCCAGCGAGCTCCCAGGGGAAGGCCCGCTGTCGGAAACCCCAGTTTCGATGCCCTCCGCTCTGTCATCATGGGGTGCTCGTGATCGATGCAATGGTGAGTTCCAAAGCTGTCTTGAGTAGGGGGAAAAGGGAGAAATGAGTGAGGGGAACCGTCAGTTCCATTTACCCCACTTAGAAACCGGTCCCATCACTCAGGAACCGATCACCCTTAGCACCCCACGCCGTCGTCCAACTCCCTAGCATCAACAAATTCCTAGAACGTTATGCTACGTACGTCTTCAAGTCTGTTGCTGACTCCGGAATTCAGGATGATAATTTATCAGAGACTTTGTCGACCTCTCAAGCTTTTATTTTGGTCGAGACTCCCAAGCCCACCAGCTCGTTCTGTGCCAAATTGGAAGAAAGTTTCAACGACGGACATCTAAATCGTAGTAGCAGAGCTCAGGATTTGTCACGCTGGGCTTGAACTGGGTTAGGACATCATACAAAATCATTAGCAGGAGCAACTTTACCTGTACATATACAAATTAATTGTTCTTGATTCTCATCTTTTTCTTCTGTTCTTTTCTTCAGGGATTGTGCGATAGGAAGGGAAGCTGCAAACTCATATAGACTGAGCAGCTTCGCTAGCATAGATAACCATAAAATACTTTGATATCTGTTTCATATCTGTTTCATTTTCCGCATAACATGAGCGGACAAAAGAGAACTATCAAGAGTATGCTTTCCTACTTACAATACATCAGAACATGAAACATTAGATTATTAGGTTTTATGTTGACTCCAATAAAGGTACTGGTGTGAAGTAAGAATCACTAAGTACATGTTAATGCATCGATCACCCTTATTTATTCAAGGGATTGCAAAGGAATCAGTAAATACATGATGATGCATCGACCACTATAATTTTTTACTACGCATCTTTTGAGGTAGAGACCACTTTGGACACATCAATGCTCAATGTTTTTGTCTTTCCTCTTGTTTAATTTCTTTTTCAGGTAGACTTTTTAACTCCACGACAATTCTTTCTTGCTCTGAATACTTGATCTTCTCATTGTTGTCACTGCTTCACTCACATGCCTGGAGAGCCTTTAATCCCATGCCTATGGTCATTTTTGGCGGCCGACGAGCCACCCGCTCAAAATCACCTGCAAGTTTGTGAGGGATGCATCGACACCAGCAATGATCATAGCGTCTCGTCTTTGCTCTCGAGATCAGGGCTTGTCTCTATTCCCCGTTAGTATAATATATCTTCCAGCAAAGGATCAATGATTTCGACATGAAAATGAGCTTTATCGGCTTATTATCTCGATCAAAGGGATATCCTGTGAAACCGTCTCCTGATAATCATTCGCTTGTTCTTCAGTAATAAAGATAGGGACGGCAAATTAAAGCAAATTGTTAATCAGCAATTGTGAAGAGAGGAGCAACACAAATGTCTGGAGAAATAACATCTATGTCTCTAAATGTTAATCAGCTTCCAATCAACACACCAAATTAAAGCAAGTTATTCAGGTAACAACTCCGCTCATTTTTATTCCCAAGATTATTAAATACAATGAATTTTACAAAAGTCAAACCGGCGAGATTCAAGTGAATGATGGCAAAATTTCCGGGTACTCGCTCAGGACCGTCTCTGCTTTTTCATTTCTCAGTTGCCTCTTTTGGCTCCTTTGCGTCCCTTTCAGGATGTTTCGCACCGTATGCGGTGGTGACATCGGGAGAAACATTTTGTTCCGTGTCGGAGATGGCGGATGCTCTGGACACGGCAGCACAGCCAGCTTCGTCAGCTTGACCCAGTTCTTGTAGACGAGCAATGTGCTTTTTCCCCTTTTGATGACTCTCCATTACTGTCACGGAGAACGCCCCAATTTGGCACATCGCACACCAAAACTGGAAATTCTTCTTTCTTGAACCTTCTGTGTTCTCCAAATTCTGCGCCATTTTCGGCCTGCTAAGCATCTTCGAATCCTTAAGCTCTTGGTTTACTTGTGATTCAGCGTTCCCTTCCTTGCCAATTTTCCGAGCTAAAGAAGCTTCTTTAGTCTTGTGCTTCTTCCCTTCGAGATGTTCTTTCAAACCTTTCTCGCTTGTAGCACTGACCCGGCAAAGTGCACATGTCCACTCCTCCTTGGTCTTCTTCTTTTGACTAAATGTGGACAATTCATCTGCATCAACTGGAGATGTTGAAGCTTTTCTTTTGGCGCTGGAGAGATTTGGATCCGGTCTAGGCTGCAAGAAAGTACACAGAATTGCCATCATGAAAGCTCTATTCCATTTAAAAAAGAGTGAGTAGGTGAGCTTGGGAGCCTGAGCAACATATTGACTAATCCAACTTCGTCATGGAGAATCAACCCTTTGTAGGCCTTGAGAAGATTCTGCCTTCATCGCTGTAACATGACTTAACAACAAAGATATTGGCATCAATGTAGTAAACAATGGTTGATAACTGACTTGCTATGCTACAATGAGGTGAAGCCAAAAAATGCCACTTAGAACCTACATCTATCCATGCCTGCAAATTTCCTTGAGCGCACCACGTCTGCAGACTCCAGTTCGATGCAGTTAAATTACATCTACACTTAACTAACTTACAGAATTGCATGTCCTCAATCCATTTACAGAGATCACAAAAATTCTACAAAAACCTGCAGGAATGATAAACTGTTCTAGATATGATGTCACCTATAAACAAATGAATAGAAAAAGCTGAAACTCAAAAGTCAAATCAAAACTAAGACTACCAGTGTCTACTTTATTGTTTTCAGCTCTTGATAAAAAAAAACTGATCAAAATTCTTGGCACAGTTAATGTCCACTGAGCGACCTATTTTCTTGAACGACTTCAGGTGCCATTGAGACTAAAGCAACCGCAAGTTTTATCAAATCTAATTTCTTAGCTATGAACTTCTATTTCAAAATTGAGCGACGTCATTTTTCAAACAAATTTCTTGAACGCCCTCATTTGCCATCTTGCCATGGAGAATAAATAAACATCAGTTTTACAAACCAAATTCTCTATCCATGAAATTCTACCTCAAACTTCATTAATTTTTCTAACTGCATCTCTTGACTTGAATCAAAAGGAGAGTAAAAGAGAAAAACAAAGAATTTCCAAATCAAGAAGTCCTCAGCACACCTAGATTTCCAGCATGAAGAAGAATATTCTAGAGATAAAGATCAAAGGGAGAAGAAGCATTTAGTTAAAGCCACGAAGCATTTGAATCTTTTGGCCTTCAAGTGGTGAGGACCAAAGAATGGTAACCCCTACCAAAGAAATTCTACAGAGTGAAGAGGGGAATTTGGGAAGAACGGAGAGCAGATTTCCACTCCTTTTCTCATCCCCCTTAAACACAAGGACATTGACCTACGCCTAAGAAGACACAGTGAGGTGAAGCCCATTAGTTCAAGTGAGAACTTGGTTTTTATCCATGCTTGAATATTTCAGTGAGTGGGGACCTTCTATTCACTAAGGCTCTTCAATTAATTTCAAGGACTTGTGACTATATTTATAAGCATGCCTATTTTATCTTTAAACCGTAGAGATAAACTAAAGCATATTTCCACATATTTGTGCAGTTAGAAACATATCGGGTCTCTGGTGTTGTCGAGAGATGTGTAGTAATTACCAGAAATCTGAACGAATACCTAAACAAAACATGCTTGCACTAACCACCAAAATTACCTTACAAGCTTGTCTGCACAAAACAATTTAATAGACAGAAAAAAATTCAAGGCCTATATAAAAATGCGCTAGCTAATATCAAAGAAAATCAGACATCAAAATCACTACCTTATGATCGACAGCTATTATCCATGATGATTCACAAGTTTAAAAAGGGACACGAATTCTCCAGTGTACTAACATATAACTAGTCAAGATCCTGACAGAATGTCTGTAATTTCCAGTTCAGACCATTCGTTCTTTCTATGTACCTCATATGTCATTCCTATGTACTTTCCCACCCATTTGAAAGGTTCGGAGAACATAGATTTTCCCCATAAACTTCTCCACTCAATTAGGCTTAAATTATAATTTTTTTCAGGTGATAGGCTTCCGTCCTAGGCATACTTCAAGATGGTAACATTATCCCTATACCATCCTCATAAAGCCAGAGAAATAATGGAAATCATAAGATGCGAAAGGTTCTATAAAGGATACCATGATTTTAGTTGTCTATATACATTCCCTGGTGCAGGGTCAAGAAAAATTTAACAAAGACAAAAGGCAGGAGCCACGATAACTTTACGCAGCAGTATTCATATTTGAATTCTCATCGATGGAGCTAATTGAACCGGACATATCAATTGAAAGCAGTACCAAACAGTCATTGATGACAAAAATTGATGTTTAGCACACCATCAAAAGCATATTGATGATCGGTATGAGACACTTTATGCTAGAAAATGCTAAGATTGAATAAATGTTGAATTTCTTTTTGAATATTCGAAAGGGTGTAGTAGGTCTCATTGAATTCATCTAGAACTAATATATTGTTGACAAAACTAGGCTTAGAACTCCCATTTGAAATTATCTACCTAAGAAATAGGTGGGTCTTTCTGTTTTTTTTTTTTTTTTTTTAAAAGAAATAGGTGGGTCTTAATCAGCAATAATCATATCAAATCACAATGTGTCTCTTAACAAACAGAAATATGATTTCAAAGGCATGCTAAACATCAATTGTCGTTACCTCATTAGTAACGAAATGCTGGAATACAGCTTTCAGCAGATTAATATGACTCAAGCTACTCCATCGAAGAAAGTTCAGAGATGGCACTTGTGCAAAGCAAATTCCGTAAATTCTACTTTGTGCATACAATAATTTTTATCGACCTAGCACTATGGAGTGTACTTTGGACAGATAACATAACGGTATGTCCAATTGAGTTATTCATATAGTTATCCAGTAATTAATTATGTCGATGCAGCAATTCCCTTATTGCTCTCTTTACCATGTTTTGCATCAACATAATTAATTATATACACAAAAATAACACAGCATGTCGGCTTTTCTCTTTTGACAGTTGAAAAGACTGCCATCACCTATCCAGTTTAAGGTGTCACAGAATACTGAAAATGCTGCAGAATGTCATGCCCGGAATTCACAATGTAGTTAAGAAAATCTCATGCAAATTTCTCTCTTCTTTTTCTCCCCATTTTTATTGAGGAAAAGGAAATCAATTCTTACAAGTAACGCCATAAATAGTTCATTTTGAAACCAGCAGAAAGCACTTTCATGAAACAACTATTGTAATGTCAATATCTAGAATATGTATAGCACTCCCACTAATACCAGCAGTAGCAATGTCTAATGCTCTCATATTCTCACACCAAAGATAATCTCACAAGCTTCCTCTACATCTAATTTAAGATAAGAATAGCATAAAGTACTCTCAAAATCAGCCACACTTAAGAAAGGCTCACCTAAGCAAAATAATATAAAAAGGCAAAGACATATAAAGCCCCTCACAGTTGAGAACTTACCAGCATTATCAGTCTATCCTTATTAAGTTCAGGCTTAATCTCAGTCGGTGTAGCTTCGGGAGACCGAATTGATGGTGACATATCAACTGCATTATGACCAAAAAATGCCAGGTGATCCTCCATGGCACGGCTTTCAAGCCGGTGCAAAGCAGGATGTCCTCGGTTAAAGCCGAACCACATTGCCGATTTCCCTTCGAAAGGCAATCCATCGCCAGCGCGCCGCAGCACCATCTGTCGCTCCAACATCAACTCCCTCCTCACCTCTTCTTCGAGCATCTGCCGCCGGGCAACCTCCGAGGCAATGATCTCCTCCCGAATTTTCTGCTTCTCGATCTCCCTCTGGATAGCTTCCCGGACTACATAAGGGTCCCGCATCGCGTCAAAGTCGCAGTTCAAGTGGGGTCTCAAATTGCGAGTCCCCGGATAATCAACTGGAGCCGCATGATCAGAGCAAAAACTTCAGCGGCCCAATCAAAGATCATAACTTTCTTGTCCATTCCAGTGATAACAACGTACCGGCAGACGAAAACAAATATATTCGACTACAAAAAACAATATTTTCGAGCAATCCGCCTTCGTATCAAACAGGGTTTAACAGTCAACTCCGGCACAAGAGAATCAGCGAAGCAGAGAAACCAACGAAGCAATCTCCCACAAGAAAACCGAAACACAGCGAAAAAAACTGAAACTTGGGCCTACCCAAAACTCAAGAACGGGAACGAACTCAACACAAACAAGAAAATTCCAAAAAAAAAAAAAGGGCACCTCGCCATGCTTGGTCCGAGAAGAAACCGGCGCGGGAGGGACGAGGGACGACGGGCTGAGGCCTGGAAGCGGAAGCGCCGGCTCGGTACTTAAACTCCATGGAAAGATTTCAAGATTTCAAGAATTCCCAAGATTTCAAAAGATCTAGGAGATTGAAGATTGAGTGAAATGGCAGGAAAGAGGAGAGAATCAACGAGATTAAAGGTGGGAGCGATGAGCTTTTGGAACCTCATCAATGCTGGGGATTACTTGCTTGTTTTGTTTAGCAGCAGGGCAGCTGCTTAGCCTCGTCAGCTCCCGCTCCCTCAATCCACGAGACATGACAACATCGGTGGAGCCGAAACATCGTACTTTTTTTTTTTTAATTTCCTCTTTTCTGTCAAATCTCGTTTTGAATTTGAACTTTTTTTTTTTTAAATTTTGATTGGCGGCCCAGAAAGGGGAAGAAGGAAAAGGTTGAGAAAATTGGATGATCGGTGTAAAATTGAAATAAAGACATTAGAAAAGATTTTTTTATTCATTTTAAGGGTTACATGAAAAAGAGTGAAGTTAAGTAGTTGTAAGATGAACAATGTAGACATATTTACAAAATTAGCTTAGCCATCTACCTTTTATTGGTTTAACCATTATGTAATCATATAATAATGACACATTTTAATAGGTACGGACTTTATAGAAATTTTCCATAAAAAATATAAGCATGGGAATTTTCTTTATAGTAATTATCAATTCCATATAAGATCAGCAAGGGATGTTTGAGAAAGAACTCATTTTTTCCTCTTATGACAAGTTGAATTAGATCCGATGTGTTATTTGGAAAAAGGACAAATTAATTAAGAACTACCAAGTACTATAAGTGCGGCGAATCTGATGTGTAGTCATCACTCTTTAATGACTATTAGATAAGTAAGAGACGTTTGAGAAAGAACTTGTTTTTTCTCTTTTAATATATTGAATCGGATCTGATGTGTTATTTGAAAAAGGATAATTCAAACAAGATTAATGTAGCGAATCCGACGTGCAATTGGGGACGTTTGAGAAAGAACTCTTTTTTTCTTTAACAACGTATTGATTAAGATCCGATATGTTATTTGGAAAAATGATAAATTAATCTAAAATTGCCAAATAAGATATATGTGGCAAATCCGACATGCAATTATCACTCCAATCTTTAATGAAATGATCGGGCTTTGATCGAATTGCCCCGAATCAATATTGCATCAACAAATTTTACCAATTTGGAAATTGATAATAATACTATACTTGATAGACATGATCAATTTCCTATGGATTTACATATAGGCGAGAACCTCGGAGATTTATTTGGGGCGTTTAAAAAAGGAACGGTGATTTTGGCATTTTCTTTTTAAGAAGAAAATTAATTTGGGATGGATATATCGGGAGATCAATTTTGGATTTTCCATTGACTGAGAACGAGCGAAGATTACGGATTTTGACGTAATATGAACGTCAAATTTAGCCGGAAAAAACAAGAACAAAAATAAAAAAAGACAGCTAATTGGGGCCCGTGAAATGTAGACCAGATAAAAATTCGCCGCGTCGAGAGAGAGGATTCAATGCCTCCATTCTCTCTCCTCCTCCCTTGTTTTCTTCTTCATTAAAGATCGGAAGTTTCCGAGCTTTTCTTGCCCATCCAATCCCATCCAATCCACCGCTCTCGCTCTCGCTCTCTCTACCGACAGAGCAGCGAGTCGCAATGCCGAGCGGGTGCGCCATCTTCTGCGAAATCCTCATCGCCATCCTGCTCCCTCCCCTGGGCGTCTGCTTCAGGCATGGGTGCTGCAGCGTATGCACCTTCTCTCTCTATTTGAATTGGAGAAAATGAGATACCCTTTTGCTTGTTTTCGTTTGTATTGGCTCCCTGATGCGAAAAGATGTCTTTTGGCATCGTAAAGTTGTCATCTTTAGCTGACTTGTGGTGCAAGGTGGTCTTTTGGCCTGATCTTGGTTTTGCTGCAGTATATGCACCTTCTCTCTCTCTCTCTCTCTCTCTCTCGTTAAATTGAAGAAAATGAGATGCCCTTTTGCTTGTTTTCGTCTGTATCGGCTCTCTGGTGCGGAAAGACGTCTTTTTGCAAAGTAAAGTTGTCATCTTTAGCTGACTTGTGGCGCAAGGTGGTCCTTTGGGCCTGATCTTGGTTCCTTATGGAATCTTTTATCTGCCATCTCACGTGGGTCTAGATCGTCTGTTGTTTATCTGGATAATCTGATGATCGAATCTGCGTCACCCCGATCGCCCCGATGGAATTTCTTGCAATTTCTCCTTCGGATTTGTTCAGCAATCTAAAGATCCTGTTGCATCCTTTGCCGTCTGGATGCCTTTTTGTTCGTTTTGCAGGTTGAGTTCTGGATCTGCGTGTTGCTGACGATCCTGGGTTACATCCCGGGAATCATATACGCGCTCTATGCGATCGTGTTCGTCAACCGCGATGAGTTCTTCGACGAGTACCGGCGTCCGCTTTATGCTCCTGCCTAGTTTTTCTTTGATATTTTCACCATCATCGGCCTTTATATGCTGTAATTTGACGGTTTAAACTCCGTACTGTGACAGTTTCACTGTTTGCTTGGCTAGGAATACCGTTTTGATGGTTTGATGTGACTATATTCTGATATTTTCTTGTTCCAATCGGATGTGCTGGGATTGATTTTTGGCTTGGACTAAACTAGATCCGTACCATTGTCCACTAAAACGTGACAGGGGAACTGCGAAAACTAATGGTGAAGAGGCAAAACTGACGCAAAAATGTCAGACAATAGACATCTGCCGACCTCACGCACTTTTGTGATGAATTAATCAGCAACCATGTTAGATTAAGTTCTCGAGCAATCAAGCATGATGTGTCGATAGCAGATGTAGATGTTGGTGGTTGGTGGATTGGCAGTAAAGTACAGATCTACATCAGATCATTCATGTTGAATTTCTCTGTAGCTCATTATTATTTATAACCTTAGTCTACTGTGGAGATCATGGCAAACAAGCCAAGTTAGAGCAGGAGCTATTTATCATGGTTTGCTTCAGGGATAATATGAGAAGCTTATGCATCTCTAGAGCGACTGTAGTAAATAGAAAACTGCGCCAATTGGCTTGAAAGTGCTTATGTGGTGAGCAGGAAAAAGCAGTTATTGCTTGTATACAAACTTCAAACGAAAAGAAAGCCTTATACAATAGAAGGAACCCAAATTTTAACCTGCTTTAATGAGAGTGGTAGTATTTCTTGCCAGCGTCTCCATCCTAAGTGGAACTGCACGCACTTGAACTTAGAAGAACAGAGTCACGGTGACGAGTCCAACTATTACTGGTCCTACTGCTGCAGACAGGAAAGAAGCATGAAGCACTTTGGAGGGTGCACCGCTGTGATTCTTTTTAGTTGTCGTGCTACCATAAACGGCCTTTGCTTTGTTGACACTTTTCAGATGAACTTTCTCGACTTCCCCCTGATTGTTTTGGTAGTCTCTCCCTTCGGTTTTACTGATCAAGTCAAGGGTAGCTGCATAGAGACAGCAGGGACTAATTGTAACTTAGCATGCAAAATTTGGCTTTGGAAGTTTCATCTTGTGGTGAAAACACTTCATAAAGAGTTCTAAGAATTCACGTTACCTGAACTTTCCCCCTCTCTCAGCTTGTAATGATCATGCGCTGGTCTGAGAGTGCTTTCAGATTCGGAAGAAAGAACCTTGCTGCAGATGATGAAGAAGAGGCACGCAAGTAGTAGTCTCCTCATATTCGGAGCTTCGGTTAAACCAGAGATTCTGAGGGATAAAGAGTTGGATCAATAAGTAGGCTTGTGCTTACTGCTCAACTTGAAGTCCTTCACTCTATATATAGTTAGTCTCGTTGATGATGCTTTGCTGTTTGAAGAGGGTTTATTTCACTAAAACACGAGATTCTCAAGTATGCGTATAGCGTTCCTTTTTCGTCGAGACGGAAATAGTAGGATGCTCAGGCTCCATCTGGCGGCAGACCTTTTTATCAATACAGGAATGGAATTGAAACCCAAAGAATCTGCTTTTTGTTGTGGGAATCCGGCTGCGAAAAACGTTTTCATGGTGGATGCTTGCAACAAAAGAGAAGAAAAAAGGAAGAAAACAGGGTTTCTCTTGGTCCTAAACTTTTCATTACTTGTTTTTTTTTTCCTATTGGAGAATGCTCAACAGCACATTGGCTACCGGAATTAGATGCTTTCTCCCAAAAATCGGATCATTATTCCATTTTCACATGATTTGGAAATACAGTTCCAGAAAGGTTTGCAGAAATGGTTGAGATCGTGTGAACCCTGCGAAGGCGAATATCACTTTGCTTGACTTTTTAATAGGGCCCGTTCGAATTTTTGCTTCCGTCGACATAGGATTGGACAACTCTGGCCTATGGCTCAGTTAGAATCTCTTCTAAGAAAGAAGAAAGTTCAAATTTCTTAGAAATCGTAGGAAGCCAGATCTGTCACACGGGGTTTGCGTACATATCTGCTTAAGCAAGCTCACTTTTCCGAAAAGACATCTGATGGTCTGATTTGCGCTCTCTCGAATAAGTATCATTTGTGCGACGATGGGTTTTAAAAGCAGTAACTTGATTGAACCCAAGATATCATATTGCAGAACATTGTAATATGTCCATAATTCCCTCTATATGCTGGAAATCTTTCAGATGCCTTGGGAGTTATACCCTTAAGGCGACAAGCCATCATTTCAGATATTGGAGGATTCATCTTTCCAATAGAAAGCGTTAAGATGAATGTGTAAGTGTCAGATAAAAGTCTCATGTCAAAGAATTGATATGATGGAGAGCAGATAATATATCTTACCTCACCTATAAATCATTGGTTTAAGTTTTTGAATGAATGTGATTTCAACTAAATATGTTAACGGGCTTAATAGGCTCCCTCTTGGCAATATCCCTAAAAGAAGGTATATGTTTTTACTGCACACTGCTAACAAATTGTATCCTCCTACGATATTCAGTGAATCATTCAAGAGAGGAATATGGTAACCAACTCATTTCTGGGAGGTGGATGTTGTGGTGTAGCAATGCAGACCAAATGGTAGACTTCACAGTTTAGTCCGAAGAAAGAGACTAAAGATGAAGTTGGGCATTGAAGATTCAAATTGAGATAAATTAATGCAGAAAGGATTATATGAATTAAGGGGGAAATTGTTAAGATGTATATGTGAGTGTTTTAGAAAAGAATTCCATATCGAAAAATTAATGTGGTGTGGAGCAGTTAATATATATATTTTTTGGCTCATAGTTCGTTGGCTTAAACTTTTAAATAAATACGGGTTTGACTGGATATATGAATGAGCTCAGATTTGAACTCCCTTTTGGCAATCTCTCGATATCAGGTTTTCGCTGCACACTCCCAACAGAAAGGACAAGCCTTGACTTCGACTTACTGCAACGAAGAGATGAAACAAGATAGAAGTTTCGAGTCGTCCACCCTACAATCTTAATTTTCCATTCTCTGCACATCCTTCAGAAACCAAAGGCGCCCAATCAGCTTGAACAGCTGAAGATCTTTTCGCATGCCACCTTATTTTCATCGGTTCTCTCTTGTTGTTCATGTTAGTCAAGATACATCCTTCCTGGACACCATGGGAGCTTCCTCAGCAAAACTTAAAATTATAGAAGATGGAAATTATAAGAGGGATGGCATGGAAAGAGAAGTGATGGCAGAGAGTATGCACGCCCAGCGCTCACCTCAGGTTTTTTTTTTTTTTTTTTTTTTTTTTTTGGGTCGGGAAGCGCTCATCTCAGTTGATGAGTGGAAAAAGATACCGTTGACCCTCGAGATGGTATGCAAAAGCTTTTGGCTGAGCAATAATAATCAATTTCATTATGTTTAGTGCAGCAAAAGTTAGAGGGTAGAGAGATGAAGATGATTGTTTGGACTTCTCTTTTGTCGACCTTCCTTCTTTTATGATTTCTCCTACTTTTTTTAGTTTAGTGATCGATATCATTGAATTTGGTGGACCACCAAGCTATATGGATAAGTAGCTGAAAGTTGGAGTGTCGCCGGCTCATCATTTATTAGGTTGAAGGGTTGATACCATGAAAAGTCTCGAATTAGTACACATATAATAAATTTATTCCAAACTAATTTTTGACTATTAAAATTCCAAACTGATATATCTATGATAAGTTTATTGAAAATTAATTTTTGACCACAATAAACTCATAATTGGTATATTTATCACAAATTTACCCTCAATTAGTTTTCGTTAAATTTGATTAATACCACGAAAAAGCTATAAATGAATATATCTATAACAAATAGAGGGTACAACTCCAAACTGGTACATTCGTTAATTGCCATGTGTCATTCGACTCAACAATTTAATGATAAAATTTAACGTAAATTAATAAATTGTAAATTTGTTACAAGTGTATCATTTTAAGATTTTTAATGGTTGAAAAATTCGTTTGATGTAAATTTGTGACAAGTGTATCAGTTTAGGGCTTTTCGTAATATTAACCCTATATTAAATGAGAGCAATATAATCAACTATTTTGGTGAAATAAAAGATTCAAAGAGAGTTTGTTTCTTGGACGTTGGATGGTGGGCCATGAAAGTTGAATCAATAGTCTTTTTGTAAATGTTCCACCAAAAATGGGTGATTGTCACAACCTCTCCAAATAGGCACTGCCTAGGGGTTGATTAATGGATTATTAAGTTTACAATCATAGCTCGGACTCTTCTAACTTTATACCAATTCGCAATTTAAGATTCAAGTTACTATTCTATTATTGGGAGGATTACTTTACTTCTACGAACTAAAGATTATGGATTCGGGAACTTAATTATGCTAAATTATTCTTATGTCCTTTTAATGCATTCTTTCTTTTATTTTAAAAAATATTTTATCAGGTAGATTAGCTTAGCCACCAACACATGAGATGTTCACGCGAGTGCATAAACGTTAATGTAACTACTCAATAAAGTAAAGTAATAAATATATTGCTAAGATAAGGGAAGGATTTACTTACCTCGAAGCAATATGATCCACTAAAATATTAATTAGAAATGCACATATTCAACCTAAATATGATTTCTAATTAGTAATTATCACGCAATTTCACTCTTTTTTTTTTTTTATAGAAAATGAAGAAGATTTTCTCTTATTCAAATGAGAATTAACCTAAATGCAATGCATGCAAGGGGATTACTCAAAATGCAATGACGTACACAATATGTCCATTCTAACAAGGCATGTAACTTCTAATTAAATAACCCTAACACGCAAGATAAATGACATGCGATTTTTATTAAATGATCTAAGTTTAGGTAATAATCAATATGCAACTACTCTAACATGACATGCAATTCCACTTAAACGACTCTACATGACATGCAATTTAATTGAATAAACCTATAATGCAATTACTAAATGACATGCAAGTATTAAGTTACATGACATAATTCTATATGGCGTGCACATGATAGTCTTTTGTATTTTCCATTATTAAAACTCAGAATAAATAAATGCCCTAATTTAAACCTGTGATCTTAACTAAGAAGAGAAACTAACCTATTCTAAGATAATGTTTTTGGAATTTTTTTATTAAATTCACAATTAAAAATTACTCAAAATTAACTATCAAGATTAAGATATTATTTAATTTAAACTAGGAGATAAACTACGCAAAATCCGAATTTAAATCCAAACATTATCCTAATCTCCTATAATATATTTAAATGTACAATTTACCAAATTACCCTAACTAAGCAATAAAATCTTATCTAGCATGCATTCTAACTTATTCTAACTCCATCGAAAATCTATCTTAATCTACTAAGAAAGTATTCTCTACAATTTTCCTAAAGATGCAAGATTATCTAAAATATAATCTATTCTAACTATGAGATTTTTGTATTTTCTTTTAAGGAAAAAATCAAAGATAAGATAATCATCCATCGCAAAAATGCTCACCAAACGGCAAAAGATAATTATCGCATATTCCAACCCATTCAAATTTGGAAACAAATAAATCGACGATGGTATTAAAGGATTATGAATAGGATTGGTTGATTTTCTGTGCAATCGGGAATTGTATCTCAGGATTAGAGATCGAATTGCCGACCAATTGATGTTGTCAAATTAGGACAATTTCCTAATTTCAAGGATTCTCGACGGATATGCAATACGACTCAAATATCCTGATTAGATGACAACAATTCAAACTAGGCAATAAAATTAAATATTTAAATTTGGATAATGATTGTGACCTAATTCGAAGATGTCGTGGATCACAGTCAGCCGGTGGTGGTTCACGCCTAAGTAGCATCAACACTGGCACATGATACACAATATCGACACGTCATTTTTCAAAACATAAATAATTTAGACACATTGAAACCCATTGCATATTAAAAGAATATTTTTATATACACATAATAAATTAATATTTCAATCAAATTAATTTGATTCAAATTCACAAATAAATTAATAATAAAAAATAGTCTAGTATAAATTTACACTAAAAACATTAACCCACAATTTGTTAATATCATTCATTACTTCAATTTGACAAATGCAACTACATTTCATTCCAATAATCCATAAAACTTAGAGGGAAAAAAAAAGCAATCCACATTCTATTATTAAATTTAACATTTAACATTAAGATACAAAAGTAAAAATATTGAGAAGGCGAGATAAGAATTTGCATGCTTATGAATAAAAAATGCATATATGAGATGGTCCTTCTAAACATCATGAATAGCAAATAACTTGCAAAAAATAATGTCGAGTTGTGAGTCACGATAAAAACAATTCTATGATAAAATCGTTCAGAGAGTTATTTTGACAATGTAGCTAGAAAATCTGCCGAACAAAATATTTGACAGACTGTTATACTAACTATCTAGGCTTATATTCAAGAACTGAAGACTTTTTATCGGAAAAAAAAAATTAGGACTTCAAAATCCATCTTTTTGGCTATTTGCAAACCTCGAGGATCAGGAACTTAAGCACATTGAGAATGCGACCACGCCAAACATCAGCAACTAAAAATGACACTTCAGCAAGAATAAAGCGGCACAGTACATATGCATTAAGTACACTGCAAAGAACAAATCATTAGATAAACATTCTCAAACATGAATTACCCCTTACAGTCTTCAGCACAAGCACACGGTTTTACCGCTTCTAGCTGACCAAGGCACGTCAGCCTCAACAAGAGCTGGAACGGGACCTCCCTGGTCAACCGATCAACGTAGGTGAAGCCAAATCAGACATTATACAGCCAGAAACTCATTTTAATAGGCAGGTGAAGCGTTCATTGATGCATTTAATGAAGGCATAATCTGATCTTCGACAGAGCAACATTTGTAGCGATGGGCCCAGCCCAGCCCATTCCCTTTTGAAAAGCCCAAAGCTTAGCCCATCTTTCATTTTTCTTTCTCTAGACTAGTCACGATGAATGATAGAGGCACTGTTTGGAAACCATCCAAACAGTGCCTAATTCTGATTTTTTGTTCCCAGAATTAGTTTGGGAACATAATCGTATTTGGTAAAATTTTTGTTCCCGGGAACAGTTTTACACAAGAATTGAAAAAAAAAAAAATGTGATTCTCGGTCCGAGAATCAAAAAAAGAATCAAGGTCTTCTTCTTCCCCTCTGCCATCTCGCGACCACCGTCCACCACCGCCCGCCGCCGCCCGCCGCCACCGCCGGTTGCCGCCCGCTGGAGGCTCGCCAGGCCAGGGCGAGGTCCGGCGAGCTCGCCGAAGGCAAGCCCAGCCACCGACGAGGTTGGGCAAGCTTCGTGATGCCCAGCCCCTCCGGTGGCCAAGCGGGCCTCGCCCAACCCCAGCAAGGCGCGCCTGGCCACCGGCGAGGCTCGGCTGACGAGGGCCGGTGACGCTCTGGTGAGGTCGTCGGCCCTCGTCTGGCCGATCGCCGGTCCGGCGACCGGCCACAAGAAGAAGAAGAATAATAGGAGAAAAAGGAAAAAAAGAAAAAAAAAGTAAAAAATTTATTTAAAAATTAAAAGAAATTGATTTGGAACAGAATCAATAAGCACGGTAACAAACACAATTCTTTTCCAGAATAAAAAATTTGGACAGTTTCCAAACGCGTTCTTTTACTCAGAATCAGTTCCCGAGAATAGAATAAAAAATAATCATTTCTTGTCAGAATCTGTTCCCGGGAATATAATCGTTACCAAACGCGCCCAGAGTAGCGGAAAGAACGAGAACAAAGAGAATAGAAGACGCCTGTGGGAGAGAAGACGAAGGAAAAATATAAAATTTCTCCTACATAATCGATCCAAACGTCCTAACAAGCTAATTCAACTGTGAATCGCAATCGCAATGCTTGGTGAGTATTCAAGTCAACTATTCGTTTAACTGGAATAATTTTCTCATTAAGGGCATGAGTTTGAAGTGGTGCTGATTTTGAACTACAGGGTTCGATTGAGGAATTATCAAGCTATGATTTTTTGTGGCGATGATAGTTTAAGACGTTGTGGAGTGGTGGGATTTGACAAAAATCGATTCCGAAGTAAGGGTTGATTGGAATGAGATTCTAAAATTTGCGTGCGAATTCCGCGTAACTAATAATACACGTAAGGAAAATGATGACCGTGCTATAAATGAGGTTACTTGTTAGTGCATAGAAGCCGTTTTATCAACAGTTAAACGTCATTTAGTCGAGTCGTTTATTAGAGTTGTGTATTACTCAATTTTTTAAATCGTTTTTTGATTAATTGATAGAAATGAGAGTGCGTTGGCTCAAGTAATTACTATAGGTTGGTTTTCATCTTTTTGCAGATAAGTGATACCATCTCTTCTTTGTGCAAACTCACGTGTCAAAAAATGATATGGATTGAATATATTATGAGTTAAGAAATAGCATTTTTGTTACATAAAAATGTTTGTTAAATTTCAGATTTGGTGAAGTGAGTTATGTTTGTATTATAAATGTGCAAAGTAATTATTCGATCTATTTAGAATAAATGTATTCTTCCATAGTCAAGTGGAACCTCATATGAGACAATACTAACCCTCCCCTAGCCCAAGGATTAAAAGGGGGAAGAATGAAACACGAGACTTGCACATTTGCATGTATGCATGGAAGAGGGATGCAAGCTTGGTCCCACCATCCTCATAAGACTGGACCAATATTTCTGGTATCAAAACAATATTTCTTCGAACTTTGACAATCAAGGTATCATAATTACTAAGGGGACACTCGAATTTTCCAAATTTTTTTTTTTTTAGTGTCATTGGTGAAATCTTTTTAATGGGCATCGTTTGATTATTATTATAATTCTAATTTCGCCCGGTGTTTCGTTTCGATTTTCTTTTCGCGCACGTCGCGACCTACAGACACCGCAAGCCTTCAATTTGTTTGATCCGCAGCCAATCGCCTTCAACGGCCTGCCGACCTGCAACTGCAAAGATGTTGGTTCGGTCCCTCGCAATGCTTTTTTTTTTTTCGTCGTGATATAGATGATGATAGAGCTTTTTCTTCGATTTCGCATTGACTGGAAGCACATGTTTTCAACGAAGAAAAAGTTCCACATGAAGCACCATTGAATAGAGAGAGATTTGGTAAGAAAAAGACATAAGCTTTGACTAAGCAAGTGTTGAATTAAGGGTACATTATGTAGCAATTGAATTTGGCAATTTTAACTAGTGGGGTTTGCCTTAATGGCCACCCTTCCCACATAAAAAGAGGAAGGTAGGGGTTCAAATCCCCACCTTAATGAAGACAATTGAACGTCAAGTATGGTTTCGACTCTTAACTCCTGCAACGAGACAAGTAAAAATTTGAGGGCAAGAGTTAAAATATGAGTAGAATAGGAATGACTAAAAACAATAAAATAGAATTTGACACTTAAGGGTTTATTTGGTAATATCGGAAATAATTTCTTTTTTGAAGTAATATTTTTCCATTTTTATTCCCTCAAATAATTGCTGAGTAAAATAACGTGTTTAGTAATTATATAAAATTTATATTCTTGAAATAGAAAAAGAACAGGAAATCGTTTGATATGAATCATATATTTTTTTTATAACGTAGTATTTCTTTTAATTTTTAATAATTTGGCGGCAGTGGGCAGCCGACAGTTGATAGCAGTCAGTGGCGGGTGGCCGCGAGCGATGAGGAAGAAGAAGAAAAGAGAAAAAAAAAAATAGACTTAATTCTAGAAATTGTTTCCGAAAATAATAAGTTACTTTTTTCTACGTTTTATTTCTATTCCAAATCCATTCCCTAGCCACTTTTCTATTTTGAAAAATAGAAAAATTAATTGACGTTACCAAATGGAAATATGTTCTTTTTCTATTTCAAGAAACAAAAGAATAAAAACGTTAACAAACGGACCTTAAATAGCCAACTTGGTCTGGATAGGGTCATTTGTTTGGGTATGAATGTCTACTTTTCGGGTAGAAGGGTATCAGTGAAATAAAATTCTTTTAAGGCACATAAAATAACAACACGACATAAAATTAGAAAGATCTCAATTTCAAAAGCAAATAGGAGTTGTATCATAATTGCTAAAGGGAGACTAGAAAACACAAATAGCCCACACCTATTCATGAGCAAAACTTGAAATTATAGAAGATTGAAATAGTAAGAGAGATGACATAGAAAGAGATGCAATGATAGGGAGCATGCACGCCAGTCTCATCTTAGCTTATAAGTGGAGAAAGATACCATGCCCTCCAGAGAGAAAATTATCCATTTCTTTTTCAAAAAAAAATTAAAATTTTTTTTTCCTTTTCATATAATTTCTTCTTCTTCTTTTTTCCTTTTTTCCCTCACCTAGGCTCGACAATGGTCCGCAATCCATTGGCCTCAAGGGAGGCTGCCCTTGCCACCCCTAGCGAAAGGTGGCCATCGCTGGCCCAAGGGAGTGCGGCCCTTGCCGACCCAAGGAGGGTGGTCCCTCGCCCAAGGCCAACAAGGGCAGCCCTTGCCTGAGGCCAATGAGTCCCCGAGGTAAAAAGAAAAAATATAAAAAGAAAATGAAAAAAAAGCCAATAAGAAAAGGAAAAGATCAGAAAAAGAAGATTGCCGCTTCAATTGGCGTGACATTATTCATTCAATGTCCTTGGCAAGTTGAGCTTTATTTGTTTCTTCTTTTGACTTTTCTTTTGGCCACCAGTTGGAAGGGAGAGAGTTGCTTACAACCTTTCAACGCTTTCTTAGAATGAGTGATAATTACACAAATGATCCCAAATGGTCCCTCAATTATGACTCAATAAAAAATATCATATCTAAATTTTAATTGATTTAATGTGGTGAATTATATGAAGATCTTTAATATTATCTCTAAATTTGAATTAATGAAAAGACAATATTTAAAGTTGTCATATAATTTAAGGATTATATTGACCAAATTGAATAAACTATAAGTTCAAGAACCACATTGTACATCAAGTTAAAGTTTAAAAATGATATTATACATTGGATTAAAATTTAAGGACCATTTATGTTGTTTTCTTCTAGAGTACACGTAAGAGAATGCCTTAACTATTTTCTTTGACAACTGCCACATGCCACCACCTCTTCACTTGTTCTTGCTCAACTCCAAAAGGATTGTGGGTGACCTAAAGTCGAATTGATCACGTCTTCATAATTATTTCACTGGAAATGGGTGATTTATCTTGATGATGAAAAATCTTTCATCAAAGGAAATGGGTTCAATGATGATTTAGACAATAATTCATTTGGATTTGCCTCATTGAAAATGAACGGTAAATTTGAAAGGAAAGTATTGGAAAATGATGACAAACAATATGGAAAGTGAAAAGACAATAATATTGATAAACTGATAAAAATACATTGGGAACGTGTGTTTGTGGATTTTCCTCCAAGTCACACACCGCCACTTGTATAGCCCACTAATTACTACCATTCACCAGCTGTTATAACTTTAACTACACTTACAAGTTACAACTGCAATCTCGAGATTTCAGGGCTCCAATTCGCACGCCAACCTTATCCACAAGCGGTTACAACTACTAAACCGTTAGGTTGCTTATCTGTTGCTCGGTATCCGTGCCTTCAATCGACATCGTGACCCTTGTGCTCTCCTCCTGTTTCCAACTCTTGCTTGCTCCATAACCGAACACCTCTTGATTACTTGTCGATGTCGATTCTACGCAGCTATCAATGATTGTATCTTATAGATATCGATATCCATGCCATATAGTTGATGATTGTTTAGTGGCTTTAATTACTTTCATCGACCAGTTTCACTGAATCGATTAATACCGATCGCACGTCAACTATACTTATTTCTCGGTATAAACTGTAAACTAAAGAACCAAACCCTTTCCTGGAAACACATGGATCATCCAGTTCATTCAACAAGCACAAGTGCAACACGGTGTTGCAAAAAATCGAAACTTACGCTCATAGACTCGAGCATATGTAGTTCATCGTATGGTGCCACTAATGGAGAGAAGAAGTTGGTGTTCCAATATTATGAACAAGAAAGTAGGAGTTGTTACGATATCAACTTCAACTAGGTGAATGCTTGGAATGAGTAGACCAAAATCGTACTTTCCTAGGGAAATTATCTCTCAAGCCCGTACTAGTTAGTACAAGGAAAGGACTTCCGGTCCTGACACACCTCATTCATAACCAGCAAAACTAAAGCATGAACAATCCAATCAAAGTCAAGAAACACAGAGAAACTACAGAGAAAGATGGGATCTGATGAGCTTGAACAGCTGCCGATGTTTTGACGCGGGCCCTTGGTTGAACACCTTTAACCTTCTTCACTTGGACGCCGATTAGTTTCCTGTTGCGAAACGATATGAGGATGTCCTTATTCATCAGCTTGCTCTCTTGGCGGTCACGATGCTGGCTGAGTGACTTTCCCAGATAACCCTTTTGAACTTCATGAGCAGAACTTGCGGGAGATTGAAATAGCAAAGCGAGTGTGATAAGCGAGAGAATGAGTTGCCATCTCTTAACATCCATAGCCGATGAAGAGGAGATATCTTCTTGTCCTCAGATCCAGAAAATTACGTGGTCTTTCATAGAGCTCTGATATTTGCAAGGGCAAGAAGATATCTGTGCTGAAAGGAGCACAAGTTGGTTGGATCAGGGACGTTAGGTGGGAGCACTAAATCGGAGTGAGCGAAAACTTCGACTACCTTGTCCACGTGATAGGACCATCAAATGAGTGGATTAGGATTCGATAGAATAAAAAATGTCTCGATCTAAATTGACCCATTTACATGCAAATAAATTTAGTGACTTACCCCACCCGTTTATTAAAATACTTCCATATTTGATTAAACCTATGAATTGCTATGCTAAAGATTTAGCTTACAACATTGCAAAGAATTTTCAATCTTTGCATTGATTCACAATGAGGAATAAGAGAATTAATACTTAATAGTGAATTTATAAAACTGCAGCAAAAAATAGCATGGAGGAAATGAAATTTAAATTAAAAAGTGCATAAAATATTGAAAAAGATTATTTATGCCAATAATGGACTACAATAACAAGAACTAAGATAATAATATTATGTGAAAATAACAATGCGAATGCAACCAAGGAAACATATACTCCAATAATTAAGAGAAGAAACTTACAAAATTAATAAAAATAAAAAAATAATCGAGAAAAAAGAAACCACTTGATATTTTTTTAACTAACCCACCAGGACTTCTCTCATCTTGGAATAGTTCAAAGAATGTAATATTTTCTCAAAAATGGTGAAAAGAGTTACAAAGGTGAGTTTTTTCATTTTTTTTGGTCGAAATTTACAAAGGTGAGTTGAGTTTGGATAAACTTTGAAACCCATTTAACACCCCTATTTTTTTTTTTTTGGAAGGTTTCTTATAATCCCATTTACTAAACATAACTAAGTCATATATAATTCAATCCATCATATATGAGTTAAAAAATGAATCATAGACCCATTTTGATAAGTCTACCATGCAATTGCTACGGCTAAGTGGTCTTCATATGAGAAAGAGTAGACCCCTTTGGGATACACCACTATCGACAAATCTAAAGACTTAAATGATTAAATTGAGGCGTTTGATTGAATATTTAAATATTATAATAGAGCTCAAAGAACATGCATTCATCTCACGCTTCTCATATTCTTTGCGGGCCAATTATCGAGTTTACTCCATCAAGAAAGTTCGCGACACGGTATTGCAAAGCATATAAGCAGCCAACACCTATAGAACTACTACTCACATTTGTTTTGAGTGTCTTCCTTGGCAAGCAATGCGAAGATGCAAGATAGTATAAATTTACACTAAAAATATTAACCCACAATTTGTTAATATCATTCATTGCTTCAATTTGACAAATGCAACTACTTTCATTCCAATAATCCATAAATTTACACTAAAAATATTGACCCACAATTTGTTAATATCATTCATTGCTTCAATTTGACAAATGCAACTACATTTCATTCCAATAATCCATAATACTTAGAAGAAAAAAAAAAGCAATCCACATTCTATTATTAAATTTAACATTTAACATTAAGATACAAAAGTAAAAATACTGAGAAAGCGAGATAAGAATTTGCATGCTTATGAATCAAAAATGCATATATGAGATAGTCCTTCTAAACATCATGAATAGCAAATAACTTGCAAAAAATAATGCCGAGTTGTGAGTCACGATAAAAACGATTCTGATAAAAACGATTCTATGTAAAATCTTTCAGAGAGTTATTTTGAAAATGTAGCTAGAAAATTTTCCAAACAAAATATTTGACAGACTGTTATACTAACTATCTAGGCTTATATTTAAGAACTGAAGACTTTTTTTCGGTCAAAAAAAATGAGGACTTCAAAATCTATCTTTTTGGCTACTTGCAAACCTCGAGGATCAGGAATTTAAGCACATTGAGAATGCGACCACGCCAAACATCAGCAACTAAAAATAACACTTCAGCAGGAATAAAGCGGCACAGTACATATACATTAAGTATCCTGCAAAGAACAAATCATTAGATAAACATTGTAAAACATGAATTATCCCTTTACAGTGTGCAGCACACGGTTTTACCCCTTCTAGCTGACCAAGGCACGTCAGCCTCAACAAGAGCAGGAACGGGACCTCCCTGGTCAACCGATCAACGTAGGTGAAGCCAAATCAGACATTATACAGCCAGAAACTCATTTTAATAGGCAGGTGAAGCGTTCATTGATGCATTTAATGAAGGCATAATCTGATCTTCGACAGAACAACATTTGTAACGATGGGCCCAGCTCAGCCCATTCCCTTTTGAAAAGCCCAAAGCTTAGCCCATCTTTCATTTTTCTTTCTCTAGATTAGTCACGTTGGATGATAGAGTGGCGGAAAGAACGAGAACAAAGAGAATAGAAGACGCCTGTGGGAGAGAAAAGACGAAGGAAAAATATAAAATTTCTCCTACGTAATCGATCCAAACGTCCTAACAAGCTGATTCAACTGCGAATCGCAATCGCAATGCTTGGTGAGTATTCAAGTCAACTATTCGTTTAACTGGAATAATTTTCTCATTAAGGGCATGAGTTTGAAGTGGTGCTGATTTTGAACTACAGGGTTGGATTGAGGAATTATCAGGCTATGGTTTTTTTTTGTGTGGCAATGATAGTTTAAGACGTTGTGGAGCAGTGGGATTTGAAAAAAATCGATTCCGAAGTAAGGGTTGATTGGAATGAGATTCTAAAATTTGCGTGTGAATTTCACGTAACTAATAATACACGTAAGGAAAATGATGAACGTGCTATAAATGAGGTTACTTGTTAGCGCATAGAAGTCGTTTTATCAATGGTTAAATGTCGTTTAGTCGAGTCGTGTATTAGTCAATTTTTAATATCGTTTTTTGATTAATTGATAGAAATGATAGTGCGTTGGCTCAAGTAATTACTATAGGTTGGTTTTCATCTTTTCGCGGGTAACTGATACCATCTCTTCTTTGTGCAAACTCACGTTTCAAAAAATGATATGGATTAAATATGTTATGAGTTAAGAAATAGCATTTTTGTTACATAAAACAAGATCAAGCATTTATTGTCGTTTTGTCTATTTGAAATGGGAAGTCATTTTTTTATTTCAGTTTGAACTCATTGCCTGTAAATTATTTGTGAAACCTTCTATAAAAGAATCACGAAAAGTTCATGATTTATGAATGTGATTTTTTAAAGGCGTTTTGATATATATCAAATAGTGAAAAGTTGTGATTTGGTTGTTAAACCTGAGTTTTGAGATGGTTTCTGATTTGATAGTGGATTACTAGAGATTGAGATTGATTGATTATGCTCGGTATCTCTATGAACCCATTGAGGGGTTTGTGGCTATGTCCATACTAATCTAGGACATCATTGTAGACCGAGCTACCAGCTAATAATTGATGGAAATCTACTCAAAGGGTAAATCTTGATCGCTTGTCACAGGGCGTTATGCATGACCATGACTAGATATTTGAGCATAAATTTAATTGATGGAATGGATCATCAATGTGTGTTTGATAAGATTAATTAATGAGTTAGACCATTGAAATTTGTTTCGATATTAGTGATTGAAATGAGCACTTCTACTATGGATACATGATATTGAAGTGATATGTATGTAACTCATTTTGATCTCGAAGGTTTGTTAAATTTCAGATTTGATGAAATGAGTTATATTTGTATTTTAAATATGCATAGTGATTATTCGATCTGCTTAGAATAAACATATAATTTATGGAGTTGTGGTAGCTCCGTCATTTCATGTTACTTGCCTTTTAGGTTCTTCAACAAACCGTAAGAAGTGCGAGAGCGCTATAGACGGGGACTAATGGGAGTTCATTTTGGAGTTTGATTTGAGGTTGTGTCGTTTGGAAGGAAGGACAGTTGTGTCATTCCCCAAATCTGATAGGAATTGGGGTGTGACAACATTGTTCTTCCATAGGCAAGTGGAACCTAATATTAGACAATACTAACCCTCCCCTAACCCAAGGATTAAAGGGGGGAAAAATGAAACACGAGACTTGCACATTTGAATGTATGCATGGAAGAGGGATGCAAGCTTGATCCCACCATCCTCATAAGACCGGACCAATATTTCAGGTATCAAAACAATAGTTCTTCGAACTTTGACAATCAAGATATCATAATTACTAGAGGGACACTAGAATTTTCCAAATTCTATTTTTTTTTTTAGTGTCATTGGTGAAATCTTTTTAATGGGCATCGTTTGATTATTATTATAATTCTAATTTCGCCCGGTGTTTCGTTTCGATTTTCTTTTTGCGCACGTTGAGACCTCCAGACACCGCAAGCCTTCAAGTTGTTTGATCCGCAGCCAATCGCCTTCAACGGCATGCCGATCTGCAACTGCAAAGATGTTGGTTCGGTCCCTCGCAATGTTTTTTTTTTTTTTTTCGTCGTGATATAGATGATGATAGAGCTTTTTCTTCGATTTCGCATTGACTGGAAGCACGTGTTTTCAACGAAGAAAAAATTCCACACGAAGCACCATTGAATAGAGAGATATTTGGTAAGAAAAAGTCATAAGCATTGACTAAGCAAGTGTTGAGTTAAGGGTACATTATGTAGCAATTGAATTTGGCAATTTTAACCAATGGAGTTTGCCCCAATAGCCACTCTTCCCACATAAAAAGGGGGAGGTGGGGTTTCAAGACGATTTAACATTATGTGTGGGTTTTGACTCTCAATCCCTACAAGGAGACAAGTAAAAATCTGAGAGCGAAAGTCAGAATAGGAGTAGAATATGAACAAAAAAAAAAAAAAGAATTTAGCACTTAAGGAACACTTCGTTCTAGGGACTAATTTCTTTTTTTGAAGTATCCTTTTATTTTTAATTTTTATTCCTTGAATAATTTCTTGATAAAAGATTGTGTTTGGTAATTACACAAAATTTCTATTTTCAAAATAGGAAAAGAACAGGAAATCGTTTGGTACAAATCATAATTTTTTTTATAACGTAGTATTTCTTTTAATTTTTAACAATTTGGCGATGGGCAGCGGCAGCAGCCGAAGGTTGACAATGGTTGGCGGCGGTTGGCCACGAGCCACAAGAAAGAAGAAGAAAAGAAAAAAATAAACTTATTTCTAAAAATTATTTCTGGAAATAAGAAATTACTTTTTTTCTACTTATTGTTTGTTCTAAATCTATTCCTTGGCCATTTTTCTATTTTGGAGAATAGAAAAATTAATTGACGTTACCAAACAGAAATCTGTTCTTTTTCTATTTCAGGAAACAAAATAATAGAAACGTTAACAAACGAATCCTAAATAGCCAACTTGGTCTGGATACGATGAAGGGCCATTTGTTTGGGTATGAATGTCTACTTCCGGGTAGAAGGGTATCGGTGAGATAAAATTCTTTTAAGGCACATAAAATAACAACACGACATAAAATTAGAAAGATCTCAATTTCAGAAGCAAATAAGAGCTGTACCATAATTGCTAAAGGGAGACTAGAAAACACAAATAGCCCAAACCTATGAGAGCTTCATGAGCAAAACTTGAAATTATAGAAGACTGAAATAGTAAGAGAGATGACATAGAAAGAGATGCAATGACAGGGAGCATGCACGCTAGTCTCGTCTTAGCTTATAAGTGGAAAAAGATACCATCGGCCCCCGAGAGAAAATTGTCAATTACGTCCTAAATCTATTATATTTTTACCAATTTAATCATAAGCTTTTTAATTATATCAATTGAGTCCATTTGATTAATTTTGGTTGGAAATTGTTAATATGCATGCTAGCCGTTCTACGTGACTCGATTAACGTTGACATCGGCAAAATTTTTAATTTTTTAATGTTTTTTTGATTTTTTTAATTTTTTTCCTTTTCATATCATTTTTTCCCCTCACCAAGACTTGACAATGGCCGCCAGTCTGTTGGCCTCAAGGGTGGCTGCCCTTGCCACCCCTAATGAAAGGCGGCCATCGCCGGCCCAAGGGAGTGTGGCCCCTGCCGGCGCAAGCAGGGTTGTCCCTCGCCCAAGGCCGGTAAGGGCAGCCCTTGCTTGAGGCCAACAAGTAAGAAAAAAGATAAAAAGAAAATGGAAAAAAAGAAAGAAAAAGAAACAATAAGAAAAGGAAAATATCAGAAAAAGACGTGATTCATTCAAAGTCCTTGGCAAGTTGAGCTTTATTTATTTCTTCTTTTGACTTTTCTTTTGGCCACCAATTGGAAGGGAGAGAGTTGCTTACAACCTTTCAACCGCTAACAATAGTATATTATAATTATGGGAGCCCATCTTTTGGTACGCTTTCTTAGAATTAGTGATAATTACACAAATGGTCCATCAATTATGATTAAATAAACAATATCGTATCTAAATTTTTAATTGATCTAATATGATTTATAAAATTTTAGTACATATTTAATATAGTCCCTGGATTATATGAAAATCTTTAATATTATCTTTAAATTTGAATTAATGGAAAGACAACATTTGAAATTATCATATAATTTAAGGATTATATTGACCACATTGAATAAACTATAAGTTCAAGGATCATATTGTACATTAAGTTAAAGTTTAAAAATGATATTATATATTCGATCAAAATTTAAGGACCATTTATGTTGTTTTCCCCTAGAGTTATGACGTGTGCATAAGAGAATGCCTTAACTACTTTTTTTGACACCTCTTCACTTGTTCTTGTTCAACTCCAAAAGGATTGTGGGTGACCTAAAGTCGATCACATCTTCATAATCATTTCACCAGAAATGGGTGATTTATCTTGATAGTGAAAAATCTTTCATCAAAGGAAATTGGTTCAATGATGATTTAGACAATAATTCATTTGGATTTGCGTCAAACGGTAAATTTGAAAGGAGAGTATCGGAAAATGATGACAAACAATATGGAAAGTGAAAAGACAATAATATCGATAAATTGATAAAAATACATTGGGAACGCGTGTTTGTGGATTTCCCTCCACGTCACACACCACCACTCGTCTGTTGCTCGGTATCCATGCCTTCAATCAACATCATGATCCTTGTGTTCTCCTCCTGTTTCCAACTACGCTAAATTTCAAGATGGCTCTTGCTTGCTCCATAACTGAACACCTACTCATCGATGTCGATTCTACGCAGCTATCAATGATCGTACTTTATAGATGTCGATATCCATGTCATATAGTTGATGATTGTTCAATGACTTGAATCGCTTTCATCGACCAGTTTCACTGGATCGATTAACACCGATTGCACGTCAACTATACTTATCTCTCAGTGTAAACAGTAAACCAAAGAACCAAAGAAAAATCAAAACTTACGCTCATAGACTCAAGCATATGTAGTTCATCGTATGGTGCCACTACTGGAGGAGAGAAGTTGGTGTTCCAAAATTATGAACAAGAAAGTAGGATTTGTTACGATATCAACTTCAACTAGGTGAATGCTTGGAATGAGTAGACCAAAATCGTACTTTCCTAGGGAAATTATCTCTCAAGCCCGTATTAGTTAGTACAATGAAAGGACTTCCGGTCCCGACACACCTCATTCATAACCAGCAAAACTAAAGCATGAACAATCCAAGAGAAGTCAAGAAACACACAGAAACTACAAAGAAAGATGGGATCTGATGAGCTTGAACAGCTGCTGACGTTTTGGCGCGGGCCCTTGGTCGAATACCTTTAACCTTCTTCACTTGGACGTTGATTAGTTTCCTGTTGCGAAACGATATGAGGATGTCCTTATTCATCAGCTTGCTCTCTCGGCGCTCACGATGCTGGCCAAGTGACTTTCCCAGATAACCCTTTTGAACTTCATGAGCAGAACTTACGGGAGATTGAAATAGCAAAGCAAGTGTGATAAGCGAGAGAATGAGTTGCCATCTCTTAACATCCATAGCCGATGAAGAGGAGATATCTTCTTGTCCTCAGATCCAGAAAATTACTTGGTCTTTTATAGAGCTCTGATATTTGCAAGGGCAAGAAGATATCTGTGTCTGAAAGGAGCACAAGTTGGTTGGATCAGCGACGTTAGGTGGGAGCACAAAATCGGAGTTAGCGAAAACTTCGACTACCTTGATGGCTAAAAACTACACGTAGTGGATTAGGATTGGGTAGAGTCAAAAACGTCTCGATCTAAATTGACCCATTTACATGAAAACAAATTTAGCGACTTAGACTCGACCCGACGTGCACTCAACCCGACTCATTTATTAAGATACTTCCATATTTGATTAAACCTATGAATTGCTATGCTAAAGAATTAGCTTGCAACATTACAAAGAATTTTCAATATTTGCATTGATTCACAATGAAGAATAAGAGAAAGTTAATACTTAATAGTGAATTTATAAAATTGTAGCAACAAATAGCATGGAGGAAATGAAATTTAAATTAAATAGAGCATAAACTATTGAAAAAGATGATTTATGCCGACGATGGACAACAATAACAAGAACTAAGATAATAATATTATGTAAAAATAACAATGTGAAATGTAACCAAGGAAAGGTATATTCCAATAATTAAGAGACGGAACTTCCAAAATTAATAAAAATAAAAAATAATGGAGAAAAAGAAACCACTTGATATTTTTAATAGGTGAAATCGACCCTATCTAACTAACCCACCAGGACTTCTCTCATCTTGGAACAGTTCAAAGAATGTAATATTTTCTCATAAATGATAAAAAGAATTACAAAGGTGAGTTGAGTTTGGATAAACTTTGAAACCTATTTAACACCCCTTTGTTTTTTGGAAGGTTTCTTATAATCTCATTTACTAAACATAACTAAGTCATATATAATTCAACCCATCAAATATGAGTTAAAAAATGGATCATGGACCCATTTTGATAAGTCTACCATGCAATTGCTACGGCTAAGTGGTCTTCATATGAGAAATAGTAGACCCTTTTGGGACACACCACTATTGACAAATCTAAAAACTTAAATGATTAAATTGAGGCGTCTGATTGAATAATTAAATATTATAATAGAGCTCAAAGAACATGCATTCATCTCACGCTTCTCATATTCTTTGCGGGCCAATTATCGAGTTTACTCCATCAAGAAAGTTCGCGACACGGTACTGCAAAGCATATAAGCAGCCAGCACCTATAGAACTACTACTCACATTGGTTTTGAGTGTCTTCCTTGGCAAGCAATGTGAAGATGCAAGATAGGGGCAAAAAAATTGGAAAAAGTCAAGCCATCGATCGAAAAGATAAGCCCATGAGATGAGACATTGTCCCTACCATTCCTCATTCATAATCAATTTATATCCAACCATCACTATAAGAAAACAACCTAATGCCAGTAAACAACACGCAAGCTCTAATTTCCAACAGGAAATCCTGCGAGAATGCACGTCGGCAATCTCAAAATAGCGCATGGAAAAGCACATTGGGAGTTTCACGGATTGCAAAGAGCACACATTTTTTTCCAAGAGTAATAAGTAAAGACCTTGCATTTATGAGGATCCCCATTAACAATAATTTAAATCCCTGAAAGTCACGAAGAATGATATCAAAATCAATCAAATACAAAACTAACTGAACCCCTCAAAAGGGGCCATCCTATTCAAGCATCATGGCACAATTGGCCACACCCAAGAACAAAATCCATGGTGTGATGCTGTGTCTTTCCTAGAGAAACAAGACATTATGAACCCCAGAAAAAAGTATACGACTCGAGAATTGGCTATCCTCGATGGCACCAAGTTACAACAGTGTAGTACAGCCTTTTTGCCTTCAAAAGAGTGAGCAGGAGCATCCCGAGTTTTTTATAATCATGTGCACTTGGCTTGAGAAAGGTACTATTCTCACTGGAGTAGACTCTTGCATCCCTCGATATACTGTGCCTGTGAATCCAATACAGATTGACCAGAAGGTGTAGAAGCAACATTTTTCATTGCACCATCAAAAATGGCCTTCTGATACCTGTCATCTTCCACCTTCTTAAGGATCTCTTGAACCACCTTAAAATCCAATCCACCCACCAACGCTAACTTTCCAATAACTTCACCAAAGTGGTATGGTGCTTTAGGCAAGTCAATCCCCACGTCATCCAGAATAGAGGCATAAAGCAAACACCCAGTCCCTATATCTCTAGATGAAACAACTTTCTTGGCAAGCAGAAACTCAAGGAGCCTACCAACAGGTTCAACACAGGGTGAGCTTTTCTCTAGAGCAAGAGAAATAGCTTCCTTAACGAATTCAGGGTAGTAAGCTGGAGCATTGAGTTCTTCCACACACTGCAACGCTTCATCCAAAATCAATACGCTAAAGTACTCCTCAAGAAGAGATGATGTTTTTCTCTTAAGATCGTCCATGTTCAACTTCACTGCAACAGGAGCTGCTGGCTTCTCAAGAACAGGTGATGTAGATGCAATGGGAACAGATTTAACAGGTGCAGGGACTTGAACTGCAGTTTCAGTGCCGTGGACCAAATTTGAAGGACGAGAAAGAGGGGCACTACTGCCTTGTAACAGAGCACTGGGCCTACCACTAATAAGGCCACCACTACCCTGGGGCAATAATCGAGGGTTCAGCGATGGCGACATTCCCGCGGATGGCTTGATCCGCACAGAAGGTTGTGTGCCTGATCCATTGCCCCTAGGCATTGACCGGGTCCTAGGAAATTCCCAGTTGTCACTGTCTATGCCAGGCATTCCAGGCATCTTCCTGGTCCCAGGCATGCCAGGCATCATCCCTCCAGTGCCAGGTCGGTGACCTGGGTAAGCCCCAGGACTTGTGCTCCCCGGCAATTCAGAAGCAACCCCACGGACACTTCTCATGCTTGCAGTAGCGCCTGGACGTAAACCAAGAGTTTTTTCTGCTTCTGAATGGATTTCGGTAATAGTCTTTGCTTTAACCTGTACAAGAGTATACAGAAACAACAGAGTAAAAATTTGGGCGGACATGTTAATTATTCAAAAAGAACCTCCAAGTAAGCTTCCCAGGCCTAACTCTCTGAAGGAAGAGTGATGGAGTTGGTAATAATAAAGAAATCTAGACAACTAAAGGAAAAAAAGAAAAACAGCAATTAACATCCAAAATGTCACCTCTTCCCGCCTAGGAATCCAGCTATTCGCACGCAAATCAAGAACATCTTTAACCATGAACCTCAACCTTGGAGCCAGCTGAGTGTTGGTTGTCAATTCTTTCAACCGATTAATATATAGATCATTTATACGCCGTGCTTTTGTACTCTCATCAAGCTGCTTCCCAATGGTCTTGAAAAACTGGCAAATAGCCTCAACATTCTCCTCCGCAGGACACGTCTTATTATCAGTTCCTAGAAGCTCCTGGTTTCATTGGGCAGGCAATGAGTAACCTCAATACAATTATAAAAGTTAAAAAACAACTGGATATATGATGTGTTTTATCAAAACCTGAACAATGTGGTGAACAATCTTTTCAGTGACCATCTTCTGCTTCAGAAGCTCCCCAATCAATTTGATGTTTCCCAACGTTCTAAGTTTGACCATCCTCTCTTTGTCTCTTCGCTCAAGCTCTTGCTCAGGGGCAGTCAGTTGTCTCAACTCTTCCCTTAGATTTTCAGCACCTTCAAATGCTTCCTGGCAGTTATTTAGAAGCACTCGCTTGAAAGTAATATCCTTACCGTCCGGTTCATCAGAGGGAAATGGGGGCAACCTTTCATTGAGATCAGAGCATAGAAGAGCATACATGGGGCAGAATGTGGGCTCCAGCACTGCTTTTTCAAAAATAAGCTGGATTACGCCCTGTATTGCGAGAAAAAAAACTTAAGTTGTCACGATAAATACATATAAAAGTACATAAATGGAGAAAAGAACATGCAGTGACCTTCAAAATATCTGCTGTGGTTATTCCAGAGTCAACAAGCTGACCCTTGAGTACATCAAACTTCTCAGGAGTCAGCTTGTTCAGAATCCTGAAAAGAAAGTACTATCCATTGTAAGAGTCAATCCTAACTGGGATACAAGTCTAACACAACCAATTCAATTGCATTGACTAATCTCCATGAGGAATGCGAAAAAGGACCTCATAAAGTGGCGTGTCAAGAAACAAAAGTAAAAAGTTGATACATGGAATTAGTTTGATCACATACTCAAGCATGGAAAGATGGAACATGGTTAGGGGAGATAACAAACAGGAAGCACAATCTGATTACCACTAATAATATATTGCAAACAAATCAGAATTGTCGACACCACCATAAGCCTTAAAAAAATGAGGTCGATGCATAGAAATTCCCACACTAGCAATGAAAAAGTTAATGCACAAGGGAAGTTCTAAAAAAAGATGCTCAAAAGAGAATATCAAAGAGAATATCAAGATCAGTCAAATCACATAGAAAGCAACTGGGTATAGGAAGTACATAAAAAAGAACAGTTATTCTCATTGACATTATCTTGGAGTGCCAATACAGATAAATGTGCATAGATTAATTTGCATGCTTATGAATCCAAAACGCATATATGCGATGGTCCTTTTGTAGATCATAAAATGCAGATAACTTGCAAAAAATGATGCCGAGTTGTGGGTCACAATTAAAAAAGAAAAAATTTCCTATGATAAAATCACTCAAAAAGTTAATTTGAAAATGCAGCTCGAAAATCTGCCAAGAATAATATTCGACAGACTATTATATTAACTATCCATGCTTATATTCAAGAAATGAGGACTTCTTTTTTTTTTTTTTTGGTCCAAAGAAATGAGGACTTGAAAATCTATCTTTTTTTGTAATATTCGAGGATCAGGAGCTTAAGCACATTGAGAATGCAACCACACCAAACATCAGCAACCAAAAAATGACACTTCAGCAAAAATAAGGCTGTACCGTACATATACATTAAGTACACTGCAAAGAACGATTCATTAGATAAACATTGTAAAACATGCATTACCCCTTTACAGTCTTCAGCACACGGTCTTTTTCTGACAAAGTACCCCTTCTAGCTGACCAAGGCACTTCAGCCTTAACAAGAGTCGGAACAGGACCTCCCTGTGCAACCGATCAACATAAGTGAGGCCAAATGAGACATTAAGTTAGCCAGAAACTCATTTTAATAGGCAGGTGAAGCATTCGTCGATGCATTTAATGAAGGCGTGATCTGATCTTTGATGGTGCATCGTTCTTCTATTGGCAAGTGGTACCTCATATTAGCACAATACTCCAGGCTTCTATAACCCTCCCCCAACTTAAGGATAAAACGAGGAAATAAAGGAAACACACCACTTGCACATGTGCATGTATGAATGGAAAAGGGATGCAAGCTTGATCCCACTATCCTCTTAAGACTTAACCAATATTTCAACTATCATAAGAATATTTCTTCTAGCTTTGACACTCTATAAGGTATCATAGCAGAAACAGGAAGTTAAAATAACAACACGACATTAACTTGACAAAGATCTCAATTTCACAAGCAAATAGGAACTGTATGATAATTACTAAAGGGAGACTAGAAAACACATGCAATCTACCACTGTGGCCAAGAAACGACAGCTTTTGTGAATCATACTTCTCTGGCTATTAGATAAGAAGAACTAAGATACTCTTCAAGAAGGTGAGTTAACATTTACATGTGTGAAAGATACGCGACTCTAGCCAGAAACTAATGCTACCTGATTAGAAGAGATCTGTGCTCTTGTGAACTGGGAGTTGAGTTGCTCCAGTGATTATTTTGTTTCTGTTGCTGCTGCCTAGAGTCAGATCGGCCACCAAACTCTCTGTTTTCCCTGATGTTCTCCCAGGACCTCTCCTCCACAGCAGCAGGAACCTGGGGATTCCGACCACGCCAGTCACGATTGTCTGGCTCTGAAAAGCGATTAAGCATTTGATTTGGCACCTGTTGGGGAAAGAACATCTTTTTATATGGGGTAACAATGTAATTATGACTCCATCACTAAAGCTAAAGCAATGCCAAATACCAAACTTAGAGTTTTCCAGCATGAAACCGTTGAAACGCCATTAAGAGATCTCCTTGATATGCAATTGACAGAAAAGAAACAAATTGCTTGTCCACTTTATAACCACCAAGAGAGGAAGGAAAAGGCAAAAGCGAAATATATGCAGGAAATCTTACATTGTTCTCCCTACTTCCCCAGTCTTGATCTTCGCCAAGAAACTCAGCTTCAATTTCCCTTTGTATCTTCAGAATATCATCAGACACCTCAATAGCCTACAAGTACACAGAATAACGGTAAATGAGTATATTACGATCTTAGTCTGATATTCAACTTGAAGCAGAAAGGGAAAAATAGAGACTCAACATCATCCTGGAAGTCGATGACTATTCATAGCTTTTACCATGACACTAAAGGAGACTTCCACCCAATGCCTTAGTAAAAGTGCACATAAAAAAATTATAAATACATCTAGACATCATCCTCAAGAAAAACGATACACGTGGCACAGAGGAAAATTAAATTAAGATGAACAGAATATATACACTGCTCCTAAGAAAACAAAACAAAAGACTCCATCTACATAGGGAAACACATAGTTGAAAAGGAAAGATAGATCAGTACCTGTTTAAGCTGTAACAGCTGGTCTCGGGTGTATTTAACACGTTCTTGACCTTCAAGCCATGAGTCTCCAGGCTGGCAGGGACAGAGGATAAATTTTCAGGAGCTTGTTATGGTAAAACTTATCAAAACTTGCGACTTAACAGGTATTAAGGTAGCAACGTAGCAATAAAAAGCACCTCAATCAAGACAAAACAGTATGGGTAGAAAAAGAAAAAGAAAAAGGAAGCTTTAGCATAATCCAGCCACAGTATTTTCTAAGCTGCTTCATACCGATATAAGTGGTAAAAAGTAGGACCTAAACAAACTTCCTCAAAAGCTATAACAACTTCCAACCTTGACAAGGAAGTACGGAATTGACTTAATCCCTTCGCTCATTTCGCCATACTTTACCAAATTAAAGACATAAAATGAAAACTAATACTTACTACACTATCCCGGTACTCTAAAAGCGAAGATATTGTATTACACATGTCCCAAGAAAGAGACGAAGTGGCCCTAAGAGCCAGGTTGATAAAGAAACAGCATACAAACAATAAAAGCCATACAAAAAAGCGCAGGAACTCATTATGGAAGCTATGATAATACGTCCCTGGTAATTCATTACTTCTCTCTGATCTAAAGCGAAAAGAAAGATCTGCTGCGTCGACTAGCTCACGATATCTCACTATGTTTCTGAAAACGAATATAACACCAATTGAAAAACAAACAAAAGAACAACAAAAATTGCTAACACAAGAACTTGTATACCAGACACTCTACTTAAAAAGCTCAGACATTAAGGAAATTCAGTACAAGACCCAACAGCCACAATTAACCAACCACGGGGTTCAATAATTCAATTTCAGACAACGCTGTACTCTTCTTGGAAAGTCAAACAGTCGAACACAACTGCACAAACCAACACACGAACATAACCATCCCAACCCGATATTCCAGCAAGTGAAAAAACAAATTTTTTCTACGGTTCCTCAACCAGAAACTTCACAATTTCCCAACACGATCCAGTAACTTTCCAATTCCATCGCCCGTCTCATCGGCAGGCGTCACTTTCTCTGATCTAGTCACGTCAGGACCGAATCATGCGAAGACTCCACAAAGAACACAATCATCACAAACCCAAAAAAACCACGACACGACACGACACGACACGGACGGAAGTCAGAAACACCGAAAGACAGCCTTCGCCGCCGCGCCGCCGCCGCCATGAGGACGCGAGAGGGGGAGATTGGAGGAGAGCGAGCCGAGGGCGAGAGAAGCAGTGGATGAAGAATCGAAGAAGCGAGGCGGGAGAATTCTGCCGCTGCCTCCTCCTCGACCGCCACCAGGTCTCAAGCTCAGGACCGCCGGATCACTCTGCTGCATCACACCCGTCTCTCTGATCGATCGGAAACAAACGCACGCGCGACTGCCCGGAAGAAGAAATCTGCGGCGCCCTACCTCCCCGCCCCCGCGATTCGGCTGCGAGGGACGCTGAATCTGGGATTCGAGAAGAGCGAGGAACGAGAGATTCAAGATCGAATTTTTCGAGAGAGAGAGAGAGAGAGAGAGAGGAGTGGTTTTCTCTCTACGGAGGAGAGCGAGGGTGGCGTCGGGAGTGGACAGGGGACGAGATTTATAAGACCCTTTTGTCCGAGCCCGAGTGGGAGTTTGAGTCGAGAGTGATAATTTGTGTGTCTGTCTTTCTTTCTTTCTTTATTGTTATATGAATATATAATATCTGTGGTTAGTCCTAATAGGCTAATAATTGCGCCGGAAAAGTAAATCTCACTATTCTCTGTGTTTTTCTTCTTAATTCCGCGAAAAACCCCCGACCGTTAAGCTTGTGACAAATTTATATCAAACTTTCCCAAATCGGTGTACCCATGATAAACTTATCTTCGTTAGTTTTCAAATTTATTAAGTTGGATAGCGTGACAATAAATAGGTGTACCGGTTTATGATTTTTTATAATATTAATCTAATTTAGCTAAAATTAATGAAAGGTAAATTTTTTATAAATGTATTAATTAAAGGTTTTTTGTGATAAAAAAATTAATTTTGAATAAATTTATCACATCTATATCGTTTAAAGTTTTTAGTGATAAAAATTTATTTAAGGTAAATTTGTTATAAGTATATTAATTTATGATTTTTTGTGATATTAACTATTTTTCTTGATGTGGGTGATGTATTTTAATAAGCGAAAAACGATTGGTTTCTCAATTTGAAAACTTTTTTTTTAAGATGATCTTTCCAAATATACCGTTGCCTCTATGGGAGTGCTTGTCCCCCCCAAAACCTAATTTTCCTTTGAAAAAGGGTAACATGTATCCCATGAAATTGTACGTTCTAAGCTATAATATTACCAATTTAAAAAGGACGATATATATATATATAGTTTTAGTAATGTGTGAAATTGTCATAATTTACACAAGTGTGAAATATTGAAAACACAAATATGTAACTTATAATAACAGAGAAAATATGGAAAGTTACAACATACATCGGGGGTAATATGTAATTTTCTATATATGTTAATAGCTATATCTTTGAAGAATTGCGAATCTTCAACATTAAATGAAACTAAAAGAAGCTTGAGCAAAGTCATCATGTAAAGAGGAGTTGACATGTGAAAGCCATGACATTTTGAAAATGTAAGGAAAAGAACACAAATTATCCATAAACTTTAATCAATATGTAACATCGTCCATAAATTTTAAATTAATTAATATAATTTATAAATTATATGAAAGTATTGATATATTCCCGAACTTAAATTAATAAAAAGGATAATATCGAATATTTTAATATAATTTAGAAACTGAACTGAACATTTATTAAAAATTCAAGCGATCACATAAAACAAATTAAAATTTATTAAAAATTAATGTTTATATCACTTAAAAATAAATAGACAAACAATATTTTCATCATTACGATTGCATATAATCAGTAATAAAAATATTTTCACTTACTAATTATTTTCTAAAAAAAAAATAAAATTATTCATTCTCTGCTAAATAATCTACCATGAATTTTCCAATAAAAAACACATCTCTATTACTTTTCATGGCACATGTTCATGAATTGGTGCACTGAACATTCTACAGACATCTTCAGGAAGAGGCAACGCGCAGAGCCTCCTCGTTCAACAGTAGTAGATCACAGTTCATAGCTCAGAAAATGGTCGAGCCGGCCCCAGTAAAATGAACAAATTAAGCATGATAACACACTTGAAAGGTCCCACTCAAAGAGCAAGATACACAAAATAAACGAGGGCATAACAAACAAACTTAAGCAGTAACTCTCGAGGCGTCGCGTTTATGACAAATCCTAAATAACAATGACCTGAAAATTCCTGAAAAACAAGAAGATGATAAATGGTCGGAAACTAATCGAATACAAAACTTTAATCCCGCAAACGGGCTAGTCATCTTGAGAATCCGGGAAGGGATCAACCACAATAGAAAGTAAGATTATCTTTTCGACTTCCTCCTAAATAAAACATGGATTTTATGACCTCAATATACAACTCAAAAATTAACTTTTTGCCCTCTGCAGCTCTGCCTTATGGCCTTCGTACAAAGTCGCTAGCCTCAAAAAAGAATTGCCAAAAAGCATCCTGCAAATCTGCATATGGAGACACAAATTTGACCCGGGTGAGAGGGTCGGACTACTCATGCGATATTATAGAATGCGCTCACTGGAGCAGACCCTTGCATTCCTCGATATCTGACGCTCTGCGAACTCAGTACCGCTTGACCAGAAGCATCAGAGGTCACAATCTTCATTACAGCATCAAGTATGGCGTTTTGGAACCTGTCATCTTCCACCTTCTTCAGGATCTCCTTAATCACCTTAAAATCCAATCCACCAGCCAAAACTAGTTTCCCAACAATTTCACCAAAGTGGACCGGCGCTTTTGGTAAATCAATGGCCAAATCATCCAACATAGAGGCGAACAGCAAACATCCAGTCCCTACATCGCTGGATGAAATAACTTCTTGGTCAACAGGAACCCCAGGAGCTTGCCAACAGGTTCAAAGCATGGCGGGCTTTTCTCAGTGCAAGAGAAATGGCTTCCTTCACAAATTCAGGGTAGTAAGCTGGAGCATTCAGCTCCACCACACACTGCAATGCTTCATCCAAAAGCAGCACACTGAAATACTCCTCAAGCAGCGACTTCGTTTTTCTGGTAAGCTCATCCTTATTATTCAACTTCACTGCAGGTGCCAATGGCTTTTCAGGAGCACGGGCGAAACTGGTGCAACAGGAACAGTTTTCACTGGTGCTGGAGAAGGAACTGAAGATGGAGCTTCTGTGCTGGAAGGAATGAAGCCCACCACTGCCTTGTAGCAGCGCTGGTCCTCCCACTGATAAGTCCACCACTGCCTTGAGGCAACAACCTCGCATTCAGTGAGGGTGACTTTCCAACCGATGGTGGTTGGAGCCGCCCAGGAGGTTGCATTCCAGCTCCATCACCCCTTGGCATTGACCTAGTCCTAGGAAATTCCCAATTGTCATTATCCATTCCCGGCATTCCAGGCATCTTCCTAGTTCCCGGCATTCCAGGCATCATGCCCCCAGCACCAGGTCGTGTAACTGGGTAACCTCCAGGAGTCGTGCTCCCGGTAGAACCAGGAGCAATGCCACGGCTATTCCTCATGCTCGCAGTAGCACCTGGACGTAAACCAAGATTTTTTTCTGCCTCGGAATGGATTTCAGTTATAGTCTTGGCTTTTACCTTCAAAGGTCCACATATAGAGAGGAAGATGTCAGAAACGAAAAACAGCAACCTCCATCTACACGCAGATAAGGTTTCAAATCACTTATAAAAATTGTAAACACTTAATATCTTACCTCTTCTCGTCTGGGAACCCAACTATGTGCACGCAGGTCAATTTTATCTTGAACCATGAACCTCAACCTTGGAGCTAGTTGAGTATTGGATGCCAGCTCCTTCAACCGGCTGAAGTATAAATCATTTATCCGCCGTGATTTAGGGCTCTCATCAAGCTGCTTTCCAATAGTGTTGAAAAACTGACAAATAGCCTCAACATTCTCCTCGGCAGGACAAACTTTATTATCAGGTTAGAAGCTCCTGCTTCGGGAGTAAGACTATGAGAGACAATCGTAACTGTAATTTCAAAAGACCCTAACATAATAAAGGAAATGTGCATGTCAGAACCTGCACAATGTAGTGAACAATCTTCTCAGGTACCATCCTCTGCTTCAAAAGCTCTCCAATCAAACGAATGTTACCGAGAGTTCGAAGTTTGACCATTCTTTCCTTGTCTCTCCGTTCGAGCTCCTGTTCAGGGGATGTCATTTGCCTTAACTCTTCTCTTAGTTTATCAGCTCCTTCAAAAGCCTCCTGGCAGATATTCAAGAGCACCAGCTTGAAAGTGATTTCCTTCCCATCAGGTTCTTCAGAGGAAATGGAGGCAGCTTTCGTTCAGATCAGAACACAGAAGAGCATACATGTGGCAGAATGTGGGTTCCAGTACAGCTTTTTCAAAAATCAGCTGAATAACCCCCTGCATACCATCCCAAAGAATCATGTAACAACAGAACAAGATGGTCAACCCATTAATAATAGCACATAAGAATCTGTAAAGCTGAAACCTTCAGAATATCTGCTGTTGTGATGCCAGAGTCAATTAGTTGGCCCTTGAGTAAATCAAACTTCTCTGGAGTCAGTTTGTTCAGTATCCTGCATACAAAATCAGAAAGTGAAACTTGATGTATCAACCAACTCTGGAATGTTGACAAGTCTGGCAACACCACTCCAGCCATGAGCCATGAGCCATGAGCCATGAAAGGCACTTAAGACCAAAAAATAGAGTCAAGCTAGGCGAAACCACTTGCTAAAAAGTCCAGGAGTTACTTAACATATGAATTCATCCAGAATAGGTTGAAGGCGCAAAAGGAATGGCATTTTCCCATCACTTCCTAAACTTACATAATTCTTGTACATGACATAAGCATGCCATCTCTATGTTAATTATACACGATATATACTTAGTTAAATATGTCAAGGATACAACTATGAGAAGTGACAGCCTCCCATGACTATTGCATGATCTTCATCTTATATCGCACTGCCAAATGCAGATTAAAGCTTGATGTTTTCAGTCTCATCTTCATCATCAATGGGCAATAAGAGAAAACGATACAGAATTAGATTTAGTTTCCCACAAGAAATCCTGAAAGTTATGGAGAAAAAATTCTCATGATTGCACATGATGGAATTAATTGAAGCATCAAAAGAAGAACTTAGAACATTTAAATCCAAGGCAAATACTGACTGATACAGTATATCTTCACATTACCCTTTGACAGTCTTCAGAACACGGTCTTTATCTGAGAGATTACCCCTTCTGGCGGACCATGGCACCTCAGCCTTGATGAGAGCAGGAGCAGGTCCTCCTATTTTGAAGAGCATATGGGTGCCAAAACAGAGATTAGTCACATTGGAAGAACTTGGTTGCAGGAAGGAAACCAAGTTAAGAAGGTTTCACCTATCAGTGCACCACTAACGAAAATATGGCATGAAAAATGATCTCAAAATGATACATCAACAGAAAGCAGAAAGGAGTATTTAACTACACACATGCATAGAATCAAAACGAACTGCATTCTTCTTTATTACCACAACTACAGGAACTACCATCAAACAAAAAGAAGCTTAATGTTATAAACACATAAAACATAGGGCAAACATTGATGAAACTTAGAATTAAGTTCTTCTGGGGTGCAAACAATTACCCCCTGGAGTGACGAGATCTGTGCCCTTGAAAACTGGGAGTTGAGTTGATCTTTGCGATTAACTTGGTTTCCTTCCTGCTGTCTAAAGTCAGACCGGCCACTTGAATCTCTGTTTTCTCGGATATTATCCCAGGACCTCTCCTCCCCAGAGGTAGGAACGGGGCAGAACGACCACGCCAATCACGATTGTCTGGCTCAGAAAAACGAGTTTGAGTTTGAGTCTGAGGTTGGGTTGGTGCCTGGCAAGTACAATACAAAAGGGTATAAACAGTTTTGTCAGATTGTTACCATGATTAAACCACTGAAATCAAGTACCTTCGCCAGGACAAGTTCATAGCATAACACCTCATAGCATAACACCATAAAAGCACCTTCTTGAAAAAAGATTGAGAAAAGTAAATGGATCTACTTTCCATCTGCCAAAGTAATCCTTCCCCCAATGCAGCAAGAAAGAGAACGACAAAAAGAACAACCCAAGTTTAGAATGAACTAATGCAACTCACATTGGTCTCTGCGCGGCCCCAGCTTTGATCATCACCCAAAATTTCAGCCTCAATTTCCTTTTCTATTTTTCAAGATCTCATCATGGGGCTCGACAGCCTACAGAACACAGCCACTCCAGTAAATAACCCAGGTGATCCAACAAAGGAAGAGAAGATATTAAATAACTTGAACATCTGATGCATGAGCAGAACGCTTCCCATTACTTTCAATGTGTGCAAAGCGTTGGAACACAATCGTGAAAGTGAAAAGCCTGTAAAATGCTTGAGAAAAAAAATATATACATTTTTTCACAGTTAAAATTACCCCATGAGCTCTGCATGAGTACAGTTATCCAACAATAGATAAACTATTACCTCCCTAAGCTGCAAAGCTGGTCTCGAGAATAACGAATGCGCTCCGACTCTCAAACCTTGTGTCTCCACTCTGAAAGCAAAGAAAATCATGTGCTTAGGGAGCCGTATGTACAGAATTTTCAATATTAGAAGGTTGAAATATGTGCCAGGAAACCTTCCATGGACTAAAGAACCCAAGAACGACTTGTTATATTTTTACAAAAGGTTTACAAATAAGTGCCACATTGCAGTCAAGCATTCATATCAGTTACCATACCCAACCCACTAAAAGCCAGTAAGCCTCCCAAAACATCATCCAAGTTTTCTACTAAAAATGAGTAAAGCCATAGAAAGCTGCTGCCAAACTTGTCAACCAAATGCAGAGGGCACAAACAAATCAAAACTGAAATTTAGAAAGATGGAACTCAAGAACACCAATAATGAGCATCTGATTAATTTAAAAGTTCTTGTTTCCATCTTCCAGTAATCTTACACCAAAAGTATGGATGAAGGGGTTCCTTTAATCGTTCAAAAAGATGCGGTTAGGAAAAAAATTGCTAATATAGCATATTAATCATTTGAATGTACATAAAAAGGCTCCAACAAGCACGTATAAGGAAGAACTAAAATTTACTGGAATGTATACTTTTGGAAAATGAGGCAGGAAAAGCAGATTTAATTTAAGCGGACAAATGATTTTCTTGCTACCACCACGCGTCCCAGGAAATTTTCCATCTTCTCATCATGATCCACACATACAAAACACAATACAAGTTCGAAATTACAGCATATGAAATTGAAGTTCCTCACTACCCATCGACATGTCTGCAGGTCCTTTATGGGCAATAACAGCTCATCACATGCCCACCTAAAAGCCTACAAATTTCTCTTTGTCCATATTTACAGTAGGTACACATATTGAGTGCCCAACCAAGAATTAGGACATTGAAAATATCCACCATCCCATAAAATTTTCTTCTCTTTAAATGATAGGCCCACCAGTAAAACCAAATATGAAACACAGGGGAAGTTATACGACAGCACAAAAGAAGTGATTAACAACCAACAAAAAGCAAAAAAAATCACGCTTTTAACGAATTGCAAAAGCTTCAGATGCTCAATGGTTTCTTGTCTGAAGCAGCTGACAAATATTTCAGCTCTTACTCTATTAATCACGCGAACAACCTTTCAGGCAATTATATTATCATTCCAAAACCAAGTTCTGAAATCCCCCGCATTTTCGGTAAGAGGAAGTATCCCAAATAAATAACAATAAAGCAAACTACAACGCATTCTCACAGCCGTTCCATTTAAAAGCGCAACTCGTTCTGCTCCGGACATCATGTGTGGCCACTAGGAGATACAATCCCACGTAAATTAATTCACTTTCTTGAAAAAAGATCCAATATTTTACAAAATTACGCGGATCAACTTTCATAATCTAACTCGAGCACCGAAAATTCGATGGACCCACCAAAGCGACTCGAAATCACAACAACGATATTAACAAGCACGTAACTTTACGCACGCGGAACCAATAACAGCACCCACGGAATCAAACCAAATCAGGCAAAATCAGGGCAGCCAGCTAAATCAACTATCCCCAATCATAACAACCAAATCGGTTATCGGGAAACGCGGGAGGAATCCCTCGCGGGGAGGGGAGGGGCGGCGGCCGCAGATTCGAGCGCACCTTCCCGGAGAGCCCGCCATGGGGGCGCAGGAGAATCCGAGGGAGGGAGCCGAAGGCGAAGGCAGAAGCCGCGCCACCCGCCGCCGAGGAAGCCGAGGAAGCCGACGAGGAGGAGGAGTCGAAGCGAGGCGCGAAGTCGGCTGCTCCCTCGACCGCCACCAGGTCTCAAGCTCCAGGACCGTCGGATCACCTTGCTGCATAACTCAGATCCTATCGCCCTGGGAGGATCTCCAACCCACAAAGAAGAGAAAGAGGGGGAGAGGGAGGGGAACGAGAACGATCGGCCGACGAGGCGCCGATACCAGCCGATCCGGCGGCGGCGGCGGCGGCGGCGGAGAATCGCCGAATCGAAGATGGAGGAGTAGTAGAGAAAGATCTCGAGAGAGAGAGATTAGGGTATTTCTCTCTCTTCTGCGGAGAAGGAGAGAGCAAGGAGAGACTGTTTTGTGCGGCCGACAGAGGGAAGGAGATAGAAACCCTCCTGTGCTTTTCTTCCCCCTTTTTTTTTTTTTTTTCTTGCAATTCTTATTTCCTTTTTTTCTGGGTGATTATTGCCTAAATTGCTTCTTTTTTCCTAATGAGATCATCCCCCTCTCTTTTTTTATTTATAATTATTTTCTAGGGTTTTCCCCAAGTTCCTTTGACAATGACATCTTGCCATGGATATTCTTCTTTTTTAGAATGTGAGCATGGATTAAATTGAGAAGGAATCGATATGGACGACGCTTTGCTTGAGAGCCCTGTATTTTTCTTCATAAGTAGCAATAATTGAAGACCAATAGGTGTTTGTGACATGAAGCGTTACTGGCATGTCGGATCGGAGGGAAATTTAAAATATAATGACGTTTTCACTTAGATTTTGTCTTCTGCATGCATTTCTCTCTCTCATTGAATGCGAGAATTTGTAAGGTCAAAATAACGTACCCAAAGCACCTATCTGGCTCCTTGTTGGCAATTGGTGTGAAGCTCATTGATCGTTGCTTATCCCTTCAATGACTTATGGGTATATTACGTCTATGATTAGTATATAGTAATATAGACTATATTAATTTAATTTTCTCTTTATTTTTTCAGAAGAACAACTATAGATGAATAAAAAAAAATCTCGCTTGAGCATCTAGAAATATTTATCATTACAAGAAACTAAAGAAACATGGCGTCATTAAAATTCTTAACATCTTAAATGAATCATCACTCTCTACTTCAAAAAATTGTAAAACATCGACATACGATAGAGGTATTGTCCGTGGAAGAATAATTTATTGAGTGCGTAAGGTAATGGCTATTATTTTTATGTGGCATGAGCTTATTGAGCTAAATTTTAGGTAAAGGTGTTAAAGTGATCTTCTCTAATGTTGGCACCTCTTGGGTGTTTGGCCAGATGGTCATTACCAAAATGATTGAAAATACCAAAGACATGAGAACTAGGTTTCTTTCTTTTGAGCCTTGTATGGCTTTGGCCCAAAAAGCTTATGGTCAGACTCTATTTTATTTTAAAGTTAGATACTTACTTCACTTTTAGAAAAAAAATATTAAGTAATTTTCATAGGGTTTTTTTGCTGCAAAAATGCTAAACTACGGAATATCATCATGATTTTCTTATGAATTCTCGTTTTTTTTTTTTTTGACAAATATGAATTCTTGTTATTAGCAAAAAGTTATAGCAACAAAAGAATTGGGATGAGAAAATCTGGGATTGGGTTGGGCTTGGCTGGATTGGTTGAACAGGGCCTTGTATGTAGCCGGAGTCACCTATCTAACTTTTGAAGTGGGCTGAGGTTGGAAAAATGGGTATGGGTCAACGTAGAGTCCAATTTTTCTAGGGAAAATTGCCTAAGGCAAAACTAGTTTGGTTTTCTAGCCACAGCCATCAATCGATGCAACATTGGTTGTTGGAGCAATGATGGATGTATTTATATCGGATGACGGATCGATATATCACATGATGTGGCGAACCATACGCGGGGTTCCACCATTCGGCGATCAGCACAAGTTTGCCATATTTTTACTTAAAATATTGACTTTACAAATCGATCTTAAATTATCTAAAGTGAAAAAATTAGATAGATAGCCACTCGAAAGAACATTATTATTGGTTAAAGATGTGCAACCGAATTGGTTCCACCAAAGATCCAACCGCCCAAAAAATAGGCCCGGGAACCAACTCCATTGGAACCTGTTCGAATACAAGTTCCAAATTTTTGGAATTGTTTGAAAGCAGGTCAAAAGCAACTTCAGTGAATATTCACTCAGGAACCAAATCCCGGATGCCCTATTTTGGAACCAGTTTGAATTGGTTTTATAAGCCGAAAAGCCCAAATCCTAATTTATTTTTTCCCCTAAATTTTAACCTTTGCACTCCTTTATCATTTGTCCTTCTTGAACTCCTCGCTAGTCTTCCCTTTCCCTCTAAATTTTGATGGATGAAAGAAGAGTAGAGTTTGATAATTTATGTTTATTTTATGCTTTGAAACTTTTTATTGTTTATAAATGTACGTGGCTCGTGTTCATTTTTATGAATTGTGTTTTTAGTGGATTGGGAGTTGAGTTGTTCATCTTTACTTTGAACCGTTTTGTTGCTCATAATCTCATATAATTTTGTTGTAAAAAATGAACCAAAAAAGGGAAAACAGTGCTTAGGTAGACCAGAACCGGACCGAAAAAATAGAGTAGGTCTCGGGCGCATTCGGAGACAAAATAGATTTCAGAATCCAAAAATTGAGAATCGGTTATAAAGCGGTCAGTTACGATTGAAGCCTCGCAGTGGGCAGGTGCTCACTATTGTTGGTAACCGCTCTTTTGAGCTGGATACTAGACAGACTCCTCCAATTCCACCTTATTGTGCTGGCCGACTATGCTACACTCTTCATCTGTTTTTTCGCCATGAGGTCATTTGCAGAACTAAACTATGTGCAATTTTCTTCCGATATATGAATGAAAATGCTGGTATACTGTCGGTTTCAAGGGAGGACGATTGGTCAACCTGATCGGTACATATGTAAAATGTCTGATGTAAGGAGCATTCCAGGCGTGATATACACACTGAGTAGGAGTGGCTGCCCTGTCGGAGATGGAGAGCTCTCAACTCACTCACTAACGACTTAAAAAATTGTTGACTTGGATTTCAAGCTGGAGTGCTTAGATCTCAAGCATCATATGACTCACCCAGCTCTCTCTCTCTCTCTCTCTCTCTCTCTCCCTGTTTCTCTTCACAACCAGCCAACCGCTGTTGGAAAGCAATGTTTTCTCACAGATTAATACTAAAATGTTTGGTTGGGGATATTTTCTTAAATGCTGCACGGAAAATGGGATCTCCTTTTGGTGCTAATTACTTTCAATCCTTCAAGATCCGATGGATTTTACACTAGTTTTGCCCCGTATTTCCTTATAAATCGAGCAACAAAGCAAATACAAGTAAGATGGAGCAATAAGCTCGTGCAGTCGACTACGATGTCGGGCCCGTCCTCCACTTAGCGCTTCGATTGTGCATGCTTTATGTGATATTCGGATCCATACATGGCCCGAATCTCATGTAATTAATACGCAGTCTAATTCTTAAGATAATTGCTTCTGTTTTTACTCTTGAGCGGATCGAGAATACGGTGTTACATGTCCAACTTAATCCTCGACACGATTAGCTGACTATACCAAAAGGAATGATTGTGGACGTGTAAAATATCATGCGCAGTAGTATTAAAACCTAGTGAGCGGACATCAGCAGTGCTGAGATTCATACATGTTTATACGATGGTCGTGGTTAGCTTGATCTTTCAGTTCATCTGCTAAACTCACAAAGGCATGAGAAACGGCTAATCAAACCGGACGACGACTATTTCAATTCGCTCGAGCCTTGCCAACAGGAGTCCTCTTAAACTGTACAAGTCAAAAGAGTGAAACTCAATGATCCTAGGAAGTGTCATACAAGCACAATCAGACCCGTAGGACGCAGAAGAGCCTCTGCTCGGATTTCAGCATCAAGGGGCGTCAAGACTGGTCGTTGCAGATAAGCCTGTAGAGGGATGGCAGATGGTGGTTGGAGAAGGGAAATCTTGGACAAGCTTAGCTTCAAGGCAATGGGGACTTTGCAACCGACGCTTTGTACCATGTGCGTGCGAAGTGCGTTGTGGACATTAGGTGAGATCGGCTTAGAGGTTTGAAATGCTGTGTCCTACTTTCTCTCATTTAAAAGAACCTTTTTCCCTCCATTGCACCACCACCACCTTGAGCTAAGTCCTGTTCTAGCACCACCGCCATCCTCCTCCTCCTCCTTCTCCCCATGGAAGCCGGAGCTGGACTCGTCGCCGGTTCTCACAGCCGCAACGAGCTCGTCGTGATTCATGGCCATGAGGAGGTGAATATCTGTAACAGAATCAAAGAATTTAGGCCATATCAAAGAAGAACGAGACAACTTCGACGTTTGATGATATTCTGTGTATAATATGGTCATGGTTATCATCTTTTGTTTTCTTCTTTGTTTCTTCCGCTGCAGTCGAAGCCTTTGAAGAACTTGGATGGGCAAGTGTGTGAGATCTGTGGGGATGAGGTTGGGCTCCACGGTTGATGGAGATTTGTTCGTGGCATGCAACGAGTGTGGATTTCCGGTTTGTCGGCCTTGTTATGAGTATGAGAGGAGAGAAGGGAGCCAGTTGTGCCCTCAGTGCAAGACTCGATACAAGCGTCTCAAAGGTAACGAAAAAGCTGGTTAATGCAGCGTAAAATATGCACGTAGCAGATGAACTAGACATTATTATAACTTTTTCATAGCTAACCAAGACTCGCACGACGGGACATGGAAAACAAGAAAGTAAACAAAAGTTCACGTATCTGTTATTCGCAGCATTCTTCTTAGTTCAGATTACCCTGGACATCTGATAATGAGAAACTAGCTACTTCAAGATCCACCACCAAAACCACTATTTCGCATGCATCTGCCATGCAGATGGAATATCTGAAGCAATGATTATTTGCTTGAAGATGATATTGTGAATGAGTGATTTTCACGTTGTATGATTTAAAAATGTGAAAGGGAGCCCAAGAGTGGAGGGTGATGATGATGAAGAAGACATTGATGATCTCGAGCATGAATTCAACATTGAAGATGAACAGAACAAGCACAAGTACATGGCAGAAGCTATGCTTCATGGGAAGATGAGCTATGGAAGGTCCTGAGGATGACGATAACGCTCAATTTCCATCAGTTATAGCTGGTGTCAGATCCCGACCTGTGAGCAAAACTTTGTCCCGAATTTTCAACGAAACATCTTTCCTTATTACATCTCACGTATTTCACTTCAAATCTCTTCTTTCCATTCAAGTTTAATAATGTTAAAGCATGCACTCGTGCAGGTTAGTGGCGAGTTCCCAATATCATCTTATGGTCACGGAGAGGTGCCCTCTTCCCTTCACAAACAGGTTCATCCATATCCAATTTCTGAACCCGGTAACTATGAATCCTACACAATTTATTCAAGTTAACTGTCGACAAAAAACTTCTATGGTGACCTTTCATCACGAGTCATGCATGCTTCAGCTAAAGTTCCACTCGAAGAACTCTCTGCAAATATAATCTTGCATGACCTTTTACATTGCACTGGTCTTGTTGAAGCAGGAAGTGAAAGATGGGATGAAAAGAAAGAGGGAGGATGGAAAGAAAGAATGGACGACTGGAAGCTGCAGCAGGGCAACCTCGGCCCTGAACCTGATGACATCAATGACCCGGACATGGCAATGTAAGAATCTACTGATTGACAGCTAGAGGCAAAATGATTAAAGAAGATAGTTTTCCAGATGCTATCCTAACATGTCATAAAACTGTGAACGAATGCAGGATAGATGAGGCAAGGCAGCCACTCTCCAGGAAAGTTCCAATTGCATCGAGCAAGATCAACCCATACCGGATGGTGATAGTTGCTCGGCTTGCCATATTGGCTTTCTTCCTCCGCTACAGGATATTGAACCCAGTACATGACGCATTTGGTCTTTGGTTAACATCCATCATCTGTGAGATATGGTTCGCTTTCTCCTGGATCCTGGATCAGTTTCCCAAATGGTTCCCTATTGATCGTGAGACCTATCTTGATCGCCTCTCTCTCAGGTAGTTACGAACTGAAAATTTTACCCTTCTGAAAAGGATAAGCATTCTAAGTCAAGGAAAATCTACTATATTCATCATTAAATTTTTATTCTCACCATAAACCAGATGCATGTGAAGAAGTCAAATGTTGTAACTGAAAGATCAACAAGAGGTAGCTTTCAGTAAATGGTGCGAAGAACAATCATTGCAAAAAAAAAAAAAGCGGCACAGACTACTTTTCAGTGATAAATAATACGACTTTATAAGCTGTTCACTCATATGCTCTATCATTTTGCGTACAACGAACTTATCTTCATATCTTCCAATAAGCAGACGGAAGGCTATGTCACCTGAAAAAGAAAGCATATCATCAACTTTATCTTCCTACAGCCCAATATTTAAAATTCAGGGCCCTAAAGCATAATTGCCAGAATTCTACATGAATCTTTTCCCTAGGAGTAAAATTGTTTTGTATATGCTGCAGATATGAAAGGGGAAGGTGAACCTAATATGCTTTCTCCAGTAGATGTCTTTGTCAGTACAGTGGATCCTATGAAAGAGCCCCCACTTGTGACAGGAAACACAGTTCTGTCGATATTGGCTATGGACTATCCAGTCGATAAGATTTCCTGCTACGTTTCTGATGATGGAGCTTCAATGCTCACCTTTGAATCTTTGTCTGAAACCGCCGAATTTTAACGAAAATGGGTACCCCTTCTGCAAAAGTTCTCTATAGAGCCCCGAGCCCCCTGAAATGTACTTCACTGCTTCCGGAAGAAAATCGAAGAATTTCTTGGGAATCCTACAAGATCCATTCTTTCTCTTTTTTCTCTGACAGATGGTCAGAACTTCATCTGGGTTCGAATCCCACTGAGAGGTCCAATAGATCAGAAATTGTTGAAGAAAGAACAAGGATGTTTCTTTGTCCCTTCCAGGCGATCGGAAAATAAAGAAATAGTTAATATATTCAAGATAATTACGTATTTTACAAAATACCGTCTCAATTCATCCTATTTCATCAGATCCGGATGATATGGTTCCGAAGGATGAACTGGATATGCACAGTTCCCATAAGATTTCATTCTTGAACAAAATACATTTTTTGATTTATTTCATCTGTTCCATGACCGGAACAGGGGGGATACACGTTACACCACGATTTTGAATCAGAAGAGAGATTTCAAGAAATGGCAGATCTATTCACTCTATCAATAAGCGAGCTGGATCTGTGTATCATAAGGGATTTGCCTTTTCTATGGATTCTTACGTATTGGATCAAAAACAATTCTTGAATGAGGCATTCAACCTCCAGGGATGAATCGAAAAGAAATCTTTATTGTTTCTACCTCCTCTTTTTATGAAGAGAATGAATCTTTTTATCGAAGGATCAGAAAAAAAATGGGTCCGATCTCCTGCGGGAATGATTTGGAAGATCCAAAACCAAAAAAGAGTGGTATTTGCTAGCAACAACATAATGGAGGCAGTCAATCAATATAGATGGATCCGAAATCTGATTCAAATCCAATATAGCACCTATGGGTACATAAGAAATGTATGGAATCGATTCTTTTTAATGAATAGATCCGATCGCAACTTCGAATATGGAATTCAAAGGGATCAAATAGGAAATGATACTTTGAATCATAGAACGATAATGAAATATACGATCAACCAACATTTATCGAATTTGAAAAAGAGTCAGAAGAAAATGGTTCAATCCTCTTATTTTTATTTCTCGAACCGAGAGATCCGTGAATCGGGATCTAATGCATATAGATACAAATGGTCCAATGGGGCAAGAATTTCCAGGAACATTTGGAACATTTCGTTTCTAAGCAGAAGAGCCGTTTTCAAGTAGTCTTCGATCGATTACGTATTAATCAATATTCGATTGATTGGTCTGAGGTTATCGACAAAAGATTTGTCTAAGTCACTTCGTTTCGTTTTTTGTCCAAGTTACTTCTCTTTTGTCCAAGTTTCTTCTTTTTTTGTCTAACTCACTTCCTTTTTTTCTTGTGAGTTTCGGGAATACCCCCATTCATAGGTCCGAGATCCACGTCTATGAATTGAAAGGTCCGAATGATCAACTCTGCAATCAGTTGTTAGAATCAATAGGTCTTCAAATCGTTCATTTGAAAAAATGGAAACCATTATTATTGGATGATCATGATACTTCCTTGCAAAAATCGAAATTATTGATCAATGGAGGAACAATATCACCATTTTTTCAATAAGATACCAAAGTGGATGATTGACTCATTCCATACTAGAAATAATCGCAGGAAATCTTTTGATAACTTACAGATTCCTATTTCTCAATGATATCCACGATCAAGACAATTGGCTGAATCCCCGTGAAACCATTTCATAGAAGTTCATTGATATCTTCTTTTTATAAAACAAATCGACTTCGATTCTTGAATAATCCACATCACTTCTGCTTCTATTGTAACAAAAGATTCCCCTTTTATGTGGAAAGGGCCCGTATCAATAATTCTGATTTTACATATGGACAATTCCCTCAATATCTTGTTCATTCGCAACAAAATATTTTCTTTGTGGCGGTAAAAAAAATACGCTTTTTTGGAGAGAGATATTATTTCACCAATCGAGTCACAGGTATCTAACATATTCATACCTAACGATTTTCCACAAAGTGGTGACGAAAGGTCTAACTTGTACAAATCTTTCCATTTTGCAATTCGATCCGATCCATTAGTTCGTAGAGCTATTTACTCGATCGCAGACATTTCTGGAACACCTCTAACAGAGGGACAAATAGTCAATTTTGAAAGAACTTATTGTCAACCTCTTTCAGATATGAATCTATCTGATTCAGAAGGGAAGAACTTGTATCAGTATCTCAATTTCAATTCAAACATGGGTTTGATTCACACTCCATGTTCTGAGAAATATTTACCATCGAAAAGAGGAAAAAACGGAGTCTTTGTCTAAAGAAATGCGTTGAGAAAGGACAGATGTATAGAACCTTTCAACGAGATAGTGCTTTTTCAACTCTCTCAAAAATGGAATCTATTCCAAACATATATGCCATGGTTCCTTACCTCGACAGGGTACAAATATCTAAATTGGATATTTTTAGATACTTTTTCAGACCTATTGCCGATACTAAGTAGCAGTCAAAAATTTGTATCCATTTTTCATGATATTATGCATGGATCAGATATATCATGGCAAATTCTTCAGAAAAATTCTGTCTTCCACAATGGAATCTGATAAGTGAGATTTCGAGTAAGTGTTTACATAATCTTCTTCTGTCCGAAGAAATGATTCATCGAAATAATGAGTCACCATTGATATCGACCCATCTGAGATCTCCAAATGTTCGGGAGTTCCTCTATTCAATCCTTTTCCTTCTTCTTGTTGCTACATATATCGTTCGTACACATCTTCTCTTTGTTTCCCGAGCCTATAGTGAGTTACAGACAGAGTTCGAAAAGGTCAAATCTTGGATGATTCCATCATACATGATGGAGTTGCGAAAACTTCTGGATAGGTACCCTACATCTGAACTGAATTCTTTCTGGTTAAAGAATCTCTTTCTAGTTGCTCTGGAAAAATTAGGAGATTCTCTAGAAGAAATATTACGGGGTTCTGTTTGGCGGCAACATGCTATGGGTGGTGGTCCCGCTTATGGGTTCAAATCAATACGTTCTAAGAAGAAATATTGGAATATCAATCTCATCGATCTCATAAGTATCATACCAAATCCCATCCACCGAATCACTTTTTCGAAAAAGACGACATCTAAGTCATACAAGTAAAGAGATCTATTCATTGATAGAAAAAGAAAAATGTGAACGGTGATTGATTGATGATAAAATAGAATCTGGGTCGCGAACAGTGATTCGATTGATGATAAAGAAAAGAGAATTCTTGGTTCAGTTTTCCACTTAACGACAGAAAAGATTGATCAAATTCTATTGAGTTTGACTCATAGTGATCATTTATCAAAGAATGACTCTGGTTATCAAATGATTGAACAACCGGGAGCAATTTACTTACGATACTTAGTTGACATTCATAAAAAGTATCTAATGAATTATGAGTTCAATACATTCTGTTTAGCAGAAAGACGGATATTCCTTGCTCATTATCAGACAATCACTTATTCACAAACCTCGTGTGGGACTAATAGTTTCATTTCACATCTCATGAAACCCTTTTCGCTCCGCTTAGCCCTATCCCCTTCTAGGGGTATTTTAGTGATAGGTTCTATAGGAACTGGACGATCCTATTGGTCAAATACCTAGCGACAAACTCCTATGTTCCTTTCATTACAGTATTTCTGAACAAGTTCCTGGATAACAAGCCTAAAGGTTTTCTTATTGATGATATCGATATTGAGGATAGTGACGGATATTGAGGATAGTGACGATATTGATCGTGACCTTGATACGGAGCTGGAGCTTCTAACTAGGATGAATGCGCTAACTATGGATATGATGCCGGAAATAGACCGATTTTATATTACCCTTCAATTCGAATTAGCAAAAGCAATGTCTCCTTGCATAATATGGATTCCAAACATTCATGATCTGGATGTGAATGAGTCGAATTACTTATCCCTCGGTCTATTAGTGAACTATCTCTCCAGGGATTGTGAAAGATGTTCCACTCAAAATATTCTTGTTATTGCTTCGACTCATATTCCCCAAAAAGTGGATCCCGCTCTAATAGCTCCGAATAAATTAAATACATGCATTAAGATACGAAGGCTTCTTATTCCACAACAACGAAAGCACTTTTTCACCCTTTCATATACTAGGGGATTTCACTTGGAAAAGAAGATGTTCCATACTAATGGATTCGGGTCCATAACCATGGGTTCCAATGTACGAGATCTTGTAGCACTTACCAATGAGGCCCTATCGATTAGTATTACACAAAAGAAATCAATTCTAGACACTAATACAATTAGATCTGCTCTTCATAGACAAACTTGGGATTTGCGATCCCAGGTAAGATCGGTTCCAGGATCATGGGATCTTTTTCTATCAGATAGGAAGGGCTGTTGCACAAAATGTACTTCTAAGTAATTGCCCCATAGATCCTATATCTATCTATATGAAGAAGAAATCATGTAACGAAGGGGATTCTTATTTGTACAAATGGTACTTCGAACTTGGAACGAGCATGAAGAAATTAACGATACTTCTTTATCTTTTGAGTTGTTCTGCCGGATCGATCGCTCAAGACCTTTGGTCTCTACCCGGACCCGATGAAAATGAGATCACTTCTTATGGACTCGTTGAGAATGATTCTGATCTAGTTCATGGCTATTAGAAGTAGAAGGCGCTCTGGTGGGATCCTCGCGGACAGAAAAAGATTACAGTCAGTTTGATAATGATCGAGTGACATTGCTTCTTCGGCCCAAACCAAGGAATCCCTTAGATATGATGCAAAATGGATCTTGTTCTATCGTTGATCAGAGATTTCTCTATGAAAAATACGAATCGGAGTTTGAAGAAGGGAAGGAGAAGGAGTCCTCGACCCGCAACAGATAGAGGAGG